>CM062816.1:841141825-842613767 GCA_031772625.1 Pinus tabuliformis
GCCATAGCCAGTGTTCATCATTCTTGCTTAAATAGCATTGTTGTTGTCCTCCCTTGAGTACATATAAGTTATTTGGAGTTCTAATGCCTCTGATCACTGTTTTTCCTGTATCGAGCTCACGAACAATACATCCATTTGATCGAAATATTACCTCAGTTCCCTGATCACACATCTGACTGACACTCAATAGATTATGCTTTAAGCCATCAACATACATAACATTTCCAGCCTTGACCTTTTCTTTCAAACGAACAGAGCCTTTACCTTTTATGAATGCAGGGGTGTCATTTCCAAATGAGACCTTCTTTTCCTTTTCTAAGGCACTATATGACTGAAGTTTTTCTTTATCACCTGTCATATGTTTCGAGCATCCACTGTCGATGTACCATTGATTTTCCTGTCCTTCTGCATATAAGGCTATCCCACATCTTTCCGGTTGCGTTTCTTTCCTTTTCCATGTTTTGGAACTCAATGAAGTTTTCTCCTTCTGAGTTGTTTGTCGAAACCTGCTTCTGCATTCAGAATCTTCATGACCGAAGTTGTTACAGATAGAACATTCTATTTCATTTTCAAGAGTAGAGAAGTTATTGTAAGTTCTTTTCATGATTCCAGTCATACTCCTTTGTTTTTGAGCTTCCCTAGGTCTTGTAGGCAACACATTGAGTAGATTTATGACCAAAGTTGTGACAAGAGAAACATTGGCCATTGAAGAAAGTCCCGCGATTATCAAATCTACCAACCATATGATTGTAGTTTCCATCCATTCTTGAGCCAAATTGAGAATGAGTTACCTGTGGTTGGTTGAAGCTTTTGTTCATCCTTCAAGTAGATTGCCCCTGATTTACTTGATAATCTTTGATCATTCTTGAAGCAAATTGTCCCTAATTTACCTAGTGATCTGCATTGTGCTTTTGTTGTCGATTGTCAACTTGTTCACTTCTCCTTGCTGCATCAAGATAACTTTTGGAGGTGGATGGATTTTGTGCTTGCTTTTGAGCTTGAGATGCTTCTTCGGAATATCCGAGACCTGTCTTGATTAGAGGAGAATGTTGCATTTTTATAATCTCATCTAGAGTTTCAAATCCTTTAGCGAATCTGAGATTAAGGGATTTTGTTTTCTCAATTTCTTTTCTAAGTCCCACAATTTCACATTCTAACTCTTCATTGTGTTTATCTTTTTCAGCAAGTTGGAATGTTAGAGTATCTATAATCATATTCTTTTCTTCTAAACAAACTTTAAGTTTACCAATTTCTTGATAAAGCCCTTCTTCATTTGTAGCATCCAAGAAATCATCATCTTCAAAAGCCATCAAAAGTCTATCATCATTACCTTGTTCATCTTCATCACTATTTGACAATCCATCAATGTCTTCATGCCTGTAATAGCTCTTCTTATTTACATTCTGTTTTCTGTTCCATCTAACAGGATCCTTACCTTTGTCTAGTTTATCTTTATAAGGACATTTTGCAGCATAATGACCAACTCTTCCACGAGCAAAGCATTTGAAAGGTAGCTTACCTCTTAATCTTCCAGTTCCCCATTGAAGGTTCTTGACAAAATTTGATTCTTCCTCTTCTTCTGACATATATCCTGACTCATAGTAATCTCCTTTTCCTAAAGCATTGAATGCAGCTTCTCTCTTGTTTGATGGTCCTCCTTTTCTCATTTCGTAAGCAGTTAGAATTCCGTGCAGCTGTGACATGGTAAGGCTTTGTAGATTCTGCTTTTCTTCTATGGCAGAAACTTTTGAATCAAACTTAGAGGATAAAGATCTTAGAACCTTTTCAACCAAAACAACTTCTTTTATTTCTTCACCCAAGTTTTTCATACAATTTACAATCTCATCTATACGTAGGAAATATCTAGCCACACTTTCATCATTATGCATTTTGAGACTTTCATATTGAATTCTAAGAGTTTGTAATTTTGCTCATTTTCCCTGTTCATCTCCTTCGTAGCTCAAAACGATCTTGTCCCATATTTCTTTTGAGCTTTTGAGCTGCATAACCTTGATGAATTCTGATTGAGATAGACTTCCTAATAGAGTATTGATAGCTTTTGCATTTGTTTCATACTGCTTCTTATCAGCTACATCTGTAGGAGTTGCTGATGGAAATGTGTATCCTGTTTCCACAATATCCCAAACTTTTGTACCAAGAGATTGAAGATAAGCAGTGATTCTTACCTTCCAATAGACAAAGCTTATCCCATCAAAAATCAGTGGCCTCATAGATGCTTCTTTTTCGTAGTTGCTCATGATGATAGATCTTCCTTCAAGCGATCGAGCTTTTCCTGAAGGACCCGCTCTGATACCAATTGTTGGAAATAATACTGAGAGGCGGGGGGTGAATCAGTATTATCAAATTCTTTTCAATATATACAAGGATTTGCATATCTAACTATTGAAACTTGCATATACCTTCCAGACTTATAATTTAATTTATTCTTCAGATGTTGATCATTAATATGTGTGTCAGAACAATATAACAGTAAGAAGGAACAGAAAAGTAGAATAGGCAGTCACACAAAAGGAACACAAGATATAAGGTGGAAACCCAATGTGGGTGAAAACCACCTGCTGCAATATGTCTCTATCTTCTTTCAATTAGAAACTTCCTTTTACAATGATTCTGTACTGGTGCAGTCTTATACCAGCACACAAGCTTCAACCTGCAGAAGGCTACAACCTTCTCTCGTTCTCCAGATTCTTCTGGAAGGGAGCTACAACCCCCTTAGCTCTTGTACTAGCTGAGGTACTAGTACGTAGGTGTTGACCTACAAAAGACTTCTCTTTTCTTCCAGGGACCACGTTTCATAAATTTTCAAACTGGATCCATGAATATCAATCAAACATCAAATAGATCTGCAATCAACCAACTTCCTTATGCAAATAATGAATCAATAACTTTTCAGAACACAGTACCAGTAACCAGACACCAATTCAGAACCCTGAACACTGCAGTAATAGACAGAAGCAGCTAAAACATATTTCAAGGAAAAGTCCGCAACTTCACCAATAGAAACCTGCTTACGTCCACGCCTTCTCTATGGCCAACTTGCGGGTATTTGCACCCTCACTCTGTCAATCCTGCGGACTTCGCACCAGCGCTATGTAAAACCTATGGATATCCACGCCTGCACTGTGATGATCCTGCGGATCTCCGCGCCTGAACTATGTCGGACCTGCGGGTATCCGCGCCTGCGCTGTGTCAGACCTGCGGGTATAGATAATTTTTCAGACTTCAATTATACCCCAGACTATCAGATTTATAGATCTGATCTTGCGCCAAAGAGATTTCGCCCCATCAGTAGATTTGTCTTGTAATGTTCAGGTTTCTCCTTGGTTTAGGTCCAGCTATAACTCACCAACCGATCACAGAATTTCAGATCTTGCTCTTCTTAAGATATTCAACACATCAGTACCCAAACCAAATGATCTCCTTTCCTTTTTACAGTCTGGGCCTCACTCAAACCATGGTCCAAAACCATAGAGATCCAATACTAGGGACCCAATACCTGGGTTCAATACTTTAGATGCAAAATCACGGACCAAAACCATAGGATCAAGAATGTCGGACTAAATACCATGGACCAACCATAAGATTTCCCACGTGTGTGCTTTTTCTCTGCATGAAAGTGTGTGTACTTTACGTCTGCACTTTTTGTTCGGAGCACCTGCGTACATGTCCTCAGCTTTTGTTCAGCGTACCTGCGTATGTTCGCGGCTTTATGAACAGGAACCTGTGGGTATCTTATTTTCTACTATTTTGAGAGCCTGAACTTGTGATCTTCTATTTGAGTGAGTTGCCAACAAGGACAACACTGATGTCATCAAGCCAAACCTGTGCCAATCCTGTGTCATAATGCCCAACAGCTTCACTGGTGAAGAATGGGAAGGGATTCCATCCAATAGGAAGAGCACATCAGGAGGGATCTTTAGTATTGGGTGAGTGACAGCTTCTTGGTACAACAGGAAATAGATATTGGTTGCACTATGTTTGATAGAGGCAAAGTACATGGCTGCAAGTCAGGCAACATGTGAGGCTACCTGGATGAGGAAGATCCTGGTTGTTCTGTTTTCTCAACAGATGGATTCGATAATGATTTATTGTGATAATCAGAGTTGTATCAAACTCTCTGAAAATCTAGTCTTTCATGATCAGTCCAAGCATATTGATATACAGTATCATCATCTCAGAGATTATGTATTGAGGTGGATCATGTTGTTATATTACATTCCGACAGAGGAGCAAGATGTTGACATCTTGACAAAGGCATTGTCAATATGTAAATTCAAGTTTCACAGATATAGAATTGGGGTAGTTAATAATCCCTTTCTTATTAGGAGGGAGTGTTGAGAAATGGAAACAAGAAATTCGGTTCTAATTTGTCCTTGAATTAAACTATGAATTAAGTTCGAATTCTATTCTCATAGCACTTAAAATAGTTAAACTAAGTTTATTAAACTTGCATAACTTAGGAAATTCATTTTGGAAGTCTTTTGGAAATCATGTATATGTTCTCCCTACTTTATAGAAGCCCAGTGTGAGTTAATTGTGAGTTGTAAAATAAAAGACTCAGTTTCATGAGTGAGTTCAGTTAAATTAGTTCTCAAACTGATTGAGAGAACTAATAGTGAGTTAACATTCAGTGGTGTCACTAATGAACTCCACCAGTGCTACTCTAGTTAAATGAATATTTACTCGTTAAGAACTCATGCATGTTGATTATAAGAAAGACCCAATTGAGACTAGAGTTCAGGGACAATGTACTATTTGGTTTAGATTTTTCTGACTTGCACTGATAGTGCATGCATTCAGTAATTGATCCTTAAGGGATTGTGCTATTTTTATAGGATTTATTTTCCATTTAAATATAAGCTATTCTTCATAGGAAATACACATATGAATAGAGAGTTGGAGAGCTTGTGAAGAGGCTAATATTTGGCCTTGAGCTTGCTTATGTGTTGGGGATTGAATTTGCTGAGTGCTGGGGCTATTCTAGAGAGAACAAGCATTGTAATTTCATCTTGATATTTCAGATTAATACAAAATAGAGAGTGGGGTTTTGAGTTGTGGCTTTCCCCAGATATTTATTTTGTTTTGTGCCTTTGATTCGCTTCCTCTATTGACTATTGTTTGCTCAATGTTTATGGGCTTGCACTGAAAAGAGTAGAAGTAGATTCTTGTCTCTTGATTTAGCAAATTGCATTAGTTTGTGAATCTACAGGATTTTCTACAATTTTCACTAATCATCTTCATCCCAACTCCATTTAATATATAAAGCGTTATATAAAGTAAAATAAAAAGATATAGTTAAATTTAAATGTAAAAATACATGAAATATAATATTTACATAGAAATATTGTTACTCATTTTTTTATGCTCACATTAATTTTAATCAATAACTTAATAAATAAATGAAAAAAGTTATATTATATTATGTTTTATTTTTTTTTAAATTCAAATAAAGATAATTCCAAAATAATTCTATTAATTATAAATGTTGTTTTGATAAGGTTGACACCTAATCCGGAAGGATTGGGATTATTGTAAATATTGTAAATAGTTTCAGTTGTGCATTGGAGAAAACCAAGATACTTTGGAATTGGAATCCCAAGATTCTTTCCACTCATGTATATATTCATGATCTAACTAATGCAATAAACAAGTTATTCATGCAATTACCCTCCCATCCTGACATAGTATAAGATCCAACTCCCAAATTAGTTTTTTTGTTGTAACTTCTACCATTGTGATATTTTTCCTTGTCATTATTATCTGTCCCAGTGTTGAATTTCAAGTGTCAACCTGTGTATCCATTTTTCTTGGCCTGTGTTAATGGTTGCGTTGAATTTTCTATTGCTCCTCTGCGTTGAGCTCATGGAAAAAAAATCGGTTCATATTTTAATGATCATATCAGAGCAAAGGAATTAAGTTGAAGTCTTGGCTGATGGTGCATAGTTATGAAGAATTGTATTAGAAAAACAAGTTTATGATTCACTTTGGAGAAGAAACATTTCTCATCGATTTCTGACTCAAATTACTTTTCATAAGAGACTTGGTTACTCAATGTGGTGTGGCCACTCAGCGTGGTGTCACTACATATGTGTGGTCTGACCTGCTAGATACAAACCAGCGGTGTGTTGTGCATTGTTTGGAGGAGGTATCGATGACCGAAATGAGTGATGATATAGTCGTGATGTGAATTGTGGTGTGTTTCTTTTCATATACCTACAAATGGTTCCTTTAAGACCGTGTTAAAACTCCACTCTTGTTTGGTAAGTCCCAATTTTTAATGGTCGATACATTAATAACATAGTACATTGAAGTTTAATGGTCAATGGCATGAATGGTGAATGCATATGGTTTGAGCCAATAAAAAATCATTGGTTGAAGATTTGTATTCCAAATCTTGCATTCAAAACCTTTTTGGGCATACGATATATATTAAGGAGGAATAAAATATATGATGGAATATATATCATATATATTAAAATGCATTGAATGGGATGGACTACAGGTATTTTATATATATTTGGTGTGATTGAGTTTATATGAGATCTGGTTGTGTTGGAATGTTTTTCGAACTTCGTATGTGATGGTATTGATAGGGTACATCCTTAGTTGAGGTTTGTTTTTGAAGACATAGTTGTATGTTAGTCAATTAATTGTAGAAAAAAATTAGTTCTTTGTTGCAATTATTGTCTTCCAAACATTCTTCTACATGATGTTCTATACCTCCCAGATTTGAGGAGAAACTTGTTGACTTTGGTCCACATCCACATCACTATGATGAAGGTACAATTCCATCAAGTCTTTTATGGCATGCTAGATTTGGACACTTGGACTATGACAACCTTTGTTTGTTGAAGAAAAATGGTGTTCTAGTTTGCCTACTATTCCTAAGAAACTTAAGCAATGGGACGTTTGTATCTTAAGCAAGTGCAACAAATAGTCTTTTCATGATTCTCATTCTAGAACACATATAAAACTTGAACTCATTCATTCTGATTTATGTGGCCCAATGCATGTTCCTTCTGCAAATGGTAATTAATATGTGATGACATTTATTGATGACTACACCAGAATGATTTTGTTTTATTTATTGAAGAACAAATATAAAGCCTTTGAAACATTCAAAAACTTTCATGCATGGATTGAAAATTATGCACAATATCATATTGGATTTATTCATACCGATAATGGAAAAGAATATGCATCAAATGAATTAGAAAACTATCTTCTCCAACATGGGATCAGACAATCAAACAATTGTTCCTTATAATCCCCAACAAAACAGAGTAGCTAAAAGAATAAACAAGACAATCTTAAGTATGGTATGCTCGATGATATTTTTCAAGAATGTTAAGTTGGTGTTTTGGGTTGATGCAGTTTTATGTGCTATGTATATAAATAATTGGTTTACATCTCATGTTATAAAAATAAAGATGCCCTATGAAATTTGGTATGGCTACATTCCTCTGATGATGCATCTTAGGGTTTTTGGTTCCACCTTTATGCCTTGATACCTAAGGAACAAAGAAACAAAATTGGTCCAAGGAGCCGGAAATGTATCTTCTTAGGGTACTCAAATACCTCGAAAGCATATTGTCTCTATGATGAAGTTAATAAGAAATTTACAATATCTAAACATGTGATCTTTCTTTAATCTTCCAAGACTCATAATGTTGTTGAGCGATAAGTTGATCGTTTGGATAGATTCAAATATGCAAAGTCTTTTCGAGATTTTGATAATGAGATTCCACATAATGAAGGGGGGATCCCTATACTAGATCAATCTATGGAATATTTTTCTGAAGCACTCTCTCCCCCGCATGAATCTCTAGCCACTAATGACACTTTTAGTGACGTGATTGACAAAATTAGGAGAATAAATCTTGATTCAACCTCATCTTAGTCAACTGGGTAGCCTGGGCCATCTCAGAGAGGTCCTCCAGAATGGCTAACAAAGACACTTGAAAGTGTTCATCCTCATGAGGTTGGAAAGACAGGAACAAGAAGCTCAACAAGACAAAATGGAGGCGATGTAGGCGATCTTGATTCACTTGTTGATATGGGTGTTTCTTATGATTGTGAATTGAATTTGTCTATATATTTCAAACCCAATTCCTTCAAAGAAGTTTATTCTCATGACGAATGGAAAGAAGAGATGGAGAAAGAATATGATGCTTTGAAAAACAATGGAACCTAGAAGCTGGCTCATCCTCCACTGGGAACCAAAACAATTGGCTTCAAGTTGGTCTTCAAGAATGAGTATAAAGTAGATGGCTCATTTCGCAAGCATAAAGTTAGACTTGTGGAAAAAATTTTGCAAAGAAAGAAGGGGTCGATTATGAGGAGAATATTTCTCCCAAAACAAAATGGGCTACCATCTGGACACTCTATTCCTTGACAACTTCGAACGATTGGAAATTCCATCAAATGGATGTAAAAATCACTTTCTTGAATGGAGATTTGAAAGAGAATGGGTTTATCTCCCTACTAGAAGGATTTGTTGTGAAGGGTTAGGAACACAAAGTATCAAGCTTGTAAAATCCTTGTATGGCCTTAAGAAAGCACCGCAAGCCAGGTACGAGAATTTAATAGAGCATCTTCTGATAGTCAATTTAAACATTATGATCTTAATGATGCAACTTCTTTTGTCAAGAAAGTTGGAAAAATAGTTGTAAATCATTTGGTGTATGTATATGATCTTTTTATGACATGGAACAATGAGACTTACATTGCATCCATAAAGAAATGACTTAGGAAAGGTTTTGAAATGAAATATTTGGGCTATGCTCAATACTCTCTTGGTATTGAAATAACTAAACATCCGAAGTTTATATTCCTCTCTCAGAAGAAGTACATTAGAGATATATTGAATAGGTTTGACATGGTTGAGTGAAATCCTTTGACTACTTCGAAGGAACAGAACTTGAAACTTACATCCACTGAAGGAAAATAATTTGAGGATGCAACAAAGTATAGATAGCTCATAGGAAGCCTCAACTACCTAACTAATACCAAACTAGACATTTAATTTGTTGTTGGAATCCTCTCTGGGTTTACGAAAAATCCTTGCGAGGATCACTAGTCTACTGCAAAGAGAGTTCTAAAGTACTTGAAGGAAACTCAAGACTTTGGACTAAAGTATACACAAGTGGGTGACTTTAGCTTGATTGGATACTTTGATTGAAATTTTGACAGAGTTAAAGAAATTGGGGCATATAATTTAGGTTATCTTATGAGTCTTGGATCATTTGCTATCTTTTGAAGGTCACACAAACAGTCAGTTCTAACAGATTCCACAACTGAGGAAAAATATGTCGCAACAATTGAAGTAATGAAGGAAATTATGTGGCTTAGGAAAATTCTGGAAGATTTATGAGATAAACAAGTGCATTCAACTCCTCTTTTTATTGACAATACTTCTGCAACAAATTTGGCCAACAACTGAAATTCCCATGATCGAACCAATCACATTAATACAAAATATCATCTAATTCAACATCATGTTGAGGCCAAGACAATCCACCTATGATATTGTTCCACAAATGAGCAGATTGCAGACATCTTCACCAAAATGCTTGGAAGGGAAAATTTTGAAAGATTCATAATGATGCTTGGACTCACCAACATCTCTTCAGATTAAGGGGGAAAGGTTGACATATAATCTTAAAGGATTGTGATTATTGTAAATAGTTTCAGTTATACATTAGAGAAAATCAAGATACCTTGGAATTGGAATCCCAAGAGTTTCTCCACTCATGTATATATATCCATCATATGACTAATGCAATAAACATATTATCCATGTAGTTACCCTATCCTTACAAATAATAATATTGAATTACTATTAAAAATAAATATATTATTAATACTACACCAGTATATATATATGTATGTATGTATGTATGATTTTAGGAAAAAATTATTTTAAAAAAATAGGGAATATTATTTATATTTATAATTATTTAAAGTATTTATAAATATATTATGTTTTATATTTCATAAATAAAAAATGATAATCTATCTTACATCATATTATTTTTAGCTTCTTTTAGTAGTTCATTTTTCTCTTCAATTTTTTTATTTCTTCATTCCTATTTCGTCTTTTGCCTCATTCAAATCCATCATCCACAACATTTTAATCTTAATTGTTTAATTAATCCCATCTCATTTTGACCGTATAGTTAATCTTATCCCTCTCAACCCCTTCTTTTTATTTTATCCTTAAATCCCTTAACCTCTTTTATCCAAACCCTTATCACTTTATATTAATCCCACTCTCCCTTTTATTTCCCATTTCTTTCCTTCTTTCTCTCAACCCTTTTTTTTCACTTTTCCCAATTCTATGCTTCTTACCTATTAAATCTACCATATTCATATTAATTAATAATTGATTTTTAATATATTAATTAATATAAAAATCAATTCATTTTCTTAATTATTAATATTAATATTAATATAAATAATTGATTTTTAATATATTAATATAAAAAACCATTCATTTTCTTAATTATTAATATTATATTAATATAAATGTAATTCTTAAACTTTTCAAATAATTATTCCTAATCTAAATAGTTTTCATTACAAATTCAATTATCTAATTTAAATAATTTATAACAGCATAGTATTCAAGTATTATATCTTCATCATATTAATTATTTTTACTCTTTAATTATGTATTTCTTTTTTTATTATTAATATTTTATTTATTTTATTATTTAGTATAAATGGAATGGTAAAGTATTTTTTATGGGTTGGAATATGTCCTAAAACTATATTTAATTGGCTAAGAACTAACTACTTTTTTGGACGTAAAGAAATGTTAGATTAATTGTCCAAGACCCATAGGCATCTAGCAAGATTGAAAGACAACACCTTTATGGGCCACTAGCTAGCTAATTCCAAGTGACTTGGTTTTTCTTAAATAACAATGATGAGATAACCTATATTCATTCGTAACATCTAATAATAGTTATCTTCAATATTAATTTGACAACTAAATTTCCCACTATATAAATATCTATTCTTATTTTTATCTTATTATTTACAACTAAGAAATATTTTATATTATTTTTCTTATTATTTATACCTATTACTCTACTTGAATAATTTTAATAATCTCTCCTCTTAAATTATATTACTTCATAATTTTCTTTAATACAATTAAATCAATCTCTTTATTATATCGAAAAGAATGGCATCAATCTGTTTTAATAATCTCTCCCCTTAAATTCTATTATTTAATAATTTTCTTTAATACAATTAAATCAATCTCTTTATTATATCGAAAGAAAAGCATCAATTGTAACTTTCATTGCACAAGTTCTCTACAGACTCAGTCTGTACAGGCGAAATTTTTGACAATATAACATAAAGCTGTTCAAAATGTTTAAAAATTTCTTTTAAATAAATATATTATCCATGATTGTTATCTTATGGAGTGTAGATTAATTATTTTTTTTAGGATTTAAATTTATATTTTAAATTAAAATTAAAAATAAAATTAATTATACAATTGTATTTTTGTTGTTAAGTAAATTATTTTTCATTTCATATTAGAATTTTTGTTAAAGAAATTATTTTTCCATATAACCTGAAGTCAAATTGTGAACTATCTATTCACTTAAAGGAATATCCAACTTAGTTACCCCTTCATAGTTAACACCACTTTCCAGTTAAAACTGTTACACAATGTTAACAGACATTTTATTGCAGACATAAAAGTTCAAAATTTTCTGCTATCAAAGATAGGGAGTCTTATAAATATGCATTTGACTTAAAAATATTTAAACTTATGTACATTGTAGAATTTAAAAATATCATGTTTGTTGCAGATTCTAAAAATATTTAGAAATTTGAGTATAAATCTTTCTCGTTCAGGAGTATTCACAAAATCTGCTGATTTTCAAGAAAGAAATATGTTCGATTTGTACATCCTATTTACCGAATCTTATTTCTATGATGGTTGAGGTAATTGAAAGAAACAAATCTCATCGATTACAATTCCAATACGAAATAAATTGTATGAACACGATACCATAGGTGCATTTACGGCCAATACCAAATTTTCGGTAGAGAGTCGAATCACAAGTGCAGTTCTTTACCATGAAGGAATTTGTGAGCCTCATGGAGTACAACTCCACCTTGAAGAAAATTGTGATTGTGATGAACGCCGTTAGAAACAGAAATTATGTCAAATTAACCAGATTTTTTGCAGAAAAGAAGAGCGTTTGAATGCTTCGCACCACATAGTTATCACAAAGGCATAAGGATCATAGTACCAATACTTACCTATATGCTGCACTGCAACAGTCGTCAGCACGAAGGATATATTTTTAGTCGTAAGAAGAATTTTATTTGCTAATATCAAGATTTATACAAGACATTTGAAAATTAAATAGATGTAGCTTCAAATAAAAATAAAGTAAATGTGAAGTCGCGATTCGACTGGTAGTTGCCATGTGATCTGAACTTCGAAGCCACTAACGTATTCGTACTGGTGAGGTAGGCCGAGAATCCGTTGTGGTTTTCAAACGACCCATCCACACCTTCACCATTCCGTCAAGGCTTCCACTGTAAGCAACAAAAGAATTGTCGTGGAGATCCAAGGTAGTAGCAGCTATGCATTTCACGGGACCGCTGTGCCCCTCCATCACTGCAACGCAACATATTCCGGTGCCGCCCCCGTCCCTTTTCCAAACGCGAATCGTTGTATCAGCCGAGCCACTCAACAGCAGATCGCGAACGGTTACCAGACAGAGAACGGAGTGAAGATGGCCTCGAAGGAAACCGCAGTAATGCAATATTCGGTCGGAGAATTGGTCTTCCTCCCAGTAATGAATATATCCATCGTAACATCCCGCGTACAGGGCGATGCAGCAATCTGGGCCGAGGGGCCCGAGAGCGATGGCTTTTACCGGAGATCGCTGCATGTTAAGAGTCATGATTAGTTCGTGTGTCCGTCGGCCGCGACCCGGCCGCCTCCATACCTTCACCGTGCCGTCATCGGATCCGGTGAAGAGAAGCCCGTCGTGCCGCACGACGACGGCATTGACGGAATCGGTGTGGGCTTCGACAGTCTCGATACACTTGGACTCCGACACATTCCACACCTTCACGCTCTTATCCGACGACCCCGAGTACAGCAAATCGTCGTTTGGATCACACGCAAGGCAGGTCACGGGACCCGAGTGTTTACCCCTGCCGGTGCCGCTGTCGGTAACTAAGGGCCTGATAAAAGTCTGAACTATGCTGAACTTGGGGAGCGTGGCCACGCGCGTGTGGACGTTGGGATTGGAGCGCGAGCGGCGCCAGAGGCGTATTTTGTTGTCCCCGTGCGCGCTCAAAACTTGCTCCCCGACAACGAGCAGAGCCTTGACGTTGCCTGACCCGGACTTGAGACAACTATGTTGTGGGAAATCCGTGTCTCCATACTCTTATGTTTTGGCTGTCGGAGCCCGTGTACAGAAGTCCGTCTGGTGCAACCGCCATTGAATATATGTGCCCACCTGACTTGATCATCGAAGCAACGCATCTGAAAGGACGGGTATCCGGGGAATTGAAAGGCAGCAGCCTCCAGGGAGACATAGACTGAGCATTAGGAGAGCTCGTGCTGAAGCGCCCATGAGAGATGCTGCGTTGATCGGATGGAGAGGGGGGAAACATTGGATTGATGTATTCGGGATTTATCATTTCCCAATCTTCGCGTCTCATTTTGTTGCTCGCTCTCTCACCCTCGTCATCATCAAGTTCAACTTGCTTTATTACCACGTTCTCTGCTTCTATTTTTCTTACAGATGTTATGTAATTGGTGAGTCTTTCATTCAATTTCTGTTGAGTTTCTTTATAATACACAGCTCATTTCTGATCTGTCAAATCGTAAAAAATTTAAGACTAAAATCATGAGCCTTCCTATTACTTGACCTGACGCAGTACACCATGATTTTCACCTTGCGAAATTCTCCATAATGGACATTTTACGCAAAAGCCTGCCAGGCTACAATATTTCGTTGCCGAAAATTGAATTGATTTAATAAAGAAGTAACTTTTACAGTCTGGAAAACGATTTAAAAAATAGCCCAACAAAGAGAGGTGCCAAAGCATCAGAGGTCGATGCATTCATCGCTATGAAAAATAAAAACAAAATTGAATTGAGGAGTACAGAATTTTTAAACTATTAGGTGATGACTTGCTGCGTTGGGGCAGGCAGAATTCAAGTTGTCCCACCAAGTTAAAGGGTCTTAAAGTTCATTAACGAGACTTGTACAGTCGATCCTTCCCATTTGCTGCTGTGCGTTAATAACATGACTTTGGATGTCTATGTCAGTATAAATGGCCAGAGAAAGCCTGCCTGGCGCTCAACAGCCCTCTCTCCAACTTCCAGTTGAATCAAATGAATTGGGCGCAGCCGCACAGGTCTGTAATTTAACGCCCCAAGGGGCGTAGCCTTACTCCCGGCCGTATTTGGCAGGTATATTCAAATTTGAAGGGTAGAACAATGCGTTGCATTAAAATCGAAAAACTTAAATTTTAGTGGAGTAAACATATATATGTAAGTCCAATTTCATTTTATTCACAAATAATTAAATTGAGGCATAGTATAACTAACCGTCCAAATAATTTGTTTTTTAGCATGATATAACTAATAGTTTAAATAGATTTTTTTATTTAAATCGGGATATAATTGTAAGTGAGATTGTAATTTTTTGTTATTTAAAATACATTTTTGAATGCA
This sequence comes from Pinus tabuliformis, assembly GCA_031772625.1. Taxonomy (NCBI): domain Eukaryota; kingdom Viridiplantae; phylum Streptophyta; class Pinopsida; order Pinales; family Pinaceae; genus Pinus; species Pinus tabuliformis. Next base: position 841,156,578 of record CM062816.1, read on the forward strand.
TTAATAGATTAAGAGCCTTGAAAAACTAAGGCATCACAATTCTATAGGTTAAAAAGCTTAAACTTATTTTTTAAAAGTCTCTAATGATTTTGGTTAAAATTAATCCAAAAATGTCCAAAAAAACCATTTAGTCTTATTAGTTAGACTACCCTATTAAATATATATTACCACAATTACATTAATAAATTTGGTTGACATACATTTAGACTCTTTACCATATTTATTAATATGGTTGTACTAGTTCATTGATGGCTTGTGTGAAGAGGATTAGTAAATCATGGTTGATTATGGTTGACTACGACTAAATATGTTCAAGTTATGGTTGATGAGGGCTTATAATAATTAGCATATTGTCAATAGTGATGAACATGGTTGTCCACATCTAAATATAGTTGACTATGACATATTATGAGTGACTATGGCTCACCATGACTCCATGTTTCATTATAGTTGACCATGGTTTCCCATGGTTGACTATGGACAACCATGGTGACCATAGATGACTAGGGTTGACCATAGTTGATTTTGGTAAACGTAGTAATGTAGGCCAACATATTAAACCTAGAACAACCACATTAATCAATGTGGAACTCGTGCTAATAGAGAGGATTAATAAACCATGGTTGATATGGTTGACTATGGCTACGTACATTCAAATTACAATTGAGGAGGATTAACTATGGTTGACTATGGTAAAATGTGTTGACTATGGTTGAATATGACTAAATATGTTCAATTATGGTTGACTATGGCTACATATGTTCTAGTTATGGTTGACTATGGCTAAACATAGTAAACCTAGATTATGATTAGCTATGATTGAACATGGTTGTTCATGTTTGATTGTGGTTGACCATGGTTGCACATGATTGACTATGGTCAACCATGGTTAACCATAGTCAACCATGGTGATCATAGTTAACTATGGTTGACTTAGTAAACCTAGGTTAACCTAATAAACCTAGTTCAACCTAGGAAAACCTAGTAAACCTCGAGAGCCTATGCCAAAGTAGTAAACCCACATCAACATAGTAAATTGTGGTTGACCATGGTTGTTCATGCTTGATCATGGTTGACCATGGTTACCCATGGTAATCTATGATCAACAATAGTTAAATGTATCAAACATGGTGACGATAGTTGACTATAATTGTCCATCGTTGACTTGGTAAACCTATTAAATCTAGGTTAACCTGGTAAGCCCAGTGAACCTAGGTCAACCTAGTAAACCTATGTTAACCCGGTAAACCTTTTAAAACTATGTACAACTAGAAAACCTAGTAAGCCATGATCAACCTAATAAGCTTAGGTCATCCTAGTGAACCTAGTAAATATTACATGTTCACCAACCTGATATATCAACCTTAGTAAACTAAGCGAACCTAGTAAACCTGATATGTCAACCCAGTAGACTTAATATATCAACCTTAGTAGACCTAGTAAACCATGGTCAACCGAGTATATGTTACATGCTCATCCCCTAATATATCAACCTTAGTCAATTGTAAGAATTATGGTCCATGGTCAAACTCAGTAAACCATATTCACTATTGGCAAACCATGCTCAACGATAGTCAATCATGTTAAACTTAGTTAACCATGCGTGAACATGGTGTGACCAATTTGATAATGATGACCATGGTTGGACATCTTGAACATGTTGACCATGGTTTACCATAGTCAATGATGTCGATCATGTAAACCATTGCTAAACATGGTTTGACAATGTTTGACCTTCGTTAAACATAAATGCTTATCTTGAGCATGTTGACCATTGTTGATCTTGTTATCTAGGATTGGCTATGCTTGACCACATATGACCATGGTTGATCTTGCTTTATAACAGTCAACCAAGGGACAATCATGGTTGACCCTGGTTAAGAATGGTTTTCTTTGTCTTATTTCACATTTTTTTGTCGAGTTCTGAGGACATTTAATATTCATCACATTTTGATTTCATTGTTTTTTTCATCATATTACAACATCATTTATTGTTTGTCAAACTTTGACATCATTTGTTATTCATCACATTGTGATGTTATCTATTGTTTATCACATTCCAAACAATATTAAAGTTTATATTTTTTTCAATGTGAGGAAATGGAGCAACTTGTCGTGCCTAAGATTGGACCACATGACTTGTGGGGACCACATGAGCAACATAGGGTTAAACTAATATTAAAGTTATATTAATGTTATAATAAAGTTATAATAAAAAATAAATATTGGAAAAAATAAATATCAAATAGTATTAAAATTATATTGAATATTAAATTTATTATGTAAATTCACTAAACTTTAATGAATATAGTAATGTATATGCCTATGTTGACCATAAGAATGATGCTTCTAGTTGACTATGGACATGTTGAACATGAGGCCCATGTTGATTATGGTTGACCATGTCAACCGTAGGTGATAGAGTTGAGTATAGATTCCTATAGTCATGTTGAACATGATTCCTATGGACATGTTGGGCATGATGCCGATGGATGACCATGGGCATGTTGAACATGATGCCTATGATTGATTATAAATGAACATGATTCCCATGTTGACTATGGTTGGCCATGCCAACCAAAATGAAGTAGAGTCTACCAAAACTAATGAAGTTGACTATGGTTTACAATGGTTAACTTTTGTTTGTGAGCATTTACATAGATAAACCATGATGCCATTGGCAACTAGGCTAACTATGGATTACCATGTCAACCATAGCCAACCATAATTGTCATGTGTTAATATACACATTGATTTACAGTTAATATGTTATCAATGTGTTAATGTATGGGATAATGTGTATTAATGTGTGTTATTAGTGTTTAACTGAATGTGTTAATGTATAAACTTGTAGATGAATGTGTTAGCTTGGTGCTCGCACGAAGATGCTACTCAATTTTTCTACAATAGGAGTGTGCAAGATATTGTTTTAGGAATGAGTAGCCATGGTTAAAAATGTGAACGTGTTCTTCTTGTTAGGTTTGACGTTTGCCATGACCTTACATTGGAATATGGCATGGAAAAAGAACATGTACGCACTATTTTTTATAAACATGTGCATGCGTTTTTTAACATGCATGTGCTTTAAAAAATAATGTGTATGTGTTTCTCTGTAAATTAGAAAAAACAAGCTCGTGGGCCCTGGTTGTTCCCCTGGACTGTGATTTACCATCCAAGTGAAGAATACCAACTCGTAGTGAACACATGAATGCTCGTGGTAGAGATTCATTCAAAGGTTCATTGGGCAGAGGTACGCCATGGTTTTTTGGAATGAAATTAAAATGCACAATTTTAAGGGGATGTTATTTTTAATTACATATTTATTAAACACAATACACTGGCTAATAACCTCAAACCAAATCAATAAATCAACCCGACAATATGACCATAATAAAAAATTAACCTAGAGGTAAATCCCAACCTATGAAAATAGATTAAGGATGATTTAAATGAATTAAAAAAAAGTGATTGAAGAGTTTGGGAACAAAATGAAACCATCACGATACTCATTAGCGACATCTCTTGAGAACATAATTTCCTCCATTAATCATGCCCATGGTTAATTAGAAAATATTAATGAATATAGGACCAAGATGAGAGAATGATATGCTATTGTTATTAGTAAAGACCAAGTTAAAAATTTGAATATCACTAAATAGATGATTGTGTGAGTTTATTTATTGATTGAAAAACCTACCAAACCTCTAATCCATGGAAGAGACATATTTTCCATGGATTGATGCATTTTATCTATGGAAAGAGAATTAGTTGAGTCATTGGTTTATGGTTTTTAATAAACCTTCTTTTAAGAAAGGGCAGGTGTCATTATATTCTTTTTGGAAATTATGCTCTATGTTCATAATTGGATTCCACATTAACTATTTTTACATTAGCAAGTACTATGAGGTTGGTGTTGGATCTATGCTAGGATCGGCCAAATGCTAGGTGAAATCCATTGAGAGGGCCACCTACTCCTAGGAATACGCCCAAGACCTCCCATAAGAACCTTAGCTTTTAGGAATATGCCCAACACCTCCCACAACAACCTTAGCTTTTAGATTTCCTTATTGACACTAGCAATCTCGTAACACATATAGCACCTACTCTAGTGCAAAATGGTTCATTTGTGGTAGTCTCTAGACAAGATCAAGCAAAGGAGTATCATAGACCTCCAAGTGTAGCCCTTTGGGCCACACTAATTATAGAGCATGAATCCATGTAGAAAGGGAATTATTTCTAGTTTGAGTTGAATAGCACCACATCTATGCTTTCATTGTGGGCATAATTTTCACTACCTATGGGAGGATCCCATCCACAAGATATTTGTGGATCAAGTTAGTATGGTTTTAATTGATGCTAAATTATTAGTAATAAACTTGATAATTTAAATTATTAGTTATAAATTTGATAATTTAAATTATTAGTTATAAATTTGATAATTCAGTTGAAAAATATTAATGAAAATATGGTTATTAGAGAGTATGCATAAAGACAAGGATGACAAAAGAATGATGCCAAAATAAATCAGCTGTTATATAATAACCTTTGAGCATTAGGGTTTCAACCTCAAAATCCCAAGTTGGATGAAAATCGACCAAACTATAAGAAATGACTTCAAGAAAAGTGTAAGGGTTTTTCCTAAAAGGAACATTTTATTTTACCTTCCGAAAGGAAAACCCTTATGAGAAATGGTATCCTGTTGAGAGTAAAAGCCCTTCTAAGGAATGAATCATTGTGAAGAGAAGGCCAGGAGAGTTTTTGTACCTTTGTGTCAAAAATGCGTACAAAGGAAAAGAGGGTTAAACCCTTGAATGTTATCAACTAAACGCGATCATAATTAAGAAATGTGAAGCGTAAAAATTTACCTAGAAATGCAGAGGAACGAAACAATCACAAATGCATTGCGCCAATCATCACAGTAGTTTTGCTAAGGACGGAGGCTGAGAATACTCTCGCCTTCAATATATAAAAAATCTAATGAAAACTAAAACCATGAGGGAGAAATGAATGATTAAATTAATAATGCAAGAAGATAACAGAGTTGAAGCAAGATATAAAAATAAACCCTAAATGACTCAGAAGGTTGTGCCACTAAACAATTCGAATACATGAAGCCGCACAGAGTTTTCATAAACGAAAATTGAATGGAAACCGCTAAAACCAATGAGTTTCAGCGAACTGTAAACAATAGTGGTGGAAAAAAAATAAGCATTAGTCTCAGAGCAGAGTGGGCTCTGTCTGTAAACTCAAACGAAACAATCACCAAGTGAACAGGCGAAGCATAAGGCCATAACGACTAAAACCCAACCCTAGAAATGTACATTCTCGATAAAACCAAGCTTGATCTCGTCCGTTCATTAAGTTTCACATCTTTCCAAGTTGGACCATGAGAAGGTAGGTGGTACTTTCCTTGTGGCTTAACAAAATTGATCCACGTGAACGAGAGAGTCCACGTTATACGTTCTAATATGCCACCTCAAGTATAGAGTAAGGCCAGTTGTATATGTAACATTAATTCATAAACTAGCGTCACAACATATAATATTTAAAGAGTTAAATGTGGAGTTTAATAAACATATTTCATATGTCGTGTGTAGGGTATCAATAAAACGTTTCTTTGGTAGCCATCGAGGATTGGCTTCAATATTTGATAATGTATAAGCTCGTGGTTGTGGATATATTAGACATGCGAAAATCGGGATGCATAGAGAGACAGAAGGAATGCCTTTTAATTGAATCCATGTTATAAAGTTTAAATGGAGAATGGGGGTAAAAACCTGATAATGTTTTAGTATAACCACAATTATATTGTTATATAGGTTGTTTGACTTATTAATGTGGGAACCACCTTTATTATATATATTTTTATATATTGGTATATTTTTCATATTAATTTTAAAAAGGAATTTAAGAATGATCTAAGCTTAAGTATATATACTTACAACTATAGGAAGATATGGAAAATGGTGGATTTGGAGACTCTACCGTGATTTCTGACCATGATAGTGTTATTGCAGGTTATTAATCCAACCGTTGATGTAAGATGCAATAATGTAATAGGATATGTAATAGGATATTTATTGGAAAATTTAAAGGTGAGTAAGAAAGAGCCACTCAATCTTATGCGGAAACTTAAAGTTTAACTTGTGTCCCAGTATTGTAAACGGAATATTCACTAGTCTCGTTATTGTAAATGGAGTATTCACGAGAGATCACAATTATTTATATATATATATATATATATATATTATATATATATATATATATATCATAATATATATATATATATATATATATAAAAGTGTATTTAAAGATTTTTTTAGTATTGAAAAAGATAAAATTAGTTTATGATTATTTTCCAGGAAAAAAAAATAAAATTAGTTAAATATAAATATAAATATATTTTTAAGTTTGCTTGGAGTAATTTAATTGGTAATGACTATGGAAATGATATTAGTTGGACATGATGAAATTATAGTCTTATTAAGCATAAAACAAAAATACAATCTTAAAATATATGTTATTTCATTTAAATTTCTTATACTATATTTTTCTTTGAGCATATTATTTTATTAAAAAGTATAAAAACATTAAAAAATAAGTATAAAATTTAAATTCAACATTATCACTATACAACATATTCAAAATTTATAAATATATTTAAGTAACTAATTATGTATTACGGTCCGTTGGGTTATATAGGATGTTTGTGACTCTTAACTTTCTCAACCTAGTTTAAATCCCCACTAATAACATGTTTAATGATAAATACGTTGATAAACATTATTTCAAATGACTATCTGAGTGGATTAACCTCAACCAACAACCTCATATGTTTCTCAATACTATTATTATTTAAAATATTTTAATAATAATAAATATATTTTAATATTAAAAATGTATTTTATTTAAAATTTATGTTATTATTTGTTTGCATTAGTTTCAATGAGTATCTGAGTGGATTAACCTCAACCAACAACCTCACATGTTTCTCAATACTATTACTATTTAAAATAATTTAATAATAATAAATATTTTTTAATATTAAAAATGTATTTTATTTAAAATTTATATTATTATTTTTATTTATTTTAAATAGAAAAATATAATAATAGATTTAGAATTGATATAATTACATGAATATAAAATTAAAGTGATTAAATAAATCTAAATTCTTATATTTATATTTATTCATATTGTTTTCTGTGTTTCCTATTTTTAGAAAATTATGAATAAATAATGTTATATTATGTAGTAATAGTTTTAATTTATTCCTTTCATCTCATAAATATTTACTTTTATATGTTATTATAATTAAGTTATCCTGATTTTCATTTTTTTTAATTTCTTACCATTTATAATTATATTTTTTAGTTTGTAAATTTATTTTTATTTGTATTATTGTGTATATATTTTTTATTTTTTAATTGTTATTAGATTTATTTTTTTATACATTTTTTTAACCTTTTATTTAGTAAAATATTTAGTTTTCTTTCTTAAGTTTTCTATATTTTTTAATTTTATATTTTTAACGTATCATTCAAATATATTAATAATATTATTAGTAGTTAGGTCTTAAGCTATTGGCGGTTGAGCTTTCTATTTCCTTTGAATTCTTATTTATTTCCCTCTATTTTTGTTTTTTTTTATTTTCAATTTTTATATATTTTTCATTTTTAATATTTTTTTATATTTAATATATTTTTTTTTGTGTTTTTTTTAAGTTTCATTTAATAAATACTATTTCTTTTATTTTTTTCTTAAGATTTCTATCTTTGATTTTATATTTTTAACGTATCATTGGAATATAATATTATTATTTTTCTTTTTGTTAAGCCTTAATCATTGCAACTTTATTGTATTTGTTTGTTCACTTGGATAAGACTATTCATCTTGGTCATGATGATGAACCACATAAAGTGGTTTGAAATGTGTTGACTTAAAAATTGTTATGAAATTTATCTGGAAGAGTCTTTGTATAAATCATGAATAACAGAAGCCTACATTTAGAGATTTTATGCCTACATAGAAGGGAAGTTGATGAAAAGGTTCATCTGTTTGAATGAACGTGGTAAAAAGTTTCAAAGAAGAAACTTGATCTGAAAATTTTAAAGTGTTGTAGGGATACATTGGTGGTTCCTATTTTTTCTCATATTATTCATAGCCTTAATAATGTTTATAATAGGCATATATTTTTAAAAGCTAGCTTGTCTTTGTTGTGTTATGAAATTGACAAGATAAGAAAGGAATTAATTTGATTATCAAGTGAGTTATTCACTCTTCATTTGGATATCTCTAGCACTGTATCCCTCTCTTTGTGGGTTAAAGTAGATGCTTTCTCTGCATTAAAATCCCTACTATTGGAGGAGTCAACTAAGCTTAGGAAATTTGAGAAATTTAGAAATAAAATATAATGGCATTCTTTTTTCATCCAGCAGGTCAGCTCCTTCTTAAGATCTTTCCAAAATCCAAATCAGTAGAGAACAAATATTGACTCTCGGTTCATGGATTAGTGACCAAGTTAATTCTTTAGCAGAACCTTATAACAATAACACCTCTAAGGGCTCTTTATTTTCTAGTTTGAGCTTGATTGATGTTTGTGTTATTCCCTCATTTTAGTCTACCCTCAGTATCTCCCCTACAAGAGATTTTGATGCGAGTTCAATTGCTTTTTCTAATGTTCATCTCTCTATTGATATTACAACCTCTCAATCTTCTAGTAGAGACTCTAGTAGATTGGGGTATTCTTCCTCTAGCTGCTACTCTAGTGGATCAGGCTCTCCCTCAGCCTCCTGTTATCGAGGTTTCAAATTTTCTTTTATTTCCAACCTGTCCCATGGACTTGACCATCAAGTGGGTTCTTCGCTTCCTTTAGCCATCAAAATGATTCACTCTCCCTCCTACACTAGTCGGTCTTCTATCTCTGTTGACCATTTGCCTTCCTCCTCTTAGCTTAATCCCTTTAATTCTTACGACCCTTCCAACATTGTTGTCTCTACATAATTTTTCTTGTTTCTATCTCTCACCTAATAATAATAATAATAATAATAATAATAATTTTATTTTTAATAATAAGGCGATCAATGTTTCTAAATTTTCCTTTGATCCTTCGATATATCATCTTCCAGAAAAAGGGATAAATTTTTCCTTGGCCCCTAGAAAGATCTTGGTAGAGAAGATTACTTGCAACATTGAATTTGGTATTAAGGGCTTATTGGATCGTATTATAAATTTCATTAGGAAAGATTGTGCAGTTGCTCTTAAAAGGGTTAAACCCCCTAGGAGCATTACAAGCAAATCAAAATTTGAAGCACTTAAGACTTTGAACAGTAACCACAATATTTTTATTCTCGAGGCCGAAAAGGGTGGGGCAGTTCTTATATTAGATAGAGATGACTACCGAAGAAAAATGACAGATTTCCTATGTAACAACAATAGCCATAGAAAGCTTTGTAACAACCTAGAATTATAGTATACAACTAACTATATCAATTATCTTCTTAATAATAAACATACAAACTATTCAACTAATTATCATGGAATTTTTTAAAAACACGAGCAAATATGACTTACATGTAGCTATGATATTCCTTGTGATTTTAGAGTTGAATTCTATTTGAATCCAGCTAACCGCAACATAAATTTTGGGGATGACTCTCCACCAAACCATATGCTCAGTTGCGCATAATATTTCTACAATTGGCCACCCCAAGCCTTCAATCAACATACTACTACCAAGCAATCCTTTGTCTCACAACACTTTTCTTTCAAAGAATGAATGAATAATATCTTTTTTTTGCTAATGCAAGAGTCATGCCTTCTATTCAAAATGTTCAAAGGGTAAAATTACATAAAATACAAACAACCACAGGCTAAACCTTTTAGCCCTAGGTAAAGCCTTACCAAAAAAAAAACCCACCAACTAGGTTCTAAAGACCTAAACAACAGACCTGAAGTAACTCAAATCCAAAATAAACAATGTGTGGATGGCCAAAAGACCCAAACGCACCAACATGCATGCTGTTCCCTGACCATTGATTCTCCTCGCTTGATCCAACAATGGAGGATCATATCGCATGAACCAAAAGCACAGATAATTACCGCGTGATCACCTTGTGACCTACTGCACGATAAAAGACCCGGACCCACCAACATGAACACTATTCCCTGACCATTGATTCTCATCACCTGATCCAACGACGGAGGATCATATCGAATGAACCAAAAGCACAGAGAATTACCGCGCGATGAGAGAGGTATTCTCTCCCCAGCCTTGGCCACATGTTGTGTGGTGAGTGGAATCGCTCCCACCTCCGAAAAATCACTCCTGACTTTAAGGGCATGTGATAAACCAGAAACCACCCTGAGGGTAGTATTGATACCATGGGAAGTAATGTGGGGGGTTTTGAGTTTGCTGAGAAAGCTGAGACTCCAGTCCCTCACACCATCCCAACTCCTCAGGTGCTTGAACCAAAGGAAGATGAAAATCTTCTTACCATTCTTGATGTTCTCCATCCGATCATCTGAGAACCACTGTCTGCCAAGCAACTTCCACCTGAGACTTCTGGGTTTGCACTTACCTGGGCTGAGGAGGCAGACAAAGACCTGCATCCCAATTGTAACATCACTTCTGAAATAACACTTCATATTGAATCCGAATCAACTAGACCCCATCTCTGCGACTCTGTTTCAAAATAATGTTTTGTCCTCATCTGCCTGATTGAGACAATGCTCCCTCAATCTATTCTAAGGCATCTCTTGCCAACTCAACTTGACCCTGCTTTTGGTGTAGAGCACCCCTTGATTGGCTAGAATGTCCGCCAATTTATTTTCCGTCCTTCGCACATGAGTAAAACTCACGGTTCGCAAGCATAGAAGGTGAAACTGAATCCTTTGAAAGACCTGAAGCAGCCTCCAATGTCTTGAGACTTTTTTCGGCTCTGTGCCACAGCAGATTCTCTTAACCGAGTTAATGATTAACTTAGAATCAGATTCAATTATTATATTATAGAGATTGTCCTACTTCAGGATTTCTAAACATTTCTCAAGTGCCATTAATTCCGCCATATTGTTTGTAGCTCTTCCCAAATGGCAATTAAAAATAAAAAGGATGTAGCCATTTTCATCCCTTAACACCCCTCCATAACCAGCAATACTCGGGATTCCTTTTGAGGCCCCGTCAATGTTGCATCTCAAAAAACCCTAAGGGGGAGGATGCCAATAGTCTGGCTTATTGACCAGTTTCTTCACCTTCCTATCCATGCCCTATGGTATAAGCCCCTGCATACCCAACTGAAGAAGTATCTTCATTTCAGCTTATAAAGGTGGATTCTTTGCGGAAGTTTGCACTAAAGTTCCCATCATCTCCTTAAGTTGTCTTAAGATCTATGCAATAATGCGTTGGGAGGAACTCTTTTCATTTTTGAAGATTTTGTAGTTCCTTTCTTTCTAGACATTCCATGTTATGAAGCTTGGAGTTAAAGCCGAAGCTGAGCGAAGAATTTCATAATTAGAGAAGTTCCTTCTCTAGTTATTAAGGGTATTGATAATGCTTCCTTTGTCCTTGTCTATTTGTTTGAAAATTGTGGCAAAAGTATCCCACGACCTGGAGGTGAAAATGCAATTATTGAGAAGGTGCTCCATCATTTCCTCTTGGGATTCACAAAGCTGGCATCTAGAAGGTCCCAGAACACCCCTCTTCCAAATGTTTTCCCAAGTTAGAACTTTCTTATGATGTACCAGCCACATGAAGAGTTTGACTTTCATCCATCCTTGATGCCTCCATAGGTTCTGCCAAACCCTATCTAGTTCATTGGAATCCAGCTCTAGGATTATGCGCTTTGCCTCCTTAAGATTGAAGGTACCCTCATTATTGTTGCCCCATCTAAGTTGGTCATGCCCCTATGAAACCAAAATTTTCCTTTGTTCCAACATTGTCAGAAGTGCATCAACTTTTTCTTTCAAGGGGCTATTATCCCTGTAATCCATATTCTTCCAGGTTCTCCATTTTCCTTCACTATTGGTTTGATCCCAAAAATCTTTTACCCTAAGTGACCCTTTGGTATCAATATCTTTCTTGAGGTCCAAAAAGTCCTCTCTTAGCAGTATAGGTTCTTGTTGCCATTTATCCTCCCCAAAAAAGTAAGATCTCCCTCTCTGATTTCCCAGAAGCTATTTTTTTGCACTAAACCTCTATTCTCCTAGGCTTTATTCCAAATGTAGGAGCCTTTTATGATGCCAGTCATCCTTATGTGATCATTATCTTGCCAATTACTGGCGTATTTTTCTTTCCAAATATGAGCCCACTGAGCCTTTGGATCTTTTACCCAACGCCACCATAATTTTGCACCTAAAACTTTGCTTAGCACTTCCAGATCATCCAGTCCAAGACCTCCATGGTTTTTAGGTTTGAAAATCTTATCCTATGCTACCAAGGCCCATTTCTTTCTCTCCTCCCCATTACCCTAAAGAAAGTCTCTTTGAATAGTTCTAAATTGTTGCAAAACTCTTTTTAGAGCTAGAAGGGCTGAAAGCATGAAGACGGGGATTGATTGAAGTATAGTTTTTGTAAGCACCAACCGGCCTACCAAGTTTAAAGATCTAATAGTCCATTTCTGGGTTTTATCCTGCATCTTGTTAATCACTGGCTCCCAAATGCTCTTGTGTAAACATTTACTAGTTAGAGGAACTCCCAAGTTTGGAAGGAAGGACATCCCTTTGAAAGCCCAGAATTCTAGATATATTCCTCTGAAGAGCAATATTAGTATTAAAGAAGAAAATATTATATTTGGAGAGATTTACCTCCATACCTGTAGCCATGGCAAAGTCACTCAGGATTTGTCTATAAGCTAGTGCTTATTTAACCGTGGGGATGCCCTGCAGCATGGTGTCATCAACAAATTGTTGATGGGTCAAAGCCTGTCCAGTCTCAAAGAGTTGGAGACCTTTGATGTTACCCAATTCTTTAGCATGCTTGATAGATTGATCAAGTCCTTCCATCATGAGGATAAAGAGAAAGGGGGAGAGCGGATCTCCCTGCTTGAGGCCTCTTGAAGGAGTAAAAGTCTTGGATGGAGAACCATTAACCAGAATTGAGAAGCTAGAAGAAGTTACTAGGGCCATAACCCATCTTACCCAGTTATGGTCAAATCCAAAGGCTAGAAGGACCTTCCTGATATAGGTCCAATTCAACTTATCATAAGCTTTGGCTAGGTCCAATTGCATAATCATTCCCGCCTTCCTATTGCTTAACAATGAATGAACCACCTCATGCGCTTGAATGATGTTATTGAGAATTTGTCTACCCTCCACATATCTTGATTGCTCCACAGAAACTAGAGTAGGAAGAAGGGGTTTGAGTCTATTGGCAATAACTTTGGATATTATCTTATACACCACATTGCATGAAGCTATGGGTCTAAATCTATTTGGAGTCCGAGCAATGTCCTGTTTGGGGATCAAAGAGATGAAGGATGTATTGAGCACCTTCAAAATGGTTCTATTCATCCTGGAGTCCTCCACGACATTTAGAATATCTTGCTTGACAATGTTCCAACAAGCTTTAAATAAATCCACATTAAAACCATCAGGGCCTGGCGCTTTACCATTCTGCATTTCCTTGATGACATCACTAACATCGTCTTCAGTCACTGGCCTATTAACATTGAAATTATCCTCTCTTGTTACTAGCTTAAAGGTATGTACTTTGTTAAGTCCCCGATAAAATGAGCTTTGTCTAAAATGGTCTCCTTTGCGATACTTCGAAAGTGCTGAACCAACACAACTTCTATATCTTCATGGGTATTGAGTAGTTGACCTCCAGTGTCCTTGATTGATGAGATCCTGTTATGAGATCTGTTCACCATGGTGGATCTGTGGAAAAACCTAGTGTTTCGCTCCCCTTCTTTTAGCCATTGAACTCTTGATTTTTGTCTCCAAAATATCTCCTCTTGTTTACATAAGTTCTCCCAGTCTTGATGATGCTTGGTGACTTGATCATTTCTGACTCTATCAAAGCCATCCATGATAAGGGCTTGATTGAGTTCCTGCATTTTACCTTCAACAACTTTTTTCGCTTCAAAAATATTACCAAATTCATTCTTGTTCCAATCTTTGAGTCTGAGCTTGATGTGTTTTAGTCTTTTGTGTAGAAGAAACATTCTTGTACCCTAAATATGCAGGTCTTCTTTCCACCATTTTGCAATGTTGCTGATAAAATTAGGGTGGGTGAGCTAGATATTCTCAAATCTAAAAGTTCTGTTCCTAGGGGTGCCAATGCCCTGAACCTTAGGTTGTACAGGCCACTGGTCCGAGCCTCCAAAGGGGAGAATTCTCACTATCATTTCCTTATCTGTGAGCATGAGGTCCTCTGAGATTATGAATTTGTCTAACTTTGAGGCTACTTGAGACTCTCCTCCTCTCTTATTGTTCCATGTAAAGAGGCCATTACTCGTATCAGTGTCAACTAGCTTCATATTCTATATAAAAGTTTGAAATGCTATAGTCTTTGCTTAAAGTTCTGGTTCCACCTTTTTTCTCTGATAGTGATTTGATCATGTTGAAGTCCCCACCCATATTCCATGGTACTCTTGCATGTCTATCTCTTAGTTCCACAAGATAATCTAGAAGCCTAAGTTTATCATTCGGTCTTTGGGGGCCATAAACATTTGTAATCAAATAAGTCTCCCTATCTCCCACAGGCTGAATAACCATTGATAGATAATTCCTAGATGCCTCAACATCTATTATGCCAATCTTTTGAGGGTTCCAAAGAGTAAGTATACATCCTGCTGTTTTATCTTCTTTGACTTCTAGAAACTCAAATTTATTGAGCAATTTACTATGTATTTCTTTTATTTTTTGAATGGAACATTTAGTTTCCTAGATAAATATCATATCTGGAGCTTCTTGTTTCATTCTATTGCTAAGTATTCTTTGTTTTCTTTTACTTCCTAGACCTCTGATATTCCACGATGTGAACTTCATTATGAAAGATTTGTAAAGGAGTAGCTGGTTAGATATTTAATCTTACCTGAATCTATCATTAGCTTTCCAAATTCCATTGATAACTCATTCTGCTTTTTTCTGCCTCTTTTCCTTCCTGGATTTCTAGGAGCTAATCTTGGTGTGGTTTTCATAGTTTTCACACCTTCGTTTCCGTGCCCTTCATTGTTTCTTTGCCTTTCCAACCCTTTAGCCTGAGTTTTACATAGGAATAGATGTTGTACTCTATTAAACTCTTCTTGAGGTAGTGATTCTACCCCTCCCATAGTCCCCTATTTCGAGAACCCTTCCAGATCTAGGTGTTCTCTATCAAGAATATCCTGCAGTTCATGATCCTCCATTTCCATCTCACTATGGGTCATTTCCTGGTCCATTTCCAGTTCTCCATCGCTCAACGTAGTCTCTTTATATTTATTAATATCATGTGTTTGCCCACTATTTTCTTCTTTCTCCTTCTCCCATGGGTTACCTTCCATTACCTGATCTACCTTTGTTGTCACTTCCTCTTCTTCTAGTACTTGGAACCTGTTTAGACTAACCTGTTGCCCTTCTATTTGATGTTTCTTTGGCCCCTTTTCCTTTATATCCCACTTTGTGAAAGTTTTCAATGTCTTTCACAGTGGTAGCTTTACTTTTGTTCTCTATTTTACTGAGAGGGAAGTCTCTAAATAGGTGCCCATGCTCATGGCACCTGCGACATCTGAAAGGAATATGTTCATAATCTACTGTTTGCACCCATTCTTCATAAAAACTTCCAAGATGACCTCATCTGGTAGAGCTCCAGAGAGATCCATATCCACACATATTCGTGTGAAGGAAGTATATTTTCCCCTTCTGGTGGCCTCAAATTCTTTGACAAAACTCCCTAATTTGTTTCCTATTGCAGATAAAGATTCAGTTTGCCAATAATCTAGAGGTAGGGAATAGAGTCTTACTGAGACCGGGACCGAAGTGAAAGTCTCTTGCTCCAGGACAAAATTCTTCATCCAAGGCCACATGTAGAGGCCTGCAGCTACAAAGAAGTAGGGCCCTCCTTCAAGCGCCCTATTTTTCTCCTAAATATTTGTAAAGACCACAATGAAGAAACCCTTTGACCCAAGATGTAGGTTTATGCCTCCTTTCAGTTTCCAGTGGTATTTAATCCATGCTTGTAGTACCTTTTCTGTGGGCCATAATCCCATGAATTTACAAATGATAGCATAGGTCTGCATGTGGTCCCTGTGCGCCTGCAGAGTAGGATCATTTAAAACTACTCTAGGTGTGACCTCAGCCTTAGGTTTACATGGCCCCTTTTGTGTTTTGTTTTTTGCTTCCTGTTTCTTGTCTTCTTCCTCATTTTCTTTTGTTCTATTATCCTCCCTTGTATTGGTCAAATCTTGTTCCTCTTCAATGCTCCTTTTCCCTTATCCTAAAGGACCTTTGGTAGTTTCTATCAGTTTCTTACCTTAGCTGGCTACGACCTGACTATAGGAGGGGGTGGAGCTCCCCCCTTTGCACCCCTCCATGGAGTTCAACGCTTGCAGAAGCTTGAAACCCTAGCTCTTTGTAACCTACAGTCTCCTACCAGCTACAAAGCTCTTATTGAATGAATGAATAATCTCATCCTCCTCCTCATCCATTAAATAGACCAAATGGTTCCAAAACTAAAAGGGATCTGCATGTGTACATTCCATGTGTCAAAATGCCAAATTTTATTTCTTATTTTAAGTTTTACTTAATTTAATATGTCTCTTAATTTAAAACTTTCTTATTTTATTCATTTTTTAACCATTACTTTTTTTTACTATTTTTATAGTTATTTATATATATATTTATTTAGAATTCTAGTTTATTATTTACTATTATTATATTCTCTTCATTATTTATTATTTATTTACTATTATTATATTTCCTTTATTTCCTATTATTATTATATTATATTTATGATTTATTATTTATTCACTTGTATATTAATAATAATAATATTATTATTACAGGGCATTACCTACTCCCCTTCTTTAAGGAACTTTGTCTCGAAGTTAAGTTGAAGCATTTAACTTTTTATATTATTTATTTAGTTATTTATTGCTTCATGTTTTCTCTACACCCTTTGTTGAACTAGTACAACTAGCATGCATCAAAAGTTTACACATCACCTAGGAAATCCCAAGGAGTCTTTGTCATTTTTCCAAACATTCAGAACCAGGAATAAAGTCTCATCAGTATATACCATAGCCCAAGGCTATCTCTAAGGCTCATGCCAAGGCTTAGACCTCATATGCCCCAATGCAGACAACTGAGGCTAGTACTCAATGACTTTGGGTATCTCGCAAGGCCAACCCACTCCCTCCACATTCACTAAGGTGCACAACCCCAGGTATCAAATTCCTTACAAACCCACTAGACTTCAACATACCAATCTAATATCAGGCACTTGACCTCCTCAATATGGTCGCATGGAACTTCAAGAGCTATCCATCAAGTGCTACACAAGAAAAATGAACCACTAGCATAAGTAGTGTTGACTTATTCTATCTGCAACCCATATGGTGTTACATATTCTTTCTCACAATTATGGGATCCTGTGAGATCATCAAATAAACTGACTGTCTCAACCCATTTGTGGATTTCTTGTCAGTGGCTACATCTCAACATGCATCCAATGCATTAGTTATATTTATAAAATCTTAGAAAATAATCCACATGCCAACTCTTGCATGTAATCATGATAACATAACATCATTTTTAATCAGAACATTCTGGATAGTAAATAGCTGCATACTCTTGCATGTCATAATCTTTTCATGTCATTACTACATGATTCAAATCATAGAATACCTCGTAAGTTATAATATCAACATATGAACATCAAAGACATAACAGGACATCACATAATAAAATAACCAAATGTCAATATACCCTCATATCATAACATAATAATACCTGTGCATACGATATCTATCATGAGCATATAAAATAGTTATCATAAAAAACTACATAAACAAGAACCACATGTGCATCATTATCCTCATGCCATCATATCATGAAACCTCATCCCACCATTATACTCAACAGTCATATGTTGACATAAAAACCATAACTGAAATGATAGTGTATGATTCAGTTGTAATAGTAAAATCACTACAACAAAAAATGTGATTGGTGAGGTTCGAAAATTGTCACCATAGGCTCATTGGTGATGGTCAAAATGGCTTCCATCACCAAAAGTGGTGTCACAAAAATATAGGTGTTGTGGTGACATTCAAGGTCTGCCATGAATAATGATTATAATGAAGGATAGTGATGGTCACCATTTCATATGAACAACAGTGATTTATGGTGATGAACCTCATGGCCCTCACTATTTATGCATATATATGGTGACATTCGTTGACCACCACCTTTTCATATTTTGGTGAGGGTTGAAAAATAACACCATAAGCTCATTGGTGATGGTCAAAGTAGCTTCCATCACTACAAAATGAACATCACCAAAGGCCATGTCACCAAAAGTATTGGTGTTGTGGTGACATTTAAGGTCCGTCACAAATAATGAATATCCTAGTGATGGATAGTCATCATCACCATTGCATATGAGAAACAATGAGTTATGGTGATGGACCTTTCATGACCCTCACTATTGATGCATATATATGGCGACATTCATTAACTATCACCATTTCATATATAAAAATGACTTTTGATGATGGCCCTTTAACAACCATCACTATTGACACATATAGGGACATATAGTGATTGTAACTATTACCTATGAATATTAGGGCATGATGGAATTGAACAACCAACCACCCACTTGTAAAGAATGTGCTCTTCCATTGAGATAACACCCTTGAAAGAATTAGACCTTAAAACTTTATAAATTCTAAATTCTAAAATTTCAATTAAATTAGAAAACTTTGTAAAGCCTTGTAGTTTTCATTGGCTCAGATAGCACAAACAACCTTCCAATAGATGCAGAACATAACTATTTTATAAGAAGGAAGCAACTTTCACATGGTTAATACACTCAACCACCTAATTAATACCATAGAAGCTGATTGTTTAAAATTGAGATTAAACGAAGTACAAACCTGAAGTCCCCATGTTTTATGGCTCTTCTAATACAAGTTTGTATATGAAAGAAATCAATTAAGAAATTAAAAATTCTATATAGCTATAGAAAAAATTGATGAAAAATAGGCATTATAACTGCTATGATGATTAAAAATCAAAATCATGTAGAGTAGGAAATTCAACAAAGAGACTGAACATGATGGAGCCAACACAAAATCCAGTGCATAGTTCTCACATGGGCTCCATGAATATACATACCTTTGGAATGTGCCTCTTCTGAATCCCCCAAAAATTAATATAGAACTCCAATGATATATAAAGGGAGAAAATGGGCATTTTAACTTAACTATAAAGATTCAAAATCTTGCAAGGAAAGTAAATTTAGTATAAAAATTGAACATATGGAGTAGAAATGATATCTTGTGCATGGCACTAGCATGGGATTCCCAAATATACATACATCGAAAAGTGACTCTTTTGAAGCACAGAAAATAAAAATATAGCTTCAATAATTTCTCTGGTAAAATGGGAGCTTCAAGTACTGAGACAACTTTTCTCTGTATATGTTGTATAGCTTCATTAAAAAGTTTGAAAGTATCCATTATATCCAATAGGAAACAAGAAGAAAAACAATTATAAATGCTATACAAATGCCTAAACACAAATTGTCAAGACAAAAAGAAACTTATTTTTCTTTTTCAAAAAAGAATATGATAAAACAATAAGAAATTAAAAACATTAACCACCATATTTCAATCTACAGTAAATTAACATATGAGCCAACCTTTTTATTGAAACAACAGACCACAAAAATGTGAAAAACAAAATTCAACAGTTAA
Organism: Pinus tabuliformis; assembly: GCA_031772625.1. Classification (NCBI taxonomy): domain Eukaryota; kingdom Viridiplantae; phylum Streptophyta; class Pinopsida; order Pinales; family Pinaceae; genus Pinus; species Pinus tabuliformis. Next base: position 841,176,473 of record CM062816.1, read on the forward strand.
TCATCCTTGAACAAAATATATTCACTTAAGAAAGCCAGATAATAGAATGCCCACAACTTACCTCAAAAAGGAGAATCAAACCTTAATTTTATTATTCAAAGAGAATAAAAATACTGATGAAAATTCCAAAGAAAATTAAATAAATTATCATGTATGCCCTTTGAATATATAAATATTTCAATGAAATAATCACTTTGTCTAGTCAACAGTTTTCCACATAAAATAATAGTACTTTTTGGAAAGCTAATACTTCCAGACACCACAACATTCTAGACAATATTGGACATTATAACTTCTTTAAAATGGCTCATGAAAACTAATCCCTACATCATTAATTCCTTGATTAGTGTCCCTTTTGCTTTATGAGCCTCTAAGTTAGAACACTTTGACCTTAAAATTGCCAGAGAGTTATGCCTAGGATATTTTATTTTAGGAACATATTAGTAATGAGTTCCAACATAGACAAGCAACAACCTAATTCAGATTGATAGAATTGCAGACAAGAGGTTAAAATCTTTGTTATAACATAAATATTTGTTGCTAAAATAAACATATAATAAGAAAATACTTAAGCAACAATGTTGAAGTTTAGTCAATGAGATCCAAGTTGAGGGCTCCAGTACAGTACACTTGAATTTGAGGTGTACATACTCCACTTCTTCTATTTTTCAAAAGTTTCAGAGACAACTATAATTTTTAAGTTAAACAAACATATCATTACACAATGAAGGTTCCACATGAAATGTGCCTATCCATAATGTAGTTTAACACAAAGAAAGATGTAAAACCAATTTCATTACTATCATTCACTCAAAATATATAACTATGAAACATACTCTCCTATTTTAAAAGTAATTTTGACCAATCAATATAGTTTAGCTAACATTTTCTAGATGATTGTCGAAATGAAGAAGACAATTTTAGTTAAAAACTTTGAAAATCATTCTCAACAAAGGAATAATTTAGTTATCAATTGTGTTAAAAAAAAGTATATATAGGTCAAAGCACAAAAATTTCAGAAGCACATTTAACATAAAAAATATCTAATGGTTTGGCCTAGCGAGAAAACATAAGTTACCAAAACATGTAAATGATACAACCCAACATTTATTTAGATGCCTTGCCTTTTACACCTATAATGGAGCATTTATTTAGATGCTTTTCCATCTACACCTATAATGAAGCATTTATTTAGATGAATATTTATGTTTAATGTAGACCTAATGGTACAGAAACTGAAACCCCAAGCAGTTGACGATAATACGATAATGATAATAGTAGAAAGTAATATTAAAGTAAAGATGGAATACATAGCTCTAAGCCATAGCTAAATGTTGAATCTGTGTTTATGACTGTAAGAATTTGCAACCCATTGATCAAAGAGTACCATATTCAATATCTTGCTTTGTGGAGGTGACAAAATTTTAAACTCTGGTCTATGTCAGCTTCCAAAAATATGTGGGGATTAGGATTTTAGTAGGGAACGTTTAAGAATTAGAAATTTGTGAAGTGTAAAAAGATTTACAATTTTTTATAAACTTAAAAGTGCTAAGTAAATTTTCTAAATTTTATATATTTTTCCACATAAAATACTTTCATACAACGAGAAATTCGCAAATTATGTTTAGAAGAAAAATAAATAGAACAAATCTATAAAGTCCAGTAATGTCCATGAATGCCTGTAAAATGTTATTTGGCCAAATGTGAAAAAATAAGATCTTAGGGCCAATGTCAAAATTATATCAAATTTACAAGGGCCAAAAGCTTATGCTTGAACATATTTTTTGAAAAAATAAGAATCTTTCTTAGTGAAATTCAAAAAAGACACTCTCTTAAGTATTATTGCCACCAAGGCTACCACAAAGGGATTATATTGTGAAAAGACAACATGTTTCATGAAATATTCCCATAACCTTCTAGCCACTCATGCTTGATTATTGACCCCTGCCTCAAGAAAAAATGTGGATCCATGAAATTTTCATATAGACAGTTGTCTGGAGCTGAATTCTAGGTACTTGAGATTGCAAAACTCAAAATAATTGAAATAACTAGGGTTGCGTATATTAATATGAAATTGTTTAGGAAGTTGACAACTTATCGTGATTTAGTAGGTAATATGTGGTGAGTATGTCATACATCATCACTTCTAGGAAGTTAAGCATAAATGTGAATCTACTTACTCATCACTACCATGACTCATTATCATGGAAATGGAGATAACCATCAAGAGTGAATATATATGTCTATTTTTGTATGTAAAAATATATTCCTATTTTTATTTATTTATTTTTCTTTTGGTTGACTGATTTCCTAGCCTTGATCCATGACTTTTGATAGTGTGGATGCAAGTTTACCCAGATGCTTCAACATACCTAGTGGAAGTAGAAAATCCAATGGCTAAGACCCTGAAGCGTAGGAAAAAACACCCTTCCCACCACTATTTCACTGAAATTTCCCTAGAAAACTATTTCATTGAATTATGTATGTAAAGATGCTTACTAAGCTAATTGGAATGTAGTGACTGAACGATACATATATTAAACTAATGATGGATATTACCTATGACTCAGGTCGACTCGAGGACAATAAGGCCTTGGATTATCTCCAGAAGGAAACTTGTGTAAAAAAAGGAATACCAATATCGATTAAAGATGGGTTAGGGTTTCTCTAAAAACAAAATTATTAAGACATAAAACCCCAACGGTGACATGTTACCTATGAACTTTTTCCATGGAAAATTGTATCTGTAGTTATAGATAGGGTTTTCATCAAATCCCTAAAATGTCACACAAGGGGCATGCAAGATAGCACAAAACGTAGATTTAATCCAAAGAAATTACCAAAAAAGGTATCATTTTTAGAATGTATAACAGTTTTACTAGATCTTATCATGGAAACAACCTATATAGAAATAATATTTTTGTTTTAGTCAAACACCATCCAAAACAAGGATTGAAAATTTCTTGTATCAGGAATACAATTTATTCCAAAATCAACACCTATGTTGCTAACCACAAACCCACTCAAAGGATTGGTTTCTTGGTTACCCCAGATTTGATTCCCCACCACTCTAAATTGCAACCCTATTCTCTTGTCAAATATCACAATTGTTATGTTCTCCCAACACCAGCCTCATGAATTCGAAGGTGAATTTACTTTCCCAACATTGAGTCTCAAACTTCATCGGAGCATTCATTGCATTGCCCCTTTAGCGACAACACCACTAGTTCCATTCTATTCTAAATCTGCCTATCAAACCAATGGCTCTGACAAAGTGCAATTAAATTCAGTGAACCACGTAACTTAACTCCTTTTAGCGGAAAAGATATGCCACAGGCACAAAAAAGGGTGAATGAAAGTGTGAGGTGAGTCGATTCAAAAGGAATTCCTATCCACATAAATATGAAAATGTTATGGTTTTAGTATGTGTTATGTGCATCCATTCTCCTGATGTCCTATGGTGTGCATTAAGAATTTGTTAGGATTCTAAATGGCTTACGACTACAATGAAAATTAAATTTCACTTAGATAAATAAAATTTCTTGAAATTATAATCGAGTTGGGATGGGCTCGTAAGATATAATTGATGCATAGTAACTTTGTGCAAGGGATAAAACAAGGGAGGTGGATAATTAGGCTTGTCGTTGCCTTTGTGGAAGAACCCATGGATCCAAGACCTCGAGTTAGTGAAATCGGTGAGAAATCGGCTGAAAATATATTTTCTTGGACAGTTGATAGTGTATTTTATAAGATTTCTTGTTCTCCTGTGAAATCTACTTCAACGGCAATTTAGTATAGGATATAAAGTAATTTATTTTCTTATACATTGCACTTATCACATGTATTTCACTTTATTTTTACATTCATGTTTAAAATAGTCCATCCACTGCGTGTGATCTAAAGCTCGGTTTCTCCATAGAATTATTAGCTTCAAATGTATTTATTGTGATATTACGGAAATGCTTTAGGGATTTCTAATGAATTAACATAGCTAAAGTGCTTTTCAGATTTTTTCAATATTGTAGTTACATTTCTAACTCTGCTGTCCCTTACAACATCATTATGTTGTAGTGGATTGGCTATTTATGTAACTGTTTACCTATAGCAATGGATTAGAAAATATTTCATGATATTGGGAAACAATTATTAGTTAACAGGAAGGAACATGTATTTTTAATGTGTAGAAATAATATAAATATTTCCATTTAAAGAAATAATAATGTGTAGTATTTATGAAGAGGAACATAAGTGATGGGGTTTCACTTGAAAATAATAGGTAGTTCTGGTTGTGTTATTTGAAAAATAAGATGTGTTTTTGTGCTTAGCTATGGTGAAAATAAAATGTATGTTATTCTTGCACCCAAGTATGGTAAAAAGTAATATTAACTATACTAATATTTGGGAAAAAGAATATATATAAATATCATTTGCATAAAAATATTAGTCATGTTATTTTCTTGGAATCTTTTGCATAAAATTATAAGTAACCATGTTAGTTCTTGAAAAATTACATAAGAATTTGTATGCATGAAACAAAGGCTCAAGGTTATTTTCTTCAAAACTTGCATATGAATTATGTGCATGAAGTGGTAAGAATGAAGGTTATTTTCTTGAAAGGTTGCATATGCATATTGTGCATACAAAGATAAGCATCCATGCTAGTTTTCTTGGAGAAGATGATGTGTTTCTATACACAAAAGTAATCACTATCATGTTACATTTCTTGGGAAAGAAACATGTATTTACATGCACAAAATTATAGCTATTGTATTAGAGAAATATGTGTTTATATGCACAAAGATAATGGTTGTTGGGTTAGTTTTTTTTTTGGATAAATATTATAAATTTGCATGCACAAGATAATAACTAATATGCGAGTTTTCTTTAAAGATATATATGGGTAGTTTCATTGGTTTATTCTTTTGGAAAATAAGGTGTTCTTATGCAAAGAACATAATAGAAGTTGTGGTGTTCATATCATGGAAATAGTTCCCTCTTTTTGTGCAAAGATATATTCATAACCATGGTGATTCTTCTAAATAGTACTTTGATAACCATGGTGATTCAGAAAGAAAGTTTTCTTATGTAAAGAACATAATATAAGTTGTGGTTTTTATCTCGTAGAGAGACTTCCATCTTCTTATGCGAAGAGATAATGATAAACATGTCGATTCTTTTAAATATTAATATGATAACCATGGTGATTTTTTTAAATATTACAATTTTATTGTTAGCATAGGTAGATAAGCATGCCTTGGTAATCTTATGTATTTTACTTTATGCATGTGACATTTGGATGGATATACTTGTGTCATACTCATACACATGTAAAGATAAATCGACATGTTTTGGTAGCTATGTGATTTTAATTAATGACTGTGCAATGTCAATAAAAAGGAGATGTCTTGATACAATTTTGTATACATTTTATATATGCACATAAAATTATGTTTGAAGCATAACTAGTAAAGATTTGGTATAATCATGAAGTCATAGTTTCATTAGGGGATTTTTGAGGTCTGAAATGGGCCTCCTAAGAAAAATGTACACTCAAAATAAAATTTATAATAACCAATATGATTTAATATGATGATGTAAACCATGGGGGATGATTCATCATTTTTAGAGTAAAAAAGTATAACGATTAAAAAATAATAAAATAATAAAACTTCTTTTTCAACTCGTATTTTCAACTTATCTCCCTAAGGTTTCACTCAAATTTCGAGCAGGAGTAATTTTTGGATGCAAAATTTAATTGCGCATCCAAGGAGTACCCATGTTGCATACTTTCGATGGACCCTGCTAATTGAAAAATGAGAAATACATGAAAAAACGTGATTGCAATCACATTTTTCATGTATTTCTCATTTTTCATGTATCAGGGTCCATCAAAAGTATGCAACATGGTACTCATTAAATGGGGAATCAAATTATGCATCCAAAGAGTGTTTTAGGTCATAATTTGAGTAAACCAATAGGGAGATAAGTTGGAAATACAAGTTGAAAAAATAATTTTTTTCTTTTTTCCCTCTAAAATTTAATGATGTAATGTAATCTTATTTTATTATTTCCACTATTATTTTATAATTTCCTTAGGAGGCCCACTTTAAACCTCAAAAATCCCCAAATGGTTGATCGTTGTAATTGCACAAAAGGATTCTGACTTATGTGGAGGATGGATAGTATTTATCATTATGTTAAGAAATGAAATAATGGTCCATGCAAATTGAGGGATCATCAAATGTAGGATAATACACTATAGGGAACAATCAGGCCACAAAGACACAGGTACTCAAGGAATTGTAGGGTAAATTATATCATGATTAATATAATCATTTCTAACTAGTTATGTTGAATTTAAGATGATATTTCTTTGTAATATTTTTAACAATGGTCAAGGGGTGAACTCCCATACAACCATTGAATGAGAAACATGTAATAAAATAAATGTTCGCTGGTTTTCCCCTTTGGGGTTTCTAGGGTATATCAGTCTCTATTGATGTGTTTTCATATTGTGAAATTCTAAATATGTTGCTTCCTTACATTACATTGACACTTATATAATCAAATATGTGATTAACTAGCAAAATTAAATAAACGATGATAATGATATAAGGTTGAATCATGGAGCTTTATGTTAATATGATGCATCAATAGTTATTACATTATGTGACTTTCTATTCCATTTCTAAAGTTACTCTATATAATGACAATGATTTTAACTCATGCTCACTTAAGGAATATGGAATAAGTGATTGAGAATATTACATGCTAGTAAATTCCGTAAACAAAATTATAATCTTATGTATTTTTACACAAGGTTTAATGGGGGATGTTACAATCATGTAAATACATAAATTTAAAGAAAAATAACGCCAATCAACATATCTCAACCATATTTGTTAATATAGTTGTACGAATTATATAAAATGCCATTTTTCTTTATTTAGTATATTTTTTTATTCAAATTAAAATTCCATAACCCATTTATGCATTAATGGGAGGAACTTAAAATACGTATTCTATAGATGATACATATGATACTTTTATTATATAATAGATCACTATGACATTTATAGAAATCATTCCATAAATTGGTGATGGCCATGTTATGAAGTATTATGTAGATAATGAGATTCAAGACTCAAATGCCCATGAGTTAAGCTAATTAAAATACGTTTTTACTGAATGTTGGTAGGTTAATACTTAATCCAAATTTTAACCATCTAATTATTAATAAAATATATTGGCATATGTTTATCTTATCCTATCGATGCATGTTATGCATTTTTTTACATTTACGTAATAAGATTATAAAATTACTATACAAATTATCAAATAATAATTACATCATGTAAATACATATATTTAAAGTAAAATTATGTCAATCAACATATCTCAACTATATTTTTTAATATAGTTGTATTGATATTTATAAAATCTCATTTGTTTGTTCCACAATGGGGATGCATATTAACAATGACAAAGGTGTGGAGGGGGCCCCACATCAAGCTCCCACATGGAATTTAGCATAGGAAATGTGTAGTAGACACACAATGTATTTCTTGCACGCAAACAACTTTCTAGAACACAGGCAATATTTATATGATTTTGTCTATAGTTTCATGCAACATTTGGTTAGTTTGAGTATGGGAGTGAGGGGGATGAGATTTTGTGTCCTCATTGTTGCAAAAGGTGGCTTCGTGTCTAAGACAACCAATTTTATGCTGTTTGGAAAGACGCCAGTGTGTTTTCGACTGGACCCTGGTGGTGGTTTTCACATGTCATTATGATAGTTGATTATGCGTGTTTGGGACCCAAGAAGAAGGCTTCTCCTTGAGGACTTCCTATGATTATGCTCCCGAGGGCTAAGCCAACATAAGTGGGGATTTACATTGTAAGGGAACTATTAGGAGGGCACTTATGGTTTGAAAAGTCACGTATACCTATTTGACTTAGTTTCTTGGGCTCTATATGTGTTTCCTAATCACGTGGTGTTTTGTCTCTCGACTGGTTACATGTGTCTATAGTTTTCGTCATTAATTATAGGTAGTGATGGTACTTGGGGGTTTTGTAAGAGTAGGGAAGCAATTGTATTCCTTCCTTTGACATTTGGGCTTGAGGGCTTTGGCTGGCGATCAATTAGTTGGGACCATATGCACTTTAGAGAGTCTGGATGGTGAAGAGGGTTCATTACCCTACTCATTATGTCTAATTTGTCAGAAAGTTGTGGTGGATGGGGGTGGGGTTAACTTGAAAGAGGTAAAATATAGTGAGGGCATAGTCTGATGGAGATTTTAGAGTGATAAACCATGTCTTGGTTGACCTAGTTTGAGCAACTTCAGTGTTGTTGGGAGGTCTCGTATGTTCATGGGCTCTATAAGGTGGAGGGGTGGAATGTGTCTGTGGTTTGGAGAGTGTGAACTTACTTTTTGGATGATATCGGTTCATGGTTTATTTCAAACAAAACTACCAACCCCTGAGTCATTCTAATGCATTGAAAATAAGGTAGGGCTCGCCAAGGTGTTGGGCCATGGGGGTGGCATGTTGAACATAAGCCCGAAAAATATGATTTGGGGGATAGGTTGGGTCTTGAAATAACTTAGTCCCTTGGAATAATCAAATTACCTACTCCCTTTGACATTCTCTAAAACTATCTTCAATTGCTACCACACATGGAGAAGCATGTACATTGTGACTGCAATCCTCCTTTGTCACCAATATCTTTGGGTGCATTAGAATCCTTGGGATATTTAGGTTCTGTTGGGCTATGAGAAAGTGCTTTTCTAGCTTTTATGACCATCTAATTTTTTGGTTATGCTTTTATCTTCTGGACAACAAATCTGGTCAGAGTGAGGGTAGAATCAGTTTTCCTATCTTCTCACCACGATGTAATCCTTTTTTGGATTAAGAGAAACTTTTGATTTACAAAAAATAAAAAGAATGTAATTTGTCTTTATTTACTATATATGTATTCAAATGTAAAATGCATAACCCATTTATGCATTAATAGGGGGAACTTAAAATCGATATTCTATGGATGATACATATGATAATTTTATTTTATAATAGACTATTACAACATTTATAAAATTTATTTCTTAAATTTTTTATGATCGTGATATGAAGTATTATGTAAATAATGAGATTTAAAATTCAAATCCAGGTGGGTTAAGCTAATATGAAAAAAAAAATCTTTAGTGAATGTAGGTAGGTTAATATTTAATCCAAATTTAATCACATGATTATGAATAAAAGTTATTAACACATGTTTATATTCTCCTCTTATGTCATTGCATGATTTTTTTATTTTTTGTTTTTTTTATTTTACATTTATCTATTAGAATGATAAAATTACTATATAAATTATCAAATAATAACATCTTATCAATGAAAAATATCTTGCAATTTACATATAATGAAAAATATCTTGCAATTTACATATCTCAACCACATTTGTTAATATAAGTGTAATGATATACATCAAATGTCATTTATCTTTACTTACTATAAATTTGTTAACCCATTTATGCATTAATGAGAATATATTGAAATCCATATTTTATGGATGATACATATGATAATTTTATTATATAATGGATCATTACAACATTTATAATTTTTTTTTTTCTAAATTTAAATAAATTATATATATAATCTTTATGTTTATAAGTTTTATTTAAAATTTAATATAACATTTTATCATAGTTAAACAAATAAATATTATATGTTGTTAAAGCATTTTCGCTACTTAAAGGTTATGGGTCCAATTCTTTTGATGCTCTTGGGGTTAGGATTTGTGGTTGATCCACTTATAATTAATGCTTACAATAATATATTGACATATTTCGTTTGCTGGTTGTTGGATTTTGTTGAGAGGTCTTCTCATCAATATTTTCCTATCTTAGAATCTATTGGATCTAATATGCAATATATATTTGTGATGTATTTTGGTTTCAAGGGTAATATACAAATATTGTTTTGTCTGTATTTTTAGTACTATGTCTCTAAATTCAATTTCTTTGTTGGTATCAGAAATGGTTCTCTCTCAACTCCCTCATGGGAGCGCCAAGATGATGTGAAAATGGTGATAGTTGAGCTTCTGTAAATAATTATCTATTGTAAAGCATAGGTCAATGTGTGAGAATAGATAGTCTCGTGCATGAAAGATAGTTGTGAGCTGTCGTTGGATGTTGCTTTGCTATCAAGTTCGCATAGAACATCTATCAAATTTGGAATATGCATAGGACGTCACTCAGTGGTCCACAATGTCAACTATGATAAGTTATTTGCTACTATATGTCAAAGCCATCGAGATGACATGATTGCAGTATGATTTTTGACAACATAATATTGTTTTTTACTGTCATGCATAGAAGATTGGTTTGTTTTCATCATGAGTTTGTTGGGTTATTTGTTTCTTTTCCATTGTTTAGCTATATTGGTGTGTGTTTTCCACTTAGTGGTGTATAAAGTTCGTATGAAGAAAAATTTATTGAAAAAAGTAATATAATTAAATTAGTGTTTCTCTACGTTCTTCAGTGGAAAGCGAACATAACACTAATTTGATTATGTGAGTTTTTTATATGTTGATGAGCCTTGTTGTACTTTGATATACAAGAGCATCAGTTACAGGTTATTTTTATGAGACCCATGTATTTTAGAAAGATCAACTATATGATTGACTACTCGATACACTCAGTACCCACACAACATACTTGTATAACTATCAAAACTATAATTCAATGTGTTTTGATAGATGGAAGTCAGTCCATACAGTAGTTCAGTATCGATATTTTCCTTTGAGAGGTCAAAGCGTCAATTCTGTAAGTTCGTCAATGATGGTTGGAGATAGTTGTACCTTAAATGAGTCAAGTGGGAAGCTCAAAGATTTTGGTGGAGAAAGACGTTGGTAATATGGTATGTTAGATTTTAGAGTAGATAGAAGTGCCAATGAAGACCATATCAAACAGATGTGACTTATATGTGAACTATAGTTTGTGATTTTTCTATTAATCTTTGTAATGTTAATGATGTAATGTAAACATTAATGGAGAGACTTATAATTAACACTTTAGCATATTGGCAAATTTGGTTTGTTGGTTGTTACAGTCTGTTGAGATATTTTTTCAACAATATTCACCTATCTTAGAATCTGTTGGATTTCATATGCACTTTATATGTTTGGTGCATTTTGGTTTCAAAGGGAATATATGAATATTGTTATGCTTGTATTTCTAGTACTTTGTCTCCAAATTCAATTTTGTTGTAACCTGAAGTGATCCTTTGGAGTGCATTTGTCTCGTACAAATATTCCATGAACATAGTTGGCACCAATTTCCCAGTCTATGAACCACATAGAAAGAAAAAACATTGTACAAAAGATTCACTCACAAAGAAATATGAAAGCAAGCCCCATCACCAAGTCCGGCCTTTGGAGTTTTGGTGTTTGGAATCAATTTGCAGTAGTCTCACCCATGTTCAAATCTCTGGAGGCATCACCCATACGACCATAGTGGAGGAGGAAACAAGCAATATGAAAGCAAGTCCCTTCACCAACTCCGGCCTCTTGAGTTTGGTGTTTGGAATCGATTTGCAGTAGTCCCACCCGTGTTCAAATCTTTGGAGGCGTCACCCATATGCCCATAGTGTAGGAGGAAACAAGCAATACGAAAGAAAATTGTTGTTTGGAATCAATTTGCAGTAGTCCCACCCGTGTTTACGCTCGTAGTGTAGGAGGAAACAAGAAATATGAAAACAAGGTCCCTCACCAGCTTCAACCTTTGATATTTTGGTGTTTGAAATATATTTACAATAGTCCCACCCGTGTTCTATCTTATGGTTTTAATTTCTGAATAATATTTTTTTAAAATATAATAATATGCATTTTATTTAAAATAAATATAATTATTTACATTATTTTATATAATTTTATCTCTTTTAAATTTTTACATTTTCACTCCATATTTTCCAAAACATATAAAATATATAATAATAGACACTTGTATTTCTATTTTCATTTACTACCAACTTAATTAAATTACCTCCATATTAATTTCACAGATTCATCTACACATTATCCATATATCATCAATGTAATTCAGTTAGTCATTTGCATATCATCAATGCAAACTAATACGGAAGAGGTGATCGTTCTCAAAATGCCAAAACTCTTAATTTCCGATCTGGAAAGTTTTTCAATTCAATTTCCAACTTACAAATAAATAATTATAATCGACAGTCAGATAAAACATTAATATAAATGGAAATATATCGAACCATTATAGATATTATAAAGTAGTTTTAATTCTAATGTAGAAATAGTTAATTATAGGTTTAAAAAATTATTAAATAATATCACTTTTTAGTTTATTTTTAAATATTTTTATAATTTATTAAAAATATAAATATTTCCAATTTTATGGTGATTATTTGACGATAATTGTTAAAAGCAATTACAAAAATATACTAACCTAACCGTATCCAATTGAAAATGTAAAATGTATTAGTGCTTGGAATTAAAGTAGAAGCGTTATAGTAACAACACTTTAAGACTTGCTATTACAATTTTGCTCAATAAGAATTTAACGTCACCAACGACCTATTATTGAAGGGTATTCATTAGACTCTCGTACGCCTACGCCTGCATCTATTATGTATTGACATTTTCCGTTTTATCATTAAAGTCCTACCTTATATACAGCCTTGCGTAGATGCCTATCAAGGTTGGAATTTCACTCTTAAATCCATTTTTAAATTTGATTTTTATTACACTTCTTTTATCTATTTTCATGATTTCAACCGACAATCTTCAACAGTTTTATAATTTTTTAAACCATATTTAACGAGCAGATCACCCTATCACGTGCATCACATTCCATCCATCGCTAATACCTACCATCCATTGGTGGACGACAAATCGAAGCTTCCCATACGCAGTATCCATTTTGAGAAATCCCTCGGTATCCATGTGCATTGAGAGGTGTAAACTCTCAGTACAATTACATAATGCCAGCATTGACGTCTCGATTCTTCCTATTAGAGGTGTAAACCCTCAGTACAATTACATAATGCCAGCCTGTGTCCAGGCAACCAGATATAACATCGCCAACCATCTGGACTTTAAGGGTTTTCAATTTTCTCCTGTCTTTTTAAGACTCGGTATCATTGTTAGAAAAACCCCAGTATCCATGTGCTTCTAAGTGTTTGAAAAAATCTGGAAACACACGGGTCTTTATCACTAGTTACTGCCGGGCTCCATGACTGAGCAGTGGAAATGAATAGAATCACAGCCGTAAACTCTGAGTACGATTAGTAATGCCAGCGTCTTTAGAGGCAAAAAGAATTTAACGCTGCCAGCTATCTGGACTTAAAGGGTATTCATTTGATTCCTGTACGCTTACTGTTGCATCTATTACATGTTGAAGTTTTCACTTTACGGTTGCATCTGTTACGCGTTGAAGTTTTCACTTTTCAAGTGAAGTTTTACAAGATACACGACTTTTACATACCAATCCTTCCAATTGCAGTATCGAAGGGTGAGCACTCGAATTGTTATGAACATCTGTTAGGAATTCTAAAATAGGAAGTGTGCCTTATTTTTCAATCGACCAGGAGATATAAAAATCCCCTTTCAATAGAAAGTGTGATCTATTTTTCAATCTATCATATATGGAGATTTAAAAATTCCCTTTCAAGTTATTAAAAAAAAGAAAAGGGAATTGATCCTTTTGATTTCCGTTGCTGCTGGTATATATAGAGCGAAAATGAATTTTTACATAATATATAAATATTCATTATTTTGAAATTGAATATTTGTTTGTGAATCAATTTTTTCTATTAATTGAAAAAATGAGTGTATCGGGTTACACCAATTCAAAATATCGAAGGCCTTATTCTTACAGGATTTACTGGCCAATGAGTATAAATAAAATAACTATACAAAGCAAGAAGACTCGAGATTAATGATCAAGAATGCTCAAAACTATCTTACAGGATTTATTGGCCAGTGAGTATAAATAAAATAACTATACAAAGCAAGAAGACTCGAGATTAATGACCAAGAATGCCCAAAACTATTAAAAAAAAACACAAGTGGTCCCAAAATAATAATTAACTAACCCCACCTAGCTTCATGTACATGTGATTCCATATAAGCCATCCTCCCTTCAAAGTCGTCCAGTTGTTGCTAGAGTTTCTTTTGGCCTCTACGAAGGGAGATTTGCATGTATAGGATTTTCTATTAATTGTGTTGTATGTAGTGCAGAAAAAACTCATTACCTCATGATGGCCATGTTGCCCAAGTTGCTCCACCACCACCACTGTCACTACTGGGATTTGCGCCTCCAAAGAGTCAAAGGCTGGTGGAAGGTCCACATGCTCGAGGGATGCCTCGTGTGATTGAACCAAACCTTCCTCCTCAGCGAGTTGAGTAGTAGTGCAAGCAACACCTGCCCATGGCCCACCCCCTTTCTGGGCTTCCCTCTTTGTCGTGGCATCGCAAAATCCCAAGGAGCTATTTTTGAACCCCACTACAAATTTTCAACACCGACTACACGTAATATGTTGGAACACGCACCCACAATAGTTACAAAGACCACTTTTCTTCTTACTCCCCATCACAGTATAAAATAACCAATTCCACAATTCTCCCAAACAGGCCACCCATAACCTCTCTCATAACTAATGTTATGAAGCGAACTAGTGATGACACTATCATTCATTTGCAACGAACTTTCCCAACACAAAACTCCCTGGTCATATGGAATAAACTTCAAGACTTGCCCACGTCCTCCATCGGCAAGCACATTACACTCTCAAACTCCTAAAAGGAAGCAGAAAAAACTCCACCTAAAAAAAACACACATAAAGCTTGAAAACAACATCCAACTCTCCCAAGAATAGAACCGATCATAGAAACAAGATCCCCTCAGCCTTCAGCAAGGCGCACAAATCCCTACAATCTCTACCTAACTTTGCTCAAGCCCCCACCAAAATAGAGACCATTGCAAGTGAAAGGCAACATGGGATAGAAAATGGAAATATACAAAATAGAGGGGGTGGCTTACTTCCAAGAAACACTGACTAAACGAACACGTGAATATGCAAACCTTCCTCCTTTAAACCTTGCAAATGTTGCGTTCAGTAGAGGAGGATGTGAGCTAGGATCCCAATTCGCATTCTAATAAATCTTGGGGGTTTGCACAACACCATTCTTATTGCCAATAAAATTGTTGGCAAGTACTTGCTGACGAGAGAATAGGTAAAGCAAGACAACATTGCCTTCCCACTCCTCTGAAACCATGGTTTCACAAACTCTCCGCTCTTTCATTTCCTGCCAAAAACAAATACTTTGTAACTATAACCCAATTCACATATAAACAAAAAACTCTTTACAACATTGGGCTTTCATTACCTACTACCCATACATTAATGACATCTTAGATGACATGTTAGGTGTACAATAAGATCCTGAATGACCGTGAATTGGGGCTCCCATAGTCCATTTACCACCACGTTCCGGAATTTTTATATTAAATATTAAAAGAAAATACACATCTTTTTTACATTAAATAAAATATCATTAAATTAATTTAAATTTAAATTTTTAATTAATATATAAATAATTGTAATTAAAAAAATTTATATAACATATTTTATTTTAATTAACATTAATTTTTTTTAAAAATATTAAAAAATAATTTAAAAAAAATTATACATCTTAAATATAAAACTTTACACTTTTATAATTTTGAACATCTTTATAAGTCTGAAATAACGAATTTCTATAAGAAACTTATTGATGAGGCTTTGGATAAGAACATATCACTTATGTCTCAAACCATGTGAATTATACGATTATATGGTGAAAGAAGCCATATTACTCACGATATATATCCCATGGGATATATGGATTAAATAATAATATATATATTTTTAAATTTAATATTAAGAATAACATAAATTAGGTGGTTAATTAAAACTTAATTTTAAGTTTATTTTTAAAATTATCTTTGTTTTTTTAGTTTAATTTAAATTATTTCATTTTTTAAAACAAATCAAAATTTCAAGAATTATTAACTAAATGTAATAATAATATTTTTTTTTTAATTAATTAATTAATTTATTTTATATTTAAATGAAAATTGCTAAAAGAGATTAATTTATTGATTATTAATATATTTATACACCATTTCCTATCCATTATTTTCATTTTATAATGTTAATTTATAAAACATATTGGTTTAAATGTAAATTATACAAATTTATTTTAATTTCAAATCTATCATATGGTAAAAGGAATTTATCATAGTTAAAATCCCTTAACATAAAATCATTTTTCAATTGTTTTTAACATGAAAAAAATCACATTGAATGATTTGATATATTTTTATCCATGATAAATATAAAGTTATATATATATATATATATATATATATATATGAGAAATTACACCTTTTTTATACACAATGTAACATAGAATTTTTTTATTTTTATTTCTACTTATTTTCCTTCATTATATATATATATATATATATATATATATATATATATATATATATATATATATATATATATATATATCTATATACATATATACATATATCAAATAATTTATTTATTATTAATATTTTTTTAAATATTGTGTTAACTTATTTATGAAAAATATTTTATTTATTATTAATATATTTTTAAAATATTGTGTGAACTTCATATTATATGAATTTTAAACATGAAAGGTGTTATACATTTTAGTTATATTAAGTTATAATACTTTTAGAGTCAATGATAAAAAAAAATTACACTTTGATCTTACTTTTGATTGATTTATGGATATATACACAAAGTTGATATTAAATTTTTGTTTTTTTGAAGTTCCATATTGGTGAGGCTACATCATGGTCATGTCCATGAATAACACCCTAATAGTCTATCCAAGACCTTGTCGGCAAGTTGATATTAAACTATTTATTAAGATGAACATTGAAATATTTTATTTATGGATGATATTGAGATATAAGCCAATGCCATGTGTAAAATTCATGTTCAACACAAACGAATTACACATCTCTCTATTATTATTGTCTTGTAAATATAGGTATTGACAAAATAATCATTAACACTTAATATTATTCCATCATGTCATTCAAATTTGTTACCATTTATAATAAATTGAATTTGATAGAGTGGTTGTTTATGTTACATATTTCACTTAATATCCTCTTGGGTGTGCACTGAGTGTCATTTGGAGGGCACGCCTCGCGCAATGTTATTTTAGCATTAGGGAACTTCATGTTCACTTAATTTTCTCTCAAGTAGGGATAGAACTTGACGGGTGAATTCCCATCACAAAGTGATTTTCCAATCAAATACAACAAAAAAATTTCCTTACCCATCGAAATACTATGTTAAAATGATCAAAACAGATATCAGAATTGCAGACACGGTGAAATTTTATAGGTATTTTAGATTTGAAATTCCTATCCTGCTCCCAAGGGCATGTCTCACTTAATTTTCTTTTAGAATTAGGGAACTTAATGTTAACTTTATTTCCTCGCTCAATGTCCTCATATGGTATGCACTCAATTCCATTAGGAAGGCATGTATCACTCAATGTCCTTTTAGGGTTAGGGAATTTAATGTCCAATCTATGTTTCTGTGAAGTTAGGATCATATTACTATCATTAATTAAATACATAAAAACACCCAATTTTCTTTATGAAGCATTTATGAAAAATATAATTTCTTATAAATTAGTTTTAAAATAATATACACTTTTTAAAAATTATATAAAAAAGAAAAATCAGTAAAAGCCCTAATTTGAAATATTTAGATATAATTTTTTTTTTTTTTAATCAATTTGTATTACCTCTAAAAAAACTAGATTACATCCTTCATTCCTTAAACACAATACATAGTGATACATTTACAACCTTCCCAGGCTTAGATCCAAGTATTGAGAATGAGTTTATCGTTCTTTCCTCTTCTCTTACATACATCTATCCAATCAGAGGGGTTGTCAAGAGTAGGTGATACAATCATATCCTTCACTTGAGATTCTTCCATTAAGAAAGGTTCTAGTCCATTTGAAATTTCCCAATTACTATGTGAGTGGTCTTACTCATGGGTACATTTGTGCCCACTTATTAGCTGATATAGAATTATGGCAGAGCCTTTTATGTGTTTGGCCGCAGAGTGAAATTCCTCTGTAGAGGGATGTAATGCCTCTACATGATGTTGAATTGACACCAAAGGAGTTTCTTTTCCCATAGAAATCTTCTATTGCTAAGGGGTTTCCTTCTTATGATTTGTAGTAGTTTGGGTCCTTTTGATCCCTTAGAATCTTGCGAGCCATGGTTCATTTCATTAGGATGTTTTTGAGTATTGGACCCTTGAGAAAAGGGTAAACCACTACAGATATGACTAGGTTGTTGACAGTTCCTACAGTGAAAATGAATTTTTTCACAATCAATGTTGTGGATAAACCCTACCCTTCCATTTGAGGAGGATTTTATCTAGCAATCCTATAGGTAGATCCACCTCCATGCATATGCGAATATATGTGAGAATCCCTTTAGCCACCATAACATTGTTAGTTTTGATGAAGCTACCTATTAAGTTCCCCACCTTTTCCATAACATTAGGATGGGACAACATGTCATATCCCTACACAACCATATTCACATTGGCATTTATAATTTTATTAACATGGAAAATGTAAATTTTGGCTTAGTTACAATGATGTGGTCAAAGTAGCTCATATCAAGAAAAATTTTACTCAACAATTATTTACAAACTAATTTTACATTCACGGAACCAAAATGCCAATGAAAATAAGATGGTGATTTCAATATCTCATTGACGTTCATGGATATTGTTAATTTATTACATGGCATCAAGAAGTAGTTATTAAAATGTCTTGTAAATCATAAATGGACAAGAACTATGAGATTTGTGGGAAGGAGATTTTTCCTTGCTATCTTTTACCTTTATCTCTTTCTTGTGCTTGTCATTTATTCTTTTCTTGTAAACGATACTATCATTTAGTTTATAATTATGGTCAATGAATTAGTTCCAGTGGCATTACATCCATAGCATTAATTTTGATGGCGTCGAGTTGGAAGGTTTTTGGATTAATTAATAAAGCACCGTGCTTCTAGAAGATTAAAGCTTTATCCAGTAAGGCTACAATTGATTGAGAAGATTAGATTGGAGTTGAGTCCACGGATAAATAATATAGGAATCTGAGTCTGTGGACTGTAGTCAGGTTCCCACAACTAGATCAAATTTTATCCACTCAGAGGGGTGGTGTATCTCATAATCAAAGGCCCTAGGAGTTGTAACCCTGCACCATTTAAAGGTTAAAATGGGAAATTGTATGGTGCTCAACTCTATATTGGTTTGAATAAAACTAGTGGCGAGTTCATGAGGACCATGCAGGTTAACAGGAAAGTTTACAACACAAGGCTCTGGTAACCATCTAGGAGGGGAAACACATAGATCCTCAATAGATTGACCATAGACATTTGTTCCTCACCATGCACCAGTGAGGCCAACCTCCACCGAGTAACTATGTCTTTGGGTTAAAAAGAATGGATAATTCTTGTGGAATTATTTAAAAAAGAACACGTTGCTTGGTGGTACTTCACTTGAAGAGGAATATGTCTCCATTTTCAATAAATTTCTTGAAAGAATTATATATTATGATTGTTTCATTTTAGAACAAGTATATGAATTTTCATGCATTAAGATAATTTCTATTAAGTTAAATATTCTTTTGGAAAAAGAAATATGTATTTATATGTATGAAAGTAATAGTTGATCATGATAGTTTATTAAAATGAAAGATGTTTCTGCATCGATGAAAAGAATAGCCACCAAGTTAGGTTTCGTTTGGAAATAAAATGTGATTATTTTAATAGTTTCTTGAAGAATGTGTGCATATACACACAAAGATAATAGTTATTTGGTTGAGTTTCATGGAAAAGAATAATTAATATGTTAGTTTTTTAGAAAAGAAAATATGTTTTTGAATGCAGAAAAATAATAATTATTGAGTTAGTTTACTTGAGAAAGAAATATCTATTGCATGTAGGAAAATAGTTGTTATTGTGTCAAATTTCTTGGAAAAGAATAGGCATTTTCATGTACATGAATAGTATTGATTATGTAACTATCTTTTTTTGGGAAAAGAATATGAATTTTCAAGAATAAGAATAATATCTATTGTGTTAATTCTTTTGTAAAGTTTATATAATTGCATGGCCAAAGATAATAATTGAGGGGCTAGTCTTTTTAAATAAAGTTTATATAATGACATGCAAAAATATCATAGATAATTTGTTAGTATCGTTTAAAAGAATATGGAGATTTGTATTGGCTTTCTTCTCGAAAAGAATGTGTGCTTGTGCGAGGGGAATAATAGTATTTTTTTTTTTAATTTGTTTGTGATCCTCCAAGATTCACCTATGGATTTAGGGGGCACGACCTAGGGCCATATAAGCCATCAAAGTATCACAAGTATTGTAGCCATCGTGGGCCACACCAGCGCTTACCTGACTAGATTTTCTTAGCATGTCTCCTCCCCCTGAACAGGGTACAACCACCCCTTGTGAGGTTTGATCCTAGGTCGTGTTGTTGACGAGGCCCATACTCAACCAGTTATTTTGGTGGGACTGGATGAGGGGAGTAATAGTAGTTAATGTGGTATTTATATTGAAGATATTTTCCTGCTTTTTATCTAAAGAGAGGATAATAACCATGGAGGTTCTTTAATATTACCGTGTTGTTTGTGGATATAAGTTATGCATGTGTAGTGTTGTTAAAAGAGCCATGTCTCGAAAATTTGTTTACATTTATGTACGCACGTGAGTACATGTTTTAAGAATCACTAATAAATATTTGTTATTGGTTTGGTCAACATTTTATCTAATCGTGATATCAAAGTTTGTTCACAAGTAGCAGTTGCAGGAAAATATTGTGATGTATGTGAAAGATAGATTATGTTTAACATTATGGTAGGCAGAGATGTAATGGTCCATGCATATTGAGGAATCTCAATTGTAGGATAATACACTTATGGGAACAACCAAACCACAAAGACATAATGCACGTGGGTTTATGGGTAAATCATATCATGATTATTGCAATAACTTATAGCTAGTTATTTTGAACTTAAATGACATTTCTTTGTAAGATTCTTTTGAACAATGGTCAAAGTATGGAGTCCCTTACATCTATTGAGTGAAGGGTTAACACCCTCACAAGCATTTAATAAAATTAAACATTTGTTGGTTTTTCCCTATGGGGTTTCCAAGGTATATCAGTGTTCAATGATATGTTTGCCTATTGTTCCATTCTAATGATGTTGATTCCTTGCATGATGTGAAATTTACATTATAAAGTATGATATTAACTAACCTAGTTAAAAGAATAATGGAAATGATGTAATGTTACATTAGGAAGTTTATGTTAATATGCTACAACAATGGTTGTTAATCATTATGTAGCTTACTATTGCTTTAATAATGTTACTCAATGTAATGATGAAGATTTTATCAAATGGCTAATGAAGGATTATGTAAAAGTAGTTTAGAAAATTAAACGTTGATAAATTTTGTAGAAAAATTATAATCCTATGTGTTTTACGTGAGGTTATAGGGCATTGTTACAAGTGGTATCAAAGAAAAATGTTGCAGCACTGACACCTTTTGGGAACCACTAAGAAGAAAAGAAGTAGAGGTATGATGCCAGTTGGCATTAGCTCATGTATGATTCTAACAAATTAAAGAACAAGATATGCAGTAGACTACATTTGACATGAGATGCATGATGCATGTTAATAATTGCATTAAAGGCTAGTAAGTGATAATGTCTGTGTTAAAATTGTGCTCAAGACATTTGAATCTTTATGCAAATAAAAGACAATAAAACTTTTGTTGCAAAATCTTGAGCATTCAATAGTGATAGTGAGGATTAACTACCAACCTTTGCATGCATACTATTACAATAATTATTATTGTGCATTTAACGAACATGAATAAAGGTACTGTCCATTATTAAAAAGAATGAATGCATGTATTGTTATGTGTGATAACGGAATAATGTAGAAGGTGGAGAATATCCCTAAAGAGGAAAATAGAATGTTTTAAAAGGCATCAAAATAACCCATTTGGTTGTTTAAAATAAACAATGAGTCAAGTGGTCGGACTTGAATAATATGGCTAATTGATGATTGAGTTCTATCATGGATTTTAATTGAATTTAAGATATTGGTAGCATTGATTATTTTCAACATGACCAACTACTAAAGTTACATGAATGAATTAGTTTTGATTGAATATTATTACAAGTTGCAAATATAGTGTTTGTGGTAGTTTACTTCATCTTGTTGGTCTACTTGTGGTTACATTGTTGAATTTGGGATTGTTTTAATTGTTACCATAATTGTTATCGACACTTATATATTAATAGTAAATCAATGTTTTATGTGAATATCTCTTCGCATATGCTTTTATGCATAACAATATGGTATGCAAGAAACTACAATGATTGTGAAAGTGAATACTTGTTTAGAAATTCATGCATATGAGTGCAACTTCTTGAAGGCTACAAAGAACTTGGATCATGACACAAAAATGTTGTTAAAGTGATTGATTTAAGGGTTCTATCAAATTAATGATAGAAATAGTAGTAATCATATGTTGTTGATTACCTTGTTTGTTCAAACTTCACAACTTTACAAATTGATGATTCAATGATGATGTTAGCTGGTATAAATATTATATCTAAGAAATATGTTAATTACATCTTTTAGAAATTCATCCGGTGCATGTGAATGTTGCGGTGGAATTACATATTAAATCTAATCAGTTAATTCCATCATGTTGTGAACATGTGGTGTCTTCGTTAACGTCGCTAAGGAAAAATCTAGATGGCGTTTGAATCTATTGGTTTAATCAAGAAAAGTGGGTGTGATAGACTTGAATTTAGTAATCTTTCTTAATGATTATTGGTTAGATGCACATGGATAAATGGAAGTTCATTTTTCAAGAGTTAGAACTATGAGAATATCAATGATTAATTGTTGCTTTGGAAAAACAACTTCATGAAAGTTTGCTTTTAAAGTTCCTTGAATATAACATCTAGAAGTTGTATCATTATTTGTTATGCTTAGTTTTAATGCATAAAATTGGTTTATGAGCAGTAATAGGACCAATACCTTTGTACTATGTTGAAATATTGAGAATATTGATGCATGTGAAAGTGAAATGCATATTGAATGTGTTAGGTTCCTATACCAATATGAGTCATAATTTTGAATGACTAAGGTTACGCCTTGTAATATTATACATACCTTTTCTTTCTGCAAATGTTTTCCATATTAAAAATTTAAAAATGTAAAGAGGGTATGTCCTAAAAGAAATATCAAAGGACAAAAAGAATAAGAGAAGGTCAAAAAATGAAAATATATGAACCCCCCCAAAAAAAAAAAAAGAGAACATGAAAGTATGCAAGTCTAAATGCCACAATTATTTACTTTTATGCATAATAATGATTGTGTGCAGCTTGTTATTCATGCCACAATCCATGATAATAAAACTGTTTAATATTGATTATATCATGATTTGAATTTTATGTTTATAATTAGAGAATGAAATCTGACCAAACAGTTTAATCTTGGTAGATCAGTAGATAGGTAGAGAAAATAAAAGGAGCTCATGAACTTAATCTGAGCCCTTGGATGATATAAGGTTACAAGTAGATAGTTTACTTTTGAAAATAAAAATGAATGATAAGGGTCTACTAGTCTAAATGCACCCAAATAAATGAAGAAAAATGTTAGGGTAAGTAAATGGGTAAATAGAAGAAAGGCTGCTGAAGTATAAAGTTGATTGGATCAAAACATATGCATCATGATTAGACACATATTTCAATATGTAAGATCAATTATGGAAGCAAAAACAAAGGTTTTCAAGCTAATCTTATTAACTCCCCCTCATTCATTTTTCCCCTTACTTACTAATTTCCTATCCACAAGTATGTTCTAGTACTTTAAATCCTCCAAGTCAAAGAGGCTTAGAGCATTTCTTTGACTTTTGGTGGGACCGGACCCTCAGCTTAATGACTTATGAACAACAAGTGTTAGAATCCCCTTCATAAGATTCATTTCCACCTCACTACCCTAATAAAACGCCTTTTCCTAAGGTTAAACTTCATTTTCCTAGGAAAAGTAAAGTGACTCCATGTTAAATTCTATTTCATTTAAAAAACCGACAAAAGTGTTTATCCTAAGTATCAAATGTATGTGAATAAAATGCACAAATTTTACATTATTCTAAGGGTATGCTCACTCCGCTCATTTCATATTAATTTCTATCTTAATTATATAAATCCTGATATACCTATCCTCGTATATTAATTAAATCCCCTATATAAATATCCCAACCCGTAGTTTAATTATAAACTATAGTTGACCCCCTACTTCATACCCTCGAATTTTTTTTCTTAAACTTACCAATTTTCAGTAATGTTGGGTTAACCCCATCATTAAACCCTACCTGATCAATTAATCCCCTGATTGCTTTGAATAAATCCCAAACCGCCAAGGATTAAAGCCTTGGGTCCCCCCGACACCTCATTTCATTTCATCTGTGCACCTTCTTCACCCAACTACCATTCGATCATCATCACCCACATCTAATGGTCCATATCCATATCAGATCCGCCCGATGTCCGACCTTTACCCATTCAATAAAGCGTTTTCCCCAAACCCGATATGCTACGTGTCAAACGCAGAGGTAGATCGGGTGACCCCTTTGAAATACCACTTTCTCCATAAAAGCGGTGTGATGGCCTGGGAAATCGCCTCCCTGCTCAACCCGACAAACCACCTCCTATTCATTCATAAAATTGTCTGCCAAAAAGTGATCGTTGCTTAATAAAAAGGTCGAGAAACCCTTTTTCATTTTTTTCTTCGCTTGAGCTCTTTGAAAACCTCTACAAACTAGTGCGTCACCTGCAAAACTGAAAATTACCAATTAATCCCATTTCAGTCCTCAAAGAAGCTGCAGAAACCACCTTTGAAGCTCTCAGAGCCCTTGCAACCTTCCACCATCATCTAGAACACCAATTTGAAGTGAATTCACCTAAATTCCATGTATTTTTGAATGAATTACCAAACGCCCTTTCAAACTTTGAAAACATTCATTCTTAAAGTGCTTTAATTAAGTAAAATTAATTGAAAAATACTTTTCAGTTAACATCACATACCCAAGCCCTTCTCAATGTTTTTGAATTGCCTTCCAATGCTCTGTTACAACCCTACCCTGCCAAATTCAAATCCACAAGAACTGTATTATGGTTGCCATTGTCGCCATGGATATTAGACTTATCACTACTCCTCATTTGGACCTAGACCACCTCCCCCTAGCAAATAGGGATTTTTAAATCAGAGATACTAGTGCATATGAGGCCCTGCTCAAACTTCATTGTTTGAGTAAAGATAAATACCTAAACCATTCATATGACATTGGACTTTAGGACTCCAATTTGCCCAAATACCATTTTCCCCAAGTGCATATTTTTCCTGAAATTGTCCATATGTGCCATGCTTGTTACATTCCTAGCTAGAGAGCTATAATGTCTCCTGACCAGAAAGTCCTATTTACCATCACAGCTGAATCAATCAATGAGATTTTTTAAGTCCAACCAGGTCGAAACCTAACCCCACTCTCAATTGAAGATTTGTTAGACCAGTACACCAAGTTGAGTCCATCAAAACTGGCCCAATTGTTTCAAACTTTCATTGTAGAAGAGCAACACATTCCAAAATATGCCCTTGCATATGTTTCTGCCATTTTATTTGAAAGAGGCAAGCATATTGTCACTATGATATCATGCATTTTGGGCTGCACCATTGATGAATTTGTTGATGAGCTTATCCTAGCCTTCATGTCCATTTTCACCATAGGAAAGTCTCCTGCTATTATATACAATTATGCCCAGATCATAGCTGAAAGGATGCATGAACAATTTACTAAAATGCACAATGAGAGAGTATTCAAATACTCATCTATACTATATGATATGTTTTTGTATTATTAGTTAGAAATATTTCCCTTCACCCTCGAGAAGCTTGATAATAGAGGCCAACCCAGGTCTGTCATATTTTGGTCACCACTTTTCCACAAGTATTCATCACCATACACTTATACAGAATTCATTGATTCTTTTGTCCATCCAGTCATGACCATGCTGACGGGAATTCCTCCAGCTAGAATAAGCCAAGATATCAAAAGGGTCCTCTAGTTTTCCAAGCAAAGTAAAGTGGGAGATTGTTACCTTTACCAAAACCACACAGAAATAAGAATCTATGGGTGCCAGCTTTCCCCGTACAAACTCCCAAAATACCTCCCCACAAGGTTATTTGATCTAGAGTATTATAGGAAAATAATGAAATCTCATGAAGTAAATTTTGTGTCAGCCAAGAAAAGAACTCAATTTAGAGTAAAAAATTAGTTTGGCCATTTCATTTGCAATTCTAGAGAAAGAGGGCAGGAGGCAGATTTGATTCTACAACAGATGAAGTTCCAAAACAGTTTTATGTGAAGATATGACCCTCAAGGGTTTATGAACAGACTTAGACAAAAGGCCAAATTGGGACCTTACATTCATCACCAATACCAGAGATAGAAAGATATGCAAATCAATCCGAGTGGTTGGAAAACACTCGTGTAGACAGGGATAGTACAAAGGTGGATGTTGCAAATACCTTGATTGATCTAGAGAGACAGCTTGATGAAAGCTCATTCCTGCAGGCACCACAACAAGAAGCAACCACGAGTACCCATACCGTTTTGTAAACTCCTTAGAATGGGGAAAGGAATCCCAAGAGGAATAGCGAGGGAGCCTCCACTTCAGGCATGGACACATCCAACATGCAATATGTAGGTAGCCAGAGCAAAAGACCAAGGCTCAGTCTTGTTTTAGAATAGGAAGACACAGAAGGCTCAACAGAGGTAACTAATATTGAGTTTGACATGAGTATTCTCACATCTCCATCTGGAGAAACTCAAGAGCCATCCACATCATAGACTCATGTAGAAATTCTCACTATATATCACTTGATAATGAAATGTAACTAAAGCAAAATACTTGATCTACTTCTATGATCAAACTTGCGGAAGCTTAATTGATTTTGAGCAAGACAAAACAGAACACATATAACAGAGAAGAAGAATCAATCACACATGAAACATAGAAGCATACTCTAGGGAGAGCCTCAGCTAAAAACCCTGCTATTTGTATTATCATACAAGTGGAAATATCTCAGGATTACACAATGCTTTAGCTCTCACAGCTATCCAGCTCTCTGTACAATTCCTCTCATTGCTCATAGACAGACTAGACAACTCATATGTCTTTCCCTTTTTCCTCCAAGCCTCCTATTTCCTTGCGCTATTTTCCCTGGGTGCTCTTGTCGTAACCCTGTGTGACACTACTCTCAGACACTGCTCCAACACACTGTAAAACTGCGCAAATCTCAAGGAATGAATTCCTTCTGCATACAAGAGATTTTCTTATAGGAAAATTCTTGCAACTGATAGTACAATCTCCCTGCCTTTAATCTCAACTGGGCCTTTGTATAAACTAACATGCATGAGTTATTTATGAGAGAATATTCAGTTATCTGGAGTACACTAGTTTCATGCATGCATGCATTAACTGACTGAACTCACAATCAGTTCCACAAACTGTTTGGAACTAATCTAACAGGACTTAACTCAGTTAACTGAGCTAACTAATTACAACTCAATTACAACTCATCCTCATCTCCTTAATTAAGGAAGAACTCCTCAATCAAAGGGATAACTATTGCATGACTTCACAAAGACTTCATGTTTGAATTTCTCCAACTAATTAACTCAGGATGAATTAATTAATTATTTTTCAAACAACTGGAGACTAAATTCGAATTTTAATTCTCAATATTAATTCAAGGAAAAATTAAAATTGGAATATATCATGAAATGCTATGCATAGCAATTTTATTTTTATCATTTCTTGTTGCTATTTTCAACGCTCCCTCTAAACAAGAAAGGGATTATCTGCCACCCCGATCATATCTCTATGGAACTCGAATTTACACTTTGACAATGCCTTAGTCAAAATGTCAGCATCTTGCTCCTCGATCAAAATATACTACAACAACATGATCCTCCTTGCCACACAGTATTTGAGATGATGATACCGAATGTCGATATGATTGGACCTGTCATGAAATATTGGATTCTCAGAGAGTTTGATACAACTATGATTATCACAATAGATCATAGTTGGATCCATCCTCTGATCAAACAAACCAACTAGAATTTTCCGCATCCAAATGGCCACACATGCTGCCTGACTTGCAACCATGTATTCAGCCTCTGCTGAGCTGAGTGCAATTGACCTTTGTTTTCTACTGTACCAAGAAACTACAGTTGAACCAAGGTTGAAAGTTCCTCTTGTTGTGTGCTTCCGATCTAATGGACTCCCTACCGAATCCGCATATGTGAAGCCCTGAGCTTCACTCCCTCTGATTGTTTGTACTATAATCCATACTGAGATGTGCCTCTGAGGTATCTCAAAACATGTTTCGCTACCTTCCAAAACAACTTGGTAGGTTGAACCATAGCTTGACTCAACTCGTTCACCACATAGCACAAATATGGTCATGTGTTCACTAAGTACATTAGTGAATCCACAAGCTGTCAATACACAATAGCTTCTACTACTTCTCCTAAAGCAGCATCCTCCTTCCTCCAGTTACCTGCTAGAGGAGTCTGCATGTGCTTGCACTTATCCATGTGGAATCTCCTGAGTATCTCATTGGCATACTTTCCTTGAGACACAAACAACTCCCCATCCTTCTGCCACACTTCCATGCTTAGAAAGTAGTGCATGAGACTCATGTCATTCATCTCGAACTCTCTCACAATGCCCTCCTTGCAAGACATGATCAACTAATCACCACTTGTCAATATCAGATCATCAACATAAAGAACAATCATCAACTGCTTACATTCTGCCATGATGTGGTACAAGTTCGCATCTTCTTCACTCTTTGTGATGCACAACCTGGTGAAGTAGTTGTTGATCTTGGTGTACCAAGCACTAGGTGCTTGCTTTAGCCTGTACAAAGCTCTCTTGAGTCAGCAAACATGCAACTCACAATCAAAGGCCTCGAAACCTTCCGGTTGCTCTATGTACACCTCTTCCTCAATCTTTCCATTGAGGAACGCAGTCTTCACATCCATCTGATGGATCTTCCAACCCATCTACGATGATATTGCCAATATCAGTCTGATAGATGAGTACCTTGCTACAGGAGCAAAATTCTCATCATAGTCGATCCCCTCGACCTATGAAAATCCACGGGCAACAAACCTTGCCTTATGCTTTTCCACACTACCATCAACAACTTGCTTTACCTTGTAAAGCCAATGAGAACTCACAACTGACTTGTTCTCCAGTCTTGGAACAACATCCCAAACACTGTTCTGAATTATGGAGTCACACTCCTCCACCATATCATCAACCCAAATTGGCTACTGCACTGCTTCCTCAAAGGAAGATGGCTCAGTCTCAACACATTCCCCAACAAGGGCCATGTATCTAGTGTACCTATCAGGTGACCTCCTCTGTCTGCACTGAGAAGATGGTTCTCCCACATTCTCTCTCACACCTGACAACAATCTGTCAGCTTCTCTCGTGCACTTTCGCCCATCTCTAGAAGACTCTACCTTAGTGGATGTCTCCACTCTTGGAACCTCTGCATGCGGCTACTCCACATCAGTTTGAGGCTCCTCCTCCTTAGGGACCAAAAGTTCCTCCACAGCTTGTAGTTGGTGTTGGAAATAATACTAAGAGGGGGGGTGAATCAGTATTATCAAATCAATTATTTTTCATTTCACAATCAGATTTGTATATGCTACTTCAGTTATGGGAAACTGCATATATACGTTACTGTGTCTAAAGCAACCAACGTATATCAGTAAACTTATGATTCATTAAATGTTGATCTTTAATCAGTGCATCAGAACTTCATTAACCAAAAGAAAAGTAAACAGGTGCAGTAAAACATAACAGATCACACACATGGACACAAGATATAAGGTGGAAACCCAATGTGGGTGAAAACCACCTACTGCAATTTGTCTCTATCTTGTTTTAATAAGAAACTTCTTTTTACAATATTTTTGTACTGGTGAAGTCTTATACTAGTACACAGGCTTCTACCTGCAGAAGGCTCCAACCTTCTCTTTTCTTCGAGGGACCACATTTCTTAAATTTTTAGACTGGATCCATCAATAACATCAATCAAACATCAAATATATCTGCATCAACCAATCTCATTTGATTCAATAAAAAATGAATCAAATAATTACTTCTCTGAATGCTATAACCAGAATACATTAACAGTAACCAGAAACCAATCCTGAATCTAGAACACTGTAGCAATAAAAAAAAGTAGCTAAAACATATTTCATGAGACGTACACTACTTCAATATGTAGAAACCTGCATGCATGCACTGCTGTATTAAGGCCAACCAGCCGTATACGCTCTTTTGACTTACTAAACCAGCATGTATACGTGCCTCTGCTGTGCCGAACCTGCGTACATATCTATGAAAGATAATTTACCCTTTTCACTTATTCAGACATCATTTATACCCAGATTATCAGATTTATAGGTCAAGTCATGTGCCAAATATAATAGATCAAAATCACATATAGATATTACTATTCAAGCCTTAAGATCTTGACCCATCAATAAAACTTATCCTTCTTCTAGTGCTGAGGTTCCTCCTTTGTTCAGATCCAGCTATGCACCATAACCCAATTCTAGATCTTGCTCTTCATAAGATATTCAATGCTTGAGTGAATTCCTTTGCCTAATGATCTCCTTCCCCTTTTATAGTCTTAGGCCTTACTCAATACCATGGTCCAAAACCATAGAGAATCAATACCATGGTCCAAAACCATAGAGAATCAATACCATGGACCCAATACCTGGGTTCAACACTTCGGATGAGATATCATGGTCCAAAACCATAGGTCCAAATACCAAGGACTAAATACCATGGACCAAAAATATGTTTTCCCACATATATGTGCTTTTCCTTGCATGAAAGTGCGTGAATACGTATATGTGCCTTTTGATTGTCGAACCTGCGTGTATACGTGATTTGGTTAAGAGGAACTTACGTATATCTCTTTTTCTTTCATTCTGGGAGTCTGAACTGAGATCTTCCATTTGAGTGAGTTGCCATCAAGGACAACACCTATGCCATAGTGCTAAACCTGTGTCATAATGCCAACAATCTCCCCCTTTGGACTTGATGGCAACCCCAAGTCACTCAAAGTCACTCCCCCCCTTTGACATCAAGGGAAAAGGGTTATGCTTCCCCTGAGTACATGCTAAAATCTTTGTTGTGCTATGCTGTCCATGCTCCCCCTAACTGTAGGCAAGGTCTACAAGAAGATGTTCTACAAGAAGAAACATGAATTTATACATCATAAATGACCTTCCTATCATCAAAGACTCATACATCCATCCATCTGCCAACCAAGTGGGGATATACCAATATTGACTCATCCACCCAACCAAGTGGGGATACACCAATAGTTTACACATGATGAAACAAGAACATTACATCATCCATCCCAGGCATAGTGGGAAACCAACATACGCCATTACATGACCTTGATAATACAAGGAATACATGATATAGAGGCTAAATATCTAAGACAAGACTATGATAGTTATCAGTGACTAATCATCAGCAGCATCTTCAGACCAGCAACCATGAGCTCCCTCTACACCTATTCCACCTGAACAAAACCAGCTGTGAAATTGAATCAAGATCTTCTAAGATAATGCCAACAATGCATTATTAGAAGTATATGCTCCCCCTGAATCTATTCCAGATGGTCTCTGTCAGACCCATATTAGACTCTTTTCATTCTTAGCTTGGCCCACAGAAATTGAGGTATGTATGCGGATACTCCTCATGAAACTCGTGTACAACCACTTTTCTCTGAAACAAATAAGTTTCAACAGCAAGATGATGCATAAACTACTCCCAGCTTCTGTCTGAGGTATTCAAATGTCTCCCTAGGTAGTGGTTTGGTGAGTATATCAGCAACCTATTCCTTGGAGGGAACATACTCTAATTTGACGTTTTGTTCAAGCACTTGTTCCTGGAGAAAATGATATTTGATAGGTATGTGCTTGGTTTTTGAATGCATGACTGGATTCTTTGAAATACTGATTGCACTTGTATTATCACATAAAATGGAGATAGGTGGAGTACAAGTGATTTGAAAATCTTGCAAAGTTTACATCATCTAAAGGAGTTGTCTGCAGCAAGATGCAGTAGCCACATATTTTGCTTCAGTTGTAGATAATTCAATTGAACTTTGTTTCTTGCTGAACCAAGATACTAATCTGGAACCCATAAAGAATGCACCACCACTAGTGTTTTTTCTATCATCCACGCTACCTACCCAATCTGCATCTGTAAATGCATGAAGTGTGAGATCCATGTCTCTAGGATACCATAAACCATAGTTTTGTGCTCCTTGAATATATTTGAAAATCCTTTTAACCACCTGAAGGTGTGCTTCTTTTGGATTAGCCTGGAATCTTCCAACTATTCCTACTGCATGCATGATGTTTGGTCGGGTACTTGTCAGATAGAGCAGACTACCAATCATGGATCTATAGGTTGGTTGATGTACTGTTGCTGATTCATCATTTATGCTGAGGCTGCATCCTGTTATCATAGGGGCACATACTGGTTTCGAATCTTCCATGCCATATTTCTTCAAGATCTACTTGAGGTACTTGGTTTGTGATAGAAAGATACCGTCTTTGTTTTGTTGGACTTGTAAACCAAGAAAATATGTCAGCTCACCAAGCAGGGACATTTCAAATTCTTTCTGCATCACCAAAGCAAAGTTTTGACTCATGGCTTCTTCATTGCTACCAAAGATGATATCATCAGCATACACAACAAGTATTAGCAATTTATCATTATCAATTTTTATATGTAGATTGCTATCTGCTGATCCTTTTGAAAAACCTTGTTGAAGGAGGTATTTGTCCGGACGATAATACCAAGCCCTTGGAGCCTGTTTAAGACCATAGAGAGCCTTTTTGAGTCTGCATACAAGTTTTGGATCATTTCCAAGGATTAATCCATCTGGTTGCTCAATATACACTTCTTCTAAGTCTCCATTTAGAAAGGAAGATTTCCCATCCATTTTATATACTTTGAACTTCTGAAAGCTAGAAAGAGCAAGGAACATTCTTATGGCTTCAAGTCTAGCAACCGGTGCAAAATTTTCTTCAAAGTCTATACCTTCTTGTTGAGCATACCCTTTACACACAAGTCTATCCTTGTTTCTAATAACATCTCCATTTTCATTTAGTTTGTTTTTGAATATCCATTTTGTCCCTATGACATTCTTATCATTTGGTCTAGGAACCAACTCCCAAGTGTTATTCTTTTCAATTTGCTCAAGTTCTTCATTCATGGCCTTGACCCAGCATTCATCTTTGCATGTTTCACTTACATTTCATAGTTCAGTGGAGGAGGGCAATGCTAGATAGCTTGAAGCTTCTGAAATAGTTCTTCTTGTTTGTACACCTGCCTCTTTTTGCCCTAAAATTTTAGTCTCTGGATGATTCTTCCAGACATACCTGGATGGAGTCTTTTCTTCTACCCTTATCTATTCTTCTGGTACCTCATAGGTTTCTTCTTCATCATAAGTATGATTTGATGTTGAAGGATAGTCCTCATTATCTTCAAAATCTTCAGAATTTACCTACCTTAGATTGTTTGCTTCTTCATCAACCACTACATCAATACTTTCAACAATTTTTCCAAGTCTTTTATTGTAACACTTATATCCTTTGCTTTGGGAAGAGTAACCAAGGAGAATGCGTTCATCTGCTCTAGGTTCAAACTTGCCAAGGTTTTCATAAGTTCTTTTGATGTAACATTTGCTTCCAAAAATTTTGAAATACTTTACCTTAGGAGTCTTACCATACCAAAGTTCATGAGGAGTTTGAGTGATGTTCACCGGGGCATTTGTCTTGTTGAGAATAGTAATGGTAGCAAATGCAGCTTCACCCTAGAAGGTTGCAGGAGTTCCAGACTCATCATGTATAGCACAAGCCATTTGTTGAACTGTTCTGTTCATCCTTTCCACTACTCCATTTTGCTGAGGAGTCCTTGAAGTAGAGAATTCTCTTCTTATTCCATGTTCTTCACAAAAATTGAAAAATTCATTCGAGGTAAATTCCCCTCCTCGATTAGACCTGAGGCATTTGATTCTGCGATCGGATTCATTTTCAGCCAAGGCTTTGAATGCTTTGAACTTTTCGAAATCTTCATCTTTATGCTTCAGAAGTCCTATCCAGCACATCCTAGAAAAGTCGTCAATGAACAATATGAAGTGTTATTCTCCTCGAGGTGACCTTTTCCTGGATGGACAACATACATCAGTATGGACAAGTTCTAGTAGCTTACTAGTTGATCCTTCCTTCTCACGGAAATTAGTTTTGGTTTGCTTGACAAACTGACATGATTTGCATATTGTATTGTCTGGAATTCTGATGTCAGGGAGATCACGAACCACCTGATATTTGCATGCTTTCCTTATCTGATAGAAGCTTAGATGCCCCAATCTTTTGTGCCATAGCTAGTGTACATCATTCCTGCTTAGATAGCATTGTTGTTGTCCTCCCTTGAGTATGTATAAATTATTTGGAGTTCTTATGCCTTTGATCACTGTTTCTCCTGTATCAAGCTCACGAACAATACATCCATTTGATTGAAATATCACCTCATTTCCTTGATCACACATTTGACTAACACTCAATAGATTATGCTTTAAGCCATCAACATACATAACATTTCCAGCTTTGACTTTTTCTTTCAAAAGAATAGAACCTTTACCTTTTATGAGTGCAGGGGTGTCATTTCCAAATGAGACCTTCCTTTCCTTTCCTAAGGCACTATATGACTGAAGTTTTTCTTTATCACCTCTCATATGTTTTGAGCATCCACTGTCGATGTACCACTGATTTTCCTGTCCTTCTGCATATAAGGCTATACCACATCTTTCTGGTTGTGATTCTTTCTTTCTCCAAGTTTTGGGACTCAATGAAGCTTGTTTCTTCTGAGTTGTTTGCCGAAACCTACTCCTGCATTCAGAATCTTCATGAACGAAGTTGCTACAAATAGAACATTCTATTTCATTTTCAAGAGCAAAAAAGTTATTGTAGGTCCTTTTCATGATCCCAGTCACACTCCTTTGATTTCGTGCTTCTTTGGTCATGATGGTCTTATAGGCAACACATTGAGCTACTTTGTGTCCAAAGTTGTGACAAGAGAAACATTGGCCATTGAAGAAATTCCTGCAATTATCAAACCTACCGTCCAGGTGATTAGAGTTTCCATAGACATTCATTCTTGAGGCAAATTGAGGATGATTTACCTGCGGTTGGTTGTAGCTTCTGTTCATCCTTGAAGTAGATTTCCCCTCGATTCACTTGGTGATCTATGTTCATCCTTGAAGTAGATTGACCCTAATTTACCTGGTGATCTACTTTATGCCTTTGTTGTCTCTTGTCAACCTGTTCACTTCTCCTTGTTGCATCAAGATAACTTTTGGAGGTGGATGGCTTCTATGCTTGAGATGCTTCTTCAGAATATCCAAGACCTATCTTGATCAGAGGAGAACGCTGCACTTTGATAATCTCATCTAAAGTTTCAAATCCTTTACCAAATCTAAGATTAAGAGCTTTTTTTTCTCAATATCTTTTCTAAGTCCCACAGTTTCACATTCTAACTTTTCATTGTGTTTTTCCTTTTTAGCAAGTTGGAATGTCAGAGTATCTATGATCATAACCTTTTCTTCTAAACATATTTTAAGCTTAGAAATTTCTTCATAGAGATCATCTTCATCTATAGCATCCAGGAAGTCATCATCTTCATAAGCCACCAAAAGTCTATAATCATTACATTGTTCATCTTGATCACTAATTGAAAATCCATCACTGTCTTCATGAGTATAATAGCTCTTCTTACTTACATTATGCTTTTTGTTCCATCTAACTAGTTCCTTACCTTTGTCAAGCTTATCTTTATGTGGACACTTGGCTACATAGTGACCGACTCTTCCACAAGCAAAGCATTTGAAAGGTAGCTTACCCCTGAATCTTCCAGAACCCCGTTGAAGGTTCTTGACAAAGTTTGATTCTTCCTCTCCTTCTGACATATGTCCTGACTCATTGTAATCTCCTTTTCCTGAAGCTTTGAATGCAACTTCTCTCCCGTCTGATGGTCTCCCTTTTCTCATCTTGAAAGCAGTTAGGATTCCATACAGCTGTGACATGGTAATGCTCTGTAGATTCTGCTTTTCTTCTATGGTAGAAACTTTTGATTCAAACTTAGAAGTCAAAGATCTTAGAACCTTTTCAACCAAGGTAACTTCTTTTATTTCTTCACCCAGTGTTGTCATACGATTAACAATCTCATCTATATGTAAGAAATAATTAGCCACACTTTCATCATTGTGCATTATGAGATTTCCATACTGAATTTTGAGAGTTTGTAGTTTTGCACGTTTTACCTGATCGTCTCCTTCATAGCTTAGAATGATCTTGTCCCATATTTCTTTTGCGGTTTTGAGCTGCATAGCCTTAACAAATTCTGATTGAGATAAACTCCCTAATAGAGGATTGATAGCCTTTGCATTTGTTTCATACTCCTTCTTACCAGCTGTGTCTGTAGGAGTTGCTGATGGAAATGTGTATCCTGCTTCCACGATATCCCAAACTTCTGTACCAAGAGATTGAAGATAAGCTGTGATTCTTACCTTCCAATAGACAAAGTTGCTCCCATTAAAGATTGGTGGCCTGATAGATGGCTCCTTTTTGTAGTTGCTCATGATGATAGATCTTCCTTCAAGCGATCAAGCTTCTTCTAAAGGACCTGCTCTAATACCAATTGTTGGAAATAATACTGAGAGGGGGTGTGAATCAGTATTATCAAATCAATTATTTTTCATTTCACAATCATATTTGTATAAGCTACTTTAGTTATGGGAAACTGTGTATATATGCCACTGTGTCTAAAGCAACCAACGTATATCAGTAAACTTATGATTCATTAAATGTTGATCTTTAATCAGTGCATCAAAACTTCATTAACCATAAGAACAGTAAACAGGTGTAGTAAAACAGAATAGATCTCACACATGGACACAAGATATAAGGTGGAAACCTTAGTGTGGGTGAAAACCACCTGCTGCAATTCATCTCTATCTTCTTTTAATAAGAAACTTCTTTTTACAATATTTCTGTACTGGTGCAGTCTTATACCAGTACGCAGGCTTCTACATGCAGAAGGCTACAACCTTCTCTTGTTCTCCAGCTTCTCCTGGAAGGGAGCTACAACCCTCTTAGCTCTTGTAATAGTTGATGTACTAGTACGTAGGTGCTAACCTACAGATGGCTACAACCTTCTCTTTTCCTCCAGAGAGCACGTTTCATAAATTTTCAGACTGGATCCATCAATAACATCAATCAAACATCAAATATATCTGCATCAACCAATCTCCTTTGCTTCAATCAAAACTGAATTAAACAATTACTTCTCTAAATGCTGTAACCAGAATACGTTAATAGTAACCAGAAACCAATCCTGAATCTAGAACACTACAACAATAAACAAAAGTAGCTAAAACATATTTCATGAGACGTACACTACTTCAATATGTAGAAACCCGCGTGCACAAGCTGCTGTATTAAGGCCAACCAACATATACACTATTTTGACTTACATAACCAGCGTGTATATGCACCTCTGTTGTGCTGAACCTGCGTACAAATCTATAAAAGATAATTTACCCTTTTCACTTATTCAGAAATTAGTTATACCTAGCTTATCAAATTTATAGATCAGGTCATGCGCAAAATATAACAGTTCAAAATCACATATAGATATTACTATTCAAGCCTTAAGATCTTGACCCATCGATAGAACTGATCTTTCTTCTAGTGCTTAGGTTCCTCCTCAGTTCAGATCCAGCTATGCACCATAACCCAATTCTAGATCTCGCTCTTCATAAGATATTCAATGCTTGAGTGGATGCCTTTGCCTAATGATCTCCTTCCCCTTTTATAGTCTTAGGCCTTACTCAATACCTTGGTCCAAAACCATAGAGAATCAATACCATGGACCCAATACCTGGGTTCAACGCTTCGGACAAGATACCATGGTCCAAAACCATAGGTCCAAATACCAAGGACTAAATACCATGGACCAAAAATAAGTTTTCCCACATGTACACGCTTTTTCTTGCATGAAAGTGCATGCATACCTATATGCGCCTTTTGATCATCAACCTTGTGTGTATACGTGACTTGGTTAAAAGGAACTTGCGTATATCTCTTTTTCTTTCATTCTGAGAGCCTGAACTGAGATCTTCCATCTGAGTGTGTTGCCATCAAGGACAACACCTGTGCCATAGTGCCAAACCTATGTCATAATGCCAACAGTTGGAGCTCCCTCTCAAGGGAAACTCGCATGGCCTTCTGCTCATCAAACTTAAGATCTCTGTGAACCACTGTCCTCTGACTGGTAGGAAAATACACCCAATAGTTGTGGGGTGTATCAGTGTACCCCACAAGTATCCCCAACTTAGCTGTGGGCTCAAGTTTCTTCCGGGCATCTTTGGTCACATGGCAATAAACCGATGAGCCAAATATCCTGAAGTGACTCACATCTGGTTTCTTCTTGGAGAAAGATTCCTCTAGTGTCTTCATCCCAGATGTAGGCTTCTATTATGCAAATAGACCATATTTTTGCACGCCTTAGCCCACAAATGAAGTGGTAGGCCTTGGTCATGCATCATCACCCGAGCTGCCCCCACAATCATTCTGTTCTTCCTCTCGGCCACCCCATTCTACTATGGGTTATGAGGTTCCGTCAACTCCTGTTTAATTCCTTCCGTTGCACAAAAGTCCTTATACTCTTGAGAGACATACTCCCCACCATTGTCACTTCTCAAGGCCCCGATCTTCTTCCCTGATTCTTTCACAACCAAATCTTTGAATTCACAAAACTTTGAGAAAGTTTGATCCTTCTTCTACATGAAATAGATTCAACATCTACGAGAAAAATCATCAATGAAAATAACATAATATATTTGTTTAGCGGTGGAGGCTATTGAGAACGGTCCACACACATCTGTATGAACTCTCTCCAAGATTGCTTCAGCTCGACTGTCTCGATCATGAAAGGAAGATTTTGCATACTTACCCAAGGTACAACCTTTGCATGTGTCCACCTACTCATGTTTACCTTTGGGAAGTTCAGTAGAAATCTGATGCATTATCTTCAAGGCTCGATGATGCAAGCGGCCCAACCTTCTATGCCATAACTCGCCAATATCTTGGCTTTTCACCAATTATGCTTTGGAACTTAATGTAGCATAGTCATCTGCCTCCAGCTTGTAGAGATTCTTCACTCGAATCCCAATCTTCTTGGTCTGACTCGTGGCTATGTGTCTCAGGAACACCTTTCCTTTATTGAATATGAAATCATAACTTCTGTCTTCCAACATTGTGACTGATAACACGTTTTTCTTCAGTCTAGGCACATACTTTACATCAGTCAGTGTGAGAGGAGCTCCGTGCTCCCTCTGAAACACGGTACTTTCAATCATCACCCATCTCTATGTGCATCTCGAGGTCTTTCTCCTCCAAGGAACTGAATAAACTCTTATCGCCGATCATCTGGAATGAGGCTCCATTGTCCAAGTACCAAACACAACCCACCATCGATGAAACCATGCATGCGATGAGGGTAAAATCCAATTTGAACTGAGAGGCCAGTGCCTCACCTTCTGATCCTTTCATGGATCCCTTCTTTGATTTCTTCAATGGAAAAGTAGTTGCATAATGGCCCACCTCATGAAAATTAAAGCATCTCACTTTATATTTATCATTCTTCTTCTGACCATGGGAATAACTTGATTTGGAAGGGGAAGCCTTCCCTTTCCCTTTCCTTGCCTTACTAGCTAAGGCTAGATTTTCTTCATCATCATGCTTAGACAAAGAACCATCTTTGGTGCTCCTCCTGATCTCCTCCTGCATTAGATCTGACCACAGTCGTTCCCAATCTGGTAGTTTATCTCTTCCATTCACTGAGTCCTGGTAGTTATGCCAGCTCTTAGGAAGACCGAGGAGAGCAAGACTCACCATATCATCATTGAATGTCATGATTCCTACACTTCCAAGCTCATCTCTGTAGGTGGTGAGCTTGTTCAGATATGTAGAAATTGTGTCGCCCTTTTCACACTTGATTTTCTGAAGCTTTTCCTTCAGCGCCAACTTCCTCTGGTTGTTTCTGTTCTAATATAGGTCCTTCAATGTCTTCCACATTGAAAATAGAGTCTCCTTCCCATGGAGACTCGAGACAATATGTTCTCGAACTCCCTCCAGAAGAATCCTCCTCGCTCTTGCCACACATTTCTTCCATTCCACCAATTCTTGGGCATTAGTTGTTTCTGGATTGGATTCTTCTTGATCAATGAAGTCCTTAAAACCATTGTCCTCTAATACCACTTCCATGCGATCCTTCCATGCTATGTAACTCGAGCTGCCATCCAGGGCATACTCGAGTCTCAAGCCATTGAACACCATTGGTGAACTTTGAGATGTGATAAGAAATCAATTTTGTACCTGCAATCAAGAACTTCAAACTTCGATCTTCTCCCTTCTTTGTATACTGTTCTCTACTTTGATCACCTTTGCTCTGATACCATGTAGAAGTTCTCACTGTAGATCACCTGATAATGCAATGTAAC
Organism: Pinus tabuliformis; assembly: GCA_031772625.1. Classification (NCBI taxonomy): domain Eukaryota; kingdom Viridiplantae; phylum Streptophyta; class Pinopsida; order Pinales; family Pinaceae; genus Pinus; species Pinus tabuliformis. The sequence goes on from CM062816.1 coordinate 841,217,406, forward strand.
TAAAGAAAAATACTTGATCTACTTCTACTATCAAACTTGCAGAAGCTAGATCAATTTTGAGCAAGATCAAATAGAACACATATAATAGAGAAGAAGAATCAATCGCAGATGAAACACAGAAGAATACTCTGGGGAAAGCCTCAGCTAAAAACCCCGCTATCTGTATTATCATACAAGTGGAAATATCTCAGGATTACACAAAGCTTTAGTTCTCACAGCTATCCAGCTCTCAGTACAATCCCTCTCACTGCTCATAGACAGACCAAACAACTCATATGTCTTTCCCTCTACCCTCCAAGCCTCATATTTCCTTGCGATGTTTTCCTGGGTGCTCTTGCTGTAACCTTGTGTGACACTACTCTCACACACTGCTCCAACACGCTGTAAAACTGTGAAAATATCAAGGAATGAATTCCTTCTGCATGCAAGAGATTTTCTTATAGGAAAATTCTTACAACTGATAGTAAATTGTCCCTACCTTTAATCTCAACTGGGCTTTTGTCTGAACTGAAATGCATGAGTTATTTATGAGAGAATATTCAGTTATCTGGAGTACACTAGTTTCATGCATGCATGCATTAATTGACTGAACTCACAATCAGTTCCACAAACTATTTGGAACTAATCTAAGTGGACTTAATTTAGTTAACTGAGCTAACTTGTTATAACTCAAATACAACTCATCCTTATCTCCTTAATTAAGGGATAACTTCCTCAATCAAAGGGATAACTGTTGCATGACTTCACAAAGACTTCAAGTTGAATTTCTCTAACTAATTAACTCAGGATGAATTAATTAATTATTTTTGAAACATCTGGTCAGACTAAATTCGAATTTTAATTCTCAATTTTAATTTAAGGACAAATTAAAATTGGAATATATCCTGAAATGCTATCCATAGCAATGCTATTTTTAGCATTTCTTGTTGCTATTTTCAACAACTCAAATGTTGGAAAGGTAGCTCAGTGTAGAAATCTCCTCATTCAGTAGGCTTGTTGATAAAGAAAAAGACATTAAAGATAGGTATAAAGAAATTAAAATGAGAAATGAGAAACTCAAGGTACAGTCTTATGCTCAGTATCTAAAGCTTACACCTACAAACCAAACTAGATTGATGTCAACTTTTGACATCAAGGAGGGAAAAATGCAAATGTCATTTGTAAAACCAATTGTACAACAACCAAGGACATCTACATATTATAAAAATATTGATTTTGAGGTATTGACAAGGGATATTCATCCCATTGACCAAATTGAATTCCACAAACGGGTTGGAGAAATGATTTACTCCACCGTAACTGGAAAAGCCATAGCTGGCCATCAATTGTAGAATTCATTGGCCAATATCTCAGCTGAATATTAGTTAGATAATGCCTCCTCACAGGGCAATGATACTAGAATTAAGTATTTGGAAGACTTAGTGATTGAATTGGGACATGATCCCAAAAACATCAAAGCCACTTAGCAACTAATTAAGAAGAAGGATGATGGCATTGCAACACTTAAAAACCAATTGAAAATACCTCAGCTGCACCACCTCCAGACATAGGAAGTCTTGGAAAACCAAACCAAACATGAAGAATTGATGGACTTAGTCTTGAAACTAAATGACCAGTTAAGGGAAATAGAGAAGGAATTGGACACTTTAATTCAACTGAAGCAAAGTGATATTACCACTACATCTGTAAATGTCATCCCAATAGTCTCAACAACTATTCCTTACACATTGGAAACCTCATTGGTTCCCACAACTCCTATGCCCATAGCACAACAGGTTTCAACATATTCTACATCAGCAACAGATACATCAGATGAAGAAGCAAAATTTGTTAGAGCTATGGAGGAAATGTCCATACAAGATACATAAATGAATAAACTGAAAGAGAAGATGACAAGCTTGGAAACTGATTACAAGCTTGCCAAAATCATGCACAAAGAAGAAGTGTAGAAAGATGCCAGAATGAATGAAAGAATAAAAACCATTGAAAAGGACCTAACACTGAAAGAACCTCTTGGACAAGCTAAGGAACTGCCATGGGCCAATATCATTGACTCTTTCAATGATATTTGGCCATATATTTAGGTAATTTTTGAGCAGATAGATCTAATAAAGATTGCTACAGAAGCCATCCAAAAAGTGAAATAGGAATTGGGAGAAAAGCCCAAAGATGCCACCAAAATCATCCAATTCCTTAACAGTAAAAATATATATGAGCTTCAGGAATTGGATATAGAGGACATAACAAAAACAATATTGGAGGCAAGGAAGGTCCTTTCCAAGAGAAAATTGATGTTAAACTTGGAGGACAAATGTCAAAATATGCAGGTATCCATTGATAGATTTATGGCTAAGTTTCAAGTTTTGAGAGAGAAAGGGTTACCCAGTCCCTTAGTAATAAATGACAAGCTCATGACATAGTAGGATTACAACAACAAAATCAGAGAGCTAGAAAAAGACCAAGTGAACACATCTTCAATGAGGGCATTGCCAATAGGCAAAGTACTATACCAGATGTTTGAAAACTTGTTTTACCTACAGGATGAGATAAAACACTTGTTTGTCAATAAGCCTACATTTTGCAAGTACATTGAGGCAAATGAAATATACAAAAGGATGCTGAAGATCCAATTACCTGATGCTGAGACATGGGAAAAATTGATTGAATTACTGTGAGAAATATGGAGTAAAAAGGTTAGTGTACAGTAAAAGTAAAACACCTAAGTGAAAAGATGAAGATAGGTCAGTAGAGTCAAAGAGTATCAGTGTCAAAGAGTATCAGATGAAAGCCAAAAGTAAATGAGTATTCCTATGTGAAAGATCAAATAGCAAATCAACAAAAAGGGCTAAAATCAAACCATAAAGGCCAACAGTACCAAAATAAATGGGATAGCATGAAAGCAGTTCAATAACTATCTCTATCTTCTTGCAAGAAGATATTTTCATTTCCTAGATTAAATCTCAAATTAGTTTGAGATATTTTGGAATAATTTTTGTATAAGTACTTCACAATTCGAAGTATGTAGGGTGGATTCTTAGACATTTCTATAGAATTTTGATCAAAAGTAATGTAAAGCTATTGTATCATTGACTGAGCTAGCAAGCTAGATTGATGAATAAAGACAAGATATTTCACAGGATTCATGTGTTGAGAGAAGTGCAAACAAGTATTTTCTTATGTTATCGTTATCTTTCTTAAATTTTTTCCACAATCTTTAATGTATTTCTTAATCTGAATGCTATAACAAGAACAATATCTCAGGATTTGTTTAATTACACTTTGTATAAATGTTTTCTACTGATATCTAAGTCAAGGAATTCTTAATTTCTCCTTAGTTTAGGTTGTTTCTTGCTAATCTAGATCAAAGGATTATTAATTTCCATTTACTTTCAATTACCCTCTATTCCTCGTTTATATCTCGGTCTGAGAACCCTTAATTGCTCTCTCACCCTGATTAAAACCATTCCGCCCCATTGTCCTAAAGACGCTCACTTTACTCTGCTAGCTTGCCCTGTGAACATTCCCTTTAGTGAGTTGATCTAGTTTTGGTGCCCTTCTGTTGACTCCATAGCCCAATGGTCTAAAGACATCATTCTATCCATCTGTTTCAAAGGTCCCACCAGCCAATCTTAAATACAAATCAAAAACCCCCAGAACATTCATAACTAGCCTGAAATCCCAGCAAACAAAGCTAAATCATAGAGAGAGCCCTCTCTGAGCCTAAGTTGGCTAGAGCCTATGCTCCAAAGTTGGTTACCTCGGTCATTTTCTTTCTTCTAATAACTTCTAGAGAAATTTCTAAGTGATAACAGAATGTATTTGACAAAATGTTTTATGCAAAAAAATATTTTGTAGAAGGTATGGTTTTATTAAAGAGAGTTGTGACTAATGTTGTTGATGTGATTAAGTAGTGGTAACTTAATGGCAACATAGTGACATTCTGGTAATGAAATATAAGAACCTGTTAAAGTTAAAATACATGAGGGCTTCATTGGTGGAGTAATAAGATACCACATGCATTCATATTGGGGGATATATATTGAGGAGAAAATGACATAATATAATGGGGGATATATAGGGGGTAAAGTTTTTTTATATTGGCAAGTATAAAAAATGGAGCTCAAAGTTAATGAAAATTATAAAAGGGTATAAAAAATGTTAACAAAAGAGTGGATACCTACAATATCTAGTTAAGATATGTATTTTTTAAATTGGGAATGTGTATTTGGTTTGTATTGGTAGGGTGTTCAATATTGTGATTTTTAGAGGTATTTTCCAATATGTAGTCAAACTAGGGGTATTATTTTGTATGCCATGAATGCACGTGATATGTCAAAGGTTCATTGAGTGAAGACCCCATGGTAAAACATTGCAATGTGAGTTTCAACTGCGAAAGTAAAGGTATAATGTTATGATATGAAAGATATGGTAATGTTTCTCTCAATTACATCATGGTTTTTATGTTGAAATTTTGAAATGAATACCACCTATATGATATGAGATGTTAGTTATGATTATGTGAGTTGTACATGTGCAATATTGTTAAAAGAGGCATGTCTTGATATTTTATTTACATTTTATGTACGCACGTGAATAGATATTTGAAGCATCGCTAATAAATATCTATTATTGGTTTGATCAATATTTTATCTAATCATGATATCAAAGTCTGCTGAAAAGTAGCAATATCACAAAAATATTGTGACATATGCAAAAGATAAATTATGTTTAACATTATGGAAGGACGAGATCTAATGGTTCATTCAGATTGAGGAATGTCAAATGCAGGATAAATCCACTGATGGGAACAACCAAGCCACAAAGGCACAATGAACATGGATTTGTGGGTAAATGATATCATGATTATTGTAAAATCTTCTAGCTAGTTATGTTGAAGTTAAGATGATGTTTCTTTGTAAGATTATTTTGAAAAATGCTCAAGAAATGGAATCCCTTACATCCATTGAGTGAGGGGTGAACACCCTCACAAGCATTTAATACAATTAAGTGTTATTTGGTTTTTCCTATGGGGTTTCTAAGGTATATCAATATTCAATGATGTATTTTCCTATTGTGCCATTTTAATGACATTGATTCCTTGCATGATGTTTACATTATCAAGTATGTGATTAGCTATCCTATTTAAAAGAATCATGGAAATGATGCAAGTTTGCATCAAGGACTTTATGTTAATATGTTACAGTAGTGGTTGTTAATGATTATGTAAATTACTATTCCTTTACTAGATTTACTCTATGTAATGATGAAGATTTTATCAAACGGTTAATGAAGATATATGGAATAGTAATTCAGAAAGTTAGACATTTTTAAATTTTGTAAAAGATTTCTAATTCTAAGTGCTTTTACGTGGTGTTACCGGGGGGTGTTACACAATAGTATGGGAAGGCTAGGTAGCCTTACCTAGAAAAGAGTTTCTAGTGTTTTTAGGGAAAGAGGATTCAAATTAGGGAACCATGGTTTAAAAAAAGAATCCATAGAAACCCAAAAACCAAGGTCCTTTATTAAAAACATTTTGTTGGTCCACTAAATTTGGGGAGAACACAACAAAAATTCTTTGGAGAAATAATGTATCATATTATTTTGAGCCTAATTCTATTTCACTCACTCCTAAAGGGTAGATGATGAGTGCCAAAATCCATTAAAACAACAAAAAATAACTTTTGTTCATCATATATAGCCAAGAAACTATAGATCATGTTATCTACCTCAAGACATGGTGTTTTTGTTACCTCGTCTAACACAAATGTTGGTCCCAATAGATATTTATTGTTTGGTGTTGGAGGTTGAGGTTTTATAATATACTTGAAGGAAAAGGGTTTGGATGACAAGAATGCAACCCAACCTTTGGCTCCACCCCTTACTCTTAAAACCAAATAGATCGTTGTGTCCCTAGCTATGCCATATTCACTAAGGATTTTGCGATTTTGAAGCTCCCAACCTTCATATATAAGCTGGAAATTTCCATATGGGATTTTCACCGAATCTTAAATCTTGGATGCGAATGTGGAGATGAGATCTAGGGTTTTGACCTATAGACAAAGGGAACCTCCTAATATTTTCTTCACAAAGATAGTGAAATTTTCTAGATCTGAGTTAATAACCTCCCCTAGCACTGGAAAGAGACCTACAAATTGGGGTCACTTGAGAGTCGAGATTTCCTCTAGCCCAGTGAAAGGGTTTCGAACACTTTGAGAAAAATAATCGAAAGATAGATTTGCGTTGGCTGGAAGTTTCATGAAATTGGATCCTTCCTAAGTAGTGATAACTATGTCTTCTGAACTTCGGTGTAGAATTTCATCACCAGGTCCATTCTTGCTTCTAGGTTACAAAACAATGTGTTCTTGGTGAGGGCATTGGTCAACATAAACAAGAGAAATAGTGCATTTGTCCCTCTCTGCTTGCACCAGATCAAAGCCTAGAGCATGCACCAAATGAGCTAAGAAAATGTCATCTTATTAAGTGGTGATGAATGCAACATCAATTTCGAAGGCCATATCGAAGGGAACTATAGAAGATCAAGGGATGACCATAGAAAAGGAAAGAGGAAAAGGTATGGCCTTGATGACAATGCCAACAATAGTCATAGGATCATTTGCGGCCACATCAGGGATGAATGAATAGCAAGATGAGGCAGAGATACCCGGTGATTTGATGAGAATACATGTAGAGACAGAGGTTGTAGGAGGGAAAGCTACGAAGAGAACCATTTCTAAGGATGCCTGAATAGTGAAACCTCTAATAGAGATTGTGACAATAAAAATTATTATGATTTTGAAAAAAGTCTAATTTAAATATAATTTTTAATCTTTAATATAATTTTTATTACTATTCTTGTAAAGTATTAAAGTAATTTTTAATTTGGCAGTGATTCTTACATTCATAGGCATGTCTATTTTGGAATAGGGCTTCCACAAATTTAATTCAATGATTTATAGTTATTAATTGGATGTTATAGATTTAATTTTCATGGGATATTCTAGAATATTCTTATTAGTATTCATAAATAAAAGTTTGATACTTATTTCGAAAGTAGTTGTGTCTTTTTTTCCTTTTTGATTAAATTGATTAATTAAAAAAAAATGTCATATGAGAAAGTCTCAATATGAAATGTGTTATGGGTTTTTGGATACATGATTAACCACAATATTGCCCCATGGTATTGTAACAAATCTTATTTATTCATTAAGAATCTCCATAGTAAATTGGACATGAATCTCTATGGTTAAGAATATTGTTAAACGCTTTTATTTTATTTTATTTTAGTTCATTTTAACTTATATATTAATCCTTTTTAATAATAATAATAATAATAATAATAATAATAATAATAATAATAATAATAATTTAGTTAATTTTTATGTTTTCTTTTTATTTATTTATTTTAGTAATTTGATATGTAACTGTGTGCTTTGATGTTTATTATGAATTGTTGTTCATCATGAATTGATACTTATTGGCACTTATCAACCATTTAATTTATATTGTTGCACTAATTTATTTAAAATTATTACAAAACATCATAAAAACTTGTTTAAATCGATAATGTTATGTACTTTTGAATTACATTCATAAATGGATATTCATATGAAATTGATAGTAATAATACTGATGAATTTGAAAATCTAGACGCATTATTTAGAATGCACATGTTTCATTTACAATAATTATCATGCTTTCCAAACCAACACACAAACCACCACAAAGTTTATCAACTGCATATTGAGAACATGCACATGGTTTAAAAAACTTACAATTGTAAAAAAGTTTAATATATTTTTTCTAACATTAAAAAGTTTGTTTTAGTAATTCTGCCCCAATTTTGTTTTTTTCTTAAAAAGCTATTATCAAACTAGGTATTTTCAAAGAATAGAAAATAAATATCTAGACCATACACAATATTTCAAATCATCACATAGTTCCTCTACAACACATATTTGGCTTAATGTAGCAAAAATATATACCATACATATTTGGCTTGTAGCAAAAATATAGGTGTTATTAAGAGTATGGAAAATTTGAAAGATTCATACTTAAGTTAAAGTGTAACAATCTTAGTGAGTGGCACTAATTATTATTATCACACAAAACATTGTTTATATTTCTATAAATATTGTTAAGGATTTTATACTAGGAATTTTTTAGAGCAAGACACTTTTATTCTGTATATTTTGAGCGAATAATTAAAAAAATATGGAAATTGATGACTCATTTTTTGGAGAAAAATGTCGAAAATTATGAATTGTTATGAATTTGGGATTTGTAATATGATAATAGACAACCATAGGGGAGAGTTTTTCCACGTGGAATCATAATCCCATCTCAGTGGGAGCTCGTTTAAAAAATAATATGGTCCAATAGAGCCTATGGTTGATGAAATATTAGATGCTTTTACCTAGTTAGTCTCTTAGTTTTATAAAGATAAATGTTACTGCATTGAGAAGAGCTATACATCTTAATAGGGGGGTAATTTTGTAATTGTGTGTTTGATTCAAAAACACCAAATAATAATAATGATGATCATGATGATGGTGATGTTCATTCAATTAAAACCATAATAAAAGGTTCCCCACGGAGGGTGTGAAGGGTTGACAAATCATCTAAAATTTAGATGATAGTCATAGACAATAAAAAGGGAGGCATACTACCTTCCATCTAGAGGCTTTCATGTTTGACTGTACTTTGAATAATGGGAATCATATGAAGGTGACTTAGGAAACTTGCAAGGCAAGTGAGATCAATTTTGTGAATCCTGAGGAGGGTACACTCGGTTCAGATTTTGAAATGTAGAGGAAAATCGGAATTCATTATGGAAATAAATGGTGATAGGAAAGCACATTATGTTGAGAGGTGGCCAATTGACGAATAATTTGTAAGGATGGAAGGTGATTGTGTGCATCTATAGTTGACCATGGAAAGTGGAAAGCATAGTTGGTGCTTATGGTTTGAAAAACATGAACCATAGAACTATTGAGGCATAAGAGTTTGTGTTTTATCCTTGGTGGAGACATCTTCAAGAATATCAATCCAACCTATGGACCAAATAAAAATGTATTCAACAATTGCAAGTTCAAGATTTTCATTATTCCGATCTAGAACTTCGATTCATTTTTAGAAATTCTCATAAGTGCTTTGAATTCTATCTTTTGTTGGGTGTGTTTCTGGCTAATTATACCCTCCTTGGGTTTAATTATCACGTGGATCTAGTTTTTTCTTTTATTTAATCTTGTTTCTTTCCCCTAGTCTCTCTTCCAATATCTTCTTTTTTCCTTTATTTTTGTTCTTCAAAGAGCCTCTGTGGCCATTTTTATTTGTATTAGGTATGATTTCTCTCTCAAATTTGTCCATATAATCACATTGTTTTTTTCCTCCTATACTCTCCTCCTATTCAAACCACTCAGTCAAAGTTAAAGCTCACTCAGCCAACTCTCTAGTGTATACTTATTGCATAGTTTCATCTCTTTATTATATTTCCTTTACCATGATCAGATGTCTACCATTAGCGAATCAGTGTAATGGAAGATGGGGATGACCTGACCTCTCCCCTCCTTCTAAATTCAATCCATGATTTTCCACCACACATGGGCCCAAGCAGCTACTAGGGAAACCATGGAAGATTGGAGGGACATAATCCTTGTAGTTGTCCAAAGAGCCATCTCATATGTGTTAGAATAATTCAAGGAATCTCAAAAATTTGTTCTAAAAAGACACGTGGAATAGGAAATCAGGGAGCGGAATCCTAATGTTGGGAATCCTACCAAGTTTGGACCACCTCCTACATGCAAACAATCAATTTTTATTGGCACATAAAAGCCTTGATGGGAACAATCTACACTGATAGGGAAGACAAATATTAAGAGGTAATCATATGCACGGAAGAGCTCATTGAAAAGATTGACAAACTGAACAAAAAAGTAAAATTTCTTGCCAAGAACTTAACAAACATGGAATTTTCATCATCTGATCCTAACAGAGAGCCATAATCATCAAGCTAAGAGGAAACTCCCACAAAATGAAGCCCATGCAAGTCAACAATGTGCAGTTCACCACTATACTCTTATGTTATTTTTATGCTTTTGAGCATAGTATTTATTTTTTTATGTTAGGAATAATTTTTTATTTGTAATTATCACACTGTTAGATAGATAAAAACATAAACAATCGAAATCTTTTGAGTTTATGCCACTAGTTTAATTTCCAAGTAGTAAACTAGTAGAGAGAACTATTTGTGTATACCTATATTTTTGAAAGTAATATGAATGTTCTGATCTTAGAAGAAAGAAGTAATAAAATTTAAGAAGTAATAAAACTAATCAATCCATTCAATTCAATATGTTATATTGTAATTTTATTTTTAATGATAGAATTACAAAGATTTTTTCATCGAAATAATCATAACATTCATATCACATTAAAATAAATGTAAATAATAATGATTAATAATGGTAACCATGATATTTTAAAACATATAATTAATAAAGATATAAAAAATTAATAAGTTAAAGAAGTAAACATATAATTGGAAATCAGACTATTTCTATGATGCAAAATATACATACTAGCTTAGCCACATAAATTAAATTCCTATGAAACACTGATAAGCATTAATCCATGATAAGCATAAAAACACTAATATATTTCACTTTGATAAAATAATAAATAATAATGAAAATTAACTAAATTATAGCTCTACTTTAAATTATTATTATTATTATTTATAAAAATAATGAATATATAATTTAAAATATATACATTTAAAAAAACATCTAACAAGATTGTTAACCGCGAAGATTTAGCCCACTTTACCATGGAGATTATTAATTTGTAAATAAGGTTTTTTATAATACCATGCCCTAATACGATTTATTATCAATACCATATTCCAAAAAAACCATAACTCATTTCATATGATGCTTGTTTATATGACACTTTTCTCTAATTAATCAAGTTGATTAATAAGACAAAAAGGGAATAACTACTTTGAAGATAAATGTCAACCTTTGATTTGTGAATATTTTGGAAACCTTATTCTAAAATAGACATGTATATAGGTTTAAGAATAGAAATTGTAGTTATAAATTAAGATTTATTTCACCATGTAATTTATAATATTGATACATATTTGTAATAATTGTATTTCAAGACTTCATATTTAAGACGAGGTAATCAATTAATTTAATTTCAATTTGCTATGTTGTAATTTTTTTATTAATATAATTATAAACAATTTTATTTTGAAAAAAATTGTAATATGCATATCGCAGTAAAATAAATTAAATAATTATGATTGATATTTGTAACTGTCACATTTTAAAACATTTAATTAGAAATCATATTTAATAAATGAATAATTAAAAATTAGAATATTTATATGCATTAAATATATAAAAAATACAAATCATTGGGTCGAGAGGGGCTCTATAGCCCAATATAGGAGATATGTATCATAACATTACATTAAAAGAAATAAAATAGTACCTAAATTAATAAATATAAAAAATATCAATAAAAGAAGAATATTTCAATAAAGAAGAATATTAATAACAAAAAAACATTTCATATATACTATAAATAAAATACTTTAATGCACACTTTAAGTAACGTAATCTACATCAACTTGACATATCTCTAAAGTAATTGATAGCAAAATAATCCTAATTTCTTCTATAATTGCTTTGTACTTTTAGCATGAGAGAGATGTATAATTACTTTAACACCTTAAATAACATAATTTTAAATTAAGTTTATATACATAGAGATAAAGTAGTTGATAGTAAACAAATTATAATTTTTTTCCACAAGTGCTTTCTATTTTTCTATATGATCTAGATGTTTAATTCCTTTATTGAAAATTTTAATAGAATTGTAAAAAAATAACATTAATAGAAAAAGAAATTCAATATATTTGTGTGTGTGTGTGGAGAGTTTCTATTCCATGCCTATATGCTTTCTACTACCCACTATGAGAGAGCCATTTATTAAAAATATATTGATTATGAAAAAACATTTCAATGTGAACAATCTGAGTCATAAATAAGATATTTCAATAACTATATTAAATAAAATATGTATTATATAAAAAGATTAAAAAAACCAAAGTTGAAGAATTATATATATATATATAGAGAGAGAGATGTGAAGTCCCAATTTATCAATCTGAGATGGATCAATGGTCTATATATAAATGTGAAATTTGTATATATATATATATATATATATACATACACATACACATACACATACACACACACACACACACACACATATATATTATAAAAAATTAGGATAGATCCATTTTAAGTTCGAATGAATATTCAAAGAAATCAAATCTTTAGAGGTGTAAACATTTCCTTAAGTTTTTGACTCGCAAAGAAATTTACATCTCAAATCCATCTCAGCACTTGATAAATCTGGAGTGAAATTGATTCTTGGTTATTTATATTTATGTTGAAATAATGTTGAGTATATTATGGATTTTCATGTTGTTACATTACATCTACAGTTTACATGTATAATTATGCATAATATAATCTTACTTACATAAACCAACTAGTCAAATTACATACATTAATTCATTAAAAGATGATAGAAAATATTATTAAATCAAAGCTATGTGGCATTAGCTCTTTCATGCATCCTATCCTAGCTAAAGAATCGATCATGAGATAGAAAGGTATCAGAGCTTATATTGAGTTAGCGAAATACATTTTGGAGTACGTTATTATTCTAAGAGAGTTATAAGGGTGGGTGGATATGCTATATTCAAATATGACTGAAAATAAGTTGGACCATTAATATAGAGAGTTCTTTCCTACCAAATAGTTGAGAGTTTAATTGAGATTCATAGAGGAGAATATAATTGATTCTCTTTGATGAAATTAACTCCCTATCATTTTCGCATTTCACAATAAACATTATATAATTTTATTTTTGTAATATCCCACTGATTTTTCTATTGATATTTCAAAAAAAGAATTACAACTGAAGTTCTGAGAATCATTTTGTTGACTCTGTCAACCAAACAATAAACTTCTAGTATCACAATATTATAAGTAAACAACTTGTTTGTCAACATACATAAAAAATTGAATGACCATTTAACCATGAGGATTATCCATGCATTAAAAAATGTCATAGTTACAGACAATATGAAAATATCAACGACACAGATACTTATAAGAAGAAGAGGATGAACATACTAAAGTGAAGAACAAGAAAACAAAATTTCCAAAAGGCCATGATAGTAATCATTAGAGCTCAAAAGGTAGAGAATAAATCATTCATCTAGAATGATTATTAGCTATTCAGGAGAAGAGTATATATTGACCATATTGACACAGGTAGCACTGATGACCACTTCTCCATTATGAGGTGCTACAAAATTGATAGTTGAGATTGTAGTTATGTAGCATTCTATCTTATTCAGAAGGAAAAAAATATCACCCATGTCATATATGATGTCTTGCGTAATCATTTTGAGTTCCTCTTGACCAAAAAAGAGTTGATAATTTTCAACCTACTTATCTCGAAGCATGATGTGAAGCAAAGAATCCATTTATCTGTGTGTAAAGATGGAGTACAAAAAATGCAGCCTTTTGTTCCTCCATTTTCCTTGATTTGGTCTTCCCCATGCACACTTCATAATCGTAGTGGTATTATTTTTCACCAAACTCACGTGCTTCCAAGGATTGAATTTCCATTCAAATGTCTAGAGGGACTGCATCAAAGAAATTTTCCATGGACTCCCACCCAAAAAGACCTCTTTCTCTAAATGAATATGTTGTTGAAGAGCCTCCTCATTGACTGATTAGTCATTGTTGTGGAGCCATAAGAAACATGAACCTGTAAGTAAACTGAACACAAAAATTTTGGGATAGGCCACAAGAGGAGTTTGGATTATAGAGGCAATACAAACCCAAATCCAATCCAACAATTATCTTATACCCTTTTACTTGTGGTTGTGAACATGCTAGAAGTCACCTAATATACCTGGACACTAGTTGTTGTGAGTACGAATGATGAGACCCAATATAGATATCATCAGAGAATCCAACATAGTGAATGCTTGAATATACGAAGACAACCGACTAGTGAATCACTTCAAAAATAGGTAAGACACCATTAGAACCATATAAAAAATGAGCCACTATACCAAACTCCTACAACTAGGACTAAAAATTTGAAGGAGATGCCTGATGATACAAGGGATTTTGAATTAGAAGATGGAAGGACCACAACCAATTCAAAATAAGGTGTAGTCAATGTGGTATTCAAAAGATGAAAAAAAAAACATTTATTGATGTAAACCTGAATCCCCTTGACCTTTGAGGTAAAATGAAAGAAAGTTAATGATTACCTAGGATGACCACCACCACCATGGAAGTTTCCAAACATGGATATTGGAGTGACTTGAAACAAATGGAAGATAGAAATAGTGTACACCAGAGACTGTAACTTGACCGGGATAGATAACAAGACCAAACTAGATCCAACTGTAGGTACAAGAACTTTCTAGGAGTTGGTGGCATAAATTTATGAGAGGTAAAGTTGTAACACACCTTTACACTTACTTTAAGGAAGAAACTACACTCAGCTTGAAAACATAATTGACATTGGGAAAACTAACCACTTGAGCATACCTTGAGTGAATTATCATAGTCAGGCCCCCCCATAGAGATGTTGTAACTCTTCACCACTAGGAAGCATACCACTCACAACTATAAAGACGGAAGTGTTGTTGCCCCTAGTCTTCCACAACCTACAAGGTTGACACCACAACAATTGGAAGAAAAAAGAGCAAAAGGGCTTTGTTAAAGTTGTGATAGCAAATACACAAAAGGTCATAAGTGTGTTGAGAAGAAATTATTCTACATAGATTGTAAAGAGGAAGAAGAAAAGGAGCAAGAATGGTCAAAAGAAGAGGATATACTCCAGGAACAAAGCCTAGATGAAGAACAAATAAATCCAACCATATCTTGTAATGCATTGGTGGGAATTACCACTCCTCAAACCATCAAGACAGAAGGACAAATCAAGAAGAAAAAGGTAATAGTGTTGATTGATTCAGGAAGCACCCACAATTTTATTCATTGTAGGGTAGCAAAAGAATTCAATTGATTCCTATATCCAGCACCAGAGTGTCAAGTGATGATTGCAAATGGAGGAACAATAAATTGCTCTAGAAAGTGCCATAATATCAAGCTATCCATGGGAGAATATGTATTGACTAGCCCAATGCTTTCCATTCCAATGGGAGGTGCTGATGTTGTACTAGGAGTCCAATGACTACAATCCTTGGGTACAATAGCTTTTAATTTTCAAGAACTTTTCATCAAATTTTCTATGGAAGGAAAGAAAGTTGAATTAAGGGGTATAGCAGGGAAACTAGAAAAGATAGATCAACGCCTTAGAATTCAGCCTCTTCGAGGGGGCAACCTCCTTTACATTACATAAATGAACAATTCTTGGATCATACAAATTAAAATACCTCCTTTATATACATAGGAGTCTAAGGGGACATAACATAATCAGAGCTGACATAACAATAATAATGTAAGCGCACAATAATAACAATAGTGGGCTTCTATGGGGCACAAGAGTAACAATATGGGCACTACATGGGTACATCAATATAATAAAGGGGTTGTACTAATAACAATAAGGGGTTACACTAGTATATGGGCCTAACATGCCCCTCTCTTTCAAAAAGCGTTGTCCTCAACGCTTGAGTAATTCTTGATGCTTCCATATACAATTCTTGTCCTCCCATGTGGAATCTTCAGCAGGTAAGTTCTTCCACTTGATGAGATACTCAGAAATTGATCGATCTCGTAGCTGTCGGGTTCTTGTTTCTGTGACTATTCCAGGTTCCAATATATTTTTCCTTCCTCTTCAATTTCTGACAATATTGTTTGCATTGGAATCTTTTGCAACTTTTGAATAAGTGGCCATACTTCTTTGTCCTTCTTCCATTCATCCCTTGCCTCGTTTATCCAATCTGGTTGGATAATAGAAATAGCACAAAACAATGCTTCCACATCCTCATCCTTGAAGAGTCTTCCCATTCGGTAAGGTCGCCATTTGTTAAGTGCATGTAGTATTGCCAACATTTCCTTCTCATAAATAGTTTTCTTTATATTTAGCAGTAAAAATACCCAATCACCTACATCAAAACATTTTTCACTATGATGTTGATCTACCTATTGTTTCATTTGATTTTGCACCAAAGTGGCATTATCCTTTAAAAGTTGGAGAACTTGTTGTTGATGCTTGATGTGATCTTTCACTGCTTGAACCTTTTTCTTCTTGATATGTCCTTCTATGTTTAGAGTTTGAGGAGTGGTAATTTCTTCCAATCCTTTACAAGATATGGTCGGATTCATTTCTTAACGCTCGATGTGATCTTTAACTTCTTGAACATTTTTCTTCTTGATATGTCCTTCTAGCTTGATAGTTTGAGGAGTGGTAATTCCGACCAATGAATTACAAGATATGGTTGGATTCATTTCTTCTTTCTTGACGTGATATTTCACTTCTTTCACCTCTTTCTTCTTGATATGTCCTTTATCTTGAGAGTTTGAGGAGTGGTCATTCTTGCTAATAGTTTACAAGATATGGTCTGATTCTTTTCTTCTTTCTCTGGGGTTGAGTCCTGGCATATATCCTCTTCTTTTGATGTTTCTTGATCCTTTCCTTCCTCCTCCTCATACTCTATGTAAAATAATTTCTTCTCTGCACACTTATGACCTTTAGTGCATTTGCTATCACAAATGTAACAAAGCCCTTTTTCTCTTTTTTCTTCCAATTGTTGTGGTGTAACCCTTGTAGGTTGTGGAAGGCTAGGAGAAACAATACTTCCATCTTTATAGTTATGAGGGGTATACTTCCTTGTTGCCATAATTTTACTTTCCAATATGTCACAAAGCCCTTTTACTCTTTCCAATTGTTGTGGTGTTGCTCTAAAGAAGGTGTTGCTCTTTGTATCCTCATAATGTGCTATCATTTCCTCTGTGAGAATTGACCACGTAACAAGTTGTTTACGAGAACAAAGCCCTTTATACCGTAAAAATTGATCCGGTTCTAAATATGAAGATGCAATACATACCTTTTGTAACAGTGGTACACCATGTAGATCAAAATATTGCTCCATCTAAAGTATCCAATTTACCAGATCCTTGCCATCAAACTTCGTCATCTTGCTTTTTCTTGATTTTAGGACCTCGATATTGAAACGACTGTAACTCTGTAATTTCAGATATTTAAGTTCTGAAATTGCTACCTATAGTAGCCTTCTGTGTCGTCTTTCCAATGCCACCAGTCTGATCCAAATTGGATTCCCCAAGAAAGAGTTATGCACAATCTCCCAAGATGACCTGGTTATAGACCTTTCCAGAAGAGCGAACTTGTATGAAGTGCCACGTGTCAATTTTTAGACCTATGGTTCTGAAAAAGATATACAAGAAACTAAAGTCCATCCTCTTTCTATACCTTCTTACAAAATTTCAATCCGATGCTTAGAGAGAAAGTTATGACGATTTTCCCCAGGTCACCTGTTTTGAATGTAATTCAGGATTCTACAAAAAGACCAACTTCCTCAGATCATATCTCCGCAAATATAACGTGAAAATCTCTGAAATTAGGACCCAAGGTTCAAAGCGATTTCTTCTCAAATGGGTTTTTTTTCCGACTTCGGAAACGTCACAGAAAAAAAGTTATAGCGAAAATGCCAAAATGACTTGTTTGGAGGAGCGAAACCCTAGAATCCAAAGCGCTGATACCAAATGTTATGAAACCAGCTCAAGAAAAGATAGAAAAGATAGATCAACGCCTTAGAATTCATCCTCTTCGAGGGGGAAACCTCCTTTACATTACATAAATGAACAATTCTTGGATGATACAAATGAAAATACCTCCTTTATATACATAGGAGTCTAAGGGGACATAACATAATCAGAGCCGACATAACAATAATAATGTAAGTGCACAATAATAACAATAGTGGGCTTCTATGGGGCACAAGAGTAACAATATGGGCACTACATGGGTACATCAATATAATAAGGGGGTTGTACTAATAACAATAAGGGGTTACACTAGTATATGGGCCTAACACCTTGTGTGCGAATATAGTTTGAACATAGCAGTTACAATGAGACTTCAGTGACCAAACACACTGAATAATGCCAATGCCATGCACTCTCCAGACGCCAAGTGGTTTTCCTTCGCTTGAGCTCTGCATGCCGAAAAACCCTCATGATTTGCCTATCATAAATGCCTAGTGATTACTTGTTAGGATACTTAAAAAATATCTACAATATTTCATTAGATTTCACCTTCACTCCTAATTTAATAGAATAAATGAAGTATTTCATGGTGTGATGGATCCCATAAGCTTTGTACCACTCCTTCATGTTATAAATGCCATAATATATTAAATATACAACTTCCTCCCTTAAGTTGTTGCTACCCATCCACGCTTCTGGGGCTATACGCCAAGTGGATAGCCTAACACACTTCTCTAGGGGTGCATCCATCCTAATCACTGATACCTAGTACATGTCACTCATTTCCTTCATTACAATTATTTGCCAAATAGGGCCCGACAAGGTATCCAAAATATCACCCTATTGAAGCCTCGAAAATCGTTGCTACAACATGGGGGAATACCACCCGGTTAGGACCTTGGTTGGAAGCTCCTTTTCTGTTTGGTGTAGTGGCTCCAACTAGGGATAATGGGACTAGTTTCCAAAAAGAGATTTTGATAGTGTTGATGGGGTGATATATGATGTAATGGGGGGATGATTAAACTTAGTGTAATCTAATCTAAACTATTTGAACACATGCATATATCCTAGTTTGAAGACTATTAAACTATAACTATGCCTAGGAATAAAGTAAGGTATGCGATCTACAATAATATCCTATAGAAATTGGTAATGAAGATCATTCAACTGTAATAAGAAGTGAAATCATTTAAAAATAATCATTTTGGATAAATAGTTAGCCAAAATGATTGTGAAAGATATATCGCATATATAATCATTCATATATTCAGTAGAAAATTAAAGACAACACCATACAAAAGTGCACTAATGCTAACCGAAATTCAAACCTTCATACATAAAAAGAATTGAAGAAAAATTATTGCTTCATACATAAGTAAAACAAAATCACAAGATAAAAGTACCATATATGATAAGTTATGCTCATGTGTTTTAGCAATATTGACCTAATTCAAATAAATCCAACATCATCTAAGAGTGAAAAAGTGCAATTTCAGTAAAGCATGCCAGATATTCAAAAGAAAATAGATCCTATTCCATTCATTCCACTAGAACCTCCTCTAAGTTACAAAAGTGCATGTTTTGAAGAATGTTTCTCATAAAATTTTTGGACCTCTTTCTAAATGCATGAGATGGGTTTAAATACTAATGCTATAGGTCTAAAAATAGATCATTACAAAAATAACTGAGGAGATTTAAATGAACTTATTTAGATTATGCTAAATAAAACTAAAATGAAAATAAAAAAAAATGACTGACTCCTTTGCATTCGATCCTTAAGATTGCAGATATCTATCATTGGTTTGAGCTGTGTGGGTTGGCTGATCGCAGATTTCAACAGTCTAGTAAATATAATTTCCGTCAATGCTGGCACCATTTTTTGTGCGGAGGTAGTTACGCATCACAAATAAGCTGTATGGTTTGACTAATAATTTCTAGTATGCCTCCTAGTTCAACTTGCTCATTTTTCTGATCACCTCCTCCCTTTCCTTTTCTACTTATCTCCATTAATGCTCTAGTTGATTAGTGTTTGGAAGAAATCCTGGTATAGATTCTGCAACTAGGTTGGTGCCATGTAGATTTTCGTTAATGGCTTCAATGATGCTATTTTCTACTTCTGCCATGAACACCATTGCCTTTTCTTCTTTCTTGAGCTGATAATCCCAGTTTGCAAATAGAATTTCGTTATGTGATTCCTCCATTTTTGGTAAGTCAGCCTTTCTCCCATCTTCTTATTCTTGCCAGGTGATAAAGTCAGAAATCCTTTGATGGAATTTGTCATACTCAAGTATCATGTTGACGACTTAGCTAGTTATGTTATCATTGATCTCATAATAAGGACTTATTTGTGAGAATTTGTCGCAAAGATTTTTTTTTTTTTGCATTAGTTGGGAGTTAAGGCTGAGTGCTTCTTTTACGAACTGATCGATTTGTGGACTATCATTATGCTTTCTATCATAGCTTGAATTTGTGCATTTTTTTCTGCTAGGTAGGCTTGATTTTTTATTTGCATTTGTTCAAATTCTTACTAAAGCTTGGCTATTTGTAACTCTGCTTGTTGGTTAAATTTTTCTTGCTCTAATTGTTGTTCCAACAACATAATTTTTTGTTCCTTTTCTCTTAGCAGCATTTGGACTTCTGTTGCTTTATCAATAGTTTCCGTAGCATAGGCTCTCACAAATTGTGACAGTCTTGTAAGGTTCTCAGATGGGTCCATGGGTGAATATTTCCAGACAATGTCTGTTGGTTCATTGTCGGGAGTGGTAATAGCTGCATCATCTAACTTTATTTTCTTCCTCTACCTTTTCATGAAAAATTTATGGGTAGGG
The DNA here is from genome assembly GCA_031772625.1 of Pinus tabuliformis. Classification (NCBI taxonomy): domain Eukaryota; kingdom Viridiplantae; phylum Streptophyta; class Pinopsida; order Pinales; family Pinaceae; genus Pinus; species Pinus tabuliformis. The sequence goes on from CM062816.1 coordinate 841,238,035, forward strand.
ATATAAAACACATCCAATGGAGTAATTTCCTCAATTCTCAAAACAATTTCAGAAGTAGGGGTGACAAGAATGAGCTCCACATCCTAAATGCCTACGGTTCTCCCCACTGTAATTTCTTCAGTTGATTTGTGTTGTGGAGTCTTATCTGAGGTGTTTGTTCCTATGTATGGAGCTTCTTATTAAAATTCTCCCATTCTTTTTATAAATCAACAACTGGGGGTTTCGCCGACTGAGTGGAATTAGAGGGAAGTTCAACCCGTTTCTTTGTCAAGGTTTGTTAGGTTACTTTTTTTGTGGTTCGGGCTATGTCCCTTTTGGACTCTCTGTTTTTATTCCCCCCATTTTGAGACTATAGCTGTGAGTGCTCTAACTCATGAGTAGACTTCTTCTGGGACTTTGATTCAAATTTTTCTTTGGAATTTTCTCTGGAGCTTTTGTCTAAGCTTACACTGGGAGGTGGCTCCCTTATTAGTTCAATCTGTAGTAGGTCCAATGGGACCTGTAATAATCTCCTTTCCCTATATTCGTGGAAGGCTTCAAGATCATCGGGGGAAAAAGTTAGTGATGCAATATGCGTCACTTCTAAAATCGTCTTTTTTTGTAGGAAGAGGTCATGAAAGGCACCTTCGTCGTGGGTGAATGGTTTCAATTTCACCATAGTAGTGAAGTCTTTGGCGGTGCCATTTGGGTCATACTGTCTTCCTGGGAATGTAGTCAATTTTAGAGATTTCATAATCTTTGCTTCCTTACATGCATGTCCAAAATCATGTAGTGCAAACCATGGTGAAAATGCACCACATTGCAGCAGAAATGTAGGCCAAATGGCCTTATTCTATTCCTTCAATCCTTAGCTCAACCTAACTTCCCCTTCTATTTGGTAGGCCATCTCCTTGGCCATTAACTTATCAGGGACATAGTATGGGAGGACATGTGGTGAATAAATGCTCCCAAATACTATGATATATGTAAATGTATCCTCCCCAAACCATTTGGCTATAGGTAGGATATCCACTTCAACTTCTCTAGAAATTCTAAGGGCATTCCTATTGCAGACTTGTTTATGAATAGGCAGCATAACTCCTTGACAAATTTTGTAAAAATGGGGGCAAAACTGAGATTCCCACATATATATATATATATATATATATATATATATATATATATATATAGGAAGTGGGTCTTACACAATCCACATCCATCCCATAATAGGAAATTTGGAGCAAAAACAAATAGCATCCAATACATAGGCACTCATGAAAAATGGAGGGTAAACCCTTGAAGAGATACTCCTCTTTCTCCTGTACTCCATTATGGATTTCGCCAAATTATCAGACAAAATTTGGGCCCAATTCATTATTGTTGCATTTATGATTGCATCTATTAATGGCATCCATTCTAGGGAAAATTTGGTACTATCGGGCTTGTCAAACATTCTACATAGCATGGTTGTTGAAAAATTGTGGGGGGGGGGGAGTTAGATATTGTAGAATACATACCCATCTTATACTTTTTGACCTTGCCTTCATTTTCAGTCCAAGACTGTGTGACATCTGCTGGGTCTTCATTCTCCTTAGAAATGTTCTCGAGGAACTGTTTATTGTAGAGATTTTGTGGCTCTGGTAGATTGTACATAAGCCGCATGCTGTCTGGTGAAGAAGATCCCATAACCTCCTGCTTGCTATTCTTGAATTCTCTATCTGAGACATCCACCTGATCTATTATCCACTTAACCATATCTATGTATGGAATTATCTTCGGCCTTGTATCTATGTGGTGCATAAATGAGCATGCTGTTATGGAGAAGGAGGCATCGGAGAAAACATGACCATTGGCTATGGCCTTCGTTACTAGAGGTATTGGTTTCTCTTCTTCTAATAAATCATACATGACCTCCCATGTTGAGGTTCCTTCATCTTTGATGCATGTAGTGTCAGAAAATAGAGGGATCATTTCTGATTTTTTAGATGCAGCTTCCTTTCCCCTCTTTTCCATTGCTCCCAATGAATCTTACTGTGAATTGTTCCTAAAAATGGAGCAAAGAAGAAGCTATCGGATAAACACAAAAAAAAAAATTAACATAAGAATGAATGATACAAATAGCTTTGAAAAGGTGACAAAAAAGGAGTTTTTGTTAAACGCGAGTGAGAAGATATTGTATCACGTCAAACAACTTTTCAAATGTAAATGGCATTAACTCGTACTAAGTGCCCACTAATGGTTCCTTGTCCCTAGCTTTATTTCTCATTAATGTTTTGCATCGTATGTTTGGAAAGAAAATTATTAGGGTGGCGATATTTTTAACTGCGAAAATGCCGATTTTTCTATTTGTGACGCAATATTGTAGATCACTTTATCACATATTATGTGTGCACTTTCTTTAACATTCCATTAGTTTAAGCGAAATGTAAAAATGTGGGGCGTTCTTTATTAGTTTTCAAAGCATAGCTTATTTGATAGGATTTTTCTTGTAAATCCATTTTCTTTACACAATGGACTTGAGTGTTTTTATTACATAGCTGGTGATCAGGTTGAGGATTCCATCACATTTTCCAATATTGCATGGTTGGTAAGTTTTCAGATCTTTCTTAAGGGTTTCAAATGCGATGCGATAAGGGTGAAGGTGTCATCACAATATCACATATCACATGGTTAAAGATACTTTTTGAGGGTGCGCCCTTGGTAAGTGGCGATATGCGATGTAGGCCTTACTTTAATAAGAAATGTTTTAGGAACAGTTGAAAGGAAAAAGTCTAATAGTTTTAAGGTTAAGCATGACAATCCCTTTTTGATTGCTTTTCACAAGTCTTTTTTGTTAACATGGCTTTTGACATGCTTGATCATCCGATATGAGAAGAGGCGAGCATTTGCTGGTTTTTTGGATTTCATTGTTTGGTCATTAACATGGCTTTTGACATGCTTGATCATGCTTTATTCCAAAAATAACAAGAAAATACCTAAATGTTAAATTTATTTTTTTGGAAGGATTTTTTAAGGCCCGCCATTTATTAATAGAATTTTAGCTATTACGTTAACAAATGGGGGGATTGTTGAATAGCACAACAATTGGAGATTCGCTGGAAGAACCAATTATCTCTGATAGTTTTTTGAAATTTCTAAAAACTTCCAAAATAAAGGTACTTTAGAAAATAAAAATGCATGAAATATAAGATAAGTAACATTACTCTGAATCATAAAAAACAAAATCTACCTAACTATCATTATTTTGATCATCCTTTTCAATATGAAAGTTGCTTTATCTACATCAGTCATTACTTGGTTTGAGGATAAAAAAAGGGGACTCTCACAAATCATCTTTTAGGTGTACTCAGTTGTCATAGGTAGAGCCTCTATTGCCATCAGGCATCCATAGCCTTGATAAGGTTACATTTTAACCAACAATGATTCAATATCCCATCTAGATAACAATGCAATCTTTTAAAGATAAGTTTAGATTTATATACTTGTTATTATTTTCATTGTTTTCTAAACAATTCTTTTTTCTTTAAAATTTTCATTTTACTCCTTAAAGGCCATTTTCTTGGTTTGGTGACCAAAATAGACAATGCCATTCACTAGTTGTAACTTAGCTGAACAAGCTGGCTCATGATGAGACCCCTTGTCTTTTGATTGATACAATCTCAAGCCATTACCTTGTTTTGATATGAAGTATCGATAATGTCAGCTAGTTATTTCTCGATGATCATGGTAAGCTAGCTCTTGATGAGACCTCTTATCCTTTAAGTTTTAAGAATATTTTTAGAATTACACTCTAAACAATGAATCTTACTAGATGGGGAGAATCATTGACTGCTTAAGAGTTTCTGGATGACAATTGTACAGTTAAATATGATTTTCTGTAGAGATAATTTGCTTTGTTATAGATACTTTTCTTGACTTATGGTAGAGCAAAGGTTTCTTTATAAAGTCGAGGTTTAGCAAAAGACATATAATTTCGGTAGAGAACAAGCAATTTCAGAGTAATAAAACTTAACCCGTGTTTCAAATGTGAAATTCATCTTCTTAACCATCTCTACTTATACAAACGAAAAGTCAAAATATATAAGAGACTATTATTTGTAAAGCCAAAAGTAAATTCTACTCAACTTTTATTTCTCCTAAAGAGTAAAGGCAATAATATACAAGAAATAGAAGAGGTCAACTTCTATGAAAAATATTTCTTTAGGATTTTCCCATTAACACGTAGAGATTCTCTCTTGCCTGATAAATCTTGCAATAAAATGGTTGATGGGCCTATTTGTTCCCCAATTTGAAACATGCCAAACTACATTTTCTGGAACTTGGTATGCTTACCTTTTTCCTCGTGTGCTTTATCCCATTTCAATACCAGGTCTCCGAGCTGAAAAGATTTTGAACTTATAGAATTTTCATCGAAGGAAGCTTTGACTAACTATTGATGATGTGCATGTGTAATTTTGGCATTTCCTCTTTCTCTTCAAGCTTAAGGACTTGAAATTGTCTCACTTGCATAGAAGAGGAAGGATTTTCTTGAATAAATTGAACTAGGGAGAGAGAGGGGATAGCTACATTTGTAGGGAGGACAACTTCTTTCCCATAGACCAAATTAAAAGGAGAAGTTCCTATGGAGGCCTTCTGTGTTATTTGATCTGCCCATAGAGAAAATATTAAAGACTTATGCCAGTTTTTCTAACTTTGATCAACGGTTCGTTTAGTAATCCTTATGAGATTTTTGTTTGTAGATTTGGCTAAGCCATTTCCTTGAGGATAATATTTAGCAGAGTATTTAAGTTTAAAACCTCTTTTAAGAGAAAATTCTGTCATAGCATTGCAGGAAAAATAAGATGCATTATCAAACATAAGGGCAGATGGCAGACCAAATATGGTAATAATAAACTGATCGATGAATTCAATGATGCTTTTAGAATTAGCTACCTATGGTGCTTAGAGGAGTGAGGAATGATCTCACTATTATGTCTAGTCCCCATTTGTGAAATGGCTATTCAATGTTGACTGGCTATAATGGTAATGCGAGTTTCCTCTGTCTACAAGCAACTGTTTGACAAAATTTACATTTCCTTACATAACTATGTGTATCCTTGAATAAGGTTGGCTAATAATAGTCAGCATGCAGGATTTTATGTCAGTTGTGTCCCCTCCAAAATTTCCACCAGTTGGAAAATCATGGAGTTCCTGCAAAACCTTTTCTGCCTCATATTTTTCAAGACATCTAAGCAAAAAGAATCATAATTTATTCTAAATAACACATTATAGATGATTTGGTATTGTCTAGCTTTTAGCCTCAAAGCCCTTTTTCTTTGGTAACTTAGTTGTGTAGGGGCATACCATTTCCTAAAGAAAATATGATATTAGCATATCTGGATTCAGTGTCCTTAAGGCTTACCTCGTATACTTGTACATCATCACCTTAATATTGTAGCACTGATAAGTTAGATGCTCCTACTAACATTCTGCAAAAACGTTCACCTTTTACAATTTTAGTTGGTCTGATTTCAATGTCATATTCTTGCAGTGTCATTACCCAATTTTCCCTCTTCTCACCTACATCCCTTTGTATTAATAGATTTATCACTACTGAGAATGGTACTACTACTTTTATGTGGGCTTTGAGGAGAAAGGGTCTGAAATGATTTATAGATTTGAAAACAGCAAAAGCTTATTTTTCAACATCTGAATAGTTCAATTCAGCCCCCTGTAAATTGGAGCTAAAGAAAGAAATTTGTTCTTTAGCTTTATCATCATTGACCTGTGTTAATATAGCTGCATATGATTTCTCGGAAGCAAAAGTATATAAAATTAAATGATTACAAAAATTTGGAGTTGCTAAAGAGGAAGAACTTATGATTGCTTGTTTAATCAAATCAAAGGGTTCATGCTTTGTATGTCCCCATTTAAAAAGAGAATTCTTCTTAATCATGGACTGAAGAGGTAAAACAATTCGTGAAAAATCACGAACAAATCTTTTGAAAAAAATTACTAACCTCCGAAAGATTGCATAGAATTTTTATTATGAGGTAAAGGAATTTAACAAATTTCTCTTATTCTATCAGGGTCAATGTGAATCCCTTCTTTGGATATAATGAATTGAAGGAGTTTTCCTTCACTTAACACAAATAAATATTTCTTGGGATTAAGAGAAATTCTGTACCTCTCACAACGCTTAAAGATTTGTTTTAAATCTTTCAGATGATTACCACGCTTCTTGGAGTATACATTTATTTAATCTAAATAGATGCCCACTGATTTGCTTACCAAACCTTTGAAAGCTATGTCCATGGCTCTTTGAAACATCACACCAGCATTGATTAATCCAAATGGCATCTTTTGATACATGTAGGTACCCCGTTTGGTTCTAAATGTAGTTTTTAGTCAGTCATCTGGATGTACTAGAATCTGATTATAACTTGAAAATCCATCCAGGAAAGACATTAGTTCTGAGCCTGCAACTGATTGCAATATTTATTCCATAAGAAGCAACAAAAAGTTGTCCTTATGACAAGCTTTGTTGAGAGTGCGGAAGTCTATACATATTCGAATATCACCATTATTTTTACTGATTCGAAGAATGTTGGAGACCCAACTGGAATGTCTGACAATGAAAATAATCTTGGCTTTCAACAATTTATTCAATTCATATTTAATCTAATTTTCTAAATTGCAATGAATCTTTCTCAATTTCTGCTGCATAGGTTTTTCATTAGATGTCATGGGGATGGTATGTTGAATTATAGAAGTGTCATATGTTTTAAGATCTTCATAGTTCCAAGAAAATACATTATTATATTTCTTCAACAAATGTATGAAGGTTGATTTTTCATCTGATGTAAGACCAAGGCCTAGATTGATATTTTAGGTTTAAGGTTAGTTCCAAGATTAACTAATTCAATCCTCAAAGTTGAACTCTGAAGTTTTGAGTTGGTTGGTCTTTTGAATCTGTCCTTAAGGTCATATAAACCTTCCAGCTTAACAATAGACTTAGGTATACCATTCATAGTTGCTTCTTGCTTAAGCTCGATGTCATGTTGATCTTCATCAATTATCTGGTCATCATAAGAACCTTATGATGTCAAAAATCTTATGATATCTAGATCTTTATTAAAGACACGCCAATTGGTGACATTTTCGGGAATAGAAGGCCTAAAAATAAATTCAATAGAAAAGCGATTGGGACTATAATTTCCTGGCGGAATGATCTTGGAGGCCACATTAGCCAAAAGATCAGCGCTTGTGTTTTGGAGTCTTGGGATAAGGAAAATATTAAATGTTGTAAAGTGAGAAGTAAGGTATTGGACTAACAATTGATAGTGTTTCAAAAGTCCAGACAAACAATGTATAGTATTTCTTACTTGCTTTATCAAAATTTCTGAATCCCCAAACACTTGAAGGTGTCTAATATTAAGGTCGATGGCTTTGTATAAGCCTTGAACCAACACTTCATATTCAACAATATTGTTTGTGCAATCAATTCAAGTCTGCATGCTAACATAGTTTTTTCCCCTTTTGGGCTAACTAATATGCATCCTGTTCCTTCTCCATCATTGGATTTAGATCCGTCAACAAATAATTTCCAAAAGAAAGAGCTAACTACAGGTTTATCTACAAAATTTATACACTTAGAAGTATCTGTTTTAGAAAAATTTTCAACTTGCAATACAACAAAATTTTGCAAGAAAGGTGAAGTATTTGCATTGAAATTTCACAGAAATGATTCCACTAAGTAGTTTCTGATGATATTACTACTATATGCAACTGGTTCCTTCTCTCCTTCTAATTATGTAACAATATACTTTTGATGTTTTTCGCAATCAACCCTTATTTGACTTGGCTTGCCATTATAGGGAAGCCACATGTGAGACTAGTTAGTTGCAAAATAACCATGGAGCTTCTTTGACCTGTCTCTACCAAGGATTAAGCCGTGGAACTCGGAAATATCAGCTACAAGAATGTCAATGACTTGACGCACTTTGGGGTTTGATGAAATTCTAATGGTAACTTGATTAAGTTCCCATATAACTTCAACTTGGGATCAGTCTAATTGCGTAATGCGCACAACAGATTTTTGAGGCTAGATATTCAATTTTGCACAAAGAGTTCTTGGTAAAATATTAGATGAAGCTCCAGAGTCAACTAAACAGTTGTGTAGATTTTTGTTGAAAATTTCAAAAGTCAACAGAAATGGAGGAGTATGGGATTTAGATCTTCCTCCAATTAGAGCAATATCGGTAGGATCAATTCCATCTAGTGAAGTACTAGGGGACCTTCCCATTTCTTGGGCATCTTGTGAGACTACATCAGAAGGAAGAGGTGAAGTAGGGACTACTTTGAGTTCTTTGAGCAGTAGCTTCTATTGATTTTTCAACTTGCTAAGCTCATGAAAGGTAATATTTTCCCTAGTCATTTTCATATCATCCACATTTTTGTATTCCATTTCATCAGATACTATCAGGGTCTTAAATGGCGGTGAAGAATTTGATTGAAGAGGAGTAGTTTGGGAATATTTAGATGGAGACTTCTTACCTGTTGTTTTGTCCTTAGCAGCCAGAGTTGATACCTTTTGCTTTCTATTTGTTTGAGGTAAATCAACATGGTTTCTACTCTGGGTTGTAACAGGTAATGCTTCTTGTGTACCCTCATTGGGAATGATAAAGTCCCACATTCCTTGTAATTTGACCACTTCTTCATCATCTGTTTGTTCTTCAGTTGTTGAGACTTCATCATCCTCCATATCTGATTTAGCATTTGATATAGTGCTTGGAGGCATAGGATCAATGGAGGGATTACTTTTATATAGTCTGAAATATTTCTTTGAGGAATTCTCTGCTACTTGTTTCTTGATATCAACCATTTCATTAGACATGGTTTTAAGGACCTTTTGTAAACCTTCAAGATAAAAAGGATCTTTAGATTCTTTTTTCTTGGTTTCATCCCTAAAAGTCACTTTCTTGGATTTTCATTCTTCTAAAGCATTTTTCTTATCTAAGGCTAGAATTCGTTTTTCTACAACTATTGCTTCTTCCATGTTTTCTGCCAAAGTTGGTTTGGCAGCTCTATTGACGAAAATAGTTGCGTTTGAAGGGAGGGAAGAAATGTACCATTCATTTTGGACTTCATCGCTGGGTATTTTATTCAATAACTTGTTGAAACAAAAAATTTAAGTCTTTTATCGGTTCTTTAGGTTTGGCTTTCAATTGGAGAGATTGTTGAGAAGGGTAGCCATGGCTTTGTCATATCCAAATTTAGTTAGGAACTACTCTTGAAAGGCATCACAACTATTAATAGAACATGATGGTAATGAAAAATACCATGATCCTGCTCATCCTTTTAGGGTATAAGGGAATATTCTTTCAACTGCAACTTCTACTACTACTTCATTTAGGTTAATGGACAACATAAAATTGTTTATGTGTTTCTCAGCTGGTAGGCCAATATCAGTATTAAACTTTGGTAGCCTCTTTTTGGGATGGGCTAGCAATTGGTGTAAAGGCCCTGCCTCCATATGACTCTTGGGATTTTCCATCGCCTTGGAGGGTTTTGAGCCATCGTTGGTATCTATGTAGAGGAATATGTTCTAGTGGCTGAAGGTGATTGGGTAGAGGAGGCTTGTGCTCTAGTACCTATGTAAATCATGATCTGGAGTTGTGAGGTGGGTGATTGACCTTGTGATGAGATGGATGAAATGAATGAGGATGATTGAGGTGATGATGAGAGAACCTCACTACGGGATTCAAATGGTCTCTTCTTAGCCCTTTTACGTCTTGGTAGAGGGAATTCGAATGGAGGGATATCAAACTTTTCACTCTATGCTCTAGTCAATATTTGAGATGAAGGAAACTGAGAAGTAACACTATCTTGGGATAACTTAGATTCTTCTTGAGATATCGAAATCCCCTGTAACTTATGAATTGGAGATTGGACTTCAGGGGTTTCTATAGAAGAAGAATGATCTTGTTTCTTTAGAATTTCAATAGTGGGTTGTAAGGGTGTCTTTACAACTTCTCGCTTAGGATTCAGAGATTTGGAATGTGATTGAGAAGTTGGAGGTGAGGGTGAGGGAATTTTACTCTTAGAATGACATGTTTGTTTGAATTTACTTGCCATTCATAGTTAGGCCCTCCTTCTAGTGCCAAAATGTTGAAGCCTCAAAAATCATTGCTACAACATGGGGGGAAACCACCCAGACCGGACCTTGGTTGGAAACTCCTTTCCATTTGGTGTAGTGGCTCTGACCGGGGATAATGGGACCAGTTTCCCAAAAGAAATTTTGACAGTGATGATGGGGTGATATATGATGTAACATGTGGGATGATTAAGCTAAGTGTAATCTAATCTAAACTATTTGAACACATGCATATATCCTAGTTTGAAAACTATTTAACTATAACTATGCATGGGAATAAAGTAAGGTATGTGATCTACAATAATGTCCTATAGAAATTGGCAGTAAAGATCATTCAATTGGAATAAGAAGGGAAATCGTTTAACAATAATTGTTTTGGATAAATAGTTAGCCAAAATGACTGTGAAAGATATATCGCATATAGAATAGTTCATGTATTCGACAGAAGATTAAAGCTAGCACCATACAAAAGTGAAATAAAGCTAACCAAAATTCAAACTTTCATACATAAAACAATTGAAGAAAAGTTATTGTCTGATACATAAGTAAAGCAGAATCACAAGATAAAAGTACCATATATGATAAGTTCTGCTCATGTGTTTCAAGAATATTGACCTAATTCGAATCAATCCAACATCATCTAAGAGTGAAAAAGTGAAATTTCAGTAGAGAATGCTAGATATTCAAAAGAAAATAGATCTTGTTCCATTCATTCAACCAGAACCTCCTCAAAGGTACAAAAGTGCATGTTTTGAAGAATGTCTTTGATAAAATTTCTGGACCTCTCTCCAAATGTATGAGAGGGGTTTAAATACTAAAACTATAGGTCCTAAAATAGATTATTACAAAAATAGCTGAGGAGGTTTAAACAACCTTCCTTAGATTATCCAAAATAAAAATAAAAAACAAAGTGACTAACTCCTTTGCATTCGATCCTTAAGATCATAGATGTCTGTCATTGGTTTGAGCTGTGTCGGTTGGCTAATCACAAATTTCAACTATCTAGTAAATATAACATCCGTTAGTGCTGGAACCATTGTTTATGTGGGGGTAGTTAGGCATCGCAAGGTCATCCACTGGCTCTATGGTTTGACTACGAATTTCGAATATGCTTCCTAGTTCAGCTTGCTTGTTTGTATGATCACCTCCTCGCTTTTCTTTGCTACTTGTCTCCATTGCTGCTCTAGTTGATTGGCATTTGGAAGAAATCCTAGTATAGATTATGCAACTAGGTTGGTGCCATGTATATTTTCATTATGGCTTCAATGATGTTGTTTGTTGCTACTGCCACGACCACTGTTTCCCTTTCTTCTTTCTTGAGCCAATAATCCCTGTCCGCAAATAAAATTTCTTTATGTGATTCCTCTAGTTTTGGAAAATCAACCTTTCTCCCATCTTATGATTCTTGCTAGGTGATCAAGTCATAAATCCTTTGATGGAATCCATCATACTCAAGTCTCATGTTGGTGACTTGGCTTGTTATCTTCTCATTGATATCGCAATAAGGACTTATTTGTGAGATTTTTTAGCAAATAACTTTCTTTTGTTGCATTAGTTGGGAGTTAAGGCTGAGTGCTTATTTTACAAACTGATTGATTTATGAGTTGCCTTTATGCTTCTCTGTCATAGCTTGAATCCATGCATTTTTTTCTCCTAGGTTGTCTTGATGTTGTATTTGCATCTGTTCAAACTCCTGCTGAAGCTTGGCTATTTGTAACTCTGCTTGTTCATTAGATTTTTCTTGCTCTAATTGTTGTTCCAACACCATAATATTTTTTTCCTTTTCTCTCTGCAGCATTTGGACCTCTGTTGCTTTATCAATAGTTCCCGTTGCATAGGCTCCTGCAAATTACGACAAGATTGTAAGGTTCTTAGATGGGTCCATGGGCGAATCTTTCCAGACAATGTCCATTGGTTCATTGTCGGGATTGGTAATAGCTACAACATCTAACTTTCTTTTCTTCCTCTGCCTTTTGATGACAAATTTATGGGTAGGGCTATAAAAAACATATAATGGAGGAATTTCTTCAATCCTCAAAGTAATTTCAGAGGTGGGGGTGGCAGGAATGAGCTCCACATCCTGAGTGCCTATGGTTCTCTGCACTGTAGTTTCTTGAGTTGATTTGTACCGTGGAGTCTCTATCTTAGGTGTTTGTTTGTCTGTATGGACCTTCCTATTAAAATGATCGCATTCTTTTTCTAAATCAACAACTGGGGGTTTTGTCGACTAAGTGGAAGTAGAGGGAAGTTCAACCTATTTCTTTGTCGAGGTTTGTTCGGTTGCTTTTTATGTGGTTCCAGCAGTGTCCCTTTCAAACTCTCTGTTTTTATTCCCCCCATTTTGAGACTATAGGTGTGAGTGCTTTGACTCATGAGTAGACTTCTCCTGGGACTCTACTTCGAAATTTTCTTTGGAATTTTCTCTGGAGCTTTCGTCTAAACTTACACTGGGAGTTGGATCCTTTATTGGTTCACTCCGTAGCAGGTCCAATGGGACTTGTAATAATCTCCTTTCCCTATATTCACAGAAGGCTTCAAGATAATCTGGGGCAAAAAGTAGTGCTGCCATATGTGTCACTTCTGAAAACGTCTCTTTTTATAGGAAGAGGCCATCAAAGGCATCTTCCTCGTGGGTGAATGGTTTCACTTTTACCATAGTTGTGAATTCTTTGGTGGTGCCATTTGGGTCATACTGTCTTCCTGGGAATGTAGTCAATTTCAAAGATCTCATAATCTTTGCTTCCTTGCATGCATGTCCAAAATCATGTAGTCTAAATGCACCACATTGCAACGGAAATGTAGGCCAAATGGCCTTTTCCTATTCCTTCAATCCTTTTCTCAGTGCACCTTCTCCTGTTGTTTGGTAGGCTATCTCCCTCGCCATTAACTTGTCAGGGACACAGTATGGGAGGACATGTGGTGAAGAAATGCTCCCAAATACTTTGATATATGTAAATGTCTCCTCCCCAAACCATCTGGCTATAGGTAGGATATCTACTTCAGCTTCTCTAGAAATTCTATGGGCATTCCTGTTGTAGACTTGTTTATGAATAGGCAAGATAACGCCTTGACAAATTTTGAAAAAATGGGGGTGAAAATGAGATTCCCACATATTCTTATGATATATATGGATAGGAAGTAGGTCTTGGATATTCCACTTCCATCCAATGATAGGAAATTTGGAGCCAAAACAACTAGCATCCATTACATAGGCACTCATGAAAAATGCAGGGTAAACCCTTGAAGAGATACTCCTCTTTCTCCTATACTCCATTATGGCTTTTGTTGAAATGTGGCAACAAGAATATTCCAACTTAATTTGTCCTTGAATTAAATTGTGAATTAAAATCGAATTTAGTCTTAACAACTACTTGGAAATAATTAATTAAGTTATTTTGACTTAATTAGTTGGAGAAATTCAAGCTAGAAGTCTTTCTGAAGTCATGCAAGAGTTATCACTTAAATTAAGGAGACAAGACTTAAATTAAGGAGATAAGATTGAGTTATATTTGAGTTGTAATTAGGTAAATCAGTTTACTGAGTTAAGTCCAGTTAAATTAGTTCCAAACTGTTTGAGGAACTAATAGAGAGTTAACAGTTAGTTGATGCATGCATGCACTCAACTAGTGTACTCCAGTTAACTGAAGATTTCCTCGTTAGAAACTCATGCATGTCTATTCTAAGAAAGACCCAGTTGAGAGAAAAGACAAGGATAGTGCACTATTAGTTGCATGTGTTTTCTTATAGAGAAAACTCATGCATGCAAAAGGAAAATTCCTTGAGGATTGTGCAGTTCTGAGAGAGTGTGAGAGCAGTGTTCCACTAGGTGAGGTGAGAATCATCCACTAGGAATAGAGTAAGGAAATAGGAGCTTGGAGGGCATAGAGGAAGGCTTGTGAGAAGCTAGGTTTTCCTGTGAGCATTTTTGAGGATTGTATTGAGAGCTGGCTAGCTGTGAGAGCTAAGGCTTTGTATAATTTCTATGTATTTCCACCTTGTATCATAATACAGATAGTGGGGTTTTTAGCTGAGGCTTTCCCCAAATTATTTTCATGTGTATTTTGCATTGATTCTTCTTCTTCTGGGTATATTTTTTAGCTTGATCTGTAAGTTTCCTCAAATTGATAGTAGAAGTAGGTTATAGTATTCTGTTTTGATATATATTGCATTATCGGGTTAACCTGCAGTCATATTTTCTACATGGTATCAAAGCTAGATTTGTAGAGAATTTGCAGAATTTATACATGGTATTAGAGCCAGGTTTATCGTCGTTATGAACAGTTTACTGAGAAGAGAATTCAAAGTTTGAAGTTCGGGGTTGCAGGTGCAAATTGAATTCATATCATAATTCAATTGAGATGGGTCATTATATGAATAATTTACCATTGAAGAAGTCCAAGAAGGGATCCTTGGAAGGATCGGAAGGTGAGGCATTAGCCTCTCAGTTCGAAATGAACTTTACCCTCATCGCATGCATGGTGTCATCGATGATGGGTTGTGTTTGGTAAATTGACAGTGGAGCCTCATTCCACATGACTAGTGAAAAAAGTTTATTCAGTGCCTTGGAGGAGAAAGACCTCAAGATGCGCATATTGATGGGTGACGACGGAAGGTATAGTGTTTCAGGAGTGGGCATGGTTGATTTTTAGAGGGAGGATGGAGATCCTCTCACCTTGACAGATGTGATGTATGTGCCTGGACTAAAGAATAACTTGGTATCAGCTGCAATGTTGGAGGACAAAGGCTATGATGTTGTCTTCAGTAAAGGAAAGGTCTTTCTAAGACAGATAACCATGGGTTAGACCAAGAGGATAGGGATTCAGGTGAAGAATCTCTATAAACTAGAGGTAGATGATTGTGTAGCATTGAGTAAGAAAGTAGAATTGGTGCAAAGCCAAGACATTGATGAGTTGTGGCATTGGCGATTGGGCCATTTGCATCATGGGGCTTTGAAATAATGCAACAGATATCTATAGGAATTCCCAAAGGTAAACTTGAGCAAGTTGACACATGCAAAGGTTGTGACTTGGGAAAGTACACCAAGTCTTCCTTTCATGATCAAGATATCCGAGCAAACTCTATCTTAGAGCAAGTTCATACTGATGTGTGTGGACCATTCTTGATGGCATCCACCGCGAAGCAAAGGTATTATGTGATTGACTACTATTCTAGTAAATGATGGATTTATTTCATGCAGAAGAAGCACCAAACCTTCACAAAGTTTTGTGAGTTCAAAGCTTTGATTGAGAAAGAGTCAGGGAAGAAGATCAAGGCCTTGAAAAGGGACAACGATGGAGAATATGTCTCTAAAGAGTTTAAGGAATTTTATGCAGTGGAAGGAATTAAATGGGAGTTGATGACACCTCATAACACACAACAGAACGGTGTGGCTGAGAGGAAGAACAGAACTATTGTAGGGGTAGCACGGGAAATGTTGCATGACCAAGGCCTACCACTTCACTTGTGGGTTGAGGCATGCAACACAACGGTCTATTTGCAAAATAGAAGCCTCCATCATATACTTGGGATGAAGACACCAGAGGAAGCTTTCTCTAGTAGGAGACCAGATGTGGGTCACTTTAGGATCTTTGGCTCATCGGTATATTTCCATGGGACAAAGGATGCAAGGAAGAAGCTTGAGCCAATAGCTGAGTTGGGGATACTTATGGGGTACACTGGTACACCTCACAACTATCGGGTGTACCTGCCTACCAGTCGGAGGATAGTGGTTCGCAGAGATCTCATGTTTGATGAGCAAAAGGCCATGTGTTTTTCCCTTGAGAGGGATCTCCAACTATAGGTTGTGGAGGAACTGCTGGTTCCTGAGGAGGAGGAGCCTCAGACTAATGCGGAGCAGCCACATGCAGAGGTTCCAGGAGTGGAGACATCCACTCAAGCAGAGTCTTCTAGAGATGGATGGAAGCACACAAGAGAATATGACAGATAGTTGGAGGATGCGAGAGAGAATGTAGGAGTACCATTTTCTCAGTGCAGATAGAGGAGGTCACCGGAGAGGTATATTGGATACATGGCCCTTGCAGAGGAATGTGTTGAGACCGAGCCATCTTCCTTTGAGGAAGCAATGCAGCAGTCGATTTGGGTTGATGCTATGGTGGAGGAGTATGACTCCATAGTTTTTAACAATGTTTGGGATGTGGTTCTGAGACTGGGGAACAAGTCATATGTGAGTTCCCATTGTATTTACAAGGTAAAGCAAGCTGTTGATGGTAGTGTGGATAAGCATAAGGCATGATTTGTTGCTTGTGGCTTTTCACAGGTTGAGGGGATTGACTATGATGAGACTTTTTAACCTCTCACAAGTTACTCATCTATCAAATCTATGTTGGCACTATCCGCACAGATGGGTTGGAAGATCCATCAGATGGATGTGAAGACTGCATTTCTTAATGGTGAGATTGAGGGAGAGGTGTACATAAAGCAGCCGGAAGTTTTTGAGACCTTTGACCGTGAGCTGCATGTCTGCCGACTGAGGAGAGAGTTGTACAGGCTGAAGCAAGCACCTCATGCCTGGTACACTCGGATAGAAAACTACTTCACCGAGTTGGGCTTCACAAAGAGTGAAGTAGATGCGAACCTATACAACATCGTGGTGAAAGGTAAGTTGTTGATCATCATACTTTATGTTGATGATCTCATATTGACTGGTGATGATCAGTTGATCGTGTCTTGCAAGGAGGACCTTACAAGATAATTCGAGATGAAAGACATGGGTATCATGCATTACTTCCTTGGCAAGGAAGTGTGGCAGAAGAATGGGGAGTTGTTTGTGTCTTAGGGAAAGTATTCCAACGAGATACTCAGGAGATTCCACATGGAGAAGTGCAAGCCCATGCAGACTCCTGTAGCTTGTAACTGGAGGAAGGAGGATGCTAATATAGGAGAAGTAGTGGAGGCTACTATGTATAAGTAGCTTGTGGGTTCACCAATGTACTTAGTGAACACATGACTAGATTTGTGCTATGCGGTGAACTAGCTGAGTCAAGCGATGGTTCATCCTACCAAGATCTTTTGGAAGGCAAAAAAGCATGTATTGAGATACCTCAGAGGCACATCTCAGTATGGATTACGGTACAGACAGATAGAGGGAGTGAAGCTAAAGGGCTTCACTGATGTGGATTGGGCAGGGAATCCATCAGATCAGAAGAGCACATTAGGAGGGATTCTCGACCTTGGGTCAACGATAGTTTCTTGGTACAACAGGAAACAAAGGTTGGTTGCACTCAGTTCAACGGAGGAAGAATACATGGCTGTAAGTCAAGGAGGCCATCTGGATGCAGAAAATCCTAGTTGGTTTGTTTGATCAGAGGATGGATCCAACTGTGATCTATTGTGATAATCAGAGTTGTATGAAACTCTTTGAGAATGCAGTATTTCATGATAGGCCCAAGCATATCGACATCCGGTATCATCATCTCGAGACTATGTAGTGAGGAGGATCATGTTGCTGCAGTATATTTCAATAGAGGAGCAAGATTCTAACATTTTGAAGAGCCATTGTCAAAGTGTAAATTCAAGTTCCATAGAGACAAGATCGGGGTGGTAGATAATCCCTTTCTTATTGAGAGGGAGTGTTGAAATGTGGTAACAAGAATATTCCAATTTAATTTGTCCTTGAATTAAATTGTGAATTAAAATCGAATTTAATCTTAACAAATACTTGGAAATAATTAATTAAGTTATTTGACTTAATTAGTTGGAGAAATTCAAGTTAGAAGTCTTTTTGAAGTCATGCAAGAGTTATCCCTTAAATTAAGGAGATAAGCCTTAAATTAAGGAGATAAGATTGAGTTATATTTGAGTTGTAATTACTTAAATCAATTTACTGAGTTAAGTCCAGTGAAATTAGTTCCAAATTGTTTGAGGAACTAATAGAGAGTTAACAATGAGTTGATGCATGCATGCACTCAACTAGTGTACTCCAGTTAATTGAAGATTCCCTCATTAGAAACTCATGGATGTCTATTCTAAGAAAGGCCCAATTGAGAGTAAGGATAAGGACAATGTACTATTAGTTGCATGTGTTTTCTTATAAAGAAAACGCATGCATGCAAAAGGAAAATTCCTTGAGGATTGCGTAGTTCTGAAAGTGTGTGAGAACAATGTTCCATTGGGTGAGGTGAGAATCATACACTAGGAACAATGCAAGGAAATAAGAGCTTAGAGGGTAGAGAGGAAGGCTTGTGAGAAGCCAATTTTTCCTATGAGCCTCTATGAGGATTTTACTGAGAGCTAGCTAGTTGTGGGAGCTAAGACTTTGTATAATTCCTATGTATTTCCACCTTGTATGATAATACAAATAGTGGGGTTTTTAGCTGAGGCTTTCCCCAAAGTATTTTCATGTGTATTGTGCATTGATTCTTCTTCTTCTGGTTATATTTTTCAGCTCGATATTTAAGATTCTTCAAATTGATAGTAGAAGTACGTTATAGTATTCTGCTTTGATTTATATTGTGTTATTGGGTTAAGCTATAGTCAGATTTTCTACATGGTATCAGAGCCGATATTTGTAGATAATTTGTAGAATTTCTACATGGTATCAGAGCCAAGTTTATTGTAGTTGTGAATAGTTTACTGAGAAGAAAATTTGAAGTTTGAAGTTCGGGGTTGCAGGTGCAAATCAAATTCATATCATACTTCAATTGAGATGGGACATTATGCGACTAATTGCCCATCGAAGAAGTCCAAGAAGGGATCCTCGGAAGGATCAGAAGGTGATGCATTAGCCTCTCAGTTCGAAATGGACTTTACCCTCATCACATGCATGGCATCATCGATGATGGGTTGTGTCTGGTATATTGACAGTGAAGCCTCATTCCACATGACTGGTGATAAAATTTTATTCAGTGCCTTAGAGGAGAAGGACCTCAAGATGTGCATAGAGATGGGTGATGACAGAAGGTATAGTGTTTCAGGAGTGGGCACAGTTGCTTTTCAGAGGGAGCATGGAGCTCCTATCACCTTGAAATATGTGATGTATGTGCCTGGACTGAAGAATAACTTGGTATTGGTCACGATGTTGGAGGAAAAAGGCTACAATGTTGTCTTCAAGTAAAAGAAAGGTGTTCCTAAGACACATAGCCATAGGTCAGACCAAGAGGATAGGGATTCAGGTGAAGAATTTCTATACACTAGAGGTATATGATTATGCAACATTGAGTACGAAAGTAGAATTGGTGTAAAGCCAAGACATTGGTGAGTTGTGGCACAGGTTGTTGGGGCATATTCATAGTGGGGCTTTGAGGATAATGCAGCAGATATCTACAAGACTTCCCAAAGGTAAACTGGAGCAAGTTGACACATGCAAAGGTTGTACCTTGGGAAAGTACACCACGTATTCCTTTCATGATCGAGACAGTCGAGCAAAGGCTATCTTAGAGCAAGTTCATACTGATGTGTGTGGACCATTCTCTACAGAATCCACAACGAAGCAAAGGTATTATGTGATTTTTATTTATGACTATTCTTGTAAATGCTTGATTTATTTCATGCAGAAGAAAGACCAAACCTTCACAAAGTTTTTTGAGTTCAAAGATTTGGTCGAGAAAGAGTCACTGAAGAAGATCAAGGCCTTGAGAAGTGACAATGGTGGATAATATGTCTCTCAAGAGTCTAAGGACTTCTGTGGAGCGGAAGGAATTAAACGGGAGTTGAAGACACCTCATATCCGACAGTAGAATGGGGTGTCTAAGAGGAAGAACAAAACTATTGTAGGGGTAGCACAGGCAATGCTACATTACCAAGGCCTACCACTTCACTTGTGGGCTAAGGCATGCAACACAACAGTCTATTTGCAAAATAGATGTCTGCATCGCATACTTGGGATGAAGACACTAGGGGAAGCTTTCTCCAGTAAGAGACCAGATGTAGGTCACTTCAAGATCTTTGGCTCATCGGTATATTTTCGTGGGACAAAGGATGCACAGAAGAATCTTAAGCCAACAATAGAGTTGGGGATACTTGTGGGGTACACTAATATACCTCATAACTATCGAGTGTACTTGCATACCAGTCGAAGGATAGTGGTTTGCAGAGATCTCAAGTTTGATGAGAAGAAGGCCATGCGAGTTTCTCTTGAGAGCGAGCTCCAACTACAGGCTATGGAAGAACTATTGGCTCCTAACGAGGAGGAGCCTCAGACTTATGTGGAGTAGCCGCATGTAGAGGTTCTAGGAGTGGAGACATCCACTCAAGCAGAGTCTTGTAGAGATGGATGGAAGCGCACAAGAGAAGCTGACAAATTGTTGGAGTATGTGAGAGAGAATGTGGGAGGACCATTTTCTCATGATAAATAGAGGAGGTCACCTGAGAAGTACACTTGACACATGGCCCTTGCTGGGGAATGTGTTGGGACTGAGCCATCTTCCTTTGAGGAAGCAGTGTAGTAGCCGATTTGGGTTGATGCTATGGTGGAGGAGTATGACTCCATAGTTCATAACAATGTTTGCGACGTGACCCCGAGACCAGGGAACAAGTCAGCTGTAAGTTGCCATTGTCTTTACAAGGTAAAGAAAGCTACTGATGGTAGTGTGGAGAAGCATAAGGAAAGATTTGCTCCCCTTGGCTTTTCATAGGTTGAGGGGATTGACTATGATGAGACTTTTTCACCTATTGCAAGGTACTCATCTATCATATCTATGTTGGCACTATCAGCACAGATGGGTTGGAAGATCCATCAGATGGATGTGAAGACTGCATTCCTTAGTGGCAAGATTGAGGAAGAGGTGCACATAGAGTAGCCAGAAGGTTTTGAGACCTTCGATCATGAGTCGCATGTGTGCCGAGTCAAGAGAGCGTTGTACCAGCTGAAGAAATCACCTCGTGCTTGGTACACCAGGATAAACAACTACTTCATCGGGTTGGGATTCACAAAGAGTGAAGTAAATGCGAACCTATACAACATTGTGGTGAGAGGTAAGCTGTTGATCATCATACTTTATGTTGATGATCTCATATTGACCGGTGATGATCATTTGATTGTGTCTTGCAAGGAGGACCTTGCGAGAGAATTCGAGATGAAAGAAATGGGTCTCATGAATTACTTCCTTGGCATTGAAGTGTGGCAGAAGGATGGGGATTTATTTGTGTCTCACATGCCAACGAGATACTCAGGAGATTCCACATGAAGAAGTGCAAGCCCATGCAGACTCTAGTTGGTAACTGGAGGAAGGAGGATGCTACTTCAGGAGAAGTAGTGGAGGCTACTATGTATAGGTAGCTTGTGGGGTCATTGATGTAATTACTGAACACATGACCAGATTTGTGTTATCCGGTGAACCAATTGTGTCAAGCGATGGTTAAGCTTACCAAGATGTTTTGGAAGGTGACAAAGCATGTATTGAGATGCCTCAGAGGCACATCTTAGTATGGATTATGGTATAGACGGATAGAGGGAGTGAAGCTACAGGGCTTCACTGATGCGGATTGGGGAGGGAGTCCATCAGATTGGAAGAGCACATCAGAAGGGATTTTCAACCTTAGGTCAGTAGTAGATTCTTGGTACAGTGGGAAACAGAGGTCGGTTGCACTCAGCATGGCAGAGGAAGAATACATGGCTACAAGTCAGGTAGCATGTGAGGCCATCTGGATGCGTAAATCCTAGTTGGTTTGTTTGGTTAGAGGATGGATCCTACTGTGACCTATTGTGATAATCAGAGTTATATCAAACTCTCTGAGAATCCAGTATTTCATGATATGTCCAAGCACATCCACATCCAGTATCATCATCTCAGAGACTGTGTAGCGAGGAGGATCATGTTGTTGCAGTATATTTCGATAGAGGAGCAAGATGCTGACATTTTGAAAAAGGAATTGTCAAAGTGTAAATTCAAGTTCCATAGAGACAAGATCAGGTTGGCAGATAATCCCTTTCTTGTTGAGAGGGAGTGTTGAAAAGTGGAAACAAGAATATTCCAACTTAATTTGTCCTTGAATTAAATTGTGAAATAAAATCAAATTTAATCTTAACAGCTACTTGGAAATAACGAGTTTAGGCTTCTGTGATCCATATCAAGTTTGTGAGAGATTCTTCGGCGAAAATCACATGGAATACCATTTGTCGACGCGTTTCGAACCAACTAGTGTGGTTCATCGTCAGGACAAGATGAAGAAATAGATCCAGCTTAGCTTGTTAAATAGTCCGAGCAGAGCCTCCAACGGCTAGTTTGACTCAAGGACCGGGGTCAAAATTATTTAATAATATAGCTAGAATACCTAGGATCAATAATATAATATATATATATATATATATATATATATATATATATATATATATATATATATATATATATATAGATATATATATATATATATATATATATATATATATATATATATATATATATATATTTAATGGGTAAAAAATATTATAAAAATTATAAGAAAATAAGTATTTAAAAGGAATTTTAGTTAAATAAAAGACCTTAAAATAAATTAAATAACTACAAATAAATAAAGTAATATATAAAATAATTTTAAAAATTATAAGTAAATTAATAATTAAATGGAGAATTAGTTACATAAGGGACCTGTATAAAATAAAGTTAGGTTAGTTAGAATATAAGCTGATAAGAATAGATAATATGCATAAATGAAGTAATAAAAAATATATAAAAATAATAGAAGAATTATAAAATTTATAATTCAAAAGGAAAATAGTCATAACGGACCTTAATAAGACGCTAAAATATATATCTATATATATATATATATATATATATATATATATATATATATATATATATATATATATATATATATATATATATATATATATATATATATATATATATATAAATAAATAAATAAATAAATAAATAAATATAAATAAATAAATAAATAAAATACATAAAATAAAAAAAAAATTAAAAAATAAATAAAGATAAAATAATAATAATAATAATAATAAAAATAACCTATAGAGGGGGCGGAAAAATGACTAGGAAGAGAGTGCTGGGATCCAGCACCTACTGATTTTCCAGCCATCCTCCCTATTGAGATTGCAAGGTATTCCATGTGATTGCAAGGTATTACAAATGGTATTCCATGTGATTTTCGCCGAAGAATCTCTCACAAATACTTGGAAATAATTAATTAAGTTGCTTTGACTTAATTAGTTGCAAAAATTCAAGTTAGAAGTCTTTCTGAAGTCATGTAAGAGTTATCCCTTAAATTAAGGATATAAGCCTTAAATTAAGGAGATAAGATTGAGTTATACTTGAGTTGTAATTAGTTAACTTAGTTCACTGAGTTAAGTCCAGTTAAATTAGTTCCAAACTGTTTAAGGAACTAATAGAGAGTTAACAGTCAGTTGATGCATGCATGCACTCAACTAGTGTAGTGTAGTTAACTAAAGATTCCCTCATTAGAAACTCATGCATGTCTGTTCTGAGAAAGAACCAGTTGAGAGTAAAGACAAGGACAATGTACTATCAATTTCATGTCTTTTCTTATAAATAAAACTCATGTATGTTGTTATCACTCAGGTTGTTCCCTGCCTCCTGAAGGGAATACGACCGAGGTAACCACTAACCAATCTTTTAGCTACAGGTCCTAGCCTACCTGCAACCAGAGAGGGCTCTCTCTTTGTAATTTAGCTTTGTTTTGTAAAATTTTAGGCTAGTTATGATGTGCAAGGTTTTGTTTTAAGTTTGTTGGATGGTGATTTTCAGGCAGAGCTAGGATGCAAGTCTAAGATAGTCTGTTCCATTGGGCTATGGAGTCGGTGATGGTGTACAGCTGAAAGTGTCTTTTGGATAAATGGAAATGCTACAGAGCAAGGTACGCAGTTTAGGAACAATTATCAAATTAGGAATTGATGGAATGAAGTCAGTGAATGAAAGGCAATCAAGAATCTTTATTATGCTGGCAGAGGGAAAGTGTATGAACATTACCTAGGAGCAATTAAGAATTCCTAAACAGTATTCAAAATGAGAGAATTAGTGCAAACATGAGCAGTTAAGAATTCATATTTATGACTAATCCTGAAGAAAACATAGTTAATAACAGAGATTGAGCACAGGATGTATCTAAACAAATCCTGGGCTATTCTTTCTCCCTGTTATCAAGATTATGAAACATATGTGAAATTTGTAAACACAAAAAACATAAAACACAGTTTAGAATAACTTATTGTTCCATTGAATGACTCAGGAATTCAGTAGCAGGTCCCAGAACATCGTTTGCACATTCAGACAGTGCAAAAACCATGAAATTCAACAGCCGTTTGTATTAGAAAGTCTCAGAAATTACAGTGTAGCTTAGAGAGAAAATCACCAACCCAAAAAACATATGAGTTGGGTCTATATATAAGAGAATTTGTTACAAAAATATCCCATAGGAAAATATCTAGTCATAAATTTATCCATCTACTTTGCTGAACAGCAATAACTGATGTGGAAGCCAGCGCAACCTGAGTGAGTAAATATGCGGTACTTGGCCGCTTTAGGTGTCCTGCTTTGTTGACTTTTAGGCTGCTTCTTCGGCTGGTGGCTGTAGCTTTGGCTTGCGTTCCTGATGTGCTGTCTCTTGCCACTTGTGATTGCTTTGCTTTAATGAGCTACCATCATATTTGACTTTCTTTTTCTACCACCTTGACACTTTGGCAGCTGACCCATATATGTGGGGTTGCTGACCTGTAACTGATTTAGAAAGAAACAAAATTATATCACCTTGGCAGAATTTCCAGCATTGACTGCCACCAATCTTCTGTAGACAATTGATGCCTTTGTATCTTTACTAATGTCTCATCTGCTTTAGTATATCTGTAAAAATTGGGCTGTACTTCAAAGAGGTGATTTATTTCATGTTCAATATAAAACAGGTTTTCCAATTTGTCATAAAGAATCCATCCAGAGGGAGGCCCTGTTTCCTCTGAGGTACTTGAGGATGCTGTAATCTGATTTGAAACATAATTATTCACCCTGGTAGCATACTGCTCACAGGTCAGCAGTCTTTCGACGCTGGTTAATAGACTGGGCAATCCTCTACTCCGCAATGTTGCAATTTTTAACTTGAAATCATCTATTTCTGCCTGCATTTCCTAGCACTTCCTTTCCAGAGTTTGCACAAAATTTCTTAGGGTTAGCACCTTCTTTGCTGTAAAAATAGTATTTTTCCTGCTGCTGATGTCTAATGCTGCCAATTCCTCTTTGGTATGAGTGTTGAGGAAGTGAATCATTTTATTGGCCTGCTCAGGCATATTCCCCAATGCTACTCTAGCCCTTTGAGTCTCAAACTATGCTAGGCCTATTAATTCTATCTCTTCACGTATGGCCTGAATCGACTGCCATTGGTCAGTGATTGACTGGTTAATTTTGGCCTACAAAATCTTCTTTATTTCAGCTAGAGTTTTATCCAAAGTGAGCTCCTTCTCTAAGGCCTTTATTTTGTTGTCCAAGGCTTTTATTTCTCTTTTTTTCTCAGCCACTGTCATCTTGGACTTGTCATAGTTTGCCTCCAGCTTGGCCAGCTTTTCTTTGGCCTCTTTCACCTCTGTCGCCTGAACTTCTAGCTCCTTGACTGCTTTTATCATTTCCTCCATGCTCATGCTAGATTCAAGTGCTATTGTTGTTGCTGCTATAGCATCTGTAGTTGTTGTAGTTGCTGGGATAATAGGAGGGATTGTTGCTGCTTGTGTGGGAGGAACAGTGACCATAGTTGGAGCTGTTTGAGGTGGCTGGGAGGTCGACTATCCCTGCTTGCCTTGCAGTGCTCTCTCCAACTCTTCTTCCATTTGAATGATTCTTTGGTTCATGCTCATTAATAGATCCATGGTATCCTCTTTTTCATTTTCTTGTACAAGTTCTGCAGTTTGAGGGTGCATTGTCGAAGGCAGCCTCAATTGTTTTTTGAGTGCAGCAATATCATCCTCTTTTTTCCTTATGAGGGCTTGAATGGCTTTGGCATCCTTCTTAAGATCATGCCCTAGATCCACAATAATTTCCTCCAATGTCTATATTCTATTATCTTTAGCAGAGGAAGACATTCTTTCCAAATCTAATTGAGTGTTTGTGTTTTTATGTGATTCCTTCAGTTGATGGGCCAGCATGGCCTTGTCTGCTAGAGTGGCATAGACCATCTCACCTGTTTGTTTATGCAGCTCTATTTGGTCAATCGTGTGTATGTCCTTGGAGAGGACCTCTAAACTTGTCTTTATATAGTCAACAGCTGTCTGGGGCTGTGGGATCTTTGGCTTGGAATGACTTAGTATCATTTTCTCCTCTTTAAAGGCATAGGTTGCCATTAATCTTTGTTGTTTGGAGGGTGTTTCCTTGAGAAAATGATCATATAGCTGTACTCTTAACAGCTCATTCTGAGCTTTTATTTCCATGAAAGTTGCTTTGATGCTAGGCGGTTGCTTGCTTTGCTGTCTTGAGGAAGACACCTCCATACCTTGCTGCCTCTCTTGCTCTTGTTGGAATGAGCTAGTAGGTGTCTGCTGGCTTATTTCCCTATGTCTCCTTGGGTTCTCTGTTACTTCTTCAATAATTTCTTCCTCAACTTGAGGATCAACTCTTTGTCTCTTGGCTTCTAGTTGTTGTGTTGACCCACTAGCAAGTGTAGTCTCTTCATGGTCCTGCTTCTTACCTCTTTCCTCATTAATGGGAGTCTGTAAAGCTGGCACTTGTAGTGCCTCAGTTTGCTGTGGAGGGGCTTGTCCTTGAGCCTTCTCCTTTGAGGTAGTAAGCTGTTATGTCACTGTTTCCTGCCCCACATCCATTACCTCCTTGCCTTTTGCTGTACCTGTTGCTGATGTAGATCTTTCTTGGGCAGCTTGTGAAGCTGCAGCAGTAGATGGACCTTCTCCAACTTGTTGTGGCAGTTTGAATGTTACCTGGTCAAAAGAATCAAAGTTGAGAGTTTTTTCTAAATCTTTGACATTTTTCTCCATTATTTCTTCTTGAGTGAATTCCTCAACTAGTGTACCTTGCACCCACTCATCTTGGTTGGCAAATTGTTCAATTTGTGGGATTTTACAATGTTCATAGGCTGTCAGCTTATATTTTACTTTTTTGGAACTGATAAAGCCATCTGGGTCATAAGGAACCCACCAGAAACTCCTTTTTAACTTGAGTTTCTACCCCAATATTTGATCAGCCTCTTGCCAACCTTCTTTCTTGTTCATGACAAAGGGGCCTAGTTGGTATCTGAATTTCAGGCGAGCCTTCTTCTTGGCACTATGAAAATGAGTTAAGTCTGAATTGATGAGTTGCCTGTAATACTCTAAGGCAAAGAGTCTCATTGGCACATACCTTGCGAGCCTGTAGGGACAGAGCTCACAGCCATAGATCCTAATGACAGTGTGATTCTGGTAAAAGTACCAGTCACCTATTTTGTAGTTCTTTGAAAGTTGCAATATTTTCTGCATGTCATAGGATAGTCTAGCAGGAGGAGTTCTCTTTAGAAGACAAGAGACTAGATAGACAAACAGGTCAATAAACTGAATGTAAGAGTAGGGGGAGTTTTGGACTTCATGAAAGACCGAGGTCCAGAAAATTACAGACCTCTTTTCCCCTTTAGAGTCCAATCTTTTGATGGGGCACTGGAAGTAGTCTGGCTGATAATACATGAACAAATGATAAATGTATGATGAGTATTTGAAGACTCCCTCCCTATCCAGTTTCAGTAGTTGGTCATGTATCTTGTTGGAGATAAATTTAGCATAGTTGTACTTGACAGCAGGAGGCTGTCCTGGGCTATATGCAGACAATAGGACCAGAATGGTTTCATCAATATGCTCACTTGTTTTGAAACCTAGAACATAGGATATCATGTCTACCAGTAGTTTCCCCACTTCATTGAAATTGACATAGAGAAAATGAGGTGGCTCTGTAGGCTGGCGATCTGCTCTCATGAATATTTTGGCAACTCTGGCTATCTCTGAGGTGGAGAGTTTGGGACCTTCGTCAAGCAGGTATTTCATAGAAAGAGGCATCAGGAGCTGAGTTTGCTTGAAATTAAGCATTTGGTTGATTGAATCAGGAGTTATTTGGAAAAGAATGCTCTCCCAGATGGAGACTTGACTGCTCTTTGATTTGGCTCATAGTTTTCAGCACAGAGATGAATTATCTCAGGGAAAATGTTGACAGAAGGGAGGAAGTAAATGGGCAGGTTAGATTCCCATATCCCATACATTTCACGGTTGTTCAAAAAACTATTTCTCAGCTAATAGAAGGTCTGCAAGTGGTTTCTGTCCCCAACCAAATCTTGAATAAGGTGGTCTCTATCAGCTAGGGGTAATGCTTCAAGTTCCTTGTGAGGTGCATTTAGAGGAGCAATGTTCAATGCTGCTGGAGTGGCCATGTTGTATGCTCTGTGTCTGTAATTTGAAATTTGGATTGGTGAAACAGCTAAACAGTGAAAATTGCCTCAGAAAATTTGTGATGAAGCTGTAAAATGGGCTTAGATATGAAACTGGCCTTCACTATTTGTAGTTTATGATAAAAAGGAAAATTTGCAGAATTTAGGGAGGCTTATAAATGATTTCACTGGATTGATAGGCTCTGTGGGTAAACATGCAGAGGGAAAGGGGTTGATTTCTAGCCAAGGGGTGAAATTTTATAGAGGATTTTGACAAAGGGATTTCAATGCATGGGTAGTTTATAGATTTTGCCGGCGAAAACAACCTCGACATGTATTTTAATGGCGAAACTTGCAGAGAAGGGAAAATTTGTCAGGTTGCACTTGAACAGGGGGTTAACAAGTGAGTTAACTGGTGGAATGTTAGGTGCTCAAGTGCCTTTCTGGTTCGAATTTGCAGGTATTCAACGAACTTTAATGGTGAAATTTCTAAAAACAGGGTTCATAGGTCAATTGCAGGTAAATACCTGTTTTGTATGGTGCAGAGGGCAATTAGCAGTTTCAATGGCGAGCTGAGGGGCTGGATTTGTAGGCAGAACTCGCTTGGTTGAGCAATCTGGAGTGGTGGCGGCAATGTCGTCGTAAAATTGCATGCATGTTGTCTGCGGGTGCAATAATAAAAAACAAACAAAATGGTTGCTTTCGCGACTTTTTATTGAATTTGGGACATTTTGGTGCTTTTTGGTGCATTTGATTGATGACGTCAGCATGACGTATTTTGGCGCGTAGCGGGTACGGGACGGAGACGTGGAAGCTGACAAAGATAGTGACGTGGCGGTGACACGTTGGCGGGGTAGTGACGTGAGCGGGTGATGTGGCAACAATATAGGGTAGTGGTGGGCCGACGCGGACGTAACGTCATAGGTGACGGGGAGCTGACGTCAAGGGGCAGGTGGTGGGCGGTTTCAGGTTTTCCCCGCACCGCTTTTGGCCTGGGGTGGTTTTGCAGAGAGGACCTCCGATCACGCCGGGCGATTGACACGTGGCAGGGGTACGGCAGCAATACCGCCAATCCCCCAGACGCTAATCTGCGGCAGATTGGGGCACGCGATATGGCCAGCCATCGTTGGATCGCAAGCGCTGGATTGGACGGTGGTCGGGACGTTTGAAGTTGCGGGGTGATGCAATGACAGGGGCTCGCACATATTTAAATATTTTATAATATATCCGGGGCATAAACTTTGGTTATGTGGGTTTATTATATGGTTTAAATGGGCGGCGCAGGTTATTAGTTCAACCGAATGTTAAACTAACCCCTATATACATGGGCGCCAGTGTTATGAATGGTTTAGATGGAGGGTTCGGTGAGGTTATTAACTTAACCAGTCGTTAAATGAATCCCAGGTGTGGTTTGGACGTGGAAGGGCTAATATAAGTCCCAAATGGACTTTAATATTTCCCTAAACTTAGGTTATATGGCTATAGTGCCAAAGGGTAGGAATATTTACTATTTTTGGGGTTTTTTATATAGTTTTTTGTACTATAGGGATAGGGAAATGATTTAAGGGAGCTAAATAATAAAATTAGAGGTTAATATGACCTCATGACCTGAAATTGAATGGGTGAATATGTGGAGTGAAAATTTAGACATAAGAAGATGAAAGGAGAATGGAGTAATGATTTTTACAAAAGAAATGTGGCTTCTTTCCACTAAGTTGGGTCAAGATTCAACTCAGCATTTTTCATGAAATGAAGTGAAACAGGACCCTTGGGCAGATCCCAGGCTCCTTGAGGGGATGTTAGTAAATGATTTGTGGGGAATGAAGGGGCATTAGACATGCTTCCATTGTTCTACAAACAAACAACTGCCATGGTGCTTGTATCACTGATGATGTGAGTCTTTCTTAATCAGACAAAGTGGTCATAAACCTACTTCTTCCAACCTCAAACTACCTGCCCAACCTAATGCATCTAGCATTTTTTCTTCCTTTGGATTGGGTGCATTTGAACTAGCAAACCCTGATTGTCCTCTTTTCTTTTGACTGCCCTCCTATCTAAATCTACCCTTATCTCTTCCAAGGGCCCAGATTAAGTAGTTGGGCTCCTTAATTTCTCTACCTATCTATCCATCTGCCAAGGTTAAACTATTTGGACAGATATTCATTCTCTATTCTATAGCAGGAAATTTAAACATGGCATGGTCTAGATTGAACTGTTGGGCCATCCATTAAGTGTGATAAACAACAATATTTTCACATTATAAACTTGCAAATGAGACAGCAGTGGCATTTTGACTGGCCACTTTCCTGGTCTTTCTTTGGGGTTCATTTCTATTACTTTTTTATGACCAATTTACTCTTTTTTGCCCTTTGATTTTTCTTTTAAGGCATACCCTCTTTACATTTTTTAATTTTCTTTTTTTGTATACAAAATATGGAACCTTTGGAGCATGAAAAGATGAACATATTTGGCACTTCCCTGGTCAATCATGAAAAATGAAACCTATTGTTATAGGAACCTAACACATGCAGAAGGAAAACTCTTTGAGGATTGCGCATTTCTGAAAGTGTGTGAGAGTAGTGTTCCACTACGTGAGGTGAGAATCATCCACTAGGAACAATGCAAGGAAATAGGAGCTTGGAGGGTAGAGAGGAAGGCTTGTGAGAAACCAAGTTTACTTGTAAGCATCTATGAGGATTGTACTAAAAGCTGGCTAGCCGTGAGAGCTAAGGCTTTCTATAATTCCTATATATTTCCACCTTGTATGATAATACAGATAGTGGGGTTTTTAACTAAGGCCTTCCCTAAAGTATTTTCATGTGTATTGTGCATTGATTCTTCTTCTTCTAGTTATATTGGTCAGCTTGATCTTTAAGGTTCCGTAAATTGATAGTAGAAGTAGGTTATAGTATTCTTCTTTGATTTATGTTGCATTATCGAGTTAACCTATAGTCAGATTTTCTACATGGTATCAAAGCCGAGATTTGTAGAGAATTTATAGAATTTCTACAACTTTCGCAAAATTATAAAAAAAAAAAATTGGGCCCAATTCATTATTGTTGCATTTACAGCAACATCTATTAATGGTAGCCATTCTGGGGAAAATTTGGTACTATCGGGCTTGCCGAACATTCTATATAGCATGGCTGCTAGAAAACTATGAGGGGAAGAGATAGATGTTGTAGAATACATACTCATCTTATCCATTTTTATCTTGCCTTCATTTTCATTCTAGGCCCGTGTGAGATTTGATGGGTCTTCATTCTCCTTAGCAAATTTCTCGAGGAACTGTTTATTGTAGAGATTCTGTGGCTCTGGTAGATTGTACATAAGCCATAGGCTGTTAGGTGAAAAAGATCCCATAACCTCTTGCCTACTATTATTGAATTCTTTATTTGAGACTTCCACCTGATCAATTATCCAGTTAACCATATCATTATATGGAAATATCTTCAGCCTTGCGGCTATGCGCTGCAGAAATGAGCATGCTGTCCTGAAGGAGGCATCGAAGGAAACATGACCATCGACTGTGGCCTTCATTACCAGAGGTCTTGGTTTATCTTCTTCTAATAAATCATACATGGTCTCCCATGTTGAGGTTCTTCCGTCTTTGCTACATGTAGTGTCAGAAAAAAGAGGGATCATTTCTGATTTTTTAGATGTGGTTGCATTTCCCCTCTTTTCCATTGCTCCCAATGACTGTTGCTATGAATTGTTCAAGAAAATGGAGCAAAGCAGAAGCTATCAGATAGACACAAGCAAAAATGAACATAAGAATGAATGATATAGATAGCTTTGAAAAGGTGACAAGAAAGGAGTTTTTATTAAACGTGAGTGATAAGATATTGTATCATGTTGAATGAATTTTCAAATGTAAATGTCATTAACCCGTAGTAAATGCCCACTATTGGTTCGTTATCCCTAGATTTATTGCTCATTAATGTTTTTCATGATAAGTCGGGAAAGAAACTTATTAGGGTGGCGAGCTTTTTAACTGTGAAAATGTCGATTTTGCGATTTGCGATGCAATATTGCATATCGCATTATCGCATTTTGTGTGTGCGCTTTCTTTAACATTCCTTTGGTTTATGTGAAATGTGAAATGCAGGTTGTTTTTTATTAGTTTTCAAAGCATAGCTTATTTGATAGGAATTTTCTTGTAAAACCCTTTTCGTTACGCAGTGGACTTCAGTGTTTTTATTACATGGCTGGTGGTCGGGTCCGGGCTTCCATCGCATTTCACAATATCGCATGGTTGGTAAGTTCTCAGATCTTTCTTAAGGGTTTCAAATGCACCGCAATAAGGGTGATGGTGTCATCAAAATATCTCATATCACATGGTTAAATATAACTTGTGAGGGTGCACCCTTGGTAAGTGGTGATATGCGATGCGAGCCTTACTTTAATAAGAAACGTTTTAGGATTTTGCTCAAATGAAAAAGTCTAATAGTTTTGAGGTTAATAAGGATAATCCATTTTTGATCGCTTTTCATAAGTTTTGGTCATTAACAGGGCTTTTGACATTCTTGATCATGCGATATGTGAAGAGGCGAGCATTTGCTAGTTTTCTAAAGGGTTCCATCTTCATATATTGCCTTATTCCAAAAAATAAAAAGAAAATGCCTAAATGCTAAATTTATTTTTTTGGAAGGATATTTTAAGGGCCCCCATTTATTAATAGAATATTAGCTATTATATTAACAAATGGGGGGGTTGTTGAATAGCATAACACACCCCTATGAGGAAACCTCCTAATAAATCATTGTTGATCATGTTCTAAGCACTTCTTTAGCATCGCAATAGGATTAATCTAAAACAATTCACTCCATTCCTTCTCTAGAGCTGGATCATTCCCAGTGCTACCCCATTTGGCTAGGAAATTAGTTGCATGATTCCCTTCCCACCTAGTATTCATTGGAATAACGTAATAATACTATAGTAGGAGTTTCTTAATATTTTTAGCCATCTCCTACAAGTGTCAACTGGAAATAACTTTGTCAGGCAAATGACCCAGTAAGAGTTTGTGAACCATATTTATAACAATTAAGGAGTCTCCATGGACTTGCAAGAGATGTATCCCTTTCCTTATTGCTATTTGAAGATGTTTTTCCAATACTTCGAATTTCATTGCATTATTCGTTATTTCAGCACATGAGAAGACATAAAAATGAAGCGGGTTTAAGTGATCATCTCTGAATGTTCCTCCAGAGCTCACCATCCCTAGATTACCTCGTGAAGCTCTATCAAAACTCAACATGACAAAGGATTGCGAGGGGGGGGGTGGTGTGACAAAAAATTGATATTACATCTATTACTGGTATTATACTAGGTTGGGGATTCAACCACAACCTTTAACTGTAGTTTTTAAAAAATTAGCAACACCTCTTCATCTTGATACCCATTAGTTAAATCTGGTGGATGTGTTAATAGAGTTTCTCTCACATTTGTGTTAATTCGTTCTATCACCATATGAGGCAGTCTATTTTTTCCTTCAAACACTCTCAATTTTCTTTCCTTCCATAAATTCCATAAGGATAGTCCAACAATTAAACTCCACACAGATTAAACCCATGGGTGCATGAAGTTCTCTTGATACCATTCCTTCAGCCAGGTCTTAACATCCACCAACCTTGAAAGTGCTCAATTAAATAATACTTGAATAAAATTCCATATTTGTTGTGAGTAATCATAAGAGATGAACAAATGGTTAGTGTTCTCTTCTTCCTTTTTGTAAATATAACATCCTGACACATTGACGAAGCCTCTTCTTTGCAAACGATCCCACGTTAAGACCCAACCCCATGCTATCATCCACAGGAAAGTATATACTTTATTCCAACCTCATTTATTCCAAGCAATGCCCCATACTTGTTGATTGTCTTGGGTGTTTACGTGTAGGAGTGTCAAGTAAGCTTAATTTATGGAGAAGGTACATGAATTTAGTTATCCCCATCATAAGATATCATTCTTCGTTGAAATTCATATCCTGGCACCTTGGAGGCCTTGTTTGAAATCCTTCCATGATAGTAAAGTATTGGATTTTTCCCAATCTATTTCAGTTTTTAATTGACACCACTCATGTATTATATTACTCTAACTCTAATAATCAACTAGCTTAAGGGCACCTATATGTTGGGTCTAGGATTTATCTCCTAAATATTCCCATAATCAATTAGGGGTGGGTTTTGTTTCCAAGAATCCTCCCAAAAGGAGGTAATTTTTCCATCTTGTTATCTCCCAGAATGCATGTTTCTTAGCAATATCCTTTGCCTCATATGCCCTATCCTTTGCCTCATACGCACTATTCTAATAATCAACTAGCTTAAGGGCACCTATATGTTGGGTCTAGGATTTATCTCCTAAAGATTCCTATAATAAACTAGGGGTGGGTTTTGTTTCCAAGAATCCTTTGGAAAGGAGGTCATTCTTCCATCTCGTTATCTCCCAAAATGCATGTTTTTTAACACTATCCTTTGCCTCATATGCCCTATTCCATATTTTGAAACCTTTGATTATAACGTTCATGTTCAACCTCTCAACTGAAGAATTAAGGTGCAGATACTTCATGTTCCATATTTTCTTCCAAACTTGAGTACCTCCTTGAACCCATGCCACACTAGAAATTCTTCACATAAGCCTTGCTAATCAAAGAGGGATCTCTAAGTCCCAAACCGCCATAATGCTTCTGTATAATTAGTCTATCCCAATAAACATTATATACTTTCACACAACTTAAAATCTTGGCATAATAGACTATATAAAATATGCAACTAAAGAATAATAATTAATCTAACAAGTCCAAGAAGATGTCTTCATTGATGGTGCATTTCTATTGAGGTTCCATTCTTGAAGCACATACCCTATTTCTCCACATATCAACAACCACATAGAATATTTGTTAAAAAAAACACACCTTAATCATTTGTATGTTATTGAACCTCATCTCCAATATACCTCATGCAAAATGTTGAGAAAATGTGAACCACATTCAACAAAATTCTTTAGATGGCACTTTGATGCATATCAAAACTACATAATCCACAACAAATTATTAGTGATGGATGTGTAAGTTTGAGTAAAATGGACCTATAATTTAAGAAAACTACATCACTAATTACTTTGTAACTTCTAGATTTAACATTATTATGATGCATTTCTTAAGTTGATTTGCAATTCATACTTAAAGTTCTGGGAGATAACGAGATGGAAAAATGACATCATAGTATGAATTCATACTTAAGTAAATGAATTCATACTTTTGATTATTAAATTATTAATAGAAATATAAATATAAATAATTATTGTATAAACATATATGTAACAACTATGTATCGACTAATGTTGGTAGCAATTTATTTTCAATATAATTGAGGGTAATAGTATAAATACTATGAACAATTTTTAATCTGCATTTAGATAAAATGGTTTAATAAAGGAATAAATAATATATATATATAATTTCTTAAAAATCAGAATTTCTACTAAAAGTATAATTAGAAATAATGCTAGCACTTGTTTCACTAATAACAATTTTTTTTTAGATCATTACAAATAAACACAAATCATGTAAACCTTAGCATCCAAAATAAAATAATTAATATGTGTGTTATTAATAATAAACCGACAAATACCCAGGTTGGCATGACTAGTAAGGAAGGGGGCGGGGGAAGGAGGTAGTATGCCACTGCCTCACTTAACCAAGACCAAGGGGGACATGGAAACATACCTACAAGCACCATTAAATCGTCAAGTTTTGGGATAGATGAAAGGAAGTATAATTGAAATGGAAGGAGACATAAAACATTTGAGGGGGATATAAACAATGTAGATCATGTTGGTAATTATTCATATGTGGGATTTCACATGTAAGGGAAAATTGGAGGTAAAATGGTTTGAAGGTTAGATCAAGGATGGAAAGGAGGATTCAAGGGGGAGAGGGACAATAAAAACTTTGGAAAATCACAAAGTGCAAAGGAAATTCTCAATTAATACCATTGGGCCAAGGAAGAATTGTGTTGCAGTTAGCAGAGGAGTTTAATGTTGAAAAATCCTACTTCAAGAGAGCAAGTGGAGTTGGGAAGCTACTGCGATCAACACTCGGAATGTACACCACCTAGTCCGTAGATGAGGAAGTGCACTCCTAAGTGGCACTTTATTGGGCCGGTCAATAAAATAAGGAAATGTCCTTTCTCGTCTCATTCACGTAATTTTTATTCTTGTGTTTGGCATATTCCTTTTGTGTATGTTTTTTGGTCACTCCTCAAATGAATTTGCGAGACCCCCTTCACTCTCACATAATTTTTGGGGGAAGTTAGAGATTTTCATTTTATTGTTTCTCCTCTTTTGAGCTAGGAGTGGAGTCTAAAAGGAATTTTTCGTAGAATTATTTTGGTGGGGAGTATTTGCAATGACGTTGGTATCTATTATTATTGTTTTGTACTTTCTTGGTTTTATCTTTTTATTGAGTACAGGTGTGGCTCATTTGGTGATTATATCCATACTAAGAGTTGGAAAAGCTTGGTTTGGTCTTTGCATTTTTTGGGAAAAGGTAAAATGTATTGGTGTGGGACTTCCTTGGTTTTGTTTAGTGTATAAAATATCATCCTTTGGCATGGGATTAAAGAAGCTTGTGTCCTTGTCCTCATGGATCTATGTGGGTTGTGTGGTGGCTATGTTTTCTGGCTCGGGATAGGTCTTTGAACCAAGGCTAGTGTAGTTGGTGGCTAAGTGAATTTGTGCTCAATTAGTGTTTGGAAACTAACAGAAGCCGAATATGGAAAGTTGAGTCAATCGATGTTTTCCCTACTACATAGGGTTCTGTGTAGGTCAAATTTTGGGCCACGTATTGAGTAACCTCTTTCCATTTAAAGGGTAGGTCAATGTAGGTTATGTTTGAAAATAATGAATCATATCCCTTAGTCCATGTACATGGATTTGTTTCCATAATGTCGATGCAGAGAGGTCAAGTGAGGAGAGGGGAATCCTACTATGAGGAGCCATCTTGTAGAGGGAACTCTTGTTTATAGAAAAGAGAAAAATGTTTCGTAGCTATATACAAAGAGAAGATTCCCATGCATGTGTAGGAATAATTGACTCATTCTAAAGGGGAAGCCTCCTCTTAAATAAATTCCCTTTCAAATTCTGAATTTCTAACGAATTGGATAGGATGAGTCCATAACACAGGGTGTAAATAAGGTAGAGCTAATAAATATCTACAGATAGTATATTTGTATTGGAAGATGAAGTTCCTCTTAGGACACATGTTTTTGGATAACAAAGAGTACACAAGAGACCTGTTACAATCCTTAGGCCATATGCATGGACACATGAAACACTATGATTGTAGGTTGAAAATGATGCATCACATGCTAGTAAGGATTGAACAACATCTCGACATCCCTGCAACAACTGGTAGACATGTGGCAAACCCAATAGCCCCTATCCCAATATCATGGTTGATTTACAAATTTTTTCCCTGATTATGTGATGGATTCCATTTATAGATTTATTTTTGTAATTTATTATATATATGGCTAGTTCAGTTAATATCCTAGCACACCCTTGTTTGAGTTCAATTATCTTAGTATCTGTTTGTCTCTTATGTTGTTTGGAAAGGTAAAATTTTGGTTATGGTTTGGTTTCCCCTATGAGAGATTAGTAAGGACTATGATAATATCTTTTGTAATCTCTAATTTTTGAAATAATGTATTACATTCAACAAAAAAAATTAATAAACTTACAAATTAAATCAATGTAGTATGGTTTTGCTCTCATTTTTTACTCTCTAACTTAAAACTTTCTATGTATTAAAAATTTAAAAAAACATTAGTAATGAAATTAGATCAAAATTATTATGTGTACACAATTATTTATAACATGGTAGAAATAACAATAGCAATTGCGACTTAGATTTAGGACTAAGACTAGAAATTATGCTTAAGGCT
Source organism: Pinus tabuliformis (assembly GCA_031772625.1). Lineage (NCBI taxonomy): Eukaryota > Viridiplantae > Streptophyta > Pinopsida > Pinales > Pinaceae > Pinus > Pinus tabuliformis. The sequence goes on from CM062816.1 coordinate 841,276,411, forward strand.
GGGCATAGGACCTGGAGTTAGAATTAGATATAGAAATGGGTGTTAGATCTTGTATTTTTTATTTCATATTTAAGTTCTTTTTTACTATTTGCAATTATATTTCTGAATTTCATTTCGATATTAAAAATTAGATCTAAAATTATTGTTACACAAGAGTTCAAAAGGATTATTTATAAAAATGGATTGAAATTCAAAATTGTTGAGATGGAAAAGGTCGAATTTAATAGATAGGAGTAGTCCCTATTATAAAGTCTTACATTAGATCTCACACATTTTGTGGATAGGAGACCCATTTAGATTTTTTCTTAGTACCATTGCTAGATGATTGAGTTGTGATGATTGGAATGTATGTAGAGAAAATAAACTGCACTAATGATTTGTAAATGAGAAACTTATAGCCCAATTAATTAAGAAAAATTGGTACTATGCATAATTCTCTTTTTATTATTATTCTAAATTTGGGACAAATATATTATCTTCTAAAGGCCAGTACAAATATGCTCCTCTGTCTTGTATAGGGACTTATCTTGTTCTCCTTAATACACGGTCTTCATATTATGTCCCCATTACCTTCTATTTGTCATTGAGAGTGTGGGATACATTTGAAACATAATTTTTCATCATGTTTTTACCTAGATTCAAATTTTTCTTCCATAATTTATTTTTAACCACATGAATATCTAAGAAGTTATCATAATCATTCGTTGATTAATAAACCTACCCATCGACTATTGACATATACTTATAGTCTATTAGTTTCTTACTAACTATCAACATTAATTTACTATCCATCGAATACCCATCAATTTATCCTCAATTGTAAACATAAATATAATATGTCAACTGCCCATCGACTATCTAAAATTATTTATTATCCAAAAAATAGCCATAAACCATATAATCAATTTTACTTTCCATCAACTACCCATAGATCATATACATGAATCTATCCTGTAATAATAATTCCTTGCATCCGATGAAAATGTGCAAATTTAGCAGCGTGTCATAAAATGAAAAATAACTTAAAGAATATAAAATTATGTGTATCAATTTAACTAATAGATCTAATTTCCCTCTTATGTAGTCCTAGCACCCTAAATCTCATGTGTAACTTGGTTTTCAATAGTGATGCATTCTTCGACATGGGTGTGGTTACATATTACATTACTTGGCTTGTTAGCCTTTCAATGCATAGGTTCTTGAACTTCAATCCCATTGTCCTACCTCAAAACATATAAACATAGCCATGCAGGCCCCAAAACAATATAAATGGGCATGTAGGTCTGAACCATCCTAACTCACCAACCTAATAAAATAGATACAGATATATGCAAGGGGTCATACTATGATTTTACATTCCTCTCCCCCTCATATATGCATTTTCTTCAATGCATCATGTAGATATGTACAGTAAAAATTATTTTAAGAGATTAGGCTACTCCTCCCACATGGTGTCCTTAGGATCCCTTATACTGCTAGGAGGATCAAAATGTGTCTTGTATCATAATATCATCCTCATGCTCTCATGTAATGACCTCGATATTTAAATGTATCCCATTGGACCTTTGCCAATATGATGGCTTGATTCCACAATTATTTGATCCTCTTATCTAACACATAACAACTAGAATTGAAAGTCACCCTCTGGCTCCACTTGCATAACATGCCAATTGATTACATGGTTATCATCAACCACATATTTATTAAGTGATGATACATGAAACAAATTGTTGATACATTGCATAGATTTAGGAAATCCAAGGCTATATGCAACTAGCTTGATACCTTCCAATATTTTAAAAGCCCCATAATATCTAGCTACTAGCTTTGAGTAGCTTCAAAACTTTAGGTAACTCTTATTTTTTTTACGTTCAGGAAGAAATGCTCTTTAACTCTAAATGCTTTACTTAATGTACCCTTTTTTTCGTAGCTCTTCTACCTATCCTAGATAATTTTTTTTTTTTTAATCTTCATCACTTGATCTTTTATTTCCATTAGTAAATATATCCCAATAATCACTATACCAACTAGGTTGTCCTAAGTTAGATATGTATTGCATTTTTTCCATACAAGGCCTGAAATGGGCTCCCCTTCAAATATTCCTGATGCCTATTGTTGTATGGAAATTTGATCAAATGTGAATTTACCATTGTTTGATCATTTTCATATCACATACATCTTAAGCATATGCTTAATCACATGGTTGATCATCTTAGTATGTCCATCTCATTTTGGGTTATATGTCATGCTAAAGTTTAAACTAGTCCCAAATTCTTTAAGCAAATGCTTTCAAAAGTTGGAAAGAAACTTTAGATCTCTATTATAAATGACTTCCTTAGGAACTCAATGTATCCTGGATATTTCTCCCATGCATATCTCTACAATTCTTGTTTTTGTGTATGTTGAATTCACTAGAATAAAATGAGAAACCCTAGTGAGTTGATCCATGGCTGCCATGTTATAATCATGATGCCTCATAGCCCAGGTTAGTTTGGTAATAAAATTAATTGATATAATTTCCCACTCCTTTTCTGGAATGGGTATCGGCTATAGAAATCCCACTAGATGTCTATTCTGTTCCTTAAATCTTTGACACTCCAAATAATGTCTATATAATTAATCATTTATAATTTCATACATAATCGAAAGTATTTATTTTTGGCAAATGGAATTGTCTTGTGGCACCCTGACGTGCAACATAGGTACATTATGCATTTCATTTAGTACCATCCTATTAAATTATGTGAATTTGATATATAAAGTGTGGTTTTTTATATTAGGAATCCATCCTTACTCATCTCAATTTCCTTGTATTTGAGCTACAAACTATTCTACTGTAGGATCCCTTTAATTTGCACATAATTTTGACCTCTATTTTTAGCCTATGGAAATCTTATTTTTAGATGAGACTTTCATACATGATCGTTCTAGCATCCATTTCATTATAACACACCTAACCCCTCTTATGGATTCCTAACCCTCCAAATCTCATGTCTAACCTGCCCTGCAATAGTGACGCATTTTATCAACATGGTTATTGTTACATATTACATTGATAGGTTTGATAGCCTTTCAATACATAAGTCCTTTAGCTTTAATCCCATAGGCACTCTAGACTCAAAATATATAAACATAGGCACGCAAGCCCCCAAAAAATATAGATGGGCATCTAGGTCAAACCCATCGTAACTCATCAACCTAATAAAATATATAAAAACACATATAATAGGAAATCACATGGTGTTACATTCGTCTCCCCATCAGTTATGGTTTTTCGTCAATAAATCATGTGCCTATGTAGAATAAAAAGTACTCAAAAATATTAGGTTACTTCTCCCTCATGGAATCCTCATGATCCCTTGTAGTTTCATTATGATCAAAATGTTTCTTGAATCACCATGGCATTTTCATTCTCCCATGTAGTGACCTCAACATTGAAATCTGTCGATTACATATTTACCAGTATGATGGCTCAATTATGTAGTTCTTTGACCCTCCTATACAACACGTACCAGCTAGACTTGAAAGTCACCCTTTGTCTCCACTTGCATCACATGCCAATCAATTACATGGTTATCATAAAACACATATTTCTGAAGTGAAGATACCTGAAACATGTTGTGGATATGTATAAATGTAGGAAATAGAAGCCTATATGCAACTAGGTTGATCCTTTCAAAGATTTTAAAAGGACCATGATATGTAGCTACTATATTTTAGTAGTATCACAACTTTAGGGATCAACTCTTCTAATCTTTTACCTTTAGGAGCAAATGATCTCTCATTCTAAACTATTTATTTAACCTATCGTTTTCTATATAAATCTTCTACCTATCATGGCTAGATTTGAAATGTTCTTTGATATTCATCAGTTTTTTCCATTTCCATGAATAAATCTATCCCAATAATCATTATACCAACTATGATGTTGTAACTTAGATGCATATTACATTTTTTTCCATACAAGGCCTAAAATGGGATCATCTTTGAATATTCATAATGCCCATTATTGTATGAAAATTTGAACAACTAAAAACATTCTTCCCAATTTGATGGTTTATAAATCACATACATCCTAAGCATATTATTAGTCACATGGTTGACCCTCTCAGTTTTTCCATATAGTTTTTTGTTATACATCATGATAAAGTTTAAACTAGTCCCAAATACATTATAAAAATCCTTAATCAAAATTTGGAAGTGAACTTCAAATCTCTTTCTTAAATGACTTCCCAAGGATATTAATGTATGTTGAATATTTCTATTATGTGTATCTCTACAATGCCAGTTTCCTTGTATGTTGAATTCACTAGAGTAAAATGAGAAACCTTAGTGATCTTATCCATAGCCACCATGATTTAATCATGATGCCTCATATTCCAGGGTAGTTTGGTAATAAAATCAATTGATATAGTTTCCCTGTTTCACTCAGGAATGGTTACTGGTTATATCAATACCACTATATTTCTATGCTTTTCCTTAACTCTTTGACACTCCAAGCACCTGGATATATAATTAGCCATTTATATTTTCATACTTAGCCAAATGTATTTACTTTTGGAAAATGATAATATTTTCTACCCTGGATGTCCAACATAGGTACAATGTGCATCTCATTTAATACCATCATTTTCAATTCTATGAATTTGGTATATGAATTTTGTTTTTGTATATGAGGAATACATCCTTACTCATATTATAGTCGTTATATTTGAGCTACAAATTATTTTACGATATTATCTCTTTAATTTTCACATAATGTTGACCTCTATTTTTACCCTCTAAACCTATAATTTTTAGATTAGACTTGCATACATGACGGTTCTAGCATGCACTTCATTATAACACACCCAATCCATAGGTCACCTTAAGAAAGAAGGGTTATAAAAGAAAATCAATTCCCTCCTCATTAAACCCCATTTTCGTAGGAAACAATTGTATTTTTCATATTAAGAGCTTTCCAACAATATAAATTTCATCTGTATATGAGATTGGAGCACAAATTTATGGCCCTTAGAAGATTTTATACTACTCCCATATTAGTGATGGCCCTTAGTATTGCAGCAACAGTGTTGCAACTCTCAAATGTATTAGCTTTAATTTATAACTCGAGGTTTGTACAAACTTAAGAGGAGACGACACTATATGTGTAGTAGGCACTATCTCTTCCCTTTTTTGATTTTTATTGAGATGAAATCTAGTTGTATAGAGACCAATCTAACTATTCTATACTATAAGAGAAACTAAAATTGCAAGAAATGAAAGAAAATATTCAAACCTACACTATTTGTAATAAATGAAGAAAAAATATTTGATCTACAATGAAGTGAAATCACTGCTATTCTATCTTGCAGGAAAAGCAAACACACTGTTGAAATGAAATGTTGGAAATAGTAGACCTTAATTCTGCAAGAAAGAAGCAATTTCTGTAGAAATTCAAATAAAGGAATATAAATGGTCTTTCTACTTCTAAATTACATTCTCATGGTTCCAAGGATGTTTTAATACATCAGAGAATGAAAATCATTATTTGGGTGAAAATTTGAGCGAGTTCCAGAGGCGAGTTGAAAATTGCTACATGAATCCCTGCTTTTCTACAAGAGACAATCCAACGAGTAGGGGAGCAAAATAAATGATTTTTTGGAACGAAAATAAGGCAAGGAAAGGCTATAAAATGATAAAGTCCATAAACCTAACATACCCCTTAGACCTATAGTTAATACCATAGGTTCTCCTACTTACCTTCTCGCTAAACACCTAGCCAAAAAACTTAGACCCTTGTCTGGTAATACCCCTTCTTATATTAAAGACTCCTATTCTTTTGTTCAATGGATTAATAACATAGAAATGAAAGATGAAGATCTTATGGTTAGTTTTGACATTGTATCCCTTTATACCATGATTCCTATTGGTGAAGCTATTGAGATCATGAGAAACATCACTGATAAAGAAACTGTTGATCTTTTGGAGCTGTGCTTGAGATCCTCTTACTTCAGTTTCAAAGGAAAAATTTATGAACAAACTCATGGTGTGGCTATGGGCTCTCCTCTATCCCCCATAATTGCCAACATCTTTATGGAGAACTTCAAACAAAAGGCCCTTAGGTCATTTCCATACACCCCTGCTGAATGGAAAAGGTTTGTAGATGACATATTTGCCAAGTGGAGTCATGGAAAAGAAAAACTTGACCTATTCCTCAATCATCTAAATAGCCTATCTGACCATATAAAATTCACTATTGAAATTGAAAATAACAACCAGCTTCCCTTTCTTGATATCCTTCTAACTAAAAGAGATGGGTCTCTTGGTTTCCAAGTCTATAGAAAGAAAACCCATACAGAAAGATATCTTCATGCAAATTCCCATCACCACCCTAAACAGAAGATTGGCATCATTAGAACCCTAACCACCAGGGCGGCCAGAATATCTGATCATGACCATTTAAATGATGAACTCAACCATCTACACAAAGTGTTTGAACTAAATGGCTACAATAGAAATACCATTAAGAAAGTCATGCACCTATCTCTAAACAAGAATAACAAGGACATGAAAAATCAAAATTTATCAACTCCTAAGGTCTCCCTACCATACATAAAAGGCACCACTGATAAAATTACTAAAATTCTAAATAAACATAACATCAATGTAGCATTCACCCCTCCTAACACCATCAGACAATTATTCAACTCAGTCAAAGATCCCATAAACCCTAAACTTCAAAAAGGTGTTTATGTGATTCCTTGCTCATGCGGTAAGGAATATATAGGTGAAACAGGTAGGTCTCTTAATACTAGAATTAAAGAACACACTACCGACTTAAGAAGAGATAGGACCTCTAAATCAGCCTTAGCAGAACATGTTCACTCTTCCTCTCATTACATCTGCATGGAAGAAGTCAAACTGATTAAAAAAGAAGACCACTATCTCAAAAGGAAAATTAAAGAAGCCATAGAAATAGAAAAAAGGAAGAACAATTTGAACCGGGATGATGGATTAAAACTAAGCAACACGTGGAAACCTTTACTTGAACTCTTAAAAATCAATAATTAGCCCTTATCCCTTAAATTAACCTATTCCCGCCTCTCTTAAAAACATCATTATAATAATTAACAAAAACATCATTCATTTAACATCCTCCTTAAATATTCTACATCATAATCTTAAATTAGTAATTGTTTACTTCGCACAATAAGTTGATAACATTAAACAAATTAAATTATTTCTAGGATTGATACATAATATTATAACAATAACACACCAAATCGATAAAGATTTATTACTTAATTAAAAATTGATTAAATTAATCAATTAAATAAAATTAATAAATAATTAAACATGAACTAAAAAAAATAAAAATAAAAATAAAAATAATAATAATAATAATAATTGAATAAATAAATAAATAAATAATTTAATTATAGACATATTAACAAATAATAAACAATAAATTAATAAATTTAATTTAATCAAACAAATTAGATAATTAGTTAAAAATGTTAATAATAGTAATTAATCATATTATTAAAAAAAAAATTAATAAACTAACAATAAAATTAGAAATCAAATAAACAATGTACTAATATAATAAATTAATAAACATATCAATAAAGAATAATTAGTAAAATTAATTAATTTATCAATATTCTTTTAATTAATTAATTAATTAATTGAACTAATTAATAAATCAATTAAATAAATAAATAAATAATAAAATAAAATAAAACATTAATGAAAATTAATAAACATAATTATGAATTATATAAATAATAAAATTAATTAAGTTATCCCTTTAACCTATTAATCAATTAATTTATTATAAAAAATAAAAATAAATAAATAAATAAAATAAAATAAAAATTAATTAATTAATAATGATAATAATAATTAAATTAATTAATTAAATAAATAAAGTAGAAACCAGTAAAATAATAGCCGACCTATTTTCTTTCATATTTTCTTTAGTATCCTATATATATATAACCTAAATCTAGCTCTTGGATACATCATTAAGATCTGAAAATATCTATTCACGCATCCGCTCATGATGGACTCACTTAGTAGTCCGAAATGTTGGGTTCACAAAACTCTATAACAGGTCATTCCTCCTCTACTAAAAAATCAAAAATTTCCAAGTCATCAAATTATCTTCTGGCAGGGTTAATCCAATAATGTGCAAGGCTGTAGGGTTTCTAGTAGCTACAAAATAGGGGATTGTAAAAAATAGTAAATTATGAATGATGGAAAGTAAATAAACAATAGTAAATAACTTGAACCAAATGCATAAATAAGAAAGTTTTTTGAACAATGTAACCATTAGAAATATCAGCACCTAATGCTAAGATATCTACAAGAAAATATTGTTCATAAAGTAGATAAAAAGACATGCATAAAATCAATGTTTAGAAATAAGTTGTAGAGGTAAACAAATGCATGAATAGGAATGGTAAAAAAGGGATCTTAAGAACCTCAAGTGGCCCTAACCCAAGGAAGCTCAAAACCCTTAAGAAAAATGTAGACTAAGATTTGAAATCAAATATCACTTCCATTAACTAAAAGGTTTATTTTACATGACAAAAGTTGTAGAACTTGAACTCTAGACTTTCCTAATGCTATAAATTGTTATTCTATGCCTCCTACTTGTTCTACTAGGCTATGTGATACCTTTATTTATATAATATGGTTTGGGGGAAGTCTCCTTAAGGGGAGGACTACTTTCCCTCTAAATCCATAAAAAACTAGATCATGTTTCCTAGGCCACCATGCAAAGGAGTATTTGTTGCCCTTAGTGAGTCGAGTTAAAATCTTCTATAGTAGGGAGCATGCCCCAAAAATATATCTGGCTATATCACCTTGAAATCTATAAAAAATCCCCTTAATATCTTACACAACAACCATGTTAGGCACATAAAGCATGAAAAATATCTCGACTCTCCTAAGAACTCATTAAGTTAGGAAAGTGTTGTTAAGTGAAAAAAAGGAAGGTTTAATGTAGCATTTATGTGCCTAGGAGTTGTTAGATGGGCCTTATATTTTACCTATTTGGTAGGCCCATCAATTAGCATCTCTATACATCTGACATGTGGTAGGTTACATGGTGATCAATGACTATTTGAAGGTTTAGTTAGTGATAGAATAATCCACTAAGAGGTTATGATACAAGGGTTTGGCCCATAGAACTCATTATATACAAGACATCTCATCATTGGTATTGTTATCATATGGGCTAGCCAAAACCACTTGGAAAATAATATGATATTGACATTTGAACCTAGATTGTCATTCCTCTACATTTCCACATCAATGCTCACTTTGCCTCACTCCATTTAGGCATCCAAAGGGCATCCATGGTGCTAGCATGCCCTAGATGATAAACTTGTCATTATTAGAAGCTCAACATGGGTTTTAACTCTTTTTTTCATTTGGTTTACCATGACCATGAATCAAAGGCACCTACAGGTGGCCTCAACTCACCTAAAGATTGGCTTTTGAGGGTGGATTATTGGGATAGTTGTAAGACCATATCTCAACTAGATATTAACCCATATGAGTCCTCAAATCATGAAATCTAGTTTTGATGCCCACAGTAGCTAATATATACATGGAAATAGAATTTATAAATGGAATTGGCATATATGTATATGTGTTTTCTTCCCATATAAATAGCATGTCTATGTGTTACATCATTAACTATCTTAGTTTCAATGCAAACCATGAAGCTTAGTTGCACTCATATCCAATCTTTGACTAAATTTAAATATGTAATAATTACATAAATATAAACATGAATATGTGTGTGTTTGTGTAGTTTAGAATTCATTTGGAGAGACATTTGCCATGTTAATTGAACCCTCCTAGTATGCATTCAGTGGTTAAGGAGATATGAGTTGGAAACCATAGCCACAAAGGAAACTACCAAGCTAAAATCCCCTTCCAAAGATATGATAAAATATTGAATGCAATTAATTTTTAAACAATGCCTTAAACTATTTGATGGAATTTCCCTAATTAAAAACCTAGGAAAGTGTATTCACATAAAGATCATTTCCAAAAAATCCAAGTTCCTTCTCTTTATTAAATTTATTTGCATCTAGGCGTTAAATTACATTTGGAGTCTACGTCATAGGGTCCCAATTTTATTACTAGAAAACTTCTTTAGCAAGTAAAGGTTAGTTCACATGGTATTTTATTGGGCACTTGAAGATATGCCTTTTTTCATAATTTTAATGTTTGTACGTTGCTGACAAATGAAAAAATTTCCCCCAAAAATACAATTTCAAGCCATAAGGCTATCTATTCCAATTCTAGAAGTCCTTGAGTAAGACTTTCCACCTAGCTATATTTGGATAATGAGAAGCTTGAAAAGTCCATACCATTTTAGAGGGAACAGGATAGAATTTTGGCATAATATTCCTTCAAGAGTATGATTCTTGATATACTTTTTATCACTGGAAAAATATCTCACATGTATCTCCTCAAAATTGTGATAACCCAAGAAAATATTTTACTCTCTTAGTGGTCATGACCTCTACTTATTAGTAGTTCCGACATTGGTTATGTTCTCTAGCCCTCTCAAGGATAAAACTAAAATGAATACATCGATGTCTTCTTATTGACATGTCATTATAAGTTCAAGTTCATTAAATGTTACAACTATCCCAATAAGGATACTAGCAACAATAATTAATTTAGAAGACTCTCAAATGCTTAATTCACCCCTTCAATAGGTTTCACAATTTCATTATCTCTTTATTGGATAATTTAAAAAATCGCTTCTTATGTTTTGTGAAGACTTTTCTCAATTCTTCATCATTAATCTTGGTTTTAACCCTTTACAATTAATTATTGAAAATATACTCAGATTCTTAATAATAACATAAAAGATGCACACACACACACACATACACACATTTAACATAAATATTTTACCTTGGAAACCCAAACTAGGAAAATGAAAATAAGTTTTTAGTATATTATATATTTCAAATGTTAAAATACATATATATATATATATATATATATATATATATATATAGATATATATATATATATATATATATATATATATATATATATATATCCCATGTCATCCATAAATCCTCAATCCATTAACCATGGATTATAATACAACCATAATTCCTTAACCAAAATTACAAAATGAGGGGATGAACCACCCTATACCAAAAAGTCACTAAAATATAAAATTGTGTGTTGAAAACCACCAAATATGGATGAAAAAAGGTGGCTAAATTATTTTTTTGGGGGTTATACTTTTCATGTATTCCCCTAGATTAGGGGATATATGTTTCATGCAACCCCCTAGATGGGAGGGATTCATATAGGTTGTAACCATGTACAATTAATTTTTGCAACTTCATAAAACAAAAACTATGGAATGGAAAACATGCACATTAACATAGATAATTTACCCTCAAAACCCAAATTGAGAAAACTAGAAATATTTTTAGTATATATTCTTCTTTATAGTATGATAATAAAAATGATGTATATCCCATGGCACCCATAAACCATTAATCAATTTGGCCTAATTACAGGACAACTATAGTTCCTTAACTAAAACAACAAAAACAAGGAATAAACCACCATGTACCTCAAAACCACTAAAGGTGAAAACTCTGTGCCAAAGATGGAAAAAATAGCTACAAAAAAACCACCCAAATATTTATTTCATTGATGTTGCACTCAAAACCCAAGAAATATGTTCTTGACCTCCATGTGACCTCCCCAAACATGGGGTTTGCCATCCTCCCCACATGATCCCATCTCTATGTTTGATGTAATTTACAGTGCATGGAGATAGTGGTGTAAATAATATAACACATAATCAACATTTTCCCACTTGTTGTTTTATTGGTGCATAGATGGTCATATGAGTTCATGATCAACAATCTAGGGAAATAATGCATGTTATTTCTCTACACCAAGAGAAGTTCTCAATGCTAAAAAAAGTTATTAATGAATCTACAAATTTATTCATACCTTCACTAGTAGCATCTTCTTTTCAACCATGTCTCTAAAAAAGTGATATTGAACATTAATATGTAAGTTTTCTTAGAATGATACACCAAGATCTTCACTAATAATATTCTAATTTTTACATTCTATCCAAATAGAGCTCTATACCAACTAAATACTTGAACACTACGTCTATAATGATACTAATTCCTTGCTTGCATTAGTGGATTCAATGCATTCAACTTCTGTAGTTGAGAGTGACACTACATAATGTATCTTTCTCATCCAACTAATATCTCCTCCAAATAGTTTAAACATGTACTCACTTGTATGTGCTTCACAATCTAGGTCTCCATCCTAGTATGCATTGGCAAAGCAATGTATTTCTAACACCCTTTTGAATCTTAGTCTTCCTTGGTAGAAACATTCATAGCTAGTAGTACCACATAAATACTTAAAGAAACTCTTTACTACTATCTAATGCTCCTTCCTTAGCTTTGATATATACCTAATAAATAGTCCTAGCGCATGTTCAATGTCTATTCCAGTACATACAATTGCATCTATCAAATTTTCAACTACACTAGCATGTGGAACACGAGACATCTCCTCTTCCTCTACGTCTATCTTGGGACACTAATTTGTAGATAACTCTACAACTACAATAATAGTCAGATTTACCAATTCACATTCTTGCATATTAAACCTCTACAATATTCTCTCAACATGATTCCTCTAATTTTACCAGAGTTTCCTAATTTCCTTCCTTCTTCTAATTTCCATTCCCAAAATGAAATTCTCAAGACTAATATCCTTCATGTAAAATATAAAGGACAATGAATTTTTCATTATTGGATGGTTTTATTTCCATTTCCAATGAAGTAACATATCATCCACATACAAGACCAAATAAATAACATGGTCACCAACTAATATGAAATATGCATAACGATCTACTACGCTCCTTATGGAGCCAAGTCCCAATATGTAAGCATCAAAATTTTGATAACATGTCCTTTGTGATTTAATTAACCAATATAGGAACTTTTTTAGCCTATACATGAACTCTTTATTTCCCTTCATTGCAAGTCCTTTTGTTTTTCTCGTGTATATTTATTAATCCAAATCCACATGTAGGATTGTTGTCTTTACATCTATATCTTCTACTTCAAAATGAAAAGCAATAGCAATAGATAAAATAAATCTAATAGAAGCTAACTTTGAAATAAGAGACAATATCTCACCAAAATAAATTCCCTGTACACATGAATAACCTTTTTCTACTAACCAATATTTGTATTTAGCCACTCTACCTTCTACATTCAACTTCTTCTTAAATAACCATTTGTTGTAAACGAGATTTCTATTAGCTGAAATTAATCCACTAGATCTAATGCCTCATTTTTATCTAAGGATCCCATTTATTCAACCATGGCCTTTTACTGCATTTTCCATCACTTGAATCAATTGCCTCCCTAGTAGTTCTAGGATTATCATTAGTAATAAAAAATGAAAATTTTGAATTAAAATTAGGTCAAGTATATATTTTTGGTTTCATTTTTCCCAAACCAATCTCCTCAATGTCGTAGTATGTGGTTCTTATTTTGATTCCTTTTCTTCTATATAGTCTAATTCATCATCTTTCATCTCAAATTATTCCTTTTCTAGTTCTTTATTCCTTTTTAGAAATTCCTATTTGGAAACATATTTGATTTCTCTAAATACCACATATCTACTATACATGACCTTCTAAATGTTTGGGTTCCAAATCGTATTACCTTACAAAGCGTCTTTATAGCTAATAAATCTACACATTTTAGCTTTCTTATCCAAGTTACTCCATTTCTTCTTTGGAATGTGTACATATGCTTCACAGCCAAATACCATTAAATTTTTAAGAGAGGGATTCTTACCAATCCATAGCTGATGGTGAGTCTTGTATTCTAAAATTGATGATGATGATTTATTTACTAGGTAACACTCAATGTCCACTACCTCTTCCCACAATTATTGTCTTAACTCAGAACTATTCAACATATTCCTTGCTTTCTCCATCAACATTATCTTCATCCTTTAGAAAACTCCATGTTGAGGTGTATATGGATATTATTCTACCTTGCTACATATTGCACTTCTTAAATAATTCTTTAAATTCATTCTCAAAGAATTCTCCATCGTTATCTTTCTTCAACACCTTAATTTTATTCTTATCTAATTTTTCACAAGAGCCTTAAACTCTTTGAAATTGTCAAAGACTTAATATTTGTTAGTGAGAAAATAAATAAATGTATTTATTGATAATTCATCTATAAATTAGACATAGCATACATATTTACTAACTGATAAAACTAAAACAAGTCCAAACACATCATTATGCACCAAATATAATATTCCCTCCACCTTTGTAGCACCAAAGGAGAATCTTACCCAATTTATCTCCCCATATAAAAAAAATTCATAGAAATAAGACCCAAAGTGAAATTAAACATACCTTCTACCTTAACATTACCATGTAGTATGTGAAATCCCTTCTCTTTATGTATGCTCATCTTTGATGCCACGACATAGTATTTTCTCCAGATACTATAGGAGTTTTTCCTTCTTTAGCTCGAGTCTCAATAAAAATGGAACTATTTCACCAGTCACTAAAAGTGCTTCCGAGTAGATTATATAGAGTTCCAATATTAACTCCCCTAAAAATACCATTTCTCCTTGAACCATTTTGTAGTTATCCTTTTCAAACATTGTGTTTACATGTACATGACTCGTCTTTCATAAATAGATCAAGTTGATGACTCATCATGAGAGTTTGATTTTCAGTTTTTTGTTTTTAATCCAATAATTCATTAGCATTCACTATTATCATACAAATCCTTCTTCCATACAAGAACAATCACCCTAGATCTAGTACCGAAATCTAGAACAAAACAAGAAGGAACATATATCTTTCCCTAAGTCTATTGCAGTCAAATTATAGCTAAAAATAGAAGCAACATGAGCACATACCTTTTTATTTATGTTTGTCCTCATTGCTTTCCTGAATCTTTATAGCTCCCAACCTTTTCCTTAGTTCTCAAAAATAAGACACCTGCAAACAATAGAAACAAACAAAACATAAAAGCACATCTAATCCAAAAATAATTTGGTAACACACACACACACACACACACACACATGATCAAGAATAGATATAACAAAAATCCTCAAACATATAGACAATGATTATGGGAAATCAACATATAACTGTATTATTTCAAAGGAAACAATTACAACCTGATGCCTTGATGTTGTAAGTCCCTTTCCAATTATTCGTCATTTCAACAACTTGCCTTAAAAGCCTTTAAGATCATAAGTTGGATGCTTTAATAGAGATTTTAATGAAGATCTTAGAGTCAAATCCTTTCAAAAATCTACCAGGATCCCTCTCTCAATTGAAGATGGTTCTATTTGTAAGATTTTGGGAAGGATAAGGGAAAGAGGTTACAGTTTAGATAAGCAAGCATGTGAGGTAGATCCACAGTAATAATAGTAGATTCCATTCATAAGTCGTATCTTCTATAATTTTGTCATTATTTTTATGTTTTCCTTAGTTAAAGTAGTGTCGCTAGTGAAGAAACCTATCATAGTGTCATGGCTTGACATTATGTACCCTACAATAATCAACTTTGTTGTAGGCTATCAATATGAAACACATGAAATCCTCTTGAATTAAGGTTTCTATAAGGATTTGAAGAATTTTTTAATCTTATAGAGAGAGGATTTTATTCCATATTCTTCAAGGATTAATGGAAATAATGCTTTAGATGGCGAATGATAGTGTATAAAATCAATTTCCATGAATGTGATAAAATAATGTGTAATATTCATAGAGTTAATGCCCAATCTTCCTCGAGTTAATGAAAAATCGATGATTGAGGATTCATTTCTTGATGAGTCACTATTCCTCATTAGCTCACGATTTGGAGATGTAACAGCCTTGGTGAAAATTCCATGTACTAAAAGTAAGTAAAGGAAAAGTAATAACCACGAATGAAGGGACACTTATTCCAAGATGAATGTTGGGAAAAATCTTATTGATGGGGATCACCTGTGATTTTTTATGGCTAAGGAAATTGGAAAAGGCAATGGCTATGGCTTTGGAAAGGCAAAATGGAATTTTGGCACATTTGTTTATGAAAATATTGGAAATTAGGAGAAAAGGGAGGTAAAAGGTCATAGGTTCCATGTAAGGAGGAAATTGAAGGAAAATAATGGAAAATGAAGAAATTGAGGCCTCATTCATAAAAGTTCTTCAGAGGATCAGTTGGCAACCTTGTTTCAGTTTAGTTTTGGAGCTTTCTCATTATTCTGTCTCTCTCTCATACTCTTGGTGACTTAGAGTTTACTTGGAGCACTCTTGGAGTGTGTGGTATAGTTGGATTTTTGGAGCAAGAAGGTGTTACAGATCCATTTGGGCACATCAATCCCATCATCCAGATCAGTGTTTTAGGGCTCATCAAACCCTAATTTCAGTTGCTTCATGCCCTAGACAAGTCACCCCCTTGAATGCCTCCTTCCTAGATAGTTTCATGATTTGAAGACATCCAGAAATAGCCTCTAGAGGGACTAGCACAGGTAAGCCCTTGTAAAGGTGCGTTGCAGAGCAGTCGAGTCCACTACTAGGGTGCTCTATAGAGCACTTAAGCTTCCTTTTACCTATGCTAGGTGAGAATGAGAAAAATTCACATAGGGTTTGGGGAATATTCTTATCTTTTGGAGTCATCTAGAAGGTTCCCTCACTTATAAACTCCTATGAGCTTGAAAATGGATGAGAAATGAGTTAAGGTGCATCCTATCCTCTCATCCCTTCATCCATGGAACTAATTCTAAGTATGGAAGGCCATTCAATGCCACCATTTATGACAAAACCTCCTTCACCTCCTATAAATTGACCACTCATATAAGTGATCAGGGGTTGGATTATGTTGAATTGTAAGGAGATAATGTTGCTATGAGATTTGGCTTTGAAGCAAGTATCATAATGCTTCAAGTTTGTCATGCTTTTGATGTGATGTGGATGGGATCCAAGCTGGAGGAATGGCTTTGAATCAGACACCAATGGTTGTAATTCCTTCTTCTATTCAATAAAGAGTTTGAACCTTTCTCCCATATGTTTTTATTGTTTTATAATGCTTATATGTGTGAATTGTATCCGATTCCTTTCACTTATATTCAATAGATCTTTCGCTTTGATTGATTCTTTATTTTTTGTTTTGTTTACAGGTAATTCTCAAGCGTATTAATTAAGAGAAGGAGCGACGAGATCGATACAAGGGAGGCGAGAGGAAAGAGGAACTACAAGTAGGTCTTCTCATCTTCTCATCTTATATGTTGCTTATAGGAAAAGACTAAAACAGTTTAAACTATTGTTCAAGATACAACCACTTATCTAGGGAACTAGTATTTATTCGTAGATACCAAATTCTTTGAAACAAATTACCGAATCCTCTGGGGAACTATCACCTTTCCTAGTAGCTTATCCACCTCATAGGACATTCTTGTAGACCCTATTTGTGTTCATTGATTATATTTCAGCTCTTTTGCATTGAATTTTGGTCAAAAATTGAGGTTAGATGACTCTTGAGTGGCCTCTCAAGAATCAACACAGGCTTGGTCATGGGACAGTGCTCTGTAGAGCACCCTTGAGTGAGAGATAGTCCTCTACAGCACATTTAGGCCCTCTTTGACCTGCACTAATTCACCTTAGGGAAAAATTTTACCTTTGGATTGAGTTTTTACCAACTTTCCTCTGTTTGATTGCTTGCTGATTGATCAGTGAGTGTCATGTCTCAAAAAACAAGTTTTTATCTCCTTTGCTAGCCCTACTTTATTTTTATTGATTAATGTTTCTTAAATGTTTTCTTTGTCATTATTGATCCATAGTGAAATCTAGATTATAGTTGATTAATCTTTGTTCAAAAGAAAGTGTCATAAAAGTTTTATTTTCCTTTGAAACTGAATTGTTGTAGAGTCTTCATTCACATAAAAGATTGATTGATTGTATGTGAATTAGTTTCCTTTTTGTTCATCATAACATTAAGGAATTTGAAAAGAAAAACTTGCATCATTCATATTCTAGTTTGTGAATTCTTGAAAGGAATAACTAGGGAAATTGCATTGGATGCGCTCTTTTCACTTTGTCAAAAATCCGATTGCTTTATCCCTACTAGCTAAGGATTTTCATTGTTAAATTGAATGGAAAGAATTCTTATCATATTAGTTACATTTTAGGAGTTGCAAACATACATCATGTGGTGAACCTTGAAAGGCAAATTCTAAAAAAGATCAACTTAAAATTTATCTGAATCTACCTAATGGAGCATTGTCACCTAACAAGAAACATTTAGTGGCTTTAGGCTAGAGTGGTGTTCAAGCGTCGTAAAACAAAGCAACTGTCACTAACTTGTCTGCAATACACCCTGAGTGTGATACCTCATTCCACATACGTGAGTATATCATAGCACGTCCACGTACCTTCGGGTATATAGGGTAGTTTTATGGTACATAAAGTCTATGGGAATGCTCTCATTGTGCAGTTTTGCATTAGACAGTTCTTATACGGACTGGGCCTGCATGTACCTTTGGGTATATATGGGAGGAAAACGCTAGGTCGTTAACCATCCTTAGGTAACTGAGTCAGCTGCCTTATACACTATGATACACTGAACACAACATTCTGAGAGATTGTCTGCTCGTACTTCTCGATTCGCAGGAAGTATTCTGTAGTTCACAGTTGCTTGGTAAACCTTTTGCCTAGATTATTACTCTTTTATTTTTCTATGTTACTTTGGTTAAAATAAATTTAATTGATCGTGGATAACATCCTCCATGCTCACTCCTTAGTTGATCTTAGGTTGAAACATATGGTGACAAATATGGAGTCCATTGATCAAGGAATTCCTTTTGATGGGAATCCTAGTCCTTTTCCTCCTTTCGGAAATATTGCTACTCCTTATATGGCTACAGTATCCCTACAAGGACTTACCATTGGTTTGATAGTATGGTTTTTTTCAACCTCCGTGGTTCAAAATGTCATGATTTCTCTGCAATCGAGTACTCCTCCAACTGGACAAAATCAACTTCCAGTTGATCCTAAAGTTGACCCTTTACCTTCTTCCTTAGTTTTTTCTTCCTCCCCTTCTTCCTCTTCACCTGGTGAAATTATTTTTACTAGGAAGTAGGTGGCTAAGAAGAAGAAGAAAGGGAAGATGAAGAAGAAGAAGCAAATTCAGCAGAGGGGCAACCAAGTAACCATTTCTTTGAATGCAACATCTAATGAGAAACCATCTGTCAAGCCTCATAGAGTTTGATATCCATGCAAACTTTGTACAGGAGACCATCTTCTTTGAAATTATCCTGACATTCCTATGATCTTAGAAGAATGGTCTTCCCATTCACATCATCCCATGTCATCAACTTCTCGAGATCATGCTGGTGACGCACCATCAACTAGTGGTAGTAAAGTTCATCGAAAGAAGGGTAAAGTTAAGTTTCCATGTAGGTTATGTGAAGGTAATCACCCCATTCACCTTTGTCCATATCTGGATGAAGCCAAAAAAGTGTTGGATAACTGTCCTGCTTCTCTGCAACAACTTCCATCTGGTTACAGGAGACTTTCCCTTAATCCTTCACTGGTTGATGAATTGACTGGCCAAAATCAACCATCGGTCAAAGCCACTCTCTCTGAAAGTGAATCCTATGAGTCTATACCTGACCGAAATCAACATGTCAAGGAAACAGTTGACCTGATTTCACCTTCAGTTAATCGAACCTTTCCCATAGAGAGTGAATATGATACCACTTAGGTTCTTTTCATTTCTTCAAATTCCAATGAGCTCGGGGTAAACCCTCCCATCCCATCAAGACAGGATGAAAGTCCTACCATTCTCGTAATTCAAGGGGGTAATTCTCTCATTCTTATGGTACTGCCTCCAAGTAGTCTGGTCACTTCTGTTAGAGTCGGTCTTGTCAATCCTCTGTCAAATATCAAAACTCTTTTTGCATATTCTTTTTTAGGTGTCTCCCTCAATTCACTTCGTTGCATTCCACTAGGGGCATGCCATTCTTTGACAGAAGGGCTTGGTTTTCTTGTTTCCCTCATGCTTGTACCTGCCGGGCTGGTTAAAATTTCTCTATGTTCATCAAAACTTAGTTCATGTCATTCACAGTCATAGATGATTATTTTGGTCAAAAAGAATCTTTTAGTTTTTGAGTCTAGGGTTTAGTCTTTTGACGTGTTTAATAAATGCCCATAGGCCATGAGGATGGTTTTCAAAGAAGTTCTCAGTTCAAAATTTCATCATCAAGCATATTCGAGGACATTTCTTGTTCAAAACTCTGTTTTGAATAGGAAATTGTCAAATTTGTTTTTGTAATAAAATACTTGTATCTTTCCACCATAAAATATTTCAAAAGCAGGCCCTGGTCTTCCTTAGTCAAAATATGCCTATATCCCTGCAGAAAATTAACCAATTTCATCATTTTGAGTCCAGAAAATCAATGAGAAAGCCATAAGATAGAGTTTCATTAAATGACAAAGTGCCATTGTTGAAAACATTATGAAGGGGGTTTTTGAAGAAGTAAAAATTTAAACCATATATTGTCAAGATATTTCAAAGCTATTTATTCCTTTGCAACAAGTGCCATTCGAAAAATTAAAGAGAAAGGTCAAGTTTGAAGTTTGAAGAGCAAATAGTGTTTGAAAGGGCCGTGATTGTGTGTTGGTGACAGAGCGTGGTGCATAGGCAACTAGCGCGGCGCACTGGTTGCGCACGGTGAACTGACGTGATGCACATGGCTCGCGCGGTGCACTTGGTGTGTGCGTGGCGCATAAAGCCTCCAAAGAAGGTTTTCACCATTTCTCATCAAATTTGCAAAAACAATGAAGCAAACAGTGTTGTATTTCATTTCAACTCTTCAACTATATCAATTCGTATCAATAGCTCTAGGTATTGCGAGTATCTGCACTCACAAGGCGTGATCCACCACAGGTTTTGTGCTTGGAAGTTGTGGACTTTGTTATGGCTTGTGAAGAAATACACTGTGATGATTTGAATGAAGATCGAGGCACATATCGGATGGCACCTGAGGTAATCAACCACAAGCCACACAACAGGAAGGCTGATGTCTGTAGCTTTGGCAGAATCCCATACGAAAATATCACACCTGTTCAAGTGGCATTTGAAAATCCTGGACACGCAGTTATATCACTGTCGCCACCTAAATGGAAACGTCCATTCTATATCTATGATCACTGACGTACTCTCACTTTGCTTGCCAAAATATATGCAAATGAGTTCAACAGTCTTGCTGTGAAATATGATGTGAGCGGCTTTCCAACACGGAAGTTTTTCATCAACGGCTTCCCTACAGATTACTCAGGCCCAAGGAAAGCATATTCACTTGTTACTTATCTGAAAAAATTGGCTACTCCAGATGTTTTTGTTCTAACCTCAAATTCTGAAGTTAATGAATTTATAAAAGTGTCTGGTAAAATGTTTTCCCATATTTATTGGTTTTGGCATGGAAGAATCCCTGCTGATAGCTTTTGGGAAGCAATACAGGAAAAGAGCATGGTTCTCCGTAGCAAAGGAAATTTCAGATGAAACTATGGTGCAATACGATTTTGACAAGAAGCCGTCTTTGTTGGTCACTCGCCTAGAATACAATGAGCAAGACATAGTTTATGGTCCCTTCGAAGGAGAATTTTTGCAAGAGTTTATCGAGCAAAGTTTACTACCACTGTGTGTTCCTGTACGATATTAAACTATGAAGCTGATTAACGATGACCAGAGGCATATGGTCTTTACAATTGTGAAGGATGAAATGGAAGAGACAGCTCCCCAAATGTTGCAAAGGATGCAAGAGTATCTGAAAGTGAATCCGCCAATATAGCTTTGAATTACCGTTTAGCTCCATAGATGGTTTTGCCACGGGGAAGGTGAAAAGTCAAAGCTCGAAACACCACAAAGACATCTACCATGGCAAAGAAATAGGAACAGATGGTCTATTTCTGACTTCAGTTATGTTTCAGAAGGGATATGTAGCTACAATTTCCGCCTCTTCATTGGTTATCAACAGATTTCACATGTAACGCTGCCCGTTTTTAGAAACAGGTGGCTGGCTCTTTAGTTTCTGTTTTGTTAATGATGATTAAACAATCCCCTATTTTGGGTCGATCCATTTCCTAAGGGTAGAGTTACTTATTGTATGAAAAATAATTTTGTAACGGTTGGAGTTTCTGGGAGAGGTGTGGAGGAAAACTTCGTTGTACAGTTTTTGGACAGAGAATTAATGAAAGGTTGCAGCTCTGGTTCATGAGATTCTTGTGGTGTGAGTTTAGCAAATGTGTTTTCTTTCTGTTTCATATGTATTTCATTATGTTTCACAGTTCATTAAAAAATCATTTCTAGCTGAATGCTTTTAAGTGAGAAAGGTAGAATTCAGTTTACTGCTCTGCCTTGGGAAAGCATTCATGTTTCTATGTGGCTTCTTCTGTCTGGAAATGATTCATCACATATGCCTTTTCAGCATATCAACAGTCTTTCCACTCCATATTATTCGAATTTGATTGCGAAATCTCCTACCTATCTTGCCTCATGAAACAACCTCTATCTTTGAGTTGATTTCTACGCTCATGCTGTTCTTTGTCCCATACATCCCTGAAAATTCAGTCATCCATTAAACTGTCTCTTTCATGTCCATTTACTAGCCTAAAATCAGTGTGCATTTTGAGTTATCTCAGACCTTCGTGTTTGTTTTTGCTGAGGTGACTCAGAGAGAGCCCTCTCCTGTCCTAGTAGGGCTAGATACAAGGCTGAGCGTGGTTTGATGTGGACCTAGAACCTTGTCTTTTCAGCCTGAGACAAATCTAGGCCCTAACATAGTGGCGACCATACTAGGGAAGAAAATGGTTTGCTTGTTGATGCCATTTGTTTTATAGCTACAGATGGAGCCTGAAGTTATGCCAGGTAGCCTTCGAAACACTTTTGCTTTGCATTAGCGGAAGTAGATAAACGCTACTTCAGTCAATCTCCGGTCTAGCTTGTAAACATGACATCTAGCTTGTTAATTGCCCCAGTACATGTATCAAGTTAGATCTGATGGATGATGGTGGACAACGATCAGACACTGGCAAGGCTGAGATCATTCACCTGGGGACTCCATTGATTGAAAAATCCAGCAATTGGTGCTTCATGGTGACTCCACTGGAGTACTAGCCTTTTCTCTAAGAAAATGGAAGGATCTTACACAAAGTTCGGGTATCCAAAGTGGAATGGTATTCAAGATATGGTCTGATTTCTTGTAAATTACTTCTTTGCTGTTCTTGAAGCCGTCCTAAAAGTTTTTCAGAATTTGTTGTATGATAAAGGTGATCAGAATATTCACTCGACCTATTCAAAAAGTGTAAATATTGAGTTCCCCTTTGATCCTGGCCTCCTTACTTTTCCCACATCTTATGATGCCTCTCTTCAGAGTGATGAACCTAAAGAAAACAAACCTGATCCCGTCGCTCTTGTATATATTCCTACAGCTGTTATAATCCCTGATAGGTATAAACCTCTTGTTTTACCTTCTGTTCTTCATTCTTTCCCCAAAAACTATGATCTATACTTGTCAAGGTTTGATGGTGAATGTAACAATGTCAACGCTAAGAAACATGTGCTGAATGTTGATACTTTTCTAGACCTTTTTGAAGTTGATAACGAAGATGTTGGTATTATGTTTTTTTCTCTGTCTTTGCAAGGCAAAGTCAAGAGTTGGTTCAAAGCCCTGCCTGATGCAACCATCTCAGATTTCGAGCAGTTCGTCAAAATTTTTCTCGACAGGTGGATGATCAGACAAAACCTTTTCCTTATCATAGAAGAGTATAACCAGTTGAAAAGACTACCAGGGGAGACAGTACAATAGTTTTCAGCCAGATTTAATCAAGTTTATTATTCAATGCCGGTTGATATAAGATCCCCTCCTAGATCTGCTCTCTTGCACTACTCGGCTGCCTTTGATCCGGAAATGGAGTTTTAGCTGAGAGAAAGGAGTCTCGCAACACTACAAGAGATGCAGAATAGTGTAGTAAATGTAGAGGCTCATTTGCCAATCAGAAGGGCAAGGTTGAAAGAAGAAGAGATGAGAAACATAGATCCGGAGGAATCAACATCTCTAGAGGTAAAGCTTGACATTTTGGTAAGTGCAGTAGAAGAGATGATGTAGAGGATCACTGCAAGGAATGATTATGATGTTCAAGCCCATGGCTCGCTAATTGAAGAAGAACAAGTTGTTGATCCAAAACATTTTCTTTCTTATCCTAGTTGTCATAGATCTGATAATGATTGTCTTATAGATCATCTTGGAGAAGAGAGATATGTTGATATGACATGTATGCTTAAGGATGTGTTTTATATTGACGATTCGCCTCAGTTTGATCAATATGACGATGATGATGATGTTCTCCAAACAAAAGATAATCTTATAGACAAAACAACAGCTAGTTCGTGGGAGGAGGAAGTTCACTTACAACAGCTCGAGTACAGTGATCAACTGATGCATATCAGCTATGGAAACAATGAGGAAAGTGCAGCAGAGTTTGAAGTAAGTGAAGGATCTTTGACTTTTTGCTTTGATTCATGTCAGTTCATCAGAGACAATTTCCATGCAATCAGACATCAGCTATCAACAAGTCTTGATTTGGTCCCTCTTGAGGGTGTTGAAAACTTTGTTCCAGACTCCTCATATTCAGCTTTGTAGTCCCCAAATACCATTAATTTTCAAGTTGCAGATAAAGACATAGAAGCTGGCATATGTGACCAAAAGATACGAGAAGATTCCTTACCTTTCTGTTTTGAAACATTTCAGTTTTTGAGGGGTAAATTGCATAGTAAATCTTCAAATGAGCAACCAATAGGAAGTAAACAATATCTCAGTTTTAATGTTGAGGATAAGACAGATGGCGAAATTCTTGAGCAAGTTTTTAATAAGAAATCTTCCCCTGAAATGATTGATGAAATCAGGTTGGATATCAAACCCTCTCTTGCACCATATTTGCAGCCACCTAACATAATCGAAGGTCTAATTACAGATGAAGGTGTGGTAGCTGAAATACATGATTTAATGATGCAAGAGGATTCAGTACCCTTTTGCTTTGAAGTGTTTCAGTTTTTAAGGCAGAATCTTCATAATATCTCTAAAGAAAAAGATGAACAGCCAATAGGATGTCATACAGTTTCAATAGATACATCGCAGCAGTCTCCTCAAGTTTTTGATGATCCTTTTCCTCATGTGTTAGATTCCGTTTGCTGTAAAAATTCTTCTCCATCAGCCAACCATGTGACAAAAGAGAATGTTGATAATAATCTGTTTCAAAGGTCACCTTTATTGTCTTGTTCATTTCATAGCTCATACCAAAGTTTGCAGCCATATGAGGAGATTGATAAAGGAGGCCTGTGTTATGTTTGGAATCAGAAATAGAGCTTGGTTATGCACGAAATTCAGGATCCTTTTGACAGCCTGCTGCTATCAGCAAAGGAAGACAACACAGGTGTCAAGAAAGTTTTAAAATCCAGCTATGAAAATTGCTTGGACCAGAGCAGTAATGTATTAATGGAAATCAATGGCGATGCTTATGAAGATCCTTCTGCAGTATTCTTGAAGTCATCCAGCCAATTCATATTTTTCAAGTTTATCACTAGTGAACTTGATTCCAAGTTTCCATGGGAGTTTCCTTTGGATTCTTCCCTTTTCACGCGCATCAGAAAGCACTTGGGAAGAAATCAAATACCAGCCATGATGCTTACATGGTTTCATTGGCTGTTCCATTTCACTTGATTGGGTGGTGGAAATAGTAATTAGGGTAGGTTTGATGAATACGCTCAAATATGAGCACCCTTCCAGTTTTTCAGTTAGGATTTAGTCATGTTTGGTTTTATTATGGTTTTCAGTTTTAATCTTAGGTCAGAGTCCATCTGCATAATGTCAGTTTCCGTGTTTTGACTCCATAGCCCAATGGACGAAGGCATTGTCTGCTCACCCAAAGATTTGCAGTTCTTGGCACCTCCATGGAGCTACCATCCCCATTGGAGCCAATGTTAGAGTTGGTCTTGTCAGTCCTCCGTCAGAGATCAAAACTCTTTTTGCATATTCATTTTTAGGTGTCTCCCTCGATTCACTTCGTTGCATTCTGCTAGGGGCATGCCATTCTTTGACGGAAGGGCTTGGTTTTCTTGTTTCCCTCATGCTTGTACATGTCAGGCTGGTTAAAATTTCTCTATGTTCATCAAAACTTAGTTCATGTCATTCACAGTCATAGATGATTATTTTGGTCAAAAAGAATCTTTTAGTTTTTGAGTCTAGGGTTTAGTCTTTTGACATGTTTAATAAATGCCCACAGGCCATGAGGATGGTTTTCAAAGAAGTTCTCAGTTCAAAATTTCATCATCAAGCATATTCGAGGACATTTCTTGTTCAAAACTCTGTTTTGAATAGGAAATTGTCAAATTTGTTTTTGTAATAAAATACTTGTATCTTTCCACCATAAAATATTTCAAAAGTAGGCCCTGGTCTTCCTTAGTCAAAATATGCCTATATCCCTGCAAAAAATCAACCAATTTCATCATTTTGAGTCCAGAAAATCAATGAGAAAGCCAAAAGACAGAGTTTCATTAAATGACAAAGTGCCATAGTCAAAAACATTATGAAGGGGGTTTTTGAAGAAGTAAAAATTTAAACCATCTCTTGTCAAGATATTTCAAAGCTATTTATTCCTTTGCAACAAGTGCCATTCGAAAAATTCAAGAGAAAGGTCAAGTTTGAAGTTTGAAGAGCAAATAGTGTTTGAAAGGGCTGTGACTGTGTGTTGGTGATAGAGCGCGACGCATAGGCAACTGGAGCAACGCACTGGCTGCGCGCAGCGCATAGAGCCGGTTTTCTCAATGCAAATTTGCACTGACGCGGCGCACATGGCTCGCGTGGTGCACTGGGTGTGTGCACGGCGCATAGAGCCTCCAAAGTAGTTTCTCACCATTTCTCATCAAATTTGCAAAAACAATGGAGCAAACAGTGTTGTATTTCATTTCAACTCTTCAGCTATATCAATTCGTATCAATAGCTCTAGGTATTGTGAATATCTGCACTCACAAGGCGTGATCCACCACATAAATGTGCTTGAAAGTTGTGGACTTTGGTATGGCTTGTGAAGAAATACATTGTGATGATCTGAATGAAGATCGAGGCACATATCGGATGGCACCTGAGGTAATCAACCACAAGCCACACAATAGGAAGGCTGATGTCTACAACTTTGGCAGAATCCCATACAAAAATATCACACATGCTCAAGCGGCATTTGAAAATCCCGGAGTAGCATTTGAAAATCCTGGGCATGCAATTATATCACCGTCACCACCTAAATGGAAGCGTCCGTTATATATCTATGATCACTGACATACTCTCACTTTGCTTGCCAAAATCGATGCAAATGAGTTCAACAGTCTTGCTGCGAAATATGATGTGAGCGGCTTTCCAAAATGGAAGTTTTTCATCAACGGCTTCCCTACAGATTACTTAAGCCCAAGGAAAGCAGATTCACTTGTTCCTTATCTGAAAAAATTGGCTACTCCAGATGTTTTTGTTCCAACCTAAAATTCTGAAGTTAATGAATTTATAAAAGTGTCTGGTAAATGTTTTTCCCATATTTATTGGTTTTGGCATGGAAGAATCCCTGCTGATAGCTTTTGGGAAGCAGTACACGAAAAGAGCATGGTTCTCCGTAGCAAAGGAAATTTCAAATGAAACTATGGTGTAATACGATTTTGACAAGAAGCTGGCTTTGTTGGTCATTCGCCTAGAATAAAATGAGCAAGACATAGTTTATGGTCCCTTTGAAGGAGAATTTTGCAAGAATTTATCTAGCAAAGTTTGCTGGCACTGTGTGTTCCTGTAAGATATTAAACTATGAAGCTTATTAATGATGACCAAAGGCATATGGTCTTTACAATTGTGAAGGATTAAATGGAAGAGACAGCTCCCCAAATGTTGCAAAGGATGCAAGAGTATCTGAAAGTGAATCCGCCAATATAGCTTTGAATTATCGTTTAGCTCCATAGATGGTTTTGCCACGGGGAAGGTGAAAAGTCAAAGCTCGAAACACCACAAAGACATCTACCATGGCAAAGAAATAGGAACATATGGTCTATTTCTGACTTCAGTTATGTTTTGGAAGGGATATGTAGCTACAATTTCCGCCTCTTCATTGGTTATCAAGAAATTTCACATGTAACGCTACCCCTTTTCAGAAATAGGTGGCTGGCTCTTCAATTTCTGTTTTTTTAATGATGATTAAACAATCCCCTATTTTGGGTCGATCCATTTCCTGAAGGTAGAGTTATTTATTGTATGAAAAATCATTTTGTAAGGGTTGGAGTTTCTGGAGAGGTGTGGAGGAAAACTTCACTGTACAGTTTTTGGACAGAGAATTAATGAAAGGTTGTAGCTTTGCTTCATGAGATTCCTATGGTGTGAGTTTAGAAAATGTATTTTCTTTCAGTTTCATATGTATTTCATTATGTTTCACAGTTCATTAAAAAATCATTTCCAGTTGAATTCTTTTAAGTGAGAAAGGTAGAATTCAGTTTACTGCTCTGCCTTGGGAAAGCGTTCATGTTTCTGTGTGGCTTCTTCTGTCTAGAAAGGATTCATCACATATGCCCTTTTCAGCCTCTCAACAGTCTTTCCACTCCATATTATTCGAATTTTGTTGCTAAATCTCCTGCCTATCTTGCCTCATGAAACAACCTGTGTCTTTGAGTTGATTTCTCTGCTCAGGCTGTCCTTTGTCCCATACATCCCTAAAAATTCAGTCATCCATTAAACTGTCTCTTTCATATCCATTTACTAGCCTAAAATTAGTGTGAATTTTGAGTTATCTCAGACCTTTGAGTTTATTTTTACTGAGGTGACTCCGAGAGAGCCCTCTCCTGTCCTCGTAGGGCTAGCTACGAGGCTGAGCATGGTTTGATGTGGACCTAGACCTTGTCTTTTCAGCCTGAGACAAATCTAGGCTCTAACAACTTCCTTTGATTGGAATCGATTGGTAGGATTCCATCTTCCTTCTTATGCGCCTTTTTAGATCATTGTAGACGTTTGTAATATGATTGTATCTGTTACTAGTATATATGAAGGTGCATCAGTGAGTATCCTCTCCTCTACTACTTGGCAAGTGTTCGGTTCATTGCCACTTGTGCCTGTTACCCAGAATTTGTTGGCTTTTAATAGAGGAACCAGTGAACCATTAGGGATCCTTCCTCAGCTGCCTATTACTTTGGGAGGAAAAATCATTTATCTGGATGTGATGGTAGTCCTAGGCCCTTTATATTACAATTTACTTCTTGGGTGCGGCTATGTTTATGACATGGGAGCTATTGTTTCAACACTCTTTCGAGCGATTTGTTTCCCGCATGAAGGCAGAATTGTCACCATTGAACAACTTTCATTTCATAGTCCAAATATGGCTCCCAATCAACCATCTTACCTAAATGGTCCTTTTGTACCAATGGTGTCGTCCTCGCCATGGGTTAATTATGTGGCAACGAGTTCCATGCCTACATCAACGAACGATCAATTCCATGATGTTGTACATTATGTACTAGTGGCATCGAAACCACATCTTTCCTTCCAAAGCATTGTTCTCCCATTAGATGAGAACCTCTTGGAAGTCATGACCTCCTATCACGGGTCGTGAAAAACAAGGAATATGAGGATAGTTCTTTCACTGTGTCAACCTCATTAAAAAATGAAACAAATCCCATGAGGGGAGTTCTTGGTCTTATGTCAATCTCGTTAAAAAATGAAACAAGGAATATGAGGATAGTTCTTTTACTGTGTCAACCTCATTAAAAAATGAAATAGCTCCCATGAGGATAGCTCCTTGTCTTGAGTCAACCTTGTTAAAAAATGAAACAAAGGTTATGAGGATAGTTCCTGGTCTTGTGTCAACCTTGTTAAAAAATGAAAACCTTGTTAAAAAATGAAACAAGGAGTATGGGCATAGTTCCTTGTCTTGTGTCAAGCTCGTTAAAAAATGAAACAAGGAATCTGAGTAGAGTTCCTTGTCTTGTCTCAAGGTCATTAAAAAATGAAAAATTGTCCCCTTGAGAAAAGTTCCAAGTTAAGTCTTTGATTAGACCTCGTAAAATCCCAATCGAGTCTTTCACTTGATCTCGTAAAAGAACCTTCATTCCATCCACCTGATAGCCACGAGTAGTTTACTAAGGTGAATGTAATGAAGCTTGGGGGGCATGCACATAGTGGTAAAGTTAAGTTTCCCTATCGGTTATGTGAAGGGAATCACCCCATTCAGCTTTGTCCCTATCTGGATGAAGCCAGGAAGGTGTTGGATAACCATCCTGCTTAACCACAACGACTTCCATTTGGTTACAAGAGACTCTCCCTTTCATTATACTGGGGGCATGAAAACCAATCTCAAGCATAGTTTCCATTTCAGGTTTGTGTAAAAATGAAACTGAATCCAAGCATAGTTTTTCGTTTCAAGCTTGTGTAAACATGAAACTGAATCCAAGCATAGTTCCCTTTGGTTCAAGCTTGTCTAAAAATGAACCCATTTCCATTTTAACCCTCATGATTGCCATTCTATCAACCTCTTTCGACAAATTAGCCTTGGCTATTTTCATCCCATTGCCACCATCCCTTTGGCCAATCATACGCTTTCGCTTGGTTGTTTTAACCCTTTTGAGGAACAGTTGCAATGAGTGGTCTTATTAGCCAGCCTCTTCACATAAATCAACATGTTTTGAGAAGTTAAAACATCACTGGAACCAGTTGCTACCATAGACACCACTTGTTCCTCAAAATGGAGTCCTCTTTAAGCCCTTTTCTGGCTCTCTAAATGTAGGAATTTACAAGGTAAGTTCCTCAGACAGAACACCAAAGGACACCGCTCACAAACAGATCACAGATCAATACACCAATATTTTGACGTGGTTAAAACCCTCAAAGAGGGAAACAATCCACGGCCTGAGCCAACACGGCCACTTCAAGCAATTTATTAATAAAAGAGTGAAAATTTACATATGCTTCTCTCATAGACGGATTACGCTACAAATGACCCTCCATGCTCTTTAAATAGAGATCATGGACCAATCGGGTGTTAAGCCACGGATCAAGTGTCGGTAATACCGAGGAGAGAATGAACCGTCGGATCACTACATATCGTGACCGTTGGATTGTAAGTTACAAAATGTACATAGTAAAGAAACACACTTTACCTAACTCTATACTAGACCAAGTTTTACTTAACTATTTCCTATGTGTCGGAATATCCTAACATCCCCCCTTAAGAACAACTTGGGATAGGATTGAAGGATTTAAAAATATGACACAATAGGAGAAGGAAGGAGGCACTAGAGCCTATCCCCCCTTAGTGACAACTTCCTGAACTCCAATTATAAATCGAAGTTTAGTGAACTTCACCTCTGTGAGAGCCTTTGTAAAGATGTCTACAACTTGATCATCTGTTGAAAAATATTGCACTTCAAGAACATGGTCGTGAATGAGCTTTCTGATGAAGTGCATGTGCAGTTCAATGTGTTTGTTGTGTTGATGTTGGACTGGATCTTTGCATAGCTGAATGGCACTTTGATTATCACACCAAAGTGTAGTCGGATGCTGCTACTGAAAGCCAAACTCTAACAGGATCTGACGAAGCCACAAGGCTTCCTTACTAGCTTCTACGGCACCACGATATTCTGCTTCTGCTGAAGAAAGAGAAATGGCACCTTGTTTCTTGCAAGCCCATGTAATAGGTCCTGAACAAAGAGTGAACACATAACCTGCAGTAGACTTCCGATCATCAGGGTCATCAGCCCAATCGGAATCAGTGAAACCAACCAATAGAGGAGATGCTTCGGCACTGTAATGAATCCCAAACTGAACTGTACCTTGAACATAACGAAGTATTCTCTTAGCTACTTTCCAATGAATTTCACGTGGGTTTTGCATAAACCGAGCAACAAGGCCAACAACAAAGGAAAGGTCAGGACGAGTATGGGTTAGATACAAAAGTTTTCCTACAAGTTGACGGTATAAGGTAGCATCAACTTCAGGAGAAGTACAAGCGACTGAAATTTTGACTCCAGACTGAAAGGGAGAAGGGGCTGGCTTACAGTCTTCCATGTGAAAGTGGCGTAGAATATCACAGGCATACTTGGACTGAGAAAGGGAAATACCTTCCTTGGATTGCAAGACTTGAAGACCGAGAAAATAATGTAAGTGTCCTAAGTCTGTCATTTCAAACTTCCTTTTAAGGCTAGACTTCACATGGTTTATAAGGTTGGGATCACTACCAGTCAGGATAAGATCATCAACATAAAGAACAAGAATGATAAGAGACTTTCCCACTTTCTTGGTGTAGACAGTATTGTCAGAGTGGAACCTAGAGAAGCCAGATTCTAAAAGAAATTTATCCATTTTGGCATACCAAGCTCGAGGAGCTTGCTTGAGACCATAAAGGGATTTCTTAAGCCGACATACAAGGCTTGAGTCTGTTTGTATAAAGCCAATAGGTTGTTCCATATAGATTTATTCATGCAAGTCCCCATGCAAGAAGGCAGATTTAACATCCATCTGATGGACTTCCCATTTGAAAGAGGCAGCAAGGGAAAGAACAAGGCTGATAGAGTTCATTTTGGAAACAGGGGAGAAGCTTTCAGTATAGTCAATGCCTTCAACTTGTGAAAAACCCTTAGCAACAAGACGAGCTTTATGTTTATCAACTTTCCCATCTGGTCCATACTTGGTTCTGTAAACCCATTTGCATCTAACAAGTTTTCGTCCCTTTGGTAGAGGAACAAGATCCCATGTATCATTTGCCAATAATGAATGACATTCTTCATTCATAGTTGCTTCCCAATCTGGATGGCCTGAAGCTTCTGCAAAGGTGTCAGGATCATAATTCACTAACGCTTGAGCCAGTAAAGAAGAGGCTCTCTCGAACTAAGAACATGCATGTCGCTGATCTGTAGGATCATCGGCAAGATCACCTGCTGCATCTCGAGTAGCACGGACCCATTTTGGAAGCTGAGGAGCCGAAGGAGGATCCTGAGAAGGTGGGGGAGGATTTTCATCCTCGCTTTCATCATCTGAAGAAGAAATATTTTCAAAAGTAGAAGAGATGGGGAGAGGTGGCACATCTGCCAAACTAGGCTCACAGGCCGATATATTTTCATCAAACTTTACATCTATTCTAACGATAACATTTTTGGACTTAAGTGGAATAAGTCTATATCCTTTGACATCTTCAAAATATCCAACAAAAATACATTTTTCACTCTTTGGTTCTAAAGCTTTATGTTTCTCATCTGGAATATGGGCCCATGCTTCACTTCCAAAAACACGAAAGTGACTTACATCTGGTTTGTTTGAGCTCCATGCTTCTTCTGGAGTGATATTCTCTAAAACCTTAGTAGGAGTGCGATTTATTATGTAATTTTCACAGTTAATTGCTTCTGCCCAATAATTAAGACTAAGTCCTTTAGTTTGAAGCATACAATTAGCCATTTCCTTTAAGGTGCGATTCTTCCTTTCAGCTACACCATTTTGTTGTGGAGTATATGGAACAGTATGTTGCATTTGAATTCCATTCTCAGTGCAAAAGTTGATGAATGTGTTTTTAACATATTCTCTGCCATTATCAGATCTTAGCTTAAGAATTTGATGTCCAGATTGTTTTTCAACAAAGGCCTTAAAGGCAAAGAACATGTTAAATACTTCACTCTTTAGTTTTAAGAAGTATACCCAAGTGCGTCTGGAGAAATCATCAATGAAAGTTAAGAAATACTTGTAGCTAGAGAATGAAGCAACTGGAAGTCGACCACATAAATCACTATGCATGAGCTGTAAAGGGGCTGAGGCGTGCCAAGAGGCATGTTTTTCAAAACTGTCCCGATGATGTTTTCTGAGTACACATCTGGAACAAACACCATCTCTGCAAGATACCATTGGAAGACCTGTCACCATATTTTCTTTACGTAGATTCTGAAGGGAGCGATAGTTTAAGTGACCAAATCGCTCATGCCAAAGTTTTCTCACTTCATCATTATGAGCAACAAATACTGAGGGAATATTTGATGACCCAAAGTTGTGAAACTTATACAACCTTGTAGAATCATCAACAATGCCAGTAGCTAAAATCTGTCTAGGATCTCTTAGGTCCTTAATTACAACATCGTGAGGTGAAAATTCAACGATTTTACCTTCACCTGAATGCGTTATCTGATATACAGATAGAAGGTTGCAGGATAAGGTTGGAACACATAATACATCATTAAACTGACCATTGTCTAGATGAACAGTTCTAGTCCCTACAACACTAAGAGATCTATCATCACCAACATATATATTTTTGGTGTTACAATCATTTAAAGAAGAAAACATGGCTTTGTTTTTGGCCATGTGATAAGAAGCTCCAGAATCAATGAGCCACTCATGAGAATGAGAAGAAGAAGATACATTTAGTGCATAGCCAGACCGAGATGCTTGACAACCACATGCAGAAAGTGCCATTCCTGAAGATGAAGTTGAAGTTGAAGATTGCTCCAAATGGATGTTATGCTTCTTCATTGCTGCTTCCAAGGCTTCCATCTTCTTAAAGCATTTGGATTCTAAGTGGCCATCTCGATTACAAAAGTTGCAATGTCTATCAGTCTTCTTCCCTTTGTTTTTATTTGTCTTATCATTTTGTTGAAATGATTTTTCATTTTGAGGCTGAAATTGCTTAGGACCCTTGTTTGGTTTAGGACCATTCTTTTTAGGATACAACTTCTTAGGATTCTTTGGATTTGGTTGCTGCTGGGTGGCTAACGCTTTCTTAGAAGAGTTTCCAAGATGAAGAAGACCAAGGTGTAAGAGTTTTTCTTGTTCTCTTATTAAAGAATCACAAAAGGAATCAAAGGAAGGGGACTTGTAGGTTTGTCCTTGAGAAATGAAGGCTTCTCTTGTAGAATGGAAGGTGGAAACAAACACAGAATAGGCTGGTCCCAACTTAGTAAGAATGGAGTAGATAAGGCTACTATCTTCTTTCTTAACCTTAACACCTTCCAAGAGAAGTCTAAGGGTCTTGAACTTGGACAAAAAATCTTCAATGCAAGAAAAATTATTGGGGTCCAATGTAAGCAATTCATTTTCAAGTTGATGGGCTTTAAGTTCATTTTTAATTCCAAAGACTTTAGTAATTTGTTGCAGTGCTTCATTAGGAGTATCAAGTTCTGCAATATGGAATCTAAGATCTGGAGAAATAGACATCCCTATCAACCCACGTGCTTGGTCTTGCCTATTTTCCCATTTAGCTGCCTTATCTTCATCTTTCAGTTTGGTCTCTTGGCCTGTGGCTATTCTATAAAGACCTTTACATCTAAGTAAATCCACAATGTAGGACCACCATTGGAAGTAGTTAGTGCTATCAAGAATGACTTGGAATAGACTTTCCATTTTTAACAGAAACTGAAGC
This sequence comes from Pinus tabuliformis, assembly GCA_031772625.1. Lineage (NCBI taxonomy): Eukaryota > Viridiplantae > Streptophyta > Pinopsida > Pinales > Pinaceae > Pinus > Pinus tabuliformis. Next base: position 841,311,938 of record CM062816.1, read on the forward strand.
TATAGATGCTTAAACTAAGTGTAACAATGGAAATATCTCAAAAAATTAGGCCGTTTAAAAAAAAACGGTTCTGAAAACGGCTTATGGATGAAGAAGTTATGGCTTTTTGAAAAAAAATTGACGAAGTCGCCGACGAAGTGCAGGAATGTGCCGAAATGAAAAAATCCACCCCCACAAAATGGAGACTTGAACCGAAGACCTCTACTCTCATAAATTAGCTTTGCACCAAGTGAGCTATACAAAAAGTTTGAGAGAGAGAGCGGGGGGGGTGATGCTTTGGGTTGCGTGCTTGCTTTGAGAAAGCTCTTTTTCCCTACAAAACAAAAAACACAAAACCCAACACGGACATACAAAAAAAAACGAACCTTGCGGCTTGAAGTTAGCTTTAGCTGGAAACTAAATATTTTCAAGAACAAACCTTGCGGCTCGAGGTTAGCTTTAGCCGGAAACTAAATATTTTCCTCAATGTTTCTGATTTTCCAAGATCACACTAAGGCGCAGCGGAAAAGAGCATACGCATGAGAAAAATCCTTCCTTTCTGTTTCTGATTTTCCCATATTGCACAGAGTCGCAGGGCAAAGAGCATACGCAAAAATGAAAGGTATAGATCTGGTAATAAAAAAAGCTAAATAAACTGAAACCGAAATAAACAGAGAGAAAATAACTGTAAACTGCAAATAAACACTGTATACCTCCAGATCTTAAAAATGACACAGCTAGGGCTACCGGAAACCTTTTCGCGTGAAACGAAAGGGGTTCCTCACTGGAACAGATGCTCCCAACACAATAGAGTAGTCCTCTCGGCCCGAAAGCAGTCAGAAACAATAGATCTAGGAAACAGCAGTCGCATGCAGTTCTACCGGCTTCAGATTTGGATCACCAACGGACGCGGCCCTCAAATAGCTCATAGATCAATACACCAGTATTTTGACGTGGTTAAAACCCTCAAAGAGGGAAATAGTCCACGACCTGAGCCAACGCGGCCACTTCAGGCAATTTATTAATAAAAGAATGAAAATTTACATATGCTTCTCTCATAGACAGATTACGCTACAAATGACCCTCCATGCTCTTTAAATAGAGATCATGGACCAATCGGGTGGCAAGCCATGGATCAAGTGTCCGTAATACCGAGGAGAGAATGAACAATCGGATCACTACATATCATGACCGTTGGATTGTAAGTTACAAAATGTACATAGTAAAGAAACACACTTTACCTAACTCTATACCTAACTCTATACTAGACCAAGTTGTACTTAACTATTTCCTATGTGTCAGAATATCCTAATACTAAACATGAAAATATTTCCGAGCGCTTGTCCTTTCTAGTTAGTCAACGGATTGGAAATGATATCTCTCTTGTATTGTTTTACATTTTTTCGGGCTTGATATATTAATTTACGAAAAAGAACTTGTGGAGTTTTCTTTTTATACCTTTTCAAACTCTCTAAACATGAAAACATCTGAGTTATCTTTGTCGTTAAACTCATTAAAACATCAAATAGTGACAAACTTGTCCATCTAGACAAGACCGAGTTTCACCTTCGCTAGACTCGTTAAAACATCAAATAGTGATGGATTCAACTGAAGGGTGAAATTATATAACAAGCATATGTTATCCTCCTCAAGCTTGATAAAAATAAAGAGGTACTGGTCAGCAATGACTAGGGAAAATGGGAAAAAGGGGAAACCACCTTATGGTGGCAGGTCGCTCTTGAACATGACACTTTTACTCCATCACTGTGACTATTTGGGTTGGGTTATCAGCTTGATGGTTATCATACCATTGGTCTATCATACCATCCATCACTTTGTTTTGGGTCAATGATACCAATTCATTTTAGTGTTGCCGACATGTTCAAGAGAAGTCATTCAATCAGAATTCATCTTTTTGCAATACCATAAACCTTCATTTTCATGACTGTCATTCCTGAACCTTGTGTCGTCAGTCAAATTCCATCTCTAAAATCATTACACTCATTTTGTGTCATTGATGTGGGATACATCTGTTACACTAAAAAATGTCACCATGACTATTTACAGTTAGTATGGCTCAATCAACAGTCATGCTACCCTCTTAGGCAAGTCTTATGCCTCTGCTATCCATCTCAAACTCAAAGAAGAGAGAAAGTCTTGTAAAAAATGTGTTTATCTCTGGGGACGCAGGTTCTCTCAAGCCTTAGCTGCGGGGACGCTCACAATGTTCACAAAGGCTGCGTCTTTGGACGCTCTGTATATTAAGGGACAGGTGCGTCCTTCTGTAAAAGGCAAAATGCGCAAGTTTCATCTTAAAAAAGTTACTTGTGGTTACTTCTAGAACTTTCTAGAGGTCAGTTTGATGAAATGGATGCGCCTCCAGTTGGTTCAGGTATCCCTATTAAGGAGGAACTTATCCCATCAATAAGGGAGCTATCCCACCCAAAGAGGGGGATTATCCCATTGATGGTGGACCTGAATAACCTCTTTACAGCACTATAAATAAAGGCATTGAGCCAGTGGGAGGGGAGGTTGAAGCTATACATTTTCTTTGGGTAAATGCTGCAGGAATTAGGACTCCCATTTAGAACCTTGTGAGGAGAGATTGTCTTTGCTTGATTCTACTTGGAAGTGGGTGAGCTTTGTCAAAGTAGAGGAAAACCCTCGATGGACCCTGGGAGGAGCTTGCACAACACCAAGGCCAGGTTGTAAGAGTTTCTTTGTTTCGTTATTAATACAAACTGGTTCATTTTTCTCAATAGCTTGTGTTAATGAGTTATTTCATGTGTTGGTCTGCATGTTGAATATATGTTTTATTATATGAGATGCAAGTGCTTGGTAATTGTTTGATTGTTTGTGGTTGCAGGAATTGATGTGAAGGAGGAGCTCATCCGGATCGGCAAGGACGGACTACAACAACAGCATTTTGGAATAAGGTAAGCCTAAACACTTGTAGTTTTCATGTTTTAAAAGATGTATTTAGAGAAAGATTGCTCCATTTTGTCTTGTTTGTCGCTAGAGAGTTTAGACTCCTAGGGAGGTCAGTTGTGTCCGCACAAATGACTTTTTCCGCCACGACAAATTGGCGACTCTGCTGGGGACTCCATTAATGTGAAAGTCTTTTCCTTTGTGTGAACTTTGCTCTGAGAAAATCATTTTTATTTTCTGGTTTTTGACTGTGAGAATTAGTATTTGGGTGGCTTAGCTTTAGATTTAGTTAGATTTGGTTTTTCTTAACTTTTCCAGAAGGACGCACCCTCTGAGTACTGCACAGTGCGTCTTTGGACGCGCTGTTGCCGTTTGCACAGAGCGGGCCCGCGCCTGTTCTAACGGGTTGCCTGCGTCTTCCTGTAAAAATTTAGAAAAACTCCATTTTTGCTTTAATTGCTTTTAAATTTTGTTTTTTCTTAGTGTTTTCTGCCCAGATCCTTTAGTACCCTGTCAAAAAATTTCACTTGAACTTGTTTTGTGAGCTTTGAGTGTTTTAGTGGATTTCAACGAAGTTTAGGCCTAGGGTTTGATTTTTGAATAGGTCCTGTAGTGACTTTGACGGTAGAAAGTTGTCCAGCCTTAGATCTCTCTGGTTTGTCAGCCTTCTTAGAAGTCGGGCCTGTCGTAAAGTCTCCTTGTGTGAGCAGCTTGCCATTTAAGTTGTCTTTTGGGTCAAATTTCGAATTACTTGTTTATAAAGTGTTGATTTCCATTTTACAAAAGAACAAAAAGATTAGAGTTTTGTTTTGACTAGTTTTTGGTTCTGCAATAAGCTAGTCCTTGATTTGATTGTGATCAAGTAAAACACCTTAGAATAATCATTGTTGGCTTTACCTCATTAGGTTAATTAGGGTAATTTCCTTTTGATTTGTTTTTTGAGTGAATTTTCATAGATTTCATAGTTTGCAATTGATTTTTATTAAAATAGATTTATGTTTTTCATTAAATAAGAAAAATACAAAAACATCTCCTTTAAAAGTTTTGTTTCAAGTAGCATTTAAAGTTTTTGGAAGAAAAAGAGTTTTTTTTCGTGCAAGTAAAGAGCGGTCATGTTTTTATGCTTGGAAAAGACAAACGAATTGTTTCTTTGATTGTCTTTAATTAAGAAGTTGCTTTTATAAAAAGTGCATTCTCTCAACTTTTTAGTTAAGCAATTCATCGAAAAAGTAAAGTAGTGGGTAAATCATCCTAGGTGCATTTTGTAGTGGTTTCGAGTCGAGTCAACACACCACTGGTTTCACTTCCATCACCTTTTGACTTAAGAAACAACCTTAAAAGTAACGCTTAAATTAAAATCAATCTAGTAATTTTTATTTTTCTAGGGCTCTGAAACACCAACATAGCTTAGGCTAGGGTCTTGGAGTAGGTGAGTACTTAACTCTCCAAGACTACAAAACCAAACAGATAGTTTATCTTGAGTAGAATAAATCCAATTGTTTCAATTGCACTCTGGGAAAGCTCCTCTTAAAGGAGAAGCACGAGCTCGTGTCCGAACCAGTGAGGGGATCATTCCCCCCTCGTTGGGAACGACGCCAGACAGTACGTATTACAAACGGTAAACCTCGGATTGACCATTGTCGAGGAGCCAGGGGTCACTTATCGGTAAACCTTGGATTACTGTCAAGGAGCCGGTAAGGGGATTGAGCTTGTTACTCTGCCCTTGCGTGCTGTCGGAGTTTAGACTGTTCCCCCAGGTGTAATTGTTGTGATTGGTAACTTTAGTGACCATAATCTTTAGGGTTCTACCGAGGTGACGGTGGAGGGAAGGTCCCACTGTACCTGGAGCAGACGTCGGTTATACTCACTTGGATTTTCCGGGGGGTTCACTTCACTTCAAGACGGTTAAAGTGGAGAAACTTGTGCCGGTCTATTCATTAAGCAGGTTGCCGGGGTAACTGTTCCACCCGCCATTTCTGTACTGAATCCAGCGAGGTTGGGCTTCATCACCAACTAGCGCTTTTGGTCCGGAAGACTACTGTTTGTGTTTGGTTTGACGCTCTAGATTCTTTAGGCATGTGCTTCAAATTTGTTTGCTTCTTTAGAAGACTTTAGGTGGTTTGATTTGAAATTTTTTACTTTGTTTTCGTGTGTTGTAGTTAAAAATCTTTAATTGTGGCGGAATTACCGAGACAGTCCCGTTGACTTCGGGGCAAGTCTCCTGAGATTGTTACCGGAATAGATTTGTTAAGAAAACTCCGTAAATCGCGGGGTGAATCTCCTGAAGACATTCCGGGTCAGTACGAAGGGTTAAAGGTCCTTGTAACTCCTCCTAGTGACAGTAGAGTAGGTTCACCTGAAGAAGGAAAATCTTCCTTGGTAGTCCATCCAGATTACCAAAGTTTAGAGACAGGTTATAATCCCGAAGCTGTTTCAGTTTCTGAGCTTGTCGGTAATTTTTCGTCTGCTAGTGATACAGGCGAAGAACCTGAAATATCTGAACCTGTTACTCCAACTTCTAGTGTTCCAGATTCACCAAGAATAGAAAGAATTATCACCGAAAATCTTCCTACTGGTTTGATTGCTATAGAAGAACTTGCTCCAGAGGAGGATATAGGTGTCTCTAACCTTGAAGGTCAACTTACTATTGATCTAAGGGAGCGTGAATCCATCTTTTACAGTCCTCCTAGAAGTACTACTTGGTACCTTTCGTTAACCAATTATTTGGACAACTCAGGGGTAGGTTTTTCTCCACCTCGTACTCCTTTTCCACCTAGAGGTATTTATACTCCTGTAAATATGACTGGTCAGTCGTCCGTGTTTACTCAAAGTCCTGAATCTTTTTTACACGGCGGTCCTTCTGTTCCCACTGGGTATCAATCTCTTTCTGGTACCTTTGCGGGAGCATCTCCTCAACCCGTTGATCGTGGGTTATTAATTGGAAACAGTGGTAATGTACCATTGGGTGTAGGAGACATTTACATGATGTCAGGTTCAGTTCCCGTTTCTCAACCTCAAGGTGGCCAATTACCGCCTGGGGGGCAACCGCAGTTAACGCCTGGGGGGCAACCTCAAGGTACACAAATCGTGTCTGGGGGGCAACCTCAAAGTCAGTATGCACCTATGGTGCAATACGCGCCTCAAGGTCAACCCCAGCCTCAATATGTACCCCAGGGTCAACCTCAGTATCAATATCAACCTCACGGATGGCAACCTCAAGGATGGCAACCTTAAGGGTATCAACCCCAAAGTTATCAACCTCAAGGGTACCAACCTCAAGGTCAAGGTCAACCCCAGTATCAGTATTTACCTCAAGGTTATCAACCTCAAGGTCAATACTCGAGTCAAGGTTATCAACCGCCTCAAGGTTAGTCATATGTTCCAAGTGTGGGAACTGCACCTTATAATTATCAATCCTACCCTCAATCCGGTTATGGACCTCAGTATCCTCAACCTGTTACGGGTCAATACCCTGGAATGTTAGTGTGGGATCCATCACAGGGTCAACAGGTGTTGCAGCCAAGTGTACAGATGGTTCCTCAAGCTGGACAACCCGTAGTTTCTGGTCCAACCCAGCAACCGCAACCTGTCCAGCCAAATGTTCAAACTTCTGTAACTTCGGTAGTTACTCAGCCGCCAATTGCACCTAGTACTCCATCTCAAACGGCTGCTGCAACTACCGCTACATCTACCATACTTACTTCTGGAGTATCGACGGCTCCAGTTTCTACTGTCCCTATTACCACACCTCAGACATCTTTACCGTTGTCTGGATCTACGATTCAAACCACGGTCCAGATGCCTATAGGTCAGCCTGGTATAAGTACGGTTGTTACTACTCAACCTCAATTTGTTCAACCTCCGTACCAGGGACAGTACCAACATGGGCAAGCTGTCCAACAACCGGTTTACCAGTATCAACCGTATCCTGGGTACACTTATCAACAACCTCAACAACCCCAGTACGGTCCGGTTAATCCTGGTTTTCCAGGAGGATATAATATCCCAAATGCGACTCCTGTTCCTAGTTATTCTGGATATCCTCCTCCCTCCTCCTGGGGCTGGTATTGTGACCCAGAGTTTTAGAGATCCTAACCGGCAGTTACCGTTTATCGCAACTTTGGATTTACCAGACTTGACGCGCCTAACGAACGATCCAATTCAATATCTTCCGTTCTGGCCGCCAATGCCAAACAAGTTGCCCAGTGATATACCCAAGTTTGAAGGTAAGTCTGGAGAGGATCCGTCCAATCACGTGATGACTTACCACCTCTGGTGTGCTTCGAATTCTATCTCAGATGATTCCATCCGCTTACGTCTTTTTCAACGTACACTCATTGGTCTTGCGGCCAAGTGGTACATTGAGTTACCACGGGCCTCTTTTTACAACTTTAGCCAGTTAGCTACCTCGTTCTTAACTCACTTTCAGTTGCCGGTCAGATACGATAACGGCACGGAGTTATTAACTTCACTAAAACAATCGACGTCCACGTATATTTCTGATCACATTCATGAGTGGAGACGTCGTAGGAGGTTAGTGAAAGTTTTTATCCCGGACCAAATCTTAGCTGAATGGTTTGTCAAATCATTATTACCGAAGATTACTGAAGATGTAGCTAAGGCCGGAGTAGTTACTGAGGAGCAAGTCATTGCTCAGGCACAATACCTTGACTTAGTTTACACTCAGTCAGGTACATTACACGAGAAGATTCCGGATCTTCCAAAGTCGAATCAAATCGCTGCTACTCCTTCGGGATCTCATGCCGCTGATGGTATGATTGGTATCGTGACTACGAAGAGCAAGAAGAAGTCTTCCAAGGCTTCAAATACTCCAATTATCACTTTGCCTGATTCTCCGACAGGAGAGTCTTCTCCTCCTGAACTTACCGCCGATATTCACGCTGTAGAGTCATCTACGGCCAAATCAAAAAACGGTGGAAAGAAGAAAGGAAAGAAGAAGGCTAAAGCAGACAAGGCTCTGAAGGAGAAAACAGAAAAGTCGGAAACCAATGACGAAAAGCGCAAACCTCGATATCCTTGTCTTATTTGTGAAGAGGATAATTTTACGAGAGATTGCCCTCATCGGGCCGAGGTTGTGAAAATAGTCAAAGGTGCTCCCACTCCTGCTGTGTTAAAAAATCCATTTCCGGAGCAGGAGAATAAGATGATAGGTTCTTCTTCGAATGCCAGTGAAGAACCCATTTTGATGATGTCTCATGTGAGGATTACGACTCGATTGCAAGATTATGGTAGTAAGAATCCTGTTGATGGTAAGGAAGCAGAATCTTCTCACTCTAACCCATCAACCTCAGCTCCTGGTTCTGATCCACTACAGATCGAAAAACCTAACCCAGACTTAGTGATTAAGCCGCCCGCCAAGGGTGTACTTCGAAGGTCTGCTTTCAATCCACATGCGAGAGCAGCCCAGAATTACAACATTGTTGAGGACTTAGCTGTTTCACCCTCAGCAATGTCGGTGTTAGAAGTGCTGCAATCATGCCCAGCACAACGAAAATTGTTTTTGTCGGCTATCGGAGCTGTTGATGTTCAGGATCCGAATCTAATGATCTTCGATCTAGAAAATAGTACACCGCGTCTCCCCCATCAAATGGCTTTCCAAATTCCAGTGATAGTCAAAAACAGACCTATTCATCGGACTGTTATTGATGAGGGAGCTTCTACGTGTATTATGTCAATTCAATGTTGGAGATCCCTTGGTTCTCCTTCGTTGAACCAATCCCCCACCATCCTTAAGGCCTTTGATGGCCGTGGGTTCCGTCCGTTTGGTATTCTACAAGAATTGCCTATAGGGGTAGAAGGTAAAACCGTTAGTCTGGATGTGGAAGTGGTTGATGCCCCTCTAGACTACAACCTTCTTTTGGGTCGAAGTTGGTCATATGCTATGACAGCGGTCGTTTCATCGGTCTTTAGAATAATCAAGTTTCCACATAACGGTAAGATCATGACTATTGATCAGCTGACATACTTCTCATCCGACCCAGCCTCTTCAGAGAGTATCCAGCATGTCGGTAAGACGACAATCCCTTATAGGGACATTGGTGTAGGTTTAGTTAAGGATTCCGGTTTACTGGGAACTTTTCCTCTCCCTCCACTCAACGTAGACCCTTCATTTGCGACAATTCATATGATTACATCAGAAAATATTATTTACGACGATCCTTGGATTGTCCCATCTGACTCTGAGATAGACTCATTCGGTGATGCTATGCCTTTGAGTCCATATGAAATTGCTTATGAAGCTGTCATGTCTTTTACCGACTCGCATTCAACCGAAATCGACCAAATGAATGTGGTCAGTGAAGAATCACTTTTCACCTCAACCTTAGAACGGATAGCGTTTCCCGAAGTCGTATCATCTGACGAACAACTTCGCGAAATCCTAAGTGTAGATGATCTACCATGGGAGGATCTCCATCACAGATCTTCGTTTTTACCTAAGGATGATGCATTTGAAAATGATTTTTCATCTATCTTTACTGCTGAATATGTCAAAGACGCTTAGGATCCAACGAAACATTCTGATTCAGAGTTGAATTTGGGGAATATTTCTCGTACTATTCCCATTGATATTTCAGTGAAACCCGGAATCGAGGAAAAAATTCATATAGGTGCCGCTTGTACAGAAGATGAAATCCAAACTTACAAGGCCCTATTCCAAGAATTCCGCGATGTGTTTGCCTGGTCTTACGAGGAAATGCCGGGAATCGATCCTGCCATTGTTGTTCATGAAATAAAGACCTACCCGGATGCTAAACCCGTCCGGCAACGGTTGCGTCAGATTCACCCTCGAAAAGCGGCTGCGATTAAAGCAGAAGTCGAAAAGCTGTTGAAAGCAGGTTTCATTTATCCGATCCCGTTAACGGATTGGGTATCGAATATTGTTCCGGTTAACAAAAAACAAGGAACAATAAGAATCTGTATCGACTATAGGGATATAAATCGAGCTTGTCCAAAAGACAACTATCCTACGCCTTATATCGATCAAATTATTGATGATTGTGCCGGAAGTGAAATGTTTTCCTTCATGGATGGTTTTTCGGGCTATAATCAAATCAATATTCTACCTGCCGACCAACCAAAAACGGCATTCATTTGTCCATGGGGGACATTTGCTTATTGCAAATTACCTTTTGGGCTTAAGAATGCCGGGGCTACTTTTCAACGGGCGATGTCTTATGCATTTCATGACATCAAGCACATTGTGCAACCCTATCTCGATGATTTGCCTGCTCATTCTTTACATCGAGCTGATCACCTTGTCCACCTACGAGCAATCTTTATGAGGTGTAGGCATTATCGAATTCGGTTGAATCCCCACAAGTGTGTTTTCTGTATAGAAACAGGTCGATTGCTGGGATTTGTTGTTTCAAAAGCCGGCATTCGCGTCGATCCCTCGAAATTCGAGGCTATCATCAAATTGCCTCCTCCTTCGAGTTTGCGCCAACTCCAAAGTTTGCAAGGGAAAGCAAACTTTTTACGCCGATTCATCCCAAACTATGCCGAGGTCACTAAAGGTTTTACACGGTTGTTGAAACAGAACGCACAATTCTTTTGGGACGAGATTGCCCAACAATCTTTTGATGCACTTAAATACGCGTTGACCCATGCACCGTTGTTGCATCCTCCCAACTACAACCAGGACTACTTCTTATACCTCGCAGCTTCGCATTCCACCATTGGAATGGTGTTAGTTCAAGAAGATGAATTCGGAGCGGAGCATGTGATATATTATCTTAGTAGGACCTTGAATCCCACTGAGCTAAAATATTCGCATGTGGAGAAATTGGCCCTGGCAGCCGTTCAAGCTGTCCAGCGTTTTCGTCACTACATTCTTCTCCGTAAAACTACAGTTATTTCGGATTGCAACCCTATGATTTATATCTTGACAAAACAATTGCTAGGGGGCAAGTACTCTAAATGGATCGTTATCCTGCAAGAGTTCGACTTGGAGTTCGAGAAGTCCAAGTCTAAGAAATCCTTAGTTTTTGCGGAATTGATGTGTGATTTCCCTAGTGCTGACACAGAGACTGTGGCAGAAGAGTCCATTGCAGACGAATCTTTGTTTCTTATCAGTACTATAGATCCATGGTACGGGGATATAATCATCTATCTCCAAACCCAAACCTTTCGGCCTGAAGCTTCCAAAGCGGAACGTCGAAAAATTCGGTTTCAATCCCAGCCATATAAAATTATTGGAGATACACTTTATCGCAAGGGGGCAGACTTAGTTTTTCGACGTTGTTTAACTCACGAAGAGGCTGAGAGAGTTTTGAATGATTGTCACTCTCGAGCATGTGGCGGTCATATGTCTGGGTATGCCACAGCTCAGAAGGTGTTGCGCGCTGGCTATTTATGGCCGTCTATGTTTAAGGATTGTATCATTGCCGTCAGGAAATGCCACAACTGTCAAGTGTTTGATCGCAAGATGCGCGCTCCACCTGCTCCTCTCCACCCTATAATTGCCGCTGGTCCATTCGCCAAATGGGGTATCGACTTTATTACTTGTAACCCTCACTCGGCCGGGGGGCATGCGTATATCATCCTTGCGGTTGATTATTTTACTAAGTGGGCCGAGGCGATGCCTACATTCGACGCAAGCGGCAAAACAGCTGCAGTTTTCGTATTCAATCATATCATAACTAGGTTTGGTGTCCCACAAGCAATCATTACTGACCATGGGAGCCATTTTCGAAACATCATGATGACTGAGCTTACAAGCCAGCTTGGTTTGCGCCACGATAGCTCTACTCCTTATTATCCGCAAGCCAACGGCTTGGTTGAGTCTATCAACAAAGTTCTGGTTATCATGATCCGACGAACCATTGGTGTTCATCGGTCGAATTGGCACAACATGTTATTTTCAGCGCTATGGGCATACCGAACCTCAGTGAAAAATTCAACAGGGTTCACTCCTTTCCAGCTAGTTTATGGCTTGGAAGCTGTGTTACCCATTGAATGCGAAATCCCATCACTTCAAATGGCTGTCGAATTACTTCCAGCTACTTCCGAAGAGGAGAAACGTTTATTATACTTGGCTAAATTAGATGAGACTCGACGTGACGCTACATTGGCAATCGAGACTCACGCGAAACGAATGAAAGCTTAGTATGATAGAAATGTAACACCTCGAAGTTTTTCGGAAGGAGACCTAGTGCTATTATATGATCAAGCTAACGATAAGCTAGGTGCTGGAAAATTTGTTCCTATGTGGCATGGACCCTACATTGTAAAGCGAAAGCTAGCAAAAGGGGCTTATGAGCTGGTTGATTTTGATGGGGACTCTTTGGGTAAACCCAGAAATGGACTTTACCTAAAGAGGTATTATGCTTAAATGGTGGGTATGGAGAAATCTTTAGATAGGTTAGATTTTCTTTCTAGCTAGCGTGTTTGTTAGTTTAGTCAGTGTGCTTAGCTTAGAGAGTGTGTTTTTCGTCGTTATTCTGGCTTATCTTGGTTTTACTCTTGATATTGCAGATGTCGACGCCTCTCCAAACATACATTGGATTTGCTGATGGTGCTTGTCGTAGTACACGGAATATCTCTTCCGCAGCTTGGGTTATCTATTCGCCCTCTGACGAGTTAGTTTATATGCATGGGGTAAGCCTTGGTCAAACAACGAACAACATTGCAGAATACAGTGCAGTGGTTGAATTATTATCCGAATCTATTTCATTTGGAATTCGACGTTTGATAGTGAGGTTAGATTCTGAACTTGTTGTATTACAGCTTAATAGAGTTTATGCCATTAGAAATCCTGTGTTATTAAGGTTGTTTTTGAGAGTGCGTCTCTTGGAACGTGAATTTGATTACATTGAATATCAGCATATTCCAAGGTCTTTAAATACATTAGCAGATGCAATTGCTTCTCGAATGTTGGACAGACATTTACAATAATCATGCAAGTAAATTTAAAAACATTTCATCACATATGTTAAACAAGATAAGCCGGTAATAGTGATATATATATAGATAGGAGTATGTCAAAAAATATATACATCGTCTTCGATCATAGGTTGAAAACACCTTATGATCGGCAAAAATGATAAGTACAAAAAGTCAAAATGTCACATGTGACTACAAAAGTGACTAGTCAATCACTGGTGGTGCTCTCTGTATGACACCACTGCGCGGGCTACCTTACGCAAAAATCTCCTAAACGGTCCAGGGACCGCGACTACGAAGCGCTGAAGCCTGGTAGGAATGTCGTCCATAGTAGTCTCAGGTATATCTGCCGTGAGACGCTCTAGATCATGCTCCAACTCAGTTAGTACTTCTGCAGCCGCGTCCTGTGGGGCCGGTACCGGTGCAGCTGGATGTAGTCTATCAAAAGGCTGGAGGTTGGCTGGACGCTGTGGACCAACATCTGCATTTTGAAAATTTTACTGTTAGTTTTGAGACGATATATATGAAAAATAAAAAAATACATAATTAGAAAACTTGTGAAAAATAAAGTACCTCTGTCATCCCATTGTTCTTCCGGTGGAAGAACCATGTCCGGATCACCTCTAAAATCCACTCCGGCATACGGAAAGTCCTGTATCGAAAAAACCTGGTCCTCTAACCAGTGAAAGTAACTATCTGAGAATCGAACCACCGCCATGCCCTCGTCAGGATGCCGGGCCATCACCGCAACCCATCGTATCAGCTTTGGCTCCCGAGGACCCAAGATATCAACAGTGAGTTGCTGAGGGATCAGCATTGGAACTCTCTCCAAGGCAAAGCTCATGACTAGAGGCCCATATCCAAAAGTCTTTAGTCGTCCGTTCTTTGCCTTGGTCAGTTGGCTCTTCATATGAGCCGACACAGCTTCACACCAGTTGAAAATGGTGCCTTGGTAACAGTCAATTGCCATCCGCATTTGGGATCCGGAAGCAATGTGTAAAGCGGCCGCGCCGCAAATTCTGGTAACCGTGAACGCTATGACTTTGAGTTCACGCAGAGTGATGTGTTTTATCTCTATGCCTTTCAAATGGTGAGCCCCAGGTGTGCACCACTCGTCGCGGAGACTATCAAGGGATTGGCCACCCGGCCTAGTCCCCGCAAGACTGAGTTGCTCGCCTCTGTTCGGCAAGCCAGTGAGAAAGTATACATCCGAGGGCTCTATCTCGAGCTGGTGCCCTCCTATGTAAAAGCATTGTTCTTGAACGTTCCATCGCTCAACCAGCCATTCCAAGAATCTTACCTGGCCCCTCATGCCCGGTATGGTCCAGTATTTGTATAACCCGCATGCTCTTAGGGCATCCAGGGAAGGTTGATGATTTATTGCAACTTCATCATCCTCTACATGCTCTCGTTCTCTCCAATCTAACATGGTTAATGCCCTGCACACCAGAAATATTCATTAGAAATTGATTTGGGAATTTTTAGATAGTTATTTGAGGGGGTTGGGGTTTTGAAATGCGCATTTCACGGAAGACGCACCCCGACTTTACAGCACAGGGCGCCCGGACGCGGCTGGCCTGAAGGCGGACCGCGTCTTCCAACCATTTTCCTGTATAGGAAAAAGTCGGGGGACGCGGGTCACCCGTAGGGCACCCGCGTCCGCCGAGAGGCGCATTCCAAAACCAAAACCCCCCCAAAAAATGAAACTAAGACCTAAAAATTAATTCTAAATGGATAGAAATGCAGAGTAGGATGTGTAAAATACCTGGATAAGACGGCGTTCGATTCCGACGGTCGGATTTTCCGCAGCGACCACGGGAAATTTTCTTGTCAAAAGCTCCTTTTTCAACCTCAACAGTGAAATGGTAAAATGACATGGTAAAAGGTCTTTTTATAGGTTTTTTGGATGAATTAGTTCATTTTTTACCATGAAAAGATGTTTTTCGATGTATTTTTGCCTATTTTAAACAGGTATGAGTAATGTGTTGCTTTTGTGCAGGACAAAGGGATTTCGAGGGAAATTGTCATTTTTCACGAGCAAAAATATCAGAGTCATCTTTTAAGCCCTTTTCTGACTCCTAAAACATGAAAAGATCGCCGAGCGTTTCTTTTACACTCGTTAAAACGGAATTAAAAGACGGTCCCCTTTTAGCTCTTTTCTGACCGCAAAATCAGGAAAAGATTGCCGGGTTTTTGTCGTTTCAAACTCGATAAGGAAATAAAACGACGTGTCCTTGATCGCTTTTTACTTTTCAGGTCAACGACACTATTATGAAAGTACTCCTTGGTCACAAGATCAAGCGGTTCCCCCAGGTATTATTTTATACTTTTTCGGGCTTGAGGGACACAAATGTACGAAAAAGTTCAACGTGGAGTCTCCTTTAGTTTTTTCAGACTCTCTAAAAATTGAAAAACACCGAGTTTCTCCTATACTGGGCTCGTTAAACTTTTACAGTAGAGGACCTGTTCAATTACAAACAGGAACGAACCACTCCTTCCTAGGGTTCGAATTTAAACTAGGTTGGACTCGTCCGAAGGATGAGCTTATAATCAAGCATATGTTATCCTCCTCAAGCTTGTTAAAAATAAAGAGGTACTTGCCAGAAATGGTGGGGGAAAAGAGAGAAGAATGAACCTGTTTGTTACCTTTTGTCTCGAAAGAAACTTTATCACCGCTCTTGAACACGACACTGTCTCATTCACCTCGGTTGGGAAATCTTTTACCTCACAGTTGATCAAACCACTTTGAAAGTCTTTAACCGGGGTTCCGGGGATTAACTTTGAGTTATTCGTCACCAAGCCATCTGTCGTGTCGTTATGTGTTCAAGAGGTCTGCAAGCAAAACTTTCATCTGCAAAATACTTGTCATCCATTTGACCATCCCTGAGTCAGTCCTTACAGCAACATTTCTTCAACTTGAACAATGATTTCGTGTTGCGGGCTTGCCTGCAACGGGTCGCTTTCTATCGACATCGACACATTATCTAGAAAGATGACTTAGGAATCGACAGTACCTTGAAGTCTGCATGCATCAATGGCAGGTTTCTCGCCTTTGACGTCAGTTTACATCATTGACTTTCGATCAAAGGATTCCGTGAAGTGTTCGACATCAAAACATCTATTCACATTTCACGGGTTGTGCTTGGTACTTTGAGAACCATTGACATTACTGGTGGTCTCTCTCACTCTTGTTAACAGTTTACATCATCGACTGGTAATCAAGTGGTTTCTAACATGTTCGACATCAAATCATTTAATCACATGGCTAGAATCGTACCAATTTGGGAAGTAGAAGTGAAGACCCTGGATCTAGCTTCTACCATCCAGGCTGCAAGGAGTTTTGTATTCATTATCTATGTAGACTAATCATAAACAGATGGCTGCGTCCATACTGTGTCTACAAAAGTCTATAAAAATGATGTACTGCAAGATCATTCCTGTATCAGAGTAGTTAGTCCATTAGTTAAAGTTTTGAATCTGAGTATGGGAATGCCTACCTCAGTGATGATATAATCTTAGACATGTATTTTGTGTTGAAAATTGCAGGTTCCAACCAGGTCATCCACAAGACAATCCTTGAAATGATAAAGCGCTTCACCCTTCCTAGAATTACAAAACCCTAATCTATTCCAGGCTTCGCACTTTAGGGGGCAATCTGTTACACTAAAAAATGTCACCATGACTATTTACAGTTAGTATGGCTCAATCAACAGTCATGCTACCCTCTTAGGCAAGTCTTATGCCTCTGCTATCCATCTCAAACTCAAAGAAGAGAGAAAGTCTTGTAAAAAATGTGTTTATCTCTGGGGACGTAGGTTCTCTCAAGCCTTAGCTGCGGGGACGCTCACAATGTTCACAAAGGCTGCGTCTTTGGACGCTCTGTATATTAAGGGACAGGTGCGTCCTTCTGTAAAAGGCAAAATGCGCAAGTTTCATCTTAAAAAAGTTACTTGTGGTTACTTCTAGAACTTTCTAGAGGTCAGTTTGATGAAATGGATGCGCCTCCAGTTGGTTCAGGTATCCCTATTAAGGAGGAACTTATCCCATCAATAAGGGAGCTATCCCACCCAAAGAGGGGGATTATCCCATTGATGGTGGACCTGAATAACCTCTTTACAGCACTATAAATAAAGGCATTGAGCCAGTGGGAGGGGAGGTTGAAGCTATACATTTTCTTTGGGTAAATGCTGCAGGAATTAGGACTCCCATTTAGAACCTTGTGAGGAGAGATTGTCTTTGCTTGATTCTACTTGGAAGTGGGTGAGCTTTGTCAAAGTAGAGGAAAACCCTCGATGGACCCTGGGAGGAGCTTGCACAACACCAAGGCCAGGTTGTAAGAGTTTCTTTGTTTCGTTATTAATACAAACTGGTTCATTTTTCTCAATAGCTTGTGTTAATGAGTTATTTCATGTGTTCCTTGGTCTGCATGTTGAATATATGTTTTATTATATGAGATGCAAGTGCTTGGTAATTGTTTGATTGTTTGTGGTTGCAGGAATTGATGTGAAGGAGGAGCTCATCCGGATCGGCAAGGACGGACTACAACAACAGCATTTTGGAATAAGGTAAGCCTAAACACTTGTAGTTTTCATGTTTTAAAAGATGTATTTAGAGAAAGATTGCTCCATTTTGTCTTGTTTGTCGCTAGAGAGTTTAGACTCCTAGGGAGGTCAGTTGTGTCCGCACAAACGACTTTTTCCGCCACGACAACATCAAGGCCCTCTTGTGATGAGTCACTTCTTGTCGACATCAGTGCATTATCCAAGAAGTTGACCTAGAAACACCCTTCGAGTACCTTGAGGCTTACATGCATCAATGGCAGGTTTCTTACTTCCAGCGATAGGTTGACATCAATGGCCTTCGACCGAAAGACATTGTATGGTGTTCGACATCAAATTGTCCATTCACACCATGCAGAATGTACTGCAGTACCTTAAGGATCATTATCATTATCAATGATTTCTCTCGCATTTGTTAACATCTTACATCATTGGCTGGTAATCAAATGGTGTCTTCCCATGTTCAACTTCATATCACATATTCACATGGTTAGACTCATACTTGAGCGAACGACTGAACAAGATAGAAGACCCTGGATCTAGTTTCATCCATCCAGGTTGCGATTTCAGGAGTACTAAATCATATGTACAATGGATTTACATTGATAGTCATTCTGATCATGGGTCTATATCTGTAGACGACTATTTATGTACATGTAATGAAAGTTTATAAGCTAATCATGGGTATGCCTTCCCTCAGCAATTCATGTAAAATCAAATATCATGATATATGTATTGTAATTGATGCAGGTCACCTTCCACTTTAATACCTCCTGATCACATCGTAAAGCATTTCATTCGACATTGGCATTTTTCAAACTTCATGCTTTAGGGGGCAGTTGTTACAGATCCATTTGGGCACATCAATCCCATCATCCAGATCATTGTTTAAGGGCTCATCAAACCTTAATTTCAGTTGCTTCATGCCCTAAACAAGTCACCCCTTTGAATGCCTCCTTCCCAGACAATTTCATGACTTGAAGACATCCAGAAATAGCCTCTAGAGGGACCAACACAGGTAAGCCCTTGTAAAGGTGCACTGTAGAGCAGTTGAGTCCACTACTAGGGTGCTCTATAGAGCAATTAGGATTCCTTTTACCTTCAATAGGCGAGAATGAACAAAATTTACATAGGGTTTGGGGAATATTCTTATCTTTTGGAGTCATCTAGAAGGTTACCTCACTTATCAACTCCTATGAGCTCGAAAATGGATGAGGAATGAGTTAAGGTGCATCCTATCCTCTCATCCCTTCCTCCATGAAACTAATTCTAAGTATGGAAGGCCATTCAATGCCACCATTTATGACAAAACCTCCTTCACCTTCTTATAAATTGACCACTCATCTAAGTGATCCGTTGCTCGATTATGTTGAATTGTAAGGACATAATGTTGCTATGAGATTTGGCTTTGAAGCAAGTATTGTAATGATACACTTTTGTCATGCTTTTGATGTGATGTGATGTGGATGGGATCCAAGCTAGAGGAATGGCTTTCAATTAGACATGAATGGTTGTAATTCCTTCTTCTATTCAATAAAGTTTTTGAACCTTTCCCCCATATGTTTGTATTGTTTTACAATGCTTAGATGTGTGAATTGTATTTGATTCCTTTCACTTATATTCATTAGATCTTTCACTTTGATCGGTTCTTTGTTTTTTTTTGTGTTTAAAGGTACTTCTCAAGCATATTAAGTATGGGAAGGAGTGATGGGATTGATACAAGGGAGACGAGAGGAAAGCAGAACTATAAGTAGTTCTTCTCATATTCTCATCTTATCTATTACTTATAGGAAAAGACTAAAACACTTTAAATTGTTGTTCTACATGCAGCTACTTATCTAGGGAATTAGTATTTATCAGTAGATACCAAATTCTCCAGAACAGAAGGCAAAGGAAGAGCAGGAAAGTGCAAGAGGGCATCGGGATTAGCAACTACATTAGATTTTCTTGCAGGTACCGAGTTGCATGTATGTTTCCTTCACTAGTTTTGGAATGCATGGCATATGCATGCAGATTTTTGGTTGTGATATATCATTAACATGGAGGATGGGTGATATTGACAGTGGATTTCCTAGGCTTGCTATTTCCTGGATAGTCATGGTGATTGTAGGTTTACTTTCATTGTTTTTCTTTGGTTGGTTTTCATGTTTCCTTAGTTTCGGTTGAGTTATTAGTCCTAGAAGCCCTGGTTGGACAAGCTCTCTCGAAACTTTGTAACAGCTTGGGTTGAATTACTAGTCTTGGAAGCCTTGATTGGATAAAAGCTTTCGAAGCCCTTGGTGGATTGAGTTACTAGTCTTGGAAGCTCTAGTTGGAAAAATGATCTAGAAGCCCTAAATAAGCATTGGGTTGAGTTACTAGTCCTGGAGTCCTTGGTTAGACAAATGATATGGAAGCCCTCGAAGGCTTGGATGGAGACAAATGTGATGATGGTTTTTTGATGTTTGACTGTGAGGTATAATCACTATTTGATTGGTTGAGGTGGATGGAATTTGGAAGCCTTGGATGAGTTTTGATTGATGTCTTCTATGAGATCCCACATTTATGCTTGGAATATGGCCCAAGTGAATGGCTGAAGAGAGATTTGGGTCATCCATTCTACATTTGGGTGGAACTTGGAAGTCCCATCCCAGGTTTGGGTTTTTCATCATTAACGAAATGTTATTTCTCCTTGTATTTCTATGAGAATTTTGATGGATTGTATGTGGTCTATATGGTTTTACTTTCATGAGTATTTCTACTTCTATTATGCTAGTTATGTATGGATTTTATGAAAATAACCATGTGTATCTCTCATCATGTTTTTACTTGTAATTGAATGATCAATGTATCTATGACCTAATGGATGGAATGGCAGCTGATGTGTTGAGGAATTAATGGTTCTTAGTGATTCTCAAGTAAGTATGAGACCCCTATGCTCAGAACTATTAATTACAACCATAGATTACACATTTGCGATATGTTTGACAAAATGCGTGTCTTGGGTAGTAGGGTTCCAATCAAGGTCTTAAACACGTATTCTTTTAATATTGTAATTTCCATGTTATTTTACTGATTTGAAGAGATGGTTCAATTCTTGGTAGTGACCTCGGTTTTGAGCCTAAAAACATGGTTCAAATCCTTGAGTCATTGGCATAGCACTGGAAAATTTGGTCTTTGGTCACTGGCAAGCAAGCCTGTGAGAGTGACTTTGGGTTTCTGGTTGCTCCCTTGGCCATAACATGGGAGGGATTGTGGCGTAAGAGATCCAGAATATCAGTGGTACCCAGGGAGATGTTGTCTGAGTGGATGACATGTCTCATGAGGGTCCTGTAGCTGATAATTAATATCTATATGGTGTGTTTCTATCAGTTCCACTTCCTTAACATGAATTAGGAGGTCGAATCATATCATAGTGGCCTCTCTTTTACCTCAGCTGAACTTTGTTCATGTAGATATGGGAGGAGGGTGTTACAGACTGGTATCTGTGCATAGTTCACCCGTCAGACTAGATGGGCTATGTGTTGGTCATGCATGCATGTCAGTTGCATGTGTTTCTCTCACCCTTGAATTCCATGTGCTTTTTGCATTTGCATGATGTTGTTCATGGTTGTAGTGATGTCGTCATGTTAAAATTGAGGTGTTATTATGGAATTCATTGTTGTGAGTGTATGATTGGTTACATGTCAATTTATGTTGCTTACTTGTATCATTGTAGTATGCTTGGTTACCTTCTTGCATGTATGGTTACATTCTTGTATCCTTTGTTGCATGTAGCATTCTTGCAGGTTTGATTTCAAGTATTGATCATTCATGATTGGTCATATGTGTTTATGCATATGTGTGGATGGTTATGCATCACTTATACATTTCCATGTTTACATGTTGTCAAGTGTATATGACATAATGATGTTGGTTGTCATGCATGAGGTCATGGTGTTTGTTGCCATTGAGATCATGCATTGATGACTCGACCCTAGATAGAATGATGGTTGCATGGTCGTATACTTATGTTTTATGTTTCTATATGTTGTTGTGATTACGTTATACATGTATCACGCTGATTTTTTGATCTTGCAAACAAGGTATCCTCCCCGAACTATACTAAGGTACATTGGTTTATTATGATTTGGTTTAGGTGATATGATACACCTTGTAGGAAGAAATATCCAATGGCTAGCTAGATGGTTGACTACAAAGACTCTCCCTATGAATCAGAAGAGAAATATGGTGTTCGAAACTATTTTGACTTGGCAGTGACACTGAGAATTTTAAAGGAAGAAATAAGGAGTTGTAAGGAAGATAATGATAGAATCATATAGGGACAGGAAATGTTAGCAAAGGTAAATGTAGTCATACTTCAGAGCTTGTTAGAATTGCAGCGACAGAGACCGCTTCAGATCAGCCATGAGCAAGAGAATAGAGCTAATGGGGCGTATGGTAGTATATCACATGGTGGTCACCGATCAGATAGAGATTACATAATGAAAGATGGAAAATTTTTGGACACTCCTGATAGGAGAAGGGATAGATACATGTATGATTCTAGTTCTGATTCAAATAAGCACTATGATCGTCATCAATATCATCCTTATAGGAGGAGTGATAAGGGGTATTTTCTAGATGAGTTTAAGAAATAAAAGCCAGCTAATTTTGATGGATAGGTAAATAAATCACAAGATGCAAAGGCATGGTTGCTACGCATGAAGAAGTTCTTCAAATTGCATGACTATTCAAAGAACATGAAAGCTAGAGTGTTTACATTCAATCTGAAAGGAAAAGTAGAAATTTGGTGGGAAGATGTGAAGAATTTTAGAGGCATAAATGAAGAATATTTGACTTGGAGTGAGTTTGGGTGGCTATTCTTTGAAGAAGCATTTGTCGGAAAGATACTTTGATGACAAGGCAAAAGAATTATATCAACTAAAGATGGGATCCATGAAATATGATGAGTACACTAATAGATTTTTGGAGTTGTTGATGTATGTGCCTTACCTCAAGGAGGAGAAGGCTAAGATTCATAGATTCATTAGTGGATTACCAGTTGCATTCCAAGATAGGATTGAGTTTGATGAGCCTAGATCATTGGAGGAGGCCATACAAAAGTTGAATCATTGCTATGAACAATCAAAGCGTAGAATTGAGACTAATCCAGAATGGAAAGGTAATGAAAAGAACAAATGAAAATGGGACAAGAAGTGAGTACAACCACAGGACACAGGTAACAAGGAGAATGTTGCACCACCTAAGAATTTCAATAAATCAGATAGAGGATAGGGATTTCGGCTAGGAGAATAGAACAAGGACATGGGTTGGAAGCCTATAAAGTGCTGGACTTGTGGAAAAGATCATCGAAGGAGAGGCTGTCAACAAAATTACGGTGGTATACCTTAGATATATAGTGTGCAAGAGGCACAAACTCTTGGGTATGTTGGTCAGAGTATTCCATGTATTTATGCAACATTGGATAACAAACAGGTAGAGCATTAGGCATTTATCATTGAGATGGACGGTAAGATTTTTGATCAAGTTATTTCTATTTTGGTTAACTATTTATCTAATTATAGCTATGTCAGTACTGACTTGGTGGATAAGTGTGGTTTGATTAAGGAATTGCATGTACAGTATTGGTTAGTGCAGTTGGCTACAGGTGCAAAGAAACGAGTTCATCATTGCGTAAGAGCTTGTGCATTTGACTTGAATGGTATGCCTAATGCATCACATTTGAATATATTACCATTGGGTTCATATAGTATGTTGTTGGACATGGATTGGTTGTATCTTCATAGAACCAAGTTAGACTGTTATGACAAAGCCATTAAGTGTGTTTTTGACAATGGAGAATCAAGAGTCTGACAGGGAAAGAAGAAAGCTATATCAGTTAGGATGGTGACAACTATGCAAGCAAAGTGTAGTCATAAGAAAAGGTGAAAGTTATTCACAGTGCAAATTTCTAGTGATAAGGGTAAGGAAGTTGAGGATATAGATGTGTTGAGCAGGTACCCAATTTTAAAGTAGTTCAAGGATGTATTTCCTGAGGACATTACAGATTTTCCACCTCATAGAGAGGTAGAATTTTCTATTGAGTTAGTGCTAGCGGAAGCTCTAACATCAAAATCACCTTATAATATGGGCACACCCTAGTTGGTTGAGTTAATGTTGCAACTGAAGGAAATGTTGGACAGGGGGTATATTAGGCTAACTGTCACCATAGGGTTCACTGGTATTGTTCATAAAGAAGAAAGATGGAACACTCAGATTATGCATTGACTACAGGTAGTTGAACAAAGTGACCATCAAGAGCATGTACCATTTATCGAGGATTGATGATTTGTTCAATTAGCTAAAGGGAGCAACAATGTTATTGAAGATTGATCTCAGATCTAGATACCATTAGGTATGCATTAAAGAGGAGGACATTTACAAGACTGCATTTTGGACTAGGTATGGGAATTATGAGTTCGTTGTTCTTCCATTTGGCTTAACTAATGCTCTAGCTACATTTATGTGTTTGATGAATAGCCTATTGCATCCATATTTGGATACATTTGTTATTGTGTTCATTGATGATATACTAGTATATTATAAAAATTAGGAAGAGTATGATGAGCATTTAGCAGCAGTGTTGAGGTTGTTGAGAGAGCATCAATTGTATGCTAAGCTCAACAAGTGTAGTTTATTTCAAATTGAAGTACACTACTTGGGGTATGTTGTCTCCAAGGAGGGAATTGCAGTAGATCTAGAAAAGTTAAGAGCCATCATGGAATGGGTAGCTCGTAAGAGTGTGGATGAAGTGAGATATTTCATGGGTTTGGAAAACTACTATAGGAGGTTCATCAGGAACTTATTGCAAATTGGTTATCTTATCACATCATTGCAAAGGAAAGGTAAGAAGTTCAAATGGAATGAGTGTGAGGCTAGCTTTGAGCAACTCAAGAAGTTATTGACACATGCACCATTGCTATGGATTGCAGATCCAGACAAAGAGTTTGTGGCATGGAAAGATACCTGCAAGAGAGGACGTGGTGGAGTCCTTATGTAGGATGGATAGGTGGTATGCTATGAGTGACGAAAACTCAACCAACATGAGAAAACTACCCGACACATGATTCTGAGTTAGCAGCAATTGTACATGCATTGAAGATGTGGAGACACTATCTTCTTGGGAGGAGGTTTGTATTTATGAATCATCACATTGGATTGAGGTATTTGTTTGATTGGTTGATTCTGAATGTGAGGAAGGCCAGATGGTTGGCCATAATCAATGAATTTTATTTCGAGATAAGGTACATCAAAGGTAAAGAAAACAGGGTGGTAGATGCTCTCAGCAGATGAGTAGACATAAATCACTTCATACCTATGAGATCCTATGGGACGGACTTAAAGGACAGGATCTTGTAGGTAGGTTAGAAAGATGCTAGGTATATGGAGATTATGAATAGGTTGTAGCAGGATGTTGATATAGGTACATGTACACGTGCACATGGTATGGATTATTGTCTTACAGTAGATTGGTTGGTCAGGTTCCAAGACAGGATATATGTACTGGATAATAGTGGGCTCAAGAAGGTGATCTTGAGGGAGTTTCGTACGAAACCTTGTTCAGGTCACCTAGGTTATGAGGAGACAATGAAATTGGTGAAGAGATTTTACTATTGATCAAATTTGAAGAGGGATGTAGCAGCGTTTGTGGTGTGGCATTTCGTCTGTCAGTGAGTGAAACCAGAGTGTAAATATCCAGGTAGACTGCTATAGCCGATCTCCATTCCAAATTGGAAATGGGAGGTCACTTCCATGGAATTCATTACAGGTTTCTCGAAGATAGTGAGACACCATGATTTCATCATGGTAATTGTGGACATGTTGACAAAGGTTGTACACTTCATTCTGATTAAGTCTACATTCTCAGCTAGCGATGTAACATAGGTATTCATCATAGATCTTTTTAGATTGCATGGTGTTCCAAAGAAGATTGTATCACACAGTAATGTGAAGTTCACTTCCAAGTTTTCGAAGGAGTTGCTTTCAGGTTTGGGCACATAGTTGGCCTTCAACACATCTTATCATTTGTAGGCCAATGGAAAAATAGAGAGGGTCAATATGATATTGGAGGACATGTTGAGAATGTACGTGATGCATCAGTAATGAAAGTGGGAAGAGTATATTCCACTCATTGATTTCACGTACAACAAGGGTTATCAAGAGTCATTGAGGATGAGTCCTTTTGAGGCACTATATGGGCAGATTTATAACACTCCCATCAGTTGGAGTGATCCAGTTAACAGGGTCTTGATTGTACCAGATATGTTGGGAGACACGAAACAAGAAATGTAGGTAATTAAGAAGAATCTAAAGGCAACACAGGATAGGCAGAAGAGTTGTGCATATAGGAACAGGTGGTTCAAGGAGTTCCAAGTTGGGGAATAGGTGTACTTGCACATCAAACCAAATAATATCTCCTTGCAAATTGGATCATGTGTTAAGCTACCACCATGGTTTTGTGGACCCTTACGTATCATTGAAAGGATTGGGTGAGTAGCCTATCGATTTTCACTGCCTCCGAAAATGAAATTCCATGATGTTTACCATGTATATTTTCCTAAGAAGTATGTTAACGATGTTGATCATGCGATTGACAGGTCCTTATTGCAGGTGGAACCAGATGGAAAATTCTAGTTGGAGTCTTATTGTATATTGCATAAAATGGTTCTCATGCTCTGGAACCGTGAAATCAAGAAAGTTAAGGTGCAATGGAAGCACATTGGGCCCGATGAAGCTACGTAGGAGATGGAAGATTAGATGCGGGCTATGTATCCTTCCTTGTTTGCTAGTTGAGGCAAAGCAATTTTGGCTTGGTGTTTTGGTGTGATTTTGGTATATGATTTGGTATATGTTTTGATATATGTTTCGATGATGTTGGTTTATGTACATATGTATATGGATGTAAATAACACCACTATACATGTTATAAAGCTCCACTATGTGGTATGTTGTTATGATGTCATGTTATTATGTTGTTATGTTGGTTTCTTCTCAACAGGTTGATAATTGTAAATACTGCATTGAGCTAAGTTATAAAGCTCCATCGACAGTATATTTTTCTTACAATAGTTTTGTGGTTATAGGTGTTGTTGAACACCAAGGATGGTGTTCCCCCAAGGGGGAGGGTTTTGTAACAACCTTGGTGAAAATTCCATGTAATAAAAGTA
The DNA here is from genome assembly GCA_031772625.1 of Pinus tabuliformis. Classification (NCBI taxonomy): domain Eukaryota; kingdom Viridiplantae; phylum Streptophyta; class Pinopsida; order Pinales; family Pinaceae; genus Pinus; species Pinus tabuliformis. The sequence goes on from CM062816.1 coordinate 841,338,495, forward strand.
AATAAAGGAAAAATAATAACCATGGATGATGGTACACTTATTCCAAGTTGAATGTTGGGAAACATCCTAGTGATGGGGATCACTTGTGATTGTTTATGGCTAAGAAAATTGGCAAAGGAAATTGCTAAGGATTTGGAAAAGAAAAATGGAAATTTGGAACATTCATTTATGAAAATAATGGAAATTAGGAGAAAAGGGAGGTGAAAGGTCAGAAGTTGCATGTGAGGAGGAACTTGAATGAAAATAATGGAAAATGAAGAAATATAAACATCATTCATAAAAATGCTTCAGAGGATCAATTGGTAACCTTTTGTCAATTCATTTTTGGAGCTCTCTCATTATTCTCTCTCTCTTTCTCTCTCTCTCTCATACTCTTGTAGACTTGGAGTTTTCTTGGATCACTCTTGGAGGGTGCGACATACTTGGATTTTTGGAGCAAGAAGGAAAAGGAAGAGAAGGAAAGCACAAGAGAGTATCCAGATTAGAAGCTACATCATATTTTCTTTAGGTAACGAGTTGCATGTATGTTTCCTTGACTAGTTTTTGCATGCATGGAATATGCATGTGTATTTTTGGTTGTGATCTATCATTGGCATGGAGGATGGTCGGGATTGACATTGAATTGCCTAAACTTTCCATTTCCTGGATAGTAATGGTGATTGTGGGTTTACTTTCATTTTTTTTTGTTTTTGTTTGTTCTCATGTTTCCTTACATTGGGTTTAGTTATTAGTATTAGAAGAATTGGTTGGACAAATGCTCTGGAAGCCCTGTAACAGCTTGGGTTCAGTTACTAGTTCCATAAGCCTTGGTTGGACAAACACTCTCGAAGCCCTTGGTGGGTTGAGTTACTAGTAATAGAAGTCCTGGGTGGACAAAAGCTCTCGAAGCCTTGAATAAGCTGTGGGTTCAGTTACTAGTCCTAGAAGGCTTGGTTGGACAAACACACTCGAAGCCCTGGAAGGCTTGGATGGAGACCAATCTGATGATGGTTTTCTGATGTCTGACCATGAGGTGGAATCACTATTTGATGGGTTGAGGTGGATGGCCTATGGAAGCCCTCCGTGAGTTTTGATTGATGTGTTCTATGAGATCCCACATTCATGCTTGGAATATGGCACAGGGGTGAATGGATGAAGAGATATTTGGCTCAACCAATGTATGGTCGGGTGGAACGTGGAAGTCCCATTTCGGGTTTGGATTTTACATCATTAATGAAAGGTTATTCCCCTTTAATTTCTATACGAATTTTGATGGATTGTATGTGGTCCATATGGGTGTACTTGAATCATGAGTATTTCTGCTACTATTATGCTTGTTATGTTTGTCTTTTATGAAAACAACCATGTGTGGCTCTCATCATGTTTTTACTTGTATTTGAATGATCAATGTATCTGTGACCTAATGGATGGAATGGGAGTTGATGTGTTGAGGCATCAATGGTTCTTAGTGATTCTCAAATAAGTATGGGAGCCCTATGCTCAGAACTATTGATTACACCTCTAGATTACACATTTGCAATATGTTTGACAAAATTCCGGTCATGGCTAGTAGGGGTCTAGTCAATGTCTTAAAAAATTATTTGTTTTAATACTATCATTTCAATGTTATTTTATTGATTTGAAGAGATTGTTCAATTATGGGTAGTGACTTGGGATTTGGTCCTAAAAAAGTGGCTCAAATCTCGTATTCATTGGTATAGAACTGACAACTTTGGTCTCTGGTAGATGGCAAGTAAGCCTATGAGAATGAATTTGGTTTTTTGGTCACTCCCTTGGCCATAGCATGAGAGCAAGTGTCCTAAGAGATCCATAACATTAGTGGGACCTAGAAACATGTTGTTTGAGTGGATGACATGTCCCCTGATAATCTTGTAGCTGATAATTAATGTTTGTATGGTGTGTTTCCATTGGTTCCACTTCCTTAGTGTCACTTAGGAGGCCGAATAATATCATAGTGGCCTCTCGCCGCATGTCTACCTCGACTAATCGGTTGCTTAGGTAGATGTGGGAGGAGGGTGCTACAGGGGATATACGAAGACATCCCCATATCATGGATAATATGAACTAATGAGGAATAGTGAATATTACAGAAATGAATCATCAACCACAACTTCTATATCAACTCAAGGAAGGTGGAAGATTAAGTCTGTAAATTCCAATGACTTCTTTGATTTGGAAACAAAAAACTTCAAATAGAACTCTTGAAAGATAAATATCAATTTCTATTAATTTCAATTAATGATTCAAGACCGAGGATGTGTTTCAAGTCATTCGAATCAACAATTACCATGTTATTTCATGAATATATAATGTTGTAAGTTTTGGACAACATAAACAACTTTCAGTGCCAACTTTTCAATGTGGAATAGTGAAGCTTGGTAATTACATGTCCTTTTATCATATAGTAAATACCACATTCATTTAGCATCACATCATTTTGGATGAGAACCATACAATGGCTGATTCAGAGGTTTGAAGATAGAGAAAAGAAACCCAATTGTAATAAGGGGTACTAAATAATTAGGTAGACAACAAGGCTTGCTTAAAATCATCAAAGGGTTTCTAATATTTGTCATCCCATATGAAAGGTACATCTTTGTTCAAGAGTCACATTCAACCTTTTGTTATCTAAGAATAATTGGCAATAAATATTTGCAGGAAGTTTGCTTTCCCTTTTAAACATTGAATTTAATTAAGAGTATGAGGAGGAGGTACATTAATGACCACCTCCACCTTTAAAGGATAGATTTTGATCTTATTCTTGGATGTAATGAAACATAGTCACCTCTTGGAAACCATACAAAATAAACACTTGTATAGGCTCAAATGATTCTTGTAAAAATGAAATCATAGAAATATGTCCCTAAGATGGGAAAAATTCTCCTCATGTCAAAGGAAATGAACTATAAGGTCATGCAAAAAAACTTCAATTGTGTGTTTGAAGTCATGAAAAGCATAGGATATGGAAGTGGCACCAACATTTTTAATACCAAATCGTAAATTTATAAAAGTGAATTTTCCACAAGGGAATATAATGGTGATATTATACTAATATTCTAAATTGATATGTATTTTATTATATCCATATAAGCCATCCATACAGGAAAATATGGTGCTCCCAAAACAAGCATCAAGAATCTGATTGATGAAAGGGGTTGGATAATTGTCCTTTGGAAAACACAAACCACTTGTTTCTTAGTGATCAAAACAATATTAGAAACCTACTATATTAAGGTTACCAGATAGATAAAATCATCATCCAAAACTTTTTGGACCTATGCTTTAAAGGTAACTTCTTTACAAGGGTTCACTAGTATGAACATTTTCTACACTAGGTTGGCTCCATCATACATATTAATGTCATTTTTGTTGATTGGAAGATCAATTCCATGTGTTTCTTTGTAATACCAAGTGAACACATCACATTAAATCGATAGACAATAGATAAGATAAATTTGAATACATATTATACACAAGGATATAGAATTTTATTCAAGTCTAATGACCCTTGGTTTCATGTTCCAAGTGGTCTCTTACACTCCAATGGACTTTCACATTCCACACCATAACCCTTAGAATATTGAATGCATGCAAATAATAGGTTGAATGATCTCTCTGAAATAATTCTATATGGTGGGAGCACTCAAGTTCTCAATCGGTGATGGTTTAAGGATCACCACCAACACTGGAACACCTAATGTAGTTCCTGGAACTCTCCCAAATCTAGAAAGAAGCTGAAGTCTTATGCTAGAGGAAGTGATCCCTATTTTTTTGAAAAGGGAGACCTTAGGGTCTCAACTTATAAGGCTTAGTTTGATTCCCTGAACTCTTCCAAATCTAGAGAGAAGTTGTTAGTCTTTTGCTAGGGGAAGTGTCCCTAATTCTTTTAATAGGGAGATCATCAACCTAGAGAAGGGAGATCTTCAAGTGACTGGAGCAAGGGAGAACCTAACCCTGAAAAGGGAGGTCTCAACCTATTGTGGTTTAAGGAAGGCCATCAACCATAATCATTCTCATTGGATTTTGTGTCTTTGGTTACAACACTGAATCTAGGTATGGTTTCCTATGGTTGTAGGCTCAGGAAGAAAGTTAAGGTTGTGGCTTAAGCTTGCTTGATGTATATTTGAATCTTGTATATGATCATCAATTCCTCCTTATCAAAAAAGACGTGAGAAGATGAAGGGATCTCAACTACAAGACTTTTCAATACTTGAGAACAAATCCTATGATATGAGTGAAATATCTTCTTGGGTTTTGAAGCCCATTTCTAAGAAGTGATCCATCTAAGGTAAATATTAGTTACTATAGGAGGCTTTTTCTAAAGAATTTGTATCAATGGTGAGCATGTTTACCACAATTCTTACAAGGGCGAAGATCAAAACAATGATATTTCACAACACCAACTCTGCAACAATGTTGGCATTTGACAATTTGTTCTGAATGAGGAGCAGGAACAAAAGAATATGAATCATCATGAAGAAACCCAACACTATGAAACTAGATGGGCTTGGAATAATTTGGAATACGAAGAAAAACCTCATTATTGTATCCAAGATAATTTTTATTCCGATTGTTAATAATCTATTCTCATTACCAATGATGAGCTCGGGAATTAGAACCTGATCTTCTACATCTGTATGAAAAATCGCTTTTGAAATTGGCACTTGATGGGGATCAACCTCAACTTTACTGAATCGATCACTTGCTGGTTATTGATGGGTATCTATTTTACCCTTAAATAAAGGATTGTTAAGAATAAAAACAAGTTCGTAATGATTCTTATGATATTGTAACTCATCTCATTGTAGTTGTGATTCGCATTGCAGAAACTCTATCTTCTCTTGTGCATTTTGTAGACATAATTTAATATGAGTAAAAGTAGTTTTTTTGATTTTGAATGTGTCCTCATCAAAAGAAAATATCATATTGTTTAATACTTCAACTACTCCATCAACAATTTTCCAACAATTTAAATAAATGAATGCTACCTTTCTTAGAAAGGGGTATTTGAATTGAATATTATTGGTTGATCCAAACTGAAACACTTCTACTCCCAAAGAAATTAGAAGTATCAAGGGCTACCACTAGCGCCAAATGTAAGTGTGGTGCTAGACATAAATATCAAGCACAAAAGTATGCTTCTGATATGCCTATTTTCCATAAAATATATACGAGATACATCCCAATTCAAGATTTCATGTGGGTGTACAATTCACAAACAAATTTGAATGGACCGATAACCAAGTGCTACCAATTAAATCCACATAACTCAATGAAAACTATTTAATGCACATAATATAAACTAATTTCAAAAGAAACTCACCATTATCAAGGCAACCCTAAAAAATTCAATGCACTCTCCAACTAATATGTACCATAGCCTTGATATTATATAGATAGAATAATGCAACATATCAATATACTGTAGCATATATATATACTTAGTCTGGAATTTTGCTTCAGCGAAAAACTTTTAGTACCCAGGAAGCCAATTTTTAGGTAATGGATGATATTTTTTTTTAACTAGGGCATCAAGTTTTTCATGGGGAGAGGCATCCGGTAAGCCTATCTTTTCTATGAAGAGTTCTATCGAGGCCTTCTCTTAGTAGCATATATGTATATTATATTTCAAGAGTTGAAATGCTCCTTTTGATAGCCACACTGATAAAAAAAATTAGATATATAATTAATGCCAAATGAACAATTACATATATACAACATGCCTACACCACTCACGACATGATCTTTAAGAAAAGAACACCAACACTGTCATAAAAACTCACCGCAGGCCTTCAATTCAACACTTATATATGGTATTCAACACCATACTAGTCATACATAATTAAATAGTTCAACCATAATGGATCATTCACTATATACACAGTATTCAGGAAAAGGAATTTGGGATACCATGATAAACCAACTCACTTTAAAAAAATGTTATAGGAATAAGATTTGAATGTCCATTTACCAATGCAATGTAGCAAACAACACATACAACCAACATTCAACATGCACAACGTTCCAAACTTCAAATGGTGCTCAACATAGGTTAAGTTATTCTGGAAAAAGGGATGAAATCACAACATTCAAACCATAACATTCAACTACCATGCCAAAATATGATTCAAACTACCATATGATGCTACTACCATGTGCACAATTGAAGGGAACATTCAACCAACACACCCTATTCACTCAAACTACCATATGCCATTCCATGTTATTCAATACAAATTCATTGAAACGAGAGAAATTCCAGGATCCTTCAGTAATTGAAAGGTTGTAACTATCCCTTTGTAACTCATATGTAGTAACGTAAATCCAGATTGATTATAGCAAGGAAGATTCTCCTCAATAATGAAATATAGAAAAATTGACATGGTTCGTCCTCAAGAAACAACAACACTATAAAACCTGATATGGCCTGTAAGTTTTGGTTCATGTGCAAAGAAGGATGGAAATGTAGAGAAGCTTTTGTGCCTTCGCTGGTGTATATTTGGAAGATTCTTGACAATGTCTAGATACAATGAAATATACACAGAGAAAGGCCATTAGAAAACAATGGGTCAAATTCGATCATGGCAGGAGAACGCTTGCTCTGGTACCATGTGAAACAACATAAAATTGGTAGAGAATAGATAAAATAAATGTGCATAGATATTATTCAGAATGATATATAATTTTATACAAGTCTAATGACCCTTGGTTTCATATTCCAAGTCGTATCTTGGACTCCAATGACCTTTCACATTCCACAGCATAACCCTTAAAGGATTAGGTGTCCAACATAATTCATTAAAAATGGTGATGCAAAGTTCAATTTCTTGAAAGAGTACAATCCACATTATTCATGCTATTTTTCACAATAGTTGGTTTCTTAGCAACGGTGTTGGGAATTGTTTTTTAAATGTTTTCCAAATTCTCCTCTGAGAAAATACCATGTAACATGATTCGAGACTAGGGCTAGAACTAGAGGAAACCAAGATTCTTATATATGCAATCAAAACCAAACTTAACATAATGTCTTGCCATGTGAATCTATATTTGAAGGATATGGAACCACCCAATGGTTATGTGACTACTAGGATCAGTTGGTGATGGAATAAATCATGTGCATGGGAGAAACAATAGTAGATGGAACATTAGACAATGGAATTGGAAAAATGTCCATCAATGATGAGTTCATAAGAAAAATCACATTGATATTTTCATATCCCCAAGGGTTATACCCAACAAATGACACTATGGTTCACGGAATAGTTATTTTGGATATGAATGGAAATAAAAAAGTTGTCAATTTTAATGATCTTTCCTTCATGGGGAAAATGAAGAATGAAAAATATGGATAAAACAACAAAAATCATATTATAGAACCAAGGGGCGATGTTATGCTCAAGTGGGGCATGAACAACTTCTACATCAATGAATATGGTTTTCCTCCATAACTCGATGGAAAATGTTGGAAGAACTCCATGAGGTAAGAAGGTGTGGCCTTTAAAGGCCTAGAGGACTATACTTTATTGGACAAGTATTGGAGAACCAAGAGCTTTACAACATGATGAGGCCATGATAAAAGTGGAGGATCATTCATTTACAAGAGTGTGGTGGTAAGTAATTTTTCTATAGATGTCTACTGAGATAAAAAAAAGTGACATGATGGGATAACCCATATTGACTTGCATTGATGTCAAATGTAATGAAATTGACTCTAAAAGTTCATACCCTCCAATAGTCATCAACAAGGATATGAATTGTGTAGGGAATTTCTACAAAACGTCCAAAGTAGACATGGCATAAGGATCTTTGGATAAATCCTCAACAATACTATAGTGTTAGGTAGCCCTAGAAATGTGATTGTGTGTTGACTTATGAAGAACACCATTAGGAAACTAAGTCGCTATCTGCTAATGGTAATCTAGAATGAGAGATCCATTTAATTGAATTAGGATGGTAAAGTCCTTAGATGAAGAACTAATGACAAGAGTGTCATAGGTTTTTGTTGTCATAGAAAGGTTCATGGTCTCATTGCACATAAGAGTATGCAATGAGCCTCCATGAAATATTTTTCCTCCTATGCCTCTAGGTTAAGGAGGAGGTGGCGTTCTAGCCATTTGTTGTTGTGGTTGGATGGGAAATGAATATGTCAAGATGGGAGGCTACTTCTTGGAAGCAGGTTGTGTAAGAAGTTGATCAATCTCATCCATCTATGGGCACTCATGATTTAGGTGGTAACCCTAACGAATATTGAAATAAAACTTGGCGTTACATCATCATTCATTCTTACCCTAACTCATGTTGGGTTCGATTTGTTGTGTCACTTGAGCATTTTTAGAAGTGTTCTTTCACTTATATCTCTTATTTTTACCACCAAGTGGTTGAGAATTATTTGGTTTCATGAGTTGTACCATATGAATCTAAATTGTTTTCTTAGGAGACATAACTTGTTTAGAATTGGGTGTAGTTATAGGGGTAATGAATTTGTTAATGGTCGAGCAGAATTATAGATGATAAATTCAAGATTGCGAATAGATAAACTCTGGATGTTTACACTAAAAGAAAAATGGCTTCTAGCAGAGGTTATGACAAAGGCTTTAATTGTTATAAAATTAGAAAAAAATGTAAAAAAGCCATCTGCTAAAACATACATTTGTGGGAACAAATGTTTTACTGGAGCTTATAATGGAACTTCATCACAACTAAAAAAATTTGGACATCCAGAGGTTTTAGCAGATGTTTTTTTTTTAGTGCACTTTATGGAACAAGTGACCCCAGTGTGCTACTTATAAAAACACATCAGGCTTCATATATAATTAAAATAACCGAGGCATTTAATACAAAAAGAACACAAACGTAAAATGTATACCACCCCGATGCTTACATTGAAAACAATTCCTGGTGCATTCAAGTCAAAGAGCACCAGTCCTTAAAACATATACCACATCGTTGCATATATAAAAAGATCCCCATACTTTCTTTGATGAAGGAATAAATCTGGGCCATGCAAAAAATAATTTCAGTTCCAGTGCTTTCTCTTAAGAAGACAACACTAACACGTCTTGTTTACATAAACACATTAATGCGTTTGTTATATAAAGGGTCTGGTACTGTTAATTTTAATTGTGAACTGGGAATGGAAATAATATTTTGTAGAACTGGGGTGGTTAGTTTTCTGAAAGAACTTGTACGTTAGTAGTTACAATGCATAGGGGCATTAATTAAGAACAATATATCGATGCTTGAAGACATGAAAGCCTCAATGCCTTATTTTTTTGAAAAGGCACCGGTTATGATATAAGATGACGTTAGAATTGTTATAGGACATTTTGTTGCATCTGGTCAATAGGCCTTCAAACGGGACCAATTCACATCCTTTCACATATTGCCATCATCCCTACACAAAGCCCTAAGCAGGACTCTACTGAATCCTTGCATTTCTTCTCTTAATTGTTAAAGTTCCAAGCTTTTAAGGTCCAACGTACCCTAGCCCTTTAGGGACTAGTGTTGACCACCAGGTTGACCCTCTCTGCACCTACGCTAAACACTGATAGGTTGTCCCTTGTTGGGGGTGCACTGATTCTAGAAATTAGGGAAAAATAAAAAGAATCCTAAATCTTCCTCTTCCAGAAGCTTCCAAGAGTTTTTATAACTATTTACCTTGGATGAAAGTCTCAAACCCTATCCTATCCTACCTTGACACTTTCACCTCTTATCCCTTGAGCTCACTCTCCCATCTCAAGTGGATCTTAAGACTATATTCATAAATGGATAAGAATTCATGAACTTCCTCCCTCATCTATATATTTACAAACATCCATAGGCAAGGGGTTGGCTTTTGGATATTGAATCTACCCTAATGTTGTTGCTTTGAGACTCATTATTCCATGCATTAGGGTGACATAGAGGCATGCTTTGCGGAAAGAAAAGGATAAGTCAACTTGGGGAGCTCTTCTACAAGATCAACTCCAAATTTTGGTTGTAATTCTCTCCATTTCTATTAATACAAAGAGTAGACTATTTTCCTATATATGATGTTATGATTTCATTTATTTAAATAACATGTTGATCTATTGAATGAAGTGATTGGATTATGCTACATAGATGTTGTAGATCTTTGGCTTCTGTTGTTTGATTGTGTCGGTTCTAATTATAGAAATCCGAGATAAGATTGGAGCATACAAGTCAAGGAAGGAGTGAATCATATAACGAATTCTAGGTAGACCTCATCCTATCGTTCCATTACTTTAAGGAAGACATTGTGCCATTTTATTTTTGTTGTTCTAGGTGAATCCACTAGGCCTAGGAAAGACACTTCTTTCCACACAGATAGATTTTGTATAAAAAAATGGAAACTCTATTAGGGAACAATTCAATCTCTTGGTGGTTTTATTTGCCCTTAGTGTCTATTTTTCCTCTTCTTTTGATATTTATAGTTTGAATTAGTCTTGATTAGACATAGGAAGACCTATCGTTGAGATTCCAATTCATTTGTTGTGTCGGAACTTGAGATTCCTTGATCAGCACACCCCTTGGTCTTAAGACAGTGCGTTGCAGTGCACCCTAGACTTCCTCGTACCTGTGCTGTAGTACACCCTAACCCTCTTTGTACCTATGTTGTAGATCAATGTTGCCCTTTATGAACCTATGCCAATCCCTATTTCATGACAAAATTTGCCTTGTTTTGGTTTTCTCTCTGTTCAACCTTATTCCAACTACTCTTCCTTGTATTCCTCACTATCTTAGTGTCTCTCAGAAGCCTCCATATGGTTTTCTTGTGGTTTTGAGTGCCTTTGATGATTTTTTTTTAATATTTTCCTTTGTTATTGTCATTAGGTCATTAGAAAACTAATTTGTTTAGTCTTTGAGTGCTTGAAAGAATTGGTGTTCAAGTCATCATTCTGAAAAGTTTGTTTTTATTAGTGGTTTGAAATGCATATTAATTTTCTCTCATTTGAAAATTAAGAGGAAATCAAAAACAAAAATCTCTTTGCATTGCATATATGTTTTTGTGTGTGAAATTGGAATTCCCTAGTGTGAAATTTCATGTTTTTACTTTCATTTTTTGCAGAAAAATTCCCCCTCAATTGCTGGGGGGTCGGGGACAAAATTGTGTATGAGTGTTAATCACCTTTGAGTGACATCACCTTTTTGATAAGATTTTGTTTCCTTTTATCTTTATTGGTTTCAAATTCAGGTTGTATGCATAGATTGATTGTTGAATTTGAAAAGCCACTTTTACATTACAGTCAAAGTCTCTATGGTTTTCTTTTCGTCCATGATTATTTTTATTTTCTTTTTGCATTTGAAACATTACAAGAAAAGAAAATAAAAACAATTATTTGCATTGCATATAGGGAATTATTTTTATTTGAATAGTGAATTTGAGGATATAGATTGTTGCATCACTTGTTTGTTGCATTGTTGTTTGTTTTCTTCTTCCCATACCTAGTTAGGCCTTTCATTACTAAACGGAAAATGAAAATAGTTCTTTATTTCATATTTGTTGAATCATAGGTGTGTTTAGGTGACATTGAGTTTTGAGCCTTGAAATCGAAACATAATTCAAGATAAACTCTAAAATTCTCTCAATTAACCTAAGGAGCATTTGAATTTTAATGACAGCCATAGAGGTCTAGGCTATATACGTGTTCCAATGTCTTTAAATCTAGGAACTATCATTTTTTTCTAGTGTTGCATTATGGGGGTGATATCCCCTTCCATGTACTTAAGTGTATAAAATAATTCATCACGTACCTTTGGGTATATTAGATGGCGCTCCATGCATGATAAGAATATGGGAACACTCTCATCGGATGGTTACACATTAGAAAACAATACTACGGACTACACTTCCACATACCTTTGAGTATATTGTGGAAGTCCACAATAGGTTTCAATCCTCTCCATAAGTAATTGAGTCGGCCACCTATCGTACCGTGATATACCGAACACAACTTTCAGGGAGATTTCCTACACGTACATTAAGTCCTTGGTTCACTAAGGTGTATATTTCAGTTTAGAATTTCTTGGTAAACACTTTTGCCTATTTACCACTTTTTTTTTTTTTTTGTGTTGTTAATTTTTAAAATCAATTAATTGACTGCAGAATAAAATCCTTCCCATGGAACAAGTCTTTAGTAGATCTTAGGTTGAGACTAATGGCAATAGTTCCTGAGTCTACCAATAAAGGAAATCCCTCTGATGGGAATCCTGGTCCGTTTCCTTCTTTTGGCAATATTGGTGCTCCTTATATGGAAAAATCGCCCCTTCCCAGATTTACCATTAGTTTTCTAATTTGGTTATTTTCAACCACTATGGTTCCACATGTCCAAATTTCTCCTTAACTAGAGTCTCCTCCACCTGAACAATATCAACCTCAAGTTGACCCTAAAGTAGACCCTTTACCTTCTTCTCATGTTCAGTGTTCTTTCTCTTTGTCTGGTGAAATCCTCCAAGTTAGTAACTAGGTGGATAAGAAGAATAAGAAAAGGAATATTAAGAAGAAAAAAAATAAGCAGGGGGCCAACCAACCAACCATTGCAATGAATGCAAATTAATGTGGAGAAACCTTCCAATCATCCCTGAAAAGTTAAATTCTTGTGCAATTTATGTACGGGTGACCACCTTCCTCAAGATTGTCCTAGTATTCCATAAATATTAGAAGTGTGGTCCACAAGCTCACATCAGCCTTTGTCATCAGCCTCTTGAGATCATGCTAGTGATAAACCATCAACTAGTGATTGTAAGGTCCATGGGAAAAAGGTAAAGTTAAGTTTCTTTGTAGGTTATGTAAAGGGAATAATCCTACTCACCTTTCTAGTTATATGGATGAAGCCTCAAAAGTGTTGAAAAACATTACACCTTCTCAACCTTGTCTTCTAGATGGTTATTGAAAGCTTTCTCCCAATCCTCCACTAGTTTATGAAGAGATTGAAGAGAATATATCTCCAGTCAATCCCACTCTCTTTGAATATGAATTGCATGACTCCATTCCAAAAAAACCATTCATTGAGAAAATGGTTGACTCGATTCCACCTTCAGTTCATCATACCTTTGCCATAGAGAGTGATCTTCATATCACTGAGGTTCTTCTCATTTCTCCAGTTTCCAACGAACTAGAGAGCAATCCTCCCATTCCCACAACAATGGAGAGTATTTCTTTCCTCCCCATAACACAAGGGGTCAATTCTCGTTTTCCCAAGACGCCCCCTCAGAGTAGTATGGTCACTTCCTTTGATCCGAGTATCTTGATAGGATATCATCTTCCTCCTTACGTTCCCTTCTAGATCATAGTACGTTCTTATAATATGGTTGTACCTGATACAACCATAGATGAAGGTGTGTTTGTTATCATTCTATCATCAACTGCCTGGAAAGCTTTAATTTCTCTGCAGCTTGTGCCCATTAATGAGAATTTGTTGGATTTTAACAGAGCAATGGATCAACCATTAGGGATCCTTCCTCAATTACCTATTACTTTGGGAGGAAAGACTATTTGTATCAATGTGAAGGTAGTCCAAGGCCCTTTGGATTTTAATTTACTCCTTGGACATGACTATGTTTAAATAATGGGAGCTCTTATGTCTTCACTCTTTCGTGTGATGTGTTTCCCACATGAAGGAAGAATCGTGACTATTTATCAACTTTCATTTGTTGGTCCTAATTTGACTCCTGAGCAACCAAATTCCCTAAATTGTCCTTATATGCAAGCGGTATCTTCCCTGCCACAGATTAATTATGTGGCAATTTGTTCCATGTCTGCAACTATTGATTATCTAGTAGGTGATGTAGCGCATCATTTACTAGGGGCATTGGAGTCTGATATTTCCATTGGATCCTTAATACCTTCCAAAGCATTGTTCTCCATTCTAATTAGAACCTCTTGGAAGCCATGGTCTTCTACATGTCATGATCAAGGTGTCTTAACAAAAATCCCTTTCTTGTGTCAAGCTCATTAGAAAATAAAATAAGCTTCTAGAGCATACTTCCTTTTCTTGTTTCAAGCTCATTAAAAAATGAAACAAGGTCCCATGAGAAGAGTTCTTTTATTATGTCAAACTCGTTAAAAAATTAAAAATACGCCCTTCCAATTTGAGTCTTTTATTAGATATTGTAAATTCCTAGTCAATTCTTTCACTTAATTTCATAAATTAATTTTCATTCCATCCACATGTTAGTAACAAGTAGTTTACATAGGTGAATGAAATGAAGCTTAAGGGACATGTACCTAGAACTAAGTCATTATACTGGGGGCGTGAAAATTTATTTCAAGTATAACTTTTCTCTGTTTCAAGGTGTCACACGGAATAAGTCAATCTTGCGGACAAGATAGACCTTCCTAGAATCTAAAGAAGACCTAATGACAAGCAAACCAACCAGACACTATCTTTCTCTAAATATGCTTTTATAAACAATGGCAAACAAGTGTTTTTAGGGCCTACCTTAGGTCCAACGCAAGTTTGTGGATGCCCTCGCTCCTTCGATCCAAATGAGCTCCTTTGTCGTGAATCTGCAAACACAAACAAGGCAAACAAATTAAATAGCACCTGAAAAGCCAATATCATAAAACATATTTAAAATGAAAGTCAAGGAGTCCATGAAACAAATAACATGAGATACTTGTTGAGAAAAATGAGTTTGATTGTATTAATTCGAAAGAAGAAGAACTTTACAACCTGTGCCTTGACGCTGTACAAGCTCCTCCCAGGGTCCAGAAAGAAGTCTCCTCTACTTTGACAAGTTTCACTCACTCCCCAATGAAGCCAAAAAGGTATGTGATCTCTCCTCTTAAGCTCTACTAGGAAGTCTTGATTTCACCAGCATTTACCCTAAAAAATGTTCAGCTTCTAACCTCCCCAGCAACCAGCCCAATGCCTGAATTTATAGTGCAGTGGAGGGAGGTTACTAGGTCCTCCTTCAAAGGGATAAAGCCCTCCTTCAGAGGTATAGCTCCTCTCTCAAGGGATTAGCTCTTTCGCTTTTGGGATGCATGAACCACCTCAGAGCGAACAATCCACGTCAAAATTCCTTCTAGAAACCTCTAGAATTAACCCAAAGTGAGTTTTTTAAGATAAAACTTGCACCTTTTGACTTTCACAGGGGTCTGCACCCACACCTTTAGGGACAGAGTAGGTAGGTCCACAGTTTTTGTACACAGAAGGTGCGGGACCGCAGGTGACAGTGAGAGAAAGTGCGGAACCAGAGTTTCATTGATTTTTAATGTCTTTCTCCCATTTTCAAAGCTTGACTTGAAGAGCTGAGGTCTGAGACTTGCTTAGGAGGACAGTAAAGTGATGATAGACTCATATTGACTGCGAATAATCATGGTGACGATATTTTTGTGTAACAGATTGCCCCCTAAAGTGCGAAGTCTGTAGTAGATGAGGATTTCTTATCATTTAGGAAGAGTGAAGTACTTTATCATTTCGAGGATCATCTTGTGGAGAGCCCGGTTGGAACCTGTAAAAACATTCAATGCAAGATATATATATGCGATCATATCATCGCTGAGGTAGGCATTCCCATACTTAGATCAAAACTGACTAGAAAACTAACTACTGCTCTGATACAGGAATGATCTTGTAAAACATCACAAGTATAGACTCAGGTGGACACAGTATGGACACAACCATCTATTTATGAATAGTCCATTATATAATGAATACAAAATTCCTTGCAGCCTGGATTGTGGAAACTAGATCCAGGGTCTTCATTTTACTTCCCGAAACAGTACGATTCTGTCCATGCGAATGAATGTGTTGATGTCGAACATGGTAGAAACCACTTGATTACCAGTCAATGATGTAAACTGTTAACAAGTGTGAGAGAAACCACCAGTGATGTCAATGGCTCTCAAAGTACCCAGTACAATCCATGAGATGCGAATAAATGTGTTGATGTCGAACATGTCACAGAATCCTTTGATCGAAGGTCAATGATGCAACCTGTCATCAAAGGCGAGAAACTTGCCATTGAGGCATGCAGATCTCAAGGTACTAACGATTTCTAGATCATCTTTCTATATAATGAGCTGGAGTTGATAGAAAGCGATCCGTCATAGGCAAGCCCACAACACGAAATCATAAATCAAGTCGAAGAAATTTAGTTGCAAGTACTGACTCAGGGATGGTCAAGATGGATGACAGATATTTTGCAGATGAATGGCTTATTGGTAGTGACCTCTTGAACACATAACGAAACGACAGATGGTTTGGTGACAATTGACCCAAACTTAATACCCAGAAACCGGCTGAAGGCTTTCAATGTGGTTTGATCAACTGTTAGGCAAAGGATTTCCCAACCCAGGTGAATAAAAGTGTCGTGTTCAAGAGTGGTTATAAGGTATGACAAACAGGCTCATTTTTCTCTCTTTTCCCCCACCATTTTTGGCAAGTACCTCTTTATTTTTGACAAGCTTGAGGAGGATAACATTTTCTTGATTATAAGCTCATCATTCGGATGAGTCCAACTTAGTTTAAATTCGAACCCTAAGAAGGAGTGGTTCGTTCCTGTTTGTAATTGAACAGGTCCTTTACTGTGAAATTTTAACGAGTCCAGTATAGGAGAAACTCGGCGTTTTTCAATTTTAGAGAGTCTGAAAAACTTAAGAAGACTCCAGGGTTGACCTTTTTCGTAAATTTGTGTCTCCCAAGCCCGAAAAAGTATAAAATAATACTTGAGAGAACCGCTTGATCTTTGACGACCAAGGAGTACTTTTTGTCATTAGTGCCCTTGATCCGAAATAGTAAAAAAGCGATCAACGACACGTCGTTTTGTAACCAATATCGAATTTGAAACGACAAAAATCTGGCGATCTTTTCATGTTTTTACGGTCGGAAAAGAGCTGTAAGTGGACCGTCTTTTAATTGCTTTTTAACGAGTTTAAAAGAAACACTCGGTGATATTTTCATTTTTTAGGAGTCAGAAAAGAGCTTAGAGGTGACTCTAAATGTTTTTCATCGAAAATGATAGATTTCGCCTGAATAATCCTTTATCCTGCACAAAAACACAAAAATTACTCATACCTATTTGAAATGGATAAAAATGTCGCAAAAATACCTTTCCAAAGTGAAACATAAAAAAATTTGCAATTTATTTACTCAAAAAACTTATAAAAAGGGCCTTCATCAATTCATTTTTACCGTTTGAGTTTTGGGTGAGAAAATAGTGCTTTTGCTCAGAAAACTTCCCGTGAAGATTGCAGAAAATCCAACCATCGGAATCGAACGCCGTCTTCCCCAGGTAATCCACATCATCCTACTCATCATTTTTAACCGTTTCAATTTTTGTTTTAGTCATTTATTTCATTTTTGGGAGGGTTTTTAGGCTTAAAACCCGCGCATGGGGGCCCGCAGGTTTACCACTGCTAGCCTGCGAACCCCGACTTTTTCTCCATTGGGAAAAAGCTTGGGGTCCGCACCTTCCATGTAGACAAGGTGCGGTCCCATGCACTGTGTCTAACCTGGAGGGTGCGGTCCCGTCGCAAGGGTTTTTAACCCAAAAATTCTCAAAAATGGACCAATCAAAATAATTTCTAGCAATTTAATTTATCCTTATACGTGATGTAGAGAGTACATCATGCTAGATTGGCGTGAACGAGAGCATGAGGATGTGGATGCTGCCACATGGAATCATCAGCCTTCACTTGATGCTTTGAGGGCGTGCAGCTTGTAAAAATTCTGGGCCATTCCTGGCATGAGGGCTCAGGTGGATTTCTTACAGTGGTTGGTTGACAAATGGAGCATACAGGACCAGTGCTTCTTCATTGGTGGCCACTAGCTCGAAATTGAGCTGGCAGACATATATTTCTTGACTGGTTTGCCTAAGAGAGGCGAAGACTTGACTCTGTTTGGGGCTAGGCCAGGTAGCCAGTCTGTCGATAGCCTCAGGCTAGAGTACTGCAACAGCCAGGCTAGAGACAAAGGGATAGACATAAAGACCATATCCCATCGTGAACTCATGGTGATTGCATTTACTGTCACCAGACTTTGCGGGGCTGCCGCATTACATATTGCCACCAGATCCCAGATGCGTATGGTATTTGATTGCTTCCGAGGCACCATCTTCAACTGGTGCGATGCTGTGTTGGCCAATCTGAAAGGCCAACTGACCAGGGCAAAAAACGGACAACTAAAGACCTTTGGTTATGGGGCTTTGGTTGTGAGTTTTGGCCTAGAGAGGGTTCCTATGTTGATCCTGCAGCACCTTACTGTTGGAGCTGGGCTTCCTCGAGAGCCCAAACTGATGTGATGGGTCGCAGTTATGGCCCGTCACCCGGACGAGAGGACAGAGGTTGCTCGATTCAAACCTGAGTATTTCCAATGGCTGGAAAACCAAGTCTTTTCTATTCAGGACTTCCCTTACGCTGGGATAGATTTTCGTGGTGACCCAGACATGGTTCTTCCACCAGGAGAGTAGTGGGATGATTCAGGTAAAATCATTTTCAACATTTTTCCTATTTAAATTTTTTTTATTATTTTTCCATCGTCTCAAAACTGATAGTAAAAATTTCAAATGCAGATGTGGGTCCACAGTGACCAGCCACTCTCCGGCCTTACAAGAGGAAACAACCAGTTGCACCCGCGCCAGCCCCACAGGACGAATCAGCAGAGGTTTTGGCCGAGTTGGAGGATCATCTCAAGCGCTTGACAGGAGATATTCCAGAGACCACTATAGATGACATTCCTCGTCGACTTCAGCGCTATGTGATTGGGGTCCCGGGACCTTTTAGGAGGTTCCTTTGCAAGGTGGCCCGTGTAGTGGTTTCTTATGGCACATATGACATTTTCATTTTTTGTACTTATCATTTTTGCCAATCATAAGGTGTTTCTTCAACCTATGATCGAGGACGATGTATTTTTTGACGCACTCCTATATATATATATATATATATATATATATATATATATATATATATATATAGGAGTGCGTTTAAAGCATTCGAGAAGAAATTGCATCTGCTAATGTATTTAAAGATCTTGGAATATGCTGATATTCAATATAATCAAATTCACGTTTCAAGAGATGCACTCTCAAAAATAATCTTAATAATACTGGATTTCTAATGGCATACACTCTATTAAGCTGTAATACAACGAGTTCAGAATCTAACCTCACTATCAAACTCCAAATCCCAAATGAAATAGATTCAGATAATAACTCAATCACTGCACTATACTCAGCAATGTTGTTCGTTTTTTGACCGAGGCTTACCCCACGCATAGATATTAACTCGTCAAAGGGCGAATAGATAACCCAAGTTGCAGAAGAAATGTTCCGTGTATTACAACAAGCACCATCAGCGAAACCAATGTATGTTTGCAGAGGCATCGACATCTGCAATATCAAGAGTAAAACCAAGATAAGCAAGAATATTGACGAAAAAACACTCTCTAAGCTAAGCACACTGTTTAAACTGAAACACACCAGCTAGAAAGAAAAACTATCCTAACTAAAAATCTCCATACCCATTCTTTAAGCATAATACCTCTTCAAGTAAAGACCATTTCTGGGTTTACCCAAGGAGTCCCCGTCAAAGTCTACCAATTCATAGGCCCCTTTTGCTAGCTTTCGCTTGACAACATAGGGACCATGCCACATAGGAATGAATTTTCCAGTGCCTAATTTATCATTAGCTTGATCATAAACTAAGACTAGATCT
This sequence comes from Pinus tabuliformis, assembly GCA_031772625.1. Lineage (NCBI taxonomy): Eukaryota > Viridiplantae > Streptophyta > Pinopsida > Pinales > Pinaceae > Pinus > Pinus tabuliformis. The sequence goes on from CM062816.1 coordinate 841,358,155, forward strand.
CCTTCCGAAAAATTTCGAGGGGTCACATTTCGATCATACTGAGCTTTCATGCGTTTTGCGTGAGTCTCGATTGCCAATGCAGCATCACGTCGATTCTCATCTAAATGAGCCAAGTATAACAAATGCTTTTCCTCTTCGGAAGTGGCTGGAAGTAACTCGATGGCCATTTGCAGTGACGGGATTTCGCATTCAATGGGTAACACGACTTCCAAACCATAGACTAGTTAGAAAGGAGTGAACCCTGTTGATGTTTTTACTGAAGTTCGGTACGCCCAAAGCGCTGAAAATAGCATGTTATGCCAATTCGACCAATGAATCCCAATGATTCGTCAGATCATGATAACTAAAACTTTGTTGATGGATTCAACCAGACCATTCGCTTGTGGATAATAAGGGGTTGAACTATCGTGATGTAAACCAAGATGGCCTGTAAGTTCGGTCATCATAACGTTTCAAAAATGGCGCCCATGATCAATGATTATCGCTTGTGGGACACCAAACCTAGCAATTATATGATTGAACATGAAAATTGCAGCTGTCTTGCCGTCTGCCTCAAATGTAGGCATCGCCTCGACCCACTTGGTAAAATAATCTACCGCAAGGATGATATACGCATGCCCCCCAGCCGAGTGAGGGTTACATGTAATAAAATTGATACCCCATTTGGCAAAAGGACCAATGGCAATTATAGGGTGGAGAGGAGCAGGTGGAGCGTGCATCTTTCAGTCAAAAATTTGGCAGTTGTGGCATTTTCGGACTGCTGTAATACAATCTTTAAACAAAGACGGCCAGAAGTAGCCAGCGCGCAATATCTTTTGGGCTGTGGCATACCCAGACAAATGACCGCCACACGCTCCAGAGTGATAGTCATTTAGAACCCTTTCATCTTCCTCGTGAGTTAAGCATCGTCGAAGAACAGAGTCCGCCCCACGGCGATAAAGAGTATCTCCAATAATCCTGAATTGTTGGGACTGGAATCGAATTTTTCGACGTTCTGACCTTGAAATTTCTGGCCGAAAGGATTGGGTCTGGAGATAAACGATGATATCCCCATACCATGGATTTAAAGTGCTGATTAGAAACAAGGATTCGTCCACAATGGGCTCCTTCGCCACAGTTTCCGTGTCAGCACGCGGGAAGTCACACATTAACTCCGCAAAAACTAAAGATTTCTTAGACTTGGATTTCTCAAATTCCAAGTCGAACTCCTACAAGATAACAATCCATTTAGAGTACTTGCCCCCTAGATATTGCTTTGTCAAAATGTAGATCATAGGGTTGCAATCTAAAATTATTGTAGTTTTACGTAGTAAAATGTAGTGACGAAAACGTTGGACAGCTTGAATGGCTGCCAATGTCAATTTCTCCACATGTGAGTATTTTAGCTCAGTTGGATTTAAAGTTCGACTAAGGTAATATATCACATGTTCAGTTCCGAATTCATCTTCCTGAACTAAGACCATTCCAATGGTGGAATGAGAGGCGGCAAGATACAAGAAGTAATCTTGGTTGTAGTTGGGAGGATGCAATAACGGTGCATGGGTCAACGCGTGTTTAAGTGCATCAAAAGATTTCTGAGCTATCTCATCCCAATAGAATGGAGTATTCTGTTTCAACGACTGGGTAAAACCCTTTGTAACTTCGGTGTAGTTAGGAATGAATCATCGTAAAAAGTTTGCTTTCCCCTGCAAACTTTGGAGTTGGCGAAGACTCGAAGGAGGAGGTAATTTGACGATAGCTTCAACCTTCGAGGGATCGACGCGAATGCTGGCTTTTGAAACTACAAGCCCCAGCAATCGACCCGTTTCTATACAGAAGACACATTTGTGTGGGTTCAACCGAATCCGATAATGCCTACACCTTATAAAGATTGCTCGTAAATGGACGAGGTGATCAACTCAATGTAATGAATGAGCAGGCAAGTCATCGAGATACGGTTGCACAATGTGCTTGATGTCATGAAACGCATAAGACATGGCCCTTTGAAAAGTTGCTCCGGAATTCTTGAGCCCAAAAGGTAACTTGCAATAAGCAAATGTCCCCCATGGACAAATGAAAGCCGTTTTTGGTTGATCGGCAGGTAGAATATTGATTTGATTGTATCTGGAAAAACCGTCCATGAAGGAGAATATTTCGCTGCCGGCACAATCATCAATAATTTGATCAATATAGGGAGTTGGGTAATTGTCTTTTGGACAGGCTCGATTAATGTCCCTATAATCGATGCATATTCTTATTGTTCCCTGCTTTTTGTTAACCAGAACAATATTCGATACCCAATCCGTTAACAGGATCGAATAAATGAAACCTGCTTTCAGTAATTTTTCAACTTCTGCTTTAATTGCAACAACTTTTCTTGGGTGAATTGATGCAAACGTTGCCAGACGGGTTTAGCATCCCGGTAAGTCTTGATCTCATGAACAACAATCGTGTGATCAATTCTTGGAATTTCCTCATAGTTCCAGGCAAACACGTCGCGGAATTCTTGAAATAGGGCCTTATATAGTTGAATTCCGTCATCTGTACACGAGGCACCTATATGAATGTTCTCAACAATTCTGGGCTTAACTGAAATGTCAATAGGAATCGTTCGAGATATGTTTCCCAAATTTAACTCTGAATGAGGATGTTTCATTGGATTCTGAGGTTCCTTGACATATTCAGTCGTAAAAATTGATGAGAAATCATTTTCAAAACGATCATTCTCGGGTAAAAACGAAGATCTGTGATGGAGATCTTCCCATGGTAAATCATCTACACATAGGATTTCACAAATTTGCTCATCAGAGTAAACAAGTTCAGAAAACATGATTAAATCCGAGCTTGATGTGAAAAGTGATTCCTCATGGACCACATTCATGAAGTCAATTTCAGTTGAAGATGGGTCTGCAAAAGACTGCATGGCTTCATAGGCAATTTCATATGGACTCAAAGGCATGGCAAAACCAAATGAGTCTATCTCAGCTTCAGAAGGAACGATCCAAGGATCATCATAAACAATGGTGTCTGATGTGATCATATGAATGGTTGCAAATGAAGACAATGCGTTGATTGGAGGAAAAGGAAAAGTTCCCAGTAAACCGACATCTTTAACTAGTCCTACTCCAACATCCTTATATGGGATAGTCGTTTTGTCGACATGCTGAATACTCTCAAAAGAGGCTGGGTCAGATGAAAAGTAAGCTAGCTGGTCTATTGTTACGATCTTTCCATTATGTGGAAACTTTATTACTCGAAAGACCGATGAAACGACCGTTGTCATAGCGTAAGACCAACTTTGACCCAAGAGAAGGTTGTAATCTAGAGGGGCATCAACCACCTCCACATCTAGACTAACGATTTTTCCTTCAACCCCTATAGGCAAATCCTGTAGAATGCCAAAAGGATGAAACCCACGGCCATCAAAGGCCTTTAGAATCGTTGGGGATTGATTTAGCGAAGAAGAACCAAGCGATCTCCAACACTGTATCGACATAATACACGTTGAGGCTCCCTCATCAATTACAGTCCGATGAATAGGCCTGTTTTTGACTATCACTGGAATCTGGAAAGCCATTTGATGAGGCAAACACGGTGTACTATTTTCTAGATCGAAAATTATTAGGTTCGAGTCCTGAATATCAACAGCTCCTATAGCCGACAAAAGTAATTTACGCTGTGCTGGACATGATTGCAGCACTTCCAAAGCCGACATTGCTGAGGGTGAAACAGCTAAATCCTCAACAATGTTATAATTCTGAGCCGCTCTCGCATGCGGATTGAAAGTTGAATTTCGAAGTATACCCTTGGCTAGCGGTTTGATTACCAAGTCTGGATTAGGTTTCTCGATCTGTAGTGGATGGGAACCGGGAGCTGAGGTTGATGGATTAGAATGAGAAGATTCTGCTTCTTTACCATCAATAGGACTTTTACTACCATAATCCTGTGATCGAGTTGCAATCCTAACATGGGAAATCATCAGTATGGGTTCTTCATTGGCACTCGATGACGAACCTATCATCTTACTGTCTTGAGCTGGAAAAGGATCCTTCAAAACAACAGGAGTTTGGGAACCTTTGAAAATCTTCGCAACCTCTGCACGATGAGGGCAATCTCTTGTAAAATGTTCATCGTCACAAATGAGACAAGGATAACGAGGTTTACGCTTTTCATCATTGGATTCCGATTTTTTAGGTTTCTCCTTTGAATTTTTGTCCGTTTTATTCTTCTTCTTTCCTTTCTTCTTCCCACCGGATTTTGATTTGGCTGTAGAGGACTCTACAACGTGAATATTGGCAGAAACCTCTGCAAAAGAATCTCCTGTTGGGGAATCAGGCAAGGTTATAATAGGAGAAGAATTCTTGGAAGACTTCTTCTTACTTTTAGTGTTAACCATACCAATCATACCATCGGCGGCATGAGGTCCCGAAGGAGCTGCAGTGATTTGATTTTGCTTGGGAAGATCGGGGATTTTCTTGTGTAACGTACCTGACTGAGTATAGACCAAGTCAAGGTACTGTGCTTGAGCAATCACTTGCTCCTCAGTAACAACTTCGGCTTTAGCTACATCTTCGGTGATCTTTGGCAACAAAGATTTTACAAACCACTCGGCCAAGATCTGATCCGGAATAAACACCTTCACTAAACATCGTCGACGTCTCCACTCATGAATATGATCTGAAATGTAAGTGGATGTCGATTGTTTTAATGAAGTTAGCAATTCCGTGCCATTGTCATATCGGACTAGCAACTGAAAATGAGTTAAAAACGAGGTAGCTAACTGACTAAAATTATAGAAAGTGCCTCGTGGTAACTCAATGTACCACTTGGCCGCGAGACCAATTAGAGTGCGCTGGAAAAGTCTAAGACGGATTGAATCATCTGAAATGGAGTTAGATGCACACTAGAGGTGGTAAGTCATCACATGGTTCGACGGGTCCTCTCCTGATTTACCTTCGAACTTAGGAATGTCATTGGGCAACTTATTCGGCATTGGCGGCCAAAACGAAAGATAATTAATAGGATCGTTCGTTAGGAGCGACAAGTCAGGTAAGTCCAAAGTTGCGATAAATGGTAACTGACGATTAGGGTCCCTAAAACTCTGGGTGATGAGACTAGCCCCAGGAGGAGGATATCCAGGATAACTAGGAATAGGAATTGCGTTTGGGATATTGTATCCTCCCGGAAAACCAAGATTAACCGGACCTTACTGGGGTTGTTGATAAGTGTACCCAGGGTACGGTTGATATGATAGACTGGCTGCTGCACAGCAGGACCGAATTGGTACTGTCCTGGTACAGTTGATAAGTAAATTGTGGTTGACTTGTGACAACCGTACTTGAACCAGGTTGTCCTATAGGCATTTGAACCGAAGTTTGAATTGTAGATCCAGACGGTGGTAAATATGTCTAAGGAGTAGATACGGGAATAGTAGAAACCAGAGCTATCGATACTCCAGAAGTAGGTGGGGTAGATTGAATAGATGCTGCGGCAGTTGTAGTAGTCGTTTGAGGCGGAGTACGAGGCGTACTAGGCCCAGACTGAGAAACTACCGAAGGTACAAAAGTTTGAATGTTAGACTGGATTGGTTGCTGGGGTGTACCAGAAACTAAGGGTTGTCCAGTTTGAGATGACAACTGTACATTTGGTTGCAACACCTGTTGAGTTTGCGATGGATCCCACACTATATTCATTCCGAGGTACTGACCCATAACAGGTTGAGAATACTGAGGACCATAACTGGGTTGAGGGTAGGATTGATAATTGAAAGGCTTGAACATACGTTTGACCAGAGGGTGGTTGGAAACCTTGGTTCGAGTACTGACCTTGGGGTTAATACCCTTGAGGCACGTACTGATACTGGGGTTGACCTTGAGGTATAAATTGATACTGGGGTTGACCTTGGGGTACATATTGAGTCTGGGTTTGACCTTGAGGAACGTACTGTCCTGTAGGTATGTACTGTCCTTGAGGTTGCCCCCCAGATGCAAATTGTGTACCTTGAGGTTGCCCCCAGGTGAGAATTGAGGCTGCCTCCTACGCAGTAACTAGCCACCTTGAGGTTGAGGATTGGGAATAGAACCCGACATAATGAGAATGTCTTCTACACTCAACTGCTTAGTACCATTGCTTCCAGTTAATAACCCTTACTCAATGGGTTGAGGAGATGCTCCCGAAAAAGTACCAAAAAGGGACTGATACCCAGAGGGAACAGAAGGACCGCCGTACAAAAAGGATTCAGGCGATTGAGTAAACATGGATGACTGATTCGACATATTTAATGAAGGATAATAACCTCTAGGTGTTGGGTGATAAGGAGCGCGAGGTGGTGAAAAACTTAACCCTGGGTTTTCTAAGAAATTAGTCAAAGAAAGATACCAAGTATTGCTCCTAGGTGGACTGTAAAAAATTGATTCACGCTCCCTTAGCTCAATAACAGGATGATTTTCAAGGATAGGGATGCCTACTTCTTCTTCCTGAGTAGCAAGTTCTTCAATAGCAATAAGTTCAGAAGGAAGATCTTGGGTGATTACTCTTTCTACCCTAGGTGAACCAGGACCACTAGAAGCTGGAGAAACAAACCCCGATGTCGGAGCAGTAGCAAATTCACTTTCAGGCTTGGATATTTCAGGTTCTTCACCTATATCACTAGTAGATGAAAAGCTACCAATAACTTCGGAAACAAACACTGACTATGGATTATAATCTGCCACTAACGGTTGAAAAACAGGATGTACTATCAAAGAAGATTCTCCTTCTTCAGGTGACCCAACTCTACTGTCTCTAGGAGTTACGAGGACTTTCAAGCCTTCAAGCTGGCTCGGTACTTCCTCAGGAGGTTCATCCCGAAGTCTATGGGACTTCCTCAGTAACTCAGCCACATTTACAAACTCAGGAGGTTGGCCCCGAAGTCTACGAGACTGCCTTGGTAATTCAGCCACAGTTAAAAGCTTTTAACTACTTCACACGCAAACAAAGTAAAATTTCAATGAAAACCACCTAAAGCCTCTAAAGAACCAAACAAATTTGAATCACATGCCTAAAGAATCTAGGAGATCAAACACACACAAACAGTAACTTTCCGTACTGAAAACACTAGTTGGTGATGAAATCCAACATTGCAGAGTTGAATATAGAAATGGCGGTTGGAACAGTTACCCCGACAACCTGCTTAATGAATAGACTGGCACAAGTTCCTCCACTTAACCGTCTCGAGTGAAGAGAACCCCCTAGAAAATCCAAGTGAGTCTAGCCGACGTCTGCTCCAGGTACAGTGGGATCTTCCCACCACTCTCACCTTAGGAAGAGTCCTAAAGAATATGGCCACTAAGGTTACCAACTGAAACAAATATACCTGGGGGAACAGTCTACGATCCGATACGCACGCAGGGGCAGAGTAGCAAGCTCAATCCCCTTGAAGGCTTCTTGACATAATCCAAGGTTTACCAACAACTGACCCCAGGCTCCTCGACAATGGTTAATCTGAGGATTACCCTTTTTAATACGTGAATATCTGGCGTCATTCCCAATGAGGAAGGATTGATTCCCACACTGGTTCGGACACGATCTCGTGCTTCTCCTTTAAGAGGAGCTTTCCCAGAGCATAAATGCAACAATTGGATTTCTTCCCTACCACAAGATACAGCTACTTGCTTGTTTTTACTGTCTTGGAGAGTTAATTACTCTCTTACTCCAAGACACTAGCCTAAGCTAAGTTGGTGTATCAGAGCGCTAGAAATAAAAATGTTGCTAGGTGAATTTTACTTTAAGCGTTATTTTTTATTGGTTTTGTTTAAGTCAAAAGGTGCGGAGATGAAACTCGTGGTATGAAGACTCGACTCAAAAGCACTAAAAATGCACCTAAGATGATTTAAACAATCTTTTTCTCTTCGATGAACTTCTAACTAAGAAAGAGTTTGAGAATGCAAATACTTGGTAAACACAAATCGTTCTCAATCAAACAAGTTAAAAGAAGAGCTTTTGCCTTTTCCAATGCACTCAAAATGAGACAACTAGTTATTTCACAAAAATTTCCCTTTTTCATTTCAAAGCACTCAACCACTACAAAAAACAAACTTTTTCCAAAAGAGATTTTTTTTTATTTTTTATAAAACACTCAAAACTATGGAAATGACTAACTTTGAGATCTATAAACTATAAAAACCTATTTGAAGTCAAAGCCTACTAGATGTCTTTTTTAAGGATGTTTTACTTAGCTAGATGTAAGCTAAGGACCAATTTATGCAGAATCACAAATAAGTCAAGAACAACCAATTTTGTTTTCTTTTTGAAAATGAAAATCCAAACTTTTAAACACAAGCTTTTCGAAGTTTTTTAAAGAGAAAACTCAAAGCGGATTCCTCAACAAGGGGAGATTTCATAAATGGTGAGACTCATAAGAAGGCTGGTAGACACTAAGGTGATCTGAAGTCCCTACAACTTCTAAGCTCAGAGCCACTACACAACCAAAATGAAAAACAAGCCCAACAAGAAAAACTCCTAGGAATTTCACCTAAAACCCTAACACTAATGAAATCAACCTAAGGAAAGCTTCTGACAAGTTATATGCAGGTCTGGGCAGTGGATAACAATTTCTAAACAAAAACTAAGCTGACTAACAGAGGAAATCTTAGGTTTTTCAAAATTTTGACAGGGTCCGTAGGCCCACAGTTGACACAAGTGCGGCCGCGCTCTGTGCTAAAATCCAAGATGCGGATAGGTATGCACTATGTCAAACGGCTAGGGTGCGGTCCTCTCCCAAAGCTATGAAAAACAAAAAATAACCCTGGATCTACAAACTCTACCCAATTTTACACACAACAAGCTAAAAATAGAAATAAAAACAGAGTTGCTCAGGTTAAAGTAAAAACAAGGAAAACAATCAAGTCCCTAGCGGAGTCGCCATTTTGTCACACGGAATAAGTCGATCTTGCGGAAAAGATAGACCTTCCTAGAATCTAAAGAAGACCTAATGAAAAGCAAACCAACCAGACACTATCTTTCTCTAAATATGCTTTTATAAACAATGGCAAACAAGTCTTTTTAGGGCCTACCTTAGGTCCAACGCAAGTTTGTGGATGCCCTCGCTCCTTCGATCCAAATGAGCTCCTTTGTCGTGAATCTGCAAACACAAACAAGGCAAACAAATTAAATAGCACCTGAAAAGCCAATATCATAAAACATATTTAACATGAAAGTCAAGGAGTCCATGAAACAAATAACATGAGATACTTGTTGAGAAAAATGAGTTTGATTGTATTAATTCAAAAGAAGAAGAACTTTACAACTTGTGCCTTGACGCTGTACAAGCTCCTCCCAGGGTCCAGCAAGAAGTCTCCTCTACTTTGACAAGTTTCACTCACTCCCCAATGAAGCCAAAAAGGTATGTGATCTCTCCTCTTAAGCTCAACTAGGAAGTCTTGATTTCACCAGCATTTACCCTAAAAAATGTTCAGCTTCTAACCTCCCCAACAACCAGCCCAATGCCTGAATTTATGGTGCAATGGAGGGAGGTTACTAGGTCCTCCTTCAAAGGGATAAAGCCCTCCTTCAAAGGTATAGCTCCTCTCATCAAGGGATTAGCTCCTTCTCTTTTGGGATGCATGAACCACCTCAGAGCGAACAATCCACGTCAAAATTCCTTCTAGAAACCTCTAGAATTAACCCAAAGTAAGTTTTTTAAGATAAAACTTGCGCCTTTTGACTTTCACAGGGGTCTGCACCCACACCTTTAGGGACAAAGCGGGCAGGTCCGCAGTTTTTGTACACAGAAGGTGCGGGACCGCAGGTGACAGTGAGAGAAAGTGCGGAACTAGAGTTTCATTGATTTTTAATGTCTTTCTCCCATTTTCAAAGCTTGACTTGAAGAGCTGAGGTCTGAGACTTGCTTAGGAGGACAGTACAAGTGATGATAGACTCATACTCACTGCGAATAATCATGGTGACGATATTTTTGTGTAACACAAGGTTTTGTAAAAATGAAACCAATTTCAAGCATAGTTTCCCATGTTTCAAGATTATGTAAAAATGAAACAATTCCCACTTTACCTTTTGTGATTTCCATTTTTATCAACCTATTTTTTCCTGATGACATTTGGTTTTATCATTCCATCATGAACATCTTCTTGGCCAATGATACACTTTCACTTGGTTTTTATCCTTACCTAGGGAACATCGACGATGAGTGGTCTTATTAACTAGTCTCTTAACCTCTACGTGTTTTGAGAAGTTTGATCATGAGTGCAACTAGTTTCTACTCATTTACACCACTCATTCCTCCAGGAGAAGTCATCTTTCAACTCTTTTCAGACTCCCAAAATATGAAAATATTATTGAGCACTTGTCTTTTTGAACTCGTTGAAATAAAGGAAAAGATGTGTACTCAGTATAAGTTTAACCCTTTTTAGGACTAAGATAAACTACTTAAGAAAAAGGAATACCTTAGTCGAACATGGATAAAAGGTTCTCCTGAGTATCGTTTTATGCCTTTTCGGGATCAAGAGACTATATACAAAAAGGAACCTTTGGATTTTTCATTTTCACCTATTTTTAAAACTCTCTAAACATGAAAAAGATGTTGATTTTTCACCTTCGATCGACTTGATGAGCTCGTCAATCATGATGGGACAAAATCACTCCTTCTCTGGGTTTGTTAAATATTCTCTTAGGGATTCATCTGAAGGAGGAAATTATAAATGAAGCATATGTTATCCTCCTCAAGATTGTCAAAAATAAAGAGGTACTGATGAGTAATGGTTGGGAAAATGGGATACTCCACTTGTTAATGGCAGTGAGTCGCTCATGAACATGACACTCTTCCACTTGATCTCCATGATTGTTGGGTTGAGAAATATACTTGTCTTTTGGATTATCATACCTTTTTAAAGCCTTCATTCTGGTTTTGTGTCAATGTTGGAAACTCCAATTCAGTGTCGCCTTTTTGTTCAAGAGAAGTTATTGAGTCGATATTTCGTACAAGACTCTTAAGCCTTCATTCCATGTTTTTCATTCTTGATCCAGTTCTGTATCAACATCATTATGATAATTCTATCTCAAATCATCATACCCATTTCGTGTCATTGATGTGGGATACATCAATGCCCTCCTATAATGGGTTTCTTCCAGTCAACATTACCTCATTATCTAAGAAGTTGACTTGGAAACACCCCTTTGGTACCTTGGTGCTTGCATACATCAATGGGAATTTTTGTCGCTCTCGGTGACAAGTTTACATCATTGGCCTTCGACCAAAATATTTTGTGTGATGTTCAACATCAACTCATTGATTCACACCATACTGATTGTACTAGATTACCTCGAGAGCCATTAACATCATCGGTGGTTTCTCTCACATCTGTTAATGGCCTACATAATTACTTAGTAATCAGATGGTGTCTACCATGTTTTACTTTATCTCATTGATTCACATAGTTACACTCATACATTAGATGATCGCGTGAGCAAGATAGAAGACCTCGAATCTAGTTCCAACCATCCAGGTTGCAATGTTAGGATTAATACAAGATCACAGTGTCTGATGGCTATGATCCTGCAGATAGTCATCCAATCATCGGTCTAGCATCAATCATCTGTGGAAATCTATCTTGGTCATTTTACATGTAATGTTATCTTATGTGCTGAGCATGGGTATGCCTCTCTTAGCAAAGATATAATGATGTAAATGTATTGTGACAGACGATTCTCTAGACCGTTTTTTCTTGATCTTGACTTGGCACAAGATAAATCACTTCAATAGTGAGTTGCGATTTCTGACTTTTCCCTTTAGGGGCAATCTGTTATAGGCCATTTTGTGACATCTAGTCGATAAGCCTTCAAGTAGGACCAATTCACATCCTTTCACATATTGTCATCATCCCTACACAAATCCCTAGGAATGACTTTGCTTAATCTGTGAGTTTCTACTCTTGGTTATTGACTTTCCAAGCTTTTAAGGCCGAATGAACTGTGGACCTTTAGATACCAGCGTTGACCTCCAGGTTGACCCTCTATGCACCTGCGCTAATCACCAACAAGTTATCCATTGTTGGGGGTGTGCTACTTCTAGAAATTCTTAAAAAATAAAAAGAATCCTGAAGCTTCCTATTCCAAAAGCTTCTAGGAGTTGTTATAACTATTTAACTTGCATGAAAGTATCAAATCCTATCCTATCCTAGCTTGGATTTTTCACCTCTTATCTCTTCACCTCATCCTCCCATCTCAAGTGGATCTTAACCCTAGATTGGTAAATGGATAAGAATTAATGAGCTACCTCCCTCATCTATATATTTAAAACCATCCATAGGTAAGGGGTTGGATTTTGGAGATTGGTTCTACCCTCATGTTGTTTCTTTGATAATCATTATTCCATAAATTATGGTGACATAGAGACATATTTTTTGGCAAGAAAATAACAAGTCAACTTGCGAGCTCTTCTACAAGATCAACTCCTATTTTTGGTTGTAACTCTCTCCATTTCTATTAATACAAAGAGTAGACTATTTTTCTATATATGATGTTATGCTTTCATATATTTCAATACCATGTTAGTCTATTGAGTGAAGTGATTGGATTATTCTACATAGATGTCATATATCTCTGGCTTGCATTGTTTGATTGTGCAAGTTCTAATTATAAAAATCAGAGCTAGGATTGGAGCATACAGGTCGAGGAAGGTGAAAAGCTTACAATAGATTCCAGGTAGGTCTCATCCCATCATTCAATTACTTTAAGGAGGAGATTGTGCCCGTTTCTTTCTGTTGTTCTAAGTTATTCCACTAGGCCTAGGGAATACACTTTTGTATGCAGCCATAGATTCAATATAATAACGTTTCTTTCATTTAAAGTAAAACACTGATGCACTTTCATGTTATGGATGCATTGGTGTTTTTGTATGACATTTTCTATTTTTTTGAGACATCGACTTATGATAGTGAAATTATTGTAATTTTAAATTCGTTATTCATTGAGAAAATGACATATATCTTATGACAATGTTCATATAAATTAATATTTTATTAGCATATTTGTATATGATGTTTGGATTAATTTGTTATATTATCATAATTCACATCTCTTCATTATAATATTTAATCATCCATATATTTAATTAGTGGTGTAACATTTCATAGTAACATTGGATAACATAGTAGAATATATTAAAATATATTTTATTATATATCAATAGGACGCTCTTTGTCATACAAAATGGGATTGTTATTGGTAACCCCTTGTTTTTTAATTGGGACACTATGTTGATGATTGCATTAAACAAAATGTTTTATTTTCAAAAATAATTATTTCAAAAAATACAATAGGTTGCATTGATATCCAAATAGATCATCAGTTTTCATTGGAACCACTGTCAGTGCTTGAGCTACTTCCATTACTTGGGTTATTTGGAGGAAGTTTTTGCTGATTTCATCAATTGTTTTCATCTTCTTGATTTTGTTCCATCTACAAACATAAAAGGAAAGTGTAATGAGTGTATCTACATTTGTGAGAATAATGAAAATTGAAATAAATAATATACATCAATGTAAATCAAAACACAATGTATCATTGCAAGAAGTGACTCATGAATTATACACATTATTTCAAACCAAACATCATGCCTATATATAGTAAGTACACAAACCCATTAAATATAAAATTACTAAATTGAAAAACCCTAATTATGAGGTGGTAGAGAAAGTTAAACCCTAATCTGAAATTTTGTAGGAAAAAGCGAGGATTTAAGGTAAGTATTGATTTTTTTTGTTTTTTACTTTTTCTCTGAATATTAGTTAAATTTAAATAGGAATAGAGATCGTAAAAATTTTTACTAGTAAAATCTATAGTAAATTTTTTGTTATAAAGGGATTTTAATCTCTTTTTTCCTGCATTGTTAATAAATGTAACAAAAGTTGTAAAATATTTTGACAGTAAAATTTATGATTCTTTCTCTCTAAGGTTTTGAGTGAATTACCATACCTTTCAACTTCTAGTCTTTCAGTGGATCCAAAATATTTTGCATCTCTAATTTGATCTTTTCTTGCAAGTGATCTCTCTTTTAATTAAACCCTAACACAAATTGTATTTTTTTATTAGTAGAATAAAAAATCAAAATTTAAAACTTACTATATAGGTTTTTGAGTGAATCACCATACCTTTTAGATTCTGATCTTCTAAATAGTTCTGCTACTCCAAAATATTAGGTTGTTGTTGCACAATGCTCGTTGTATATCTCTCTTTCCAATCGCTCCCTTGAAATTTGGGGTAAAATAATGAAATGGTGAATAACTTTTTACTATTGAAAAGAATTTATGAAATTAGATTTCAAAAACTCAATTGACGATTGTTTTTGAATTTAAAAAAAATAAAAGAAAATGTGTTTTTTTCTATTAATTCAATTTCTATGCACACCCATGCTTTCTATAGTCAAGCACACTGGTGCGTTTAAATAAAAAGTGCACCGACATTTTTGGGGCGCAATATTTTTTCATCACACCAACATGATTCGATTTTTTTCATTTTCAAAATCCTGCAATGGTGTGATTATTTTTTTTAATGCGAAGATGTTGTCTATATTTAAAGGAGCACCGAGATGGTTGAATTCATTTTTATTTTCTAAATTTGGGAAACAATTGCATACTAGTCTTCTTTTTTATTTAAACATAGCAGTGTTTTTAGTGTGTAAGAGAACTAATATGATAACTTTTTTTTCATTTTTTCGAAATTCCATAAACCAATTTGGGTATTATTTAAATGCCCCAATTCTCCTATTACTTAAATGGACCAATTCAGTTGATTCTGATTAGTGCACGGATGTGGTTTAAAAGCTATCTAAAATTTTATTTTCAAATAAAATGGGATATTAATCTGAAGTTATCATTTAGGACACATGTACATGAATTACAGTAGTTCATAGTATACATTTTTCACACCAAGTTTCCTTGTTCTTGAAAAATGGTTTAAAATCTATGTTAAAATTCAAATTATGGTTATATGATTCTAGAGATTAATTTTAGATATTCGCACAAAATTTTATTTATGATTTTTCTCAAGTACATGGAAAAAATCTCAATAATATCAAATGGCCAATTCCTCAAATTCCAACTTATTCCATATTGTTTATCAAAGTTTTTCATGGAGTTCTCCCTCTCCATATTGATTAAGTTCAAATTTTATTTATATTTCGATTATTTAACTTAATTTTTTTGTTTTAATCCATGCCCTTTTGAATAAAAATGTATGCAAATTATTTATAGGTTCCATATTTAGAATCAAGTTTAAATGATTAAAATATTACTCCATATTATTTCGAAAAACGTTGGAATATCTTATCGGGTGGAGCATATCACAAGTAGTTGGTAGATGAAAATGGACAACTTCTTCACCTTGCTAATTATAACATGACATCTTCTAGCCGCAATCCTTAATCAACGATGGTAATAATTTTTTGGTTTACTGAAATTTTAACAAACCAATTGCATTGTCGTGCTTACTAATGTCATTGATATTGTACTAATGGGGTTCAATATTTTTCAAAATTAGCACTCTACTGATGATGAGCTACCGACCTACCATCTCCTAGTGCACCCAACTACAATGTCAAATCGAGGGAAGACTACACTAAGAGAAAGACTTAGAGAGGAATCCTATAAAGAATTTTGAGACAACCACCTATTCAATTCCCACTATGTCCATATTCACCAATTAGGAATGACTACAACAATAGTAGTTCTTCATCACAAGCTGGTGATGGAAGCAATTAAATGAAGGATTGCATGGTTGATTACTTATGGATATGATTGCCATGGAGGAATGTTGTTAGATGCATTCTATAACAATGAACTAGAGGATGATGCTCATATCATTGATACTTTATTCAGAATCCTAAAATATTATTCCACCAACCCTTTCTTTGGACTTGGTAGAAAGTCAAAGTCTACTTAGTTAGGGACAATGACGTTGTTATACAATTTGAAAGAAATTTTTTGCATGTCGAATACACGTTTCGTGATAATATTGAGGTAATTGACTTGCATGATCCATCAATTTCCTTATATTTTGTCACACAATAAAATTAAAAGTGGTAAATTTTATGAATGTTAAATATTAAAATTATACAATTATATCCCCACTAACTGCGACATATTCAAATATAAGGTTATTTGGAGTGATAATTTCTTTCCAGGTAGCTTTGAAGAGGAAAACAAATTGTTGAAAGTGTTGGGTGTTAAGTACATATCATATTGCACATGTCCGAATGAGTGTATTCTATACAGAGGAGAATATGTAGAAAAAGAGATATGTCTGAAATGTTGGCATGATAGATACAATAATTCAAAATAAACAGGTAAATCACATGGTCCTCCTCATAAAATTTTGAGGCACATGCCTACAATCCCAAGGATTCAAAGACTCTTTCGTTGCAAAGAATTATCTATGTGGCAAGGATGACATGCCTCACACAGAAGTGATTAAGGAGTTATGCGAATCCCAACAGATTCATTAGCCATGAAGCATATATAGGATACATGGCCTGAAAAATTCAAGGATGAAGTACGAACTCTATGACTCGGCATAGCCATGGATGGCGGCAACCCATATTCCCTCCAAAACACCAACTATTATGTTTTTCCTTTAGCAGTGATCAATAATAATGTCCCCCCATGGTTTTCCATAAAGAATGAATATACTATGTTGGCTCTCATAGTCCCTAGTAGAAGAAAAGTGAAGAATATGGATGTCTGTTTATACCCATTGGTAGATCAATTTAAGGAATTATGGGAAGGGATACATGTGCACAATGTATCAAGACCCATCGTCAAAAAGAGGAGTTTTACATTGTATGGCATATGTGCTTACACCATACATCATTATCTAGGGTATGAAGTTTGCTCGTGTAAATTACATTCTTATTGATTTATTTAGTAACAATTTTGTTTCACATATTAATTTAATTTGTTGTAATTGTTTAGATATTCATGGTCGCTAATGTGGTGACCTGTATACAATAATTTCACAGGCCTTATAAAAAAAGGGTATCATGGATGTAAATGTTGTGGACCTTCTCTGAAGGTTAGGTGGTCTGACCAACTACAAAAGTCAGTGTATGAGTGCTCCAGGGTATTGATCCACAAGAACACCGTTACAGAGGAGAAACATACACTTTTAATTGTAAACCATAGAGAACCTAAATGTTTCCAAAAATGACACCAACTAGATGGTTAGAAAATATGAGATAGAGAAGGAGAAGGAGTTTGCAGAAATATTTGATTCAAATGGGGAGCCTATGTTCAATGATCCAGATTTCTTCGACACTTATGTTGAGAAATTTCCCATTGGGATGAAAAGGATATTTGTCTTTTATGAGCTCCAATATTGGAAGAAACTTAGGATTTCCCACTTACTGGATCCCCTGCATATGATTAAAAATGTTCCATCTTCTTTATGGAGGCACATATCATCGAATGAAAGTGAGACATTGGTTGTTATGAGAGATATTGTTTCTTTAAAATCTAAAAGGAAACATTGGATACGACAAGAAACTAGAGGAGAGAATGGATCCTTGTAGTCTTCCAAAGAAGGTGATATCCCATGGGTTTTAAAGAAAAGTGGTTTTTCTTTAGCAAAGGAAATTATAATGAATGTGAGGGTTATGGGTCTTCATTACAATGTTGCTTCACTGTGGATGACCATTTGTCGGGATTGAAATCACATGACTTTCTGAAATTTCCAAGAGTACATATGTCAAAAAATGATTTTATTATTTTATTATTTTTATGTAATGGGATATTTTATAATTAATTTTTGTATAATTTACTATTTACTGTGCATTGTCATTATCCTCTACTCGTGCATGGGTGTATGAACCATGAATTTCCCCAAGACCTACAATGTGTCATACCTGAATTAGTTTCATTTGTAAATTGGATCACATCAAATGGGATTCATATGGCTAACATTCCATGGTGGCATCAAGAGATAGTTGAGATTATTTGTATATTTGAGAAGGAACTATCAACAAGTTTCATGAACTTGGAGGTTCATGTTCTAATTCATCTAGTATATGAGGTTGATTTAGCTGGGGTCATTTCCTGTCGTTGGATGTTCTTCTTAGAGGGGTACATGAAAAAATTGAAAGCTTTTGTTCATAAAAGGGAAAAACATGAGGGGTCTATGGCAGAGGGGTATATATCGTATGATTCTTTCTATTATGCTAGTGAGTACATCAAGTGGATTGACAGCACACAAGGTGTGGCAATTTGCGACAACGAGATGGATGAAGCCAAAATAGAAGGGGAGATTATTGAAATGAATGGAAATAGGCACATGATAATGAGTAATTGTAGGCTTATCATTTGTCAAATTACTACACAATAACTATTCACACTGGACTTCATATTAATGCATATTTTGATCTCATACATACTATATATATATATATATATATATATATATATATATATATATATATATATATATATATATATATATATATATATATATATATATATATATATATGTTGGTTTGATTTCATCAATGAATTCATAAATTGAAGCCATCAACAAATTAATTCTTTACAATATGGAAGTGACACAACCATGGGTCACATTGTAGGAAGAGAAGAGGAGAAAATGGGATAATGACAAGAAATAATTCAAACGGTTAAATGGTAGAAGCATGCCTTATCCTAGTCATTTAAAAGAAAATATGCCAATGACATTCCCTAATAGTTTGGTTGATGATCAAGTTAGATAGAAATATGGTGCATCTGGTCATTACCTGTGTGTTGAAGAGGATTCCCTAAACAAAGGGATTGGGTGTAACAACTAACTAATTATAATCTCTTTCTGTATAGTTTTAACTTCATATTGTAACTTAAATTTTAGTATCTACATATATTTTATATTTTTAATGATGTTGGGGTTATTAGACGTATGACACTGTAATTTTTTTCACTTTTTTATAGGCAGACTTGTTCCCATATATGTGGGAACATGCACATCATTTTCACATGGAGGATGTTGATGATGGATGCATGAGACAAGACTTTGGAGTGGAAGTTGAGTTCGACCAATCTAGTCATGGTAGCCACCACATTAAAAAGCTAATGCATGAGATATTAGGTTACATTGGAATGATACAAGAGATCATTCAAGTTGACTTCTATTCATTCCAATGTGTTATTTTTAGGTGCAAGTGGTGGGACACCTTTGATCGGAATAATGTAAAGGGAGATCACGATAGTGGGTCGATATCTATCAACTCTCAAAAGATGTGTCATGAAGCTAAGGAACCTTATGTTTTCCGAAAACACTGCAACCAAGTGTTTTTTACCTAGATGTGCTAGATAGGGATTGATGGTTCGTATTAAGACATGACCCTAGGTCCAAACATTTTTTTGAGAACAATAGTCTTATCATGCCAAGCGTCGAGGAAGATAATCAAGGTTATGACAATTGAGAGTGATATGTACTTGTGTTATTTCATCATTTATATTGTTGTTACATGTTTTTGTTTTCGTTATTCGCTAATTATTTCCAATTTTTGTTGCTCCCTCTACTAACATCTTTGTTACATGACTACCATATAAAATACATCAGCCTCATACATAAAGTGCATTTTTTAATTATTAAATGAAAGAGGTATTTATTAATATGGAAACATAACTTTCAATAAAATAAAATAAAATTATGTATGCACCAAAAATAGAGTCATGCACCGGATTTTGTACTCTTTAAAACAAAACCGCACCATAGACAATGAACATATACCTATGACAGACCAATGTTGGTTCAAAAATTTAAATTTTCATAGTGGTGTGTTACACGTATGCACCGGTGTGCATGTATACAATTTTTGCACCGAGATGGAACGTTCACATTATTGAATGCACCGATATATAACTATACTTTTAAATATTATTTAGGCGGCATTGGGTAAATATGATAGCATCGGTGCAATCACGAACATACCATACCAAGCCCACCACATTTGTGATGATGATTAAGAGGAGTTTGTTTTAATTTCAAATAGACTTTGTGATGCATTTCTATTTCATGTATACCATTGTGAACATGATGTAATATTAGCTAGGAGAAATGTGAAAAACATAAATTTTAGTGAATATCTCATGATAATTTGATTTGTGTTATTTAAACTGCATTATTTAACTCATATTTATTATTAAAAATAGTTAAATTTAAACCAGTACAATAGAAGATAAAGAACCAAAATAGTGTCAAAATTTTATATCTTTATTACTAGAAAAAAACCCACTTGCCTCTTTAAGGGAGAAATTCCAATAGAGAAAATCCTTAACTACAAGTAACTTGATCACAAGCCTTATTTTACATTTCTCTATCCTCATCTTTAGTGAGAGAAATTTTTAATTTGAATATTAGAGAGTTGTTATAAACATTAATTGTAATTTCTTGAAAATCTCATAACTTTAATAATAAAACAAATTTTATAAAAATAGAATTTTTTTAAGTTGTAATAAATCTAAACTAATTGTGCCAAGAGGCAATCTACAACTGAGTATGGGAGAGATGTTGTAACATAACATTAAATATAAAAAGAGTATTATAATAATTGAAATTAACAAATTAAAAATAGTAATAAGAAAAGAAATTAATGTTGGTCATAATTACAATACTTCAATTTACACCTTAATCTTATTTAACTTTATATAAAGAATATTTAACTGAAATTAAAAAACAATAATTTAGCTCTCATTATGAGGAAGAAATACAATGAGTAAAAAAAATATAATTTACTTTTTACTACAAGGCAAAATGTAATTCCTTCACATGACAAGAAATAATATTATTAATATTACATTATGTGTAATTAATTTTATGTTCCATTTTCATGTGATATTAAAAAAAAGATATATTTATAACACAATATTTAAGATATGTAAAATATTTCAATGTCTGTATTAAATAACATAACTTTATAGATACTTTATATAGTGAAAAATAAAATAATTTAAATTGAAATTTTTCTTATATTTTTCACTTAAGTGAGAAAGATTGAGATAATTCTTATTCCATTATTAGTTGCTTTCTAATTCAATGGATGACCGATATTTGTAAAATTTTTAATGTTTAATATGCATTTGATATGTAATATTTTAGAAAATTTTAATAATAAAAATAATTAACTATATACATACAGGAAAAAATATGAGGGGGCATATTTTAACATTTTAATATGGAGAATGTGAATTATAAATAAAATATTTCAATTTCAACTACATCTATATTATACCAGTTGCATAGATCCATGAAGCCCCTAGTGGAATCGAATCTCTTTTCACTCAAAAATATGTTTGCATCTCAAGAGGTTTGATCCCTCTGGATGCTTAGTAAATCCAGAGGTAAGACGAATCTAGGTTGCAAATTGTAAAAAAAATATGACTTGAGTTTTTTAAATTTAACAATAGATTGAATTTTATAAACCAATATTGAATTAGATAAATTTTATTTTTGAATAATTTATTATTAATAATATTTATATTAAAAATTCAACGAGTTACACATTTTCGTCTATTCAAGAACTAACTAAGTTATTTTACCTTTAATTATTTTATCATTGTGTCTATTGAAATATTTTACTAATTAAGTTAGAATGAATATCAATGAACTATCTAAGCAACAGAAAAATATTTATCATAATTTTACAATCATACTTTCAACCACACTAAACTTTGTAATCTATAAAAATATCTTTGCATTTTTTTTTAAGTATGTTGTTTTACATGCAATTTCATATATAAAAGTTTCATATAAATTCATCAATATAGAATCTATAATAAACATTGTTTCATAAAAAGAAAAATCATGATGATAATCATCTAACAAACATAATTGTCATCTAAGATACACATTCAAATTCAGTACCATCATCTAATTATATATACTTTTAGCAGCACATATAAACATCATTAGCTAGCGCACAAATCTAATAATCTAACAAGGCATCATCATCATGATCACATCAAACAAAAAACAAAGATTGTAATCTAACATCATCACCACACACATCCTCAAATTAATATAAATCTAACATCAAAGAAATGTTATCACATACACATATATCTGCAAGCACATTAAATGAACATATCTAACATTATCTAATAATGTACACATCAACACCACCATATAAATTAAGTACATAAAAATGAGTTAAAAAATGTACCATATATATATATATATATATATATATATATATATATATATATATATATATATATATATATATATATATATATATATATATATAATTCGAATAACTACATCATGAAGTCAAATACGTGGAATGAAATATCTGATATAATAGACAATGTACTAGTGCCTGCAACTTGGTTTGTAGTAGAAGATGATGGATGATCAACTACTTCCTAATGAAGTTGATCTGTCGAACTCAGTTGAGGTGGAGGACTAAGAGGTGGTTGGTCTGTAGTAGAAGGTACTAGATGGTATACAAGAGTAGAAGGTGTTTGGTCTGCTCTCTCATGAGAAGCATATAACACACACTCTATCTTTGGCATATGATCATCATCAAGTGACTAATGAGAAGGTGTACTACCAGAAGGATCATTGACACCCTGAAGGCCATGATCTGATGTAGTTCCACCACCAAAGGAATCATCATCACGACTCTCATCATCATGATCACTATAATCACCCTCATCATCATAACCCTCATGATCATGATGACCACCCTCATATGAAGGATGTGATATTACATGATGTCATACAACTCCCATCGCTACCAATAAAGTACTATCTCTGATGACATGCTGCATAAGAGACATCAAATCCTATAGACAATCCTTATAGAGATCCATGAACATCACATCCACGTTGATATTTCAAGGCCTTGGAGAGTAGACTCCCTACCAAACCAAAACTCTGGAAAATCTATCATAGTAGTCCATCCAAAAGCGCATAACAATCCTCCACCCCCAGATGCCCACTGCCCCCTTAGGATTTGGCTCACCCTCTTAGGCCTCGCCCATCTCCTCATCTCTTCCATCAGGTAGTGAGCGAAAAAGAATGTCCCCATCATATAAGCTTATGTCTACAAAATATATAGTACACAAAAATAATTAGACAATTTCATTAAACAACTTAATAAAACAAGTTAAATAATGTGCTAGAATAATTTTTATTCTAATTCATTAAAACAAGAAAATGAAACTTGATTAATTTAAAGAAAACACTAATATTACCTCTATCATCTAGAGGCTAAGTCGATGTGAAGAAGACGTTGGGAGACCCTATCCAATCAATCCCCATATACGAATACCCCAACATGACAAACACATGGTCATCCACACTGGCCAGTAGCACAAGTGCCTTGCTTGAAATCTGGGCTAGAAACTCTAGTATTCCCCTACTGGGAAAAAATTTCCCCCAGATGCGCATATGGGCCTCAATGATCAGTCTAGGAATTTTATGATCCAATGTAGGTGCCATCTCCAAAAACCTCTCAAAAAATAAAGAAAAAAGCTGAAAAGAAAAAGGGAAGGTCTCTTTGTGCTATTCCAATAATGCATTACATGTATTTAAAGTCGTGAAAAACTGCCTCAAAAAAACGGTAGACCATCTGATGTAATGTGGCACGTGAATCAAAGAATCAACACAATAAAAAACATGGCAACTAATGTGTTGCCCATCACCAAAATATTGTGCAATGGAGATAACTAATAATCAGAGGCACCTATCCTCCCCTGTAGGAAAATAAGAAATTCGTAGTTGTCCACCATAGATGTAAAAATATCATGGATGGACCGCATGAGGCTCAACATATCTCTGAGTGTATGAAAGCTGACTCTCAGTTGCAACACCATGGGGATGTCAAGGAACTGATAAAATCCTCCCCTCTCCTAGATCAGACAAAGATAAAGTATCTGTCCTCCTCTATGGGCCTATTCCATAACTCAGGAGTGATACAGAAAGCCTACTGTTGGACATTCAATCGACGGATTAGAAGCGCTAATAGGATAATGTGTGCTTTCAGGGATGTACTCTCCTCCTATTACTTGAGGTGGCCTACATTCCTCAAAAGTTCCTAGGTCACTGGAGTAATAAAAGAGGGTATAAATACCTCTCCCTCTCTCTTTCTTGCCACTATCAAACCATATTGTATGGGTTCACTTTCTTCTCCCTTTCTTGACATTTGTACTACATGATTGACATATAAAATACATCAGCCTCATACATATAATACATTTTTTTTCTACTAAATGAAACATGTATTTATAACTATGGGAACACAACTTTCAATTTAGAAAAAAAAATTATTGGTTCATTCAAAACACAGTAATGCCCCAACACCGTTGTGCTTTCAACTATAGCTGCACTGGTGAAGGTGTGCACAAAAGTATGAGGCATCACAGGTGTTTTAGAACTTTAACCTTTCATAGAGATGCAACATACTTCTAAACCAATGCACATATATAAACTATTGGCATGAGTATGGTACGTTCAGGTTAGACGCACCCAGCTATAAGAATGTTTTCAAATATTTATTTTGGGTGCATTTGGTAAATATAAATGCACTGGGAGTGATACACTGACACACAATATGTCACGTATCCACCAGTTCATTTATATTTACAAAATTTACTAACATAAAGATGTTTTTTTATGTTCATGCATTGAATCGTGGTTCACCCCGTAAATTTACAAGGTGTTCCTCTCTCGATGTGAGCCGAACATATTGCGTGCACTGCATGTTGATTTTTTTTGTGAAAAAAAAATGAGAAATTAAACCTAATT
Organism: Pinus tabuliformis; assembly: GCA_031772625.1. Classification (NCBI taxonomy): domain Eukaryota; kingdom Viridiplantae; phylum Streptophyta; class Pinopsida; order Pinales; family Pinaceae; genus Pinus; species Pinus tabuliformis. The sequence continues at coordinate 841,382,914 of CM062816.1, forward strand.
TGCAATTCTAATCCACTAGAAACTTAATTAGAAAGAAAAATAAAGATTACCTACACATTTGGTTGTCATGGAGGCATTGTGGACACATAATGGAGAAACAAAAAATCACACCATTTGAAAAAATTGGTAACTCAAACAATGAACATGATATTGAAAAGTGGTGAGAAAGAGAAGCACCAACATCAGGGAATTTTCACAGGGAAACAATGGCACCGATGCTTCAAAGCTCTCCTATAATGTAGATGGTAAAAATGAAAATTATGGCGAGGAGGGGTTTTTTTTATTTAACCTTTCTTTGGTGTGTTTCGTGAAGTGTGCCAGGGTGGGCTATATCCAGTGCACCATTATTTTTTTAAAATTAAAAATTATCATGGCACTTTATCGAGACACCTAGGGGCTTTACATTACTAGTAATGCACCCATGTTATTGTTTTACAATAACACCAATAATTTTTTAGAAATAAAAAATCATCTATCGATACACTATATAAGATGCCCTAATGTGTTTTTATACATTTACCGCACTAGGATGTCATTATCAAATAACACCCGTACAATTTACTATATGAAGGAGTCTAGTGGTAGAGAATATTCAAGCACGAGTGAATTTGGATATTTAGCACACCATGTTCTTTTACTTTTCAAAAAAAAAAATCTATGGTGCACCATTGTATATGCAGCTCTGGCACATGTATGGATAATATAGAATCAGTGTGCTTGAATAATTTAGACACACCTAAAAGAAACATCTAATAATACATCCACCCACCCACCTCCTCTAGTGACCTTCGCTACAAACCAATTTTTGGGCTATTTTTATAGGGCCCCCCACAAAAACCTCCACTAGAAGATCTTTTCCTTTTAGTGTTAGTGTGTATGATGGTCATATCCTTTAAAGCCACCTTGACCATAGCGACATCCTTAAAAGCCTAAGGTAGCAAGGATATGGTGAACCAATATTTGAGAAATTATTGAGTAATCCTAGTCCTAATCAACCACTTATGTTGCCTCCACTCATGAATATGTCCAAATATGTGGGTAGAGGTGTCATGCTTAAAAGTAGATAGGATATATGTGTCAATCTCTTGTAGTGAAGGAAACTAACCAGGAAGCATAATCATTGTAGGGTTCCTTACCAAGTTCAATGTACTATTTAGTGGCATCCCCAATCAAGGTTTGGTGGAAGAGATAAACCACATACTATCATCCACCAAATATTTTGACAAAAACTATAAATGGTAGGTGGTGATGTGGGTTTTTAGGTTCTCTCCTAGATTAACATCAAATTTTTGTATACCGAGTGATAGTTTTATTGGAATTGGAGGCCACCGAGGGTCATGAAATATGGGGTCATTAGTGATTTTATCGAAATACATAAAACCAAATGTTTCTAGGAAAGGAGGTTGGTGTTGGTTGAAAGGGTCTAGAGGTCAATATGGATCCCCAGACAAATTGTGCAGACTCTCCATAGCATAGTTTCTAGAAGATGGATAATGACCATAAGGATTGTTAAACCTAGAGTATCAAACCCTTTGACTAGTCTTCATAGTGAAAGGACTATTCCACAAGCAACATAGGACTTCCTAAAAGGATTGCTTCTAATGGGATTACTATTCAGCACTATGAGAATGACCTTTTCATACAAAAGCACTACCATAAGCAGAAAAAATTGCAGGAAAAGTGGTACTAGTGGAGAAATTTCCTCCAAATATGTTAGCCCCTCCAAAGCCATTCATACCTCCATAGAAGGGAATTTATCCTAACGTAGAATTGTCACAAGGATTGTATCTCTCTTTGAAAACATTATTACCACCAAATTAACTGGGAACAAGAGTAGACCCCTTAGAAGATTCATTGAAGATGTTTTTCCCAAACTAGATATTGTTACCATAGAGATGGTGGGACTAGGTGGGAGTGACCCAAATTGTATAGGTTGAATTTAGCTTGTCCCCATAATGAACAGACATTTTATAGCAGGGAGGGATACATATATACTAGGGAAATTACTTGGAGTCACAGAAGAAACTGGTGTTAGGCTTCAAGGTGAGGAAAGAGGCATTGTAAAAGTAGGAGGAGTGAAATCTATCACACTAATCTATGGAAATGATACATCACAGATGAAATCCTAAATGTAAATGGTGAAGAAGGTCTCATATCTCCCATAATGGAAGCACCATTATCACAAGCCATTTGATGAGAGAATAAGGAAAAGGTTTGAGTAAAACAGGCACTCACTTGCACTATTACGAGGTTAAGAGGATTTTTGTAGAGGTGGGTGTTGGGCCGCTAATATGTCATTATTATTATTACTTTTTAACACATATTTCATCCATTTCTACTCTTCTTTATCATGTCATTTATCATGGTTTATCATATAATTCCATCTTATAATGATTTATGCTCTTATGGATAAATATTATTTCTTCTCCTTTATTTTTAATAAATTGATGATTATGCATGATTTTACCAATGATGGTTTATTAATAAATTGGTTGTAACATCACTCACCATTTTAGCCTCCAAGATATTTTCCAGATTGAAGATTTGATCTCTAGCTCATCATTAAATGTGCCAACTCAGAAATTCGCTGGAATAAGAAGTGATAGTTTTGCATTGGACGTTTTGGGCAAATGGAGAAGAATCTAGAAAATCTGAAACATGGGTTTTGTCTAGAACAGACCAAGTTGGTTTTTTTAATAAACAATTTTCCCAAATTCGGTCCGTGCTAAGAGGAACAGAAGGTTCTATGAAGACATTTTTCTTAGATTCGCTGTTGTGGCCGTTTTCCAAATTATCTCAGCCGCAACACCAAATTCAATATATTGCTATTGAATGATGATGGAAATATATTTCAGATAAGATCTTGTTGATCAATTTGTTGTGAACAATCCAATTTTGTAATGGGAAGCACATTGTAATCATCTTTGTTGAATAACTCTCTACTCTTTGTGTATTTGAATGAAAACATAGATCAAAGCAGGGATGGGGAGTTAGGGATTGATGATGGATGATTACAGAGAGAATTAAATGGGTCAGCAGATTGGAGATAGGATATGATAGGATAGGAGGAAAGGGGATGGATCTCTATTATTTCAAATTGTAATTCTGATTAACAGACTTGTGGTGCCAAGAGAACGCAATCATATTGTAATGTCACTCAAGTTCAATGATTAATATATAATTTGGAGGTTGATGTTCATTCACCTTATCTGAAGTAGCCCAACAGCGTTCACTAGTGGCTAAGGGCCCAGCGTTTGGTGGATTAAGCTGCTGCTCTGTATTATATCTTTTTGATTTTTGCAAGTGTGGTTTGTTTAATGATTACCTTCTGCAATTGAATCACGTTTCCATTTTCTTCCATCATAACAAGATTATTATTCATTAAAACTTAAATTGTTATGTTTTTCATTTTGGTTATAAAGCTTCGCGGTTCACTTCAGATTCTGTCGTGCATTACAGGTTGCTACTTATTTAGTATTGCTACTCATTTCTATTAATTTTGTAGTGTTGTTCATTTCCATTTAGTATTGCTGTTCATTTAGCTTTGCGGTTCATTTCCATTTAGCGTTGTTGTTCATCTTCAATAATTTAGTATTACTGTTCCTTTCCATTAATATTTCATTTCTGTAAGTTAAGCTTTGTTGTTCAGTTTCTCAATAGACTTAGTCGTTGTTCTTTTCTGCAAGGATTTAATTTCATCTTGTAATTGATATTGCAGCAAGTGTGTTTTAGTAAGCATTTCTAATTGAATTTCCATTTCCAGTTATTTACTTTAGTGTAGATTGAAAGATCAACAACTGTAAAGAACATTGACTATAGCTGTCTAAGTTCTCAGATTGGATATCTTGCCTATGATTGATTTTCATTTGCATCAGTTTACAGGGGAGAGAGTTATCATTACTGAGTCCTAGACTGATGATTGTTTGAGTGAATGATTTAGTTCAGAACATTTAGTTTCTTGTTGTTCCAAATTAGTTTGTTTCCAACATTCATTTATCTTCTCATTTTAAAGTACTATACTGCAAAACATTAATCTTGAGTAAATAGCCACCTTAGATTGAGTTCACTCTTGAAATAAAAAATCATACCTGGATTGATAATTAATGTGAAAATAAATATGAGTTAAAAAGACACCTTTTATCACTCAACGGTGGGGTGCCATGTGGTGGTCGAATTTTTCCTACTACTTCAAGGATGACTTAATCTTCCTCCCATGAGAAAAAAATAAGCCTCGTCAGTTTAGTTCGATATAATCCCTTTGATAATGGAGTTATCCTACATCTGTATAGTAGAGGACCCTCCTCTCTGAGAGGAAGGTTTCACAATATTCAATATCGATGAAGAATGTGGTCATCCATGGTGAATATATAATTTTGATTAATTAATTAACTAAGAAATGTTAATTTTCTTAGGGATATAATATTCTTCACTTTAGCTAATTTAATTTCATCATTCTAATCATTTAATTAACCCCACAACATTATAACATCATTATATCATATGCAATTATGAATAAATAACAATATGAAAAAAATGCATCAGAACATAAAGGATCAATAGAAGAAAAACATTCACACATATAGACACGAAGATTGGTTGGAGACTAGGGGAAAACTGCATAAAGGGGAAAACCCTTTTAAATTCTTCTTCTTATTAGATTGTCATAAAATTTTCAGCAAAGAGAGAGTACATTGATCCATATCTTCAACCATAAAACTATCTAGAAAAACTGATTAAATGACATCTAAGAGATGAACCCAACAATGCTAATTATCAAAACCCTAATTCAGAAGCCTGCGACAAACTGTTAATGTTTGCAGTTAACTGTCAAAATTTGTGGCTACCTGATGAAATGAAACCCTATTTTTTAGCTACACAGAGAGCGTGTATGTGCATGAAGTTAAAGTCCTCCAATTTCATGGATAAGTTTTCATGCCTATGGTTGCAACAAAAAATTCCTTGTGACAACCCTATGACTGCAAATCAAAACCATAGATCACATGTGCGAGCTTCAAACCCTGCAATTTTGGACTTGTATGAACCAATCTATGTGAACCACTTCAGACTTGTGCGAGCCAAATCAAATAAGTGATAAGAAGAAGATTCTTAATGATTTATCTCCAAATGAGGTTCACTTAACTTGTATTTATAGCCATATAAGGGTGTCCAATTTCTCTTTTGGCCAACCTGACCTTTTGTGCACATGTGGGTTTCCATATTAAAAATATATTTTTCCTCAACTAAATTAAATCCTTCGAAGGGCTAGGAGGGGTATTTTTTGATGAGGAAGATTATACAAAGGAGTGAATTTGTCCTTGAGCTACCAAAATTTAACACTCCCTCTCAACTAGGGAGAAATTACTGACTGCAACATATGTCTCTTCACACTATAAGGAAAATACCTTCTAGTGGAAATTATAATGGAGGTGTTTAATGTTATAAGATTGACAAAAATTGTCAAGAAAATATCCACTAAAACATCCATTTGTGATAGCAGATGTTTTATAAAATATTATAACAGAACCTCATCACAACTAAAAAATATATGGGCGGTCAGAGTTTTAGCGGATGGTTTTTTTGCGGTGCGCTTCATGGAACAAGTAGCACTAGTGCACTACATATATAAACACATCAAGCTTCATACATAACTACAACCATTGAGGCATTGCATGAAAATTACAACGGTTGTAATACATAGCACACTAGTGCTATTAGATAAAAAAAATCCCTGGGGTGTTTTTGTAAGGAACGACATCGAGGCATGCAAAAAATAATTGATGTACATGTGATTCTATTTAATCATGTAGTGTCAATGCATATCATTTGTATAAATGCACCAGTGTGCTAGTTATATCAAAGGAATAGTCCTATTAGTTTTCATAATGCATTGGGACTGGAAATAATATTTTGTAGGATTAGCGTGTTAGTTCTATGAAAGCATTAGTACATTAAGTATTACAATGCATTGGGGCGTTAATTGCAAACAATATGAGTGCTTAAATAAATAAACATCTTGGTGTGGTCGTTTTTCGAAGATGCATTGTCCATGCAAAAATATGTCATCACAGTGCTTTTATATAACATAATGCATTGACATTTGTTTATGTTAGGGACGCACAGGTTTTTTGTATGAGATTTTCTCTTTTTTGGAAACATCAACTTGTGATAGTGAAATTATTGTAATTTTTAAAATATCTTATTCATCGAAAAATCAACATATATCTTATAACAATATTCATATAAATTAATATTTTATTATTGCATTTTTAGGATTAGCGTGTTAGTTCGATGAAAGAATTAGTCCATTAAGAATTACAATGCATTGGGGTGTTAATTGCGAACAATACGAGTGCTTAAATAAATAAACATCTTGTGTTGTCATTTTTCGAAAATGCATTGTTCATGCAAAAATATGTCGTCACAGTGCTTTTATATAACATAATGCACTGACATGTGTTTATGTTATGGACACACATGTTTTTTGTATGAGATTTTCTCTTTTTTGGAAACATCAACTTGTGATAGTGCAATTATTGTAATTTTTAAAATATCTTGTTCATCAAAAAATCAACATATATCTTATAACAATATTCATATAAATTAGAATTTTATTATTGCATTTGTATATGATGTTTGGATTAATTTGCTATATTGTCATATTTCACATCTCTTCGTTATAATATTTAATCATACATATATTTAATTAGTGGTGTAACATTTTATAGCGACATTGGATAACAAAATAGAATAAATTAAAATGTATTTTGTTATATATTAGTAAGATGTCCTTTGTTATACAAAATGGTATTGCTATTGGTAACCCCTTGTCTTTCAGTTGGGACACTATGTCGATTACATTAAACAAAATGTTTCATTTTCACAGACATTTATTTCAAAAAATACAATATGTTGCATTGATATCAAAATAGATCACCATTCTTCATTAGAACTTTTGTCAATGCTCAAGATACATGCATGAGTTGGGTTATGTAAAGGAAATTTTTTTATTGCATTGATCTTTTTTGTCTTCTTGATCTTGTTCCATCTGCAAACATAAAAATAAAGTGTAATGAATGTATCTACATTGGTGAGAATAGTGAAAATTGAAATAAATACTTGCTAAGGTTTTGAAAATGGGGTAGCAAGCTAAGTGGGCTTGATTGTGGGGAAAACTCCACAGTTAAGCGCGCTTGAGCCAGAGGCGATCTAGGATGGGTAACCTCCCAGGAATTTCTGGTTACCAGGTGCAAGCCTCGGAAGTGATGATTGACACTATGTGATTCATTTCACTAGTTTCAATCCCACTTCTTCACCCCTGTGAGCATCACCCGATGCAATGAATGCTAAGTGGACTATTGAAAATCATGACAAATTAGTCAGTTATGACTACCTCTCATGGAAATGGTCATAGATGAATGACTTACTTAACGCAGTTGAATCGCAAAATGATATCTAATATACATCAAGTAAATTGAATATAAATTTACAATAGCAAGAAGTGATTCATAATCTGTGCACATGGTTTCCAAACTAAGTCTCATACCTTGTTGCAACAAGTCTTCTACTAGTGTAGTTCCATACTTTGTTTCTTGCATGTTTTAAACCCCATTATAAATCATAGATTTAATATAAAGGATTTTTTTGTTCTATTAATCATTAACTCGGATAAGTAAAATAATGTAGATACTTACAAATTTCACAATCAATTTTTGATATGCCAACATATACTCACAACCGATATTCAACCTAATGTCAAAAAATTCTTTTGATGGCTCTTCTTTGTAGGTTAGCACCTATTTGAAGACATTCAAGGATGGTTTTTGTAAAATAACATAGAATATACAAAAATGAAACCTTTGTGTTATAAGGAAATATTAACAATTGCTCACAAACTTTGAAATCAACCCTTTTCTTCCTTGTAGTCCTATTTTATCTGTTGAATGAGTTCCATTTAGTTTTTTTTTTTACAAGAAAATACTTGAAAATTAATATTTAATGCTAAATTAATTTTTTTAAGTACAAATTCAATCATTATTATATACATTTAAAGGCCGTTGTTATTGAGATGGCTCCTCCTGTGATACAATTATGTCAATTTATTTTCCCATCTCCTTGTACACTTTTTTGGACATTCTTGGTGGCATGTTTCACATATCAACTTGATAATCATTTGGGATTTTCATAATCTTCCTGAAAAAAGTAATAAACTATTTAAATATTGATATATGAAAACTAAATATAAAAAAATTGATATTAATAAATGAATGATTTGTAGTAGTATATACATATAATTCTAGAAAATCATTTTATTAGGAATATTACCTTTTGAATGCTTTTTTTTGTTTTTGTATGTTTTTTCTATTGCAAGTCTGACATGTCTCATTGACTATTTATTTATAAACACTTCTTGTAGTTTAGATATATTTTTTTTCTTAGAATCATTGAATTGGTTTTTGTATTGTAACTAGAATGCACATCTATACATTCGTTCTAGTAGATCCTTCATAATTTTGTAAAAGGAATCCCCTCATTCATTAACCTCCAACACCACTCTAGATGAGCTAAGGACCAATTCATCGTCATTTACATGTTCTATAATTTTTATTTTCTTAGAATGACATTGATCTTTTTCTTCGTTGTTGCTCCCTATAGAACATTAAATATATATGAGTTAGTAGATTGTTTGAAACATTCTATCTAATATTCTTAAGTATATTATTAATGAAAATTCAAAAAACAAACTCTTATTTCATAATATTTTTTGTTTCACCTAATTCATCCTTCTAAAATTTTTATATCAGACTTTTATGCTCTTCTTCACTTAGATTAGAAACAATATTATCGGCCTTCTTTATTTTGTGGCTCTACACAACACACATCAACCAAGACATATTAGTTAAACTTACATATAGTTCAAACATATTAATTTTGTAAATAATTTACAAAGAACTTTCCTTCTCTTATTTTCTTGATGTGTTATCATTCTGTCGATTAGTATTTTATTTACCTGACACCATCTTAGTCATTTTTTATCAACATACAACCTGTATCATTAAATATAGAATCCATTAAATATATTTTACAAATAAATCAAATAATTTTTAGCGAAAAAGAGCTCTGGTAATCGATGTGCTTATCCCATTAAACACACCAAGTATTTAATTGTTCAACACTCTCATGCAGAATTTAAAATTTAAAATAATTTTAAATTATGATGTTGTGATTTGTAAGGCTTGATGGACCACAATGATTTAGTAGTGATATTTAGAAGAGGTGCACTAGTGTGTTATATTATACTTGGTGCAATGATGAACATACTAGACAAAAATGACAATGTTATAACATAACCGTGCATTGTATTACAAAGGGCAGACTGGTATGTTATATTATAAAGGGTGCAAGATGAAACATATATCTGTGTTTAAAAAAATGGATAAGGCCGACAAGGTATGGATCTAATGTAATAAGTGATTCCCCTAATTTATATGTCACATGCCCTATATATAGTAAGTACACAAACCCATTATATCTAAAATGCCTAAAATGGAAAACCCTAATTGTGTCATGGTAGACGAAGTTAAACTCTAAGGTGAAATTTTGCAAGAGAAAGCAAGGGTTTAAGGTAAGTATTGAACATTGTTATTTTTTTCTATTTTAATTGAATTTAAATAGGAATAGAGATCGTAAAATATTTTACTAGTAAAATCAATAGTAATTTTTTTATTATTCAAGGTTTTAATTTTTTTCTTTCTCAATTGTGATTAAATGTAATAAATATTGTAAAAAAAATTAACAGTAAAATTTATAGTTTTTGTTATCTAGGATTTTGAGTGAATCACCATACCTTTCAAATTCTAATATTCCTATGGTTCTAAAATAGTTTTCTTCTCCATAGTGCTCCCAATGTGTCTCTCTTACAAATGATCTCTCTTTTAATTAAACCCTAAAAAAAATTGTTAAATTTTTTATTAGACGGCTAAACAATAAAATTTAAAATTTTTACTAGGTAGGTTTTTTATTGAATCACCATACCTTTCATCTTCTGATCTTCTAAATAGTTACACTACTTCAAACAATTCTTCTGCTACACAGTGCTCCTGGTATGTCTCTCTTGCAAATCACTCCCTTGAAATCTTGGGAAATATAATGAAATAGTGAATAAATTTTTATTATTTAAAAGACTTTATGAAATTAGATTTCAAAAAATGAATTGCCACTTGTTTTGGAATTTAAAAGAATAAAAATAAATAAATCATGATTTTTTTTCAATTTATGTGAAACCTCTGTGTCATTGATAATTAAGCGCATCATTTTGTTTATAAGAAAAGTGCACTGATGTTGTAAGGGCACTAAATTTTTTCAACGCACCGACATGATACAATTTTTTTTTTTGAAATCCCAAAATGGTGCGATTAATTCTTTTTAACACAACAATGCAGTTTGCATTTAAAAGCATCAGTGTTGTAATCGTTATAAGAGCACCGATATGGTTGAATTCATTTTTATTTTTTATAATATGGAAATAGGGGCGTGCTACTGCTATTTTTTTTAAACGCATATATGATTTTTTGTACAAGAACACCGATATGATAACATTTTTTTTCCGGAATGCCGGAAACATGTGCGAGTATTATTTAAAAACATTGATGCTCTTTGTTCTGATAAATGCACTATTCTTCTTTAAAAATTATTTGATACTTTATTTCCGCATAAAATGGTATGTTAATCTCAAATTATCCTTTAGGATGCATCCACTTGAATTATAGTAGTTCATAGTATACATTTTCCACTTAAATTCACCTCTTTCCTGAAAAATGGTTTGAAAACAATAATGAAATTCACATTATGGTTATATGGTTCTCGAGATTAATTTTATATATACGCACAAAAGATTATTTCTGATTTTTCTGAAATGCAGGGACAAAATCTCAATAATATCATATGGCCAATTCTTCAAATTCTGGCTCATTACATATTGTCGATCAAATTCCTTTATGGTGTTCTCCCTTTATATCTCCAGTAAGTTCATATTTTATCTATATTTTGATTATCTAATTGAATTTAATTGTTTTAATCCATGTCAATTTGAATAAAAATGTATCCAAATTTACAGGATCCTGATTTAGAGTTGAGATTAGATGCATAAAATATTCCTCCATTTCAAAAATATGGGAAGCTCTTATCAGGAGCAACATATCACAAGAAGTTGGTAGATGAGAATGGATAACCTATTCAACCTACCATTTGGAACATGGCATCTTCCAACTGAAATCTTAGTCAACGATGGTAGTAATTGTTTGGTATAATGTAACTTCAACAAACCAATTTCATTAAAGTGCTTACTAATATCATTCATATTGTACTAATGCCATTCAATATTTTTTGAAATTAGGATTCTAGTGATGGTGAGAGACCCACCTACCATCTTCCGATGCATCCCACTACAACATCAAATCAAGAGAAGGATGCATTAAGCGTAAAACTTAGAGAGGAATCATATAATGAATGGTTGAATCAACCACCTATTCAATTCCCACTATGTCCAGATTTACCAATTATGAATGACTGCAATAATAATAGTTCTTCATCACAAGGTGGAAATGGAGGAAGTCAAATAGAGTTTGGTATGGATGATTACTTATGGGATATGTCTACAAGGGAGGAAATGTTGTTCGATGAATTCTAGAATGATGAGTTAGGGGATGATGCTCATATCAATGATACCTTATTTGAAAGCCTGGAATTTGTTTCCATCATCCATCTCTTTGGTCCTAGTGGTAAGTCAAAGTCTACTGAGTTAGCGACAATGATCTTGTTGTACAACTTGAAAGAAAATTTTGGCATGTTGAATGCATGTTTCTTGGAAATATTGAGGTAATTCACTTGCATGATAAATAAAGTCCCTTATATTTTGAGAAATATTGTCACACAATCAAGATTAAAAATGGTTTATTTTAAAAAGATTATATATTAACATTGTACAATTATATTCCCCACCAACTGCAGGTTATTCAAGGATAAGATTCTTTTGAGTGATAATTTCTTGTGGAAAGAAAACAACAAAGGGGAGAATTTTGGGTTGTGTTATATTATTTCTATGACTAGCTCCCCTAGTTAATTTGGGGGTTAGAGGGGGGGTGGAGCCCTCACTTCATTGCGGCGATTGCGCAGTGGGGGGGCGGCAGCCCTCCCTATCCAGGGGGTTTGAGGGGGGCGGGTAGCACCTGCTCTACGAGGTCCAGGGCAGCGCCCCAGAGAAATTTTTTTTGGACCCTATATTAGGTGGGTAGACCTACCTATGGTTTTGTGCATGGTTTTTGCACATGGTTTTTGGCGCGATGGTTTTCGGTCCATGGTATTGGATGCTTTGGCATGTATATATATGTATTTTAATATTGAAAGGAACATAATGAAAAAATCAAGCTGGTAGTCCCGGATTTGGGATCCAAGGGAAAATATCTGTGTATATGTATTTTATGTGTTATGCTCTCGCATTGTTTATTTTCTATGTTTTAAGAATTCATATGCACGTAATTTCTGTATGGGGTTAAAACCTACAAATAGAAATACACCGCGTAGATTTAATTTTACCATAGTAAAATCACTTTTAGTGTGAAAAATGATTTAGTAAACCACTTTTATTAAATTATTTTCTGATTTGAATAAAAAAAACCCATGAGAATAATTAGATAAATCATTATTTATTTAATTTTCTCTAGGAATAATTATAAAATAATTATTTAAAAAATTATTCCTTCTCACATTTGACTAAATCCATTAGGAATATTTAAATAAATCACTATTTATTTAATTTTCCTTGTTATTAGAATAATTATTAAATCATTATTTCTTAATTATTTTGATTTCACATGATTCTTAATTCTCGCGAAATAATTAAAATCATTTTATTTGTTAATTATTTCTAAATAAAGATATTTGGCCATTTTAAATATATTTTCCCTCTCCAATAAATACAATGAAGTATTCGAAGTGGTTAGATCTTGATTTGGTTAACATTATTTTATTATTCTCCATTTTCGAGATTAACTCCATACTTTGTTATAAATAGGAGGGTTTTTCATTGATTCTTCATCATGATCATAATCATCTTCACCATTAGCATCTTTTTTGTTTGAGCTCCCATTTTACATTCTATACTTTTTTTGGGTTTTTCACATATTGAGAGAGAAAATAATTTTCTGAAGTGTTAAGGACATCAAAGGACCCATCCCATAGAGGGGGACTTACAGACCCATCTGTAGATCTCCTTCACAAGGTGTTATTAATAAAAGATTTATTTGTTTAAAGTCTTTAGATTTGGGTTATTGCATCAGATATTTTCTATTGCTGCTTTCTGTTCTGAAGTGTTTATACTTTTATTGCATGTTTTCCATTTTTGTTGTAGATCTTAATCACAAGCAACCATCAACTTGTTGTTAGGGTCACTTTTCACCTAGTGACTTAAGTGAAGTGTTTTTGGTTCACCTTCCAAGAAATTTCACAGTAACAAATGGTGACTCCACTGGTGTAATAACAATGTTCTTGGGTTACTGAAGTTTCAGAAAATTTCAGGGTTTTCTACAACTATTTTTAGCATCTCAATTTCAAATTCTGGTGGTTTTCTAGTTTTTTCTGCGGGTCATAGGTACTAGCCGAGCAGGAGATGGAAAAATCTGCACGAAATCTGTCGACCGAGAGTCCTGAAAGAAAAACACACTTTTCAGCCCCTTAAGTGAGTTGTAGAGTGCACTTTTTGGCTAAAAAAAACTGTGTTTTCCCTTGTTTTAGGTCAGCACCTGCGTTTTGGAATTTTTCCGAAAAATTTTCAATTTCTTTTAGAATTGCCAAGAGTGCTATCTACAAATTGGTTTTGGGTACTTCACCTCTATTTTCAGTCTCCCTTAGGCTTGGATCCACTTGATTTCTCTCTTTCAGGAAGGAAAAATCCCCTTAGGGTTTCGAGTACTCCTCCATATTGTTAGGAAGAGATTTGCTGAGTGCAAAATCTAGGGTTTTCAACATTTTTGACCACTAATTTTTAGATTTGATCCATTACTTTTCAGCTCTTTTGGATAGGTTTATTTTACCTTTTCTCCCTTTATATTTTGGGTTTTACTTTTCCCCCTTACGATCCCCTTGAACATCCTAGGTTTTAGAGCTTCACACCTATCCTTTGCACCATTGTTCACCCCTAATTTTTGTTGTTTTTCTACACCATTTACAAAAAATTAGACCCTCTAGATCCTAGTCCTTTGAAATTAGATCTCTTAGGCCTTTTTATGTGTCTTTTAGTAGCTTGTTTTACCTCTCTTGATTAGCTTCCTAGTAGCCCTTGTGGGTGGTTTTTTTGTGCTTGATTGGCTATTTATTTTCTATCATTTTCGTATTTATTTACAACATTTCAACATTTTACTTTCAAAAGCACATGGCATCATGAAATATGTTTAATTAACTCATCCACTTTACACATTGTTTTCACACACTCACACCCTAAGCGAACGTGAGCTTGGTTAACACTGCCAATCCAAGACTAGAAACCCTACACCTTAATAAATCAACACACATAGATTAAGCCTACTTGGGCACCAGGGCCAAAAAATATTTGTAGTGTAGGTATAGGATTAGTGGGATAGGCTTCCAATAGCACCCATTGATCGCTTTCATTGAGACATAGAATTTGACATATTAAGGAGCTTAAAGTCCTTCACCATCCCATGGTCCAAAGATGAAGTGCATCAAAAACCCATTTCAGAGAGGTTTACACTAGGTCATCGTGTGATAGGTTCTCCTCGAGGCTACCCAACCCATGGGAGCGAATACCCTGTTTTGGATGACTACCAAGAAGCTCAAGACTCGACCACCCTCGTGCGATGAAGTTAACGTAGTGAACAATCTTAGGAAAATACCCTATAGGATTGGATGTGGGAAGAAGTTGGTTCTCTACCCTACCTTTCTCTGGAGAGCTATACTTGTGGGGATGCTGGCTTATATGGGCCTGACCCAAGTTCAGAAAAATTATTTAGCGAAAACAATCCCGCAGCTACCGGCCCTTTCAGCAATAGCTCGCGGAGCGCGGACTGAAGTCTCACCCGAGGTAGCAGGGGAGGGTGCTGGAACCAGGTTCCCGCACCCTTGGGATGTCTAGATGTGGTCTGGAGGGTTCACGTGCCGTTGTGCAACCTCGTGCTACTCTACTTCTGCGTAGATCCAGATCTGGGTCAATTCGCGATATTAATTACTTGTATAAATCAGATCTACTTAGCCAGGTCTTTAAGCAAACATTTAAAATATTTAACCAGTTCGTGCACTTAGAATAAACTCAGATTCACATACATTCATAATATAAGCATATGCATATAGATCAAACAGTTATATTAACCATACAAAAAGTCAGATCGGCGATAACTCAGTTTTAACACAGAATTATGGAAGCAACTTATTTTTATTTCCACTTTATCACCAATACATCCAGATTCGCCCTGCGCACTCAGCTGCAAGGGTCCGCACACACAGCTGCAGACTCTCCTAGGCCTCTGTGCACACAGCTGCAGAGCCTCTATCCACTACCCAAACCCTCGACTCGGACTTACACACGCTTCAAAGCTCTTCTTCTCAAAAACCCATATCAGCTCCAAGATTACATACCAAAAGAGAACTACCTTTCCCTCATAGATCCGCGCTCTATTTATACCTTCCTATGGTCCGCGGACTGACTTACTTCCTATTATTCTATATTATTTCTTGGGCGGACAACCCTTTGACTCGACCTTTTACATTTCGTGCTCTGCATATTTCGGAGGTTTACAATATTTTTATCCTAATTCCTAGGCTATTAGACCCAAAACTGTTATGCAGGACCTCCGCTACCCAATAGTCCCCCAACACAATCATCGTGACTCATCCCGAGTCACTCGTTGGTGCGGGGAGACGCGCTGCCTTGGCTTCGCTATTCACCTCCCTCTGAGTGACGCTCGTCGTCCTTCTGCTTCTTTGTTGTCTCCTACAACGCTTTGTTTGGCTCTTGCTTCGCTGTTTCTACCAATTATTGCGACCGATAATGCTTATTCTGCTTTGCTCGGTTAACACAGAACACCCCCTATTAGGATTTTAGCTTGAGCAGGGGAGCTGCATATGGGATGTCCTCATACCACCGCAACCACTTCTGACCTTTGTATCTGATCTTCGCAATGTCTGCTGCAACTTGTGTTGCAATTTTGTAAGACCTTTGCTGCTGTTTGTGAAATCCCAATCCTTAAGGTACCTCAGAGACGACGTATTAACTATATTGTTGCTAGTGGTCTCCGTCTTTCCATCCATTCTCTTTTTTGGTTGTAATTCGCCAGCCTACCCCCGGGTGGGGCGACGACATACAAACCAATTCTGCTTCGTGTCTCCCCTTTTCTGGTACATCCCCTACTGTTGATGCTGCACTCTGCGGGACGCCCACAGCTGTCAACACCATGTTCCTTAGAGAGTCCTGCTTTTCCATCGGCCATATCACCACCCTCAGGCTTACTCCTTGTGCAGAGATAATGAAAAGCTCCATATTGATAACCAGCATATGTTTTCCAGAAGTGTAGGTTGCCCAGTGGATGCCCCTTGGTGATTTGTAATCGATTCGAATTTCAAATTCACTGGTTCCTACCTATTCTAGCATCCTCGTGTGAAATCTGTCACAGCTCATTCCATATCTGGCTTGTACTCCTCTTAATTTCCTGCCACCCGCTCCCTTTTGCCATAATGCAGACATCTTGTCATGAATAGTGATAGGAACGGTCACCTCTCCTCTTAGCAACGCATCAGCGCACTTCTTACCACGCAACCGTGATCTTGGTGATGGGCCAAATCGACGCGTATCCTGGCACTCGCGCCTCTTTCCCCCAGACTACTTTACTGTCCCGCGCTTTCTTTCAACTAGCTGGAGCGGTGAGACTATCCCTCGAATGGTTAGCCAGGTGGCCGGCCCACCCATGTAGAGCTTCAAGCGACTGCCATTCACTCGGCCTGGGAAGGGGTCTCCATTGAGTTTGGCAAGTTGAACCGCGCCCCCATTGGCAACTTCTTTGACAACATAGGGTCCCAACCAATGCATTCGGAGTTTGCCAGGGAATTTCTCGAACTTACTGTCGTATATCAATACTAGATCATTGTCCTTGAAGGTGCGTACCTTGATATGGTGATCATGCCACGCTTTCTCGCACTGTTTCTGTACTTGATGATGGAATACAGACATGATACATGATGCATCAACATGCACATGAAATTCAACATCCCATTTCAGAAAGACCAATATAGGGGTGGATGCCATTTTTTCCTTAAGCGTCTCCAGAATTTTGTTGCATTCCTCATTCCAACAATAAGTAGCATCCTTCTTCAGCAACTGTTCCATTGAAGCCGTGATCTGGGCGTAGCTTTTGATGAACTTTGGATAATAGCTCGTGTGTCCTAGTATGGCGCGTAGTTGTTTGACACTTTGCGGTGCTTGCAGATTGAGTATGACAACAATCTTGGCTGGATCCACCATCAGGCCTGGCTTACAGACCACATGGCCCAGCAGGTTCCCGAATGGGACAAGGAAAGTACGCTTCTTTAGGTTTAGCACAATTTGGTGTAGGCGGCAAGTATACAGCATTAACCGTAAGCTCGCTACATGTTTCTTAACTAGTACGAACACGGTCCAGTCATCAAGATAGACCTCTAAGAATTTGTGTATAAATTCCTTGAATGCCACTATCACTATTTGTGAAAATATCGTTGGCACATTCTTCAGTCCAAAGGGCATCACCATTTACTGAAAGAAACCCCATTCGGTGGCAAACGTTATTTTACTCCTGTCCTCTAGCACGACCTTGATTTGGTGGTATCCTGAGAACCCATCCATGGAGGAGTAGGCTTCCTGCCCCCCACATTTTCTAGTACCTCATCTGTAAATGGTGTTGGAAACGGATTGTTAACATAGGCATCATTGAGCTTCCTGAGATCCACGTAGATGCGAATCTCACCCTTCTGTTTCTTCTCTTGCACAACCATCGGACTTACCCAGTCAGACTCCTCGACTGGTTCAATGATTCCTGCAGCCAGCGTCTTGTCCAGTTCTTCGTGAACTTTGCTTTATATTTTGGATTCAATCAGTAGGGTCACTGCTTAACTAGTTTCGCATCTAGCTTCAATGTTATCTTCATCATTCCCAAGTCTCCTAGGATCCCTTTTAGCTCCGTGATTTTTGTTGGGCATAAATCTAAATATTCCCGAAGCAATTCGACGACCTTCTCCACTGTGGCGTCATCCCAATAGTCCCCAAGCATTGCATACTTCGGCTCCTCCTCGGTTTTGATATTGACTTGTCTTGTTTTCAACAGTGTCGTGATATCTTGATCTTTGATTTCGGGTCTGCACACCTCATGGATCCCTTTTGATTCTGGAATATTGACGTTTCACGGATCGTCCTCATCATCTTCTACCTGGACATTATAGCATTCAAGAGCCTAGCTCAGCTGTCGCGATCAGTTGGGCTGCATAGTTTCTTCTGGTTCCAGTGTCATCTTGAAAATGGTGGCCTTTACAAGCTATAACACGTCATCCACGAGGTCCATCCATTGATCTTCAAAGAGGAATGTTGACGAAAACCCTTCACGCAAGATATCCCACTCGCCTGTGTCATGTTGGAGCTTCACTTCAATATACCAATTTTTGGGAATGACATTTAGGGTGTGATAAAATAAGTGCACCCATTCTGGTTGAGGTTCCTGTCCATAGGCTTTCATCCATCGGGTAAGGTGCATGCGTGGGTCATCATGTCCATTGTATTTCTCTGTTATGCATAGTTCCAGCTTCCCAAATATGATCTTCATCATGCACCTGTAGTCATGCCAATCTTTGAAAGTCCCTTCATGTGTGCCCCACCATCACACAGGCATCGAGCGCAATGCCCACTTCAACACATCAAACCATTGGTGCTCTGGTACTGCGATTTCAAATTTAGTCAGGAATTCATCTATTATTTTCAGCCCATCATACATCGGCAATTCGTGATCTTGGGCCCTTATGCAGTACAGAGATTTAGTCACCATATTACAGTGTAGCGTGGTCACTCCATTCAACCTGTTACGCCACCGCTTGTCTTCTTCATCTGAATCGGTGCAAGATTCTACATAGCCCCATGATATTCTTCTATCCTCTGTTGTCTTGACCCATTCTTGCCTTTGTGTAGCTATTCTATAGAAAACATCTAATTTGTCGTCGCTTTATTTGTTGCGCAGGGGTTCAATATAGCGCGGTCCTTCAACTGGATCTAGCGGAACGACTACGCGGAGTGACTTTGTTTCAAATATCATTGTCCGCTTCTTTAAAATAATAACCCCATTCATGTCGGTAGCCTAGTCTATTCCTAACAACGCAGGATAATGTGTACTTTCATCCATGATTTCAATCACTTCAAAGTCCGTCTGAGTACTTGCATCGACACTATCTACCGTAATTCCTTGCAGCCTTCCCATGGGCAGGACCTTTTGCTAGTTTGCCATCTGCAATTGGATAGGGGACCATTGTAGTGTAGGCTTACCCATGCGCTCCGAGGTCTGTTTAGGTAGTACGTTGGCATTTGAGCCTAGATCCAGAATGACCTGATCCATCTCATAATCGCCGATATATGCTGTTGATGAGCCCCAATTTTTGGTACAATTTGGGCTCATTTGGCCTACTTGCTCTGCTCAAACCATTCATTTTTTATTGCTTATGCATTCATTTCTGGGTTTATTCGTGTTGTTTGTAGGAAGAAGGGTAGGCATTCTATCCACGTGACTAATTCATGATGATTTCAGGTTTTGGCATTAAAAGGGAGCAAAGATCACGAAAAAGGAGACAAGGAGACAATGAGGTGGCACTGCTGGTTTTTAGGAGAGGATGTCCACAGTCTTGGGGACCTTCCTCGTGATTCCCACCATAGCTCCGAGCTCCAATCCATCTCCCCACCGAGCTTAGAGGCAGCCAACTGTTCTATAGGAACAACAGTTATAACTGTTCTACAGGAACAGCAGTTATGACTGTCCTACAGGATTAGCAGTTTAAACTTCAGTTGGACAGCCAAGCTCCACAAATCAAGGACACCTGTTGGATGATCATTTTGCATAAATACTGAGGCCGTAGCCTTGGATAGAAGCTTTTTGAACTTTTGTATTACTCTTGTAATTTGGAAGTACGAGCTACAGCTCGGTGTTTGTTCCTTTTGTAAGCCAGTTTTGGCATGACATCAGACTTTCGTTTATGAATAAAGGCAGGCAGATTTTGATCTCATTCTGAGTTTCTAAGGGAGCTATAGCTCTCAGGTTAGGGCCCAACCTGAGAGCAATAGATCTCCTCGGTGTTGTAATGTTGTTTGCATTTCGTTCCAGCACTTTGAGTTTTTACTTTCACATGCAATTCGAATTTACAGTTTGTTAATTTAGTCTTTTTCATGAGCTTAGATAGGATTAGTTTATGGTGAATTTGTTTCAGTTGCTTAGATTCGATAGGAGGATAGTTATAAATTATTGGAGCTCCAGCAAAAAGGTTGTTAAGGCTCACTGCCATCTCTGTTAGGGATTGGGGTGCAGTCCATAACCAACCACCAAAAAGAAACGCAGTTCTTCTCACTTCCATGCAAGCTGCAACATAGGAATTTTCGTTGAAGATCCATCCATGCACTTTTGACATTGAACCATACTTCTACATTTCACTTCCATGCACGAGTTTCATTTCTTGGTTTTCCATTGCTGTTCATAGGTTTCATGGCACAGTTATCATAGGTTAATGAATTTCTCGTTTTGGGTGCATAAGTCATTTGTTTCATTTACGCTGCTCCTTATCATTCCACTTTCTTCTTCTTCTTGATCTCTCCTCAATCCACCTACTCAGCCTCTGTCCAGCTCATCTACCCTCCAACTCATCCATTAATCACTTAGCTCCATCTACTTAAACTTTCGTTGATCCCATCCTTCCAACCATCAACCCACTGCATGCACTCTTCCTCCATCTGATTCCTCTGCTCCTGAGCCATCACCAGCTCCATCTCCATCTCACCTATCCTTCCACACCACTCCAACACTTCACCATCTCCCAAAACCTCCACGGCCAAACATCCTGTAGAATTGCACAGACTTCCTGTAGAAATCCCTGAGTTTCCTGTAGGATCCCCTGCAGACTTCCTGTAGAAGCCTGCAAACTCGGTTGCTGAGCATCCGAACGTGGTAGACTTCTGTGGACTGATGCTAGAGACCCTCTGGGACCTCCCTTAGCCATCCTGACCTTGCCCATGCTTTCCTTCCATTCCAACCGCTCCTGCACAACCAAACCCTAATCAAAAGCATCATCACAACAAATCCAACCACTTAATGAAAAAATACAAAAACATGTCTTTTCAGATGCAAGTGGCTTAGATGCATGTATTTCAGCTCACTACAAGTAATGGCATTAGTGGTAGTAGTTTCATTCACAGTTTTGCACAGTTAGGGTCTAGCTAGTCAAATTAGGGTTTACTAGGGTTTTCATGCTTTGTTGGCTTTCAGTTTCTTTTTGCAAATAGACTAGTCTCCTTTGAGTTAGCTTTCGTCCATCATTCATAAAGCTTCTTCTGTGAGCCTATAGAAGTTGGCTTGAGCCCTAGCGGACTTGTGCCAGCTGACCAAGTGACAGCTGCGACAAGAGCTAGTACTTGTGCATACAGCACCGTCGCTTCCAAGTTTGTACGAACTACCGGGTTGATAAAATTAGAGATAGGGAGCTCTAGGAGTTGTAGCATTATTGCTACAATACTGGAGCCCACCATCTTTTTGGCGCCGTTGCCGGGGAAGCGTCAGAGTATTAGTAATTGTTGCTTTTCTTCTACTTTCTTACTCTTGCCTTCTGCTAAGTAGTTTACTTCATTTCCATTCTGCAAAAGTAGCATAGACATTTCCTGCTTTCATAGATTAGCATTTCCTGCTTTCATAGATTAGCATTTCCTACTTTCATAGATTAACATTTCCTTTCTGCAAGCGTAGACTAGCATTTCCATTCTTGCAATTTCCTTTGAGCAAAGTAGATTAGTTCTTTCCTGCTTTCAGTTTAATTTCGCATCTTTCATAGTTAGTTGTAGATCAATCTGTCTCAGTTTTGCAGGTACCAAAAGAAAAGCAAAGCAAAAGCAATCAAAAGAAAAAGAAAGACTTTTCCATTTCATGCCTCGTAGGAACCAAGATAGATCAGGCAAATTCCTACCAAACACCCCCACCACATCACTGAGTCACCCTTCTCTCTTCTTTGGTGACAGTGACCCAGAAGAACCTATAGGAGAACATCCTGAGATATCCAAAGACCCTATAGTAGAAGAAGAGTTAGAGACCACTCCATCTGAAGCTATGGCTGACAATAGAAGAGAAGATGAGAGAATAGAAGGTGCCTTTCCCATCCGAGAGACCAATGGAGAGATGAAAATGAAGAACATTAGCCCCTCCGCCTTACCTCACTTCCATGGGCTGACCACTGAAGATCCGGATACCTTCCTGTTTGAGTTTGCTGTCCTTTGTAGAACCTATGACTATACTGAAGATGAGCAAAAGTTGAAACTTTTCCCTTCCACTCTTAAGGATGCAGCACTACGCTGGTTCATGGGCTTACCTGGGAATAGTATCACCACTTGGGCTCAGATGCAGCAAGCTTTCAACACCAAGTACCGGGATTACTGTAGGTCCAAGGAAACAAAGGGGGAAATCTTTCGGATGTCCATGGGAAATGATGAGTCCTTAGAGGATTATGAGGAGAGGTTCCAACTAAGCTATAAGCGGGCCAGGTGCACACTTGACCCTGAATCCCTCAAGTTGGTCCTGCTCCGAGGAGTCCCTGAAGACCTCTTAGATACCCTTCACATGTTAGATGGGGGGGACATTTACCAACTGCCTTATGAGGACATCAAGACTGTGTTTAGAAACCACTCCAGGGCAGCTCGGAAACGAGGTAGAGGAAACCACCTCTCAACTAGTGTCCCTTTCTCCAAACATGAGCTTGCAAATCAATTAGAAGATCTTAAGAGTGAGGTGAGACAAACCATTGCCATGCAGCTTGACACATTCAGGATTCAGCAAAAGAAAGAAGAGGCTAAGAGAGCCTTGGCCGTCTTTTGCCCTAGGTGCACAAGGAGGCACCCTGAGAACGAATGTCCATTGCATTCTGTTGAAGTGTGTTTCGTTTGTGAGGAGGACCATCCCACAAATCAGTGTCCAACCTTACCTGGGTTTAAAGCCATGTACCAAGGGACAGAAGCTCCCACAAAGCCTCTCTATTACCTCAACCAAAGGAGGCCACAGGGATCTAGACCTTATCAGCAGGGGATGCAAGGGGCATCTCAAGCTTATTACAGCCCCAACCAATCAACTCCTATGCCTTCCTGGTGTCCCCCTGCTCATCCTTCATGGTCCATGCCTCCTCCATGGTCTTATCCACCTCAGTACCCCACTCAACCTACTTCTTATTCATATCACTCACATGCCCAGCCACAGCCTCAATGGAATGCACCTCAGTCGGGGTGGAGGCCCCAATACAACACTCCTCCTGCCATCTTGCCTCCACCACCAGTTCAACCTCAACCATTACCCCCTGCTCCTCCAAGGCAACCTCAAATGCCTGCTCAACTGAACCTAAACCCCAACAATAGACAGGCCCCGCAGGTATACACTGGGGAAACCTCATGCCCTACATATGCTGTGGAGATCCAGGAGATCAATCTTCGATCTGGAAAGACTCTACCAGATCGCCAACCTCCTCCCCCAGAGGATGAGGAAGATAAACAGGAAAGTGAACCAAAGGCTATTCCACCCTTTCCTGAGAGACTAACATCCACCACACAACCCAACCCAGAGGAGGATGAGCTTCTGGGTGAGCTCAAGCAGTTGTGTGTAAAAATACCACTTCTCCAAGCCATCAAGGATGTGCCAATATACAACAAGCTGGTTAAGGAGAAGTGTTTCAAACACCCAGGCAGACGGAGGAAAGATGCCTCAACTATCAATGTCATAGGACAACTGTCTGACCTTATGTTAGGGCAAGTCATCTGCCCAAAGTACCTAGATCCTGGAAGTCCTGTAGTAGATGTTCACATCAATGGCACCATTATACATCACACCTTGATTGATCTGGGGGCTGCCATTAATGTGATGACTAGGGATACCATGCTTAAGCTTAATCTTCAGGGTTCCTTGAGGAAGACCTCGACAGTACTGCAATTAGCAGATCGCTCCACCGTGACTCCCGAAGGGATTGTGGAGGATGTCTTGGTCTTTATTGACTCTTGGGAATACCCTGCAGACTTCCTGGTTCTGCAACCAAAGGCCAAGCTTACTGGATATCCTCTCATCTTGGGAAGGCCTTGGTTAGCTACTGCAGATGCTTACATAAGTTGTCATGCAGGAAACATGACCATCAAAAATGGTCCCATGTCCAAGCAGCTAGTCCTATACCCTCCTGCCCAACCCTCCTTGGAGCATGACTTACCACTCTGGTTGGAAGAAGGAGAGGAAGACGAGGTGTACTCAGCACCTCTGTGCACCTTAGATACCACTAGAAGAGACCCCCCAACCGAGGATGACTTGATCGAGACCTTGATCCAGAATCCACCTTCCAATGCACTACCCTTAGAGAAATTGGTGGAGGATGCCCAAGCTAGCACCCTAGTGGATCTTTGTACAACCAACCCTGTTACTCCCAGAGTCAAGAACGTGGAGTTCGGCCCTGAGAAAGCATTGAAGATCAGCTCCTCCCTATCTCCTTCCCAGGAAAAGGAGTTGTGTAGTCTGTTGGCCAACCACCTAGATGCCTTTGCTTGGAGCTATAAGGAAATGAAAGGAGTCCACCCTTCGGTCTGTACCCATCATATATACATCAAAGAGGACTGTAAACCGGTTAGGCAACCTCAGAGGAGAATGAATCCAGCCCTTAAGGACATTGTCAAGGAAGAATTGCAAAAACTGTTGGATGCCGGATTCATCTACCCCATCTCAGATAGTGAATGGGTGTCCCCTCTAGTGTTGGTTCCCAAGAAAAATGGGAAATGGAGAATCTGTGTGGACTACCGAGAACTGAACAAAGCTACCAAGAAGGACCATTTCCCTCTACCTTTCATAGATCAAGTGTTGGATGGACTGGCAGGAAAGAAATTCTTCTCTTTCCTGGATGGGTTTAGCGGGTATAACCAAATCCAAATCAGCCCGGAAGACCAAGATAAGACCACCTTCACTTGTCCTTGGGGTACCTTTGCCTATCGAGTCCTTCCCTTTGGGCTATGTAATGCTCCTGCTACCTTTCAGAGAGCTGTTTTGAGCATCTTCTCGGAGCTGGTCTATGATGCAGTAGAAATCTATATGGATGACTTTACTCCTTATGGGGCCAACTTCCAGGAAGCATTGTCCAACTTGGGAAAAGTCCTAACCAAATGCACCGAGATGAACTTGTCCCTTAGTCCTGAAAAATGTGAATTCCTAATGACTGAAGGGACCGTGCTAGGCCATACCATTTCTTGCCAAGGATTGCAGGTGGATCCTAACAAAATTGCTCTCATCAAGAGGGTTCCACCTCCTCAAAAGGTAAGGGATGTCCAGAGTTTCTTGGGATTAGCAGGATACTACTGGAGATTCATTAAAGATTTCAGCAAGCTAGCCTCGCCATTGTTTGGCCTGTTGGCAAAAGATGTGGAGTTTAATTGGACTGACGATTGTTAGAGGGCTTTAAATGAATTAAATGACAAGTTGGTGTCAGCCCCAATCCTGAGAGGTCCAAACTGGGCCCTACCTTTCCACATCCACACTGATGCCTCAAACAAAGCCATAGGTGCAGCTTTAGGACAAGTTGAGCAAAAACTTCCATATGCCATTTACTTTGTTAGCAAAAACTTGTCCAAAGCTGAGCTGAATTACACTGTAACCGAGAAAGAATTCTTGGCTGTGGTCCATGCATTGAACAAGTTCCGACATTATATTACTGGTTACCAGACCTTTGTACATACTGACCATGCTGCTATTAGATATTTAATGAATAAACCAGATGTGAATGCTCGTATTATTAGATGGTTACTTTTATTGCAGCAGTTTGATTTGACCATTGTTGATAAACCAGGTAGAGAAAATGTTGTTGCTAACTTTTTATCTAGATTGGATTTGTCTGCAGATGAGGATGGAACCGTGGATGACCAGATGCCCGATGAACATCTGTTTGCTATTTCAGTACTCTCTCCATGGTTTGCTGATATAGCAAACTATCTTGTTTCAACACAGTTCCCTCCACACCTATCTTCCAGAGAGAAGAGCAGAATCATCAGAAAAAGTGCCTCATTTACTTGGATCGGGGGCAATCTGTTCAAGCTTGGCCCCGATCAGATCTTAAGGCGTTGCGTAAGGGAGGAGGAAGTCTTTGATATCCTCCTCACTTGTCATGATGGGCCTTGTGGAGGACATTTTGCAGCAAAGAGAACTGCCTTCAAAATCCTGCAGGTAGGCTACTATTGGCCCACACTTCATCAAGATGTCAGAAGATATGTCAGTCAGTGTGACCAATGCCAAAGAATGGGGAAACCGACCCAAAGGGATGAGATGCCTCTCCAACCTCAAGTGACTCTTGAGCCATTTGAGAAGTGGGGCATGGACTTTGTGGGCACAATCAACCCCTCTTCAAGGCAAAGGACTTACATCATTATGTGTACTGACTATTTGACAAAGTGGGCAGAGACCAAAGCAATCAAAGCAGCAACAGAAGAAAAGGTGGTCGAGTTCCTAAGAGAAAACATCTTCTACAAGTTTGGATATCCAAGAGAGCTGGTCACTGATCAAGGGAGCCAGTTCACCTCCAACCTGGTTGAAGATCTCCTGGCTCATCACAAGATCAAGCATAGGACTTCCACCCCTTATCACCCTCAAGCAAATGGGCAGGTGGAAGTCACCAATAGAGCATTAGAAGGGATCTTGACTAAAGTGGTGAGCAGCAACAGAAAGGACTGGGCAGATCGCCTGGTTGAAGCCACATGGGCTTACAACACCACTTGGAAGACCACCACCGGCTTCACACCGTATGAGCTGGTCTATGGGAAGAGAGCTTTGCTGTCCATTGAGTTTGAATACAACACTTTGAGGATGGCAGCTCAGCTGGACCTAGATCTCAACCATGCACAACAAGAAAGGCTACTGCAGCTGAATGGCCTGGATGAGCACCGAATGCAGGCCCTCCTTCACTCAGAAGTGGTTCAACTTCAGAGAAAGGTGTGGCATGACCAACATCTCCATGACAAACAATTTCAGCCGGGAGATTGGGCTTTGTTGTATGACTCCAGATACAAATATTTCAAGGGGAAGTTGAGAACCAGATGGCTAGGACCATATGCAGTGGAGAAATGCCATGACAATGGATCTGTCCTCATTCGAACCATTGATGAGGAAGCCATTCCCATGCTTGTCAATGGGCATCGTTTGAAGATCTACAAGAGACCTCTCTCAAGACAAGAGTTCATCAAAACTATAGAGAAATCTGTATTGGTCATAGAGAAGGGGTCTGCCTCTGCCTCTGGCATACCCTGAAGGATAAAAATAAAAAATAAAAAAAAATAAAAAATAAAAAAAGAGAAAAAAAAAAAAGAAAAAAAAAGGGAAAAAAAGAGAAAAAAAAAGGAAAAATAAATAAAGATCCTTGGGTGAAAACCTCTCTGAGGCGCCCAAGGCAGGTAGTAGGGGTGAAAACCTCATTGAGACGCCCCTATTGTCTTTCAAAAAAAAAAAAAAAAAGGTGAAAAAGATCCTTGAGTGAAAACCTCTCTGAGGCGCTCAGGGCAGATGGCACGGGTGAAAACCTCTTTGAGGCGCCCCTGTTATCTTTCAAGAAAAAAAGAAAAAAGAGAAAGAAAACAATAAGTAAAATATGGTAAAATTGCATGCAGGTTGCAGATGTTCTATGGAGGAGAGGAAGCCCTTCAACTCAAAGCCAAGGGTCCTTATCATGCTGTCAAGGAACCTCACCAGCACCTCCTCCAAGAGTACCCATGTTTTTTCAAGGTATGTGCAATTTTATCATGGTTTGAATCTTCTACAGGAAGATGCAGTCTTTCTACAGGAAGGCGCGGATTTTCTACAGGAAAGCATAGACTTTCTACAGGAAGGCCGAACTTTCTACAGGAAGCTCTGTGTTCTACAGGAAACTTCCTGTAGGAGTTTTGGACGGCCAGAATTCATCTTAAAAGGAGATTTAGCGACTATGGATTGGTTTGGATGCATGCAAGCCTCTGTTGGCACCCTTGCACATTGCTGTCACCTTGCTCCACCATCCTTGTCGCCATGCGACCAAGTTCCCTGCACCAACAAAGAAGATCGATGAGTTCTCGCGGGAAAAGCCATTTTCAAAGTTAAAAAAATGCTGGGATCTCATACCACAGGCATCAAGAGCTCCGGGAACGTGATTGAAAAGCCAGAGCCTCCGTCGTGCAGCATGCACCCAAGGAGAAAGGACTGTTACAAGACACCTCGCGGGAATCCTGTAACAGTTCAACCTGCTCGAGTGGATACCATTCACAGCACCGCCATCTGAAATAAAACGCGGGCGCATGCAAGCAAAACATCCACTCCATCGTTGGCAGCCTGTAACCACGAGCCTCCGGGTCTGTGTAAGTCGCATGCAGCAGGTAGATCCACTCACCATCGTCCAAGAACTGGAAAAATCGTGTGCAGCCACGCAGGTAAGTGTCTCAACCCTTCCTTCCATCAAATCGCATGAATTTTACTTCGAAATTGTTTGCATAGCGTAAAATTGAATGGTTGAGCGGCCGTATGGCCAGTCGACTGGCCACGTCGGCTAGTTAAAGTGTAATTGGATGTTTGGGTGGCGGCCACGACAAAGAGAATGAACAGCACGCACGTGAGAACACTCTCGTTAGAAGCATGAGTTAAACAGGAAAAGGCGGCGGCAAATCTGTGGGAATGGATGCGGCAGCAAGTGAATGCACAGGCGGATGATGGATGACGTCGCCTAACGGTCCGGTGGGGACAGCTCATCCCCCGTGCCACGGATTGCACCAATTCAAAATCTAATCGGCTAGATCATGCGCATGCATTTATCATCCAACACTTCAAACTCGGGTGGCTATTCTGATCTCCTCTGCACTTTGATACGCCGAGCTGTTGGCTACCAGAACACCGGTAAAGCACACCTCGAGCGCGGGCCAACTACAGTCCTCCCCGAGAATTGCGCACTGCTTCTACAGGAACGCAGTTCTACAGGAACGCAGTTCTACAGGAACGCAGTTCTACAGGAACGCAGTCTACAGGAACACAGTCATCTACAGGGAAGCGGGTGCCTCACGAAAAAGGTGGCCAATTAAAGAGGTAACCCTAAACTCTTCATGCAACTGGTTAGTAGAAGTGGCAAGATCATCGTCTACAGTCGGGTCATAAAAATATTGGTGGAATTGTTGTTTGCTATGCCTATGCTGTCGTTCTACAGGATGTCAGTTTAGGTAGACTCTGTTGAATTTTGTGGATTATATGCATGCTCTGCCTTAATAGACCAAATCTCCGTTGCATTTGCCACCTTTAATTAGAACGACCGTGTTCATCATGCCGGGTGGGTTTATAAGACGGGAACCCACTGATTCAACCAAACTAAGGGAAAACCCGGCAGTGGTAGAGCTCTTCACCAGAGCACAATGGATGCCTTTTTGTGATAAGCTGCAGGGTTACGATGATGAAGTGGCCGAAGAATTCTTGCAGGCTCTGAAGCCTAAATCTTAGACGCTGGCCACAGTGAACTTCAGAGGTCTAAGCCTCAAGCTCACCCCGGAACATATCAGTCGGATCACAGAACTTCCTATGGGTTTGCCGTGGGATAAGGAAGAAAGAAAGCTGAGCCAGCAGGCAAAGAAAGAATTCTTTCCACTTGAGGAAGAATTCTCGGAGGACAAAAATGGGGTGCGAAGAACGAGCCTGTTGCCACCATGGAACGAAGTCAGTTTGCAAATCATGAAATATATTACTTGTGAAGGCCGTTTCAGCATCGTGTATGCATATCACTTTCGGCTGCTCACTGAGTTGAGGCACCGAATTGACCTTCCTGTAGAACAAAAACTGAGCATCCCTTATTACCTCCTGCAGTCTCTAATGGAGTGTGCTACAAAGCGGAAAGAGGGAATACCAGATCAGATAGCCCACCATGGGTTGATCAAGCTTCTTGTGGAGGATGCATTGCATGCATATAAGGTTCCCCTCTCATGGGAATCCTTCCGGAATTTGACAAAAGATGGGGACATTAAGATGTTGATCGAAGAAACGGGTTCCTCCAGCAGTGAGGAACAAGAAGCAGTGGCCGAGGGACAGAGAGAAGAAGGCCAAGAGACCCCGACAACAGTACAGAAGAAAGAACAAAGGAAGAAGCATGAGGAAAAGGAGGACAAAGAAAAAGGTGGCACACCTATCCTGTCAGCAAGGGAAAAGAGGATGAAGAGCAGAATGGACAAAGCTGAGGTGGTCCACGTCAGCCCAAGTACCTCAACAGCACCTGCAACCAAAGAAAAAAGTAAAACTCAGGCAGGCAAGCAAGCAGAGGTGGAGACACCTGTGTCTACAGGAAAGCAAAGACCAAGGCTTCTACAGGAAGCTCGAAAATCGTTGGGAAACAGGATTCTACAGGAAGCCCAAAAACGGAGACAAAGGCTTCTACAGGAAGCTCGGAATTGCAAAAACAGGCTTCTACAGGAAGCCCGAAGACAGAGACAAGGGCTTCTACAGGAAGCCCGAAATTGGAAAAAGGGGCTTCTACAAGAAGCCCGAAAGTCATCGAGAAACAGCCTCCTACAGGAAGCCTGAAGACAGAGAGAGGGCCTTCTACAGGAAGCCTGGGAGTGGCTAAAGCCGGGTCTTCTACAGGAGGCCCGGAAGTGGGCAAAGCAGGGTCTTCTATAGGAAGCCCGAAATCTGAAAAGGAGGGGCCCTCTACAAGGAGCTCTGAGAGAGCAAAACGCAAGAAAGAGAAGGTTGGTATTCTAGAAAAGGAGGCAGCAGCGGCGCTGGCCGCCCTCAGTACACCTCCAAAGCTGAAGGAGAAGAGAGAGAGGGAGACCCCTCTACCATCTGAGGCCAGGAGAAGCAAGTGGATAACCACGGGCAAGCCACAGTCTCCACCCGGCAGCCAAACCACTTTAGGGGATGTCCCTACTTCACCCAGTGCAAGAACCCCCTCTAAAACATCAGCCACCCCCGAGAAGGGGAGCCCAAAAATAACTTCCTGGACACGAAAAATAGGCCAATCGCCTTCCGAAGCCCGACTCAAGGAAATAGGAAAGGGGGGAGAAGCATCACCTTCGTCACCACCAGGGGCAGCGAAGGCAGGGCCGCCAAAAACGGGAAAGGAAGAAGCGCCACCTTTGGTAGAAAAGGCAAGGCCACCAAAAACAGGAAAGGAAAAGCATGCTCCAGGCTCTAGTTCTCGGCCAAAGACAAGGAGCTAGGGCAAAGTTGCTCAAGGATGAGCAAATAGTTTAGCTAGGGGGTGATGATGAGCCCCAATTTTTGGTACAATTTGGGCTCATTTGGCCTACTTTCTCTGCTCAAACCATTCATTTTTTATTGCTTATGCATTCATTTCTTGGTTTATTCGTGTTGTTTGTAGGAAGAAGGGTAGGCATTCTATCCACGTGACTAATTCATGATGATTTCAGGTTTTGGCATTAAAAGGGAGCAAAGATCACGAAAAAGGAGACAAGGAGACAATGAGGTGGCACTGCTGGTTTTTAGGAGAGGATGTCCACAGTCTTGGGGACCTTCCTCGTGATTCCCACCATAGCTCCGAGCTCCAATCCATCTCCCCACCGAGCTTAGAGGCAGCCAACTGTTCTACAAGAACAGCAGTTACAACTGTTCTACAGGAACAGCAGTTATGACTGTCCTACAGGATCAGCAGTTTAAACTTCAGTTGGACAGCCGAGCTCCACAAATCAAGGACACCTGTTGGATGATCATTTTGCATAAATACTGAGGCCGTAGCCTTGGATAGAAGCTTTTTGAACTTTTGTATTACTCTTGTAATTTGGAAGTACGAGCTACAGCTCGGTGTTTGTTCCTTTTGTAAGCCAGTTTTGGCATGACATCAGACTTTCGTTTATGAATAAAGGCAGGCAGATTTTGATCTCATTCTGAGTTTCTAAGGGAGCTATAGCTCTTAGGTTAGGGCCCAACTTGAGAGCAATAGATCTCCTCGGTGTTGTAATGTTGTTTGCATTTCGTTCCAGCACTTTGAGTTTTTACTTTCACATGCAATTCGAATTTACAGTTTGTTAATTTAGTCTTTTTCATGAGCTTAGATAGGATTAGTTTATGGTGAATTTGTTTCAGTTGCTTAGATTCGATAGGAGGATAGTTATAAATTATTGGAGCTCCAGCAAAAAGGTTGTTAAGGCTCACTGCCATCTCTGTTAGGGATTGGGGTGCAGTCCATAACCAACCACCAAAAAGAAACGCAGTTCTTCTCACTTCCATGCAAGCTGCAACATAGACATTTTCGTTGAAGATCCATCCATGCACTTTTGACATTGAACCATACTTCTACATTTCACTTCCATGCACGAGTTTCATTTCTTGGTTTTCCATTGCTGTAAATAGGTTTCATGGCACAATTATCATAGGTTAATGAATTTCTTGTTTTGGGTGCATAAGTCATTTGTTTCATTTACGCTGCTCCTTATCATTCCACTTTCTTCTTCTTCTTCTTGATCTCTCCTCAATCCACCTACTCAGCCTCTGTCCAGCTCATCTACCCTCCAATTCATCCATTAATCACTTAGCTCCATCTACTTAAACTTCCGTTGATCCCATCCTTCCAACCATCAACCTACTGCATGCACTCTTCCTCCATCTGATTCCTCTGCTCCTGAGCCATCACCTGCTCCATCTCCATCTCACCTATCCTTCCACACCACTCCAACACTTCACCATCTCCCAAAACCTCCACGGCCAAACATCCTGTAGAATTGCACAGACTTCCTGTAGAAATCCCTGAGTTTCCTGTAGGATCCCCTGCAGACTTCCTGTAGAAGCCTGCAAACTCGGTTGCTGAGCATCCGAACGTGGTAGACTTCTGTGGACTGATGCTAGAGACCCTCTGGGACCTCCCTTAGCCATCCTGACCTTGCCCATGCTTTCCTTCCATTCCAACCGCTCCTGCACAACCAAACCCTAATCAAAAGCATCATCACAACAAATCCAACCACTTAATGAAAAAATACAAAAACATGTCTTTTCAAATGCAAGTGGCTTAGATGCATGTATTTCAGCTCACTACAAGTAATGGCATTAGTGGTAGTAGTTTCATTCACAGTTTTGCATAGTTAGGGTCTAGCTAGTCAAATTAGGGTTTACTAGGGTTTTCATGCTTTGTTGGCTTTCAGTTTCTTTTTGCAAATAGACTAGTCTCCTTTGAGTTAGCTTTCGTCCATCATTCATAAAGCTTCTTCTGTGAGCCTATAGAAGTTGGCTTGAGCCCTAGCGGACTTGTGCCAGCTGACCAAGTGACAGCTGCGACAAGAGCTAGTACTTCTGCATACAGCACCGTCGCTTCCAAGTTTGTACGAACTACCGGGTTGATAAAATTAGAGATAGGGAGCTCTAGGAGTTGTAGCATTATTGCTACAATACTGGAGCCCACCAGCTGTTAGTTTCATTTCCCTCCTGGTCTGCGACGCATGTCTTCCCAACTTCCGAACTACACGAGGTTCACTCCATCCTGCGCATCTATTTATCAATTCCTGTAAGCCTTTAACTACCTTGTTGTCACGAAGAAATTTTAGACATTGTTACTGGGAAATCTAGTGTCTATTCAAAGCTGCTAGTCCCACTAAGACAGGTAGCTATCTTAGAAACAAACAGATTAAAGTCACTTGTTTTTCCTTTATGAGAGAGAGATGAGAAAGAAGCAGAGAGTACCAACCTCAGTCTTCTGCTTGGATCCTTGCTTGTTTCCTTTCCCCTTTGACAGAATCTCGCCACTGCTTCCTTACTTGTCCAGCTTCAAAGAGCACCTATAGATTCACATCAACATAATACCATCAAAGCATAGAGATCTTTCACTATAAACAATATTGGATCATATATATATTGACCATACAAATGCATATAACAAACACAATATTCAGAGATACACAAGAATATGGAGGAAAACTCAAATAGCTTTATTAGTAAAAGTCATAGAAGAGAGGATTACAACCACTTGGTCTAACCCAGTGCCATCCTCCCAGCTTGAAAGCCCTCTTCACCTCACACAAAGCAAGATCACCCAACAATGTCTTCAAAGAGAAACCAGCAGCACCTCTTTGCAAATTACCCAATTCCAACCTTTGGATCTCTTGGATGAGGGATCCATTTATATATATTTGCAGGGGGGTGAGTCAGCTTCTAGGATTTTGATTAGTGTCATCTCTCTGATAGTTCTTGGTTCCACATGGAGATTT
This sequence comes from Pinus tabuliformis, assembly GCA_031772625.1. Taxonomy (NCBI): domain Eukaryota; kingdom Viridiplantae; phylum Streptophyta; class Pinopsida; order Pinales; family Pinaceae; genus Pinus; species Pinus tabuliformis. The sequence goes on from CM062816.1 coordinate 841,417,388, forward strand.
TAGATCTCTTACTCATCCCTGGGCGAACTCAGAGAGGAAAGTGTCAAATGAGCAGTTTCTAGATGATTCTCTGGGTTTCCACCTAGCAAACTGCTTGTGCCATTTGTCTACTCTCGTTCATCGCACCCTATAGAAGGGCTTTCTAGTATGCATCGCACTTTTTGCATGTGGCAGGTGAGATGCATCGCACCTTTAGCACTGGGCAGTCTGTATGGTCCTGCTTTGACTAGTTCTGAGTAGCTTTTCATGGAGAACTTCTGGGAGATGATGTAATCAGCTGACCTTGCTCCTTTAGGGTATGAAACAACACTTTTAGGGACTTAGAAGCCCTTGGTTTATGGACATATGTTATTGGAGTTGCAGTTCCCAAATATGTCTATAACAGTTGCCCCCTAAAGCATGAGGTCGTAAATCTTTTTGATGTCGAGTGAAATGCTTTATAATGAGGATCCGAGGTTTTTCGAACTGGAAGGTGACCTGTAATAAGATACAATACAATACATTATCTTCATAATATTTTCATGATCTAGCTGAGGCGGGCATTCCCATGCTCAGCTTGATAAATTCATTTTCATGTACATAGGACAGACAACCGTCTGTGTGTAGACTAATGATTCTGGTAGAGCCATCATCCCTTAGTTTGGATGATTATCTGTGTAGCAATGATGTACATTTGATGTCTTTATTTTCCTAAATATATCGCAACCCAGATGGATGAAACTAGATCCGGGGTCTTCAAAACTCGTTCAATCTTCGCTCGAAAGTACAAGTCGGTCCATGTGAAAAGATGTCCTGATGTCGAACATGGAAAGACATCACCTGATTACCAGCCAATGATGTAAACTGTTAATAGGCGGGAGAGGAATCACTGATGATGATGATGACCCTCAAGGTATTGCAGTACAATTCACGTGGTGTGAATACATGAGTCGATGTCGAACACCACGCAAAATATTTCGGTCGAAGGCCATTAATGTAAACCTATCACCGGAAGTGAGAAACTTGCCATTGAGGCATGCAAGCTTCAAAGTACTGAAAGGGTTGTTCCTAGGTCGGCTTCTTGGATAATGAGCTGATGTCGACAAGAAGTGACCCGTTGTAGGAGGGCATTAATGGATCCCACATCTACGACACGGAACAGAGAAAATGATTTTGTAGAGGTGAAAATGATATAATGATACAAGGTTCAGGGTGGCGGTCATGAAAGAATGAAGCGTGAAGGTATTGCAGCGGATGAGACACAAGCTGGGTAGGTGAATTCTTTGAGTGACTTCTCTTGAACATATCGGCGACACTGAAATGGATTGGTAGCGTTAACCCCAAAAGTTGATGGTACGGTGGACCAATGGTGATATGACCGATGAACGGAATAACCCAACTTGACTCAATCACGGTGATGGAGTGAAAGTGTCATGTTCAAGAGTGACCTGCTACCAATAAAGTTTCTTCAAGTTTTCTTCCCAATTTTCCCCAATAATTTCTGACCAATGCCTCTTTATTTTTGTCAAGCTTGAGGAGGATAACATATGCTTGTTCTATAATCTGCCCTTCGGGCAGACCCGTCGCTATGTTTTAACGAGCCTAGCGACAGTGAAACTCGCTCTTGTCTGAATGGACAAGTTTGTCGCTATTGTTTTAACAAGTTTAACGACAAGGATAACTCGGTCCTTTTCAATTTTAGAGAGTTTGAAAAGAGACGGAAAGGAAACTCCAATATTCCTTTTTCGTAATATAATCCCTTAAGTTCGAAAAAGTATAAAACAATGCGAAAGGGATGACTTTTCGATAGTTTTAACGAGCCGAACAAGACAGACGCTCGATATGTTTGTGTAATAATCCCTCAGGTCCAAAAATATTAAAATCTAGAGGAGGGATAGCACTTCCAATCACTTTAATGAGTTGGAGAGGCCAATCACTCGACAATATTTTCATATTTTATGAGTCAGATGAAAAGAGCTTAAAGGAGACTCGTTTTTGAGGATCGAGTGATGTTTTCAGATAGCAGCTGGTTCCAGGTAAGGTTTGGAACTTTCCAATCATAGCAGTGTAAAAAGGTGGCTAATAGGATCACTCGTCGCAGTTGTTCTCAAAAAGGGGTAAACAATCAAATGGAGGCGAATGATTGGCAACAACAGAGTGGAGGTGATGGTAAGAACACGACCAAGGCTCAAAAGCTGATGTTAATGCATTCACAATGGTTATTTACCAGAGATGGGTTCATTTTTTAATGAGCTTAAACTCTGGTGGAACATATGCTCATTGCTAGGTTTAATTTTTAACGAGCTTGAACTTTGTGTAAAACTACTCGTTCCAGTCGTATAATAAGGATGTCTCATTGATAGGTTCATTTTTTAGGGAGCTTGCACCATTCGAAATTATGCTCCGACTCCTTTCATTATGTAAGCTAGGAACGACCAATCCTACGAGTTTAAAGGGTTAAGAACCTACAAAATAAGAAAATAAATGGTCGCTTTTCAATTTCACGCAAAATTTTTGCATGACCCCAGGTATAGTGAAGTAGAGTTTCTGAGATTACCCCTCAATTTGTAGACAAAACACTTGTTCTATCGGGAAAGGCCTACCTTTCCAGGTTACCCTTCAATTTGCAGACAAAACATTTGTTCTATCAGGAAAGGCCTACCTTCTAATAGAGGTATCTTATTCTGGTCTAATCCCATTTTCCTAAACGGATGGGTGTGTCAGACCAGTCATATATCCTCTGTGGAAACCTACCCTATACCTGAAGTTTTCCTGCCGTAGCAGGCCAGGGTGCATGCCCCCTGGGTTTCAGTCTTGACCACTGAATCACTCGCACTTATCAGGTGGATGGACTGGAGATTGATGAGACATTCCTTGTGCAAAAAGACCTATTAGGGATGGCATTTGACTATTAGCTATGTGTGAACCGGGGAATGAAAGGTGGTCTACGAGCTGGACCACTCTACCTTCATGTGGAAAACACATTACGCGAAAGAGTGAGGAGATCATGGCTCCCATGCTATAAATGTAGTCGCACCCAAGGAGTAGATTGTAATCTAAAGGTACTTGGACTACCATTACATTCAGATAAACGGTTTTCCTTCTCAAAGTTATAGGCAAATTTGGAAGGATCCCTAATGGTCGACTGGTTCCTTTATCGAAGCCTGTTAGATATCGCATCTCAGGCAAAAGCGATGGTGAACCAAGCGCTTTCCAAGCAGTTGAGGAAAGGATACTCACAGAAGCCCCTTCATCTATGATGGTACCGACCATGACCATTTTGTAAGTTTGCACTATGATTCGAAATGGTACATTAGATGGTAAACGAGGTCTGCCCAGTAGATTCCAATCGAAGGAAACGACTAGGTTGCTTGGAGGTGGGACCGAATAAATGGCCAGATACAACTTCGACGAATTTCCTTCCTGCGGTAAAGGAATGGGCAGATTGGCCCCATGCTCATTGGAGTCTGTGTTTACGAAAAGAATTTGAACGGTGTCGTTCTCATTCTCTTCGGTGACTGTATCATCTGAAGGTAAATCTTCTGAAGTCAAGATGGGGTCAACTGCCATCTCGACCTATTAACTTTGGTCCGATGTGGAATCAGAGGGTTTATATTCAATGATAGGTGCTTTGACCGACTCCAAAGGTGGGTCAGTCGGGTTTTCCACTAGCAATGGATTCGGCAAGAGTTTCTTGTACCTAGGAGGGAGTCGCTGCGGTGATACAAGAAAATTATCCAAGACTATTTTAGTTTCATCCAGGAAGGGACAACGATGGAGGGCATGATTGCCTTCACACAGTCTACAAGGAAATTTAGATTTCCCTTTCTGTTCGGTGACTTCACTTTCACTAGTTGACAGTGTACTTTCAACATGATCGTCAGAGGTTGACGACACCGGACTGTGCAAGCGGGGAGACTAGTCCCTTAGGATCCGTGGGATGCAAGGACAATCTCGGTGATAGTGGTATCCTTTGCAGATGACACATGGAGATTTAGGTTTGGACGGTGCAGTGTGTGGATTTTCGCTAGACGATGTACAGTTGCCCCTTTTTGCCGTTGGCTCCTTCTTCTTCTTCTCCTTCCCCTTCTTCTTCTTCTCAGTTACTTGTTTTTTAGTTTTACTATCTTTACCAAGTGAAGAGGAAGAAAGAGAGGGAGAGACAAACGAAGTAGAAAGTTGGGGGGAAATCTGGTATCATCTAGTTGTTGATTCGATTGTTCAGGAATCACGATGTTTTGAACGGAAGAGGTCGAGAAAAGCCATACTTGCAGGCCAATTGTCAGTCCTGGAAGGGACAATGTGGCCATATGAGGTGCACCAACATCTCCCCAAGAGGAGAAAGGACTAGGACTTCCCCCAAGGGGAAATCCTTGGTTGGTGGACTCCATTTTCTCAACCTAAGACCAACGAGGGAATAGTGACGTTATTCCGATTAAAATAAATTTTAGACGCTTTGACACAACTTGCTTTTTCAACTTTTAAGAGTCGAGAAAAAGCTAAATATGACTCTAGTCGCCTTCGATTTTTAATGAGCCTGAAGTGACAAGTGCTCAGATGGACCTTTTCCTTTAAGGAGTTTGAAAAGGAATGAAAGAGACTACTCTGGAAATCTAGATAGAGGGATTACCAAACCAATCACAAAACTGCAGAATACTTTTTACGGTACGGCAGTCAATCTTCCCAAATGCTGTGTTCAGTTCATTGCGATCGATAGGGCGGCAGACACGGCTTCCTAAGGATAAAGGATATAGCCTATTGTGGTCTCCCAATATATACTTGACGGTATGTGGGAGCACAAGTCTGTACTAGCACTTGCGTCTCAAAGAGGAGGAATCACCCAACCTACGACGAAAGCGACAGTTACTAGGCTTTATGACGCTAGAATACATCTCCAGCCTAGACTTCTAGATGTTGTGTGTTAGGTTCCAAAGCATTTTTATGTTCATTAAATTTATTTTACAGTTGATCTTTCTTAAGAAATTTTCCTTTCAGGTTCACCGCGTGATGTAGATATACAATTCCTAAAATGAAATCTAAGATGATAAACAGTCGTTTAATCTTCTTTTTGTAATGAAAATCCTAGCGACTAAGGAAAGAGAAATGAAATCCTTTCAACATAGAGCAGAGAGCACACACTAGATGCACTGTCCTAAATCAAAATCAACAAGCAGTCTAAATGCAAATGCATGTGCATGTATTTGTTTTCCGCTTTCTTAATGTGTAAATGACAAAAAGAATGCTAAGTAAAAATCTGAATTATTTCTTCTTTCAAAGAGACAGTACTAACGATTTTCTTTTTCAAAAAAACGAAAAGGAGGGAAGACGACACTTTATGATTTTGAATTGAAAACTGCTTTCAACACTTGAAATACTACTAATTCAGATCAAATACAAGAGTAACAGTACAATCGACTATCAAGAATAGTAGGATTCTTTTCTTTGACTGAAAACGGCACTTGCAACACTTCCAAATCAAAAGACGACAGTTCAATTATGCTACTTCTTTGTAAAAGAGAACTGTAAATGGCACACAATACATAAAAAAAATTCACAATTCTTTGTACAATAGAGGTTGGATGATGCAAAGAAGGGGGTTTCAACAGTGGTCTACTGATCAAAGACAACAAAACTCCTGAATAAAACTGAAGATAGTGAAGAAAAAACCAAAATCTGGAGGCAGATCTAGTCTTGTCTGATCATCGCACCTGTAACACAGGGAAACAGGGATGCATCCCACCTACTGCACATGGGAGGTGCGATGCATCCAGATTTCCTAAAGGGGAGGGTGCGATGGTCAAGGAACAAGACTTTAACTTGGTTTTTGGTTACAGTTTGTAGTTTAGTTCAGGGATTTAGGTCGAGCAAATGATAGTCAGTAACTACAAAGTATAGGGCTGATCTAATGAGGTTACTCAATGTTGTTGGGAAAAGTATCCAATACGGAATGACCCTATCCCACTCTAAGGGTGATAGTACCTCAGCAACAACTGAATGCAAATCTATTCAAGATTACTTCTTTATGAGATGAGAGAGAGAAGAGAAAAGGGATCCACTAACCGTTATCTTCCGCTAATGGTTGATCCAATCTTCCCTCTTACTGCTTGCTCCTAGCTCCTTGCTCTTTCACCGGCCCAGCTACACAAAGATCCTGTAAAAGCACAAAGAAAGGAAACTACAAGAAGCATACATCCATAACTGATTCAAGGATTAGAATAAATCAAATATACAAGCATCAATTCACCATAGAGACACATGCATATAGAAGAACCTCAAATACTTTATTAATAGAAGAAGTAAAGTTCTGAGAGTGTTACAACCATAATAGGCCCAATCCAGCAACACCTCCCAGCAGAAAGAAATCTCCTCTTCACCTCCTTCAAAGCAATCACCCAATAGTTCTATGCACAAACCAACAGCACTTCCTTACATTCACAAGATTCCAGCCTCCCTAGACCTCATGAGAGAGCTCTATATATAGGAGTTTTGGAGAAAGGATGAGTCAGCTTGAGGCTGGCATGAAGCTGACTAGTGTCCTCTCCCACTTCAGTTATACTTCAGTTCTTGAGTCCACTTGGAGTTTCTTGCTTCCACTTGGAGATCTAGATCCTCTTACTCATCACAAGGCGAATTCCCTGATCCAAGTGTCATTTTGGAAGCTTCCTGGGCATTTGACACCTTGCAGAATGACTGTGCCACTTGGCCAATCTCGCCCAGCGCAGGTAGCCTTCATTGCTTTTGACATTCAGCGCAGGTACAGAGTGGAGCAGTTGACATTCAGCGCAGATGCTCAGTGGAGTAGCTGACATGATCCAGAAATAGCTTGTTTTTGAGTGTTTTCAGGTGGAGAACTGATTTTCAGTGTTGTGGTTTGCTGACCTTGTTCCTCTAGGGGTAGGAACAACATGTTTAGGGACTTTGGATCCCTCAGATTATCGACATTTCATGCTTCATGCTGTAAGGCACAAAAATGTCTATAACAGTTGCCCCCTAAAGTATGAGGTCGTTTATCAGGTGAAATGCTTTATCAGGAGGATCCGAAGTTCATTCAATCGCTGAGAGGTGCCCTGTAATAAAATACAATACAATACATTATTTTTTCATTCTGCTTTCATGATCTAGCTGAGGCGGGCATTCCCATGCTCAGCTTTATAAATTCATTTTGGTACATAGAACAGACGATCGTCTGATGGTAGACTGATAATTCTCTGCTGAAATTATCATCCTTTGAGTAGGATGATCATCTGTTGCAATGATGTACATAACAAATGTCTTTATATCCTGAATATATATATCGCAGCTCGGATGGATGAAACTAGATCCGGGGTCTTCAAACTCGTTCGATCTTCACTCTAAGTACAAGTCGATCCATGTGAGAATTGCGTTGAAGTCGAACATGGAAAGACATCGCTTGATTACCGGTCAATAATGTAAACCGTTAACAAGCGCGAGAGGAATCACCAATAATGACAATGACCCTCAAGGTACTGCAGTACAATTCACGTGGTGTGAATAAAGGACTTGGCGTCGAACACCACGCAAAATCTTCTGGTCGAAGGTCATTGATGTATACCTGTCGCCGGAAGTGAGAAACTTGCCATTGAGGCATGCAAGCTTCAAAGTACTGGGGGGGTTTGTTCCTAGATCAACTTCTTGGATAATGAGCTGAAGTCGACAAGAAGTGATCCGTCAAAGGAGGGCCTTAATGAATCCCACATCAATGACACGGAACGGAGCTAATGATTTTAGTGGAGGCGAAAACAATCTGTGAAATATGATTCAGGGTGGCGATCATGGGTGGATGAAGGATAATGTATGGCAGTGGATGGGACACGGTTGACTCTTTCTGAACACATCTCTTGAACATATAACGACACTGATGTGATGGATCGGTAGCATTACCCCAAATGTGGATGGTTTGGTGAGGACCATGGTGTTGAAACCGGTGAATGAAACAACCCAACCCGATGTGATACGGAGGACAAAGTGTCATGTTCAAGAGCGACTTGCTACCATTAAAGCTTCGAGGTTCTCCCAATTTTTCCCCAGTCATTTCTGACCAGTACCTCTTTATTTTTGTCAAGCTTGAGGAGGATAACATATGCTTGTTCTATAACCTGCCCTTCGGGCAAGCCCATCGCTATGTTTTAACGAGCTTAGCGATAGGGAAACTCGTTCTCATCTAAAGACAAGTTTGTCGCTATTTAATCATTTTAACGAGTCTAACGACAAGGAAAACTCGGTCCTTTTCATTTTTAGAGAGTCTGAAAAGGTACAGAAAGTTAACTCCAAAATTCCTTTTTCGTCATCTAATCCCTTAAGTCCGAAAAAGTATAAAACAATACAGAAGGGATGAGTTTTCGATTACTTTAACGAGCCGAATAAAACAAGCGCTCGACCTTTTTGTGCAATAATCCCTCAGGTCCAAAAAGATTAAAATCTAGAGGAGGGATAGCTCTTCCGGTCACTTTAACGAGCTGGAAGGCCAAAACTCGGCAAACTTTTCATATTTTACGAGTCAGGAGAAAAGAGCTCAAAGAAGACTCGTCTTTTGAGGAATGAGTGATAAACAGGGATAGCAGCGGATTCCAGGTACAGGTTGGAATTTTCCAATCACGACAGTGTCACAAGGATGGCTAAGTGAAATCACTCTTCGCAGCTGTTCCTCAAAATGGGTAAACAATCATATAGAGGTGAACGATTGGCCAAATGAAATGGAGGTGGCGGGTGCAAACACGACCAAGGCTTCTATGGCTAATTTACGATCACAATGGTTATTTACTGGTACTGGGTTCATTTTTTAAAGAGCTTGAACGCGCCAAAACACTGCTCAAAAGCTTATGTTTATTTTTTAACGAGCATGAACTATGATGCTAAAACTGCTCGGATCTCGCTTTTCTATTTTTTAACGAGCATAAATTCCGTGGTAAAGTTGCTCGATATACCAGTCATAAGATAAGAAATGTCTCCTGTGAGATAGCTATTTTTTATGGAGCTTTATCTCATGAAGCTATGCTCCTCATTTGGTAAATTTTGACCTTTGCCCCACATCCTTTCTTTATGCAAGTTCGGAAACGACTAATCCAAAAAACAGATAAATAACCGCTCTTTTCTTGCACTCCAAAAGGTTCGCATGCCCCCAGGTATAAAGTACAATTTCAAGGCTGCCCCTACTTATCCTTCAAAACATTTGTTTTGATGGGTGAGGCTTGCCTCTTTCAGGTTATCCAAAAAATGGTTTTATTTGCTGCCGCAAATGAAACTCTTTCTTCGGCGATGTCTATCATTAGGTTACTCAAAGATGGTTACAATTTGTTGCAGCAAAGGAATCTCTTTCTTTGGAGGCTGCCCCTACTTATCCTTCAAAACATTTGTTTTAATGGGTGAGGCTTGCCTTTTTACCCAAAGATGGTTACAATTTGCTGCCGCAAAGGAATCTCTTTCTTTGGTATTGCCTACCTATTTAGACAAAGGTGAATGACTAGAAATCATCAAACACATAACTTTGACAAAAGAATCTTATTCTAGAACAACCCTCTCTTCCTTTTTTCGGACGGGGTACGGACTAGTCATATTCTTTCGCGGAAATTCTACCTTATACCCAGGGTTTCCTCTGCCCGAAGCAGACCAGGATGCATGCCCCCTGGGTTCCAGTCCCATCTTTCCGAATTACTCGCATTCATCGGGAAGGAGGACTGGGGGTGGAGACATTTCTTGGGTGAATAGACCATTGAGGGTTGGTATTTGACTATTTGCGATGCGTGATCCCGGAAATGAAAGTTGGTCTATGAGCTTGACCATTCTTCCTTCGTGTGGAAAACACATTACTTTAAAGAGTGAGGAGACTATAGCTCCCATGCAATATATATAGTCTCATCCAAGGAGTAGGTTATAATCCAAGGGTCCTTGAACGACCATCACGTTCATTTGAATGGTCTTCCCTTTCAATGTAACAGGTACATTGGGGAGGATCCCTAATGGTCGACTGGTTCCTTTATCAAAACCCGAGAGATTTCTTATCTCAGGCAAAAGCTCTGGGAAACCCAGTGCTTTCCAAGCAATAGAGGAAAGGATACTCACAGATGCCCCTTCATCAATGATAGTTCCAGCCATTACCATTCTATAAATTTGGACTATGATTCTGAATGGTATACTGGCTGGTAACCGGGGTTTGCCTAGTTGGTTCCAATCAAAGGACACAACCAGGTTGCTTGGTGGTGGGACCGAATACACGGCCGGATATGACCCTGATGATGCTCCTTCCTGCGATAAAGGAATGGGCGCATTGCCCTGATGCTCATCAGAGTCGGTGTTGACGAAAAGAATCTGGATGGTGTCATCCTTTTTCTCTTCAGTGAGGGTGTCATTTGAAGATGAATCTTCAGTGACGGTGTCATTTGAGGATGAAACCTCCGAAGGAAGAACCGGGTCAACTGCCGTATCGACCTTTAGACTTTCGTCTGGTCTGGATTCAGTAGGTTCATTTTCAATGACTGATGCTTCAGCTGACCATTTGAGCAGGCCAGCTGTATTTTCAACCAACGAAGGACTTGGCACGAGTTTTTTGTATCCAGGAGGAAGCCCCAACGGTGAAACCGGGCGATCTTCCAAAACTCTCTTCGCTTCGTCTAAGAAGGGACAACGGTGGATGGCGTGATCGCCTTCACACAGTCTGCAGGGGGATCTTACTCCCCCTCTTCGTCTTGAACCTTCACTTTCGCTGGTTGACGGTACGCAATCAACATGACTATCAGAGGTTGATGCTCCCGAATTGTGCAAACGAGGTGACCAGTCCCTTAGTATCCGGGGAATACAGGGACAATCTCTATGGAAGTGGTCTCCTCTACATATGACACATGGCGATTTAGGCCCGGTCTGTGCTGTGTGTGGGTTTTTGTCAGATGTCTTTTGCTTGCCCCCTGTCGCCTTAGGCTCCTTCTTCTTCTTCTCTTTCTTCTTCTTCTCCTTCTTCTCCATGGGAGCTTGGCTTTTGCCGGCTCTACCTTTCGAAGATGAAGGATTGGAGGAAGAGTTATAGGAAGTTGAAGGCTGGTGGGCAGCTCTAGACTCATCTAACTGTTGACTCGACTGTTCAGGAACCATGGTGGTCTGAACTACATTAGTTGAGAATAGCCAAATAGGCAGGCCAATTGTCAGTCCTGGAAGCGACAATGTGGCCATGTGGGGCGCACCAACTTCTCCCCAAGAGGAGAATGGACTAGGATTTCCATCCTGAGGAATTCCTTGGTTGGGGCATTCCATGTTCTCAACTTTAAGATCAACGCAGGAATAGGAGGTGATTATGTTCCGTTTAAAATAAATTTTATAACGACGCTTAGACACAACTTGCTTTTTCACTTTTTAAGAGTCGAGAAAAAGCTAAAGATGACTCTAGTCTCCTTCGATGTTTTAACGAGCCCAAAGTGACAAATGCTCGGATGGACTTTTTCAGTTATAGAGTTTGAAAAAGGACAAAAGAAACTGCTCTGGAGTTCTAGGCAGAGGGTGTGCCAAACTTTTCGCAAAACCACAGAATACGTTTTACGGTACGAGTGGTCGATCTTCGTGAATGCTGTGTTCACTGCATTGCGATCAGTAGGGCGGCCGACACGGTTTCCTATTGGATAAAGGCTTTATTCCTATAGGGGTCTCCCAATATATACGCGACGGTACGTGGGAGCACAAGTCCGTATTGATACTTATCGCTTCACTGTGGAGGAATCACCCAACCACTAAACGCTAAGATATCACGTTTAACGACGCCGGAACACGTCTCTAGCTTAGACCTCTATGTGTTTGCGTTATGTTTCAATGCGTTGTTATGTAAATTCAATTTATTTTAAGGTTGATCTTGTTTAGCAGTTTGCCTTTATGGATCACCACGAGATGTATGATAACACTCCTAAATGCATTCTAAGATGATAAGCAAGCTTTTCAATCTTTCAACTTTGAAAACCTTAACTACTGAGGGAAAAGAAAGAAAACACCTTTTCACACAGATCATAGAGCACACACTAATGCATTTTTCCCTAAATCAACATGCAGACTGTCATAATGTATATGCACAATGCAAGTATTTCTTTTCTCTTTCTTAATGTTGGTGTAATGCAAAAAGAAAGCTGTTGTATAATTTTGAATTCAATTTCAAGTGAAAGCAAACAAGCTTGTCCAAAATCAAAAGACACCTTAAGATTTACTTGTTTCGACACTAGAAATATATAAATTCAAACCATATGACGAAAGTAAAAGCTCAATCAGCTATGAACAGCGAACAAACTAACTCTTAAGATCAAAACGACACTTTATCACAGGTCTAGATCTAAGAGGCCACAGCAAGACTAGTTCACTTTCGTTATGGGAAACTGTAAATGTACAAGAAATACACAAAGAAAAAACACGGTTTCTTTATACAACTAAGGCGGAATAGTGACAAGGAAAGTTGGTTTCAGATAGGCCCACTGACTGGTAACTAACAGCAAAAACAAGAGTGAAAACAGGGCAAGAAACAGCAGGAAACCCCAGCAGCACAAGGCAGGACTGGTCCAGCGCAGGTGGAACACTGCCTATTTGACCTTCATCGCAGGTAGCCCCTTCGGGAACTGCGCTGAAATGCAAACAACCTTTGTACAGCCTGCACTGAAGAATGAAACTTTCGTTTCTGGTGGTTTCCGGGTTACAGATTGCTCAAAAATTCACAGGTTTTGCTCAAATCAGAAGCTATCAGTCAAGGACACACTAAGGGATGACAAGGAGGATGAAAAGCTATCACTAAGAGCTTATTAGAGTCCTTGTGGATCAGCTCTTCAAATCATAAACTTGCCCAGAAACTGAGCTAGAGTAGCTGCCTTCTACTTTGTATTTGAATGATTCAAACACAGTTTGATTCTGTACTCCCTTTGTTTATGAAATGAATAGCAAAAACACAAACAACCAACAAGATACGATCCCCAGTGGAGTCGCCAATTTGTTGTTGGGAAAAGTATCCAATACGGAATGACCCTATCCCACTCTAAGGGTGATAGTACCTCAGCAACAACTGAATGCAAAGCTATTCAAGATTACTTCTTTATGAGATGAGAGAGAGAAGAGAAAAGGGATACACTAACCGTTATCTTCCGCTAATGGTTGATCCAATCTTCCCTCTTGCTGCTTGCTCCTAGCTCCTTGCTCTTTCATCGGCCCAGCTACACAAAGATCCTATAAAAGCACAAACAAAGGAAACTACAAGAAGCATACATCCATAACTGATTCAAGGATTAGAATAAATCAAATATACAAGCATCAATTCACCATAGAGACACATGCATATAGAAGAACCTCAAATACTTTATTAATAGAAGAAGTAAAGTTCTGAGAGTGTTACAACCATAATAGGCCCAATCCAGCAACACCTCCTAGCAGAAAGAAATCTCCTCTTCACCTCCTTCAAAGCAATCACCCAATAGTTCTATGCACAAACCAACAGCACTTCCTTACATTCACAAGATTCCAGCCTCCCTAGACCTCATGAGAGAGCTCTATATATAGGAGTTTTGGAGAAAGGATGAGTCAGCTTGAGGCTGGCATGAAGCTGACTAATGTCCTCTCCCACTTCAGTTATACTTCAGTTCTTGAGTCCACTTGGAGTTTCTTACTTCCACTTGGAGATCTAGATCCTCTTACTCATCACAAGGCGAATTCCCTGATCCAAGTGTCATTTTGGAAGCTTCCTGGGCATTTGACACCTTGCAGAATGACTGTGCCACTTGGCCAATCTCGCCCAGCGCAGGTAGCCTTCATTGCTTTTGACATTTAGCGCAGGTACAGAGTGGAGCAGTTGACATTCAGCACAGATGCTCAGTGGAGCAGCTGACATGATCCAGAAATAGCTTGTTTTTGAGTGTTTTCAGGTGGAGAACTGATTTTCAGTGCTGTGGTTTGCTGACCTTGTTCCTCTAGGGGTAGTAACAACATGTTTAGGGACTTTGGATCCCTCAGATTATCGAAATTTCATGCTTCATGCTGTAAGGCACAAAAATGTCTATAACACTCAAGCTACCTCTAGGGCACTTAGGATGTTTGCAAGCCAATTGTTCAGTTCATAAACAAACTTGGAGATTGATTGAAGCAGCGTTGATCTACTTTGCACTTGCATAGAAAATGCAGTTTGAAGGCTAGCTGGCTTGACTTCAGGCTCTGTCTGTGGTTTATGAATCAAACAAATAGAGACAAGCAATCAAACTAATCGCTCCCCAGTGGAGTCGCCATTTTGTTACCGGGAAATCTAGTGTCTATTCAGAGCTGCTAGTCCCACTAAGATGGGTAGCTATCTTAGAAACAAACAGATTAAAGTCACTTGTTTTTCCTTTACGAGAGAGAGATGAGAAAGAAGCAGAGAGTACCAACCTCAGTCTTCTGCTTGGCTCCTTGCTTGTTTCCTTTCCCCTTTGACAGAATCTCGCCATTGCTTCCTTACTTGTCTAGCTTCAAAGAGCACCTGTAGATTCACAACAACATAATACCATCAAAGCATAGAGATCTTTCACTATAAACAATATAGGATCTGATATATATTGACCATACAAATGCATATAACAAACACAATATTCATAGATACACAAGAATATGGAGGAAAAATCAAATAGCTTTATTAGTAAAAGTCATAGAAGAGAGGATTACAACCACTTGGTCTGACCCAGCGCCATCCTCCCAACTTGAAAGCCCTCTTCACCTCACACAAAGCAAGATCACCCAACAATGTCTTCAAAGAGAAACCAGCAACACCTCTTTGCAAATTACCCAATTCCAACCTTTGGATCTCTTGGATGAGGGATCCATTTATAGAAATTTGCAGGGGGGTGAGTCAGCTTCTGGTATTTTGATTAGTGTCATCTCTCTGATAGTTCTTGGTTCCACATGGATATTTTAGATCTTTTACTCATCCCTGGGTGAACTCAGAGAGGCAAGTGTCAAATGAGCAGTTTCTAGATGATTCTCTGGGTTTCCACCTAGCAAACTACTTTTGCCATTTGTCTGCTCTCACTCATCGCACCCTATAGATGGACTTTCCAGTATGCATCGTACTTTTTGCATGTGGCATGTGAGATGCATCGAACCTTTAACACTGGGCAGTTTGTATGGTCCTGCTTTGACCAGTTCTGAGTAGCTTTTCATGGAGAACTTCTGGGAGATGATTTAATCAGCTGACCTTGCTCCTTTAGGGTATGAAACAAAACTTTTAGGGACTTAGAAGCCCTTGGTTTATGGACATATGTGACTGGGGTTCCAGTGCCCAAATATGTCTATAACATACATGTCTCTAAAAAGGTAGTTATCATCGAGGGATCCCTGTCTGACTCAGGCTGATCTCTACTACCTGGGGTAGAGACCTCCGTGAAGCTCTCCCAAGCTTCTAGATATGCTTCCTTACCAACCCCTGCATCTTCCTTACTTAAGTTCCTTCTATCTGCTCCTGTGGCCATGCCACTCCTCAGTACCATGTTTACTTTGGGATCTTCTTTACGGGGTTCAGACCTCATCATCTGCATGTTCTGGGTCGTTGCTGGTTGCACTGCCCTTTTTTCCCGAATCTGTGCTATCAGCATAGGGCAATCTATCAACTCATGATTGAATTGCTCAAAATAACTGCATGAAATTCTAATTGGGTTGGTACAATCATGCACATAATGTGCTATACCTCTGCAGTTGTAACATATTAGCTACCCGTGGCCCCTTCCTGGCCCCATTCCGCCCCTTCCTTGTCCACGGCCCTGGAACCCACCGCGCATGATCACCGCGGTTGGATCCTGACCTTGCACCTCAGTCTGCATTCTGTAAGTAGGTGACTGGTCCATTAATAATTGGTAGCTACGACAGTCTCTTTCCTCGTGGCCCACTGATATGCAAAAGTTGTAAAATAGCTGCTGGGGGATCTGGTTGTATTTTGGCAGCAGATGACAGTTATCCGTGTTGTGCTTTCCTCCCACCTGATAGATTGCGTACCAAAGCGGGGTTGTTGTGCTCGGCCCTGCCTGTGCCTCTGGTCGCAATGGTGTTGGTCCCCCCGTGGCCACATAATTCACTGAGACTGGGCAATGATATTTATTGTGCCCCTGGCTCCTGCACTTTATACACCATATTTCCTCCCAGAATTTTGGTCGCAGTGCCTATTCTTGTTTTAAATTCTTCATTTCCAAACATAAATTTTGGATCTGCGCTTGGATTTGCTAAACTCCCAACCCTGGGGCTTGTAATGGAGTTTCGTGCAACCTCATCGCTGTCTTTAATGCTTCAACCTGGGTTGAGATCTTCTGTTGTGAGAGAGCCATCCTCAGATGTGGTGTTAAGGATGCCATAAACCAAGCGTAGTGCTACGCATCTATCAATGTCATGTTAGCCTCGCGAATAGTACTTTTCACTCTTTGGCCCAAATCCCATGGGGTTTCACCAGGCATCATTGTGATTTCCTTGAACCCTATGATCGACTATGTTTCTGACTTCGGACGGCTAAAATCTTTCTTTAATTCGGTCTGGATTTCTACTATCCCTGTCATTGGGTGATCGCTTGAGTACTTTATGTACCATGTCAACGCTTGGTCCTGCAGCACGCTGACTAAGGTAGCCTTTCTGATATTATCATCCACAATTCGCTATGTGTTCCATATTGATGTTAATACAAACCAGAATTGTTTTGGGTCTTCGCCTCCTACTCCTTTGAATACCGGTAGCTGGATCGCGCTCATCATTGTTACCCTTGTCAATGTACTCTAAACCACTACTGCTTCTAGTCCCTTCGATCCTTCAATTCTTTCTCTATCGAGTCCCCGCGTTTCACATTAGACACCCCTTAGGCAGATCCTGGTCCCGACAATGGAACCATTTGTTGGTTTATATGGGCCTGACCCAGGTTCGGAAAAATTATTTAGCCAAACAAATCCCGCAGCTACCGACCCTTTCGGAAACAACCTGCGGAGCGCGGACTGAAGTCGCACCCAAGGTAGCAGGGGAGGGTGCTGGAACCAGGTTTCCACACCCTTGGGATGTCTAGATGTGGTCTAGACGGTTTGCATGTTGTCCTGCAGTGTTGCGTTGCTCTACTTCCGTGTAGATCCGGATCTAGGTCAATTCATGATATTAATTACTTGTATAAATCAGATCTACTTAGCCGGGTCTTTAAGCAAACATTTAACAGATTTAACCAGTTCGTGCACTTAGAATAAACTCAGGTTCACATACATTCATAATATAAGCATATGCGTATAGATCAAACAGTTATATTAACCATCCAAAAAGTCAGATCAGCGATAACTCAGTTTTAACACAGAATTATGGAAGCAACTTATCTTTATTTCCACTTTATCAACAATACATCCAGATTCGCCCTGCGCACTCAGTTGCAGGGGTCTGCACACATAGCTGTACACTCTCCTAGGCCTCTATGCACACAGCTGCAGAGCCTCTATCCACTACCCAAACCCTCGAATCAGACTTACAGACGCTTCAAAGCTCTTCTTCTCAAAAACCCATATCAGCTCCAAGATTACATACCAAAAAGAGAACTACCTTTCCCTCATAGAGCCGCGCTCTATTTATACCTACCTATGGTTTGTGGACCAACTTACTTCCTATTATTCTATATTATTTCTTGGGTAGACAACCCTTTGACTCAACCTTTTACATTTCGTGCTCCACATATTTCGGAGGTTTACAATATTTTTAACCTAATTCCAAGGCTATTAGACCCAAAAATGTTACGCGGGACCTCCGCTACCCAACAGGAGATGAGATTCCATCAAGTAAGAAGTTCTTGGAATGCCATTTGAAATAGTATATTTAGGATCGCTTGAGGATTTATATCACCTATAAGCTAGAGGACTTTTTCTTTGACAGGACATATTTTCTTCTGTTAGAGTAATATCATTAAAATAGTCAGTTTACACTTGGCACTGCTACACTATGTGTTTGCTTATTATTTTTTTCTACTTTATTTCTATCATTACCCTTCAGTTATTAGATCATTATTATCTGGACACCTTTGCGTTGCCTAGGCATTTGTCACGTTGAATTCGAGGTATTGACCCTCATTTCCTATTAGGAGATATTACTCCTCTCCATCAAGTTAGAGTTCATCCTCCCACTCCTCCATCGAATCATCATTTTGATTTTGATTTTGCTAATTCATCAAGTTCATCCTTTGATTATGTGTCTTCTCAACCCCGTATCACCACCATGTCAAGCACCAATGTGGGTGCGGGAACCTAGGGTGATAACCCAAGTACCAACTAGGGTGCCCCCACTAGCGGAACCCCCACTGGTGTGATCATTCCTACTTCCTTGCCTCCTTTTATGGATGGTTTGAGTCTCCCAGATGTTAGCCAACTTATCAATGATTCTCTTCTCCATTATCCCACTTGGCCAGCTATACCCACTAAACTCCCTTCATACATCACAAAGTTTGAAGGTAATCTTGGAGAAGATCCCATTAATCATGTTCGCTCATTCCACATGTGGTGTTCATCAAATTACATTACTGAAGACTCCATTCGTCTTCATTTGTTCCAATGCACGCTCATTGGAGCTGCTTCTAACTGGTATGTTGATTAGCCCAGAGCCACTCATTCCACTTTAGCGACTCTTGCCACAACTTTTCTTTCATATTTCCAGTTACCTCTCCATTATGATATCAGTACCAAAATTTTCGCTTCTTTCCATCAAACTTCTGCCACTTGCGTTTCCAACCATGTTCAGGAATGGCGTAGAAGGAGGAGTATCTGTAGAGATCCTAATTTCGTTCACCGAGTCTATCTGGATTGGTTCCTTAGATCATTTTTGACCCCCATTGCTAAATATGTCACGTCGTACTTCCCCCAGTCTAAGGAAGAGGCACTCCAAATAGCCTTAAAATTTGATTTGATCTATGCCTAGTCAGGTTATGTTTACATTGTCATCCCCAATCTATCTTGGCTTGGTGTTGGAAATGCACTGGGGGAATCTCATGCCATGGATGGAATAGTTGGAACCATATCACACCCTTAACCATATTCTCAACCTCAGGTGAGTTATGGTCTACCTCAGGGAGGGACCAGTTCCACTTATAATTATCCCTCCCCCAATCCTACACCTAGCAACCCTTATCTAGGTCCCAACATGCCATATGCATATCCACATCCAAATCAATATATTCTAGGGACAATGTTGCATTTTCTTTTTATTCAAGTGTTGCCACATCTCCTTATTATCAATATGCACAACCTAGTGCTCCATCTCCTTTGGCACCAATGCCCCAAACCCCATGTCTGCTATCCCTCTACTACAACAACCACCTCCTCTGCAAGGACAAGTGTATGCTGAACAAAGTGGACCCAATCCCCCTAACCCTAAGAAAAATAACAAGGGGAAGGGTAATAGGAATAAACAGTCTCAAGGTAATCAACGCAACTAGGGTCCTCCACCTAATTCCCCTCAGGGTCCTCAACCTAATCTCATAACCTAGCAATAGGGTAGTCAACCCAAGAAAAACAAGGTTCTTCATACGAATAAACCTTTTTCCTATTGCAGCATATATGGTCATTATACCCATGAGTGTACTCTTTTACCTTAGATGCGAGAAGTATGGGAAGCTCACGAAAATTCTCAAGGATCGCAACCCACTGCTGATTATCAAATTCTTATGATGAATTTTGATGAGGTAAATACTGATCAAGTCAACCTTCTGACTCGATCATGCCAATATGACAAGCCATCTGTTAAGTCAGTGACTAAGTCCCAACCCAAAGTTTCCACCGATCCTTTATCGTCATCCAATGGTACCTTATAGATTGCTTAGCCTAAGATTGAGGTTATTCCAAAGAATCCAAAGGTTTGTTAAGTCGAAATGTTGTTTTTGCCAAATCCGCTCATACATATAGCATAGTAGATGACTTGGCACAGTCTCCTGTTGCCATGTCAATGTTGGAAGTCCTCTAGACGTGCCCATACCAAAGGAAAGATCTATTATCTACCTTGGGTGTCATGGATCCTCGAGACAATCAGATGATTGTCTTTCATGTTGACAAGTCAGAAAATCCTCCACTACCTTCATCTATTTCCTTTCAAATTGTTGGGTTGTGTTATATTCTTTCCACGACTAACCTACGTAGTCAAACGGGGGGTTAGAGGGGGCGGTAGCCCCCCTTCGTTGCGTCGATTGCGTAGCGGGGGGGTCACAGGGGGGCCGGCAGCCCCCCCTGTCCGGGGGGTTTGAGGGGGGCGGGTAGCCCCCCTCTACGGGGTCCGGGGCAGCGCCGCGGGAAATTTTTTTTTGGACCCTATATTAGGTTGGGCGAACCTACCTATGGTTTTGTGCATGATTTTCGCACATGGTATTGGACGCGATGGTTTTTCGGTCCATGGTATTGGATGCTTCGGCATGTATAAATATGTATTGTAACATTGAAAGGAACATAATGAAAAATCAAGCTGGTAGTCCCGGTTTTGGGATCCAGGGAAAAATCTCTGTGCATATGTGTTTTATGGGTTATGCTCTCGCATTGTTTATTTTCTTTGCTTAAGAATTCGTATGCAGGTAATTTCTGTACAGGGTTAAAACCTACATTTGGTATCAGAGCTGTTTTGGCTTCAAGGGGACGCCTTTCTTGCTGAGGGGTTTCACTCGGGCCTGTGGTAGACCCTGTTCAGTGGGAGATCTGCGAGATCGATTCTGGTGGTGAAAGAAGATGGTGAGCAGTGGAAAGATCGAGATTGCGAAGTTCAATGGTCAGAGTTTTGAGTTGTGGAAACTCAAGATGGAGGATCTGTTGGTCGATAAAGATCAGTGGATCGCGGTAGATCCGGCTACTAAACCATCGGGAGTGACCGATGAAGAATGGAAGAAATTGGATCGGAAGGCAAAGAGCACAATACGATTGTGTGTCTCAGATTCAGTATTGCTGAATGTATCAAGGGAAGCTACGGAAAAGGCTTTGTGGGTCAAGTTAGGGACTTTGTACCAATCTAAGTCTCTGGTGAATAAACTGTTCCTGCGGAAAAAGCTGTATAACCTGAGGATGAAAGATGGAGACTCGGTGACAGAGCATCTGAATGAGTTTAATACTGTGGTAAGTCAATTATTATCTGTTGATATTAAAATTTCAGATGAAGATAAGTGCATCAGTCTATTGTGTTCTCTACCAGATTCGTGGGATAGTCTGGTTATTGCAATAGGTAGCAATGCAACTGCTTTGCAGTTTGATGAAATAGTCTCAGCCTTGCTGACGGAGGAGATGAGACGGAAGAATATGGACAACCAGAATGGTGATGCCTTGTCTATACGAGGATGGTCCCAAAACAGAAACAAAAATAAGTCATCGAGTGGGAGATCTAAATCTAGAGGGAGATCTAAATCTCCAGGAAAACCTACAAAGGTGGTGTGCTGGAAATGCGGAAAGGAAGGGCACTTCAGAAGGGATTGTAAATCTAAAGCTCCTAATAAAGGAAAGGGATCTGATGATGCTCCTTCTGCAGAGGCGAAAACCACCTCAGATGAAGGTGGGGATGTGTACTTGGCTTCTTCAAGTACACATTTAGATCATGAGGCATGGTTGATTGACTCAGGTGCATCCTTTCACTTCACTCCCCATAGAGAGTGGTTCTACGAGTATGAGAAATACGATGGTGGTGATGGCTTCTTAGGAGATGATAGGAAGGCTAGAATCATTGGTCGGGGAAATGTAAAGTTGAAGTTGCAAGGTGGAAGGGTTAGAACACTTCCAGGTGTTCTACATATTCCTACATTGGCCAGAAATCTGATTTCTGTAAGCAAGTTGGATGATGGAGGTGTAAAGACGGTGTTCGAGAAAGATACCTGCAAGATGGTTCGAGGAGCACTGATATTGATGCAGGGAGTTCGGATTGGAACTCTGTACAAGCTGCAAGGTAGCACTGTTGTTGATGGGTGCAATAGTTCTATGGTTCCTGAAAATGGAGTAGAAAATCTAGTTGTCTCTGGAGAGAAGACCATGTTGTGGCATCAAAGTCTTTGACATATTGGAGAGAAGGGCCTTCGAATACTTCATGGTAAAGGTATGGTAGAAGGTATGAATGATAGCTCTCTGGATTTTGATTTCTGTGAAAATTGTGTGTATGGGAAGCAGAATCGAGTGAGTTTCCCCTCTGGTGGTAAGAGGACGAAACAGATATTAGAGCTTGTGCACAGTGATGTGTTTGGACCTATGAAGGTTCCATCACTGGGTAAGTTTGTGTACTATGTATCATTCATAGATGACTTCTCAAGGAATACATGGATATATTTCCTTAAGAAGAAATCTGAAGTCTTTGATAGGTTTAAAGAATTTAAGGCTCTGGTGGAAAATCAGATAGAGAAGAAGATAAAGGTGCTGAGGACAGATAATGGTGGAGAATTTTGCAGCAAGGAATTTGAAGAATTTTGTAAGAAATGTGGTATAGCACGGCAGAAGACTACTCCATATACACCTCAGCAAAATGGAGTCGCAGAAAGAATGAACAAGATGTTGATGGAAAGGGCAAGAAGCATGCTCAGTGGTGCCGGGTTAGGATAGGAATTCTGGGCAGAGGCGGTGGATACTGCACGTTACCTGATCAACAGATCACCCTCATCAGCGTTGGAGGATAAGACTCCACAAGAAGTATGGACTGGTAAGAAACCCTCTCTTTCACATCTGAGGGTATTTGGATGTGATGCATATGTACATGTTCCAAAGGAGAAACGAACCAAGTTGGATAGTAAATCTGAAAAGTGCATCTTTATTGGGTATAAGGATGGTTTAAAGGGTTATAAGCTTTGGAACCCAGTCACACGGAAGGTTGTGTACAACCGAGATGTGGTGTTCATAGAGGTAAAATATGTTATTCAATCTGAAGTCCAACCAAAGGAACCTGAGAAGATAGAGTTTGAGCCAAAGGAGGAAGAATTAGACTCTGCAGCGGAGGAGGAATCAGAAGATGAAGAGCCACAAACTCCGGTTGTGAGAAGATCAGGTCGAGAAAGAAGGCAGCCAGAAAGGTATAGTCCATCTGCTTTCAGTTCAAATTTTGCTTTGTCTGTTACTGATGATGATCCCAGAACTGTGAAGGAAGCAGTGGATTCAGAGGATGGAAAACTCTGGAAAGAGGCCATGGTTGATGAAATGGCATCTTTGCACAAAAATGAGGCTTGGGATCTAGTAGAGTTGCCAGTTGGAAGGAAACCCATTGGCAGCAAATGGGTGTTCAAGAAGAAGACTAATGCATAAGGAAAGGTGGAGAAATACCAAGCTCGGTTGGTAGCAAAAGGTTATTCCCAGGTGCCGGGAATTGATTTTGGTGATATTTTTTCTCCTGTTGCCAAGGTAGCTTCTATTAGATTACTTTTATCTGTTGCTGCTGCTTTTGATTTTGAGGTAGAACAGATGGATGTGAAGACAACATTTCTTCACGGGGATTTGGAAGAGGAAATCTACATGAGGCAACCTGAAGGCTTTGCGGTGAAGGGTAAGAAAGAACTAGTATGCAAGTTAAAGAAGTCTCTGTATGGGTTAAAACAGTCACCAAGGATGTGGTATCAGAAATTTGATACATTTATACGGGGACTTGGCTTCACCAGAAGCAAAGCAGATCATTGTGTGTATTTTAAATTAATTGGTGACCGTGTTATTTATCTGGTCTTGTATGTGGATGATATGTTGCTGGTTGGAAATGACAAAGAAATTATCCAGGATTTGAAGACCCAATTGTCCTCCAAATTTGACATGAAAGATCTTGGTGCTGCAAACTATATTTTGGGCATGGAAATTAAAAGAGATCGGGCAAAGAGGAAGCTCTGGTTAAACCAGAGGAAGTATGTCGAGACAATACTGCAGAGGTTTAATATGCAGGATAGTAAACCGGTGAAGGTTCTTATTCCTGTAGGTGTGAGGTTATCTGCTGAACAGTGTCCCAAGACACAAGAAGAGGAAGAGGACATGTCCCGTGTTCCATATGCAAGTGCAGTCGGTAGCCTGATGTATGCAATGGTCTATACTAGACCAGACATTGCACATGCAGTGGGAGTATTGAGCAGGTTTATGTCAAAACCTGGGAAGGAGCACTGGACAGCAGTGAAGCGGGTTTTCAGGTATTTGCGTGGCACTAGTGATTATGGTTTGTGCTACCAAGGAAGACCAGGATTGGACAGAGTGTTGGATATTCATGGTTTTGTTGATGCAGACTGGGCTGGAGATCTGGATCAGAGAAGATCTACAAGTGGGTATGTGTTTAACCTATTTGGAGGTGCAGTCAGTTGGATGAGTAAGAAACAATCTGTAGTGGCACTATCAACTACAGAGGCAGAATACATGGCAGCCACTCATGCAAGCAAGGAAGCAGTTTGGTTGCAGAGATTGTGTTCAAGTATGGGGTTAGTACAGGGAGCTATAAGAATGGACTGTGACAGCCAAAGTGCGTTTTTCTTGGCAAAGAACCCTGCTTATCATTCAAAGACAAAGCACATTGATGTTCAGTATCACTTTGTGAGGGATATGATAGAAGACAAAAAGGTGTTGCTGGTAAAGGTGGACACTTTGAAGAATACTGCAGATGCATTGACAAAATCTGTGAACTCTGAGAAGTTCTCTTGGTGTAGAGAAACAATGGGTGTTTCAGGGCTGGAAAAATGACTAAGCTCTCCTGTGGCCCCCTGTGGAAAGAAAACAACAAGTGGGAGATTGTTGGGTTGTGTTATATTCTTTCCACGACTAACCTACGTAGTCAAATGGGGGGTTAGAGGGGGGCGGTAGCCCCCCTTCGTTGCGCCGATTGCGCAGCGGGGGGGTCACAGGGGGGGCGGCAGCCCCCCCTGTCCGGGGGGTTTGAGGGGGGCGAGTAGCCTCCCTCTACAGGGTCCGGGGCAGCGCCGCGGGAAAATTTTTTTTGGACCCTATATTAGGTTGGGCGAACCTACCTATGGTTTTGTGCATGATTTTCGCACATGGTATTGGACGCGATGGTTTTTCGGTCCATGGTATTGGATGCTTCGGCATGTATAAATATGTATTGTAACATTGAAAGGAACATAATGAAAAATCAAGCTGGTAGTCCCGGTTTTGGGATCCAGGGAAAAATCTCTGTGCATATGTGTTTTATGGGTTATGCTCTCGCATTGTTTATTTTCTTTGCTTAAGAATTCGTATGCAGGTAATTTCTGTACAGGGTTAAAACCTACACAAATACCAGTCTCCATTAGAAATGCCACTGTTAGCAATGTATCATTAACAAAAGCACAACTGCCTAGGTGATCTCGACTAGTGTTTAGAAGAAAATTGGTTCCCTTGACCTATCCCTATCCACCATCACTCTTCGGGCATGGATGGTCATCCTTCACAACCCCTTGGCTTATATCACAACTGCCCAGTCATAGTTTCCAGCAAGACTATTTGTATTGACATTGAAGTCATTGATGCTCCCTTAGATGATAACATCCTTTTGGGTCATAGTTATACTTATGCCATGCCAGCTGTCGTATCTACAATTCACTGTAAGATCTGATTTCCCATAATGGAAAGATCATCACCATTGATGAGTTGACATACTATGACCCCAAAGACCAAACTTCACCTCACTCCAACATTTCCTCCATGGATCACAACACAAATGTCTCGTCCTTCACCAATGTCTCTCGAAGAGTAAAAAAATATTCCACTTTTCTTGGTTCTTACTATGTTCAACCACCTACCCTTTATGAGCCTAGCTCAACTAGTGTTTTCATGCTCCAAGCATTGTGGGACACCCACAAATGGTCTTGTATTCCTTCACATCAGACCACACCTCCGCAACTTGTTATTCCTAACTCAACCTCACCTCCTAGTACTATTCCTCATGGACCCTTTCCTTCAACTGGTGTCTCTCCTAACCCATTTCCTCCCAGAACCCTTCCCCTGAGCCTTAACCATCTCAGAGGAGTTCCTCCAGGCCGCTATCCTTATGGTCAAATATCATTCTTATTTCCACCTCCTGGAGTTTAATCTATGACTGTCATGGATACGTTGAGTCTACCCAACATTACCTTAGGGATCTCAGTCTCATACATCGATCCTCTCGCAAACACTCCTTCCAATCAACTTAAACCTTACACTTCTTTGAACCCAATCCAAAATGTTGTTCCTACCCCTTCCTTTCCTTCAGTTTCACAAAAACCTCAACAAGAACCAACTACTGTTGTGAAAGAATATGGTGATGTTGGCATTATGAGATAAGTGTTGTCCTTGATGGCAAACCTCACTAATGAAAAATCATAGTACAGAAGGTCAGCAACAAGGAATTAATGATCAGACTATAAGAAGAAGAGAAAGTTCATACACGCAGGTTCGTTAAGCCCAAGTCGCGTGTACACGCAGGTTGGCTTCAGCAAAAGCGCGTGTATGTGGAAAAGTACCTTTGGTCCATGGCGGTTAGTCCTTGGAAGTTGTGCCTATGGTTTCGGACCATTGTGTCTCGGCGGACGTGTTGATCCCTAGTTTTGAAGTTGATGGTATTGGATTTCTATGGTTTTGGCTCTTGGTATTGAACAAGGCCTAAGGCTATATAAAGGGAAGGAAATCATTAGGCAAGGGCATCCGAAATGTCTTGAATATCTGATGAAGTATTAGATCCAATATACAGGGTTATGGGTTGATGATGCATTGCTTGATCTGAGCTAAGGAGAGATCTCATCGGTTGATGGAGAACTAGATCTAAGGAGAGATCGGGATCAAATGGTTTGAAATGAACTATCTTTATGATGCTTATTCTAGATCTACATACTGACGCATGTATTGTTCTATAAATGTTATGAGTATGACTGATGTCTGGTACAGCTGCAAGTTATGAGAAATTATTTTTAGATCTGTACGCGGGTTGTCTTTGGCAAAAGGGCGTATACACGCGGGTTTGATTCATCGAAGTAGCGTATACATTGTAAAGCTTGATATTTGAAGTTGCAGATGGATCTGATGGTTATTACAGAGTTCTGTGTCTGCTCTGTGTTCTGGTGACTGTTGTTAACAGGGTTTCAGTGATTCAGAGTTTGATGATTGTTTTGAGCTTCAATGATAGTTATGGGTCCAATATGAAAATTGGATGAAAAGTGGCCTTACAGATTATGTGTTGTGCTTCAGTGTATCCAGTCTGAAAATTGATGAAACGTGGTACCTGGAGGTGAGAAGATTGTAGGCAAGCACCTACGTACTAGTATCTAAGCTAGTACAAAAGCTAAAGGAGATCTTTGGAGCATTGTAGCAGGTAGCAGCCTGCGTACTAGTAAATGGATCGGCTAGTACAAGAGAAAAGGGGGTTGTAGCTCCCGTACTGGTATAAGACTGCACCAGTACAAATATTGTAAAAGGATTTTCTTATTAAGAAGAAGATTGAGATGACTTGCAGCAGGTGGTTTTCACCCACATTGGGTTTCCACCTTATATCTTTGTGTTCATGTGTGTGGCTCTTGTGTGATGTTCTGTTCTGTTATTCTGCACCTGTTTACTGTTAATATGCTTAATAATGATCTGATGCATTTACTGAAGATTAAGCTAACTGAATTATAAGATCTCTGGATATACGCGAGTTTCATTAGACACAGTAGCGTGTACACGCGGGTTCACTTAATTGAAGTAGCGTATATGTTTCTGAGTATGAAATTGAAAAGATTGATTGATCTGATAATACTGATTCACCCCCCCTCTCAGTATTATTTCCAACAATTGGTATCAGAGCCGGTCCTTTGATAGAAGCTTGATCGCTTGAAGGAGATCCGTGGATCAATGGGAAGGAAACTTAAGAAGAAAGCTCATAAGAAGAAGAAGACATCTCAAGAGATCTATGACAGTGGGAGAGTCGATTGGGGATTAGGTATAAGAAGTTCTTCAGATTCAGAATCAGATTCAGAATTAGATTCAGAATCATTATCAGGTATGAATGTATTATCCTCTGATGTTCCTGCTATATTTCCTTGTGAAAGTGATGGAAGTGATAGTGAAACTACTGAACATGCTTTTATGGGTGAGCAAGAAAAATGTCAAATAGAGGCAGTATTTAGAAGGCTTGCAGACAAAGTTAAAGATCAACAAGATCTATTGAACAAAAGGGAATGTGCTTTCAAAGAAGAAGTTACCAAACTAAAGGCCCAACTAGAAGAAGGAAACAAGGAAAGAAAGCTACTCAAGGACAAGGAAGACCAATGTCAAAAATTGCAGCATGAAGTGACATCATTAAGAAAAGAAGTCAACGAAAGAAGCACAACCATCAAGAAACTCAAAGATAGATCCAGCTACTATGAAAATCTTGAAGCTACAATCCCCTCACTAAAAGGAGATCTTGAAGAATCAAAGAAGCAGAATACAGATCTACTCCAAGCTATTGCAAAACAAGAAAACGAAGTCACCAGCTTAAAATCTCAACTAGAATGTGCCTTCCGAGTTCGTCAAATGCAGCAGGATCTGAATGAAGAACAAGAAAAGGAGATTCTCAAACTAAGGCATCAGTTGGAAGAAGGAAGGAAAGATGAAGAAGACATGAAGAAGCAATGTCTAGAAAAGGAGGAACAACTTCAAGTTGAGGTAAATATCTTGAAAGGTAAAATAGAAGAAAAGGATAAGCTTTTACGATTTCAAGATAGTTCTAAAGTCTTGGATGATATTCTTAGTAGTCAAAGGTCTCCTGCTATCAAGACTGGTCTTGGTTTTCAAGAATCTGTTGAAGGTGAATCTAGTTCACAAGGTGAGGCAAGGAACTCTAAAGAGAAATCTAAGATGATCAACAAGGAGATGAAAGGTCAACCCCATCAACAATCAAGAAAAGAAACTCCTCAAAGAAAATCTTTTACTCCTCCTATGAATAATGTTGAATGTTATGTATGTCATAATCTTGGACATGTTGCAGCTAGATGTAGAAGAAGAAGAGTTCAAGACCATTATGCGGACAGGTCATCTCAATCAAGGTACTTTAATGGATATTGCTTTGCGTGCAATATGTATGGTCACAAAGCTGCTGATTGCTACAGGAGGAATATGAAACATGTAAGATGTTATACATGTAACAAGCCTGGACATATAGCAAAGGAATGCAGGAACAAAGGATGGACATCACACCAAAAGAAGAAAACCTCATCACACTTGAAGATATGGAGGAAGAAGGAAGTACAGTCAGCACAATGTACTGAGACACAGCACAGCACAGACATATCAGACTCAGGGGGAGCTGAAGGTGTAAAACTTCAGTGTTCTGAATCTCATACGCAAGTTCCTTAAAGGGAAGTCGCGTATATACGCGAGTTAGACACTGCAAAGTCGCGTATATGTCAATCTGAGGAAAAGCAGTGGGGACAGGCTCAGAAAAGGGATCTGATATGATTCAGTCCATTATTTGCTCTATTGGTTAATAGTTACAGTCTGCTGAGGATGTGTAAAAATGTTTTGATACTTGTAAGATGTCTAGAAGTGTTTTGATCCTGACTTGATGATGATGATGATGTCTTGATGCTTATTGCTGATATATGCATGATCAGATCTAACAGATGGCACAGGTTGAGGGGGAGCATATGCCTTTAATAAATCATTGTTGGCATTATGGATAATAGTCCTTGGTGATGATTCTTATATGGCCAAATGATATATCTTGCTATGATATGGTTGTGAGTTGTCTATGATAAAATCACATATGATTCTTGGAATTACATAGAAGATGTTCAGATCAGATTTATGGTTGATTCTTTGATGATGCATATATGGTGCTTACATGGTGATCTTCATAAGAACAAGGAGAAGTACAAAGCTTGAATACACATCTTCCTCACTTGATGATGAGTCACTTATATACTGCTGTTGTCTTATGCATAAATATCATACAGTTATGATGCAGGCACTCATGCGGATAAGGATTGTTGCTGATGATGATATCAAGAATCTTTGTCAAAAGAACTTGAGCTCAAGATACATAGCGCTGATACATGGATGACTACTCAAAGTTGCTTTATTGAAGACATGGTGATGAGTTCTTATCTATATGATGATAGGTTGATCCTTACATATGTTAATTGATGCAGATGTTCCCAAGTAATGATACTTGGATCATGAAGAGCTTGATGAAATGGCTATGGTGGTTTCACACATGATACAATGTGAATGACTCTGAATTCTGTTCAAAGGGATGAAATGATGCAGACATACCTTGTTATAGGTTGATGACCTATTCTCTACAGGACATTTACAGGTTGCCGATATGGAAATTTGTGTACGCGTGTTGTTTAAAGGATATCCGCGTGCATACGTCGTTTTACAAGGGGATAGTCGCGTATATGGTGTACGCGAGTTACGTAAGGGATATCTGCGTATATACGCTTGTTTATGTGTATACAGACGCGTATATGGAAATTTGAAGGAAATCAGCAGGGACAGATGTTGGTTGCAGAAAGTCTGATATAGGTCTGACAGAGATCATCTGGCACAGGTTCAGGGGGAGCAGATAATCTTCCAATGATGCATTGTTGGCATTATCTTAGAAGCCTTTGGTTCTAGTTCACAAGATGTTGTTGATTTCAGGTGAATCAAAGTCAGAGGAAGAACAAAAGGATCTCTTGGTTGCTGATCTGAATGCTGATTGACAAGATGCTGGCGATATCAGTTATTTGTGACTTTCATAAGTCTTGGTATAGATCTATTGTCGCTATGTCATGTATCTCATTTATGGTGTCAAGGTCATGTAACGGCCTATTTTGGTTTCCCCACTATGCCTGGGATGATTGATGCAATATGATTGGTTGTCATATGTAAACTTTTGATGTATCCCCACTTGGTTGGGTGGATGAGTCAATTTTTGTATATCCTCACTTAGTTGAGAGATGGATGTATGTATGAGTCTTTGGTGATAGGAAGGTCTTTTATGATGTATAGAGTCATGTTCTTCTTGAAGAACATCTTATGCAGATCTTGCCTACAGTCAGGAAGAGCATGAACAACACACTTCAGCAGTACAGAGACTTGGCATGTACTCAGGGGGAGCATTGACAGATTGTTACACCTTGGCATATACAAAGGGGGAGATTATTCAGAGATTTCAGCAGGTACTCAGGGGGAGTATGGACAGTGGAATGATTCAGCAAAGGAAGAGAATATCTTGGTCCACCCTTTGCCCTTGATGTCAAAGGGGGAGAGTGATTTGGTGTTGTTGCCATCAAGTCCAAAGGGGGAGATTGTTGGCATTATGATGCATGTGTTGTACTTGATGGCAACCCTCTCATAGAAGAATATCTCACTTATGTATAACTGGATGAATCTTCAGACGAGATATCAGATGTGACTGATGGAGGACAGCTCAAAGGAATCAGATGCTAATTCTAAGTATGACAAGTTAGCTTTGCCATCAAGTCCAAAGGGGGAGATTGTTGGCATTATGAGATAAGTGTTGTCCTTGATGGCAAACCTCACTAATGAAAAATCATAGTACAGAAGGTCAGCAACAAGGAATTAATGATCAGACTATAAGAAGAAGAGAAAGTTCATACACGCAGGTTCGTTAAGCCCAAGTCGCGTGTACACGCAGGTTGGCTTCAGCAAAAGCGCGTGTATGTGGAAAAGTACCTTTGGTCCATGGCGGTTAGTCCTTGGAAGTTGTGCCTATGGTTTCGGACCATTGTGTCTCGGCGGACGTGTTGATCCCTAGTTTTGAAGTTGATGGTATTGGATTTCTATGGTTTTGGCTCTTGGTATTGAACAAGGCCTAAGGCTATATAAAGGGAAGGAAATCATTAGGCAAGGGCATCCGAAATGTCTTGAATATCTGATGAAGTATTAGATCCAATATACAGGGTTATGGGTTGATGATGCATTGCTTGATCTGAGCTAAGGAGAGATCTCATCGGTTGATGGAGAACTAGATCTAAGGAGAGATCGGGATCAAATGGTTTGAAATGAACTATCTTTATGATGCTTATTCTAGATCTACATACTGACGCATGTATTGTTCTATAAATGTTATGAGTATGACTGATGTCTGGTACAGCTGCAAGTTATGAGAAATTATTTTTAGATCTGTACGCGGGTTGTCTTTGGCAAAAGGGCGTATACACGCGGGTTTGATTCATCGAAGTAGCGTATACATTGTAAAGCTTGATATTTGAAGTTGCAGATGGATCTGATGGTTATTACAGAGTTCTGTGTCTGCTCTGTGTTCTGGTGACTGTTGTTAACAGGGTTTCAGTGATTCAGAGTTTGATGATTGTTTTGAGCTTCAATGATAGTTATGGGTCCAGTATGAAAATTGGATGAAAAGTGGCCTTACAGATTATGTGTTGTGCTTCAGTGTATCCAGTCTGAAAATTGATGAAACGTGGTACCTGGAGGTGAGAAGATTGTAGGCAAGCACCTACGTACTAGTATCTAAGCTAGTACAAAAGCTAAAGGAGATCTTTGGAGCATTGTAGCAGGTAGCAGCCTGCGTACTAGTAAATGGATCGGCTAGTACAAGAGAAAAGGGGGTTGTAGCTCCCGTACTGGTATAAGACTGCACCAGTACAAATATTGTAAAAGGATTTTCTTATTAAGAAGAAGATTGAGATGACTTGCAGCAGGTGGTTTTCACCCACATTGGGTTTCCACCTTATATCTTTGTGTTCATGTGTGTGGCTCTTGTGTGATGTTCTGTTCTGTTATTCTGCACCTGTTTACTGTTAATATGCTTAATAATGATCTGATGCATTTACTGAAGATTAAGCTAACTGAATTATAAGATCTCTGGATATACGCGAGTTTCATTAGACACAGTAGCGTGTACACGCGGGTTCACTTAATTGAAGTAGCGTATATGTTTCTGAGTATGAAATTGAAAAGATTGATTGATCTGATAATACTGATTCACCCCCCCTCTCAGTATTATTTCCAACAGGTGAGGGGGGGAAATCCTAGAAAAAGGGAACTAAAGACAAGCCCCCCCAACAACTCCAACTCCTCCTAAGCCATCAAAGCCTATTACTACTTATGCTTTGTGTGATGTTGTTTGTCATGCCACTAATAATTGTCCTAAACTCCCTCATGTTAAGGATGCAGTCACTGATGCCTTCCTTTATTCTAACATTCTTGAGGTCCATGTCACCTTACCTGGGTCATCTAAGAAGAATAGATCATTACACACCAATCACCCATGTTCTTTGTGTCATAATTATGGCCACAATTCTCATTAATGTCCCCATCTCGAATATTTTCATAATACACTTCAAGTGATTCGCGAATTAGAGGTCGCTCGTAGTGAGTCAACCTCTTCTCTACCTGTGGATTCTAGTCCTACTCCTACACCCGAACATGAGATCTGTCAAACACCCATTGTGATCCCTCCCCCTGATGTTGAGATGATAGATAATATTGCTCCTATTCTCTACTTGTCTTCATCCATGAGATCGATGCATTGGAACTCCCCTTATGACTCCTATTGTGATTGTGTTGAACCTTCCTCAACGAACACCCTAGTATCAACATCGATAGATATTCCATCTACTTGTCATATGTCTCCCAACCTTGACGATGTGTATGTGAACCTTATCTCTCATGAAGATGCTTCAGGTATCTCTTCGCCATCATGTGGTCCTTCCTCCAATCCGCCCATCTTCAATTTTGATGAAGACATCATGGAAGCTATGACCACCCCTAATTATCCTTGGGATGATATGCACCATCATGTATACATTTTTTCTGCAGAAAAACCATGACCAATATGCTATGGAGTCCAAAGACATCATTCATTATGAAGTAGATTGGTTTAAAAATCCCATTCATGCAACAGATGATTTTGAAGAAGGAAATATGGCTAACATTTCCCATACAATCAATATTAACATTTCGAATAAACTGAGGATCGAAGAAAACATTATCTTGGGGGTACAGTGCACCCCAAAAGAAAATGATGCTTACACAAATTTATTCAAGGAAATTCGTGATGTTTTCGCCTAGTCCTATTCTAAAATGTCCAGACTAGATCCCACCATTGTTGAAAATCACATTGAAACTTGGGTCGATGTCATACCCAACCATCAAATATAAAGGCCTATCCATCCTTCCAAACATGAAGCTATCAAAGCTGAAATCGATAAACTCAAGTAGTTTGGTTTCATATATCCTATTGAATTCACCACATGGGTGTCCAATCGCGTTCCCATTCTCAAGAAACAAGGCACCATCCATGTCTGCACTAACTTCTGCGATCTGAACAAATCTTGTACCAAAGAAAACTTTCCCACACCCTTCATTGACCAGGTCATTGATGAATGTGTAGGGCAAGAGGTTATTTCCTTCATGGATGGATTCTCTGGATATAACCAGATATGTATCCATTATGTTGATTAACTTAAAACTGCTTTCACTAGTCCATGGGAAACTTTTGCTTACAAGGTCATGCATTTTGGTTTAAAGAATTCCAGGGCCACTTTTAAACATGACATGTCCTATTGATTTCACAACTTGGCTCACATTATCCTTACATATCTCGACAATCTCACCGCTTATTCCAAACTTCGGTTGCAACTGTAGGTTTTAACCCTGTACAGAAATTACCTTCATACAAATTCTAACAACAGAAAATAAACAATGTGAGAGCATAACACATAAAACACCTATACACAGAGATTTTCTCCTGGATCCCAAAACCAGGACTACTGGCTTGATTTTTCATTATATTCCTTTCAAGGTTATAATACATATTTATACATGCCAAAGCATCCAATACCATGGACCGAAAACCATCACATCCAAAACCATGTGCGAAAACCATGCACAAAACCATAGGTAGGTCCACCCAACCTAATATAGGGTCCAAAAAAAAATTTCCCGAGGCGCTGCCTCAGACCTTATAGAGGGGGGGCTACCCGCCCCCCTTAAAACCCCCGGATAGGGGGGATGCCACCCCCCTGTGACCCCTCCGCTATGCAATTGGCACAATGAAGGGGGGGCTTTGCCCCCCCTCTAACCCCATGGTTAACTATGTAGGCTAGTCGTGGAAAGAATATAACACAACCCAACATTCTCTCACTTGTTGTTTTCTTTCCACAGGAGAGCTTAGTCATTTATCCAGCCCTGCAATGCCCATTGTTTCTCTACACCAAGAGAACTTATCAGAGCTCAAAGATTTTTTCAATGCATCTGCAGTATTCTTCAAAGTGTCCACCTTTACCAGCAACATCTTTTTGTCTTCTATCATATCCCTCACAAAGTGATACTGAACATCGATGTGCTTTGTCTTTGAATGGTAAGCAAGGTTCTTTGCCAAGAAAATTGCACTTTGGCTATCACAATCTATCCTTATAACTCCCTCTACTAACCCCATACTTGAACACAATCTCTGCAACCAAACTGCTTCCTTGCTTGCATGCGTGGCTGCCATGTATTCTGCCTTTGTAGTTGATAGTGCCACTACAAATTGTTTCTTACTCATCCAACTGACTGCACCTCCAAATAGGTTAAACACATACCCACTTGTAGATATTCTTTGATCCAGATCCCCAACCCAGTCTACATCAATAAAGCCACGAATATCCAACACTCTGTCCAATCCTGGTCTTCCTTGGTAGCACAAGCCATAATCACTAGTGCTACGCAAATACCTGAAAACCCGCTTCACTGTTTTCCAGTGTTCCTTCCCTGGTTTTGACATCAACCTGCTCAATACTCCCACTATATGTGCAATGTTTGGTCTAGTACAGACCATCACATACATCAGGCTACCGGCTGCACTTGCATATGGAACACGGGACATGTTCTCTTCCTCTTCTTGTGTCTTAGGACACTATTCAGCAAATAACTTTACACCTACAAGAATAGGAACCTTCACCTGTTTACTATCCTCCATATTAAACCTCTGCAATATTGTCTCGACATACTTCCTCTGGTTTAACCAGAGCTTCCTCTTTGCCTGATCTCTTTTAATTTCCATGCCCAAACTATAGTTTGTAGCACCAAGATCTTTCATCTCGAATTTGGAGGACAATTGGGTCTTCAAATCCTAGATAATTTCTTTGTCATTTCCAACCAACAACATATCATCCACATAAAAGACCAGATAAATAACACAGTCACCAATTAATTTAAAATACACACAGTGATCTTCTTTGCTTCTGGTGAAGCCAAGACCCCATATAAATGTATCAAATTTTTGATACCACATCCTTGATCATTGTTTTAACCCATACAAAGACTTCTTTAAATTTCATACCATTTCATTATTACCCTTCACCGCAAAACCTTCAAGTTGCTTAATGTATATCTCCTCTTCCAGATCGCCGTGAAGAAATGCTGTCTTCACATCCATCTGTTCTACCTAAAAATCAAAAGCAGCAACAACAGATAAAAGTAATCTAATAGAAGCTACCTTGGTAACAGGAGAAAAAATATCACCAAAATCAATTCCCGGCACCTGGGAATAACCTTTTGCTACGAACCGAGATTTATATTTCTCCACCTTTCCTTCTGCATTTGTCTTCTTCTTGAACACCCATTTGTTTCCAATGGGTTTCCTTCCAGCCAGTAACTCCACCAGAACCCAAGCCTCATTTTTGTCCAAAGATGCCATTTCATCAACCATGGCCTCTTTCCAGAGTTTTCCATCCTCTGAATCTACTGCTTCCTTCATAGTTCTGGGATCATCATTATTAATAGATAAAGAAAAATTTGAACAGAAATCAGATGGAATATACCTTTCTGGCTGCCTTATTTCTCGAACTGATCTTCTCACACCCAGATTTTGTGGCTCTTCATCTTCTGATTCCTTCTCTTCTGTGGAGTCTGATTCTTCCTCCTTTAGCTCAAACTCTATCTTCTCAGGTTACTTTGATGGGACTTCTTGTTTAATAACATCTTTCACCTCTCTGAACACCATATCTCGGTTGTACACAACCTTCCTTATTACTGGGTTCCAAAGCTTATAACCCTTTAAACCATCCTTATACCCAATAAAGATGCACTTTTCATATTTACTATCCAACTTGGTTATTTTCTCTTTTGGAACATGTACATATGCATCACATCCAAATACCCTCAGATGTGAAAGAGAGGGTTTCTTACCAGTCCATACCTCTTGTGGAGTCTTATCCTCCAACGCTGATGAAGGTGCTCTGTTGACCAGGTAACATGCTGTCTCCACCGCCTCTACCCAAAATTCTTGTCTTAACCCGACACCACTGAGCATGCTTCTTACCCTTTCCATCAACGTCTTTTTCATTCTTTCTACAAATCCATTTTGCTAAGGTGTGCATGGAGTAGTATTTTGTCATGCTATACCACACTTCTTACAGAATTCTTCAAATTCCTTGCTGCAAAACTGTCCACCGTTATCTGTCCTCAACACCTTTATCTTCTTCTCTGTCTGGTTTTCCACCAGAGCCTTAAATTCTTCAAACCTGTCAAAGACTTCAGATTTCTTCTTAAGGAAATATATCCATGTATTCCTTGAGAAGTCGTCTATAAATGATACATAGTACACAAACTTACCCAGTGATGGAACCTTCATAGGTCCAAACACATCATTGTGCGCAAGCTCTAATATCTGTTTCGCCCTCTTACCACGAGAGGGGAAACTTACCCGATTCTGCTTCCCATATACACAATTTTCATGGAAATCAAAATCCATAGAGCTATTACTCATACCTTATACCATACCTTTACCATGAAGTATTCAAAGGCCCTTCTCTCCAATATGTCCAAGCCTTTGATGCCACAACATGGTCTTCTCTCCAGAGACTACTAGATTTTCTGCTCCACTTTCAGGAACCACAGAACTGTTGCACCCATCAACAACAGTGCTACCCTGTAGCTTGTATAGAGTTCCAATTCAAACTCCCCGCATCAATACCAGTGCTCCCCAAACCATCTTGCAGGTATCCTTCTCGAACACTATTTTTACACCTGCATCATCTAGCTTGCTATGGAAATCAGATTTTTGGACAATGCAAGAATATGCAGAACACCCGGAAGTTTTCTAACCCTTCCACCTTGCAACTTCAACTTTACTTTTCCACGACCAACAAATCTAGCCTTCTTGTCATCCCCCAAGAAGACATCACCACCATCATATTTCTCATACTCGTAGAACCACTCTCTATGGGGAGTGAAGTGAAAGGATGCACCTGAGTCAATCAACCATGCCTCATGATCTACACATGTACTTGAAGAAGCCAAGTACACATCCCCACCTTCATCTGAGGTGGTTTTTGCCTCTGTAGAAGGAGCATCATTAGATCCCTTTCCTTTATCAGGAGCTTTATATTTACAGTCCCTTTTGTAGTGCCCTTCCTTTCCACATTTACAGCACACCACCTTTACAGGTTTTCTTGGAGATTTAGATCTCCCTCTAGATTTAGACCTCCCACTCGATGACTTATTTTTGTTTCTGTTTTGGGATCGTCCTCGTACAGACAAGGCATCACCATTCTGGCTCTCCATATTTTTCCATCTCATCTCCTCCGTCAGCAAGGATGAGACTATTTCATCAAACTGCAAAGCAGTTGCATTACTACCTATTGCAGACTATCCCACGAATTTGGTAGAGAACACAACAAACTGATGCACTTATCTTCATCTGAAATTTTAATATCAACAGATAATAACTGACTTACCACAATCTTAAATGCGTTCAGGTGCTCTGTCACTGAGTCTCCATCTTTCATCCTCGGGTTATACAGTTTCTTTAGCAGGAATAGGTTATTCACCAAAGACTTAGATTGGTACAAAGTCCCTAACTTGTCCCACAAAGCCTTCGCCGTAGCTTCCCCTGATACATTCAATAATACTGGATCTGAGACACACAATTGTATTTTTCTCTTTGCCTTCCGATCCAACTTCTTCCATTCTTCATTGGACAATCTCATTGGTTTAGTTCCCGGATCTACCACGATCCATTGATCTTTATCCACCAACAGATCCTCCATCTTGAGTTTCCACAACTCAAAACTCAGGCCATTAAATTTCTCGATCTCTATCTTTCCACTACTCGTCATCTTATTTCACCACTAGAATCGATCTTGCAGATCTCCCACTGAATAGGGTCTACCATAGGCCCAAGCGAAACCCTTCAACAACAAAGGTGTCCCTTGAAGCAAAAACAACTTTGATACCAAATATAGGTTTTAAACCCATACAAAAATTACCTGCATACAAATTCTAACAATAGAAAATAAACAATACGAGAGCATAACACATAAAACACATATACACAGGGGTTTTCCCCTAGATCCCAAAATCGGGACTACTAGTTTGATTTTTCATTATATTCCTTTCAATGTTACAATACATATTTATACATGCTGAAGCATCCAATAGCATGGACCGAAAACCATCGCGTCCAAAACCATGGACCAAAAACTATCACGTCCAAAACCATGTGCAAAAACCATGCACAAAACCATAGGTAGGTCCGCCCAACCTAATATAGGGTCCAATTTTTTTTTTCTTGGGGCGCTGCCCTGGATCCCGTAGAGGGGGGCTACTCCCCCCCTTCAAACCAGACCTCCCCATTGCATAATCGATGCAACGAAGGGGGGGCTCCGCCCCCCCTCTAACCCCCCGGTTAACTACGTAGTCTAGTCGTGGAAAGAATATAACACAACCCAACATCAACACCTTCATTATTTGCGTACTGTGTTTCTTCGATGTTGCAAGTAGAACATTCATCTCAATCCCCTTGAGTGTGTCTTTTGTGTTCCTGCTGGACGGATTTTGGGATTCATTGTGTCCAAATATGGTATCACTCTTGACCCGCTCAAATTTCAAGCCATCCTTGAACTTCCCCCTCCATGTACCCTTCACTAATTACAAAGCCTCCGAGGCAAAGCTAACTTTCTTCATCGGTTTGTTCTTGACTATGCCACCATGACTCATGGGTTCCTTAGACTCCTTCGAACTACCATTCCATTTTTTTGGGATGATCAAGCTCAAATTTATTTTGATGCCCTCAAGTGTGCTCTCACTTCTGATCCTTTGATTAGTCCACCTAACTTTGAGAGGGATTTCATCTTGTACATCTCTACATACATGCATTCGATTGTTGGGGTCCTCCTACAAGAGAATTCACCAGGTATTGAGCACGCCATATACTATGTCAGTAAGAACCTTAACGGTGCTCCTGTGTCCTACTTCCATGAAGAAAAGCTAGTGTTGGCTATCATGTTCTCTATTAATAAGTTTCGTCCTTATATCCTTACGCGTACCACCAAAGTTGTGACCAATTCCAACCCCATGGATTTCCTGTTGAGTCGATAGATCATTAGTGGGAAGTACACTAGTTGGATCATTATCCTTCAATAATTTGATCTCAAATTTGTCACACCCAAGAGTAAGAAAGGTTTGGCCCTTGCTGAACTCATTTCCAAATTTCCCACTGATGCACCTGATCTGCCGGTTAATGACGATCTTCTAGATGAGCACTTGTTCACCCTTACCTCAAATGATCCATGATATGGTGACATCCTTACCTATCTGTGAACCCAGAAATTCACCACCCACCTCACTCATGATGAGCAACGACATCTGAAATCAACCCCCCTGCTACCTACTCATCAGTGATGATCTCTATCGTCGCGGTGTTGATACTATTCTTCGTCATTGTCTCACCCATGTTGAAGTTGAGAAAGTGATCAATGCCTACCATGGTAGTGCTTGTGGTGGTCATTATCTGGAATGTCCACTACCCAGAAAATCATGCATGCTGGGTACTTTTTGCCTTCTCTCTTTAGCGATTGTATTTAGGCAGTCAAACACTACCCCAATTTCTAGTTATACACCCCTAAGGCTTGAGCTCCACTTGCTCCACTCGATCCAGTTGTTGCAGCTAGTCCTTTCTATAAATGGTCTATTAACTTTATGGAGTGCCAACCCCCATTAGCTAATAACCACAAGTATATTATTATGGTCATCAACTATTTTACCAAATGAGTTGAAGCCATCCAACGTTCAATAACACCATGGCTATTGCAACCCTCCTCATTTTCAACCATGTTATCACTCGATTTGGAGTTCTAAAACAATTGGTCTCTAACCATGGCCAACACTTTGAAGATGAGATATGGCATGACCTATCCTCTCTGTTGGGCTTCAAACATCAATATTCATCATCTTATTACCCCCATGGAAATGGCCAAGTTGAAGCTATCAACAAGATTCTTAAGACTACGCTTCAGCAGATGGTGAATAAACACAAGAACAACTGGCATTTAATGCTCTTCCCAACTTTGTGGG
Organism: Pinus tabuliformis; assembly: GCA_031772625.1. Taxonomy (NCBI): domain Eukaryota; kingdom Viridiplantae; phylum Streptophyta; class Pinopsida; order Pinales; family Pinaceae; genus Pinus; species Pinus tabuliformis. The sequence continues at coordinate 841,458,556 of CM062816.1, forward strand.
CCTATAGAACTTCTGTCAAGACCACCACTAGGTTCACTCCTTTCCACCTTGTTTTTGGAGAAGAGGCAGTTTTACTAATCGAGTGTGAAATCCATTCCCTTCACCTTGCTGTCGAACTCCTCCCAGACACCCAAGCTTTAGAAAAATGACTCATAATGCTAAGCGCACAACTAAATACCATCGTGTTTCATTGCAAACTATTGAAGCGTCCAAAAATTGCACCAAAGCTGAGTATGACCACAAAGTCAACCCTTATACCTTCCATGAAGGCGACCTTGTTCTTATGTATGACCAAGCTCATGATGTCTTGGGGCATGGGAATTTCAAACCATTATGTGTAGGGCCTTATATCATCCATAAATGTTTGGGAAAGGGGGCATACCTCTTAGAGGATCCCGAAGGAGAAATCCTTCTCAATCCCTGAGATGCACTCTACCTCATAAACTTTTACCCATAGAATTTCCCATTGAAACACATGTATATCTTTCTTTCTTCTTCAATTTAGGTAGTTTTCATCCCCCCACATTATTACACATTTTCTTCTTACATCTTTCAAATGGATCCATCATCCACACCTTATATTGGTTTTGTCGATGGTGTGAGTCGCTTCACCAGGAATCTATCCTTGGCAGCATGGGCCATTTTTACCCCCTTGTATTCATTAGTCCACTCCAATTACATTTGCATTAGATCTTCCACCAAAACCCAGGCTGAATATGATGTTGTGATAGTTCTGTTAGCTGATTCCCTTGACCATTACATCCTCCACCTTCATGTTTGTCTTGATTCCTTGCTACTTTTCATGCAATTGAATGATGTTTATTGTGTGCATAATGTTGTCCTATTTAGAAAACATCTACAAGTTAAGCTTTTGGTGCGTGAATTTGAATCCATTTCATTCAATCATGTTCCTAAAGCCAAAAATCACTATGTAGATACCATTGCTACCATTCTAATTTGGCAGTTATCACATGTAAGAAGACATCCATAAACAAATGGCGAACCACAATTATCACAAAAAGATGCATAATGATAAATATGTACTGTAATATAGTGTTTATAGTCCACTACTCTGAATACATCTGACATTATCACTCGCATGTTATCATAAAACAAAACTGGGGACCCACATGTCCCTATGCCTAGTTATTGTCATCTGGAAGCTCTCAAGTCAACGACTCCATTCCCCCATCCCATAGATCTCATACTACTTGACCGGCCATCGCAAGGCACTACGTGATTCCTCACCACTCCGAGGGAAGAACCATGCACTCATATGTATACCGATCTTCTAGATCATGCCACCTGTGATCTGTCTCCCCAGTCAGTAGCACATTGAATCTACATCGTAGATCCTCCAATAGAGCACCATCATCTAGTCTTTGTCGTGATGAGGTACCACCCTGATCTGCAACCCCTGACACTATGGCTCATCCCATGTATCCCGATGGCCTCACCAGTGCTATATATTCATACCAGAAAGTTTAGAAACCAACACCACATACATATATTTATTAAACTATAAATTCATCAAATGTATAGCAAATTTCACTTACCATCTGGGCCCCATGCTCATCCTCGTGGAAGTGGTAAGTTAGGATGCCCCTGATAGTTCATGTCACTGTGTGGATATTCATCTATGTATAGTAACATCTAGTCCCAATGAGAAAAAAACTCAAGTCAGGAGCATCTGGTCCTAACTCCCCCTCATCCACCTCACCTCAGTAGCTGCCCCCAGTGGCACATCTTGGGCTCTTGTGGGCTCCCATCATAGATCTGAATAAGAGGTCAAATAGCGGGGATATTCTCAAAGAAGAGTGAGAATAAAACTATCCTAAATGAACAAATATCATTGGTCCTCCTTTTTCATAATGTCAACTCTCATTTCAAAGAAGACAACATCATCTCGACCCACCCATGGTAGGTCCCTCCTAGTAAACTCTCCACCAGCATCATCTTCCCTCCATTGATATGGTGGAAGGCATGGCTACCATAAATCTGTAGCACCGTTGCGGCTGTAGCTCATGTCTCAAGCCTCTCCAAGTCATTGATATGTATGGTCAAGCCCATTGTATGACTCCTCGGTACATATTTATGATCAACAAACTCATCTATAAGCCTCCCCATAGGCAACACTATATGTATCTCCCCTACCACCCCCAAGGGGGGAAGTCTTGTCAGAAAATATATGTCTTGGATTGTAATCTCAATCCTGTGCCCTTGTTTTACAAAGGCCTCCTAATCTGGGTCCCAGTAACTCACTATCCTCGACAACAAGGGCTCACTAACCCTCATCATGGGGTTCTCTAATAACTTCAGTGCGCCATATCATGCCAACATCCCTCTCACTGATTGATTCCCCTAAATCTCAGCACAGAGGGAGTCCACATCTCATTCTTGCCATGATCTCTTTAACTCTACCATACCTTCAAAATACCATTATGTTTTGTCAGCCACGAGTCAAAGGGATTCATGTCCAGTTCTTAGCTTCAGCTTGTAGCAGACCACCAGTCTTTCCCATCCTCTCAGCCCAAAATGCAATTTTTACACTTAAAAATGTGTTGGATGCATTTGTGCGCCCCATTTCTACACTCTAGATCATAGATCAGGCCCCCAAAAATGTGTTGTGACCATGAGGATGAGCAGGGGTCCCCCATAGAGAGCTAAAGCACTAATCTGAAAAATCTAATCCACCAAAAAAGATGAGTAAGGTTAGGCCACCTACCTCCAACTTGCAGATCTTGAATATGACGGTTGGTCTATATGCTAATATCTCAACAATATTTATGGCCTTCTCTTCCTCTCCAAATTCTCCACAAATGACTATGAAAATGAATTAGATTTGGAGGCAAAAAGCTCTTTTATAGGAAAAACCATAGTTTTTCAATCACCTATTGTGACCAAACCATAGCTCTATTTGATGAACCGTTAGGACTGCTAGAAAGCTCTCACTAAGTTCTAAAATGGCTCTCTTTGTTTTTGGTAATTTGACACTTCACTAGGAAGCCATTTTTCCCATGAAGTCTCACTTCGCTGCCTCTTAAAACCGATTTTCTTCATTAGAGCCACTCGTACTCTGGTACCACTTTTCCTTTGGTTGACTCGCATGTCGATTTTTGTCATGAGTAACCATCATTTACTCATGTTTTCATGGTCCTCTTCAGGCCTTCCCCATGCAGCAGCATCATCGATTCACCCTTGTCAAAGCATCAAAGATGTGTCACCCTTATACTTATAGAGTCTATTCTCAGTCCCCTTGAGTCCCGTTACAATTTTCCATACATCGTTATGTCACATCCACCCCAGTTTATCTATATTTGGTCTCTGGTTGTACTGCTCTGTCTTTGTCAAACCCCCATTTGATTCGTTGACCATCCCCTCTAGAATCAAGTCAGTCACTACCAGGTCAACCATTCTTATTATGCTCTGACAAGGGAAGTCATCAGTCCACCACCCATCCATTAAGGGAATTTTGAGGTCTAAAATGGGCCTCCTAAGGAATTTATAAAATAATAGTGGAAATAATAAAATAAGATTAGATTACATCATCAAATTTTAGAGGGAAAAAAAGAAAAAACTATTTTTTCAACTTGTATTTTCAACTTATCTCCCAATGGGTTTACTCAAATTTCGAGTAGCAACACTCATTGTATGAAGAATTTGATTCCTCATCCAAGGAGTACCCCAATTGTATACTTTCAATGAATCGTGCTACGTGAAAAGAGAGAAATCAAATTTTGCATCCAACAAGTACTCTCACTAAAAATTTGAATAAAAGCTTAGGGAGATAAGTTGAAAATAAGAGCTGAAAAAGAAATTTATTATTTTATTATTTTTTAAAAATTTTTTTTAACTCCAAAGATGGTGAATCATCACCCATGGTTGACATCATCATCTTGAATCCTATTGGCTCTTATAAAGTTTATTTTGGTTGTACATTTTTATTATGAGGCCCATTTTAGACCTCAAAATTCCCCTAATGTTAGTTCTTCCATCATTAGCCCTAGTGTCAGTCCATCAATCACTCTACTATGATCCCTCGTGCCTTTGTTAAGGATTCCTTATTGGCTTAACTCTCGTGAGCCCTGTTCTATTGACCTCAGCAAATTGATTCTAGAAGAGTGGTCTAGATGGTGATGTACCTTGGTTCCAACTTTCATCTTTGTTTGGTGCCTTGAATAAAGAAAAGGGACACATTATTTCCCTTTGACTTGGTTGTTTCTCATGTGCTCAACATCAGCTCCTTGTCGCGTGAATGAGATTCGTACATTGGATGTTTCGGTGATTCAGCCGATTGTCCCAGTGATTCCCAGGTGTGTGTGAGATGTTCCAGACATCATGAGGGCATGGCCCTTCAGGTAGCCCCCCACATGCGCGGATGATCGCAAATGTTGATACAACTTCATATGTGGTCCCGCAAATGTGATGGGTTCGATTTCCACCAGTTACAGTTCCCACAACACGCGTGTATCCTTCAGACGATCCATTCAGACCTTCAAAGCCATTTCCTATTCAGCAGGGCTTCTTTGGTTGCGATCACCCCCCTTCACAATGTCAGCTCGAGGGGAATTATATCTCATGTACTCCGATGTTATTATATTCAGTCTTGGCCTATGTTTTTCTAGGCATATTATGTATATGGGATCCATTGTATTATTTCCTGGCCAATTGATGCTAGTGTATCATGTATCATGTACTTTGTATCTCAATCCCACATTGTTAGGCTCATCATTATTATTTGTATGCAATTATTTCGACGGGTATGGGTATTCATCTCCCACCTCATTTGAGATCATGTACTACCACATAAAAGGAGACTTCTATTAGTTTAGTAGGTCTTGCCCCCTCCATTATTCATCCATCCTTGACTTGATTCAATCCTCTCTCTCTCTTTAACTCCCCTTTTTGTGTCTTGTGGAAGTGTAATCTACAACATATTTCAGTCATACGATTTTCTCCTAGCACTAATACGTGTGGGGGAAATTTGTTATCACCAGAAAATGATCACCTAACCATTTCTAACTAGGTGGATCAAAATAAACCATCTAGATTAAATTTTACCGTAGTAAAATCACTTTTAGTGTGGAAAATGATTTAGTAAACCACTTTTATTAAATTATTTTCTGATTTAAATAAAAAACCCCCATGAGGATAATTAGATAAATCATTATTTAAATAAATCACTATTTATTTAACTCCTTATTATGTTATTAAAATAATTATTAAATCACTATTTAATAATTATTTTGATTTCGCACCATTCTTAATTCTCGCAAAATAATCAATAAATGATTTTATTTGTTAATTATTTCTTAATAAAGATATTTAACCATTTTAAATATATGTTCCCTCTCCAATAGATATAAGAAAGTATTCCAATTGGTTAGATCTTGATTTGGTTAATATTATTGTATTATTCTCCATTTTCGAGATTAACTCCATACTTTGTTATAAATAGGATGATTTTTCCTTCATTCTTCACCATGATCATAATCATCGTCACTATTATTATCGTTTTTCTTTGAGCTCCCATTTTGAGTTCTCCACATTTTTTGGGTTTTTCACATATTGAGAGAGAAAATCATTTTCTGAAGCGTCAAGGGGATCAAAAGACCCATCCGTAGATCCCCTTCACCATGTGGTATTGATAAAAGATTTATTTGTTTAAAGTCTTTCCATTAGGGTTATTTCATTGGAAGTTTTCTATTGTTGCTTTTTATTCCCAATCATCAATCCTTTTATTGTAGGTTTTCCATTTTTGTTGCAGACCTGAATCGAAAGAAGCCATCAACTTGTTGTTAGGGTCACTTGTCACCTAGTGACTTAAGTGAAGTGTTTTTCGAACACCTTCCAAGAAATTTCACACTAACAGTCTAAAAAAAAGAAAAATAAAAAAACAACAAAAAAAGAGAGGAAAAGAAGAACACAAGGAAGAATCTTACACCATGCCTGCTAACCTTTCTCTTCTTTTGTAGGATTGCACACAGTGGTGGATTTCATGGCTATAGGAAAAAACCTACAATCTCTCATCCAAGATCGCAACTATACACCTTAGGTCTCATCCATCCTCCCATCCATACACCTCATCTCCTACTCTCCACTCATATAACCATCTCTCTCCGTCATCCAATCAACAAGAAATTTGAATTTCACCTCCTCATTGTGATGCTACATAAAAGACCTGTATTGCTATAGGAGGTCTTGTAATGCTATAGGAGGAGCGTGTGAAGATATGAGAGGGGGATCCAATGAGGATAGTATCCAAAAATACCATGATTCTTCTAGGAAGTGATAAATAGGGTCCTCCAATGATTTTATCATCATCCATCCATCACTCATCCACTCCATTTCACCAAAACTTGCTCAAATTTTCCACTTTGTCCTACCTCTAAAAAACACACAGAAGCCATTGTTTTCTATTTTTCCAATGTATGCACTACTCCCTCATGAATCTAACCCTATTCTCATGACTTTTCATCATCTCACTCAACACCATCGTGCAAACTAAAGAATTCAAGGGAGGATCAAGAGACTACTAAAAAAAGAAAAATCATCCTGTAGCAGCAACCACAACATAAATCACTGATATTTGTTTTCCACCACCAGAAGGCATGATGGATCCTTATCTGCAACTAGGAAGGGACACATCATCCTAAGGAAGGCTTTCCACTAGCAGAAACACCTTGGACATCAGAGAGGAACCTGCACACACACAACAAAATCAACAATCAAGGTATCATAAAGTATAAGACATGCACATGAAACAAGTGAAAGTGTCAACTCCCTTGATCATAATGATTATATATCCCAACTCAAAAATGTAATCATCTACAACAATTTGATCCAAAGGTAGGCTCAGGTATGACAACCCTCACCTCTTCCTTATGCATAAAATGACTAAAATGTGTAATGGTCGAGAAAGGTGTTTTAATAGGTTGGAGGTGGCTAGTGAACTTGGCCACCCTTGTCTAGTAAAATTAAGTTTGAGTAAAGTCACCCATGCAACATGGATATGTCAACTCAACATGAGGTTGTGTCCTTGAAGAGTGGGGTAATAATCATGAAGAGAGAGAAATGATTACAAGGAGTGGGGAAAATGTTCCAAAATAGGAAACTTGTGTTATTGCCATGTCGCTAGAGCGCTCCAAGATTTTAACCCAAAGAGGATATTATGTACTCAGATTGAATTCATTTTCACAGTCACTCATTCCAAAAATAGGTATAGGAAGGATGAGCTATTGTATCAGAAAACCTGTTATGCATAAAAATCACTTATTGTGGACAAGAAGGATCTCCCTAGATTTCCAACAAAACCTAGTAACAAACATCAAAAGAATTGTTTCCCTTCCTTATCTTATAACTAGAACATGAAGCATGTAGTATGTGAAGAATCAATTACCTATTAGCTATGTGCTTTTAGAATTCCTTTCAGTGCTTTCAACAACCATCTTTTCCTCAATGCCTTAGAGGCTTTCCCAATGCTTTCCACAACTTCTCTATGATGCTACAAAAGAGATCTACATAGAAAAAAAAAATCAAAGGGATCAAAGCATCTTGCATATAAAATCCAAGGCAAATGAAATCCATAACTTAACACACAACATATAGTTGAATGAATAATTAGTTATAAACCATGCGAGTGATCAAGGAATCTTGCCAATAACATCAAAATAGAAGCAATTAGGAAATAACAACTACTTTGTATTAAATTCAAAGGAGAACAAGCTTACAACATGGTTTCCTTGATGTCACAAGCCTCTTCCAATAGTATTTGTTCCTTCCCTTTATTACAAGCTCTTCAGACCAAAAATCAAGAGCATAAGTTTACAAATCCAAGTCTCTCCCATCCTCTACTCTTGTGCTCAATTTATAGGAAATAGGAGGAGGTTTCTAGTTCCTCTTCTCAAGGGATATGATGCTTAAGATGAGGAGATTAGTTCCATGAACCAAGGGATGAGGTGCAAGTATGTAATGGTTCTAGGTCTATAACTTGGATAAGATTCGTCCATCAAATCTTCTATAATTTTATTTTTTATTTTTACTTCCATGAACAAGATCGCATAGTTTATGGTTGAAGACAGTTCATAGAATTGAGCAGGCCACAATGGAAAAATATTGCACATGCAGAGGTAATGGCTAAGAAAACTGTGCAGATACTAAAAATGGTTTTTAAGCAATGAAACCAAAAACTCCTTTTGTCGCTAGTATTGATTTACTTCAAGCTTCATAGAGAATTCACTTGAGACACTCATTGGATGGCGAGAGATATAAATCGACAGTTGTAACAAATTGCCCCGTAAAGTGAAAAGCTAGAAAGTATGTTTGATGACTGAAGTTATTTATCATCTCAAAGGTTCGGATCAAAGACAAATTAGTTGAAGAATGGAAACAAACAATCAAGGATTATCATATCATGTTTTCATATAAACATCATTGAGGTAGGCATTCCCATACTCAAAATACAAGTATCTCAAAGAATCAGTATGGAAATACATATGAAGGTCCATGTCAACATAGGACACAGTATGGACACAACCATCAATGGATTTATGTTTACATTAATGAATATCTAATAACTCCATGCATCCTAGATGGATGAAACTGTCGAATTGTGTAGTTTGAGAGGTACTCCAAGCCCTAGGGTTCAGGGTTTGGAAGACAAAGTGCCACAAGGGCCAATTGTGAGCATGGAACCCAAGTGTGGGGTTTTGGAACCCATCATGTTTTTTGGGCGAAATCATGATGGATTCACGGCATGTGATGGATGAGGATGATAGTGCTTGGAAAGATGATTACAATGCATGGAAAATTGTCCAAATCCGAGTTGTCCTTAGAGAGATATGAATTTTTGAAGTTGACATAATTAATTTAGTTGTCAAGTAGGCCAACTTGATTATAAGTGTCACTTCAAATGTGACATTGAGCCTTCATATGTGTATAAATATGAAGCATATTGAGTTCATTTATAGTATCCATGTGTGTGCAACATCTCATAGATCTCTCTATGAAATTTGGTCGAGCTCAAGAGAAGGAGGATGAAGGAATTAAGGGTTTGTTTGGGCAAGAATACACTTGTGATTAGGCTGAGTTGCTATAGGAGGTAGGCTGCAGGCCTAAAGGTAAATCTCAGCATGACTGAAAGTGTTGTTCTTCACTATTTTGGGTCTGAATTTGAGTAAGGAATAAGGTCAAAGATTAGCATAAATTTCAAGTTGTTGCAGTGAATTTTAGGGTGGATTACCTCATGCTTTTGAAGGCCACAAATCCCTATTGTAATTATAGTGGGGCACAGATTGTTTGGATAAGTTGTGGAGGGTTGTAAGACCATACTCCTACAATAGTTCCATGGCACAAACAACATAGGAAAACAACTTCTCAAGGGAGGTAAGTCACACTCTTTTCAAGGATTGTTGTAGCATTTAGAGGTGGCTATTAGGGTGTATGTTGATGCCCTAGCCAAAGCCGCAAGACTACAATAGTGCACCAATGCTCAAATATAAGTATGAGGATGTTGGGTCATAGTTTATGACTAGATTTGGATCAGTTTATAGTGCACCCTGTTGGAGCCAATTAGAGGACATTATGAGGTGGTGTAATATCTTCCTAGGTGCAGATCTGGCAATGATGAGATTTGGTGTCATAGAGCTGGTTGAAGGGAAACGAGTTGGATACCCAAAGTAGCCCTAGACGAGCTATCTTGAAGGAAAAAGAGAATATGAAGGTTGGTTGAAGGACGGTGCCAAAGTGAAACACTTTGATGGACTAAATTTGTTGCTAGCATGGCAGATTGGAGCTCGGGAATTAGGTCTACCTAAAGAGAAGTTTGATTAGAACATGTTCATTGTAGCATACGTGACTTTCAACAGTGACAGGAGGCAACCCTCTTGGAGTCTCGATGTGTAGATGCCTTGATGGACTAAGACACTATTAGTGAGTAGTACGGGTGCGACAGACTGGAAGGACAAGATACAACATAGGAGTGTTGCAGCCAAGTTTGTCATTGTATCTTGTAACCATAGACTATTGTATTTATCATATTTGGATTAATATGACAAAGATTTGTGATTGTAGATTATTGTACAATTTTGTTTAAAACTGTGTATATTTTGCATATGTGATTTACTGCTTTATATTTTCACTGTGAAAAGTAGTTTATGGTTGAGATTCTTAGTTTGGTAGAGTTTGTGATTTTAAGACTCTAACCTAGAACCAAGGTCGTGGAAATTCAACAAAAACTAGATCTAGGGTCTTGATCTCCATCTCTTGATGTTTGAATCTAACCATGTGAGTAAATGTCTTGAAGTCGAACATGGTATAAACCACCTAATTATCGGCCAATGATGTAAACTATTAATAGGTGCGAGAGAAATCACCAATAATGAAAATGGATCTCAAGGTACTCTAGTACAATCTATGAAGTGAGATCAAATTTCTTAAAGTTGAACACTCATAGAATCATTTGATCAAAGGTCAATGATGAGAACCTATCATCGAAAGTGAGAGCCATTGAGGCATGCAAAATCTAAGGTACTGAAAATCGGTTTCTAAGTCAACGTCATAGATAATGAGTAGACATCGACGAGAAGCAACCTGTCGCAGGAGGGTTTTGATGTATCCCCCATCAACAACACAAAATGGGTATTAAGTTTTGAAGAAAAAAATGGAGTGATTTAGGACTGACTCAAGGATGACCAACGTGATTGAAGGTTATTATTTTCAAGGTAATTTTAATTGAGGTTGAACTTCTCTTAAACATATTGGCGACATGAAATTTTAACTTGGCAGTGTTTGACTCAAACATAAGACCCAAAAACAATAAGAAGACTTTCAATAAGGTGTGGTCAATTGAGAGGAAAATGGATTTCCCAACTCGGACACAAGAGTGATGGAGTGTTATGTTCAAGAGTGACATACTTCCTTATTACAATACAAATAAAAATGTTTCTTTCCCATTTTCCCCCACCATTACTGGAAAATACCTCTTTATTTTTACACAAGCTTGAGGAGGATAACATATGCTTTTCGTATAAGCTCATCCTTCGGAGTATTTTTAACGAACCCTAGGAAGAAGTGATTCCGTCTCGTCATGATGGATGAGTCATGCACTGCATATGTTTTATGAGTCCAGTGAACGAATAACTCGATGTCATTTTCATTTTTAAAGAGTTTGAAAAGACACCAAAAGAAAACTCATACAACTCTTTCAACGTAAATTTTAATGAGCCCAGATAAAGTAAAGCTCGATGTTTTTCATTTTTATGGAGTCAAGAGGAAAACATAAGTAAACTCCTAAATGTTCTTTTTCATGAATTTAGTATCTCAAGCCTGAAAAAGGGTAAAATAATGTAGGAGAGAACTCTATTGACCATGATTAGTCAACGTATACCTTTTTCATAAATAGTCCACATGATCCATAAAAGGGGTAAACTTATATCAAGTAGATTTTTTTCGTTTACTTTAATGAGTTAGAAAGAAACAAGTGTATATGGTTTCATTTTCATGAGTATACTATTGGTTACTAATAGGCGGATGAAATTAAGGTTCATTTACGAGATCAAGTGAGATAATCAAGTTAATTAGGGGAGGATTTGTTTCATTTTTTAACGAGCTTGACACAAGAAAATAACTATGCTCAAGGAACCTTATCTCATTTTTTAACGAGCTTGACACAAGAAAAGGAACTATGTTCATGGAACCTTGTTTCATTTTTTAGCGAGATTGACACAAGAAAAGGAACTATGCTTATAGTGACCTGTTTCATTTTTTAATGAGGTTGGCACAGTAAAAAAACTATCCTCATAAGAAAGTGTTTCATTTTTTAACAAGGTTGACACAATAAAAGAATCATCCTCATAATTCCCTGTTTCATTTTTTAACGAGGTTAACATAGTAAAAGAACTATCATAATGGTACCCTGTTTCATTTTTTAACAAGGTTGACACAATAAAAGAACCATCCTCATAGTGACTTGTTATTTTTTAATGAGGTTGACATAGTAAAAGAACCATCCTCATAGTGATCTGTTTCATTTTTTAACAAGGTTCACACAGTAAAAGAACTATTCTCATAGGGACCTGTTTCATTTTTTAATGAGGTTGACATAGTAAAAGAACCATCCTCATAGGGACCTGTTTCATTTTTTAACAAGGTTGACATAGTAAAAGAAGTATCCTCATAAGGACATGTTTAATTTTTTAATGAGGTTGACACAGTAAAAGAACCATCCTGATAGGGACATATTTCATTTTTTAACAAGGTTGACACAGTAAAATAAGCGTCCTCATAGGAATCTTAATCATGACTTCCATTTGGAAGAAACAGATGCCAAGGGACATGTAGAGCCTCTACTTTACACCTTATCATCCATCATTACCTACTGTTTTCATCACTTTCCTCTCTCTTTTGCCTCATTTTCCACCCAGATCATTACATTAGTTGTCATTAAACATGATCAAGTGAGCTTTGCTAATGGGTGACTGTTTTGTTTAGTTTTTGACATATTTGCAGAGATTCCGCAGCCATTCAGCGATTCCGCAACCATCTGATGATTCCGCAACCATTTTGTTGATCTCAAGGTTCCACGTGCTATTTTGCAGAACGAGCCACATGGGCATGTTGGAATATATGTGCTCGAGGTTCCTGTGCCATCAGTTCAGCCAGCCACGTCATCTGTACCTCCGGTCAAAGGGGGTCAAGTTACTGTCAAATAAAGGCAGCTTAACGTTGATGCGTAAGCTGTTTGGTCACGTCGGTGGAAAAGATGACTTGTCCGTGTTTTGTAAGCCGTGGGGAACATGATCCAACGCTGGATTCATTGCCCATAACGACTAGGACCTCCAGCTCGACCATGAAGCATATGACGTGTTCACTGCACCTTTAATACGCATGATATTGAGTTTATTTTCTGTTTTATGCTTTACGCATTAGGCCATCTTGCAGATGCCTATAAATACTTGCGTCTGCGTACGCTTATGTTAACTTTTTAGCTGCTTTAGTTTATGAACTTGTGAGAATTTTAGCACCTTTCTGAACTCTGTTTTTATAGAGCTGTTCCAGCACTTTTGACTATGTATTTCTGCATATGAAGTAATGGAAACAGTGCTGTTTTGAAGTTTTAAAGCATCTGAGTTTTCTGTGGGTTGTATGGATGGAGGGCCCCCGTTCATGACTGCCCTTGTATAAGTATTTCATGTTTATACTTCTGCAATTTCTTTATTTCACATACAGCATTTCCTTTTCTTGAATTATGTACAGCTTGATTTCTTTTCATTGCTGCAGCCTTTATTTTCACTGATCAGATTTGATTCTTTGCAGGTTTTAACCCGGGATTGAGTGTGTTGTATTTGCTTTAATATCTAATGGTAGTTGCAGTTGTCTTATTCGTAATGCTGCCCTTTTTGCTCTGTTTTCTAGATTAGTTTTTAGCTTAGTTTTACAAGTTGGATGCTAACTAATTTATGTTCTCTTTATCATGAATGGTTTATCTTTCAGAGAACAGAACACTAATTAATTGCAGCTTGTTTTTAAGTAGTCTTGGCTTGTGGCACTAATACTTTTTTCCACTTGTTACACATAATCACATATGTAGGAAGCATTATGATGGAAAAGGCTTAGTATTGTTATAATTTGTCATTTAGAGTTTTTATCAATTCTTGGATTTGTCTTCAGCTACTTCCTAATCGTGTTTTACACAGTACTATGTGGTAGAAGCAGGGAGTTAGGAAGAGATAACCCTTATCATCAGTCCTTGAAGTGATTTTCTTATTTCTTTTATTTGCAGCAATATGAGTAGAGACTAATGCCATTAGAACATGGTCATTTGCTTTCAAGTCATTTTAAGTTATTCATTTCTTTCAAGTTCTTTTCCTTTACAAATTCAGCAAGTAATTAGAAATCACCAATCACACACTTTCACTCATCTAGAACTCACTTTTCACACACTTGCACTCATTTGTCTATAATCATCACTCCATCTTAGGAAGATAAGTTAACCATAAACAACACCCCAAACGACAAAAGCTCTAAGAGGTTGCTTAAGTACATATAGTACACCTTCACTTCATCAGCTTACGAGCCCCGGGTTGACAATTAATGACATCAATTTAGGAACACTAAATTGACTAAACATTTTGGCGCCGTTGCCGGGGAAGTGAAATTAAGTAGCCATACTTAGAGAAAAAAAAAACATAAAAATTTCAAGGAAAGAAGTTAATAACCTATCCAAGTATGCTCTCCTCTTGCACTTCAAAGTGATCTGGAGGATCAGAAAGGAGAAAGTTATTGATTTAGTAGTTTCTTGAGTATGCTCTCTTCTTGCACCTAGAGTGAACTGGAAGATCAGAAAAAGAACTATTAACTTGACTTGAAAAAAAATAAAAAATGACATGCATAGAGCTAGAGATTCTAGAGGAAGGTTTTTAGCTAGAGCTCGAAGTTCAATTTTTACAAGTCCATCTGCTTTAAGGGATAGACAAGAGACACCCCCCTTATCTCCAACCGAAACTCCTAGTCCTAGAATTCCTGGAATTCAAGAGCCAAGAGTTGACTCTCCTACACCTTCTATTGAGTTTGAACCAGGAAGAGACTCTTCTCTTTCTCCTACAGGAAGACCAATTGTAATTGAGGAATTGGAATCATCTGAAGAAGAAGGAGAAATCTCTTCTCATTCACCTTTTGTAGAGGAACCAGAAGATTTTGAAATCCCTAGGAGAATCATCATGGCAGAGGAAGAAGGAGGAGGTAGAGGTAGAGGTAGAGGAGGAAGAGGAAATAACAATAACAATAATGGAGGTAGAGGTCCCATTGGAGGAGGAAATAGAAATGGGGATAATTCATTTGGGTTTCCCATTGTTAATGAGGATTCCCGAGCCACTATGAAGAACATATCACCATCTGTCCTCCCTAACTTCCATGGGTTAAGGACTGAGGACCCTGAAACATTCTTATTTGAGTTTGAAGTGGTGTGTCGAACTTATGACTACCTGGATGACTCTCAGAAACTCAAGTTGTTCCCTTCAACATTGAAGGATCAAGCCTTGAAATGGTTCATGGGGTTACTCACTCAATCCATTAGAACTTGGGATGAGATGAAACAGACATTTTTGGATAGGTATTTAGACTATTGCATGCCTACTAATCACAAGGACGAGGTTTTTAAAATGATACAAAAAGAAGATGAGAGTCTAGAAGATTTACTTGAAAGGTTTCAATATAACTTGAAAAGAGAAAAAATGAATACCTTGGATGAAGAGACCTTAAAAGCCCTCTTATTAAAGGCCATTAGGGATGAATGGATAGACATCTTAAACATGATGGGAAAAGGGGATATTTCTCAACTTTCTCTCAGTGACATAGCAGAACTTTGTATCCATCTCTCAAGGGGCAAATCAAAAACTCAAAAAGGGCCTAGAGATCCTTCTCTCCTTAGGGCAAATAAATCTGCAACAGGATCAGTGAGTAGGGCTGAAATCGGCAGTATGCTTGATGAATTTAAAACTGACATCTTAGGGAGTCTTAGTGAACAACTTGATACCCTTAAGATTCACAATAAACAAAAAGCAGAAGCTGAGGCGTTGGCTATCTTTTGCCCGAAATGTAGAAAGAAACATGCTTTAAGGGAATGTCCCTTAGATGCACACGTTGTAGAAACATGTGTAATTTGCTCAGAAACTCATGAGACCAAGGATTGTCCTTCAATTCCTGGCCTCAAAGCAGTCTTTCAAGAGGATCCAGATACACTTGAATCTCTCTGTTTTATTGCAAGGAGACCTTGGCAAGGACAACAGAATCAAGGGTTTAACAACTCTATGAATTCTCAATCCCAACCAAATTGGAATCCTTGGCAACAACCTTGGCCTCAACCTCAAAATGCTTTCCAAGCATGGATGCAAAGCATGCAAAATCCTTATGGGAGATTTGCACAATTCTATCAATATCCTCCATCATTTCAGAATCAGCAAGCCCCACAACTTCCAAATCAAGGTCAACAACTATCATTGCCATACCCTCAACAACAACAACCTCCTCCACAAAATCAAAATTCTCAATTAGCACTACAATCCCAGCAGAAATCAAATCAACTTCCCTCTCAGCCATTACCAAATCCAAATAATAGGAACCCTCAAAATGCTTACATGATGGAAGGTCAACCATTCCCTACCTATATGGTTGTTCCTCTCAATGAAGTACAACTCAGATCAGGTAGAATCCTAGATCAACCTTCCACAAGTGTTCAACAACCAAGCATTTCTGAGGAAGAATCTCTCAAAGTCAATAAAGGTTCTGAAGTATCACTTCAAAACCAAAATATCCAAAAAGAAAAAGAAAAAGAATCAACCTCTACAACTCCCATAGTTGAGCAACCTACACCTGCAGCTACACCTCCTTTTCCTGAAAGATTGCAAATTGACAAAGGGGTGGAAAAGCAGATATGGGTGCCTGACTATAACTTCCTAGATGAATTGAAGAATGTATGTATCAAGATCCCCTTGTTACAAGCCATTAAGGAAATTCCCATTCTAGCGAAGACAATAAAGGAGTTGAGTTTGAAGAAAACAGTAAAAAGAACCAGAGATACCAAAAGGATACACCTAGTTGGAAAAATTGCAGACATTATGATGGGCAAAATTACCATGCAAAAGTATGTGGATCCTGGTAGTCCTATTGTCAAAACTCATATTAATGGGGTTGAAATCCCAAATACTCTAACTGACTTAGGAGCCGCGATCAACATCATGAGTAGACAGACCATGGATCAGTTAAAGCTTCCTAACCTTCTCTTTACACCTACTTTGCTGCAGCTTGCAGATAGATCAATCATTAAACCTGATGGTGTATTGGAAGATATTCCAGTCTCTCTAGATTCTTGGGAATATCCCGTTGATTTTATGATTTTAACTCCCAAGAACAATCTAGGAGGACATCCCCTTATCTTAGGAAGACCTTGGCTGGCCACAGCTGATGCTTTCATAAGCTGTAGGTCTGGAGACATGTATATATCAGATGGTAATTCCACCAAGAAATTTAACTTGTATCCTCCAGCAAAGGCTATAACAGAAATAGGAGAAGATGAATGGGTAGAGGATGAAGATACTATACAACTAGTTCTAACCATCTCTGAGATCAGTGAGGATAGTCAAATTCTAAATACATTAGAAAATTTTGAAGTATCTTTAGAATATGACTCTGAACATTTTCAGATAGATGCAGACATTGAATATCTCTCCTCTAGACAAATGTCTCTCTTCTCAATGGAAGAGTTTGGTAGTTCTACAGTTGAAATCCTTCCAGGAAAAACATTAAACATTAACAAAAACTTGGGAAGACCACAACAAGAAGAATTAACTAAACTGTTGCAAAAACATTCCACTGCTTTTGCATGGGAATACATTGACATGAAAGGAATCGATCCTAAGACTTGTATTCATCACATCTACACTGAAGAGAATAGCAGACCTATTAGGCAACCACAAAGAAGGATGAATCCAAACCTTAGGGAAATCGTGAAAGAAGAACTCCAGAAATTGCTCAAGGTAAACTTCATTTACCCCATTTCAGATAGCCAATGGGTTTCTCCCTTGGTTATAGTGCCCAAAAAGAATGGTAAATGGAGAGTTTGCATTGATTATCGAGAATTGAACAAGGCAACTTTAAAGGATCATTTTCCTCTACCTTTTATTGATCAGGTATTAGACACTTTAGCAGGTAAAAAGTATTTCTCATTCTTGGATGGTTTTAGTGGGTACAATCAAATTCAGGTAGCACCTGAAGATCAAGACAAAACCACATTTACTTGTCCTTGGGGAACTTTTGCCTACCGAGTACTCCCTTTTGGATTGTGCAATGCACCTGCTACATTTCAAAGGGCTGTATTAGGAATCTTTTTAGATCTGATTCATGATTGTGTAGAGGTATACATGGACGATTTCACAGTTTATGGTAATACATTTGAAGAAGCTTTGGAAAATTTGGAAAAAGTACTGGTAAGATGTAAGGAAACAAATCTTTCTTTAAGTCATGAAAAGTGTTTTATGATGTTTACTGAAGGGATTGTTTTAGGACATCATATTTCAGGAGATGGAATTAAGGTTGATAAATCCAAAGTTGAAGTCATCTCTAAGTTACCTGTTCCAAATTGCCAGAAGGATGTTAGAAGTTTTCTTGGGTTTACTGGGTATTACAGAAGATTTATTGAAAACTTCACTAGGATAGCATCTCCTCTTTTCAAATTGCTTACCAAAGACTGTGAGTTTAAATGGGATCCTGAGTGTCAATCTGCCTTTGAAGCTTTAAAGTCTAGAATATCTGAAGCACCCATCTTAAGGGGACCAAATTGGAAACTCCCTTTCCACATCTCTACTGATGCTTCAGATACAGCTCTAGGAGCTGTTTTGGGACAAAAGGATTTGATCCCTTATGCCATTTATTACACAAGTAAGAATTTGACTCCTACGGAGTTAAATTATACTGTTACAGAAAAAGAGTTCTTAGCTGTGGTACATGCAATCAACAAGTTTAGACATTACATAACCGGCTATGAAACCTTTGTCCATACTGATCACTCTGCCATAAGATATTTAATGAACAAACCTGTCACCAATGGTAGAGTTACAAGATGGCTTTTACTCTTGCAAGAATTCAACATCACTGTGTTAGATAGACCTGGAAAGCAAAACACAGTAGCTGATTTCTTGTCTAGAATCCAAAACACTAATGAAGATTCTCCAGTAGAAGATAAGTTTCCAGATGAATACTTGTTTGCAGTGACTACCAAAACTCCTTGGTATGCAGATATGGCTAATTATCTTGTTACAGGGAAACTTCCTCTACACTTATTTCCTAATGAGAAAAGGAAAATCATTCGGGAGAGTTCACATTATTCTTGGATTTCTAATGAATTGTTCAAAACAGGGCCAGATTGTATAATCAGAAGGTGTGTTCGGGAAGATGAAATGCCTGACATCCTTAAGGCATGTCATGATGAACCATGCGGCGGGCACTTTGCGGACAAGAGGACAGCCTATAAAATCCTTTCTCTAGGATATTATTGGCCTTCTCTCTTTAAAGATGCAAAGCAGTATGTTAGAAGGTGTGACAGCTGCCAAAGAGTTGGGAAACCAACTCCTTCAAATGAAATGCCTCTACAGCCTCAGGTATGCATCGAACCCTTTGAGAAATGGGCTCTAGATTTCGTTGGACCAATTAATCCACCATCAAAGCAAAAGAAGTATATACTGGTTTGTACTGATTATGTTACTAAGTGGGTAGAAGCAAAAGCATTGCCTTCTGCCACTGAAAATTCAGTTGTTCAATTTCTTTTTGAGGATATTTTCACTCGTTTTGGTGTCCCAAGGGAAATTGTGACAGATCAAGGCAGCCAGTTTA
Organism: Pinus tabuliformis; assembly: GCA_031772625.1. Lineage (NCBI taxonomy): Eukaryota > Viridiplantae > Streptophyta > Pinopsida > Pinales > Pinaceae > Pinus > Pinus tabuliformis. The sequence goes on from CM062816.1 coordinate 841,477,939, forward strand.
CATCTAAATTGATGGAGAAGCTGATGGAGGAATATAAGATCAAGCACAAAACATCTACTCCCTACCATCCGCAATCCAATGGTCAAGTGGAATCTACCAATAAAGTTCTTGAAGGCATTATCACCAAGATTGTTCATCTTCATAGAAGAGATTGGGCGGAAAGGCTCCCTGAAGCCTTATGGGCCTATAGAACCACATGGAAGAACACAACAGGACATTCTCCCTATGAACTTGTTTATGGGAAGGAAGTCCTGCTTCCTATTGAGTTCCAAATCAAGACCTTCAAGATGGCAGTCCAATTGGGAATGAGCCTCTCAGAAGCCCAAAAGTACAGAATGGACCAACTGAATGAGCTAGATGAAATGAGACAAGATGCAATTTTAAGGACCGATCTAGTTCAGCACCAAAGATCTAAGTGGCATGATCGTCATATCAAGGAAAGAAAGTTTCAGAAAGGAGATTGGGCTCTATTGTTTGATTCAAAATTCAAAGACTTCAAAGGAAAGTTTCAAACTCATTGGCTTGGGCCATATGAGATTGATGAAGTCTTTAGCAATGGAGCAGTTCGAGTAAAAACTATTGATGAATTTCATACTCCTCTTATTGTGAATGGCCACCGCTTGAAAATCTACCAGAAGCCATTCTCAAAAGAAGAGTTTGTCAAATTGTTCAAAGAAGATTCTGCAATCAGGTTGGTGGAGAAGGATTCTTCTCCTCCATCAGCCTAAAGCTTTGGTTTTTGAAAAAAAAAAAAAAAAAAAAAAAGAAAAAAAAAAAAAAAAAAAAAAAAGAAAAAAAAAAGAATAAATGTATGAGCCTGAAAACCAATCTCTGATTGGCAGTCTCATACAGAAAACCTGAGGTGAAAATCAGGGTCACCTGACACCTCATGTTTTCCAAAAAAAAAATCTCTTTCTCTCCTTATTTCATCTCATTTCATCATCACCACCATTTCATCCACCATTTCATTCATTTTCACTCCACCTCATTTTTTTCATTCATCCATCCATTTACTACATTCCATTCCATCAATAAAGTCATTTTTAGATAGTTAAAGTTGTTTTTGTGCAGTTGGAGGTTACTACTGCAGATTCCGCAGCTGTTTGACGATTCTGCAGCCATTCAGCCATTCCGCAGCCCTCTGCACCTGCATAAAAAAAAACACAGTCTGTTTGAAATTTCTTTACAGCTCAGTAGTCATCAATAATAAATGGAAAATAGTCATGCAACAGCCATAAATCAGTGAAGGGTTAGTGGCAAGTCATCAAAGGCAAATCTAAGCGGGAATCTGAGGTATGGTTTAAATCCTAAACTTACAGTTATTTCATTATGCAAAGTTTTCTAGGTTATGTTTCTTGCCACTAAATGTAATGATTACCAGTCATGCGACCATATACCCACGTATCTCCCAAGTCTATCAGTCCTTGATTACCACGATTTTGAATTTCACTTGCGGCTGCTTCTTCCATTAAGATCTCGTACTTAAGTGACGTAGCCTAATGAACTACGTCTCTATATGACATTAACTCACGCAGCCAAGTGTAACTCTGAAACCGAAACCTAAGGACATAGCCGTTTCCATTCATTATTCCATAACCCTTCTACCCTCTTACGCTCATATCATTTCACTTCCGCTGTTTCATTTCCACTCACACTGTTTCATTTCATTTACGCTGTGCTCACTACGCTGCTACCATTCACCATACTCTGTTTTTCCTCTCCGCTAATTCTAAACACCAGTGGAGGTCTGTTACGGCCGTATCCAGAGCTAAAACCATAATCCACTGTGTTGAGGCCGTAAATCCACTAAGTCAAGGCCATTTTAAAGCCGTGTTCTAGAACAAAGCCGTGAATTGACTGTGTAAGGCCGTTTTGAAGCCGTGTTTTAAATAGAACAGAGCCGTAAGAGCCAATGGGGAAGCTCTTAAGGGCAGAACCGGAGGGTTCAAAGTTTCTGGAGGGTTATCCTCAGGTTAAAGAGGCATTGCAAAAGGCAAACTGGTTACAATGCGTCCAGAAGTTCAGAGGCTACCATAAGGAGGTTACGAAGGCCTTTGCACGGTCCTTCAGAGAAAAAGATAATCACGTGGAGATAGGGGATTTACAATTCACAGTCACTGAGAGCATCATAGCACAAGCTACCTCACTTCCACAGACTGGAGAAAGGTGGTTTAAGAACCGGTCAGTTCAAGATCAGCAGTGGAAACAAATCTTAAAAAACCCAGGTATGGATACCAGCATCTTTACCAAAGGGATTCCTATTTCTTATGTTAAGGAGGAATGGACAACTTTACTCTTATTAGTGCAAAAATTTTTCACTTGTGAGGGAAGATTTGGGGTCTTATATGTTTACCATGCAAAGGTTATGATGCATTTTCTAGGAGATGATATTAACCTCCCATACTTTCTACTTTCAAGTCTTAAGAAAATGTGTGCAATTGTCCAAAGGAACCCCAGAAATATTGAAGCACATTTATATCATCACGGTCTTGTGAAATTGCTAGTTGAGGAACAATTGAAATCAAAAAGAGACACATGGGAGAGGTTTCTCATAAGAAATCATTTTCAAGAATTAGGAGAAACTTCTGGAGGGTCCCCTCAAGTACCAAAAAGAAGTAGAAGAAAAAGAGGAGAGGGGGTTAACCAAGAAACTATTGCCCAAACAGAAACTATTGTTCTTGATACCACTATTCCTGAAACAACTGCCCAAGAGGAAACTGTTCAAGAACAGTTTGATGAGGAAACTGATATACAACATCCTGAACAGGAAATTGATCCTGGATTTACTGAAGAAGATAACCAAGCAGCCCAAGGAATTATCACTGAAACTCTTTCAGAACTTGCTCAAGAAATTGCTCAGAAAAGAAAAGAAGGGAGGAAGAAACAAAAGCAAGATAAAGGTAAATCCGTAGTCCAAGAAACTTACCTCACTCCTGAGAATTCTAGTGAGGAAGACAATCAGCCCTTAGCTCAAAGAATGGCCAAACTCCATGAAACTGCCCTCTCTAAAAAGGTGGAAAAACAGAAGCAAAAAGTACCAAAAGAAAAACAGAGTACCACCTCTGTAAGAAGGAGCAGCAGATTACAAAACAGAAAAGTAGGGGCCACAAAGGGTAAACAGTCATTCTTCATTGACTTAAGCTCACCTCAAAAAGGTGCTACAAGTCCTGACTTGGAGAAAAGTCCTCCACACGCTGAGCATATTGAGACTAGTCCTCCACGTGAGGAAAGTCCTTTTGAACATGAACTTGAGCATGAACACGGATCTGAATTTGATTATGAACCAAGTCCCAAAAAGTCACCTGAGGTTGACCCGGAGCAGCAGAAAGTGTATAATTATCTGGAGACATTGGAGCAAGCAGCTGCTGGCCCAAGCAATGTTCAACCTTTAGAGCAACAAGTCCACTCCTTAAAACAGGAAATTTTTGAGATTGAGGTTCTAAATCGACATATCATGCAAGAAAATGAAAAGTTGAAAGAGCAAGCCAAATTGGATAAGATGATTCATGATAACACCATGTTACATTTGGGCCTGTGGCAAAGAAGTAACAAAAAGTTAAGGAAGAAATGCAAAAGGCTAAACAGAGCCTTGATCAACCTAAAGTTCAGATGCTTAGTAAAGAAGCCAAGGGTCAATGTGTCTACACAGAGAAAGAAGAGGAGATTGGATGTCTTGGCAGAGGCATCACAGCAGGTTGATTAATCAGTGTTTTTTGCATGAGGACATGCAATGCCCTCGTAGTGGGGGTATGTAGAGCCTCTACTTTACACCTTATCATCCATCATTACCTACTGTTTTCATCACTTTCCTCTCTCTTTTGCCTCATTTTCCACCCAGATCATTACATTAGTTGTCATTAAACATGATCAAGTGAGCTTTGCTAATGGGTGACTGTTTTGTTTAGTTTTTGACATATTTGCAGAGATTCCGCAGCCATTCAGCGATTCCGCAGCCATCTGATGATTCCGCAACCATTTTGTTGATCTCAAGGTTCCACGTGCTATTTTGCAGAACGAGCCACATGGGCATGTTGGAATATATGTGCTCGAGGTTCCTGTGCCATCAGTTCAGCCAGCCACGTCATCTGTACCTCCGGTCAAAGGGGGTCAAGTTACGGTCAAATAAAGGCAGCGTAACGTTGATGCGTAAGTTGTTTGGTCACGTCGGTGGAAAAGATGACTTGTCCGTGTTTTGTAAGCCGTGGGGAACATGATCCAACGCTAGATTCATTGCCCATAACGACCAGGACCTCCAGCTCGACCATGAAGCATATGACGTGTTCACTGCACCTTTAATACGCATGATATTCAGTTTATTTTCTGTTTTATGCTTTACGCATTAGGCCATCTTGCAGATGCCTATAAATACTTGCGTCTGCGTACGCTTATGTTAACTTTTTAGCTGCTGTAGTTTATGAACTTGTGAGAATTTTAGCACCTTTCTGAACTCTGTTTTTATAGAGCTGTTCCAGCACTTTTGACTATGTATTTCTGCATATGAAGTAATGGAAACAATGCTGTTTTGAAGTTTTAAAGCATCTGAGTTTTCTGTGGGTTGTATGGATGGAGGGCCCCCGTTCATGACTGCCCTTGTATAAGTATTTCATGTTTATACTTCTGCAATTTCTTTATTTCACATACAACATTTCCTTTTCTTGAGTTATGTACAGCTTGATTTCTTTTCATTGCTGCAGCCTTTATTTTCACTGATCAGATTTGCTTCTTTGCAGGTTTTAACCCGGGATTGAGTGTGTTGTATTTGCTTTAATATCTAATGGTAGTTGCAGTTGTCTTATTCGTAATGCTGCCCTTTTTGCTCTGTTTTCTAGATTAGTTTTTAGCTTAGTTTTACAAGTTGGATGCTAACTAATTTATGTTCTCTTTATCATGAATGGTTTATCTTTCAGAGAACAGAACACTAATTAATTGCAGCTTATTTTTAAGTAGTCTTGGCTTGTGGCACTAATACTTTTTTCCACTTGTTACACATAATCACATATGTAGGAAGCAGTATGATGGAAAAGGCTTAGTAGTGTTATAATTTGTCATTTAGAGTTTTTATCAATTCTTGGATTTGTCTTCAGCTACTTCCTAATCGTGTTTTACACAGTACTATGTGGTAGAAGCAGGGAGTTAGGAAGAGATAACCCTTATCATCAGTCCTTGAAGTGATTTTCTTATTTCTTTTATTTGCAGCAATATGAGTAGAGACTAATGCCATTAGAACGTGGTCATTTGCTTTCAAGTCATTTTAAGTTATTCATTTCTTTCAAGTTCTTTTCCTTTACAAATTCAGCAAGTAATTAGAAATCACCAATCACACACTTTCACTCATCTAGAACTCACTTTTCACACACTTGCACTCATTTGTCTAGAATCATCACTCCATCTTAGGAAGATAAGTTAACCATAAACAACACCCCAAACGACAAAAGCTCTAAGAGGTTGCTTAAGTACATATAGTACACCTTCACTTCATCAGCTTACGAGTCCCGGGTTGACAATTAATGACATCAATTTAGGAACACTAAATTGACTAAACAGGACACTTCTTGAACATGACTTCCAAGAGGACTTCATCAGAAGGAAGAATAGTTCTGTAGAAGGAACACATGATAAGGGAATCAATGGGGATAAGAAAATCGAGTTCAAATGTCCCCCTTGAATGGCTCACCATATCAATTACCAGATTTGAGTCAAAAGAAGTCGAGAAAATAGTGAGACGCTCACTTTCATTGATAACTGAAACGTGGGACCAGTTACCACATAATTAACCCGTGGTGGGGTAGATACCACTTGCATATAAGGAATATTAAGGGATGGTCGATGGTTGGTAGTCAAATCAAGACCAATGAACGAAATCTAGTCAGTAGTCATAATGTTTCCATTGTGAAGAAAGCCATCACTCAAGAGAGTATGGACATGACATCTTTCATGGAATATACATAGTCTTGCCTAAGGTGAAAATTGAAATCCAAGGGGCCTTGGACTACCATAAGATCAATACAGATAATTTTTCTTCCATATTAATAGGTAACTTAGGAAGGATCCCTAAAGGTTTGGTAGTGGTTCTATTAAAAGCTAACATGTTTTGTGTAACAGGCACAAGCTGAGGGGAACCCAAAGCTTAGAAAGTGGTTGAGGATAAAATACTGATAGAAGCACCTTCGTCAATGTTTGTGCGACACACATTATTACCATAAACTTTCACAATGATTTGGAAAGGGGTGGAAGATGGAAGATGAGGTTCTGTCATTCTACTCCAATCAAAGGAAATAGCCTCATTACTTGGAGGGGATTCAAAGGAAACAAGTGAAATGCCCACTACTATAGAAGACTATAAAGTAACAAGAAGAACCTGAGTGGTATTAATTTCACTCTCTAAAGGGAGGATAGGACCAAATGAATGTGGAATTGGGTCGACCACTTGATCAACCCATGGATCATCAACCTCAGTGATTTGCATTTCACTCTCCAATGGAAGAGTGGGATTGAATGTACTTGGAATTATATCAATCACTTCGTCACTGACAGTAGGTTGGAGAAAGCTTATGATAACCAGTCAGAAGTTGTTGTTGTGGAACAATAAGTTTTTCCAATAATTTTGAGGCTTCATCCACATGAGGGAAAAAATGAGTTCGATGACTCCCTTTGCATAACCTACAAGGAAACCTAACTTTACCATTTTTCCTTGGAACATGACAATCACTGGTTGATGGATCAACAGTAAGTTGATAAGACATTTTTGACCATACTTCCAATACCTTAGGAATACTAGGAAAATCAACAAGAAGGTGGTCACCCTTATAAAGTTTACGAGGGAATTTTAGCTTGTGGATTATTTTGGATGGTTCCTCAACATTTTCCATACTCAAAGCCGGTTGGTTGACTTCTCTTGCCTTGCTTCTTTTCCTTCTTCTTCCCTTTCTTATTCTTCTTAGCCATCTGGTTACTAGCATCAAGGCTTTTACCAAGCGAAGAATAAGAAAGGGAGGAAGACATTCTAGGTGAAGAAGGTAAAGGGTTAACCAACAATTGGTGTTGTTAAGACAGAGAACTTGGATGAGGTGGTACAATTTGAGTATTAGAGACAAAGGAAGTTGAAAACAACCATATTGGTAAACCTATCATGAATCCAAGAAGTGACAATGTAGTCATATAAGGAGGACTGACATTTCAAAAGTTAGGAAAAAGACTAGGATTCTTGTTAATGGTGATTCCTTTATTGGTAACTTTCAAAATTGTTTCCATTAGGTTCAACTTAAATAAGTTTTATTAAGAATTTAAATAATATTCACAATCCACACCTAACGTCTGTAAAAAGTAAAAACAAGAAAATAACACATGCTAGTAAATCTAAGGATTCAAACCATGCAAACTTTTCACAACGAAATTACTAGTTGGTGATGAAATCTAATGTTGCAGATCTCATTGTAAAAATTGAATAAATATAGAGTGAGTGGAACCAATTACACTGTCAACCTTCTTAATGAACATGATCTAGTGCAATTAAATTCGCTTATGCCATCTCGATTGAAGAATACCCTCCAAAAGAGGTCCAAGTGAGTCTAGCCAACTTTAGTTCCAGGTACAACAGAGACTTCTCCTTCGTCTTCACCTTGGGTAATAGTAATAAGATAATGGTCTCTAAGGTTACCACTTATGACAATTTAACCTTGGGGGGAAATCGTAGATCGGACGTACACACAGGGGCAAAGTAAAAAAACTCAATCCCCTTGAAGGTTCCTCAACATGGTTAATATGAGGTTTACATTCAAGAGACTCCCAAGCACCTTTCAAAACCATTTATAATATGTGTAAATAACTCTACCGTAACTAATGAAGTGGGGTCGATCACTCCACTGGGTCTGATATGATCTCGTGCTTAACTCCATTGTTAGAGGAGATTCCTAGAGCCAAACTATAATAAATGGATTTACTCCCTATCGCAAGATTCTAGTGTTTGTTTGCAAATTTGGAAAATTAAATCATTGTCCTATTCCAAATCCCTACACCCTAATCTAATGTAGGTGGAAAGAGCCCTAAAATAATACAAATTCTAATTGATTTTATTAGCATTGTTTTTTTTTAAGTTGTTACTTACTTAATGGGTAAATGGATGTGAAACTGATGGTGTTATTACCTGACTCAAAACTTTAATGCAATCGAACATGATATTGTGATCTTTCCATTCTGATGAATTCTAGCTAAAGTAAGAAGAGACGTTCTTCTTTAAAATATCAACTCCAGAATGCACCACTTCTAATTTTCCAATGCAATTCAAAGCCCTAAGTGCCAAACAATGCAATGTAAGCTATGCACAATTTTCTTGAAAACTATGCAAAATTTAATCTATACAAAATTTCCTTTCATGTTATGAAAACGAGAATTCTAACTATGCAAATGAAATCTATACAAGAGAATTCTTCAAAAGAAACACAAGATGATTCCAAATCAACGAAAGAAGAACAAGACTATTTTCCTTCGCCAATGCAACTAAAGAACTAATTGAGTGTAAATAAAGGAAAGTGGGTGAAAATTCCAAACATAAAGAGTGATGACACTCAAAGGCGATTAACAGTCAGACACAATTTAGCCCCCACCCCCCCGGACGAATGAGGGGAATTTGTTTTCCACAAATGAAAGAAATAACGTGCAAAAATTGTTAAGAAATTGAGACAAACCTTTGAGTAATGACCAAAGGAAATCAAATTGATAATTTCTCAAAAACAAAATTCAAAACACCCAATCCAATTGATGGAGACTCAACAAGACTGTAAACAAGCTTAAAAAATCATAAAAACAAAAAATATGGACTTAAATTAGAGAAAACCTAGATTTTTCAAAAAATCTACAGGGTTGTACAATTCATCATATTGATTCAGTGCACATATTCACTAGTGCTAAAGGAAAAGTGTGCAAATTTACACACTGTTCCTAAATATAAAATTTGCAATCCGAGAAAATTTTACAAAAAATAAAAATAAAGGTCTCAAACCAGAATTTTCAATTCTTAAAAGGGTATAAAGGTGTCAAGGGTCACAACAGGACTCAATGGAGAACTCTCATTCCTCAGTAGAGTCGTCAATTTTTTATGTGGAAAAATCACTTATTGTGGACAATAAGTATCTCCCTAGATTTCCAAAAAAACCTAGTAACAAACATTAAAAGAATTGCTACATTTCCTTAGCTTATAACTAAAACATGAAACATGTAGTATGCGAAGAATCACTTACCTATTAGCGATGTTCTTGTAGAAATCCTTTCAGTGCTTTCCACAACCACCTTTTCCTCAATTCCTTAGAGCCTTTCTCAATGCTTTCCATAGCTTCTCCATGATTATCCAAAGAGATATGCATAGAAAAAAATATTCAAAGGGATTTAAGCAGCTCGCATATAAAATCAAAGGTAAATGAAATCCCTAACTTAACATACAACATATAGTTGAATCAATAATCAGTTATAAACCATGCCAATGATTAAGGAATCTCGCAAATAACATCAAAATAGACACAATTAGAAAAGAACAACTACTTTGTATTAAATTCAAAGGAGAATAAGCTTACAACTTGATTGGGTTGATGTCACAAGCCTCTTCCAATGGTCTTCGTTACTTCCCTTGATGACTTTCTCTACAAACCCAAAATCAACAGCATAAGTTTACAAATCCAAGTCTTTCTCATCCTCTAGTATTGTGCTCAATTTATAGGCAAGAGGAGGAGGTTTCTAGTTCCTCTTCTCAAGGGATATGATTCTTAAGAGGAGGAAATTAGTTCCATGAACCAAGGGATGAGGTGTAGGTATGTAGTGGTTCGAGGTTTATAATTTGGATAAGATTCCTCTATCAAAGCTTCCATAATTTCTTCTTTTCTTTTTACTTGCGTGAACAGGATTGTGTAGTCTATAGTGGAAAACAATGCGTAGAATTATGCAGACCACAATGTTAAAAATTGCACATGTACAGGTAATGGCTAGGAAAACTGCGTAGATACTTAAAAATGATTTTTAAGTAGTGAAACCCAAAATTCTTTTTGTACTTGGTATTTTTTTACTTATTCACTTGAGACACTCATCGAATGGTGAGAGATCCAAATCGACAGTCATGGTGACAAAATTTAGTATAACACAACCTAGGGTGCCACTAAGGAGTTTTTAACCCTATCTTCAAGTGCTACAAGAGGAAGCTACATGTAGGCATGCAAGTGCTACATGAGGTCCAAGGGAAGCGATAGAAGAAATTGGAAGGTGAAAAAGGAGCCACAGTGGCCTGATATTTTCTCAAAACCATCATGCAGACACATAATTGTTTTGATAAGAAGTAAGTGACACCCTCCTTCCTTGTTTCTACATCAGTTTGTAGGAGAAGTCTTCTTGAAATTAAGAGCTTGTAACAATCAATTTAGAAATAGGAGATCCTATTGAAAATTGTTGTGGTTAAAAGAAGATAAAAGTGGTTTGGTTGATATCAATTTGAGCACCCTTCTCCCTCACTATTACCAACAAACTTAACATTGTTGCACCACTGAGATTTTTTGAAAATTTTTGAATTCCACACCTAAATATCACCAAGGAGTAATAGTAGTAGAAATGGGGGGAGGATTTAACAGAAGAAAACCCTCAGACACCAAGAGGATTCACCAACACCCTCCTGTAGTGGACATCTTTGGAAAACAACAATGGTTAGGTTTCTTTGAGTTGCTAAAAGGGTATGATCATGATCTTACTCATGAATTTTCCATGGCATTTCATTCTCAAGAAGAAGACAATGTCACTATTGTTGTGAAAGGGTTGGACATCTCTCTCATCCCTAAAACAATAAGCAGAGTGACCACCTTACCCTTAGGAAATAGGTGGATCAAATAAGACAAGGCAGTGAGTGTCACAACTAGGAAAAACTTCTTCCTTTCAAGAGAAAAGATTGTAAAAGATAAGAATGGAGTAAGAATAAAAAGTCTACCTTACCCTTGGGATGAGGTAGCCTACCATATCCTCAGGTATATATCTTGTGAAGGGAGATTGAGTTTGGTTTATGCCTACCACTTCAAATTGATCCATGAGCTCAGACTCAAGGCGGAATTGCCTCTCCCTCAAAGACTTAGTGTTCCCCATTTCCTCCTACAGTCAATCATGGAGATGAATCAGAAGGTGAGGGAAGGAAAACACCAGCACTTAGCTTACCATGGCCTCATCAAGTTAATAGTGATGGCTGCTTTGAGCCACATGAGGGTCCTTGCCCTATGGAATAAAATGTGGACATGGATAGAGATAATTTATTAGAAACCCAATCCATCACACCTGGAGAGACACCAGCCTATAGAATTGGAGGAAAATAAGGAAAAACAAAGGAAGAAGGAAAAAGAAAAGAGGAGGAAGAGGTAGCAAAAAAAAAAAAGAGGAATAGAGAAAAACAGAGGAAAAAGAGGCATTAGAGATAGAGGAAGGAGAAGAAGTAAACAAAGGAGAAGTGGGGGAGAAGCAAGTAGAAGAGAGAGTAAGCATTAAGTAGACTTATAAACCCCAAGGAGGAGAGGAAAAACAACATCAAAAAGTCTATCTCCAGGGGATACTGAATAGGAAGTAGCTGCAACATTAGCTACATTGGGCACTCCTATCAAGCCCAAGAGGAAGAAATAAAGAGCACTAGAATTAGACAAGGTCCCATGTATTTTAGAGCCAGGAAGAGCATTAGAATTAGATAAGGGAAATAAAAATCTCCTACAAAGGTCCCTATAATTATTGATGAATCACAAAGTAAAAAGGAAGAAATAGGACCCAATGATGGAAAGATTGAGGAGGGCGCTCCTCTTAAAACCAAAACCAAGTCACCTGTAACATTTGTGGGTAGGACCACCACTAGGTTAGTGACCTTCAAGAAGCCAAGGACACGAGATGTATTTGAGAAAGTAGAAGAAGAAAATCTATAGGAGAGATAGGGCTTGCTACAAGAGAGACAAGGTTTGCTACAGGAGAGTCAGAATATGATACAGGAAGAACAAGGAAAGCTATAGGAGCACAAAAAAGAGCTACAAAAGGAAGAAAACACCTCAAAGTCAATTGGAAAAGACCTACAAAAGCTCGAAGAGCTTGATCCACAACCTAGCTTGGGGTCCTACTACAACTTTATTAAAGGAGGAAGGGTTATGCCTGAAAAATTTGCAATCCCACTCCTCTGTGAACTGGAGAGTCCCACTCCTTTGTGAGATGGAGAGAGAGAGAGAAGTAGAACCCACACGTGGATGGAAATTTCCAAATACAAGAATGTGGAAGATGTGGGCCTCATTGAAGAGAAATTCATTGAAATGGGTAAGTAATTAAGTGATTTGTGACTAAGGGAGTCTATTATGAAGGATCAACTATAGGCAAAAAACATAAGGTTGAGAGAGAGGTTGTAGGAGAAAGAAACACAACTTGCCACCGTGGAAAGTCTTTATATGGAAGCCATGCAATGCAGGCAACCATCAAAGTCTTATGCTCTCTTCCTCAAAGAATAGTGGTTGGAGTTCCAAATAAAAACTCTAGCATAATAAGGGTCTATTCCTTTTCAGGATTACAGGCAATTTATTTAGTTTTGCAACAAAACTAATATGGAAGAAAAGGAAAGGTTAGCTGAATTATATATGAATAATCTGACTTTGACAGATCTAAATTTTTGGGATCCCAATGCAAGATTGGGAGACATGTAGCTAATGGTTTTAGCATCTTGGTTGACTAATGAGGAGGCAAGGACTAATGAGGTGAAAAAGTTAATTACAAAGGAGGAGAAGGAACCCTTGTTTATCAGAGAAGATCTAGTCAGCCATAAGGCTATTATCAACAATCATAACCTCATCTCCAATGATGCTACTTTAGCACCCAAATACATTGCTACCTAGGAGAAAGTCATTCTATACTTTGAAGACACCTTTAGAATGTTGGGAACAGAGAGTCTACAAGCTTTCCAAAGAAGATGGCATCCCTTACCCCACATTCTAAAAGTCAGAGAATATCACTCTCCTCAAAGGCTAAGGAATGCCTTGGAGAGAACACCATTGTATAAGAAAATCATGCAGAGGATGAAAATCAGGTGGATCAGACTCAAACTCAGTCCACCCTTGCTGCTAGGCTTACAAGAGGGAATATATGAAACATAAGAGAAAAAGGAGTAGATTGAGATAGAAATAAATGCAGGTTTTTACCCACAAGAGGGCACACCATCTGAGGAGCCTTGGGATGTCAGAGAGGCCACCAAGGCCATGAAAGAGCTTCACATGGATTACTAAGTTTCTTAGAGGATGAGAAACACCTTCAACATGGGGTGATGATGAGTCCCATAAATAGGTATATTTTGAAGATCATCATGCCATCCTCCAACCTTAAAACTATCATTCTCTCACATTAATTCACATTTTTTGTTAAATTATGCTTAGTAAGAGTAATAAAAGGTGTTTGTCATAGTATGCAGCCTAATGTGATTTAACTGTAGGAAAAAAAAACATTTTTGAGGCAAGTACTATGAAGGGGCTTGACGGAGACAACCAAGAGAGAATCTAGGGGGTTTTTCCACCTCCTTAACTCCCTAACTCAGCTTGGGCTCACAAAATCCTCTCTCACAGATTCAAATTCATTAGCAGTTGAGTAACTCCTAGTCCAAGTGAAGATCAAGGGGGACAAGATCCACCTTTACCGAGATCAAGGAGGGAATCACTCCTATTTTCATGGGATTTTCTATCAACTACCTTTTTGTATAAATAAACAAGAAGAAAATCTCATTAGGATTCAAAGTTTTTACTCAACTAGGTGTATCTTTTGAGCTTAAAGCTTGACATTGTCATTTTGAAATTTTATGTGATGTATGAGACCTTTACTTTATGATAATGATAAGTTGGTTATTAAGTTGCAACTGAGTTATTTCAGAGGGATGAGACCCTTGGGTTTGGGCCTAACCCAGAGGCCTTGGTCCCTCTTTTTGTACTTATTTTTATTCTTGATTCCAAGCAGTTCATAGTTTCTTTCATTTTAGTAGAGATTAAGCTATCAAAACCTGCGGTTGCAAGATTATACAACACCTATCTTGTGGGAGAATGAGTGGAAGGATTCACAACCTCAGTCCAAAAATATTTTGTTTATGATTTCTTGGAAATAGATGAATCTTAATTATTCTACTTTACATTTTCTTTTTGTAGCTTAGAAGTCAGTTTAGTGATTATAGTAGTGTTATGGCATAAAATAGATGTTATTTAAATTCAACTAATATTTTTCATCATAAGTTATATCACATTGTTAATGATCAATGGATGTATGCTTGTGATCGGTTGTAGGGCTGCGTTGGTCTGCAGGGAAGGACTCATTTTCCACTTCCATCTTCAAGTCCTCCATCTACTCTTTCCACCCATCAATTCTGTCCCAATAGTCTATTTCCATAAGTCATTGACCTTGGCTAGGGGGCTCAACCCAACATCCCTTCATTCTCTTTAACCTCAATCCACCTCTCCATACCCTCAATAAATCATTTTCACCCTAAAAAGCCTCTAGGAACCCCTCCTGTAGCATTACAGGATCTCCTATAGCAATACAAGACCTCCTATAATAACCACTTGTAGTGAACCTATAACATCCCTTTTCTTCACTAGTTTTGATTTCCACTTCAACTTTTGCTCAGTACGGATGAATAATGACCCCCAACTATGATTTGATGATTAGGGGAAGCTCCTAGGACACTCCAACCATTCCTTTTCCTCACTGCAAAACATAGTAGAATTAGTTTTCTTACTCACAACCATGTTTCAAGTTAGACATCTGATCTTCAAGAAAGCGTGAACTAGGTAGATGATACATGCAGTTATGTTGGTAGTTTGATTAATTATGAAAGATAAAATATCTTTGTTTCTGCAAGTAGATTAGTCCTTGTCCTTTCATGAATGGATTAATTAACATCTACAAGTTGAGAAAATAACATTTCCACTTTCAGAGCTAGAATTAGTTTTCAATTATACTTTCATCAGCAAGCTTTCATTATAATTCGGTAGGAGGAATGGTATTTGAGCACTTTGATCTAATGTCATGACTAAGGGTGGCATGAGTAGAATCCAATCTATTGTGCATATAGCACTGCCACATCTAATTTTTTACGAATCCTGGGTTGATAATTTGAGTTGAGGATCCCTTCGGAGTTGAAACATTATTGGGGAAATACTAGGGCTCACCGCAATCCACTTACAAACACTATGAAGGAGTGTGATGTGTAGCCTTGGGCAGCTTCTAAAGTGACAAGAAAAATTTTGACTTTCACTCAGAAGGGTATCTGAAACATACTTCTTCGTCACTTCGAACTTGAACACATCATAAAAGTTGCTAAATGTTTTCTCCACGCGTCACATCTCCATAATTTTAATAATTCTATTAATGTCACCTAGTCTATCACTGAGTGCAGTTCCTTGTTTTCTTTTACTTTTGTAGTTACCTTTTTTGCATATCACAGTTAACGGGAGCCCAATTCCAGTCTCCATTAGGACGAATAGATCTACTTTTCTAGAATGCAAGAGTGGATAGTTAAAGAGAATGTAAGAATATAATAATGAGTACATGTATGGGAGATGGACTACTTGAGCTTAAATTATGCATTTGATATCATTATTGTGGAGTGCGAAGATCGAGTCCAAAATTTTAATGTAGCGTAACGATTTCATTATTAGCCTTAATTAACCTTTTATTATTCAGTAATTCATGTTGCAAAAATTTTCTATATACAGATGGATAACGTATACGAAAGTGTAAAAATGAATGAATGAATATTCTACCCCACATTTTACTTCACTCTTACATAATTGAAAGTGGTTGTGAATCAATGTTTATGCATTCATTTGCTGAATAAACATCGAAAACAATATTTTATAATATCGATCTATTTTATAAAAAGAAATAATCACTACACAATGTTTATTTTCTAAACAAATGTTTACAATAATAAAAAATGTTTGTGCAAAGATGAAGGATGCATGGAGGAAGGGGTATGTGCAAGAGAATGGGAGTTAGAATATTCTATGAAATGCTTTTACATACTCCCTTTTTTCCACACACATTGGTTCTCTACACATAATACTTTATTCCGTGCTCCAGAAACATGCTATTTACAAATGGATAACATATAGAAAAGTGTAAAAAACAATGAATGAAGGTTCTATGGCACATATTGCTTTTTTCAAATTGCTTTACCTTGCAATAATGGAAACTGGTTACAAAACAATGTTTACACATGCATTTGTTGAACAAATTGTGAGAAGAGTCTTTTATAAGATTAGAAAAATAATATTGTATATCGAAACAAATCTAAATATAAATCAACAATGATTTACTTTGATAGCCAATGAATTATATAAAGCGATATAAAAAAAAATGTCATGAACTACAGATAGCTATTCTAAACTGATTTGCTGCATAGAGTCTCCAAAACAGACCTACAAAAACAACATATTTGCATAACATAACCCAAAAAAAGACTAACATCTATCTAAATCACTACCCATCCTCCATAATAGGAGAAACATGGACTTCATTAACTTTTTCTCAAGCTAAAAAGGAGGGGAGTCTTGGTCAATGGAAGGGTCAATGCTATTCTGCTCATATTGCATTAAAATCCCATGTTGTGCCATGATATCCTCATATGGTTCATTGTGGTTCTCCCCAGTATCGACATCCACTGCTAGAGCCAAATTATCCACACGAAAACTCAACATTTCACTTGCCAATTGTAGCCTCTCTAGGATTAGCTCCAATATTTCCATTTTCTATTTTAATTCCCCAATATTGACGTCCACTGCTTGAGTGAAATTATCTACACGAAAAATCAATGTTGCAATTTCCAATTGTTACCGATGCAACTGCAACTCCAACATTGCCATTTTATGATTTAAAAGCTCGAAATGGGCTCAGGGTTGACATAAAATCAAGCTAAACATTCTTTGAGATTGAAGCGATGATAAATTCCATAGAACCAACCATTTCAACTAAGGAAATGTTGAACTCTTCATCTTCATTTCTAGAATCGTGCTCCATAAACTTCAACCCGTGCCAAAGTTGTTGATAAACTTAACAAATTATGGCTCTAAACCTTGACTCTATGCTTGCAAACTCACTCCAACAATCTATATATACTGTCAATCTAACTTTCCTTGATTTCAAGCCTTTGTCTTCGCCATTAATACCAAACTTGATTTCCAATAAAAATTCACATTGCATCAAAATAAAAAAGCACAATTATATATGGCATTTTTTCAAAGAATTAAAATCTAAAATCTAAAAGCATGCTTTTCAAAGCATTAAAATAGTAATATTAATATATATTTTCAAATTTTAGAAAAATACATATGTACAAGACTACAGAGGAAGTCCATTGTGCAGAGGAAAATTTCCATCTTTCACTCTACGAAGGAAACCTTCCAATTTGATTGTGCACACTTCTACACCCTGCACATTATATTTATAATAACAAATGAAGCCTGCCTGCACATTATATTTATAATAACAAATGAAGCCTGCCTGATTACAGACACACCCCCATTTGCTTTAATTACTTAATTAATTATTATTCTTTTTCTCCCGCACATAGATAGTTATGCACAATAAAGGCTCATAATAATTTAAAGACATTAGAATTCAAGTCCTTATCCATAAACTAATGTTTAATATATTTTTCTTTACATTCAACAATGACATTCCTTTTACATATATACAAATTTGCTTAACATACAAATTGATTAAGATAGAGATGTTTTGATTTGTGTTTTGTATAATAAATATTTTGATTTATCTTTTGTACTCCGAACAATGAAAAGTTCACTGTTTGAAGAGTCAAACTTTCATTGTTCGAAGATTTTGCAGAGAATAAGCATGTGTGAAAGAAACATGTGTAGAGGTTCCTATGTAAAGAAAAATGTGTGAAAGAAGCGTGTGCAAAAGAATTTGTACATAAAAAATGTATGTGGATAAAGTTGTGCGGAAACAAAAATACTAATAAAATGCGAAATTTTACTTTTATTAATTAATAATAATTATATAGACAAAAACTATACTACATCACGACTATTAATCTTATTCTTATTTTTCAAACAATTATTTAATATATAATAACTAAAACAATCAATAATCTCAAAACTTCGCACCATAAAATTGTAAATATTATTACTTACATCCATCTAAATAAATTAAACAAAGTTTAAAACATGTAACATAACTATTTGAAAACGATTGCTTGTAGGAAGACTTTCATGTCGTTGATATCAAATACTAAAATAAATAAATCCAGGTTACATAATAATAAATACTATTTTAATTTCATGCTAGACGCTAACCTTATTAATTATAATTTATATTAAAAGACAATTCTATAAAATCTAGTTTACTTCGGAGACCAACCCTCATATGAATTATTGTATGTAGGGTAATGGATACGTTACCAAAAAGAGGTGGTCAACTTTTTCCTAATATTATGCCAAACAAGATAAATATGGAAAACATTGTTGTTGTTTAAAATAGTGTATGAAATATATAAAATAAATTAGAAAAGAAATATATAATACAAATATTTATTAAACCAGAGTTTATTTTTATTTTTTTATTTTTTAAATATTTTTTTTAAATATGAATATATATAGATAAAGGTATCATGTAAAAGCCTTTATTGATTATTCTTATAAATTGAATAATCAACATGACGCCTGAGGGAAAAAAAGTAAACCTTCACTAAATTATTTTTAGAGATAATATTAAATTATTGAATATTATAAATAGTATAAAAATATTAAAGTTATGTTTCTCATTCAATAACCTAGTTATTGTTTACTTTCTAAAGCATTTAGTTTCCTAACTAAAGCATTTAATTTAAATAACAATATTGTCCAAGTCTAACGCTAAACATTAGTTATGTGATAACAAATATAATGTCATTTTTATGGTAAACAAATAATTCATAATGTCTTTTCTATTCTTCTTTAATAGAAAATAAGTATTCAATTTTTTTTGGGCGTGATATATCCGATTTATGTTGATAACTTTGACATTTTATTGAAAATATTTAAAATAATATTTAAAACAAAATCCATAAACTCCATTTCACTTTCATTATGATCTTGTATAGTAAGAATTTTGTAGAAGCTTTTTATATACAATTCTTACAAGTTGTCGGTCTCTATGTTGGAAACCTTCTACATTGTTTCTTTCCATTATCAATAATGGCATTGAGAAATTTGTTATTCATTACCGATAATGAAGTTGAGTAATTTGTTTCTTGCATAAAATAACTCGGTTAAGGATTTGAAAGTCAATAATCTTTCCTTAGATTTCTAAGTTTTCATGGAGCTACAATTTGTAGAAGGTGAACTTTCTTCATCTTTTCCATGAAAGGTGGAAAACATGAGGTATATAGATTTAATACCCTCAATTCAGTGACATATATATGTGGAAAGAAAAAAATTATATTTAAAAGTTGAACATATGTATTATAGATAAAATTGTGCATGCAACATCAAGGTTTACATCTCATTTCTCTTCTAAATACCACCTTATGATTATAGCTTCCATTGGTTAGGAAAATACATAAAATAAGAGACAATATTAAGAAATTTTCATGATATTAAAAACAAAATTCATTATACAATCATCAATAAGATAGAAACAAGAAATGAAAGCTATATATCAAAAGTGAAAATCCATATGATCAATCTCTTTCCCATCAAAGATTTCAGAAATGTTTATGGATCCCACTGACATTTCCAATGCTTCTTTGGAAAGCTAATCTAGTTTGGTATTGAAGTTCTTTGAATATATTATGGAAGGAAATCCATTCAAAATAAATCAAGGCCTCTTAAATGTCTTATAAAAATAGGTCTAGGAGAAATGTTTTCAACTATTATCTTATTGTTAGCCTAGTTAATTATAATTTTTTAGTTTCCCAACTCCTATAGTTTGTTGATTTTTTTTAGAGAGCCAATGGAAATGTGAGCCTTTAGTGCAATGAATCTTGCCTGAGTTTTAGAACCAAAGACTAGAGCACATCCTACTCATAACAAATTAGATGGATTTAGGTAAAGGAAAACTCCAACTCCACATTTTGATGGGAGCCCTTGACAGGATCCATAAAAAAAAACCCAAGAGACTAGTTTTTTCTAGAGGCAACATCATAAGGACTTTAACCTTCTACACTTTAGGATCAATTATGTATTCTCTACATAGATTAGTAATCAAACCCACTATAATGTCAGAAGGAATGTTGACTGAAGTTAAAAATGCTTTTATTTCTAGACCACCATATGTTGTTGAAAAGGATGCATGGGAAATCTTCAAATTGTTGGGAAGTGTTATCTTCAAGCCAAACTTTGAGATATTGAGTTAGATCCTTTTGTAATTAGGAAGATGGAAAACCAATCTTGGTTGAGACCTTTGAAACCACTTGCATTGTTTAGGGGTAGAAAATGAAGAGGTTTGAGATGGATTCATCGGTAGATTTGCATAAATTACATATGTTGGATTCTTCCCGACCTATTTTGACAATGTTATAACAAGTGAGTAGTTTATTAGTAGGGATAAACTAAGGGAGATTTTTCATTTTTTAGGAAAATAAATCCCTCTCACTGACAAGAGCGATCTCCCTAGATCCTAGACGAAAACTAGAAACAAATAAACAATTGAAATGACTCTTTCCCTAAGTTAATCTCATTTGAATTATGGATATAAAAGATGGTAAACAAGCCTAGTACTTGTTCGTGAAATGATTGATGAAGATCCTTTGTTGTGTCTCGATGTAGCCCTTCAATGCTTGATAAAACCTACAACCATAAACATAAGAAGGATCAAAAGCATATGCGACATAATAGTTCAAACAAACTTAACCTAATGATCAAGGAGATTAGGATTTGAAATTGCTTTAATGAACATCTAAAGAATTATAGATGATTCATCATTATGATAAGACAATTTAATGGGGAAAATAATTCATTTGTATTAATCAAAGATAAAGAAGAGCCTTAGAACCTTTGCCTTGATGTAGTGAGGTTGCTCCCAACTACATCCAATCTCCTCCTTAGATGATGAGCTTTCTAATATCAAAATAGCAACATAATTTTATCATCTCTGAGTTTTGACCTCCTCAATCCTTCTACCCTCTAGTCATTTTATTGGCCAAGAGGAAGAAGTTTTAGATCCAAAAGAGGAGGGTGAGATCCTGTAATTGAAGGATTAGGGTTACTTGAGGAAAGGGATTAAGATCCATCATCTAAGGGTTATGGCTCAAATAGGCATCACCTGGAAGCTTTCAGTTGGGATATATTCGGCCAACTATGTTTCTAGAATGTATTTTTTTATTTTTACTTTCTTTGATTGACCTGCGTAGTCCATAGTGGTAGATGGAATGCAGTTTTGTGTTGTTCTTAATGATAAGTTTAGCGAATGCGAAGAAAATTCTAGGTAAAAGAGTGCATGGCCTACTTAACAAAGTATGCAAGCCATTTTTCCCAAAGTTATCATCTTCTTCAGGGTATTTTTAGTTGTTTGATCTCTAAGGGACTTCAATGAAACATGTTCACGGATGGTGAGAAATTTGTTTATATTGATCAAGTGTGACGGTGACAAAATGATGTGTAACAAATTTCCCCCTAAAGTGCAAAGTCTGTATAATAAGTTTTTAAAATATTGAAGCATTTTATCATGCTAAAGATTGAATCAGAGACAATGGTCAGAAACCTACAAAAAACATTCAAGGATTACAATGCAAATGTATATATAATCATTACTGAGGTAGGCATTCCCATACTCAGAGTAAATCTAACTCAATGAATAAGTACAAAAAAACTCTAGAATCATATCGATAGTAGACATAGTATGGACACAACCATCCATTTATGATTTTGTCTACATAATCATGAATATAAAACTCCTTGCAACCTCAATTGTTGAAACTAGATCTAGGGTCTTGACCTTTATCTTATCGATCCAAAGTAGGAATCTATCCATGCAAATGAATGTCTCAAATTCGAACATGGTAGAAACCACTTGATTACTGGTCAATGATATGAACCATTAACAAGCACAAGAGAAACCACCAATAATGACAAGGGCTCTCAAGGTACTTCTAGTACAATCTTTAAAGTGCGAATAGGTGATCTGAAGTCGAACATTG
The DNA here is from genome assembly GCA_031772625.1 of Pinus tabuliformis. NCBI lineage: Eukaryota > Viridiplantae > Streptophyta > Pinopsida > Pinales > Pinaceae > Pinus > Pinus tabuliformis. The sequence continues at coordinate 841,500,086 of CM062816.1, forward strand.
ATAGAATCATTTGATCAAAGGCCAATGATGCGAAACTTTCGTCGAAGGCGAGAAACCTACCATTAAGGCATGCAAGACTCAAGGTACTTAAGGTTTCTAGATCAACTTCCTAGATAATGAGCTGAAGTCGATAGGAAGCAACCCGTCGCAGGAAAGCTTATGACCTAAAACATAATGTCAAGTTTTGAAAACATAGTTTGCAAGGACTAATTCAGGGATGCCCATTGCAATTGAAGGCTAAACTTTGTAAAGGAACATGAACTGGGGTTAAACTTCTCTTGAATACATAATGACATGAAAATTGACTTGGCAGCATTTGAATTAACAATAATACTGAAAACTAGCTAAATACTTTCAATGGGGTTCAAGTAGCTATAAGACAAATGGATTTCCCAACTTGGACATAAGTGTGATAGAATGTTGTGTTCAAGAGAGACATATTGCCTTTATGATGAATGTAAAATGAACACCTTTTCCCAATTTCCCCCCACCATCGGTAGAAAGTACCTCTTTATTTTTACAAGCTTGAGGAGATAACATATGCTTATCCTGTAAGCTCATCCTGCAGATGAGTCCATTAAAGTATTTTTAACTAACCCTAAGGAGTGGTTCGGTCTCATTATGCTTAATGAGTCCTATACTATTTAATTTTTATGAGTCCAACAAAGGGGTAACTCTATTTCATTTTCTTTTAAGATTTTGAAAAAGACACAAAAAGGAAACTCATTCAATTCTTTTACCGTAAAATTTTAACAAGCCCAGAGAAAGTAAAGCTCGACGTTTTTCACTTTTAGCGAGTCAGAAGAAAAACATAAGTAAACTCCATCATGTTCTTTTTCATACATTTTAGTATCTCAGGTCTAAAAAAGGATAAAATAATACAAGACATAACTCTATTGATCATGTTTGACCAACGTATACCTTTTTCGTAAATAGTCGTAGCTCAGTCCCTAAAAGAGGTAAACTTATACTGAGTGGACGATTGTTCATTTACTTTTATGAGTTCAAACAATCAAGTACTCAATGATATTTTATTTTTTTAAGGATTCTGAAAAGGGCGTAAAGAGAAGTCCATGGTTTCACATTTTGTAATTTTTAATAGCATGAAAAGTGATAAAAGTCTGTTGATAGTCAAATGATTTTTTTTTTTTTTTTTTTTTATGTTATAACCTATGCTACACATTTAAACTCAATAAACCATCATAACTACTCAGTATTAGGGTAAAAACATAAAATTTTCACTTTTAAAGGTCTTAATCATAAAAAATAATATTTTAATCGCTCAAAAACTATAAAAGTTGAAAAAGTAATTCATTTTTTACCATTTGCATTTTTACCATTTGAGAGCAGAGAAAAAGGGATTTTTACCACCGAACTTCTGGGAATGATTCCGAGCCAACCAGTGGACGAAATTGCAAACTGTTTCCTTCAGGTAAGAGATATCCTCACGATATATCTTTTCATCCATTATCTTTTCATTTTAGACTTGCAATTTATTTTTGGGGGATAGTTTTTGTCAAAAAATGCGCCCTCGACCCTGCACGGACTGTCTCCATCAGGTTAGTAGAGGCCGATAATTTTTTACATGCATAAAAGCCTGAACTACATAGAAATATTCCCAGAAATCCATGCAGCTGCACCTTCTTTGTAAAAGACCAACAGTGCAGGCATCGAGAGTTTTAAAAACAAAGAAAATAAACCCCAAAAAATGTGTGATTGGCTTCAAGACTGATTCTAAATCCTTTTAAATGTTATTTTAGGTCTATTGATTATTCCAAAATGGAATGGAGGGAGAGAGAACATGAAGCCAATGATTTAGCAGCTTTAGCAAATCCAGCTACTTTGCAGGCTTTGAGAACCTGTGGCCTTTTGAAATATTGGCTCATTCTTGGGATGAAAGCTCAGGTAGATCTGATGACATGGTTGGTAAGGACCTGGAATGTCCAGGAAAAATTATTTGTGATCGGAGATCATCATGTTACCATTGATGTTGATGACATCTACTTCTTGACTGGGCTTTCTCGTAGAGGAGCTGATATTTCTTTATTTGGGTAGAGAATAGGAGGAGACACTATTGATGGGTACCTATGATGTTTTTGTGGGAGCGCACAACTCAAGGATGGTAGGATTGACATTCAGACCATTAGGATCCTGCCCTTGAGGACCATAGCTTTTACTGTCATCAAAATTTGTGGCAACACAACTCTTCATTTGGCCACACGGGCATAGATGCAGACTGTCATGGAATGTTGGGAATCCATGGTATTTAACTAGTGCAAGGTAGTGGTTATGAACATGAAAGGACAACTAACTAGATGCAAAAATGAAAAACTAAAGAACTTCGGTTATGGTGCCATTCTGGTTTATTTTTCCCTAGAGAGGATTCCACTCCTTTGACCACAACAGATTTTAGTGGATGAGGGAGGTCCCAAAGATCCACGTATGCTGAGATGGGTCTCGCTTATGGCACATCATGGAGGTGATGGACCGGTGGTGAGATATACCCCTGAGTTTTTTTACTAGTTGGGTCAACAGATCATTTTTATTGAGGACTTCCCATATGCAGGGATGGATTACAGAGGTGACCTTGATATCCCACTTCCAACAAGAGTGCAGTGGGTTCACCTAGGTAAGAATTTTTCATTTTGATATGTTTTTTATTTATTTTTTTTATGTGGTTTTTGTCTTCAAAGGGTAATTATTCGAAATGCATGCACATAAGTGGGCCTAAATCTACCAACAAGGCTAAGACGGTTTGAAAGGCGAGGTAAGTAGCCTATAGCAGTTGTGAAAACTAACCTAGATGCAACGGAAGCATCAACAAAGCTTGAACACAACCTAGAGAGGTTGACTTTATACATCACAGAGACTGGGATAGATGATATACCTCTTCGGTTCCAGTGGCATGTGGTAGGATTTCCAGGACCACTTAGGTGATTGTTGTGCTAGGTTTCCCGTGCCATAGTTTTCTATCATGAGCCTCATCATGCTTAGTTGTTTAGTTTTTGGGTCACATTTGATTTTTGTATCGAAAAAATTGGATAATAAAGGCCACAGAACTTTATGTCCTCAGATGAAATATTTTTGTATGACACACTTTATACAAAGTTTATACTAATGAAGGCCACTACTTTAATTATAGTTTATCTTTGTTCAATATGTAGATGAATATTATTTTACTTGTAAATGTCACAAATGTTTATTTAACATGTGATTATCTGGTGCATTAGTTAATGTGTTCAAATTTCTTGGAATTTGTTGATATTCAATGTAATCAAACTGCCTTTCCAAAAGACAAACCTATAAAAACATTCTTAACATTGATGAACTTCTTACTGCATAGACATTATTTAAATGTAATACTACGAGTTGCAAATCTAACCTAACAATCAAGCATCGAATACCAAATGAGATGGCATCAGATAATAGTTCAATAACTGCACTATATTCTACTATATTATTCATTGTTTGACTAAGGCATATTCCATGAATAGAGACTAACTCATCAGTAGGCGAATAAATAGTCCATGCTACATAAGACAAATTCTGAGTATTATGACAAGAACCATCAGCAAAGCCAATGTATGTTTGAGGGAACATCGACATCTAAAAATCAAGCACAAATCAAGATAAGTAGGAGAAGTACCAGGAAATTGTAAAATATAAGTTATTTCACACACCTAAAAACTATTGAATAATGTACAAATCTCCATGAAATATTTTATGCATAATATTTCTTTAGGTAAAGACCATTTCTGGGATTTCCTAAAGGAATACCATCATAATCCACCAACTCATAGGCTCCTTTAGCTAATACGTTTTTTATAATGTAAGGGTCATGCCACACAGGCTCGAATTTTCCAGCACCTAACTTGTCATGAGCTTGATCATAGAATAAGACTAGGTCATCTTGTGTGTATGAACGGGGATTCACATTTTGATCAAATTGAGCTTTATCTCATTTTTTATGAGCATCACTATCTAATGCAGCTTCACTAAAAGTTTCATCTAAACATGCTAAGTGTAAAAAACACTCTTCCTCTGTAGAGGTAGCTAGTAACAATTAGATGGCTAGTTTCAAAGATGGAATTTCACATTCAGTTGATAATATTGCCTCCAAGCCATAAAAAAAGTTGGAAGGGAGTGAAACTCGTAGATTTTTTTGTGGTAGTACAATATCCCCGCAGTGTTGGAAAAAGCATGGTATGCCAGTTTCCTTTGTGAATACCAACTATTTTTTTAATCATGTTTGTTAAAACTTTATTGACAGTGTCGACTTGACCATTTTCTTATCGATAATAAGGAGTAGAGATATCATGGCATAGGCTGAGCTGTGATAATAGTTCTGTCATCATAAATTTACAAGAATGGCTACCATGGTCTGTAGCAATAGCTTGTGGGATACCGAACCAAGCAATCACATGATTGAAAATGAAAATTGTTGCAATCTCACCATCATCTTTATATGTAGGCATTTCTTCGGCCCATTTCGTAAAGTAATCAAATACAACGATAATATACCCATGAACCCCAGCTGAATGAGGGTTACAAGTAATGAAATATATGCCTCAATTTGCAAAAGGACCGACAACTATAATAGGGTGAAGAGGAGTTGAAGGCGCTCACATCTTATGATCGTAGACCTGGAAGTTATGCAATATTTAAACATGGAAGGCAAAAAATAACCAGCGCGCAATATCTTTCGGGCAGTTGCATACCTAGACATATGATCGCCACATGCTCTAGAATGGAATCATTTAATGTTTTTTCACTGTCTTTGTGAGTTAAACAACTCTGAAAGATACAATCAGAAATGTGACGGTAAAGAGCGTCACCAACAATATTGTATTGTTGGGATTGATACCGAATTCGATGACGATGAGTTCAAGATAACGCATGCCTAAAAGTATGGGTTTGAAGATATATAATGATATCTGCATACCATGGATCAAACGTACTGATTAGAAAGAGAGATTCATCAACACGAGAATCTTTTGCCGCAGATTTTGTATTGGTATGGGGAAAGTCACAACAATTCAATGAAAACCAAAGATTTCTTTGATTTAGATCTTTCGAACTCCAAATCAAATTCTTGTAAAATCACTATCCATTTGGAATATTTTCACCCTAGCAATTTCTTGGTAAGAATATACATCATGGGGTTGAAATCTGAGATGACAGATGTTTTTTGCAAAATGATATATTGATGAAAACATTGAAAAACTTGAACAACTGCCAAAGCTAGGTTCTCCACATGTGCTTTTTTGATCTCATTTGTAGTGATATTCCTACTCAGATAATAAATCACATGTTCACTGCTAGAGACAACATCTTGACCTAACACCATGCCAATGGTGGCATTAGGTGCAACTAGGTATAGAAAGTAATCCCGATGATAATCAGGTGGATGAAACAATAGTGTGTTAGTCAATGCGTGTTTTAATGCATCAAAAGTTTTTGAGCAAGCTCATCCCAAATAAATGGAATACCTTTTTTCAACAGTCAGTTAAAACTCTGGGTCAATTCAGCATAGTTATGGATGAATCTACACAAAATGTCTGTTTTCCCCTGCAAACTCTAGACTTGGTAAATACTAGAAGGAGCAGGCAAGTTCAAAATTTCCTCTACCTTAAGGGGATCGAAACAAATGCCTTCTTTTGAGACTATGAATCCTATAAGTTGACTGGATTGTATGCAAAAAATGCATTTGTGTGGATTCAAACGAATATTGTAGTGCTTGCATCTATTGAAAACTACTTTCAAATGCAATGGGTGATCCTTCCTTTTCATTGAATGAGCTAGTAGGCCATCTAAATAGGGTTGAACAATATGTTTGATATCATGACATGCATAATGCATTTCTCATTGAAAAGTTGCAACAACATTTTTCAAGCCAAATGAGAGTTTGTGATAGGAAAAGGTTCCCCACGAATAAATACATGTAGTTTTATGCTGATTAGTAGGGAGTATGTTTATTTCATTGTAACCGGAAAAACCATCCATGAAAGAGAAAATCTCATTTCCAGCACAATCATCAACAATTTGATCGATATACGGGGTTGGATAGTTGTCTTTGGGATAGACTTTATTAATGTCCCTGTAATCAACACATACTCGAATAGTTCCTTGCTTTTTAACAAGTACAATATTTGATACCCAATCAGTTAAAGGAATGGGGTAAATGAATCCTTACTTTAATAGCTTCTCAACCTCATTTTTATAGCAACAACCTTTTGTGGATGCACTGGAAGCAATCTTTGCCTGACACACTTGGTATCTGGGTATGTCTTGATTTCATGTATTACAATAGTAGGTTCGATTCCTAGCATTTCTTTGTAAGACCAGGAAAAAATGTCATGGAATTCCTCAAATAGGGCTTTGTATGTCTGAATCTCTTCTAAAGAACAAGAATCTCCTATATGAATAGTTTCAGTAATTCCTAGTTTCACCGAGATGTCTAAAGGTACCATTGCCAATATGTTTCCTAAATTCTTTTTAGAATCAGAAGAAAAGATAGCTAAGGGTCATTGGGGATCAATAATAATATCTGGTGAAAACATAGACGATAAACTATTCTGAATTTTGTCAAGAGAAGGTAAGAAATATGAGCGATTATGATGATTATCCCATGGCATTTCATCCAAAGTCATTACTTCCATAATACGTTCATCAGTTTAAAATTATTTATCAAAAAGATCAGGAATTGAAATTGGTTCCAGACATGAAAAATGAGAATATTCATTGATGATTGTATTCATTCGATCATTTTTAGATTTTGACAGGTTGGAAAAATATTGGACTTCCTGATAAGGCAACTCAAAAGGACTAAGAGGCATCTCACTGTGGTATAAGGTCAATTCCAACTCTGAGGGCACTTTCCAAGGATCCAAAGATTCAAAAGTACTTGATGTAATCATATTAACCTGGGCAACATTATGAGGAGGATTTGGTGGAGGGAATGTGAAATTTCCTGTTAAAGATGATTCTTTAAGAAGACCAACACCAACTTCTTCATATGGAGTAGTCGATTTTCCAACAGAAGGAATACCACCAGTAGAATTACAGTCTGAAGTGTAATAGGACACTTGGTCTACTTTCACAATTTTTCCTTTGACAAGGAAACATGATCATTTGAAAAAATGATGAGACCATTACCGACATGGCATAAATCCAACTTCAGCCAAGTAAAAGGTTATAATCACGCTGAGCATCAATAGCCTCAACTTCAATTGCAACTATTTTACCTTCTATTTCTATAGGTAAATCGTTTAAAATTCCAAAAGGGTGAAAATCTATTCCATCAAAGGCTTTCAAAGTCGTGGGATGTTGATTGATTGTTGGAGAGCCTAAATATTTCCAACAATAAATGGACATAATACATGTAGATGCTCCATCATCAATTACTATCTGGAAAACGTGTCTAGTTTTGACATGGACTAGTATCTGAAAAGCCAGTTGATGTGGGAGCCGCAGTACGTGATTTTCAAGATAAAAAATAATTAAATTAGAGTCTTGTAGATATATTTATCTAATAATTGATCAAATGAATTTCCTTTGTGCTGGATAATGTGCAGCACTTCAAGAGTCGACATTGCTAAAGGTGACATAGCTAAATATTAAACAATGTTGTAATTCTGGAAAGGCCTAGGATGAGGGTTAAAGGCTAACTTTCGAATAACACCCTTAGGGGGGTGGTCGAATTACTATATCATGGTTAGGTTTTTCAATGTGTGATGGTTCAAAAATAGGATGAGTAGATGTGGAAGTTTGACTAGGTGAACTGGAATCATCTCCGTCTTCAATAGGAAGTTTAGATCCAGAGTCTTTAGATCTCGTTGTTTCCATAACCTGCGAAGACATCATCATGATATCTGCTGATGTGGAGGAGGAAGATTGGTTATGAGAAACCATTTGACTATCTTGTGGAGGGAAAGGGTCCTTCAAAACAGTAGGGGTGGTTGAACCTTTAACAAATTTAGAAACTGCGGCACAATGAGGGCACTCCTTAGTGTAATGATCTTCATCACAGATTAGAAAAGGATAACGAGGTTTATTCTTTTCATCAAATGGTTCTTTCTTGTTTGATTTATCCTTAGGAGAAGTGTCTTTTTTAGATTTTCCTTTTGCCTTTTTCTTACCTCAATACTGACTATTTTTGCCAGTAGATGATTCTAGGACGCTTATTTCAGAAGTAATTTTAGGAGAAGGATCTTCTTCGGGTGAATCAGATAAAGCCAAAATATGAGTTTTCTTATGATTATTCTTTTTATTCTTAGATTTTTGGCTCACAAAATCAATCATACCATAAGCGGCATGTGATCCTATAAGGGATGGGTTGGTTTGACCAGGATGAGGAAAACATGGGATCTTCTCATACAAAGTTCTAGAATCAGTATAAACAAGATCCAAGTATTGGGCATGAGAAATAACTTTCTCTTGAGTTACAACACCTCCTTTGGAAACATCTTCAGTAATCATCGACAAAAGATATTTTATGAACCATTTGGCCAAAATTTGGTCTGGGATATAAATTTTAACCAAACGCCATCTTCATCTTCATTCATGAATGTGACCTGAGATATAGGTAGACATTGATTGTTTTAAAGAGGTTAAAATTTCAGTTCCATGATCGTATCAAGTGGGTAACTAAAAATGTGTCAAAAAAGTAGTAGCAAGGACGTTGAATGTACCAAAGGAAGCTTGCAGAAATTCTACATACCATTTGGCTACTGAACCACTTAAGCTCATTGAAAAATTTGTAATGTAATAGAATCATCGATCAATGAGTTCAAAACACACCAAATATTATAAGTCATAACATGATTTGATGGGTCTTCTCATGATTTACCTTCAAATTTAGGAATATCACTAGGCAACTTCATAGGGATTTTCAACCAATATGGTAAATAGTAAATAGGATCATTCATTAACCGAGATAGGTTCGGTAAATCCAAAGTTGCAATAAATGGTAAATGACGGTTAGGATCTTTTTGTGCATATTGATAACCCTAAGGGGCGAGTCTTGTTCCAGGAGGAGAATATCTAGGATACCCTGGAATAGCCTGAGCATTTGGAATTTTCATACCTCCTGGATATCCAAGATGAGTCATACCAGTTTGTGGTTGAATAGGTGCTTGAAAAGTATGACTAGGGTTGATTCTAGTACAGTTGACCTTGAAATAATTAATCTTGAAAAGGTTGGCCTTGAAAAAATGGACTCTGAGGTTCACCTTGCAGAACCTTCCCTTGAAATGACGTTTACACATATGGTATACTACACTGCACCTTAGGTATTTGGGCTATAGAATGAATTGTATAAGAATTTTGATAAGAAGATACTTGAGGAATAGTCTGAGTAATTGGATGTACCATTACTTGAGATGAAATGGGAGTAGTTACCTATGATACTCCTGGGATGGGAGTTCGTGGTGAACTCGTAACTGGAGTTTGAACAGATATTGGCACAATAGACTAAACTGGGTTTTGCGGAGTACTCGGGATAGGTTGATGCAATGGTTTTTGAACTGATGTCGATCAATAACCCTGAAAAGGTTTTTGGACTTGAATAGGAATTCCTTGAATAGGCATTACATGGATAGGTTATCCAATAGGCTAAACAAGGTGATAATTGGGCTCTTGAGGAGCAACTAGAAATATCTGTTGCTTATATGACGAATTCCAAATAGTGTTCATTCCAGGGAACGAAGTACCAAAAATGGGTTGAGATACAAAAGGTTGTCCTATATTGGTTTGAGGGACCTAACCATAAAGTGGATAATTTCTGGTAGGAGGTTTCCCTCCACCTGTAGGATAAGTTCCAACAAAAGGTGGTCCTCCTAGAGGAGGATATGATGGCAGTCGCCCAGGCTAGTAATTACCGCCTGTTGGGTTTGTTTGAGGATTACCTACATTGCCGGAAATCATGTTTATATACTAATCAGATGTCAAACCTTAAAGTGTAGGATCAGTTAACCCAGTTCAAGGTTAAATATTGACTTGAGGGAGAAGCATTGATGGGCCACCATATAAAGTCCCAGAAAGAGATTGATATCCATGAGGCACTATTGGGATACCATATAAAGTTGACTCTAGAGAGGTGGAAAACATAGATGTGCTTGATGACATACTTCTAGAATCCATTCTAAACCAATCAAATCCTAGTACAATGGAGTGAGGAGTAATGTATTTGTGGAATACCTTGACCTAGAAACTTTAAGGGTGTGAAATACCAAGGGTCAGTGTGAAGAGATCTAAAGATAAGTTTTGAAATGTTTGTTTGATCATTGGTAAAAACTGGTGTATGAGGTGATTCTTCCTTTTAGTCTGATGCAAGTTCTTCGATACTAATAAGACGAGGAGGAAGACTATCAATAATAAGTTGTTTTACATGCGGCGAATGTTGAGGACTCGGAGTAGGAGCTATAACAGCTGAAGATGACTCGGGCTTAGAAATGTCAGACTCAGGTTCTTTTAGCTGGTTCAGTTAATCGTGAATCTAAACCTATACATTATCTGATTCTGCTTAAATAAATTCAGTAATTATTAAATCAGTTTCTTCTAAGTGCGATCCTAATTTTTGAGGTTAATCAAGTTCAGATTTTGTCACTTCAGATCCTAGAATAGTATATTTTTCTAGTTGATTTAGTTCAATGCATGTTACATTATATTCTATAATAGTTGAAGTTTCAGGTTCTCCTATAGTCCTAGATCCTAATGATTTTGATTTTTCAGCTTTGATCTTTTCTAACTGATTCGTTGTATACTCAGGGGGTTTCCTTAGCATTCTATGTGATTGTTTCGGTAATTTAGCCACAATGAAATCTTTAATTAATGATTTACACAATATTTAAATTACACCTAAAGTCTCTAAAAAGTAAAAACTACAAACAAAATAACACACGCTAAAAATCTAGGAGTTCAAACCACACAAACTGACTTCTCACAGAGATCTATAATTATTAGTTAGTGATGAAATCCAATGTCACAGAGACCAAGGTGAAAATATTTATAGAGATGAGTGTTTGAAACTAGTTACCCTAACAACCTGCTTAATGAAACAATATGGGGCAAGTAAATTATCTTATAACATCTCGAGCAAATATTACCCTTCAAAAAGTCCAAGTGAGTCTAGTCAACATCTATTCCAAGTATAGTAGAACCTTCCCTTCGTCGTCACCTTAGGTAGAGCCCTAGGATTATGGTCACTGAGTTTACCAAATAAAACAATTTTACCTAGGGGGAAATTGTAGATCGGATGTACACACAATGGCAAAGTAACAAGCTCAATCCCCTTGAAGGCTCCTCCACATGATCAATTGGAGGTTTACTTTCAAGTGACCCCAAGTACCTTTCGGTGCCATTGTAATACATGCAAATCACCCTATCATAGATAATGAAGTGGGTACGATCACTTCACCAGATCTTACATGATCTTGTGCTTAACTCATGTACAAGAAGAGCTTCTTGAGAGAAAAACTGAAATAATTGGATTTTCTCTCCCTACTGCAAGATTCTATTTTTTTTTTTTTGTATCTTTGGAAAGTTTACTCACTTTCCTATTCCAAATCCCTACATTTAAGCTACTGTAAGTGGCGAGAGCCCTAAAAATATAAAATTCTAATTGAATTTTAATTAACGTTGTGTCATTAAGCTGTTATTAACTCAGTAGGTGATGAAAGTGAAGCTTATGATATTATGACACAACCCAAAATCCTAATGCAATCGAACATGAAATTTTCATTTTTTTAATTCAATGAAGTTCTAATTAAGAGAAGGCAAGAGTTTCTTTGATTTTTCAAAATGAAATAAAAACCTCAAAACTTCATGAATCCTTTATAATACAGCTAATTTCATTTCCAATGCAATGAACATGCAGAAATAAACTAAGATCCAAATTTTCCTAAAGATCAAACAAACCAAAAATACCCTTTATCATTTATCACTCAAAACTTTTAAACACACAGAAATCAATCAAGAGTTGGAGAAAAATGCATTTTCCCTATGAATGCTTTGATCTAATGATATCAAGAGTGTAATTGTGAAAAAATCCAAGTTTGAAAAGAAACAATTCCTTCAATCATTCAAAAATGACAACAATTCTTCAAAAAAACATTAAATCTCGAGAAACACTTAATTTGTAATTAAATAAGAATTTGAACATAATAAGAAATATTAAGAAGTAGACTAGTATTTTTGATACAAAATAAAAGGAGACTGTAACCCTAAGAATAACTTATCTCTTTTTTATCAATGAGAAAACCAACTAGACAAAACCTTAATCAGTTTTTTGCAAAAGAGACTACTTCTCAAGAAAACTTAACAAAACACTCAAACGAGTTCAGAAGAGATGTTAAACAATCTAAACAGACATAATGACACTTTTAGAAATCAAAATTTAGATCATGGTTGAGAGAAAAGATAAATTTTCAAAAATTTCAAAGGACTGCACGTGTTAACAGTGTAACACAATGTGCACGCGCTTGGTTTCTAAGGGAACAATAGTGCAGAGTTGTGTTATGTACCTGAACAAAAACAACATAGGGGTCATAAGCCCAAGAAAAAATAAAAATTTAGACAATCGACCATATAGACCTAACAAGTAATTATTTTATGAAGACTCTAGTGAAGCTAACCAAGAAGGATCCGAAAAAAAAACTAAGGAAAATAAAGAGGAAAGTAACGTTCCCTAGTGGAGTCACCAATTTGTTAGGCAGATAAATCCCTCTTGCTGACAAGAGAAATCTCCCTAAATCCTAGACAGAAACTAGAAACAAATAGACAATTGAAATGAACCTTTCCCTAAGTTAATATCATTTGAATTATGGATATAAAAGATGGTAAATGAGCCTCTTACCTATTTGTGAAATTCTTGATGAAGATCCCTTGTTGTGTCTCAATGCAGCCCTTCAATGCTTGATAAAACCTGCAACCATAAACATAAGAAGGATCAAAATCATATGTGACATAATAGTTCAAACAAACTTAACCTAATGATCAAGGAGATTAGGAATTGAAATTTCTTTAATGAACATCTAAATAATTATAGACCATTCATCATTCTGATAAGACAATTCAATGGGGAAAAACATTCATTTGTATTAATCAAAGATAAAGAAGAGCCTTACAACCTTTTCCTTGATGTAGTGAGGTTCCTCCCAAGTGCATCCAATCTCCTCCTTAGATGATAAGCTTTCCAATCTCAAACTAGCAGCATAAGTTTATCTTCTCTGAGTTCTGACCTCCTCAATCCTTCTTCCCTCTAGTCATTTTATAGGCCAAGAGGAAGAAGTTTTAGATCCAAAAGAGGAGGGTGAGATCCTATAATTGAGGGATTAGGGTTCCTTGAGGAAAGGGATTAAGATCCATCATCTTAGGGTTATGGCTTGAATAGGCATGACCTGGAAGCTTTCAATTGGGATATATTCGACCAACTATGTTTTTAGAATGTAATTTTTTTATTTTTACTTTCTTTGATTCACCTGTGCAATCCACAGCGGCAGATAGACCGCAGTTATGCAATGTTCCCATGGATAAGTTCAGAGAATGTGCAAAAACTTCTAGGTAAGAGAGTGCAGTCCCTACTTAACAAAGTATACAAGCCTTTTTGTCCCAAAGTTCTCATCTTCTTTAAGGTATTTTCGGTTGTTTTACCTCTAAGGGAGTTCAATGAAATATGTTCACAGATGGTGAGAAATTTGTTTATATTGATCAAGTGTCATGGTGACAAAATGATGTGTAACAATTTTAGAGGAGCATGATTTTTCTTGATAGTATCCCACCACCATATTTTATGACCTATAATAAGAGAGTCAAGTAAAGAGTCATAATCAAGCTTTGATGTGAAAGCTCCATTTCTAGGGTATTTTGACAAGTTGAGTTCATCCTCAATGCCATCTTTGATTCTAATAAATATTGATGTTAGAATACCAATATAGGCATCCCATCACTCAACAATATGACCATTTAAACCTAGTGTTATTGAGGATTTTCAACTAGTCTAGCCCCAGGGATAGCAAAAGTAGTACATTATGTTAGCCATATGGAATACATTGGCCTAATGAAGATGTTCAACAAGATGGGTGGGAAGGTGGAACCTATTTCTAGAACCCATCTAAGGATAAAGTTCATTTTTTTCCTATTTTTCATTGCCTATGAACTTGGTTGTCCATAATCTAATGAGGGGAAAATCCAACACCAATTTTTTTCACATATTTGACTATCTAGAGGATTTTTGAGGCTGTATAAGCTAGTCCACAAAAGATAGGGAAAGATGATATTTGGATTCGAGGAATTTTCCTAAAAAAGGAGAGTTATGAATTATACTCAAGATATTTCGAGTTGCCCCTACTTTACTGAAGTGAAAAAAGGAAGAATTGTGAATTATACTCCAAATATTTCTAATTAACCTTACTTTATTGAAGTGAAAATTTCTTTTTACTCCCGAGCCTCCCAACTTCTTGGGGAGTGCTATCTTTTTCCATTTGACCAATGACATACTACTTGATTATCTAGCCCCTAACCAAAGGAAATGAAATCATGCTTTGAGAGATTATTTTTGGGACATTAGCGATAAAACACTAGTAAACATGTAAACTTTCAAAAACTTCTTTTAAAAGAATTAGGTAGCCTCCTTTGGAAAGGAATTTGTTAATCCATAACGTGATTCTATTTTTAATCATTTTGTAGAGCCAAAACTAATATGAATATCGTTAGTATAAAATTTGTTTTAAAGCTTTAAATACTTGAAACCATTTTCCAAATAATGGTTAGGAAAAGGAAAAGGTGACCTAAAGAAAAAGCCCTAATTAGATGTGAGTGGAGAAAAAAACCTATTTTTAATAGTTAATGCAAAGTATTTTTTTTCTCAATGTTCCATGACGATATAGAGAAATACACTACCAAAAAGCTACACATTTATAAATTATAAAATTATGTGACGATTCCATGTATGTTTCCTCGTTCAAATGATATTTTTACTTTTTATATATAATTGTTGGGAAAACTTTAATAAGCTTTGAAAATTAATAATAAATATGGGCGCACATATATTATTATTGTCATGTATTAAAAATTGAATTATATGATGGGAACTCTTATAAGGGTTATTGTTCAATTTTCGAAATCTGTAAAGAATATTATTTAATCAAATATAAATATTAAATTATATATATATTATATATATATATATATATATATATAAATTTTTATTATTTTGATAAGTATATATATTTTGAAATAGAGTTTTTTATTTTTTAATTTAATAATTATTAGGTGGATGTTAGGATTTAATTTTTATGAATTTTTTTTGGTAAGCTAAGAAGATTTAAATTATATTATTTTGAGATAAAATTTGAGTATAATATAGATGGATGTTGGAGATCAGATGCACAGCAATAAAAAACAAATACTCAGCAAATAACTCATGCACATAAAGACACAGCAATTAACGTGGTTCACCCAACCAATCTGGGCTACGTCCACACAACATAGGCATCGACAATTCTTTATTAATCAAACAGGAGATTACATAAATCAAATCTTCACAAACTCTCACACTACTACCAAACCATCCGTATGGATACCTGTTATATAGCAAGGAGAATTTAACTGCCTCATAAATCCTCTCAACTCAAATTTAGGATGCATTAAGTCCTTCCCAACAAACTGGAGCTAATCTAGGAACTAATTCCTATTGTTGTCATCTACTGAGATTTTGCCTATTTTATTCAAAACAGAAAATCTCAACAATCTCCACCTTGAAAACAATTAGCCTGATGCCTTATTATTATTTTATCTTTTCTGCAAGCCAAGAGAAGCCAAACACCAGCGCAGCTTCTCTAACAAAACTGGTTTCGTGAACATGTCTGCACAATTCTCCTTTGTATGCACCTTTTCAAGAGAGACTCCCCTTTCAGTGATAACCTGTCTTACAAAATGGTATTTGATCAGTATATGCTTTGATTTACTATGATAGGCCGGATTCTTAGCCAAATGTATTGCACTTTGACTGTCACAAAATAACTTGATGTTGTCCTGCAACCTACCAAATTCACCAAACAAACCTTTCAACCAAACCGCTTCTTTGCAAGCATGAGAAGCAGCGATGTATTCTGCTTCAGTAGTGGATAAAGCAACAATGTTCTGTAGCTTTGACATCCAGCTAATAGCTCCACCTGCAAGAGTAAAGACGTACCCTGAAGTTGACCTTCTCTTATCCAAATCACCTGCAAAATCGGAATCAACATATCCGCAAACAAATTCACTACTCTTATTGTAAGTAATACAATAACTACTTGTGCCTCTCAAGTACCGAAGCACCCATTTCACTGCTGACCAGTGTTCTTTACCCGGATTTGCCATGTACCTGCTGACAACCCCAACTGCATGTGAAATATCTGGTCGCATACACACCATCGCATACATTAAACATCCTACTACATTAGCATATGGAATTCGAGACATATAATCCTTTTCTTCGTCTGAATTAGGACATAAACTCGAAGAAAGCTTGAAATGGGAAGCGAAAGGGACTGACACAGGCTTCACGTCATTCATACCAAACCTCAAAAGTATTTTCTCAATATACTTTTGTTGTGATAGCCATAGCTTACCATTGCTCCTGTCTCTGAAAATCTCCATGCCCAAAATCTGTCTTGCTGCTCCTAGATCTTTCATATCAAATGTCCTTGCCATCTGAGCCTTCAACCTGTTGATTTCTTCTATGCTTTTGCTTGCTAAAAGCATATCGTCAACATACAATACTAAGATAATGAATATGCCATTTTTCAATTGCTTAAAATAAACACAATGATCATATTCACTTCTAACATATTTCTAACTCAACATGAAAGAATCAAACTTCTTATACCACTGCCGAGGCGACTGCTTCAGGCCATATAATGACTTCTTGAGCCTACAGACAAATTTCTCATTGCGATGCTGAACAAACCCTTCCAGTTGTTCCATATAAATTTCCTCATCTAAGTCACCATGTAGAAATGCAGTCTTAACATCTAATTGCTGCAACTCTAAATCAAGCAAAGCCATTAATGCTAACACAATTCTAATTGAAACAATTTTAACCACTGGTGAAAAAATCTCATGAAAGTCAATACCGGCTTTCTGAGAAAACCCTTTTGCAACCAGCCGCGCTTTGTACCTGTCTTCCATATCATTCACACCCCGTTTCAGCTTGAAAACCCATTTACACCCCACAGTTTTCCTGTCTTTCGGAAGCTCAACCAGATCCCATGTGCCATTCTTACTTAAGGCCATCATTTCGTCCTTCATGGCTGCTTTCCACTTATCACTTTTCGAACCTTCTATTGCTTCCTGATAGCACAGAGGTTCATCGTCATTAGCAGTAAATGCAACAGAAGTGACATAATCATTATACCTTCTCAGTGGCCGTTTGATTCTTGTCGACCTCCTTAAGGATGTTTCTGGCGCTTCCTTGATTGGCTGACTACCATCTGTAGGAACTTCTTGCCAATCAGTATATGAGACCTGTTCATGATCTAAACCTGAACCCTGTTCATGTTCTGATTTTGAAACCTGTTCATGACTAGTATCTGAACTATGGTCATCATGACTATCATTAGAAATGCTATCAAACTGAATGTGCTGAAAATCAGATACATCATCCTGTTTCAATCTACTATCTACATCTAACTGTACAAGAGAGGATTCATTAAACTTTACATATCTATTGATGATGATTTTGCGGGTAGTAGGATCCCACAATCTATATCCCTTTGTTCCAACACCATACCCAACAAAGATATACCTTTTAGACTTTGGATCTAATTTAGTTCACTGATGTTTAGGCACTAGAGCATATGCATCACAACCAAACACTTTGAGTTTAGAATAGTCACAAGGGTGTCCTTTCCATACCTCTTGCGGAATCTTGCAGCCTATCGCCGTTGATGGAGATCGGTTTATCACATAACAAGCTGTTGCCACTGCTTCCGTCCACAACTCCTTTTGCAACCCGGCGTTACTCAGCATACTCCTTGCTCTCTCTAGAAGAGTCCTGTTCATGCGTTCAGCAACTCCATTCTGCTGAGGAGTATAAACCGTGGTCTTATGTCTCTCGATCCCTGCATCCTTGCAATAGCTGTCAAACTCCTTGGAAGTAAACTCACCACCATTGTCAGTTCTTAAACATTTTATTGTTCTACCAGTGCTGTTTTCTACCAATGCTCTAAACTACTTGAAAACTGAAAAAAACATCAGACTTCCTTTTCAACATGTAGACCCACACTTTCCTATAAAAGTCATCAATGAATGATACAAAATATGATGAACCACCATATGAAGTTGTAGGAGCTGGACCCCAAACATTTGAATGGATATAATCAAGTATGCCTTTACTAGTATGTTTGCCTGTTTTAAACTTTTGTTTACTTTGTTTTCCAAATAGACAATGCTTACAGAAATCTAACTTTCCAGACTTTAGATTTGGAAGTAACTTGCGATCAGCCAGAATTTTCAACCCTCTTTCACTCATATGCCCCAATATTTGATGCCATAAGTGAATGGAACTACTGTCATGTTCAGACACCGTAGACACATAATCTGACCCTGTACTTCCTTCTAACTGAAATAGATTTCCTACCTTCTTAGCTTTCATAACTAGTAAAATTCCTTTGTAAATTTTCATTACTCCACCTTGAATTACAGTTTTATATCCATTTGAATCAAGTGCTCCTAATGAAATCAAATTTTTTCTTAAATCTGGTACATGCCTCACATAAGTTAATATTCTAGTTGCCCCATCAAACATTTGTAGTTGTATGCTCCCAATCCCAACAATATTACATGTTACATCATTACCCATGTACACCACTCCATCATTAATTGATTTATATTCCTTAAACCATTCTTTATGGATACACATGTGGTTTGATGCACCGGAATCTAACAACCAATGTTGACCATGATTTGACACATTAACTGATAATACTTCATCACTCATACCTGAACCAGATGTCGAACCTGTATCTGTCGTATTTGCCTCCTTCTTTTCTGTCGAAGAATCTGCTTTAGAAGTTTGTTGCTGTCGCTTCCAACAGTCCTTCTTTAAATGCCCTGATTTGCCACAAAACCAACACTTTAGCTTACTCTTCTTCCCTTTCGACTTTGAACGTGAGTCGCTCGGCCTCCTGGAGTGTCTTTCTTTCGAACGACCTCTAACCATCATAGCTTCTGATGTAGAGGTTTCAGAATGCGACCTTCTCCTTGTTTCTTTCGATAATAAGGATGCAACTACATCATCAAACTCAATAGTTTCTGATGAAATAAGACTTATAGAAGTAACAAAATGATCCCATGATTCGGGCAACGAGCACAATAAAGTAATAGCTTTATCCTCGGATTGAATATTTACCTCTATACTTTGTAATTGCACAAGAAGAGTATTGAAAGCATTTAAATGATTAGCAATCGATGTACCTTCCTTCATTCGCAAACTGTATAACTTTCGCTTCAGGAGAATCCTATTGGTTAAGGATTTGGTCATGTACAGTTTCTCCAGTTTCGTCCACAAACCAGCAGCTTTTGTCTCCGACACGATATTAAACAAGACATCATCAGCTAGACACAATCGAATAGCACTTATCGCTCTTTCATCCATCTCGGCCCACTCATTATCTGTGATGTTGTAAGGCTGTTTGGATTTGCCCAACAACGCCTTTGCCACACCATGTTGGACAAGCAAATCATACATCTTCACCTTCCAGATCTCGAAATTATTTTTGCCATTAAACTTCTCAATTTCAAACCGGGCACTTTGAGTTTTCGCCATCTTGTATCAGCAGAAAAAACACAATAATCTCCAAAAAACCAACTTTAAATACTAGCAATAAAAAAAAAACTGCCTATACCTTATAGCTGTTGCTTTCAAATATCATGGCTTATTACCATTTAAAAAACAAAAAAAAAAAAATTGCTTTGCAGCCCTGAAAAAATCTCGTATGCATGTTCAGTAAAAGAGAGAAATCAGTATCCTTTTAACTTTCGAGCAAAGTATGAATCACCAGTACTTCAGCATAAAGATTTCCAATAAACCGGAGATAATTCAATACAATCTTGAGTTCACACCATGCATGTTTAAGCATCCATAATTAGGCAAGATGTTGTCATCCTATGAAAATGCGATGGCATCCTTAAGAACATCTCTTATGGCATCGTAATTTCACCTTAAAAAACATCAATTCTTATAATACCGAAATCACAAAGCGAACTCGTTTTGCATTTGACTAATTTCTTTAAGGCATTAACACGCAGGACAGCCACGCTAGCAGTGAAGTGAATTAAATACCAACAATCACATACGCAGGTTGAAATAAAAAAAACCTCTACTACACCAGCGCTGTCATACCACCTCCAGCGTCAACGAAAACAGGTTTAGAATGCGGACCTGCGGGGATATGGCAATAATAAAACATATACACAGCCAGGTCTATTCCATTGAGCTTAGGCGCAGCCCGCTCCAACCGTTTTTTGCCCTGTGGCTGTCTTAAACTAACTCAAGATACAAGAATATGTTTTTCAACGCTCCAGGTTGTCGTTCAACGCACCTTCACGCAGCGCCAATTGTCATACGCCATCAACGCAGCACTCTGCATTCTGTAATCAGCTCTCTCATCAACTGTGCTCCAACATTCAATCAACGCAGGCGGACAGGAGTTCAACACAGTCAGCGTTCCACCTCCAACTGCTCTGATACCACTTGTTGGAGATCAGATGCACAGCAATCAAAAACAAATACTCAGCAAATAACTCATGCACATAAAGACACAGCAATTAACGTGGTTCACCCAACCAATCTGGGCTACGTCCACACAACATAGGCATCGGCAATTCTTTATTAATCAAACAAGAGAGTACATAAATCAAATCTTCACAAACTCTCACACTACTACCAAACCATCCGTATGGATACCTGTTAGATAGCAAGGAGAATCTAACTGTCTCATAAATCCTCTCAACTCAAATTTAGGATGCATTAACTCCCTCCCAACAAACTAGAGCTAATCTAGGAACTAATTCCTATTGTTGTCATGTACTGAGATTTTGCCTATTTTATTCAAAACAGAAAATCTCAACAATGGATGGATTTGGTTTGCAACTACCAATAGCACAAAAGTAAAATTGTCATATTGCTCGTATTGTTTTAATTCTGAAGGTCTAATATTTTAAACCGTAAAGTCTGAGATTTTAAATGGTAAAGAAGACTGTCATTTTTCCCGTCATGTGGGAAGAATGCCCATTCTCATATAATGATTGTAGATCATAGTCAATTGGACATCTGGTTGATTCACACCCACATTGAGGAAGAATATTCTTAATATTAGTAACATATCAAAGATTGAGATTTATTTACAAAATAGTTATTCATTTTTTCTCTTTTAATTAAATGTGTTTTATTCAAAATAAATAATTATATTATAATGTATTTTTTTTAAATTAAATATATTAGTATATTTTTATAAATTAAATTAATATAAATGTGAATAGACATCAAAAAACTCACGTTATAATATATTTTGTATTACTAAAATTATAAAAATAAACTAAATTGTAACTTTATTTTTTTTTTTCCGAAAGTGGCAAAACCTATCAAACTCAGGTGTCAAACCAACAGTGAGGATAGCCATCTCTGGCTGCTATCCGCGAATGTTGGTTTGACTCATCACTGTTATCAAGGAAAACCACGCCACCTGTAATAACCCGCTGGTGGTCCGTAAGGGAGCAGGCTTTCGCTCCTGCCAAATGCCTCTGGGTCTTGGGCCGTTAACCTGTTTCCTTACGTCTGAGGAAGACGAGCTCTTAGCCAAGCAGAAGCAGTTTTACGGCATACTCCAGACCGATAAATTAAATTGTAACTTTATTATTATTATAATACAACATAATTATATATATGTAACAATATTTTTAATTATAAATATTATGAAAATTAAATTTTCATTATTTATATAAGTAAAAGAAATAATATTAATTTTTTTCATTATTTACATTTTCACATGTTACAGGTTTATTTTCACAAACTTTCAAAAATATATTTATAATATTATTATTTTGGTTCGCTTTAAAAACATCCGTAAACTTTTCAAAATATATATTTATTTATTTATATTAAATTGTTTTATTATTTTAATTTTTAGTACAAAACAAGCAAATGAAGCGATATAATGTCTTTGCCCACCTGGAAGATATTAATTGTTTTATTTATAATTTATATTAAAACACAATTATGAAACACATAAGTATTGTATGTAGCGTAATGGATACCGTTAGCAAAAAGAGTTGGTCACACGTTTCCAAATATCATGTCATAGAATATAAACATGGAAAAATGTTGGTGTTGTTAAAAAGAAAGTGTATCAAATACATAAAATAAAATGAAAGAGAAATAACATATATACTATATATTTAAATAAGAGTGTATCAATCTTTTATGAGTATTTTTAAATAAAAGTATATTATTATTTTTTTGAGTGTTTTGGAAAAAAAAAATATATATATATATATATATATAAAATATTTTAGAAATGTTTTTATTAATTATTTTTTATAAAATGGAATTAGTAAATTGATTAAGGGGTGAACATGATTATTTTTTGGTAAATATTCACTAGAGATTTACATGATAATTAATTTTTAGAAATAGTACTAAATCATTAAATATTACAAATAATATAAAAAATATTCAATTTATTATTTTCATAAATGGAAAGGGATTCAATAACCTATTTATTTTATTTATTGTGTTCATGAATAAAAGATTTAACTTACATAACTAAATTGTCAAAGTCAATTATTTAAATGATAACAAATATAATGTCATTTTTATTAATCCCTGTGAGGGATAACTTTCACCTAAATTCTTATTAATGCATGAAGTTTTTACAAAATAATTGAAGCTCTCCCAAATATATTTTAGTTGTTTATTTATTTAAAACAACCTTTATATATATATATTTTAAATTTATCTTTTCCTTTTTTCATTGTCCGAACAAAGTTTATTGTCTGAACAAAGTTTATGGGACTAAATGACCTCTTGTATAAATCTATTTTTTTTCGATCTTTTGGTAGTACTGAAAAATCATTTTAAAAATAAGAAATTTTAACTTTTGTTAATAGCCCCTTTGATAGGAAGTTCTAACTCTGAAAACGTTGTTGTTGTAGTTAAAAAACCCTGACTTACATTGTTGTAGTCGAAAAAACTCCTACTACTCACTACCTCTTTTTAATTCACTGCTTCACAACCTTTCACCCTGCATCTAGGTAACCCTACTTAACCAATTGTTCACCTTGTATGCCTAGTACTAATGCTTTGAGTTCGCTTATTATCGACTTATCGCCTACATGCTCGGTTGCACATAGGCTGAGTGAAAATGATTGGGAGGATAGTGCAATCAACATTCAGAAGCGGATATGCCACAACCTCTTGCTTTCAATTACATACAAAGAAATCACACCTTGATCAAGACAATGGAAAGGTAACGAAATTAATAATTCTAATCAAATATTGTCTTAAGAATAGGAAGTCTGGTTAAAAAGGAAGTAAAATACATAAAATTTGAAGTAATACAAAGTAGACAATACACTTTGTTTAACAATTATCTTCTCCTATTATTTTTAAGGATTATGTAGTGAATATCAACACATTCTTGTAAAAAAATTACTAGTTTAAGCATTAATTTTTTTCAAAAAAGGTCTACACCAAGTTGCAATGAAAAATTAGAAATGATATGTTCTATTAAGAGGACTTGAACACAATAAATGATATGCATTAATTTCTATAAAGAAAATAAACACTCAGATTGGAGCTTTAGAAAAAATACTGTAGCATTATTTTACTAGAAACTCCTACCAAAAATTCACAAAATATATTAACACATGTTAAAATCTTTCACTAAATAATAAAATTCACACACATACTAAGTTCTTACCCTGAATTCTCCTCTTCTCCTCCTCATCATAAAGTTTCAATATGCCATATTGATGAAAAAGTTCCTTGGGATTATTTTGATAGAACCTATCCAGGCACTCCATCTAGAAGAGAGGATAAGGGAATTGCTTTCCTCTCCCTAGGCCACACCATTTTATTCAAAACTATAACTTGACATGTCACAAATAATTTTAGTGAACTTTTAGTCATTAAACTTCATTCAATCTCTTAAAAAAAGTGTTTAACAAATTCATATTACTGTAAATTTATTATTTTTCATTCAATAAGGAAACTTTATCTTGGAAAATTTTATGTCATAACTTTTATCTCGTGATATAAAAAAATTTGTAATTAAATTTCAATCATCCTTCTTTTTCGCATACTTATGAGGACAAACATATTGAAGCAAATTGGATTTCCAAAAAAAATTGAACCTCCAAAAAAGATGTCTTGGAAAATCTTTAAATTCAATAAAGGACAACTTCTTATATTTTTGAATCTTAGCTTTAGTTTTCTTTTTTTTCTCTATATATGAGATTATGGACAAATTATATAAAAACTGGATATTTTTTTTTAAACTATAAGTATATTTATGAAGAACACAAACATTGTTTTCTTTTTTAAGAAATGGATTGTTATAGGAAAGTGTTAGAGATAGTTTCTTAAATAAGTTTATATTTAATTACTATTTTTTATGAAGAATATTTAGTATCTTTTGTATAAAACTTTTATATTACTATTTTTTTATGAAGAATATTTAGTATCTTTTGTATAGAACTTTTATAATTTTTTTGAAATACCTCATTATATATGCTATTGTGATTTTGAAACTAACTTATTTTCATGAAACCTTAGTTTTAGCTTTATTTTTTCTATATATAAATTCATGAACCAATGATATGAAACCTTAGTTTTAGATTGTTTTTATATATAAAATTATGAACCAATGACACAAATACTTCTAATTTTTTTTGGTGCATTTTAGCAAATATGTGTATATTTATAAAGAACAAAGAAGTATACATTTTGGGAAATGGATGGGTATAGGAAAGTGTTGGAGAGTGTTTCTTTACTTATATTCTTAGTTATTCTCAGATGTTATGGTGTGGTGTTAATTTGATTTATATATATATATATATATATATATAAGAATTTAGTAAAAAAAAATTCTTAATGAAATTAGATGACACTAGTATAAATCAATTTTATTTAGAGAGAGCCAAGAGGGATCAAATATCTTGAGGTGAAAACTTTTTTAGAGTATAAAATTTGAACAAAATGTTTGCACCTAGACAATTTTGATCCTCTTGGGAAGAGAGAGAGAGTGTACCTCTAATTTTTCATTGTTTATGTTGCATTTTCGAATGTATAAAATGGATCAAAATTTACTTGAGCATAAAGTAGTGAGACTGTTTAAAATGTTTTAACTCTATTTTTTTCTTTTTCAATTTCTTTATATAATGTACATATAGTTCTTTTTTAACTTTCTAACTACTTTATTTCTCTATAAGGTTGATATAAGATTACGTTATTTCATATGGACATTGAAATATTTTATGTATGGTTGAGAGTGAGAGTGAAATAATTTTACCACTTCTCCTTAGTATAGAGATTAAGACTGAGATTATTGATGTTTTATAATACTTTTAATTAAACAAACTAGACATGTATATTCTTTTTTGTTTTTTATTATATATTTTATTTATGGTTGAGAGTGAGTGAAATATTTTTACTTCTCCTTAGTATGTTTACTGAGAGAGAGTGAGATTATTGATGCTTTATAATACTTTTAATTAAGAAAACCAAACATGTATATTCATTTTTATTTTATTATTATATATTTTATCTATGGTTGAGAGTGAGTGAAATATTTTTACTTCTCTTTAGCATGTCCACTCAAAATGAGATTATTAATGTTTTATAATACTTTTAACTAAACAAACCAAACATGTATATCCATGTATATATATATATATATATATATATATATATATATATATATATATATATATATCTTTTACTGAATTGTAAAATAAACTTTTCTATTCAATTAAAAAATATATATTATTTAATTTTTTATTTTTTATTTTTAAATATAAAAATAAAAATAAAATAATGTACAAAATTTTACCCATAAATAAAAGAGAAAAGTAATAAACATGAAAAGAACTGTGACAAAAACAAAAATTCCATGTAATGGTTGTTAAAATAGATGGGTATTTTTTGGATAACTAAAGTGAGTAAATGCCTGGAAGCGTAGTCCGCATTGATTTAATGGGAAAACTAAAGACCTAATTCTTTTCTTTTCTTTTTGACAAATTCGGTTGCTATTATAAATCTGAAAAAAAGAGGGAGACTGAGCTCCTGAAATACATGCTAAGGTACCAAGAAGATCTAGGGAAGAAGGAGTTACAACTTAAGCAAAATTCCTCCTTAATCCTGCCTTTTGGGCTTCTAAAAACCAAATACCAAAGGTAAATCCTAAAAAACTGCAGTAATAAATAACATCATTTACAAAGCATATCAATCTATATTACTGTGCCTGATGTGACGAGCAATGGATTCTTCAGGTTTGTTGTTGGCGCCGACTTGCTTCAAGCTTGACGAACTTGTTGAAGCTGCGTTTTTCTTTTCTACTGTTCCTTTTCTGCTGTTCCTTTTGTGTTGTTCCTTTTCTGCTATTCCATTTTTTCTGATGTTCCTTTTCTGTTGTTCCTTCAGGAAAAAGGAACAACAGAAACCAAAGGTGTTGTTCCTTTAGATCAGCAGAAGAAAAAACCAATGGGAGGAAAGCTCTGGAAGACCTGAGGACAAAATGAGAAGGGGAAGAGAGGAGTGTGAATAAATAAGATGGGAGGTGCAGAGGATTAAGCAGGGAGGAGGAGTCACGGGAGGGAGACAGCGAGTGCGGAATAGGAGTCATGAAATGAGATAAGCCGACGGGTTTCATGTTTGCAAAAGAGGGGAATGTATTTTCTGAAAGAAGGCAGATCATCGAGCAGATAGAGTCTTGGACATGGATCATGAGGATCTTGAACCAGTTCCAAGTGTCAGGGATTTCTGATTTGGGGGCTTGGAAAGAACAGAGGAGGTTCGATGTCATGGTAGATATTGATGAGATTCCTCATTATTGCAACGTAGGCTACCCAGTGGTCTATTGCATGCCCTGTTGGCAAGAAGGTCAGCATCCTTATTGAATGTACGAAGGATGTGACGGAAGGTCAGAGTGATGAAAGACTGGCTCAAATTTTTGCACATGCTGATGGACTGATGGAGAAGGATGTTGGGCGAATCTTTGTTTTGAACCATGAGGCCAATAACAGCTGCTGAATCTCCAAAGATGTGAGTTGTGTCTATACCGAGCTTGCTGAGCTGAATGAGGCCTTGATACAGGGCTAAAGCCTCAGCCCTATTGTTAGAAAGGTGCCCGAGCCCCCATTCATATGAGACCATACAATCTCCATTGGCATTGCAAATCACTCCACCTGCTCCAGCAATCCCAGGATTCGATTTTGAGGCACCGTCGAAAAAGAGGTAATAAGTGTTGTAGTTTTTAAGCCATGTAGCAAATTCTTCCTCCTTAAGACGGATTTTCCAACTGTAATACATTTTACTTTGCCTGCTGCTGGTGGTGGCCTCAACCTAATTACTATTATTTCTGTTCAGTATATAGCCAATGAAAATTCGCTCTTCCACATTAAGATTAGTGATGTCCATGCTTCTGCAGTTTTTGACTGAAATAGTTTCCAAAGCAAGACTCCTTGCTTTGTTGCATAGATTCCTAGTGATTGTTTCCTTGTCCTTAAAAACTTTACGGTTTTTGGCGAGCTAGATAGACCATAAAATAGTGAGGGGTAGGGCATCCTAGAGCCTTTTTACTGTGTTGTGTTTTCTTTGTTTCCAAGGGTAATTTTTCCTCCATTGTTGAATAACCTCTCCTACGAAGTCCTGATCACTCCAAGGGATGTGATTGTTATGGGATATACTTCTCTAGCAAACTTTAGCAAAAGGGCAGGCAATAAAAAGATGTTGTATAGATTCTTTGTCAGATTGACAGTTAGGACAATGTGAAGGACCAATAATACCCCGCTTCTGAAGGTTATCAGCAGTGAGTATTTTCCCTTTCAGAAGGGTCCACAGAAAGAATTTAATTTTGGGTAGAGCTTCAGATTTCCAAACCATTTTCCAACGGTTCCAAGTGGTCATGGGGTAATGGTTGTTGTAAATGTACTGGTGAGCAAATTGAATGGTATACTTTGAGCCTGACAGGTCCCAGCGAAAGCCATCAGGTTCATTATTTTTAATTGGAGCTATACTGTGCAAATGATATTGAAGAGCTTGAATACTGGCCATGAGATGAACAGGAATGGTTGGGAATGTCCATCCTGACCATAAATTGGAGTGGTTGTCCCACAGAGAGATCTGGTCTAGGTGGTGAATTCCTATACTATTAAAATAGGTGAGAATGGGAATGACTCCAGCATGGCTGTTTAATGGTTGCCTGCCCATTATTTTGTCTGATCCAATATTGATATTAGCACCTCCTTTGGGAACTTTGGAGATATTCTGGATCATGAGAGGAATTTCTTTTTTACATAGACGCCAAATTTTGGAAGAGTCTCTGATAGGGATATCCTGATCAAGGAGTTGCTGCCTTGGGAAATTTAGGTATTTGACCTCCAACACTCGTTTCCACCAAGCCGAGAGACCAGTGATAAGCCTCCAGACAATCTTGCCTCCAAAGGAAAGGTTAAGAAATTTGGGGGATCTAATCCCAAGACCACCTCTGTCTTGAGATTGGATGACCTACTTCCAGCTAACTAAATTGAATTTCTTTTTTGTCATTTTTCCCTCCTTGCCAGAGGAATTGGCGAAGGATGACTTCCATTTTGTAGTGGAAAGAGGCTGGAGCTTGAAGAAGAGAAAATTGATATAGAGGTAGGGAGGAGATACCTGATTTGAGAAGGATGAGGTGGCCAGCTGGGTTGAGCCAGATGGAACCCCAACGCTGCACCTTTCTCTTCATCTTGTCAATAACTATGTCCCAAACTTCAGCCTTCAAGGGACCTATACTTATTGGCAGGCCCAGGTAAGTGAAATGTGACCATTCATAATTGCAGGAGACCCCAAGGATAGTGGCTATGCTGTGCAAAACTTATGTTGAAGTGTTCCATCCATAAATACAACTTTTCCGCTGATTGACTTGACCACCCGAATACCTCATGTATTTGTCCAGTAGAAACTTAAATCGCCTGGCTATTATCGTGGATGCTCCTCCAAGTAAAAGGGTGTCATCAACGAATTGAGAGTGGTTAATGTTCTTTACACCATTCCCAAATTTTATTCCAGCGATGAGACCAACTCTCCGCTTGAAGTCCAGCGCTTTGCCAAAGGATTCAGCCATCAGAATGAAGAGGTAAGGTGAAAGAGGGCAACGTTGCCTAAGACCCCGCGAAGATTGAAAAGCAGTTCTAGGTCATCCATTAACAAGAGGAGAGATCCAGGGCCCAGAGATGCAAGCTTTGATGAGATTTAAAAAGGCTGCATCAAATCCCATCTTTTTTAAAACATCTAAAATATAGGTGTGCCTTACTCTATCAAAGGCGTTGGCTAAATCAAGTTTAAGGACAAATCCTTTCTCATTCCTAATTTGGCTTGAATGAACAACTTCTTGGACGAGGAGGATAGAGTCTGTAATTTGTCTATTGGCCAAAAAATCCCCTTGGTTTTCAGAAATGAGAGAAGGGAGAAAGGATTTGAGGTGAGAAGCAAGAATTTTTGTTAGAATCTTGTAGGACAAGTTGCAAAGGGAGATGGGACGGAATCGACTAAAAGAAGAAGGTCAATTTTCTTTGGGAATGAGGGCTAAATGAGTGGCATTGGTGTAACCACCGATTTTGGATTTCCGCTGGACCCATTTGAGCATTTTAATCAAATCTCTTTTTATAATTCCCTAGAAAGTGCGATAAAAGCAAATGGGGAAGCCATCAGGTCCTAGTGTTTTATCCAGCTGAAGTGCCCATATGGTTTTTCTAACTTCCTCCTCATCAATTTCCTTATTCAAGGTATCATTCATTTCATTGTTGATGCTTTTGGGAAGGAATTGTAGCAAGTCATCGTAATCCTCTTCATCTATTGTTTCAGTTAGAAGGTCCTAATAGTGGTTGGTAGCAGCCTGTCTAATGGCTTCTTGGGTGGTTTGAAGGTTACCTTCAGCGTCAAAGATTGAGCTGATGGTATTGCTTACTCTCTGCACAGTAGTCTGTTTGTGAAAGAAAGCTGTATTTTGGTCCCCTCCTTACAGCCAGAGTTGCCTCGATTTAGTCCTCCATTTAGATTCCTCCTCTATGTTTACACGGAAAAGATGAGAATATAGTTCGCTTTCTAGCATTTTGATCTTTTGGGTGAGGCCCTGCTCTTCTATTTCCTTTTGGACACTGTTTAGTGTATTTTTGATCTCCTTTTTTATCCTTTCAGGCTCCTTATAACTAATTTTCGCCCATTCTTTTATCGCATGTTTGGTGTTTCTAAGCTTGGATTCCCAAATGAATCCGGGAGATCCTTCTACATGCCGCCTCCACGATTTCTCCACAATATCTTTAACTGTTGTAATACCATTCCAAAGTGGGCTGTACTTAAACGGGATAGGTCCAAGAGGGCAATGCTTTTCCAGATTAAGAGAAATTGGATAATGGTCGAAAGCTGAACAGGGAATAATATCAGCGTACCCAGCAATGAAGGAAGAGAGAAGCATGACGTTAATGAGAATTTTGTCTAGTCTCTCCATTATGTTGCCTGTACCTAGCCTGCGGTTGCTCCAAGTGTATCTCCTATTTTTTGGAATGATATCAACTAGATCGTGGTCATGCATAATATCTTCTAGCTGAGTTCTGAAAGGATCCGGGGAGAAAATACCTCCTCTTTTCTCATTAGCATGGAGAACAAGATTTAGATCTCCTCCTAATATGACATTGGTATTCTCCTCTTCATTCATGCTGACTTTGATTTCCTCCCAATAACACTCCTTATCCTTGAAGTGGTTAGGCGCATAAATGTTGTATATAACTAGAATCTGCTGATCTTCTTCGTTGTCTAACACTGTTTGGATCCAATGCTGGTTAATAATTTTTGACTTATAATTCCAAATGTTTTGATTCCAGATTGTAGCGATTCCTCCAGAATCTCCCCTGGATTCACTGATGCTTCCATTGTACTGATTGTTCTGTTCAATGATTTTAGTCATATCCTACAGGCTTTGCTTTGTTTCCTATAACAAAAATATCCCTGGTTTTTCACAATAAATAAGATCTTTCAGGGCTGCAACTTTGGAGGGGTTCCCTATACCCCTACAATTCCAAGATAGGATTTTCATCATTGGGAGAGTGGTGTGTGGAGAGGTGCTCGCCCCCCTTGATCCTTGTGAGTTTTCTCCTTATCATTCTGTCCTAAGATGTAAGATTCAATAGGGCTTTGAGTGCCCATTGCTATGTCCTTTTGGGCATTCTCATCTCGGTGTTGTTTTGCAGATTTTATGCCTGGGCCAGGTTGCTTAAGAGAGTTGCTAGAGGCTCCATGGTCTTTGGATGAGCTCTTAGTGAGTCTGGAGGGGGGGTTCAAGGGAAGATTGGGAAGGGATAACCAGAGGAGGGGAAGGATCAAAGGCAGCTGAATGAATCGTGGGAAGATGTGAGGGATCCAAGGGTGGAGCATCGGATAAAATCGAGAAGGGATTGGAGGTAGAAGGGGGAAAGGGAGGGGAGAGAGAAGGAAGGGAGGATGAGGAGGGACGGGCAATCTTAGAGGTAGGGGGTTCAGATTCTGGTGGTGCTTTAGTTGAGGGAGCTGACTTTTTTTTTTTTTACTGTTTCCCATTGTTCTTCTTGTGGGTCATTTTCATCATTAGCAAGATAGGGAAAATGATTGGAAAAGTGGCCGTATTCGTGACATACCTTACATTTGAATAGTATTTGCTCGTAATCAAACTACTGAATATGGCTCCAATCGTTCACTTTGAGTTTGATGGCTTCCGGTAGGCCTTTGCCGAGATCCACTTCCACACAAATGCGCGCGCATGCTTGCATATTATTCTTTGGCTCGCTGTGATCTATGTACTTTCCTACAGTGTTTCCAATAGCACGAACCGAGTCATCTCCCCAGCAGTGAAGAGGGAGATGAGGGAGTCTGACCTAGATAGGGACAACAATGGGGACATCCAGTTCTGGATCAAAATCCCGGGTCCATTTGTTTAAGTATAGTCCTCTGGAGTACATGAAGTAAGGCCCATTCCTGAAGATTAAATCCTTGTCTTCTTTAGATTCAAAGTGGAAGGTAAAGTACCCCTTTCCACAAAATCTGATGGAGATTTTACCTTGTATTTTGTTGGATCAATTTCTTTCAACCCAATGTTGCACAGTTCTTGGAGATGGCCAGAGGCCCATGAACTGGCTGATGAGACCTTTTTCTGTAAGAGAGAGGGCTGCCATGCGAGGAATGGCTGGAGGTAGATTAAATTCTTGGAGAATGTCCAACTTTTTGACAAACTTCAATATTGTTGGGTGAGGTCGTTGTGGTGGGAGAGATTTGACGAGAGCAGAGAATGCATGCTAGGGATCGCCCCCCTCCGGTGAGCAGTCCGGAGGGGCCATGGGAGCCGAGGAAGGTCAAGAGAGCGCGCAGCAGGGGCTCAGTAGCAGGAGGTTGCCGAGTAAAGGAACAACGTGAGGCTGCAAAGGGTGAAGGAGGAACAGCTCGCAGACATGAGCGGTTCAGAAGAAAGAGGATCACTGAGGGGACCGAGCAGGGCCAAGGAGAGCTCAGCAGCAGGTGGCTGCCAAGCAGGGGAGCCGCAGGAGGCAGCAATGGTGGCTAGGTCAGGATCTTAAAGACCTAATTCTTGAATTCATGGTTTATAACCCAAAAAAAAAATATCAAGCGATGGTGGTTAAAATGGATGAGTTATTTTTTTAAGATAAGTAAAGTGAATAGATTTCTAATACAATGGATATTGATTTGGATGGCAAAAATTAAAAACCAAATACTTAAATTCATCAATTATATATATAACATAATAAAAAATATCTTAAATAATCATTAAAATATTTTCTCTAAATAATATAAAACAATTATAGCCAACTAGATAACAAGTTTTCAACTCGAAATTAAAATTCTTCATTTATATAAAGTTATCTTAATTCAAAAATATTAAAAAAATTTCATTTTATTTTTATTTTTTGATATTTATTTTGATAGGAAATTTAATCAAATAATAAAAAAAAAAAAAAAAAAAATAATAATTTCTATAAATTTAATAATAAATTATAATTAATCAAATAATAAAAAATTTAAAAAATAATTTCTATAAATTTAATAATAAATTATAATTAATCAAATAACAAAAATTTTAAAAAATAATTTCTATAAATTTAATAATAAATTATAATAAATTAATTAATTAAAAAAAATTAAAATTGATAAAAATGTTTAACTTCTCACAAAATGTTGTTAATAAAATATCAACTTTTATAGATACTTTTAAAAATAGTTTTACAATGATTATCTTTCCAATAGATTTGAAAGGATATCCAAAACAACACTAAAATGTTATATTTTCTTTTTGTGAAATATAGTTATTTTCCGCACATAATATTCTCTCCCATCTATTTCATACGAATATTTTCACCCGATTTTATTTTTTAAGTGGTAAAATATAATCACTTCTATTTTTCTATTTATTATAATATTATCACCTTTCTTTAACGCAGTCGTCTATAACGCGACTTTTTAAAAGTTTTTCCGGCCGGTTTTTCTGGTGAAAATCCGACAGCAATTTATTGGAATCGCAAGTTTGATAGCTAGTTTCTGCACAATCAAAGCGTCCCAGGGGTTTTTCAGGGTGCTGAATTCGAATATGTAGTTAAAAAACCATTTTAACTGCAACAAATCATGATTTAATCTCAATTTATTCCGCCGGATTCCGTCACCGGAATCTCCAAAAAGTCGCATTATAAACAACTCCTTCTTTAACTATATAATATTTATATTTTTCAAATTATCATGGTTTTTCTCCCGGCTATAAATAATGACTAATAAATTATGATTAATTTTAAATAAGGGGAATAGTTATAATGCATTACCGTCTTTGCTTTTACCCTTAATTAATTAATTAAAGGTTGTGTTGTAATAAAGAAATCTCTCAACAGAGTCGTAGCTCTTGGCACAGTGAAATTTCTCTACATATGCATTATTGTTAATATTTTAATATTGAATAATCTATATCTTCATATTGTGAATATATCTATGTCTAGCGCTATTCACAAGAACATTGAGACAAATGATAGGCCCATACGATATTATTGGTAATATTTTAATATTAAATAATGTATATCTCTCTATTTTGAATATCATTAGTAAGTTGAGTAAAGGATGTGTAGAGTGTAGAAAAAATCGTGTACAATGAAAGATCTCTGCACAATGAAATCTCTTCATAGAAAAATCTCTACATAAGCGATGTAAGCTTTGCTTATGCTTCTCTTTGAGAAAATAGGTTAAAGTTATAAAGTTCCGTTTGCAATTTCGTTTCTTGCACATATCATGCATAGATAAAAATGTCAAAGATTTAAATGGAAAGTAGTTTAAGATTAATTGTCCCTCTGCACCCCACTGTCAAAAAGCTTTACATAATAAAAGCTTCACACAAGGAAACAAAATAGTACTAATTCGAAAACTGTTCATAGTTAAATTAATTACATGTGAAAATTACGCATAGTTTCTAGTATCGCCTTTGATTTTCTTGTTTGTTTGGTAGTTGTAGAGACTTCAAATCAAGGAAAGTTAGATCGTGGCACAGGTTGAAGTTTATGGAGCATGAGAAAAAATATGTATAATGAAATCTCTTCACATAATGAAATATCTTGGCAGAAAACTCTCCACATAAGCATAAATGTCAGTGAACACCTCTCAGAGACCGAGTGATATTTTCGTAGCAGAAAACCCTCCGCAAAAGTAAAAATGTCAGTGAACACCTCTCAGAGACCGAGTGATATTTTCGTAGCAGAAAACCCTCCGCAAAAGTAAAAATGTCAGTGAACACCTCTTAGAGGAAAAAATGTTTTTTCTGCAGTCTAGAAAAACCAAGTTCTTATGTGCTCAAGAATTTTCTAATCAATTGATTAAATTTTGCAATGAAAGTTCTCCAAACAAAGCTCTTTATCTTTGTGTAATTAGGCATATTTGTAGTGATGTTCATGAATTCCATTATGTAGAGGAAGCTTTCAAAGTTTCAATGTGTGGACCTTTTCATTTCACACAATGAAAAACCTTCCGCATAATTCATATAGGCTCACACTCATAAACAAGTTTTTTAATCGCAAAAGTTACAAACAATGTGGACTATATTGCGAAATCTCTATGTCTACCGCTATTTGTAATAACACCAAAGAAAGCAGTGGACCAATACGATATTATTGTTAATATCTTAATAATAAATAATTCATATCTTGGTATTCCAAATATAGTTAGTCAATTAATGTCAAAGAAAAAGACTTAAAATCAAGGAAAGTTAGATCGATGGTATATTTAGCTTGCTAGAGAAACTTTGTAAGTATAGAGTTAGAGATTAGAGCCATAATTCACCAAGTTGTTTAGTAAGTGTGCCACAAATTGAAGTTTATTGAACACGAACAAAACTTTGTACAATGAAAGCTCTCTACACAATGAAATATCTCAGTAGAGAGCTCTCTAGATAACCAAAGATGTCAGCGAACATGTCTTGAGGATGTATTTTACAAGAAACCATGAATTTGAAAGACAATCAATGCTCAAATGATTACTATTTTTTGTTCTCTGAAGAGTGAAAGCTATTTGCACAAACATTTGTTAATATATATATGGGGGGCATAGGTCCTTTATGGGGTAGGGGGAGAATTTATTTGGTTAATGCTTTGACACGTATCTCTACTGTGTTTATTTTTCTTTATTTCATTTTAAGCTCTTTTTCATCTAGAACCTTTATAGATTTAGCTATGCAAGATAATAATGGTCATAGAGATAATTAATTGATTAAAGGTTGTGCTCTCATAATAAAAACTCTCCACATAGTGGAAGCTCTCTCCATAAGCATTTGTTAATATCTATTTAAAATTGTAGTTTCATAGAGATGTGAATAAATTTTTTTTGGTTGTAAAGTTAATTTAATTTAATTTATATTTATGATTTTTAGGTTTATAATATTTTAAGTGGGGCTTTCCTTGTGAAAATCTTTCACTGTGTAGAAAATGCTTCCTCTGCACAATGAAAGCTTTCATTCTAAGCTCCACACAATGAAAGATCTGCAAAAGGAAGTTTTGCACAATGATCCCTTTCAAATAAAGTTCCCTATGCACCCTTATTCTCCTGCACATACCTCGTCCTCTGCACAGTGAAAGATTTGCCTAATTAAAAATAATAATATTAATTCAAAATTTGTTCACAATTAAATTAATCAAATGTCCCTATAGATCCCATTTCTTCTGCAAACACCCCATCCTCCACACATCCTTCATCCAACAAAGATCCATAATTCCATTTATCTTGAAGTGGCTAATCAACTATCTATAAATAAATACAATCTATTTCTCAGTTGAGGTTGAAGGAGATAACCTGATATTATGCACTCGACCAAGCAATGTAATAACAATAAGGTTTTAATGAAATCTTTCCATTCAAAGTTGTTCACATAGTGGATGCTTTGTTTGTGGTTATCTTTGTGTAATCAAGCATATATGTGGATTTGTGTAGGAATTCGATTGTGCGGAGGAAGCTTTCAAGTTTTCATTTTATGAACCTCTACATTTCGCATAATGACAAACCTTTCACACAATTTATAAACACTCACACTCATAAAAAAGATTTTTAATCTTAAAATTTACAAAAAACACTTTTGTTCATGTCAACACCTATAAAGAAGGATGAACCCCACCACTATGTCATTAGTCGGATTTAGAAAGAAGTTTGGATCGTATTGTGAATATCACTATGTCTATCGCTATTTGCAATATCACCGAGACAA
This sequence comes from Pinus tabuliformis, assembly GCA_031772625.1. NCBI lineage: Eukaryota > Viridiplantae > Streptophyta > Pinopsida > Pinales > Pinaceae > Pinus > Pinus tabuliformis. Next base: position 841,537,090 of record CM062816.1, read on the forward strand.
GCGGTTGAACCATACGATATTTTTGGTAATATTTTAACAATAGAAAATCCATATCTCCATATTGTGAACATTATTACTCAATTGAGTAAAGGTTGTGCATAGTGCAAACAAAACTCCGTACAACGAAAGCTCTCCACACAATTAAAATTGTAGACGATATTGCAAATATTGAAATGTATACCGTTATTTGAAATACCACCAAGGAAAGTGGTGGAACCATACGATATCATTGGTAATATGTTAATAATAAATAATCCATATCTTTGTATTTTAAATATCATTAGTTAATTAAGTAAAATTTCTTGGAAGTGAAGACAAAACTTTGTACAATGAGAGCTCTTCGCACAATGAAATCTCTTTGCATTGCACATCTTGAGCACAACTAAACCTATAAAAGTTTTAAATGGAAAATAGTTTAAGATTAATTTTCCCTCTGCATCCTTATTGTCTCCAAAAATTCTTGTCCTTTGCACAGTAAAAGATTTACTGGATTGTTTGGCAGTTGTACTGGTGAAAGCTTTTCACATAACACAAAAAAAGCCAATGAAGCTAATTAATTGCTTAAAAGTTGTAATGGCACAATAAAATCTCATCACGAATGGAATTGTATGATTTGCATGTTTTTTGAGAAATCAAATGCATGAATAAATTTTTTGGTCATAAAAAATTTCAACAATCAACTATGAAGAGAAAGCTTTCAAGATTTCATTGTGCGAATGCATAGGGATGTGTCGAAACAAATTTGTATGGATGAACCTTCTTTCATTGTTTTTAACCTTCGTATACATTAATTGTCCACGCGTAGTAACATTGTGGAACACAAATTACTAAATATTAAAAGTTACAGATTAAATCATTGCGTAGAATGCTTGATCGCCATATTCAGTTACCGAGTGAATCTTTATTTTTGCTTGTTTCACATACAACTAATTTCACATATATATCATATTATGTCTTATATAAATGTTCTTATATTAAGGTGCAGAACAAGCAACGTTGATAAATTGTGTGAAGTGCTTAAATATTGTATGGATTTTTAGTACACATAAACACAATAAAATCTTTATCCATCCTTCCGTATTCTGCACCACAAAATTTATTGAAATATAAAGACTTGTGATTAGAAATTGTATTTTTAAGAGATCTATGCCTTAGATCTCAAACTATTGTCAAATGTTGATTTTCATTTTAATCAATAACACAACATTATATATAAAACAAAGTCTCAAAGAATATGTTTGAAAACATATAAAAGATGTTATCATAAAATCGATATAGAGCCAGATAGTTTTAAATGGAAAATAGTTACCAGAGTTCAACCTGTAAACAATTAATAATTCAAAGCCTATTTAGCTAATTAAATTTTCTGTCACACTCAAATAATATAGATTCAACACACTAGAACATATTCAAAACATAGGCATTAAAAATAAACATGCTCAACAAAATATTTTTTTTTGTAATACTAAGAGTTTTTTCATTGTACATAGAAAGGGTGTGTCAGAAACATAATTAATTAATCAATATGCATATGCATAATTAAACCAAAATTTGATTGTGCAGAATGTGGTAGTGCAGAGCAACTACAATGAAAAGTTTCTCCATATTTTTGTATTTTACATAATGAAATTTGTGCAGTTTTGAAGACATTATGCTAGCATTCTATTATTCAAAGATGTATGTCTAAGATCCAAAACTATTTTAAAATGTTCAATTTTGTTGAAATAAATAACACAACATTGAATATAATAGAAAATCTCAAAGAATATCTTCATAAATTTATAGAAAACATTATCATAACATTGATACAGGGTCAAATTCAGTAACAATTGTATCTAGATTCAAATGTCAATGACCATAGCCATAATTCAAATATGTACAAGATCATATTCAAAACATAGTCATAAAAGACAAAGTTGTTGAAGAGGGTCAAAATTGTAGCAATGCGAATTGTAAAGTAAATGTGTTTGTTCTAGCGGAAACTGGAATTGCAGTTCCATAAACCATAGCACTAAAAAAGGAATGTTCAAAGAAAAACAATGATCTGTATACAATAATTAGCAAAGGTCACCATAACATTATGAACAAAGCTAAATTATCTAATATTAGCTAATACAAAATCGAATGTTGAACAATTTTAGAATAGTTACACTATGCAAAAGCATCTACCACATCTATGCTTTTGTTAGATGTGTTACGAGTGCATGACTTGTTGAAAAAATATGTTTACTGTAGTTTTAATGTAATCCCTTTCAGGATCAATTTTAATTTACATTTTCACGTTTTTAGTGAATATCTCTTTTTCAATTTTCCCAACTTCTTCTTGCACTTGAGCAACCAAGAAATATTTTTGCTTATTGAATTTAACAAAAGAAATTAACCATTTGTGAATTTATTCTGTGTAAATCAATGATGCTATCAAACTCCACTTCCATTGCCTATTTTTTCCATCCAATTCAGCTTTTAACGTGTCGCTTGAAATTGATTCATAATTGCACAGGACGCACAGATCGTCTAAGCATAGTATAATTTATGTTTCCCTAATATATGTATCACTTCTTCTCTTACCTAGCTTATCAGAGTTAGAAATGATATCCTCAAGTGTATTGATTCTCTTCGGCCATCCAACTTCCAATTGCTTTATTTGATTAACATCTAGAAACTTTTGGTTTTGCTTCCAGATATTAGAGAGTAGTGCAAGCCTCTGGCTAAAATAAAATAAATAATTTTTAGTTAATTTCATGTCTTCCTCAAGATTATTGTTAACCAAATTCACAAATGTCATAATTTCCTATTGTAAATGTGTTAAATCGAAAACTTCTTGCCATGCATCATCAATAATTTCTAATCTTTGGCATATGTTATTGATGATATGTGAATTCACTGCATTAAGAAGATTGACATCATTATTAGATATTTGTGGTGTTGCAGTAGCATCTCATTAATAGAGGAACCAAATTTAGAATGGCTTCTAATTCTTTTAATTTATTTTCGAGTCTGAGATTTTATACAGTCAGTTTGACAATAGATTGAGCAACTGCATCACCGATAGATTAATGGAATACCATGAGCCTCTTCATGTCATTGGCACATCGATCAATATCCATTTCTTCTTCACCAATAATCTTTTTATTTTAAACTTTTACCTTTTCAATTATCAAATTTTTGGTGGCTTTGCGATATTTTCCCTTTTGTAATGTCATAAGACGTTGATAAAAAATAATGTCCCCTTCCATAATTTTCTCCATTATATTTTGATTCTCTACTAAACAATAAGTAACCCATTCAAGTGGTACACTGATGTCATTTCCCACATCTATAGCTTCTTGAATGTTTCCTCTATTTATGAGAATTTTGAATTTGTCTATTTGAACTGCATGCGGTTTGTTTAGAAAGTATTTATGAAGAGACTCTTCATCATCTCAACAACCTGATATCTCACCATGAAATAATTTTCAAATATCGACAATTTTTATGTTTCCTAGACTTGAGGATGAGGTTGCACCAGTACTAGGTGCAGAAGTTGGAGAACATTATGTAAGATTTAGGCCTTTTTGCCTTTGTTTTGCTTCCCTGTTAATGTTGGTCTCTTGAGAAATTATTTCAGCATCCATTGTCGATATTTGACATTTGATTCTCTACAAGTTTTATAAATTATGTGTTGTGTAAACATATTTTAAATTAGACAAAGATTTAAACAAACTATTTTCTTGCACACTATGAGATGTGAAAATTGCATTGGTTCTTTGTTCGAATGCAAGTTAGGTTATTAGGGCAAACCATCAAATACAATTCATCTTGTATCACCAACAATGCAAATGCAAGCAGAGGGAAAAGAGAAAGCAATAATAAATTGATAAAATGGAGTGTGTATTGCATGTGATAGAGTTAATAAGATGTAGTGACTATTACATATGCTTAAACATTTGCTAGAGTTCTTGTGTTCATAAGGTGCAAAAAGAGAAAATATAAATCCATAGACAATTGTGTAAATAAAGAAATATGTTTGAGAGAAATATGCGAAAGACCCTAAGTAGTTGAGAAAATGAATTGTTAAATAACGATGACTCTGCCCAGTTGTGAGCCTAGGAAAGTATTTGCTCATCATAATTTCAAGAACTTGTTATCTACACCATTTGTCAATTTGTTACTACAAATGTATTTGTTTCCCTTCTCTTTCGTTAACATATTAAGATACCAGAGTTCAGGCTTCTGTGATCCATATCAATTTAGAGAGATTTTTCGGCGAAAATCACATGGAATACCATTTGTCGACGCGTTTCGAACCAACAAGTGTGGTTCATCGTCAGGACAAGTTGAAGAAACAGATCCAGCTAAGCAAGTTAAATAGACAGAACGGAGCCTCCTAACCAACGGCTAGTTTGACTCTAGGACCGGGGTCAAAAATATTTTATTAGCTTAGTTAGTAAGAATTAGGACTAAAACATTAGCTTACTAACTAAGCTAATAAAATATTTTTGACCCCAGTCCTAGAGTCAAACTAGCCGTTGGTCAGGAGGCTCCGTTCTGCCTATTTAACTTGCTTAGCTTGATCTGTTTCTTCAACTTGTCCTGACGATGAACCACACTTGTTGGTTCGAAACGCGTCGACAAATGGTATTCCATGTGATTTTCGCCGAAAAATCTCTCTAAATATTAAGATACCGCTTGGTTGATTGTATAAGTGAAAATAACTTGTTTCATTTATTTGGTACTTATTTTCGCTCTTAATCTCACCTAAGTTCACAATTTCCCCCTCCAGTTCCAATTACCGGTTGTTGTTATTTCTTGTGTGGAAACTAATACATATGGAAGTCTCAATAAATAAAAATTGAAAATATCAAAGTCAATGTTTAGCGGAAGTAATGGAAATAAGTCTCAATATTACAAGAGCATCTTGTCCACTTACTTTGCATTTTTCTCTTGTTTTAATATCATTGAAATATGCATCAATACAAAAAAAAATTGCGATACAAAATAAGTCTTTAGTCTACCCGAGCTACATTTTGGAAGGTTTTCGGTACATTTTTTAGTTTAAATTGCTCAAAATTCCACAATAATGTCTTGTAATCACAAGTTTGGGTTGAAAATTCTCTACAATCCCTGTGTCACACAAGTTTGTGAGGTGAATAAATCCATATATGTAGTCAAAAGGCTCATTTTAAAAAACAACAAAAATAATATTTGGCTCAAAACAAATTCGTCGGATTCTAGTCAAAAAGTGCAAAATGCAGCATGTTTAGAGAAGCCCAAAATAAGTATGAATTATTTTTGATTATGACAATTTGCTTTGAAACTATCAACAATAAATGTAAATAATGGAAAATAAATATTTTGCACATACGTTCTCAGCTACTTATACCACAAATTGATTTGGTGACTGAGCTGGCCCCCACCACTAAATCGTTGTCGATTCAATTTATTTTGATACTGGAGTACGAAAAATGTTGAACGAAATTTGATTTACGAACAATATGATACACAATTTTCAAGATCACAATACAAAGATAATTGGCATAACACATTCCAGCTAGATGCCTACACATTTTCCCATGATTTCTAACAAAGATTTTCGCCTTCTAATGTTATCAATCATGACTTAATAGTCCATATCAGTGGTTCTTACTTCCATTTTTCTTATCTGTTACCGGATTCAGATCTGATCTATAGATTTATTGACATGTTTAACACTTTCAATTAATAGCAATTGAAAATACAAAAGTGAATGTTAATGGTAGGTGGTAAAATAAATCTCAAAAGTAAAAAATTATTTTGTTATTTTATTTTGCTAACCGTTATTACTTTAATATTGTTGATATGTGTGTACTAAGTAGCAGGAATTTACGACATAACATAAATATGAATTCATTGTGAACATGGGCATTGTTATACATGTAGTCAACACAACGATATATAAATATTGTGTGCAGATGTGATCACTTAGCTCTAACAAAAAATGATTCCATGGTTCTTTTAATGTTCCATACGTAGCGCCAGTTATCATTTTTGCAATTTTATTTAATAGATATTCGATGAAAGGTACACAATGGACTCATTACACATCGATCAATTGAAAAAATGCCAAAATGGTTTAAATTTAATCTTGTAATGAAAGCCCTTAATTAATTGTTTTATTGAGGTTAAAGCATATTGCTAAACATTGGCATCAATTTGTGCCATTAGGAAATGTGTGTGGAGTTATAAAACACATGATGTAAAGTTTATTCCACACATAATAGTTTTATGCATAGTAATTATCCCATACATACATCATCCTTCGCACAATAAATTCTCCACACAAGGAAACATAATAATATTAAATGGAGATTTTTTTCATCCCTGTTTTGTGCCCCAACCGCATATACCAAAATGTAAATTTGGTTAACCATTATCAATTAGCATAAAAGTTTTGTGGAACAAATTTGCGATTAACTTAACGTCTATGAATCATGCAAATTTACCTGTAATCACAAAAATTACTTTGTGGAAAATAGATGTATCGAAAAAGTCTATGACAATGGAAATTTAAATGAGCATGAAAAACATTTTGTCGTTAGTGCAAAGATTGAGAAGTTTTCACAACTACAAAATCTTCACACTCCGCACTCCCAACGTTTCGCTCACCCTTTCTGCTTCTGTTGTATTGTGCTCCTCTCCTATCTCCATATTCTGCCTAATGAAATATGTCTTGTTCCAAATGAATTTTTGGATTCATTGCATTCATGTTGATTTGGAGATCGACGTTTCGAACCCAAAACTTTGGTTCATCTTCAAGATACAAAGAAATATGGAAAACTAATCAACACTAACAATTAATAAATAGGTAAATTTTTTGGTTTTTTTAGAAATTGGTCGACAATGAAAATTATTAAGAAAGAATTAATTTAATGCAAATAACATAAATTGTGTGATATGTTACTATTAAATTATTGAATTGATATGTATTAAATGATAATTAATATGATTTTCAAGGATGGATTAATATATTTGTTATATATTATAGAACATAATAATTTATATGTTGTTATATTTAATGTATTAACAATGTAAACTTTGAAATGGGAACTGATATTGTTACCCGTTTTGTAGAGATAGCAAAAAAGTGACCCAATTTTGAAAAGGGGTGATGCAGAACACACGTCTTTTATAGAGAATAGTTTTTGGCACTTTAAATTCTTTTATGTACATTACGTTTTAGAATGGTAGTGATTTTCATGCTGATTTAAAAAAGTGGTAATTCCGCATCAGGCCATTTTTTTAGAAGACCTATTTTTTGAATTTAAATTTTCTAATGTATGAAATGTAAATAATTATTTTCTAAATTTAATAATTTTTGAAGTGGTCTTCTTCTTCATATTTTCTGGTATTTTTTTTTTGTAGTGAGGTTTTTATTGTTTTGCATATTTAAAGAAGAAGGTTGATATAGAATAATTGTATCTAAAAAACAATAATTTTTAACAATTGACCAAAAAAAACCATTTTTAACATAAATATAACTAAAAAACTACACGGTTTGATAATTTTTTGTAATTTTTTGCTAGAGATTACATGTCAAAGTCACAATTTTTATAGGAAAATTTTAACTAAAAATGGTTAAATAATAGTTTTTTTTTTATGAATTTCATGTCAAAAAATAATAATAATCACTATTTGTTTTCAAAAAATAATGATTAACATAAAAATGAATGCGAAAATCACATAATACAAATATTGAACACATAACAACCTTAATTGAGTGCTTATTTCTCACTTTCTAATAACTGACTCCATTTATGGATAACAACATTTATGTTTAACCAACTCCACTTATAAATAATTAAATGACTAAAAAACCATTTATTTTTTGGTTTTACATTTACATGAAAACACATCCTAATGCCCAACAATTTTATCTATTAAAACATATATATATATATATATATATATATATATATATATATATATATATATATATATTAGATGTACTTTTGCACTTTACAGTCTTTGGAAAAACATATGAAGAGATGCAATGGGTAAATAAATTTTCTAAGATTTTTTAAACATCTAGCTATTGAATTAAATGTCTACTTAATAACATTGAAATTAAAGTTAGAGAGGTGTATCGATTTTTTTCGTAGAGATTATAGAAATTTATCTAATTATTTGAAACATCTAGCTATTTGAATTAAATGTCTATTTAATAACATTGAAATTAAATTTAGAGAGGTGTATTGAATTTTCTCATTGAAATTATAAAAATTAATCTAGTTATTTGAATTGAATGTGTATTTAATAACATGGAAATTAAACTTTGACATTTATATTGATTTTTTTCGTATAGATTATAAGGTATGTAGTTCTTTAAATAAGCTTTAGTAATTGAATAGTGGAGTGATATCTTTTCATTCCAAAGCATGAACACTAAGAACAACTTCATATTTATGGAATAAAATATGGTACCCAAAGGCCACACTACTAATGTATAGGTTTGTGTGCAGAATAAAAATATTTCAGAGCTAGAGTTAACACTGTCCAAGGTTGCAACCCAAAACAAAAAGGTTATAATCACGTCACTAAACACAGCATGGGTGCAGAATAATAGCATGATCGATCTCTTTTTGCAGAGTTTGCGAGAGGGCAACAAAATTGAACACTTGCTCAAGAATCTTCTCATCGTTGCTGTGGATGACAAGGCACTCCACCGCTATAGACAGATTCATGAACATTGTTATCTGATGAAGACGGAGGGGGTCGATTTCTCAACTCATAAGTTGTTTATGAGTAAAGATCATTTGAAGATGATGTGGAAAGTGTAAGAAGTTTACATTAAAATATTCTGAAGAGTGTAAGAAGTGGGCATATGGGGCGATTCTGAGAGTCACCCTCGCCCCGCCACTCGGCAAAAGCATGCAAGTTATGTAATTTGATGCTGCGAGATTAATCACTATAATCACATAACTTGCATGCTTTTGTGGGGTGGCGGGGCGAGGGCGATTCTCAGAATCACCCTATTACTTGAAATATGAGAATATGAGGAAATGGATGGATCACCATACGGAAGCAATATTGACGTGCATAGAGATATCATGCATCAGGCGATTGAATTATTTGAAAGGATACACATTTTTATAGAAATCGAGCCACCAACATTAGAAGCTGACACCATAACAGTGCTTGATACCGCTGTAACAGAGCCAAGTGAGAACGAAACTGATCATGTCATTCCCGCGGAGGGCTGGGACGGTGACAGCACTCAACCCCACTTGATCTCGAGCACGGTGTTCAGATCGATGAGACATGAAGAAGGAGAGGAGTGGGTAATAGGGTGATTCTCAAAATCGTCCTATTACTTCAACGTAGTTGTTTTATAGGATTTCCAATTGGAAACACATCGTGACAGTTTGACAAAGAAAATTCCGTGACGTTCTTAGGTTTCTGTCAATCTCAATTTCTATGTAGAGAGAGGATGATGAAAATGGAGCGTGGAAATTGAGTGGGGTGAGCCATGTTTACTAGCAGTTCTATTAGAAAAACACGTCCCATATAATTAATATCTTCAATTTACCACTACCCATATTTTAATATTCATGTCACGATCCAATATATATTTAAAAAAAACAAACTATAATCTCACATCTTCTTTTAATAAAATAGGTATCAACCTAATCATACATATCAAACATTATTTTATTAATTTTTTGAATTTTAGTTTTATGTTTACTTTTTGATTTGGAAGCTTTTCCTCTTCTTGATTTGACAAATTAAATGTAAAGATATCTTGAATAACTATTTTGAGTTATTATTCTTGCCTAATGAAATAGTTATTTTTCTACCATTCTTGACCGCTCGTTGATTATTAGATAAGAGATAAATTTTAAGTAATATGAGATTTAATAGGTTAATATAAAGTGTTTATGGCAATATAAATTTATGAAAAAATTAAAAATTATGGGTTTTGCAACTAGTAATGTTTTTTTATTGCTGTTTCAATTTCAATAGTCATATTACATTCAATACATTATTTTTATTAAACAAATTATTATCTCATATCTTTTTTTAATAAAACACATATAAATTTTCGTGTTTTCTTCTTAATTTTGTAAAACAACTGCGTTGAAGTAATGGGGTGATTATGAGAATTCCCAATTACTTCAACACAGTTGTTTTACAGGATTTCCAATTGGAGAGTGTAAGAAGTGGGCACAACCCTCACCCCGCCACCCTGCAAAAGCATGCAAGTTACGTTTTTATTTTGTTTATGGTTAAATTGTTTTGGTGCTAACTCATTGAAGTTTCCCATGTTTTTTCAGGGAGGCTCCAATCATGTTAATGTTGCTGCATGTCTGCCTATGCGTGGCTCACGACGGCTAGCTTTACTCTTTCAGTGATTGTTCATGCAATGCAAGCATTATTATTATGGCAATATAAATTTATGAAAAAAATAAAAAATTTTGGTTTTGCAACTAGTAATGTTTTTTTTTTTATTGTTTCAATTTCAATAGTCATGTTACATTTCAATACATTATTTTTATTAAACACATTATTATCTCATCTCTTTTTTTAATAAAACACATATAAATTTTCATGTTTTCTTCTTAATTTTGTAAAACAACTGTGTTAAAGTAATAAGGCGATTCTGAAAATCACCCTATTACTTCAACACAATTGTTTTACAGGATTTCCAATTGTGTTACAAGATTTCCAATTGGAGAGTGTAAGAAGTGGGCACATGAGGCGATTCAGAGAATTGCCCTTGCCCCGCCACCACGCAAAACCATGCAAGTTCCAAAAAGCAACGTGTCCGACTCAGTCGTCCTCCTTGCTGTCGGTCTACACTTCCTGGGCGCCGGCGGGCACGTCACCATCTTCGGTATTCTGTACTCCTCACACTTGGGTGTCTCGCATCCTTCCTCGCCATCCGTTAAATTCTTGGAATTAACACCAGTATCGATATTCTCGGTGGAGAAATACAATCCAAGAATACCAACATCCACATGCTCAGTAACCAAATTGGCCTCACCTTCGATATCAACAGTCGCGTTGGCCTTGAATTCCAAGAGCCTCTCATTACACGCAGGCCGAAAACGCCGAGCCGTGACGATGGGTTTCAATTTAGGCCAAAATCCGACGTTTTCAGAATCGAGAGTGACATCGGAGGCCTTCCTCTTTCCGGCATACATTCTCTCCGCAGACATCTCGCCCATCGAGTTCTCACAATTCAAACACCTGCGAGTCACTGACGCGTAGCGCAGATCCACTAACGATTCACGAGGCCTAGTGGCTGGTAATCTATGGAATGGGGATAATTGGACCTCCGATCACAGGAAAATATTTTTCTGTGGTGTGCAGCAAAGAAAATCATCAACCGATCAGGGCGGAAGAGTGGGACGATGTAAAGATAAATAAAGTGCGAGATCACGTAGCGCGCTTCAAATAATAAATATCATAAAGAGATATACAATGTTCAGCATAGAGGGTAGCTGAAGTAAATGGTCGATTAAGAAAGAAGACAACGTGTGGATTTTTTTCATTTACTAAGGGGTGTGACATCCTTACGTCTGGGATGGGACAATATGCTCTCACGATGCAAATTGTCGAATGAGACCTGACGCAACAGAAATACAGTAAATACCAAGTAGAAATCTAACCTTAGAGGGCTGGGACTGTCATGGAGGCACGGGGTTTTGTGCGTTTATCCTTAGATTCTCCTGGAACCCAGCAACGAGATTGTCCCTGTTTAGGTTTACTGTGTTTTATCAATTCAATGGTTGCTATCGATGCTGGTTTTCTATGACCGAGTGGCATAGATATTTCTCATTTGCCTGCCTCGTCTTATAGGTTGACCCTGCTGGCTTGACCCTCATTCATTTCTGGCATTCGGTCGTTCTTGTAAGACCTCTGGGCGATTGTGCGACGGGCTTCGGGCGAAGTCGTCGTGCATGAGGGCGCGGGCGGGGGCGCGGGTGCACGACGGGCGAGCGACGAACGGGCGTGCGACGGTGCTGCGGAAGAAATGCGACGATACCGTGAACAACAATGCGACGAAACCATGGAGTAGATTACGAAACTTGGAAAAGTGCATGGAGCAATGGACCTTTATACGCCAAGTTGAAGGAGGCTTGAACTAAGGCATGGCTGATGGTAGAAGGAGCGTTTTAAGGGGCGCATTGTGTATGGTTTGGGGGTCAGCCAAGGGGCTGCACACCCCATGTAAACCCACAAGGAAGCATATATATGAGTGGAGCATGAGAGCTCATAACTCATCATCTCATTCCCTCTTACATCTTCGCAAGGAGCAAGAAGGAAGTGCGCAAGTCAAGAGGGAGTTGTGCATATCTCATGCGCATTGCTCCAAGAGGATTGTACACTTGGTTGAAGTCTTGTGATCAGGTTGAAGGTTGGGCAAGTGTGCTCGGGGTGGATTCTAAGGTGCAGTTTTGGTGTAAGACTTGGCATAGGATTTTAGGTGGCTCGGGTGAGCCCCGTCCTTTGTGCAAGAGGTGCACACGGTTGTAAAGGCAGGGTTGCCTCTCTTTGTATTATTTGGTTAAGTGTGAGACTTGGTTCGGCCAAGACACGCTTGTTTATTGTAAACTGATATTCTTAATAAATTGTCAGGCAGACTCACATTACGGGGAGTTGCCCCTCCCCTTTATACTTGTTGCAATTGTCGATATTATTCTTATAATTGCATGATGATAATGAATGAGTATGGGCTTCATTAAGTATAAAGGATAATTGCATGTTTACTTGGTTGCGAAACACAAGCTAAGTAATGTTAATGTGGAAGTAGGCATAGTCCACGAATGTTAGTATTGGTGAAAAGAAAGCGTTCGGTGGTGCCGCACCTTGCTACAAGCGGTTGGAAGACTACCCTAGGTGTAGGGGCGTGATAGTTGGTATGAGAGCTCGGTGAAGAGCTTATCAGAGCAGGTCTGAAGACTTGGAGAAGTCTTGCAGGAAGCTGGGTGAAGTAAGTGAACTTCCAAGTGTATAACAGTTGATGACAGGTGAGAACAAGACTTCGGTTTGAGCTGTTGAGCAGGGTTGCTCGTGACAGTGGAAGCAGGTTTAGCAGAGGTAAAGCTTAGTGCTTGGACCAAGCTGAACGACAAGGCATGGCAAGTTTAGGAGAAGGTGAAGGGAAGCTCTTGCTTACCTTATACAGGTTGAAGCGGTTGAAAGAAGAGAATCCCCAGATTTGAGATAAGCTTGCAGTCTTGGAGAGGAATATTGAAGAAGAGCTTCTTCAACTTGGTTGGACAATGGAGCAAGATGAAGTTGCAGATTGTGCTAACAAGGAAGAGGAAGCCGTGACAGTTGAAGATGTTGCAGACATGACCACGATAGAGGATGAACTTGAGAATGATCAAGTTGGACCAGGATCGTGCAGTTTGCGGACATGGATGAATGAGGAAGGGCCTCATGATGATGATGTAAGTACTATTGATACTTGTGTTTCATTTGGGCATTTGGTAGATGGACTGTATGCAGGGAAGGGCAAAGCCAGTTTGCTAATGCTAGGGAGGATCTTACCATGGATGACTAGGATGAGACCTTGTATGGAGAAGCAAGGATTGTTAGCTGTTGCAGGGCTTGTTGGGGTTGTTTGTGACCTTATGGTAGAAGGTACAATGGCCCTTGACAAGGGAGGAACATGATGATCGTTGTGGAGGAATGGGTCATGCTTTAGCCATATGGAAGATTGGCTAAGTGCCCGGCATGACTCATGGACAATTGAGGAGGGCACACACTTGTGATGCTTGGGTGGACTTCTCATGGCCGAGACCAAGAGATAGTCTTGATGGACACTTTGGTGGAGGAGCTATGATGAAGGGACTCATGACATGATGATATGGTTGGGTGACCGAGTTCACTAGACTGAATATTGTAGACTTGGATGAGGATGACCGATTGTTGTGATGGGTCTACTTGTTTGGACTACATGGGCAACATAGTCATGGACATCAGGTTGGAGGCATGGAGCATGGCAGTCTTATGCAGGGACATTGTGTGGGAGCACTTGTAGAGGTGTCATGGACATCCAAGGAAGAGTGCCAAGGCAAGGATGTTGTGCAGATGGATTTGCTGATGTGACATGGAGACTTATTACTTATGAGCTAGTGGAGAGGTTGTGCACTCTTGTACAACAAGGCTATGGAATTGGATGGAGTTGTGAGCAGAACATGGAGCATTCCTACTACATGGTGTTGGTTGGAGATGACTCATGGAGCTCATGATGACATGAGATTGTTGTGACTTTTAGGGACTTCATATATGGTGGACTTAGAGGATCTGATGCATTGAGGAGTTGAGGTCAGAGACTTTGATGCAGTATGGGATGCATACTTTCAAAGTACATGTATGGGCATGGCTTGGAAGAGTGACTTGATGTGGAGGATCGATATGAGACACTTTGGAGTGATGGAGTTACAACGATGATGGTGATGCCTTGGTGGCTGCACTTGAGCATGGGTTGAGCCGAGACTCAACTACTTTGACACATGGGAGCTGATTGATCCAGGATCATGGGCAGCACATGGATAGATGAGACAAGTGCATACTTTCTATGGATGACTTGAGGGATGGCACATTGCGGATATGATGGAGGTTGCTTCATGGACTTGGATGTGGCACATCGAGAGTCGAGGTTTGAGGAGATGATCTCTTCATATGAAGGAGACACACATGGATGATGATGTTGGGATAGATGTGGCTGATTTCATATAGCACATTGACACCAAACATCATGGACAGCATGTTGCAGATGAGATGGATGGAGTTCCATGGACCTGAGCATGGATTATGGAGATAGATTCTTGATGAGTCAAAGATGTGGCAGATGTTTTGAGAAATGATTGATGATGGCATGAGGATGTTCACTCTCATGGTTTGAGCGTGATAGTTGAACTGATCACCCGACTAGTTCAGGCATGAGGGCATGTAGTGGGCAGAGATGTGTTGGCATTATGTTGGAGTATCATGGTAGCAGTTCACATGAGGACACATGATGAAGACACGAGGTTAGTAATCATGGATCAAGATGACATCTGATGGAGTGCATACCTTGGTATGGTGAGCTTGGTGGCAGTTGGTCACTAAGTCGAGGCATGATGGAGATGAGGCTCTACATATGTTGCAAGGATGTTTGCTTTGTGTGGAGGAGTCAACATCATGGATGATGATGATCTTGGTGGATGGCTATCGAGATGGTATGTTGTCGAGGACGACAATGATTTCAGGTGGAGGAGGATGCAAGGCCTCCGAGCGATTGTGCGACGGGTGCCGGGCGAAGTCGTCATGCACGAGGGCGTGGGCGGGCACGCGGGTGCGCGGGCGCACGACGGGCGAGTGACGAACGGGCGTGTGACGGTGCTGCAGAAGAAATGCGACGATACCGTGAACAACAATGCGACGAAACCATGGAGCAGATTACGACACTTGGAAAAGTGCGTGGAGCAATGGACCTTTATACGCCAAGTTGAAGGAGGCTTGCACTAAGGCATGGCCGACGGTAGAAGGAGCGTTTTAAGGGGCACATTGTGTATGGTTTGGGGGTCGGCCAAGGGGCTGCACACCCCATGTAAACCCACAAGGAAGCATATATATGAGTGGAGCATGAGAGCTCATAACTCATCATCTCATTCACTCTTACATCTTCGCAAGGAGCAAGAAGGAAGTGCGCAAGTCAAGAGGGAGCTGCACATATCTCATGTGCATTGCTCCAAGAGGATTGTACACTTGGTTGAAGTCTTGTGATCAGGTCGAAGGTTGGGCAAGTGTGCCCGGGGTGGATTCTAAGGTGCGGTTTTGGTGTAAGACTTGGCATAGGATTTTAGGTGGCTCGGGTGAGCACCGTCCTTTGTGCAAGAGGTGCACAAGACTGTTGTAAAAGGCAAGGTTGCCTCTCTTTGTATTATTTGGTTAAGTGTGAGACTTGGTTCGGCCAAGACACACTTGTTTATTGTAAACTGATATTCTTAATAAATTGTCGGGCAGACTCACATTACGGGGAGTTGCCCCTCCCCTTTATACTTGTTGCAATTGTTGATGTTCTTGTTATAATTGCATGATGATAATGAATGAGTATGGGCTTCATTAAGTATAAAGGATAATTACATGTTTACTTGGTTGTGAAACACAAGCTAAGTAATGTTAATGTGAAAGTAGGCATAGTCCACGAATGTTAGTATTGGTGAAAAGAAAGCGTTCGGTGGTGCCGCACCTTGCTACAAGCGGTTGGAAGACTACCGCAGGTGTAGGGGCGTGACAGTTCTGGCCTAGGACCAACTCTAGTATATTATATCATGGGGTTACACCACCTATGTGGCCCAATGCCTTCATTATCGATTGGTTTTATTTCGTCTGTCTCAATAGAGAGATGTTCTCCTTGAAGTTTGTGGCTTTAATTAACTACCAACTTGTGGGTTACATACTCTAATTTACTACAAGTTTGAGGATATATTGGTTATGTCAAACTGTCACGATGTGTTTCTAATTGGAAATTCTGTAAAACAACTACGTTGAAGTAATAGGGCGATTCTGAGAGTCACCCTATTACCCACTCCTCTCCGTCTTCATGTCTCATCGATCTAAACACCACGCTCAAGATCAAGTGGGGTTGAGCGCTGTCAACGTAACTTGCATGCTTTTTCGGGGTGGCGAGGTGAGGGTGATACTCAGAATGGCCCCATGTGCCCATTTTTTACACTTTCCAATTGGAAATTCTGTAAAACAACTGCTTTGAAGTAATAGGGCCATTTTGAGAATCTTCCTATTACTTCAACACAGTTGTTTTACAAAATTAAGAAGAAAACAAGAAAATTTATATGCGTTTTGTTAAAAAAAGATATGAGATAATAACATGACTATTGAAATTGAAACGACAATAAAAAAACATTACTAGTTGCAAAACCCATAATTTTTAATTTTTTCATAAAATTATATTGCCATAATAAGAATGCCTACATTGCATGAACGATTCACTGAAAGAATAAGGGTAGCCGTCATGCGCCACACATAGGTAGACGTGCAGCAGCATTAACACGACTGGAGCCTCCCCGATAAAACATGGGAAACTTCAATGAGTTAGCGCCAAAACAATTTAACCATAAACAAAATAAAAACGTAACTTGCATGCTTTTGCATGGTGGCAGGGTGAGGGCGATTCTCAAAATCGCCCCATGTGCCCACTTCTTACACTCTCCAATTGGAAATCATGTAAAACAACTGCGTTGAAGTAATAGGGTGATTCTCAGAATCGCCCTATTACTTCAACGCAATTGTTTTTCAAATTAAGAAGAAAATATGAAAATTTATATGTGTTTTATTAAAAAAAGATATGAGATAATAATTTGTTTAATAAAAATAATGTATTGAAATGTAACATGACTATTGAAATTGAAACAACAATAAAAAAACATTACTAGTTGCAAAACCCATAATTTTTAATTTTTTCATAAATTTATATTGTCATAAACACTTTATATTAACATATTGAATCTCATATTACTTAAAATCTATCTCTTATCTAATAATCAACGAGCGGTCAATAATTGTAGAAAAATAACTATTTCATTAGGCAAGAATAATAACTAAAAATAGTTATTCAATATATCTTTACATTTAATTTTTCAAATCAAGAAGAGGAAAAGCTTCCAAATCAAAAAGTAAACATAAAACTAAAATCCAGAAAAATAATAAAATTAATAAAATAAAGTTTGATATGTATGATTAGGTTGATACGTATTTTATTAAAAGAAGATGTGAGATTATAGTTTGTTTTTTTTAATATATATTGGACTGTGACATGAATATTAAAATATGGGTAGTGGTAAATTGAAGATATTAATTATATGGAACGTGTTTTTTAATAGAACTGCTAGTAAACACGACTCACCCCACTCAATTTCCACGCTCCATTTTCGTCATCCTCTCTCTACATAGAAATTGAGATTGACAGAAACCTGGGAACGTCACGGAATTTGCTTTGTCAAACTGTCATGATGTGTTTCCAATTGGAAATCTTGTAAAAAAACTGCGTTGAAGTAATAGGGCGATTCTCAGAATCGCCCTATTACCCACTCCTCTCCATCTTCATGTCTCATCAATCTAAACACTGCACTCGAGATAAAGTGGGGTTGAGCGCTGTCACCGTCCCAGCCCTCCTCGGGAATGACATGATCAGTTTCGTTCTCACTTGGCTCTATTACAGCTGTATCAGGCACTGTTATGGCGTCAACTTCTAATATTGGCAGCTCACTTTCTATAAAAATGTGTATCCTTTCAAATAATTCAATCGCTCGATGCATGATATCTCTGTGCACGTCAATATTGCTTCCGTTTGGTGATCCATCCATTTCCTCATATTCTCATATTTCAAGTAATAGGTCGATTCTGAGAATCACCGTATTACTTCAACACAATTGTTTTACAGGATTTCCAATTGGAGAGTGTAAGAAGTGGGCACATGGGGCAATTCTAAGAATTTCCCTCGCCCCGCCACCCCGCAAAAGCATGCAAGTTATGTGATTACAATGATTAATCTCGCAGCATCAAATCACCTAACTTGCATGCTTTTTTTGGGTGGCGAAGCGACGACGACTCTCAGAATCACCCCATGTGCCCACTTCTTACACTCTCCATAAAATTTTAATGTAAAATTCTTACACTCTCCAAATCATCTTCAAATAATATTTACTCATAAACAACTTCTCAGCTGAGAAATAGACCCCCTCTGTCTTCATCAAATAACAATGTTCGTGAATCTGTCTACATCGGTGGAGTGCCTTGTCATCCACAACAACGATGAGAAGATTCTTAAGCAAGTGTTCAATTTCGTTTCCCTCTTGAAAACTCTACAAGAAGAGATCGATCATGCTATTATTCTGTGCCTATGCTGCGTTCAGTGACATGATTATAACCGTTCTATTTTGGTTTGCAACCTTGGACAGTGTTAACTCTAGCTCTGAAATATTTTTATTCTACGCACAAACCTGTACATTAGTAGTGTGGCCTTTAGATACCATATTTTATTCCATAAATATGAATTTTTTCTTAGTGTTCATGCTTTTGAATGAAAAGATATCACTCCACTATTCAATTACTAAAGCTTATTTAAAGAACTACATACTTTATAATCTATACGAAAAAATCAATATATATATATGATGATTGAAGATGAAGAGTCGATGTATAAGGCCATCAAGCCTTGTGTTGTTGAACCTAATAGTTTTGGTGTGCTTGCAGGATGCATAGGAGAGGATAGACAGTCTTGGGAAGATGTCAAAAGCATGGAGGAGTATCTTACAGAAGATGAATACTCTGAAGTGAAGTTGAATGGAGCTCTTGAACTGAAGTATGAGGAGCAATGATTTTTAGGGGATAAAAGGTACTCTAGAGCAGAGTATGATGAAGAAGACCTCTCAAATGAGGAAAGTATTGAGTTATTATAGCATAAAGAACTCATTGACAAATTAATAGCTGGAGCTCTTACAAGACAAGAACCATTCCTTGTGAAGGAAGGAGATGAAGTTGAGCCTGAGATGCTGAATCATGTAGAAGATTCAGAGCAGCAAGGAAATGGGATGACTGAAGAGTCGAGTAAGATTGCCAGGTCTTATGATTTTAAAATTAATAATTTGTGGATGATTGCAGGTACATCATAGGAGGATGAACAAACTTTAGATTTTGTCAGAGAGAAGGAGCAGAATCTGAAATATATTCAGATCAAGACTGAGATGGCAAGATCTCAGAACTAGAAGGACACATAAGAGTCACCTAGGAGTAGGCAGCAAAATGTTAGAGCTATCATAGAGGAGGAAGATGGTAGTCTTATTCCAATGAACATTGAAGAAATGTTTTCCCAAAGAAATGATCCAATGAATATCATTGGGGAAGGACAAAGATTGTTTGAAGATGATATGGAGGTTCTTAAAGAACAAGAGGGTAAGGATGAAAGGGAGGCAGTAAGAATCAAACAATTTCAAGGAAGAGTTAACCAGCAGCAGGCTAAGGAAGAAGAAGTTCACTACTGTGAACAAAAGTAGGGAGTCATCATTGAAACAAATGATGTGGAGGAGAGGCTAATTGACAGTATCATGAATTTTGCTGAGAATTTGAACAACATACTGATGTGCTGATAGAAGGGGAGAGAACAGAGCAGAAAGTTGAATTGTTGCCAAGGAGAGAAGAGGCACCAAGGCCTTGTGTTTCGTACTTTAATAATTGGTTTGTGAATGCAGATTTTGTTGCAGATGTTGAGGAATATTTGATGCAAGAAGAAGAAGCCACGAAAGACAAAAGCATGAAGATGCAGAAGTTGGAGGAAAGAAACAATAATCTGAAGACTAGAGAAAGAGAAGATGTGTACCAAACCAAAGATGTGCTGGACTTGGAGATAGAATAACTGTGGAAGCTAATGATGAAGCAGCTCATATGGAGGAAGCTGATGACAGAAGGAGTGATCAATCAGAAGGTGAAGCTGATTGAGAAGGGAAGAAAAGAAAGGAGAATGAAACAGAAGACAACAGACATGCGACAACACCAGAGGAGCAGAGCATTTGGACATCTACAAACTGAAGTTTGGGACCCTGGAGATTTCCTATTACCATATGAGAACACATGATCAGGAAATCATGAATGTTTACAAGCTTGGGAGTCTGATGCAGGATCATTTAGCCCAAGAAAATCAATGTAATTTAGTAGACATAGGGGGTCTTGTGTTTTCAAGAAAATAGGTTCCTGAGTAGGAAATAATGTAAATATTTAGGTTTTGAGTGATTAGAATAGACATTGATTAGTCATGGTGAGGTGTTGTAACTGTTCCCGAAATAAAGGAGAACATGAGTGAAATTAGGGGTCATTTGAGTTAAAGAACACTGAGAGTTCAAGAGTTAGTTAAGTAACTGATGCCAGATGTATAAATTGTGAGCCTCTAAGTAAGAAAGTAGATAGGGAGGAGACATTAGAGATAGAGGAGAGCCACAAAGGCCTATAGAGAGAGTCTCCAAGAGGAGCATGAGGGCCGACTAAATGTAAATTAGGCTGAAGTCAATTGTATTTGTGCATTATTAATAAAATGAGTAGTTGAATTACTGTGACTGTGTATTTCCTTTTATGCACTGAGTGATCCATAGAAGGACATTGATGATATTCTGTGTGAGTCTAACAAATGTATGTGCAGGTTAAATAAGAGCACAGATAGAGCCGAGGAATATAGAGGAGGAGACGACATGAACAGAGTAGAAGACTGAGAGAAAGAACGCAGAGGAGACTATGTGGATTCCTATTGAAGAATTGAGGAATCAAGAGGAGAACTGGTTCATTATACTAGTGGAGAAATTGAGGATTGTTCTAGAGGAACAGTGAGGCGAGTTGGGCCGAGGCATATTCCAAGTGGAATGCAGAGGAGAGAGTGAGACAGACGATCGTGGAGAGTCCTTGAAACCATTTAAAGAACCAAAGTAATGTTGGAGTAATCATGATCAAAGAACTCATGAAGTGAAGATCAGGAGAGAATTGCGCAACGAAACAGTGGAATGACGAGAACCATTAGAGAAACCTAGAACCACAGCCGAAGTAAAGAAATAGTGTCCATACCCCCAAAAAACCCTTAAAAAAATATTAAAAAAAATAGCCCCAGAGAGCAATAGAAATAGATGAATTGCAGGTTGATAGCCCTAATAGGTAGTCATTGCTTCAAAAAAATTATTGTCGATTTTTCCTCATAACATGCAAAAAATTGTAGATAAGTTGACCTTAGGGTTTTTTAATGTATGTGTTTTAACCCCCAAGAAGTTGGGGCCCCATGCATCCTAAAAAATCTTGGGGGCCCCATCCTACCCTTGATTTTTCAATAGAAGAGTGGAGAAGTAAAGCGTTGATGCACAGGAGTTGTTGAATCTGGAAGTTCGACTGATAGGATTAAATCGCAAGGGAGCATCGCATCACAACTTATCCCCGGTGCAGACGAACCAGCCAAAGTGAATAGCGAAGTACGATGTAGCGCTGACCATTGGATTGAATGCATAGATCAATGGTGGTGGATTCATCGCTATGTTTCATCAGAGAGGAATGAGCTTTGGGCCATAGGGATGTGTGATGTCCGAAGTCTAATGCAATCGACAATCGCATCGCAAATGTTCTATAGGAGAGGTGCGAGACCCTTGGCATAGCGAAGTGCGACATGCAATATGGAGCAGACCCGATAAGGGAATGAATGCGGGCATGATGTTGTTTGAAGTCCGAAGTGGAGCGAACTCGATAGAATATTTACACTGTTTATTTTATAGTGGAATTTGATATGTTAATCGCATTGGCGGATGCGAAAGGGTGAATTGTAAAGAGCCCGTGGAGCTCTCGAAGCCTGATTGTGATAAAGTGGAGTTTTGGGAAAAGTGTGAAGGTGGAGGAAAAGCCAAAAGGGTAGTTTACGAAGGATTTTTGTTATAAGCAGTTTATAATGAAATAAAGCTCGATAGATGGGGTTGTGAATTATTCCAAAGGATCAAGGCATAGAGAGTGGGGCTATATATATATATATATATATATATATATATATATATATATATATATATATATATAGATATATATATATAGATATATATATAGATATATATATATACATATATATATAGATATATATATATATACATATATATATATAGATATATATATATACATATATATATAGATATATATATATATATATGTGCGGTATAAAGTTAACAAGGGTTAACAGAAGGGTTGTAAAGAGCGTCGACATGAGAGGTGCGTAAAGTTCCGATGCAAAGAGGAATTGATCAAAGGGTGAAGTGTGGATTATTGGTTCCGAGAGTTATAAAAAAGGGTCATGACCCTTAGTCAAGGGAGGATTGTTGACCCACCAGAGAGAAAGGAAGGGTTAACAACCAAAGAACACTAAGAGGACGAAGCCTGTTGAGCTTCCAAAGGGGAGATTGGTGACAAAGTGTCAGAAATTCGGTGAACTAGATTTCTATATGCGTCATATATTTTATTTATGGTTGAGAGTGAGTGAAATATTTTTACTTCTCCTTAACATGTCCGTTGAGTGAAATTATTAATGTTTTATAATACTTTTACTAAACAAACCAAACATATATATATATATCACATGTCACACATACTTATACATCTCACATACTAAATTATAAAATAAACTTTTTTATTCAATAAAAAAATATTATTTAAAAAATAAAACATTAAAATATAAAAATGAAATTAAGATAATATCCAAATCTTTACCAAAAAATAAATAAAATATCAAGTGATGATGGTTAAAATAGATGAGTAGGTTTTTTAGATAAGTAAAATGAATAGTTTCCTAATATAATGGATCTTGAATTCATGGATTATAACCAAAAATAAATAAAATGTCAAGTGATGGTGGTTAAAATAGATGAATTTGTTTTTTAGATAAGTAAAATGAATAGATTCCTAATATAATGGATATTAATTTGGATGAATGGATGTTGATTTGGATGAGAAAAATCACAGAACAAATACTTGAATGAATGAATGAAAAAAAAAATATTAAATAATCATTTAGATATTTTCTCAAATGATATGAAAAAATTGTTCTATAAACATATTGTTTATATAATAAATATTCAACTAGATAACAAGTTTTCATAATAAAAATCCAACTAGATAACAAGTTTTCAACTGAAACTAAAATTTCTTCATTTATATAAAGTTATCCTAATTAAAAAAAGTAAAATATTAAAGCATTTTCTTTTAAATTATATTTAAGTTTTCATAATAAATATCCAACTAGATAACAAGTTTTCAACTAAAAATAAAAATTCTTCATTTATGTAAAGTTATCTTAATTAAAAAAGGTAAATATTAAAGCATTTTCTTTTAAATTATTTTTTTTCATGGTTTCAAAATTATTTTTATATTTAGATTATAAAGAAATGATGTGTACTCTATTAATTAACTTATGATTATTTTTTTTTTAATTTATTTTGATATGTAATTTAATCGAATAATAAAAGTTTAAAAATATAATTTCCATAATTTTAATAATTAATTAATTAATTTAAAAAATTAAAATTAATAAAAAAAATTAGCTTTTATAGATACTTTTAAAAATAGTTTTACACTGATATATCTTTGTAATAGATTTGAAAGAATATCCAAAACAGCACTAAAATGTTGTATTTTTCTTTTTGTGAAGTATAGTTATTTTTCACGCAATTTTAATTTTTAAGTCGTAAAATATAATCATTTCTATTTTTATTCATTGTAATATTATTACCATTATTTAACTACATAATATTTATATATTTTCAAATTATCATGGTTTTTCTCCTTGTTATAAACAATGACTAATAAATTATGATTAATTTTAAATAAAGGGAATAGTTACAATGCAGTATCATTTTTATTTTTATCGCTAATTAATTGATTAAAGGTTGTGCTTCTATAATGAAATCTCTTAGCACAGTGGTAGCTCTTCGCACGATGAAATCTCTCCGCATATGCATTATTGTTAGTATTTTAATATTGAATAACCCCTATCTTCATATTGTGAATATATCTATGTCTACAGTTATTCACAAGATCACTGAGACAAACTATAAACCCATACGATATTATTGATAATATTTTAATATTAAATAATGCATATCTCTATATTCTGAATACACTAGTGAGTTGAGTAAAGGATGTGCAGAGTGTAGACAAAACTGTGTACAATGAAAGATATTTTCACAATGAAATCTCTTCATAGAAAAATCTTTGCATAAGTAATGTAAGCCTTGTTTATGCTTATCTTTGTGAAATTAGGTTAAAAATAAAGTTCCTTTTACAATTTTGTTTTCTTGCACATATCACACATAGATAAGTATGTAAAAGTTTTAAATGGAAAATAATTTAAGATTAATTTTCCCTCTGCACCCCCACTGTCCAAAAGATTTACACAATAAAAGCTTCACACAGGAAACATAATAGTACTAATTTGAAAATTGGTCATAGTTAAATTAATTACATGTGAAAATTGTGTATAGTTTCCAGTATCGCCTTCGATTTTCTTGATTGTTTGGTAGTTGTAGAGACTTAAAATCAAGGAAAGTTAGATCATGGCATAGGTTGAAGTTTATGGAGCACGAGAAATTTTTTGTATAATTAAAGCTCTCCACACAATGAAATATCTTGGCAGAAAACTCTCCACATAATCATAAATGTCATTGAACACCTCTCAGAGACCAAGTGATTTTTTCGTGGCAGAAAACTCTTCGCAAAAGTACAAATGTCATTGAACACCTCTTAGAGACAGAATGATTTTTCCGCAGTCTATCAAAACCAAGTTCTTATGTTCTCAAGACTTTTCTGATCAATTGATTAAAGTTTGTAATAACAGTTCTCCAAACAAAGCTCTTTATCTTTGTGTAATTAGGCATATTTGTAGGGATGTGCATGAAGTCCATTATTTAAAGGAAGCTTTCAAAGTTTCAATGTGTGGACCGAGTAGATAATGCCTAAATTTTTGTAGTGCATATACCATGGCTAATCCTTCTCATTCTGTGGTTGATTAGTTTTTTTCCGCCTTAGATAGTTTCCTACTTGCAAAGTAAATTAAATGGTCAATATCTCCTTCACCTAGTTGAGTTAAAACAACTCCCAATGCTATACCAGACGCATCCACATGCACATGAAACTCTTTCTTCCAATCTAGGAAGACTAGGATTGGCGCAATAACCATCTTCTCCTTAAGAACATCCAAGCTCTTATGGCAGTCATCATCCCAGGAAAATGTAGCGTCCTTCTTCAATAACTTCTCCATTGGCGCAGAAATTTATGTGTACACTTTTATAAACTTCATGTAA
This sequence comes from Pinus tabuliformis, assembly GCA_031772625.1. Classification (NCBI taxonomy): domain Eukaryota; kingdom Viridiplantae; phylum Streptophyta; class Pinopsida; order Pinales; family Pinaceae; genus Pinus; species Pinus tabuliformis. The sequence goes on from CM062816.1 coordinate 841,562,922, forward strand.
TACCATATATGACCCAAAGTTGAGCATAATTGTTTTACATTCTTAGGTGGATAAAAATTGATAATTACAACAATATTGGTAGGGTCTACAATCAATCCCTTCTTGCATGTAACATGTCCCAACAGTGTTCCATAAGGTACACAGAAAATACATTTCTTCAAATTCAAGGAAATCTGATACTTCTTGCACGTATCCAACATTAGGCATAGACTAGAAACATGTTTCTTTACCAACCCAAATACCGCCCAATCGTCCAAGTAGACCTCTAGAAACATGTGAATAAATTCCATGAATACTGCAACTACCACCCTTGAAAATATTGTAGGGTCATTTTTCAGTCCAACGAGCATAATTGTATATTGGAATGACTCCCATTCTGTAGTGAATGTAGTCTTTCTTCTATCCTCCTGCACAATCTTAATTTGGTGATATCCCAAAAATCCATTTGTGAAAGAATAAGCCTCTTGTCAACCATCATTTTCTAGAACCTCATCTATAAAAGGTGTAGGAAAGGGGTCATGTACGCATGCATCATTTAACTTCCACAGATCTATGTAGATCCTTATATCACCCTTTGTTTTCTTTTCCTGGACCACCATCGGATTGACCCAATCTGACTCTTCCACTATCTCAATTATACTTTCCGCGAGCATCTTATCCAACTCTTCTCATACCTTTTCCTTGTACTTGGGGTTCAGTCAATATGGGCACTGCTTAACCAGCTTCGCGTCTAGTTTTAAATTGATCTACATCACACTCAAATCACCTACTATGCCCTTCAATTCAGAGAATTTTGTTGGAAATAAGTCCTGATATTCATGTAGTAATTCAACAACCTTATCGATCGTGTCTTCATCCCAATAGTCGCCAATGTGTGTGAACTTTGGTTATGATTCTAAGCCAATATTTACTTGTTTTTTCTTTACCAGTTGTGAGATATCAGGGATCTTGGCATCAAGTCCTACTACTTTACATAGTCCTTCTGACTCAGGAACGTTGATACTTGTCACCTTCTTCCATAGTAACATTGTAGCATTCTAGCGCATGTTGTAGTTGTGCGCTCTAGTTAGGTTTCATCCAAGTTATAGGTTCTACTGGTGTTCAAAAGATCGTTGCCTTAATCATCTGAAGCGCCTCATCAATGCATTCGAACTTGTCTTCAAAGTTGAATGTAAGCATAAAATTTTCCTTCATTTCATCCCAATCAGCAGTCCCATGTTGTAGCTCCGTCTCCAAATACCAGTTCATCGGTATCTAAGGTATGAATAAAAATATGTACCCATTTTGGTTGAGGTACCTCACCCCAAGCCTTAGTCCATCGAGCCAGATGCTTGCACGGGTCATTTTTACCTGAGTACTTTTCACTGAGCTGTGTTGTTGCAGAGCCAAATCTTAATCTCATGAGCTTACGATATTCCTTCCAATAAACAATGTTATAATTGTGGGTTCCCCACCATCTTGCAGGCATAGCTCTTAAAGCCAAATCTAGAGTCAGGAACTTGTGCTGCTCTAGTACACCTCTTTCAAAATGGTCAAGAAAAGTATTGACATCATCTAGCCCATCATAATAAGGTAATTTACGTACCTTAGTTGATATACAACACATAGACTTTGTAATCCTATTGTGTCGTAGTGTAGAGAACTCATGCAATCAATTCTGCTAGTTTTCTAATTCTTCATCTGAGCCTGATTGGCACGAACTATCCTTCTCCCAACTGATACGTCCATCTGCATTGGGATTAATCTAGTCTTCATCTCACACAGTGAGCTTATATATGTGATCAATGTCTTCGTCACCATATTCATCACGGACTAGCTCTGTGTATCGTGCACCTTCAGCTAGATATAATGGAACAACTACTACAAGGTCATTCTTTTCAAATACCATGCTTCTGTTATTCAAATTAATAATAGAATTCATGTTAAAGCCCAATCAATCCTGAGCAATGTTGGGTATGGATTACTTTCATCTACTATTTCAATAACTTCAAAATCTGTGAGCATGTTGGCTCCTTTAATATCTACAACCACTCCATGTAGGTGACCCATCAGAATTATCTTTTGTTGGTTTTCCATGCGCAGCTGGATTGGTGACCACTACAACTTAGGTTTCCCCATACGTTCCCAAGTCTATTTTGGTAGTACATTAGCGTTAGATACCAAGTCTAGAATTATCTGGGCCATATCAAAATCACCACTTTGTGGTTTCAACCACATTTCCCTACCAATCCTCTTCATTCTCTGGTTCACCTTATTTACTGTGTGTTTTTCTAGGAGCAGCTTATCCTTACTAGCACAGTTATCTATCAGTTCTTGGAGTCCTTCAACTACCTTCTGGTCCCTCAACAACTTCATGAATGTCTGTAGAAACGATTTCATCACTCTGGGATTAGAATTCTCTGTCATAGTACTTTCTTCAGATATCTCTCTTTGTGGGACTATTGGTATATGATTTTTAGACATAGAAGCACCTGGATCGATAAAAAATTTCCTTGCCTCTATAAACGTCTCCTTTTCTCTATCTAGGTCAAATCCAACATTCTTTTCACCAGCCATGCAAACCCATGTATCTGACTTACCTTCTACATTGTCTTCACTAGTGGATGTACCACTTCGCGTTACTATATTGACACTAGGATTGTCTTCGCATGGTTCTGATTGCATCATCTAAATTTTATACATTGGTTGTTGGTTCTTCTTTTCCTGCATATTTACTATTGATATAAGACACTTTTCTATAACATTATCAAACTCCTCATAGTATTGACAAGAAGGATGAGTTGGATTTTGACAGTCATGCGCAAAATGCCCTGGTTCTCCACAATTGTAGCAGATTATTTGGCCCCAACCTCTTCCAGTGCCTCCTCCTCCTCTTCCATGTCCTTGGAATCCTCCGTGAGCTGTAGGTGATCCTTGATCGTTCTATGCACGGGTTTCAGCCCACATCCTATACATCGAGGTTATGTTTATCATCAAGTCATAGCTTCGGCAATCTCATTCATCGTGGCTAACTGATTTACAAAATTTGCAAAAGAGTTGCTTTGGTGACTACAAAAAGTTTTGTAATAGATACCAATTGGCTATCGTAGGCATTCTTAGTACTTGGAAGATACTACACCAGATGCTTGATCTAGCAGGAGACTTTGGTTTCAATGGGTTGGGACCTCCAACAGTTATATAAGCCTAGTACACAGGTAATTGGTCCTTATAGTGGCCTACAGCCTTGAACTTCGTGCACCAATATTTAGGGCATAATCCTGACTGAACCTCCTTTCCCTTCTTCAGATACTGCAACTCCATATGTTGACTTGTTAATTGTGACTCAATGTGTTGGACTCCTATATTCGTATTCTGGATTGGCGAAGCCTATGTTGGGTTGCGTTATATTATTTCCATGATTAGCCCCAGTAGTTAAGCTGGGGGGTAGAGTCCCCCTTCGTTGCACCAGGTGCAGCGGGGGGTGGTAGCCCCTCCTATCGAGGGGAGGTAGCCCCCTTCTACAGGGTCTGGGGCAGTGCCTCAGGAAATTTTTTTTGGACCCTATATTAGGTGGTCGGACCTACCTATGGTTCTGTGCATAGATTTCGCACATGGTTTTGGACGCGATGGCTTTCGGTCCATGTTATTTTGTAGATCTGATTAAGGGAACTATGGCTATGTTCTAATCCAGGGTTAATGGATGCTTCAGTATGTATATATATGTATTGTAACATTAAAAGAAACATAATAAAAAATCAATCTAGTAGTCTTGGTTTTGGGATCCAAGGGAAAATATCTATGTACATTTGTTTTATGTGTTATGCTCTCATCATTGTTTATTTTCTGTTTTTAGAATTCGTATGCAGCTAATTTCTATACAGGGTTAAAACCTACAGCCTCCAACTTCATCACAATCTCTAATTCTTTAGCCTAAGATCCGATCTTCTGTTGAGACGAAGGCAACCTTAAATGTGGTAATGAGAAGCTATGTACCATTCCTTATGTTGTTTTTCTGAAATATGCATATTATTTTGTCTTAGTAAGCACTTCCACCTCTGATCCATATCCCACACAGACTTGTTAGATGTCTTCTTGATCTCCTTTATTTCAGTAACACACTAAGCCTCTCATTTCATATTTCTAAATTTTGTGTTCAACATAGTCTTTGTCTTAGCCAACGTAGCATTTGGATTAGTTGTGATATATTTCATATACCATGCAAGCACTCTATCTTATAGCGTTGTAACCAATTGTGATTTCTTCATGTCATTATCATTGATCTACTTCGCCTTCCACATATCTTTGAATATGAACCAAAACTGATTAGGATCATATGATCCCTGACCATTGAATAGATGCATTTTCATTGTATTCACCATACTGAATAATGAAGGTGGAGGTGGAGGTGGGGGTGGAGGTGTAGGTCTATGAAGTGGTGATGAAGATAGATATTGGGTGGATGGATGTGTAATCCAAGAAGTGCCTTGACCTTCTGTCTGTGGCGCATGTCCACATGTGTTAGGGTTGGTCCTTTCTTCTTCACTATCTGATTCAACCAACAATGGACTATACGTGCCTTCAGTGCATTTGTCCCAATTAAATGTGAATCTCTTTCTTCTTCGCAAGATCCAGTCTGACTGATCAGGAGCTCAGGACCAAGTGTCGTAAAATGGTCAAAAATGAAAGTGATTAGAACTGGTTTGAACCTGAACGAATGGATAGATCTCGTCTTCCTGATTCTAGCACCACAAATGGTTCGGAAAACGGTCGCCGTATGAGAAAGTTATGCTAAAAAGAAAAATTGCCCAATAACATTGAAATTTTGAATTTTTTCAAAAAAAATTAAAATAGAATATTCCACGGAATATTATTTTTCAGGCAGCGAATGGCAAGCTGCCACTTGGCAGGCCCGGAGGGGCCCACGTGGCCCAAGATGACGTCAGCAAGAATGTTGGGATGCATGTTTATAATTTTTGGTGGCAGCGGAGAGGTTTGAACCCATGACCTACCACATAACAATTCCACGTCTTACCGTTAGACCATATGGTTAGATCTTGTAAGCGATGGCGGAGAAACGTTTGATAAAGTTTAAACTAGATTTTGGCAGGCCCGAAGGGGGCCAGCCCCCATACATGTGACCAACATGCCCAAAACCGTGGGCCTAAACCCTTAACCGCCGGCACGAACTTCAATGAAAACCATCAGCCCGAGATTTCCGGTCACATGCCAGATTTATTGGCAGTTAACTGATAGTCAAGTTGGCGGATTTTTGGCGGAGCGTTCCAAAAATGGCGGAATTGCCTATTTGTCGGGGTTATCTAGCAGTTAGCCAATTTTATCTGGAGTTTTTCTAGGGCAGACTAGAGAAACTTTAATGAGCCATAACTTTGGCTAGGAAAGTCCTTTTTGGATGAATTTTTTTATGATTCTGGGTATCTTCAACCTTCTGAAGCCATTGGCACAGGTTTCATAGCCATATGAGGTCATTTGTAGGTGATTTTTCTTCGTGGAAGTTCCAAGAGCCACCAAGGACAAATCAGTTTGGGAGTTGCATTGGGAATTGTGCACCCAGTGAATGTGGAACGAAGGTCATTCCTGAAGTTTTTCAGCATTCTGAATCCATTTCTATAGCTCGTTTTTCCTGTTGAGGCAGTCTTCTTACTGTTTAGCTTCAGGGAAGCTTTCAGGGCCACCAGGGCCATTTCAGTGCTTGAGCTGTTTGGGGGCTATCTTCATCCATTTTGGTGATTCAAAAGCCTATGTCTACTATTTTCGACCTTTTGAGTTTAATGGCAGAGGTTTCAGAACCAATTGAGGTCATCTTCACCTGAAATTCTCTATGCAAGTTTAAAGGGCCACTAGGGCCAATTGGGAAAAGTACTGTATAAGGTACAATTTCACTGTTTAGTGTTTGGAAAAGAGCAGGTTTAGCTAATTCCTATCTTCTGATTCTGTATTTACAGTCAGATATGTCTTTCGAGACACTCATATTCTTGTATTAGCCTTTGTAGCATTTTAAATACAAGAGGACAAGCCTAGTTTGAGAGGCTTGGTCCAGCAGATGTAGCCCAGAAGGGGTGAACTGCTTTATCATTTTGATGTCTTTATTTGCTGAAGATGATAAGCTAAACAAAACTGATATAAAGTGTTAAACAACAAATATACATAACTTGCATACACACATAATCACCTATTTAGCTGCAGAAAGTTATTTGTCTTATTCTGCAAGACATCAAACTTCAAGTATGTGTATGTCAAAGACTTCTAAGTGTTTACTTCGTTATTTCTTTAGGCATATCCTGTAGAGGGCCAGGTAGCCTCTGGAACTCATCCTCTCTTTAGAGGTGACATGTCCGGTGAATGCCCCTACAGTCTATCTCTGTATAAGAAATAAGAAGTTTTCACATTTTCAAAGGTCACTTGGAGTGTATAGCTCACATTTGCAATTATGGGAAATGGATACCTTGCACCCTTAAACAAGTACAATCCATTTTTAGATTGAATGGTATCAGAGCACTAGGTTTGCTTGACTGACATCACTAGCTTGATTGTGTAGCTTGAAAGGTATCTTAAGCAGTGTTGAAGATTGACTACTTTATTATTCTGCAAACTACTTGTTGTTTGAGTTTTCTGAAGCTCTTTTGTTCATTTTTATAATGAAAACTTCCATAAGTGAGTTCTCAAAATCATCTTCCTTCACAAGATTCTTTGATGAAGGCTTGAAGCAAGAATTTTTCATCATGATGAATATGGTGAGAGAAATGTATGAGGATGAAAGAAAGAGCTCTAGACTTCAAGAGCAATTGAATTCCATGAGGGAAGAGAAGCAGTTGCTTTTTGACCAATTGCAGGAAATGGAAGGCTAACTTCATATTGAAAACATGAATCTGGAAAGTATGCATGAGTTGGAGACACAACTCCTTGTTGCCAAAGAAGCCTTAGCCAAGTATTAGCTTGAAGAAGAGGTAAACAATTCTAGTTTGTCTTCAAATTCTTATAAGAATGTTTATGTTGGTTCTTTTGAGAAACATACCAGAGGCATAGGGTCCAAGTTGATGTCGAAAATGGGATATGAAGGAAAAGGATTGGGAAAACATGCACAGGGTATAGTTGAGCCAATAATGGTTGAGGTAAGGGCTAAGAATTTGGGTCTTGGCTATGGACAATCTTATGAAGAAAGTTCCAAAGCAGCCATGAAGGCAATTGAAACAGTTCCTAGAAGGAGTTTCATTTCAAGTTCTCTATCTCAAGGTTGTAAAGGTTGTATCCTTGAGGAATGCAATAGTTTGAAACATACCTTGCAAGAAGAAGGTGTGCATAAGAATGCACTTGAACAAGAGAATTGTGAAAGCTCTAAAACCATTGAAGGGATTGATGGTGTTCCAAAAGGAGATTCTTCTTCATTTGATTCACCTCCTCATGAAGGTAATGAAGGTGAAAGAGAAAGGTATAAATCTGATTTCAATCATATTTCCTTTGATCATGTAAAGCATGGTAAATTTCCACATAAGCATTAGAAAAAAAATTGCATGTTCTTTTTGTGGTTTGGTTAACCATAGTGTTTCTAGATGTTGGAAAAGAATGGCAACATACAGGAAACTTTTGAAGGAAAGGAGGCAAGAAGCCAAAGTTCCATTGAACAATGCAAATCATGCTGTCAAGAAGATGAACATGTGTTTCACTTATTGCCATAAGCATGGACATACTGCTGAAAGGTGTTGGACTCTGAATCCAACAATGCTTCCACGAAAGTTGAAGAAATTGGAGAAAGAGTATGGCGAGAATGGGAAGGAAGTTTCCATCATTGATATGTGTCAGGATGATACACATGTTGATATTGATGTGCAGTTAAAGGAAGCGCCTTTGAAATGGATTGGTAAGAAATGGTTAGAATTCTTATCCAATTAAAGTTGCATGTCTTTTGATTGAATGCATTTCTTTGTTAAGGGAATGCAAGTTGCAAGATGGAAAAGTTGAGTATGAGACTCACTCTATCGCAGCGAAAGTTATATTCATTTCAACTTTGAAAGTACATGTACATGTGATCGAGGCTCTTGTACTTATGATTGTACTTAAGAGAAAGTTGAAGGATAAACTACATGCATGAGAATGATATGCATGAGCACAGGGATCATGATAATTTCCTTGTATTTTAAACATGTATGTGTGATTAACTTAAAGGGTTGATTACTTTATTTTTAACCATGCATGTAATGTAATATTGACTTGGAAAAAGTTAATTTGATCTCCAATATTGTAAAGAGGAGAAATGATGAAGTGTTTCATCTTTGTAAAAGCATCCTCATTTGGGAGGCAGCTCTTCTTCTGGAGCGGAGGTGCCATGGATGGGCATCGTGACAGTTGGCAAGGCAGGACATATTGGCATTAGTATGCTTATTTGGCTGAACAGAAGAGGATATTTGTGTTCTCTCAAGTGTTGTACAGTTCAGTTCAGAGATTCAGTAAGCTTTTTGGGACCAAAAGCCCTCTCATTTGGGAGGTGTGATCAAGAGCTCAGGACCAAGTTTCGTAAAATGGTCAAAAATGAAATTGCTCAAAACTGATTTGAACCTGAATGACTGGATAGAGCTCGTCTTCTTGATTCTGGCGCCACAAACGGTTCGGAAAACGGTCGCCGTATGAGAAAGTTATGCTAAAAAGAAAAATTGCCCAATAACATTGAAATTTTGAATTTTTTCAAAAAAAATTAAAATAGAATATTCCACGAAATATTCCTTTTTGGGCAGCGAATGGAAATCTGCCACGTGGCAGGCCCGGAGGGGCCCACGTGGCCCAAGATGACGTCAACAAGAATGTTGGGGCGCATGTTTAAAATTTTTGGTGGCAGCGGAGAGGTTTGAACCCACGACTTACCACATAACAATTCCACGTCTTACCGTTAGACCATATGGATAGATCTTGTAAGCAATGGCGAAGAAACCTTTGATAAAGTTTAAACTGGATTTTGGCGGGCCCAAAAGGGGCCAACCCCCATACATGTGACCAACATGCCCAAAGCCGTGGGCCTAAACCCTTAACCGTCGGCGCAAACTTCAATGCAAACCACCAGCCCGAGATTTCCGGTCACATGCCGGATTTATTGGCAGTTAACTGACAGTCAAGTTGGTGGATTTTTGGCGGAGTGTTCCAAAAATGGCAGAATTGCCTATTTGTCGGGGTTATCTGGTAGTTAGCCCATTTTATCTGGAGTTTTTCTAGGGCAGACTAGAGAAACTTTAATGAGCCATAACTTTGGCTAGGAAATTCCTTTTTGGATGATTTTTTTTTTATTTTGGGTATCTTTGACCTTTTGAAGCCATTGGCATAGGTTTCACAGCCATATGAGGTCATTTGTAGGTGATGTTGCTTCGTGGAAGTTCCAAGAGCCATCAAGGACAAATCAGTTTGGGAGTTGCATTGGGAATTGTGCAGCCAGTGAATGTGGAACAAAGGTCATTCCTGAAGTTTTTCAGCATTCTAAATCCATTTCTATAGCTCGTTTGTCCTATTGAGGCATTCTTCTTACTGTTTAGCTTCAGGGAAGCTTTCAGGGCCACCAGGTCCATTTCAGTGCTTGAGCTGTTTGGGGGCTATGTTCATCCATTTTTGGTGATTCAAAAGCCTATGTTTGCTATTTTCGACCTTCTGAGTCTAATGGTAGAGGTTTCAGAACCAATTGAGGTCATCTTCACCTCGAAATTCTCCATGCAAGTTTAAAGGGACACTAGGGCCAATTGGGGAAAGTACTGTATAAGGTACAATTTCACTGTTTAGTGTTTGGGAAAGAGCATGTTTAGCTAATTCCTATCTTTTGATTCTCTATTTACAGTCAGATCTATCTTTCGAGACACTCATATTCTTGTATTAGCCTTTGTATCATTTTTAATACAAGAGGACAACCTAGTTTGAGAGGCTTGGTCCAGCAGATGTAGCCCAGAAGGGGTGAACTGCTTTATCATTTTGATGTCTTTATTTTCTGAATATGATATGCTAAACAAAACTGATATAAAGTATTAAACAGCAAATATACATAACTTGCATACACACATAATCACCTATTCAGCTGCAGAAAGATATTTGTCTTATTCCGCAAGATATCAAACTTCGAGTATGTGTATGTCAAAGACTTCTAAGTGTTTACTTCGTTATTTCTTTAGGCAGAGCCTGTAGAGGGCCAAGTAGCCTCTGGAACTCATCCTCTCTTTAGAGGTGACATGTCCGGTGAATGCCCCTACAGTCTATCTCTGTATAAGAAATAAAAATTTTTCTCATTTTCAGAGGTCACTTGGAGTGTATAGCTCACATTTACAATTATGGGAAATGGATACCTTGCACCCTTAAACAAGTACAATCCATTTTCAGATCACTGACCTCTTTTAAACATCAATTCAAAGGCATATCACCCTTTTCACACAACAACATTTTAATCCAAGTTTTTAGCGATATCAAGTACTTACCTCTAAGACTCTTAAAGAATCAGTGTTCAACTTCGCTATAAGATATAGATGTCTCAATTGTGATTTCAGTGATGAAACTGCCCAAAATACTATCGATCTAATGGTCAACAGCCCTTGCAAACTTATAATCAAACTCTTCAAGGTGCTTGATCAGTTCAGGAGTCCACATAATAGGATCGTCGTGTTTCCAAGTAGGTTCGTTGTTCGCTAGCTTAGACAACCACTCGTGTAATTCACAAGGGAACGATGAAAATAAAATTTCGTGCTCTTATTTGTAGAGATATCTCTGTAATCACCTTTCTTTGGACTAGCACGAATTTTGATTTTCTTGCCCTGCAAACTCGTGTAACTTCCGATCTATCCACTTCTCAATTTCTTTCCTAGTTGGTATCCACAGACGCCACATCACACATCCCTTAGATAGATCTTGGTCCTAATAATGTAACCATTTGTTGGCTTGAGGGGGCTTGGACCTAGGTTTAGAGTTAGATGTGCTAACCAACAAAACCCTACACTATCAACCCTTTTGGCAACAGTCTGCTTAGCGCAGACTGCAGTCTAACCCGTGGTAGTATTGGGAGATGCTAGAACCAGGTTTCTGCATCCATAAGGCTATGTGATGTAGTAGTGAGGAGTTTTCTTAAATTAGGGCCCTATCTGGCCTTTGCAAACACTTGTCTTCTGAATCACAGACTTAAACTAATTTCTACTTAATTAGATCTACGAGCTTTGCTGAAGTGTTCTAACATGCATAACTTACTAAACCAAAGTAGATATGAACCTTTGTGATGCAATTAGCAATATAACAAAGAACTAAATCATAACTTAGCATAAAGACACAAAACATATAAATAAACACATAACGCATGGATTTGCTTCAAATTTTCTTTATTACTTCAGATGTTCAATACATACACATCTTCTGACCCTTCGCACACAGTTGTAGGGGCCTGCACGCTCAGTTGCGGACTTACAAAGGTCTTTGCGGACTCAACTGCAGGAGCCTTCCCCTTTGCCATAATACAAAATTTCAAACAAAATAGACTCAAAATCCCATTCATCAACTAAGACTGATTTCTAATGACTCCTAGATGACTCCCTTTTATATCTTTTACATTACATTACCATGGTCTGTGAACCATGGGCAGAGTTCATTGCATCATCAAAATAGCCCATCCTTTTATAAAATAAGGTGCTTTGACCTTCCTAAAAGCCCCTTTTGACTCTTAACGTTTTGCGCGCTCCACTCCTCATATTGCAGAGACTTTACAATAATACACAATTCAAAACTTAGAAAAAATTGGACCTGGGGGTCCCCATCACAATATGCCTTGTGGAGTACTATTTAGTGTTATATTTCTATTGATGTTCAAAGAAAAATGATTTTGTGGAAATGTAATGACGTTGAAAGTTTTCTAGATCATGAAACGTTTGTTAAGTTGTTATCGATATTGTAACCTTTCCTTCTTTTTTTTGCAACATATACTAATATTTTGTTTCATTTACAAATGCTTCCAACATTGTCAATTGTTCCTAAAATAAGTGTTGAAATGCATAAACAAATACATAAAAATAAATATCTCTTCATACGCCACATTTGAAAACTTTGATAAACAACATCAGTTGTAATGTTAATTATAGCTGCAATGTCCAGTTTTAGAATTGCTAATGTCTAAACCATTTAGAATAGTAACCTTTCGCAATTTTATCTTCAAACATATTCTTTTTTATACCAAAGCTTCCTTGTGCAAAGCTTTCATTGTGAAAAAGAAGGTTATAATAGTTTTGGAATGCTAGTTTTTATCTTAACGTAAAATGGTAAAAACAATACCAAGAGATAAACTATTAATTAATTGACTTCATTGAGTAAAAAAAGTTCATTTAATGTTGGATAATATGAGTACTATTGATGAACGTGAAATCATTAATGTAGAATTGACCAATAGAGAACCAAGTTTACATATTAAATGTCTTGATTACGTGTTATCCAATGAATAAATGGAAAAAACACTTGTGTTTACTGGCAGGAGAACTTTAGTTAATCAAAATAGAATGCGATTTAGGATATTAATAAAATTGTATCTCGATACCATTTTCTAAAGCGTGTGAAACGTATCAATCATGAAATTTAATCATACCAATTAGACTATCTCAAATTGAAATTAAAGTAAAATGAATATAATTTAAAGTAATTGATTTCCCTCTAGTCTTTTTTTATTAAATATAAGATAAATTAGTACTAGCCAAATTGATTATGATCACTAGTTAATGAATACCATTAAAATAAATAGTGGTTAAATTCCCTTTTAGATTTTATATGTCAATTCATGACTTAATCCACAATGATGCTAAATCCTTTGCATACTAGGGGGGCTAAACAAATATCGAATTAATATCATTACGTTTCCTTGTTCGAAGCCTTTTTCTATGTGGATGACATAGGACGTTTGAGAGAACAAAGGTCATCTTCATAGGTGGTGATGCTCTAATGCTTACACTTTTATGTTACTTCTTTGGCCAATTATGCCAGAATTGACATGGTTGTAGGTCCTTTGCATACATGGGGTAGGGTGGGGTTGAAAGAAGAGATTTTACTGTGCGGGGGATGAAAAAAATTTAGATATTAGATGTCAATTCTTGTTGGCTATGAAATTAATTTTTTAACGTTCATAGTTAACATATAAGAGAACATAGAAATTTGTAATGATTGGCCAAAGCTACATGGAAATATTCAAACTAAAATCGGACTTTGTTATTTGTGTTTACCAAATAATAAGTGCATTAGTAATTTCACATTTGTCAATTGAACGCATACAATGCAATATTAAATAAATCGTGTTTTCAATTTTTGTGATGAAGAAGTTTTTTGTGGTAAAACGAATATGCAAAACATACTACGAATGAGTCAATTCAGTACCAATTTGTATCATGAAAAGTTTATTCTATGTGTGCATTGGATACCAAATAAGTATAAATTATTAAATGTATAAGCTGAATTCTATGAAAAGCTAAACAATGTATATAGGTAATAACAAAGAGAATATCCTTGAAAGCTTCTGCAAAAAAAGGTATTATTTCATAGCGCTCCACAAAAAGTCTCTAATAACAATGAAGAACACAAAGCATATTCTCAGAAACTTTTGCAAAAACACCATTTAACAACATTGCAGATAAATGGTAAACAAATTCATGCTTAGAACCAAGTAATCACTATCTGTGTCTAAAAAGTATTTAACAATTGGTATACAGTCTCAAAATTTTCATAGTTGTTCACAAAATTGGTATACAGTCTCAGAATTTGCACAAAGCAATTAGTTTTAAACAATAAGGAATATAATTGGAGTAGAAATAATACTACATAGTTTTTCATGATAACTATTATATCCATAATAAGATTTTTTCTGATATCCCAGTTCACTAGCATATTCATGACGACTATTTCACTATTTTGTCTCTTTAACTTTTCACACCTACATTTCGAAAAATAGAAAAAAAAAATCCACAATTAGTTAAATACGCATAATAAATGATAATCTAACTCAAAAAAAAAAATCTATCTAGAAAAACAAATCCATGTGCAAATGAAATTCAATATGTAAACCACTTCAAAAATTATGAGTACAGAGAATAACACTTGATTCCTAAAGTGCTTATCAAATCTTTATACCTAGCCAAAAAAGTAAATGAATTGGACTCTTGTGAACCACAATATGAAAAATCCCTCTGCAAAGAAAAGAAAGAAACTACATCTAGAGATTGAATTATTTCATGATAACGTATATAACCAACTTGAACCTTTAATCACTAGTAAACATGAAAATGAATATTCAAAGATTTAAGAAGACCCATAGTATGTAAAAGCATACTTCCTAATTGTTTAATTGGTAACTATTTTTCAGGTTTTCGTCTTCTTGAAGCAATTTCTTTAGCTTTGCCTAGATGCAATATTTCGTAGGAGTAGTTGTAATTTCCATTTTGACACGTTGACTGAATATCTCCTTCTCAATTTCCATGGCTTCTCCTTGTAATTGAGCAGCTAAAGCATAGTTTTGTTTATTAACAATAACAAAGGTAATTACTCATTCCCTCATTTCCTATGTAATAAGATCAACCATACTATCTAATTTTGTTGCCTTTAATTATTTTAGCTTATCTAATCCAATTGTTAGTTTTTCTCTCAAAATTAATCCAGTGTCACATGTGATACATGGACCGTTTAGATTCTACACAATTTGTATAACCTTAACATATGCATTTGCTCTTGGATTTTATATGTTTTCACATTCAAAAATAATGTTCTCTGCTCTTCTAATTCTCTAAGACAATGCAACTTTGATTTTCTTCATTAGATTAGCATTTGACAACTCCTTTCTTTTTTTCTTTGGATCAAAAAGTAAATCAAGCTTTTGTTTGAAAGAAAATAAGTCATTGTTCATGAAATACATGTCCCCTTCAAGATCATGTTGAATGCACTCGACAAATGACTTAGTTCTTTGTACTAAATGCTCCAAATTAGAATTTTTTCTGTGCATGTTCAATGGTTTTCAAATGTTTTCATATATTACTGATAATATATGTTTTCACTTCAATAAGGAGATTGATAGATTTAGAAAATGTATGTGATGTGTCATGACTTGAATCTACCAACAACGTTGTTTGTATTTGCAATGGAGTAATAAACAAAGGACCCATATTTAAAGCATCTTCTAGGTCATTTATTCTTATTTTTAGTCTTAAGTTTTCTGCATCTTCTTGGCTAATAGACTATGAAAGCACATCACTAGTAGCTTTATGTAGTTTCATGACTAGTATGTTTTTCTATATTAAGACTAACCTACGTACCCACGGGAGATTTGAACCGGTGACCTATCGCAAGGAGTGCCTTAACAGCGCACCCATTCACCGTCAATCCAAACCCCCGTGGGCTTTCATGACTAGTATGTTGTTGTGAAGCTTTACTTTTAAATCTTCAATTTTTTAAGTCGTTGTCATACTTTGAATTTTTTGATGTGACAAAGCCATCATAAAAAATAATAAATTCCTCAGAAATTTGTGCCATTATTTTATTATTTTCTACAAAACAAACTCTAAACCAATTAGGTAGCACAACATTCTCAACTTCTATGTTTATAGCTTCTTCAACACCTCTTGTTTTCATGGGACTTCTGGAATTGGTTGATTCACCAATATACATTTCTTCTAAAATAAATATTTGATCAGGTTCTTTATCCTTTTCGCTAGTTGATAGCTTATGGTGAATCAATTTCGTATTTGTAGTATATTTTTTCCTTTTTTCACTCGAGGATGAACTTGCATCAATATCATTTATGAAATGCATAGATTTATCTACAGAAATACTAATAATTTATTCTTCATTGATTTCTTCAGCATCTAAGTTTAGAAATCGATTTTTTGTCGATGCATTTTGACTTTCTTTGCTCTGCTCTCTAATTTCTAGAAACAATCTTCTATATCCAATTGTTTCCAAGTGTGTACCAAATAGACCCTCCTTATGAAAGGCTTTAATGGCTTCAATTTTACTTAATTTAAAGGGATGCAATGTCTCTACGAGCTTTGTAACATGAGCCACATTCATTTTAGTGATTTCTCCAACAGGAAACGATAAAGAAATGAATTATTTTGTATTTTTACTTTGAAATATACTTGCTTGTCATGGTATTGCCTACAAACTTTAGCAACAAAATACCTATCTATATCAAATTTGTGAAATTGCAATGGCTTACCTTGAAATCCATAAATTTGAATTAGCATGTTATTTTCTCTTTCTTCATGCATATCTTTGCCCCATAAGAAAATGTGTGCTTGTTCAGATATTCGATGAGGCTCTTGTCTAGTTATTGTGTAATTGACTTGTTTTACAAATACATCTTGAATTAGACAAAAGTTTAAAGAATCATTATTCTTACATAGTATAGGATACTATAACTGCATTAGTTCTTGATTCACATTGAATTTAGGATTATATGGAAAACCGTGAAAGTCATCACTAGAAATCAAATCTATTATGAGATATATCATCATGAAGAACCTATTGGTCTTGGATAAGTTGTCTAACTGAGAAGATAATTCATTAGAAATGATATAAACCTAATTGAATTCAAAATCCTTTTTTGTATGTGTGATAAATCATATAGAGAATTCATGTTGGAACATTTTTTGTAGTTTTTTTGGCCCATGACATGTGCATAGAGAAAAAAAGTCCCTAAACAGTTGTTTAAACAAACAGATATCTAGGATAGAAATATAGCAAGGAACTTAGTAAGTTGGTGAAAATAAATGTCCAACAACATTAGCCTCACTTACTTCTAACATCGGGAAACTATTTCCTTTGGACAATCTCAAGCACATATTAGGTTTTGGTAACTTGAATATCCATATGAATGTATTCACATTCAAAGTAATCCTTTTCTCTAGTAGAAATTTTTTTCTTGTTATTGGATCAAAATTTTCTACACACAAATGAAAAATTTCCCTGAAATCAAAAACTTCTGGCACACATGCAACATTCACCAATCGACTAGTCCAAATATTGTTGTTGTTCTTCTCCTCCATTGGCAAATTCACATAATTATCATATGCAATTGACCAATGGAAGTTCTCATCAATATGAGGAAGTAATTTAATGGTATCACTTCAAATAAATTCTCTTCTTTCTCTACTAACCATGTTCATTTCGTAGCTAAAAACACTTTCTCAATCAATAATTCTCTTAATACCACTGAGCTGCATAATTTTTCGATTCTATATACAATCACTAGTTCTTACTATTGCAAACGCGAAATTGACTTTAACTATTGAAACTCTGAAATCTTTATGCAATACATGTCTCAATAAATAACAATTGAAGATACCAAAGCTAACGGTTACAAAAACCAGTGCAAATATACCTTGAAATTCCAAAACCATCTCATCCATTTATTAGGCATCTTGGTTCTATGTTGCTATAAATTCTTTGTAATAATGGAAAATAGCTTACATGATGTTGATAATATTTCTTGTTGCAAAAAATGTCCTAAGTTATCCCTACTAAAAAGAGATAAGGTTGCATGGTTGGTGCCTACTACTCTCCCATTGTCGACTTTGATTTATGAATAACCTGACACATATTTGAAAAGGCTCAGAGATACATGCATTTTGGCCAACCATTCCAAATTGCTTCACTTTCTTAACTGCTAACCTAAACAAATTTTAGTTCAAAAATTATTCACATTTTTAAAAATTCCATGAATGTATGAAAAAAATGTGACGCGAGATGGAAATATGCGAAGAAGATATGCAAAGCAATGAGTATGTAAGGATGCAAAAAAGACAATGGAAATTCTACACATTCACAAGTTTTGCACAATGCTTGTACATATTTCGTATCTTCTGCAATTTTGAAATAAAAAATTAGCTTAAGTTATGATAATACAGTTAACAAATTTGAACTATCAAATATTAAAAAAGTAAACGCAAAAAATAAAATAAACTATATATATATATATATATATATATATATATATATATCGAGAGTATATACAATTTTTGCAATCTACGATTGGTATTGCCTTACAATAGTTAAATTAATTACTTATCCATTTTGGACTCTACATGAGAACAAATAAACAAATGTATAATTATAACTTATACGAAAATAACAAAAATTTAGAAAATATATTGTATTGCATTTATAATTTCCTATGAACTTTACTGCTTCAAAACAAAAAACATATAGCTTATGCAAGGTTACAATCACACAAAGTGTAATGAAGCATGAACTACATCATGATCACTCCAATATGAATGTGAAATATGAACATGACATTGTTGAAGAGGGAAATTTGTCCAAATGTGATCAATAATTGTCTTATTCCCAGAAATAAAATTCCTTATTACTTCTTGTAATTGTTCGCACGACATATACTCTAATAACCATTTACTTCATTTTCTATTTGAATTGATGTCTATACCGAAATATCCAATAAGTATAAAAATGTAATCACTGGTGTGAATTATGCCTTTTCTATTTCTATCTCTTCAATGATTGTTGAAATAGATACAATTGGAGCAACCTATACATTTATTATGCATATTTAGCATTCGAAATATACTTTTGATTAGACATGTTCAGTTCTACTTTTTTTTTTCTCGGCAACACTAACTAATCTATATTATTATATACAGGTAAACATTACATCCAAAAAAGACTGGCTGCCCAGGACCAACTGTGGCTCCTTGGGCGGCTCTATCAGACTCATAATTCTGCCTCGCAGGGCGATATTTCCAGTTCAGAACGATACACATGACACGGTGATATTCCAATGTAGCACCAAAACGGCCCACGCAGGGGCTTTCCACAAAAGACTCATGACCCAGAAAGACTATGATAGCCGCGAACATAACCCAGAGCAGAAAGACTAGTGTAGACGCTAACATGACTCAGTACATAAAGGAAACAAACAAAGACATAAGACGTAAACCATATATCAACCGAGACCCCATACCCGACCTGAGAGAAGACAGCAGATGCGCGAGAGTGCTGCTGGGGGTTATTCCTCTGGTTTCTCTTCCATTATTCTGCACCATCCTTGTCCCTCTGGGATACCCTCCCATAGTGCCATGGGGTCTTGCGCGGGGGCTGGCAGCTCTTGCTCTCGAATTCGGGAGGGGGCTTGCTGAGGCTCCCTCTCTGAATTACCCTCTGCACTCGATGACTCCCCCAATGGGTGCTTCCCCTTAATTTCCTCTGGACGTTCCTCAGCCGGGACCATAGATGAACCTTCCTCATTCTCCTCAGGAATTTTGGTGAACAGCACTGAAATATGTGCATTGATTCCCACATTGTCCCTGGAGCTGCCCAATGTAAAAATGACAGAGCCAAACGCTGGGAGCATGGGCGCTCCATCATTGGAGCTACCAGCCTCCAGAAGCTGACTCGCTTGAATTGGGGTAGCTCCTGCCCTTCTATAACAATAGCAGCAGCAGCAGTGATGATGAACATCCGCTGCAGGGGGACGAGAGGAATCACCACGCCCTGAACCTCTTCTGCAAGGCATCCTTTCACGCGGCGGCGCCATGGTATCCGTGAAATCCTTATCCTGTTCCAGAGCAGAGGAGGTCCGACTGTTACTTCGTTCCTTACCAACTGCTTGCAGTCTCCAAATTGGGTCGAGGCTGAGCACAACTGAACAAAGACAAAGACCAGAAAAAACAAGCATGGAGCGGACCTCGTCCGAGCTCTCAGCAATGAAATCGCAGCATCTTCGCACAGAGTTCTGAGGAGCCTTCTCGTCGCACTGAGCTTCGCACCCCAACAATCCATCATTCTTAACCTCGTTAACCTTCCCTCGGTACTTGCCCGCATTGAATACTCTCTGCAGGCTTGCCATCTCCTTCAGCTTGAATACTCTCCCGACTTGAAGTCTCGGCGGCGAGGGGCATTAAAGGCCCTTGATCCTCACGTGGCAGCCCATGCGGGGCATGTGGCTCTCCCCTACCAGACTTAATGACATCCGCATCCGGGGGACATGTTTAGTTCTATTACTGTAAACGGTTTTTTTTAAAATGATTTCGATGTTTTCTTGTATGCAAGAAAGTACTTCATGAAAATAATTTGATATGTTGAAATTAAATTTGTGAAATTTAGTAATTTACGGCGAAAATTTTAGATGCATTTCCTAGATACGGAGAATCATAGCATTCATTAGGTATTGATCACACACAATGTCATTCACATGAGCATGTAGACTTTGTAGATTCAATCTTGCATTCAAGTATCTGCACTTGTTATTGCCTTCTCTATGTATCTTGATTTCCATGATGTTTCAATTCTTAAGCATTTTGTTTCTTCTAATAATTTTTTATTCACACAAAATTTCTTCTGTGTTAGTTTTTGGAGAAGATAGGAAAATTCCAACTTTCTAACATGTGAGAATGCTATGTAAACTAGTCCATGCATTGATATGCCATTTGGATCAAATGTAATTCCATTCAATTTTAAGCCATGTGATCGATGAATTGTTTTCGCACTATAGTTGTAAATATCTTGCTATGACATGTCAATGTCTTTGAAAAATGTAATATTCGAGTCCAATTAGATGAAATGTCTTAGTCATACTATTCATGATACTTGTTTGTTTGAAGTTTACCAATATCTATATTTACAAAATCCATCCATAACACATCAACATTCTCTCTATTTTTCATAGTCCATCTGCACCATTAACGAGGCCACGTTCTGTATTATAGTTCCCTGCATATAGTTCAATAAGAACATTGCATTTGATAATGATTATTGAGCATAAACTCATTGTTTTCTCATGTGCTACAAAGCCTATTTCCTTATTGTGAGATTCATAAATCGCATCAAGAACTATTAGCTCTTCATTCACATGTGACAACATCTTTTCGTTAGCTTCTATACATCCCTATTTCTGTAAAATAGATATGGAAACAATGGATCTAGTGGAGGAGGTCTATAGAACTTATCATTTATATATTTTTTGTCTTCATCATATTGTTGATTCATTTGCATTTTGTTAAGGATTTCAACGAGCTTTTTTAATCTTTGTGACGCATTGTGGTATGCAATTCATAGCATTTGACTTTTTCCTACCATAAATCGTATACTGGTGTTTCACTTGCTAAAACTGGTTGCTAAAAAAATTAGAGAATCTTTTGTTGTGCTTGGAACAAGTCACCTAAAAATATTACATCAATATTTCCAAAATAATCCAACAAAGTATGCTTTATTTCTCATAAATGTTTGTCAACTTGGTATAATAATGTTGAACTTATGAAAGACGTCTCATCAATCATCATAACACGAAGTTATTCACAATGTTTTTTCAATGTGTCTAATTTTTCACCTTTAAGTGAAAGATATTTTCATTTGTTAAATGGTAAATGGAATGCAGAATGCAATGTTATACCACCTGCATCAAACGCTTCATTTCTTGTATATGTTGCTATCATTCATTTTAATTGAGTTGGGTCATATCTAAACATGTTATTGTATAAGAAAATTAGAGATTGGAATATTGTTATAACAATGAATGTTTTTACAATGCCCGCACCACCTATTACAAATACATACAATGGTTCATTTGGATTTTATTTTTCTCAATCACTATTTATTTCACTATTTTTGCTTGTTCTAGGTTAAGCGTTCTCATGATTTCATAGAATTTTGTTTCTTCTAGTACTTTTGGTTTACAAGTTGGTAAGGTCTCTCAACAATTGATTTTGCATTTCTAGTCTTTTGCAAATATTGAAAAATTGATTCGATATCATATTCTTGATAACATTTTTCACTATATATTTCTTCATATCTAGGTGCATCTCTTTCAAAAAAAATCTCTCTTTGTTTTCAAGCGCAACTGCTATGCTATCAATATGAGTCCATGTTATCATTGTTTCGTTTGTGAACTTTTGTTCATTGCATTTTATGATATTTTCAAATAATAAATATGTATTCTCCCAAGTTGAATATTGTTCCTATTCTCATCAGTATGAAATGGGACATACAACATTAATCAGGATCAATGTGCTTATAATACTTTAAGTATCTTATAGTGTATGGTCTCTCCAGACCTCCTCTTTCTTTTTCTTGTAGTGTATAGCATGATACAAATTTTTCTAAGCATGCATGTTCAATGTTTTCTATTCATCAAACATAGCAATTGATAATTGATAAACATGCTATGGTTTTTGAATCATCTGGTTCACGCTCAAGGAATTTGGTTCCTTTAGTTAAAACATTCAATCATCTATTTAGAAGTATTAATAAATAGATATTTTCTTGAACTAGTATTCAGTGGAATTGATAACACTATATATATAGCTTGTTGTGCATACATTTGTTGTAAGTTCAATAAATTTTTTCCAACTCTTGCAATTGTTTCTATGTTTTTTTAACATTCACTTCACACAAGTTTAAAAATTGATTTCATTGTTTTATCTAGATTTTTCATATAAGAACTACAATAAGTAGTTGTAGCATATGATTCATGTCAAAATTGGGCATCAGTATTTGCACCCCAGGTTAACAGAATATGTTGAGCAAAGTTATTAGTCCATATGTCTACTACTCTTTTCAACACAATTTTTCTTTGTTTCATAGTGCACTGAATTGCATGGATATAAACATATTCACTTATACCTATCTTTCCATAAAAATATAAAAAGTATACATCTCATAATGTTCCATATTCTCTACTGCATAAAATATCATTCTTGTATTCAACTTTGTTTTTGCATTGTCAAATTCCATAGGCTCAAGTATCTGCGTTGTTAGCATTGGTGGAATTAGAAAATTGAACCTGCAATGCATCTATTTTCCTTTCCTACAAGTGCTTGTACAATGATGATGTTCAATAGTTTTCATATTTGTAGGTGCTTTAGTTGAATCACAACAAGTACTTGTCAACAAAATTTTCAATTTCAATATTTGTGCTTGTTCCATAGCTAGGAGATTTTTGTATTCATTGCAATACATGCTCATGTTGGCTTCCTCGATTTTGGAATTTTCTTACAAAAAAATAGTCAACGACGCCACCAAAGTACTTGGAATCATGTAAAATTAACTGGCGTAGAGAATTCATTCAACTTTTGTAATATCGTACATAGGTAATGGGGTATTTTCTTATCAAGGTATCAATATCATCTTCCTCTAGTTCGTTTCAGTTGACAATTTTTTTCTCGATGTATTTGTTGCAAATCCTTTACTAAATGCTCTCAGATATGTCCAGCGCTAATAAATGAAACAAAGAAAATTGGTGGAACTAACTATTAGATCATTGCATACAAATTCTTGCAAAAATGTGAAAAACAATCTAACGATGTTCGTATTTTTCTAAGACCAATATACGTAATGTTCAATGCAAGAATGCATTTCAAATTTTTCTTTGTTTTAAAGTCTCCAATTATTAGTATTTTTCCATTGCAATGTCTGATGTAGTGGTTCTTTGGGAGTCAGATCGATTGGATGTTTGACCTGGAAGTGCAAGGGTACCCCTGTGGGTGAGGTGAATATGTCCATGTATTATTCCAGGACCGCATCCACCTGCTTTTGCTGCTTGGAGGAACCCCTACCAGGGGCCATGGATGTGGCTACAACCTTCCCCTTACTTTGAGAGCGAATTAGAAAGAAAACAAATTTCCCAGTCTGGGAGATGACCTTACTACATTTCTTAATAGATATCAAAGAGATGGCGGTAGGTGGGGCTACCTTTGGTATCTTGTATAGCTTAGTACCCAAATAAATGATAACAGAGCGGGGTCTAGACTCATATACAGAATGTTGATTCCATAAGTATGGTTGACCTGATAATACATCACACACTTCAAGAGGAGAAACATCACACAATACCTCATCCGTGAAGGGCTTGATGTTGTAGGGAAGGCAACACCACTGGCTGATGCAGAGATCACGTACTTGGTGAAGCCACCCGATGATGTACGGTTGTGGATGTTTTATTTTTTCTACGCGTAGTCACTTCACGACCTCTGCTGAAATGAGGTTATTTTGGTACCAGTTGTTGAAAATGAACTGCAGTGGAGAACCCTTCACCCACATATGTGAGTGGAATATCCATTCCCCCTCTTCTGGATCTTGGTGGTTGCCAAGTGGCATTAGGCTCCTATTGAATGATGTTCTTCCCTTTTTCATTCCCCTTGTGAGGTTATGACTCAGAGTCGAAACATGTGTCGAGCTCAGAAGCCTTTAGCTCAGCCACCAGTAACTTCTTGGCCCGAAACTCATTTGTGTTATGAGTGGAGCTCTTACAAAACACACACCACTTTGTGTCCTTCTTTGTCTTCTTGGTGTTTGTTGGGTTGTGTTATATTCTTTCCATGACTAGCCCATGTAGTTAACCGGGGAGTTAGAGGGGGGGTGGAGCCCCCCCCTTCGTCGCGTCGGTTGTGTAGCGGGGGGGCCATAGGGGGTTCGAGGGGTTCGAGTAACCCCCCTCTATGGGATGCGGGGTAGTGCCCTGGAAAATTTTGTTTCTGGACCCTATATTAGGTTGGGCGGACCTACCTATGGTTTTGTGCATCGTTTTTGCACATGGTTTTGGACACGATGGTTTTCAGTCAATGGTATTGGATGCTTCGGCATGTATAAATATGTATTGTAGCATTGAAAGGAACATAATGAAAGATCAAGCTGGTAGTCCCAGTTTTGGGATCCAGGGGCAAATCTCTATGTATATGTGTTTTATGTGTTATGCTCTCGCATTGTTTATTTTCTATGTTTTAGAATTCATATGCAGGTAATTTTTGTATGGGGTTAAAACCTACATTTGGTATCAGAGCTATTTTGGCTTCAAGGGGACGCCTTTACTACTAAGGGGTTTCGCTCAGGCCTGTGGTAGACCCTGTTCAGTGGGAGATCTGTGGGATCGATTTTGGTGGTGAAAGAAGATGGCGAGTAGTGGAAAGATAGAGATCGACAAATTTAATGGTTAGAGTTTTGAGTTATGGAAACTCAAGATGGAGGATCTGTTGGTGGATAAAGATTAGTGGGTCGTGGTAGATCCAGGTACTAAACCAACGGGATTGTCCGATGAAGAATGGAATAAGTTGGATCGGAAGGAAAAGAGCACAATACAATTGTGTGTCTCAGATTCAGTATTGCTGAATGTATTAGGGGAAGCTACTCCGAAGGCTTTGTGGGACAAGTTAGGGACTTTGTACCAATCTAAGTCTCTGGTGACTAAACTGTTCCTGTGAAAAAAGTTGTATAACCTAAGGATGAAAGATGGAGACTCTGTGATAGAGCATCTGAATGAATTTAATATTGTGGTAAGTCAGTTATTGTCTGTTGATATTAAAATTTCAAATGAAGATAAGTGCATCAATTTGTTGTGTTCTCTACCAGATTCATGGTATAGTCTGGTTATTGCAATAGGTAGCAATGCAACTGCCTTGTAGTTTGATGAAATAGTCTCATCCTTGCTAACGAAGGAGATGAGATGGAAAAATATGGAGAGTCAGAATGTTGATGCCTTGTTTGTACAAGGACTATCCCAGAACAGAAACGAAAATAAGTCATCGAGTGTGAGATCTAAATCTAGAGGGAGATCTAAATCTCCAGGAAAACCTGTAAAGGTAGTTTGCTGGAAATACGGAAAGGAAGGGCACTAAAAAAGGGACTGTAAATCTAAATCTCCTGACAAAGGAAAGGGATCTGATGATGGTCCTTCTACAGAGGCGAAAACCACCTCAGATGAAGGTGGGGATGTGTACTTGGCTTTTTCAAGTACACATGTAGATCATGAGGCATGGTTGATTTACTCAAGTGCATCCTTTTACTTCACTCCCCATAGAGAGTGGTTCTGCGAGTATGAAAAATGAGATGGTGGTGATGTCTTCTTAGGGGATGATAGGAAGGCTAAAATCATTGGTCGCGGAAAGTTAAAGTCGAAGTTGCAAGGTGGAAGGATTAGAACACTTCTGGGTGTTCTGCATATTCCTGCATTGGCCAGAAATCTGATTTTCGTAAGCAAGTTGGATCATGCAGGTGTAAAAATAGTGTTTGAGAAGAATACCTGTAAAATGGTTGGGGCAGCACTGGTACTGATGTGGCGAGTTTGGATTGGAACTTTGTATAAGCTGCAAGGTAGCACTGTTATTAATGGGTGCAACAGTTTTGTGGTTCTTGAAAGTGGAGCAGAAAATCTAGTGGTCTCGGAAGAGAAGACCATGTTGTGGCATCAAAGGCTTGGACATATTGGAGAGAAGGGCCTTCGAATACTTCATGGTAAAGGTATGGTAGAAGGTATGAGTAACAACTCTCTAGATTTTGATTCTATAAAAATTGTGTATATGAGAAGCAGAATCGGGTGAGTTTCCCCTCTGGTGGTAAGAGGTAGAAACATATATTAGAACTTGTGCATAGTGATGTGTTTGGACCTGTGAAGGTTCCATCATTGGGTAAGTTTGTGTACTATGTATCATTTATAAATGACTTCTTAAGGAATACATGGATATATTTCCTTAAGAAGAAATTTGAAGTCTTTGACAAGTTTAAAGAATTTAAGGCTCTAGTGGAAAACCAGACAAAGAATACGATAAAGGTGTTGAGAAAAAAAAACGATGGAGAGTTTTGCAGCAAGTAATTTGAAGAATTCTGTAAGAAGTGTGGTATATCACGATAAAAGACTACTCCATACACACCTGAGAAAAATGGAGTTGCAGAAAGAATGCACAAGACGTTGATGGAAAGGGCAAGAAGCATGCTCAGTGGTGTCGAGTTAGGATAGAAATTATGGGTAGAAGCGATGGAGACAACATGTTACCTGGTCAACAGATCACCTTCATCAGTGTTGGAAGATAAGACTCCACAAGAGGTATGGACTGGTAAGAAACAATCTCTTTCACATCTAAGGGTATTTCGATGTGATGCATATGTACATGTTCTAAAGGAGAAAAGAACTAAGTTGGATAGTAAATCTAAAAGTGCATCTTTATTGGGTATAAGGATGGTTTAAAGGGTTATAAGCTTTGGAACCCAGTAACAAGGAAGGTTGTGTACAACCGAGATGTGGTGTTCAGATAGGTGAAAGATGTTATTAAACATGAATTCCAACCAAAGGAACTTGAGAAGATAGAATTTGAGCTTAAGGAGGAAGAATCAGACTCTACAACAAAGGAGGAATTAGAAGATGAAGAGCCACAAACTCCGGGTGTGAGAAGATCAGTTTGAGAAAGAAGACAGTTGGAAAGGTATAGTCCATCTTATTTCTGTTCAAATTTTGCTTTATCTGTGACTGATGATGATCTCAGAACTGTGAAGGAAGCAATATTCAGAGGATGGAAAACTCTAGAAAGAGGCCATGGTTGATGAAATGGCATCTTTGAACAAAAATGAGGCTCGGGATCTGGTGGAATTGCTGGCTGGAAGGAAACCCATTGGCAGCAAATGGGTGTTCAAAAAGAAGACAAATGTAGAAGGAAAGGTGGAGAAATACAAAGATCGGTTGGTAGAAAAAGGTTATTCCCAGGTGCTAGGAATTGATTTTGGTGATATTTTTTCTCCTATTTCCACGGTAGCTTCTATTAGATTACTTTTATCTGTTGTTGTTGCTTTTGATTTTGAGGTAGAACAGATGGATGTGAAGACAACATTTCTTCACGGGGATCTTGAAGAGGAGATCAGCATGAAGCAACTTGAAGGTTTTGCGGTGAAGGGTAAGAAAGAAATGGTATGCAAGTTAAAGAAGTGTCTGTATGGGTTAAAACAGTCACCAAGGATGTGGTATCAGAAATTTGATACATTTATATGGGGACTTGGCTTTACCAGAAGCAAAGCAGATCACTTTGTGTATTTTAAATTAATTGGTGACCATGTTATTTATCTGGTCTTGTATGTGGATGATATGTTGCTGGTTGGAAATGACAAAGAAATTATCCAGGATTTGAAGAACCAATTGTCCTCCAAATTTGACATGAAAGATCTTGGTGCTGCAAACTATATTTTGGGGATGGAAATTAAAAGAGACCAGGTAAAGAGGAAGCTCTGGTTAAACCAGAGGAAGTATGTCGAGACAATACTGCAGAGGTTTAATATGTAGGATAGTAAACCTGTGAAGGTTCCTATTCCTATAGGTATGAGGTTATCTGTTGAATAGTGTCCCAAGACATAAGAAGAGGAAGAGGACATGTCTCATGTTCCATATGCAAGTGTAGTCGGTAGCCTGATGTATGCAATGGTTTGTACTAGACCAGACATTACACATGCACTGGTAGTATTGAGCAGGTTTATGTCAAAACCAGGGAAGGGTCATTGGACATCAGTGAAGCGGGTTTTCAGGTATTTGTGTGGCACTAGTGATAATGGTTTGTGCTACCAAGGAAGACCAAGATTGGACAGAGTGTTGGATATTCGTGGCTTTATTGATGCAGACTGGGTTGGAGAACTAGATCAAAGAAGATCTACAAGTGGGTATGTGTTTAACCTCTTTGGAGGTGTAGTCAGTTGGATGAGTAAGAAACAATCTGTAGTGGCACTATCAACTATAGAGGCAGAATACATGACAACCACTCATGCAAGCAAGGAAGTAGTTTGGTTGCAGAGATTGCGTTCAAGTATGGCGTTAGTAGAGGGAGCTATAAGGATAGACTGTGACAACCAAAGTGCAATTTTCTTGGCAAAGAACCCTGCATATCATTCAAAGACAAAACACATTGATGTTCAATATCACTTTGTGAAGGATATGATAGAAGACAAAAAGGTGTTGCTGGTAAAGGTGGACACTTTGAAGAATACTGCAGATGCATTAACAAAATCTGTGAGCTCTGAGAAGTTCTCTTGGTGTAGAGAAAAGATGGGCATTGCAGGGCTGGATAAATGACTAAGCTCTCTTGTGGCCCCTTGTGGAAAGAAAACAACAAGTGGGATAATTTTGGGTTGTGTTATATTCTTTCCACGACTAGTCCACGTAGTTAACTGAGGGGTTAAAGGGGGGACAAAGCCCCCCCCCCCTTTGTTGCACCGATTGCGTAGTGGGGGGGTCACAGGGGGTTTGAGGGGTGCGGGCAGCACCCCTTTATGGGGTCTAGGGCAGCGCCCCGGAAAATTTTGTTTTTGGACCCTATATTAGGTTGGGTGGACTTACCTATGGTTTTGTGCATGGTTTTCGCACATGGTTTTGGACGCGATGGTTTTCAGTCCATGGTTTTGGATGCGATGGTTTTCGGTCCATGGTATTAGATGCTTCAGAATGTATAAATATGTAAAGTAACATTGAAAGGAACATAATGAAAAATCAAGCTGGTAGTCCCAGTTTTGGGATCGAGGGAAAATCTTCGTGTATATGTGTTTTATGTGTTATGCTCTTACATTGTTTATTTTCTGTGTTTTAGAATTCGCATGCAGGTAATTTCTGTACGGGGTTAAAACCTACAGTCTTTTTATTTACTTGTGGCTTCGATAGCTTATCCTGGGTACCCCACCTTAGCTCTGCCCTTTTCTCTGTGATTTTGGGGCTCCTTTCCCTTACTTCAAATTTGAAAATCCAAAGTCTCGCTTTTTCTGTTTAAACTTTTTCTCAATCTTGACAACGTATCAATACGCCCTGTCAAGCGAGGAGATGTCCATGAACTCCACCTCATCCTAGATGTACCTATGTAGGCAGCCATTGTATTTGAGTATGAAATGTTTCTCAAAATCTTTGATACCCAACTTTGTGCAAAGGGTATGAAAAACATTTGTAAACTCTGACATGTCTCAGTCCCTTCCCTGTCGTGGTGTGGTCCACTTTATGTATTTATCCTCATAGCTCCTGATAGGGTAGTACTACTCCTTGATGATGTCCCGGAATGAATTCCAAGTGGGTGTTGCCGAAAATAGTGAGGGCGTACTTTCATCCTTCTTCTCAAAGTATGTTTCCCACCAGTCCTTGACATGGGGGATGGCTTTGAGAAGAGCAAAAGTAATATTTTTCTGACTAGAAAAATGATGAATAGAAAAATATCCTTCTAATAGATTTAACCATTTATCTAAAGGATCTGTATCTATCTAACCCTCAAATATGGGAATTTCAAAATTAACTTGTACCTCAAAGGGTGTGGCGCTTCCATAGTAGCAGTTGGAAGTAGATGTGTCACCCTTGGCTAGCCGCTGAAGGATCTGGGTGAAGTTGCCCATCACTGCGTTCCTTTGTCGCTCGAGGGCTTCTTCGAGAAATAGTTTTGAAAGGATCTCTTGCCCCCTCATATTTCTTTTCTTCTTCCACGGGAGGCCGTCGGGATTTTTGAGGTTGGTCTTGCAAAGGTTCAACCAATTCAAGCCCTAACTCCTTATATCTCGACCTCATTGGGGACATGCAAAGAAAAATAGAGAAAGAGAAGACCCCTCTGATACCACTGATCTGAATTTAAACAGGAACACAATAAATTACACATATAAAAATAAATATAGAGATGCAACATAAATAACACTTCATTTCATTAATATCAGATACTGAAATATGCTTACAAACGGAATGGAAATAAGACTAGCTCGGGTGATGGTAGCTTATCTCTAAGAAGAGATGTGGAGGGTACATGGCTCTAAACTATGTTACAACGAGGCTTGAGGGCCTATTTATTATTGAGAAACAATGGAAAACCCAAAACATCTAAAAACCTAACCCTAGGAGATGAAACGCTAAACTATGGGCCTTGTTGGGGTAAATTGGTACATCAACTTCCCGAGGTTGTAACTTTGGCATACAATCTTCTTTTGATGCACATGATACCTCATTAGAAATATCTATCAGAGGGATACAACTGCTAACAACTAATATTGAGTTAAAAATTCATATTCACAAATGGTGATTTTCGAAAAAAAACACAATTTAGGGCCTCAAAACAGCTCTAGAAGTTTAAGGCCACAAAAATTGCTAAAAATAGTAAACTATGCTACAATTAAGGAAAATGAAAAACTGAAAGAAACAATGGTAGGAGTCCAAGTGGAATAGGCGGGTGGCCACCAATATCCACTTGGATCAGTTGTAGTCTCAATTATAGGCGTAGAAAAGTAATTTAAGCAGCATGAGAACTTGTGAAGAAAACTTGAGACATTTGACAAGTTGCACGAAGAAAACTTTAACTTGGTAGTGGCACAAAGTGAACATTCCTTTATCGAAGTCCATACCCTATGCTTGGCACTACCACTTTGCTAGATGAAGAAGAAATATGAAATAAATGTGCAACCCACTAAAGAAGTTGGCAAGGTTGTAGCAACATATATAGGTGGTAATGTTGTGTTGCAAAAGGAGGTGTTGGTCCACTCACATTTTTGATAATCTGTCAACCTTTGAATTTAATTCCATGTGAATGTGATCAAAGGATATAACCTTGAATATTTTAATAAGTTCCATAACTCTAATCATTGTTTGATCCAATAAATAAGTGTTTAAGGAAGAATAATATTTCAGCCAATCTATAACAACCTTTGAATCCGCTATCATTTGTAAGTTTAGATTGTTGAAGTGACACACTTAAAATGAATAGCATAAATGGTTGATTTGTATTATTGTAGCTCTTGTTAGATAGTTGTATTTTTGTTCTTAAACTAAATTATTCATTCACATTAGTTATCTTTAGTTGTATTACTTATTAGTTAGTCATATATTTTAACTCGACACTAAATTAGTCATTTATGTTAGTCATTTTTAGTTGGGTCACTTAAGGTTGCTCATGTTTGGTAGTATTTCACTTGGAAAAGTTGTGGTGACTAAATTTTTTTAGTCACCTATTCAGTAATTTCACCATTTTCTACTAGTGTAGGCATCTAAGATTGATACTCCTTGAGGATAAAGAATCCAAAATATGAAGTAGCCTTGTTGACCGAAACTCTTTGAGGATTGGACAAGTATCGAAGACAAGAGTGGTCGAAGAGAACTGATATTATTTGATGATTGAGAATCCAAGATAAGAATAGTCCTAAAAGGACATACCTAGTGAACATTTGGATGGGGTATGTACCTTAAGAGGTAGCGTGGTGTCTCATGTAAAGCCTCCCGGCATTATGCTCTAATATATATATAATCCTATCAATTTAAGGCCTTACTATGTTTACAATGTTGGCTATGATGTTGATGCTTAAAGGTGGCTTACCAATCCGACACTTCTTATGAGAACTCTTTATTTTGAGAATATCCTTGTACAGGTTGTACAATTATGAATACATCCCTAGTTAAGAGGGAGTGTTGGAAACTGTAACTAGTTTCAGCCTTCATAATTTTCATTGTGCTCATGTCATTATGCATATCTTATGTTACAAGAAAAAGAAGAAATAAAATATTATTTTTATGCATGGTTTTCATGCTCTATTCGTATTGGTCATCTAGGTCAAGCAAGCATTTCATGCTCTGGGGGTTTGTCTAGTCAAAAGGATATTTTTCTTGAGTCAAGAGAGTATTTATCATTTGTATAGGACCTTATTGGGCAAGTTGTAACATGTAAAAGATATTATTTTTATGTCTAGAAATTCAAAAATACCTTCAAGCACGAGTCGGCTTTGTCAATGAAAAGCCTAGAAGAGGTTATTCGACCTCAATAGATGTGTATATATAGAAACCACTTAGACCTCATTTGACACACATTCGATCTACATAAGACAAGTTCGATTTAAAATAAGGAACAAGAGAGAAGAAAGAGTGAAGGTCTAGGAGAGAGACGTATCTCAAGGAGGAACCAAAATTCTGATTTGTATACACATTTCTACCTACACGTGAAAAGGAATTAGAGTTTCTGCAGGTATTATAGGACTGAAAAGTTGCAGGCCTAAGTTGCACACTTGTATAGAAGGTCGAGACTCTGATTCGGTCAAATCTGAATTTTGTTTACTTAGAAGACCTTGAATTGCTTGAGGGAATATTTTTGGAAGGATATAGGAAGGCTAAGGTTTCTACTATTCCTAGAGGCCAAAGTTGCAGGTTTGAAGTAGAAGGCTGAAATTCTGAAGTGGAGGAGATTGGAAGAGGTTTGACCTTTATGGATATGGTCAATCCTTGACTTGTTTGAAAGTGATTATTAGAGGGATGATTTGCTGCTTGGAGGAGGTCTTCAATTTGTTATTGGGGTCTTGGATTTCTCATTTTACCTGATTCTATAAGAAGAGAAGAAATTATTTCTTGGTTTCCCTTTAGAGGGGTTTTTCCTTGGCTTGGAGCCTATATTTTGTGTCCACTTTATTTTATGATATTCATGGTTTATGATTTTTATAATTGTTTGATGAAAATAATCTAACTAAGAACAATAAGAAGATAACATAAGTTCACAAGCTTTTATCAAGGATAAGGAGAATTGTTTTAATAGTTGACCTAGTAGCTTCTCCAACAGATAGGTGGGGATGATTCCCTCCAAAAATATTGGAATTAGGGGAAATTTGCTTCTTGGATTCAACTAAATTAGAAGACTTGGGCTCCACTACTAATGTGGCCTTGGTAACTCGAACAACCTTAGTTTGCATGCTAGAATTCGTAGGAATAGCATCCTCATTTATTTGTAGAGTCATTATGTGGGATTCCTCACATAATTATGTCATATCAGTGTACTTATAATTCCAAAAACCAAAAAAATATAAGCATGATCATAATATTGAATAAACCTACTTAACTTCATGGCTTATCCTGTAAAATATTAAAAATGCATATTAATAAGGTCAAAAATACGTGATGTAGCTAGGATAGGGGTGTATATGAGCCCCTAAAATACTCATTTCCAAGGTCCATCAGTTCCCTTGTCGTACTCTGCATTAAAGGGGTAAATAAACCAACACATAATAATGACTTTTGTACTGAAGTTTCAGAAGTAACAAACAAATTACAATGTGATTAGAAAGAAGAAACTCATCATCCCAAATCCCCCATGGGTATGTATTCAAATTGAGGTAGAAAAGAACTTAACCCCAAACACAGTTATAGCAATAGCATGGTCCTATGGAATATAATAATAAAAAAGACACAAGAAAATTAAGGACACATAAAGCAAGAATAATTCCAAAAATATACTTGGCCAATATATTAGAATTTGGTTAGCCAAAAAAACTATGGCACAACAAGGTAAACCCAAACCACTATATTTGATTCTAATTCAACCTATTCACTCAAGCATAGAGAAAAGAGCATACTTATACTAGTAGTTGTGAAACATGAACTAAACTTAGAATTGAAATAAGCTCAAACCAAAGGAGGAGAAATTAATGAAAAATCAATGTTTATAAAACATTTTTTAGTGCAATTTTCAGATCATGGAGAGATGTGATGATAAATTGGTTAAGTGAAAGTAACTTTGCATAAAAGGAAAACTATTCACATATTAAAAAAAAATGGGCATAATGGAGTTGTTTGCTTGGCTCCAAAATGCTCAAAATATGTAAAACACACAGGGTTTTTGTTGCATGCAATGATAAAATATCAGGAACTTCATCAATGCCCCAAGGTTAAAAATATAAGTAATTTATTTGTCAATAGAGAAAACCTCTTACCAAGTCTCTTCCTTCACTCTCAAATCCATTTCCACAATAGGCCAGGGGCCTAGTTATTATGGAAGTGTTGATGGTGCTAGAAACCACCAACATATAGGGGGTCTCCCTGATATGAACTCCCAACTATAATTCACACCATCTGGAATCAAAACTCCATCCAATAATTCATCTTGGCCACCATTATATTGATCTTATATATTTTCCTTAGCTATAATTATCAACACAATAGATTATACACATAACTTTGTGATAAGAAAGTGATTCAACTTTGTGAAACACCCATTTCAATACATACAAGCACTTTCATGGACAGAAAAGTGAGAGTGAGCCTTTAGAAGAAAAGTAATAGTACTATCTTAATAAATATACACACAAGCATAAGAAGAATCATTAATTAACCTATGAAATAGTTCACATATTAACAATGATCATGAAAGCAAGTAACAACACACATTCAAAAAAATATATACCAAAGCCAACAAAATAGTTCATTTTCTTTAATATGTATAAACACAAACATATGAGGTAAACATTAAAATAATAGTCTTACAACATTCAATATATGCATGAAAGTGTGTTGCCTCTAAGAGCTTCAAGATATTAAGTGGAAGTTCCAAGTACACAATTACAATGATGCGACACTAGCCCCAATAATGGAACATTAAGTCACCACTTTCTCCTCCAAATAATGATCTTCTCTCCTATGCCAAGCTAGAGAAGCAAAGGTGAAAAGTCATTTGCTTGAGTTATGACATTTTATTTATAACAAATGTGGTGATCATTAACCTC
Organism: Pinus tabuliformis; assembly: GCA_031772625.1. Classification (NCBI taxonomy): domain Eukaryota; kingdom Viridiplantae; phylum Streptophyta; class Pinopsida; order Pinales; family Pinaceae; genus Pinus; species Pinus tabuliformis. Next base: position 841,598,127 of record CM062816.1, read on the forward strand.
CCATGTGACTTTTGACCTCCCTCATAACTCTTGAGATCCCATGTGACGTTTGGCCTCCCTCATAACTCTTGAGCTCCCACATGACTTTTGAGCTCCTACATGACTCTTGGACTTCCTAGTGACTCTTCATATTCCATGTGTGACCCTTGGGCTTATGCACATTTTACATAATTCCATTCCAGAAATCATGTGGCAAAAATACATGAGACAAACCAACACTCTTGTGTTGACACTTTAAAGAGCTACAATTCGGTGATTGTGACATGAGACTTCATTATAATGTATCAATGTCAATTTCTTATATTTTATGTTATGTCTTCAATCCTTCATGATAGATCTATCGTGTACTCCATATTCACCCTCCAAAGGGTATGGATAAGTATTGGAACCTTCTAAGTCAACATGAGTTTCCATCTCTTTGTCATGGTCCAAGATTCCTTTACTCCTGCATGATAGCATCTTGGTGTCGCATATCCACAAGTTTCTTCTTGTGACATATCTTTGATGACCTCCTTAAACATCACCTTTCCATTTTTAGATAATAGCACCTCCAAATTAAGTTCACTCATGGAAAGACAATATCAGTCCCAAAATCACGTAGTCTACCTTATTTTCTCATGTGAGATGTTGACTGTGATGGGACATTGTGCAAGGACTGAGAGAGGGTTCCTTCTTGGGTGTACAGCACAAATTTAGTATGTAGGGGATGGAGTTCTAGGCACTAGAATTGTGCATTGAATAATGGAAAGATAAATAGGAAGGGCTATGTATAGTGGACAAGTCCAGGCAACAAGGATGACAAGCTTGGGCACTATGATCATGCAATGGACAATGATTGAGGAGGGGAATCTAAACATTATGCATGTTTCAACTACAGGGGTCAAAATATGGCCCTACTATCAACTTATAATACACAATGTGCAATGAAGGAAAGGTTTATTAAGGCATTACGTAGAGGCCAAGTGTAACCAGCAAGAAGTTCGATCACTGTTCCTTGGGAATGCTCAATGCACAATGAAGGGAGGGAAGCCTTGGTATTTTGTAGGTTTCCCTTGAAAAGAGACAAAGGAGGCCTCACTATCAACTACGAGTTCTCAATGCACAACACAAGGTAGTGTTGATCAAGGCTTTTCACAGTGAGCAAGTGTAAGCAACAAGTGTTGAGGGTTTGTACTCTAGGGATGAAAAATGTGCAGTGTGAAGGAGTTTTCCTCAAGATGGGTGCAGAGGGAAAGTGTAAGCAGCAAGAGGCTCATGGATGAGGTTTGGAAGTGCACAATTTTCTCATCACTTGGTTAAAGGTTAAAGATGTTCATAACTTATGCATGATCTGAGGGTGAGGAAGAACTCCAAAATTGACTAAATGTGAGATTAGTGGAAAAAAGAGGAGAGAAAGAGAGTGCATAACAAGTCCTAATCATGATCCCACACACATACACAATCACACATATGACAATAATATGCACAGTACCCAAATCCAACATGCAAACAATGAAATGAAAACAAAGTGACACTTATCTCCAAGTGAGACACTTAGGGTGCATATCTTTATGACACAAGTGTCCACTATAAGAAAAATGTGCACTATGCCATGAGAGAGTTCCCAACACATGTTTTTATGATAGATAGGATCAACTAGTTCAAAAGAGTGTGTTGTAGCTTCCTATAAAAGGTGTTCCAATGTGCTCTCAGTATTTGTGAAAACAAGCAAAAGTGACACATGTAAGAGTGAAAGCTACACATGCGAAAGCAAAAAAAAACACAAGTGACACATGCAATAATGAAATAAAGAAAAAGAGACCCTTGGATAAGGTAGAGCAAGAAAAAAAATACACATTCAAGAGAAAAATAAAGTGAAAGAAACACTTGCAAAAGTAAAAGAGACAGTTAAGAAACTCACCTAGATGATAACACACTCGCAACCAAGAATGATAGAATGCTCCTTGTACTCCAAAAGTGCACAGAGCTCAAAAGTGAAAGATGAATGTGAGATGAGTTATGGGTTGGTCTCTTTATATAGGGAGAGAATACATTCAATTAGGGTTAATATTTGTTAGTGTGCTTAGTGCATGTCAGGAAACTAGGAGTTGAGATTGAATTGACTGCCACTAAGAGGTGTGACATTACTGAATTGAAGAAGTACACTCTCACTATCAACAAAGAGTGTACAATCATTGTCTACAATCGATTCCCTTACACTATCATTGGTAATTTTGTAATCATTGACAATGGGAATTGCGTAATCACTGTCAGTGGGAACTATGCAATCATTGTGAGCAAGGATTTCACAGTAACTATGAGCAAGAATTGTACAGTCACCGTGCACAAGGAATGCATAGAACTTCCATTATGAAGTGCACTTATCTTATCTTGTAAGTGTTCTTATGAATATATCAAGAGTTGGGAATGTGAAAGAAAGTAGTTTGACACTTTAAATTTCGAAAGGAAGACTTGAACACTTATTCAACATGACCAAGCATGACATTAATGGATTAAGACAAAATATGGCATGATCATAAGGAGGCTCCAAAATTTGAAGTTAGGGAAAATTTTGGAGGGGGTTGTAGCAACTACAAAATTTGGCGACACACTAGAAGAATCCCAACTTCTCTATTTAGGTCTATCTTAATGCATATGGAGTTTAACTTTTGAGAAGTATTGTCTCATCCAATATATCACCCTAGCCTCCCTACTTAGCCTAGTTAAATATGTTTTCCCTTATATTCATCTTGTTATCTTAGCACACTTCACAAGACTAGTCAAATTTCAGTTGTTTCAATTAGGGAGTAGGAGTATGTGAGTTCTGCGAGTTTAAGATAATCATAATTTTAATATCATCTCTGGTGTTTCTCTACTTCCAGTAGGCCTATTCAATATGTTTATGGATTCACTTCAATGAATCACAAGCATTGCTTCGCTGCCAACGCGCATGTTCAATACCCCGACGAAGTTGCTTGTTTCACCTCTCTGTGTGAAAAGCATTTCTCTTATTTCACCCTTTATTTTATTTTATCACTTTATGCTCATTGCCATTTCATTGGTGTTTATTTTGCCAAGGGTGGAAGAGGGATCCCGACTTATTTTATGAGAAAGAGAGGTTGTTCCTTGTTTTTCTAAGAGTCTTACATATACACTTCTAAAATTAGTTTTCTCTCTTAATTTTTCTTCCTTTCCCTTTTCTACTCGACCGAGTTGACACATTAGAAATCAATTAATATAAAATTTGATTCAAGGAAAGAATATCCCATTATAGATACGAGCATCATAAATATGCTTTAGCTTTCACTTAGGATGAAACTTATCTTTCGTACATGCATCATTGACCTTAAAAGATATTTAGACCCAAACAAAGAAGTAGACCAAAGGTAAGCCAAGTGTTTCCAGTTGTCACAGTTTCCATTTCGACTTTTTCCACATTGACATAGATCCAAATAGGGTGGATTTCATACATGGTCTTATTAAAAACAAAACACGATCAAAGACATGAAAGAAACATGACATGACGTGAAAGAAAGAAAATAAGAAAGCAAAGTGAAAGTTAAAGACTAAAATGAGAAACATGATCTAATACAAGTGTGCTAATGCAATGCAAAAGTGACTAAATTTAAAGTAGACGTAAACCCTAATATATATAACTAGAAGGCCAAGATTATGTGAAATCAAATTTCCAATGCAGCCACAAGTATTTCTCTCGACCTACAAGTAGAAATATCAAAACAATTAGTAAAAATATAAAATAATGTGCAGCAATATAAATACTTACCATAATCACTTGCACATAAACATGAATCTCGCGTCTACAAGCAGAAAGTGTCTTATAACAACTTCCTTTAACCAGTCTCCAACTTTACCTTGTTTAGGACAATGATCATACAAAAATTGAAGGTTGCTCATGAATGTAATTCATCCATGCTTTTAGTCTTAGCAAACATCAAGAAAGATCGAAACTTATTATTGATGGCAGAGCTTTCCAGATAAATTTTCTCTAGTGAATCAGTGATTTTATCATGGTATTCAAAACAACCCTTTGAAAAACCCTGAAATTCTTGGGAAAATGATCTTTAATCATCACAACTGAATTGTAAAGAGAATCTTATGAGGGAAATTTGATCTGACCTTGTTCAAAAAATTTGTCAAGATCGTGAGGACCTGACATAACCATCAGCAAAAGGTAAAGTGCCTCAACTTCTTTATAGGTTTCTAAACATTTAGATAATGAATCATAAAGATTAATGGGCTTGATAAGATCAACTGATATAAAATAACTATCATTAGATGTATCAGTGTGAAAATAATTTTTTTAGTGACAGTTATTAGAACCAGTGTTATGATTAGACTGGTAGATTGGAATATAAGATTATTTATTCTCTATCGGTTTCATTTGTAACTGAATACACATTATACTAGCAATATTAGAGCTTAGAGAAGTAAAAACAATTTTTGGAATCGTAAATCCAAGAAACCAATTAGGATATCAGGTTGACAAAATATTAGAAGCATGTGTCAAATCAAATATAGTATTCATATCATCGTGAGGGTTTTGATTTGTCGAATGACCCAAGCATTTACTAACCTTGAAAAGGATAGATTGTACTAGAGAAAAAAATATTAAATCGAAAATGTAAAAAAGAAGGATAAGGATTTGATTGCTCAAGGAGGGATTCAACAAAAAGAAATAATGTGTCCAATGATGATCTTTGTCCCAATAATCAGAATGATAGGCTTCAAAGATACATGCATCTATGAAAGATATGTACTCCAACCCTATATTTAATATAAGAGATTTGTATGGAGATTAATTAAGCAAAACAAAATATTATATCATTAGAAATCCAATCTTGAGAATTAGGAAGACAAATTTGAAAACATTGAAAATATTTCAAGAATGGGCTTACATCCAATGAGACAATGCCTAGAAAAGATTTATGCGAGAATATCTAGATATGACCTTGTTTGGGGACCTCACCAGGATCATGAGAACTTGACATAACCATTAGCAGAAATAGAACTTCCTCTACTTCCTCACGAGTCCCAAAAATTTCAAATATTGGAAGGTTAAATTTTGAAAACATGGTCAGATCAACATTTGTACGAAGAAAAGCATCACCAGATCTTTCAATAAGATCATTTTTAATCAGGACGTAGTTGTTAGAATCAACAACTTCATAAGATGTTTCAACACCATCAAATAAATCACCTAAGTGATAAGATTCTTCATGTTTTATATATAAATATATATAGATCGAAAAGATTTCGTGAACATCTTGAATTGAAGGATTAACCCCATGGAAAACTTAATAATTTTGTTGTTCTCTTCTTTATCATGTGCACCTTGCATCCTTGCATCAACTCAAGATCCAACTTATCAGATGGAAAATTTGAATCACTTGGGATATTTTCATCATCATATGATTCATTACATGCATCAAGCCACAAGGGATAATGGGTTGAAGCAGAAACTCGAGTGATATATTCATCTATGAAATCATATTTGAGATCTAAACCTTGTAAATCCAAGTCTTCTTGATAAATTGATGGATTGGTTGATGTAATTAGGCATGCATCACCATGCATATCAATGGATTCATTATTATTATAGTTATGGTTTCCTAAGCCTTGATTTTGATCAAGGGCTCAAATTTCACTTGAATGATCCCTAGGATCACAAGATTCTTGATCAACTAGGAATGTAGAAAAGTAATCTTGACATATAGAGATTTGAAAGAAAGAAGAAATATGGAAAACGTGTTCATCATTTTTCTCTTCTACCTGTGAAATGTATCCATCTTGTATCTGATCATCAATTGAACCAGCTAATTGAGAATCAAGGGTATCTAAAGAAAATGGTGATGGGGTCGTTTGATCAAAAAAATAGAGATACAAGGAACCATGACGTGTAATGATAAAGGATGAAAGATATCTCTTGAATAATAACTTTCAATTAAATCATATTCAAGATTTAGATTATGCACATTAATATCATCTTGAGGAATCAAGGGGTTAACCTTCACATTAGGCTTCATGAATCTGTCAAAAAAATCAAAGCTCTTATAGGTAAGATCTTGATCAGGGGAAGGAAATGAAGGTGGGATAATTGGATCAAAATTTTATTTTTAGATTTCCTAATGTCAACATTTGTATGAGGGACCACTTTGTTTGGTAATGAGAAAGTAGGAGGAGAAGGGACAAAAGGGGAAGAAGATTCCTCCTTTGAGATTTTAAGTGTCCCAAGACCAAGAAAATTTGGGAGACTTGAAGATGGTTCAAATTAAAATGGTTCCAAAGAGACCTAAACCAAAATAATGAAACTTTTCACTCAGGAAATCCCAATTAACGTCTTTGGAAAATTCATAGCAAAGATGAAGAAATCTATCGACAAAATCCTTTAATGATTCATCGAGTTTCATTATAAGTTGATTGATCCTCTTATATACATCTTGATAATTATACTTGTCAAAAGCTTGATGAAGCTCCTTGAAAATTTGTTTGAATGAGCGCATAGAAGAAGATGGTAAGGTCTGACACCATTGCTTAACTTGACCTTCAAGTGTGTCGGTGAATAATTTACTAGTAAAATATTCACAATTCACATCATAAAAATCATGAAAACTTTAGAAACTGAAGTATATGTCCAGTTATGGATGTTCCACCCTCACCATCAAACATTAATTAAGGCAAGTTATTAACAAATTCTGCGGGGATTGTAATATTTCCTCTATTAGAAAAACACCTTGTGATTATGATTTAGGGATGAGGCATTTCAAGATGGATATTCAAAATAGAGTCAACAAGCTTAGCTTGTCATATGGCCCTCATTTTAGCACCAGAATGTTGACGATACTAGAAACTACCAACATACAAGGGGTCTCCCCGATATGAAGTCCCGACTAGACCTCACATTGTTTCAGATAGGAGCCCCATTTCGGAATTTGGCCCAATCACCATTATATTGATCTTATAGATTTTCCTCGGGTACAATTATCAACACAAGAGAGTATATAGATAGCTTTGTGATAACAAAATGAGTTACTTTTTGAAACACAAATTGCAATGCATATAAATCACTTTCAAGGATGGAAAAGAGAGAGTGAGCCTTTAGAAGAAAAGTAATAGTACTATCCTACTAAAGGCACACATGAGCATAGGAAGAATTGTTAACTAAATTGCGAAATAGTTCACATAGTAACAATGATCATGAAAGCAAGTAACAATGCACATTCAACAAGATATATACCAAATCCAATCAAATAGTTCATTTTATTTAGTATGTATGAACACAAACATATATTGTAAACATTAAAAGAATAGTCTTACAACATTCATGATATATGCATGAAAGTGTGTCAGCTTTAAGAGCTTCAATATTTTAAGTGAAAGTTCCAAGTGCACAATTACAATGATACAATAGTAGCCCCAATAGTGGAACATTAAGTCACCACTTTCTCCTCCAAAGAATGATCTTCTCTCCTACACCAAGCTAGAGAATCCAAGTTGAAAAGTTATTTTCTCAAGTTATGAGGGTTTATTTATAACAAATGAGGTAACCATTCACCTCCCATGTGACTTTTGACCTCCCTCGTGACTCTTGAGCCCGCATGTGACCTTTGATCTCCTACATGACTCTTGGACTTCTTAGTGACTCTTCATATTCCACACATTTTACATTTTCCAATTTTCTAAATTACATAATTACATTCCACCAATAATGTGGAAAAAGTACATAAGACAAAATAACACTCTTGTGTTGACACTTTGAATAAAAAAAAATTGGCGACTGTGACATGAGACTTTATTGTAACATATCAATGCCAAGTTCTTCTCTTTGCTACTATGTATTCAATGCTTCATGATAGATATATCTTGTACTTCATCTTCACCCTATAAAGGGTTTGTATAAGTATTGGAACCTTCTAAGTCAAGATGAGTTTCTATATCTTTGTTGTGGTCCAAGATTCCTTTACTCCTACATGATAGCATCTTGGTTTCACATCTACATAAGTGTATTCTTGTGACCTCTCTTTGATGACCTCGTTAAGCATCACCTTTCCATGTTTTGAGATGATAACACCTGCAAATGAAGTGTTAGGTAAACTTGACTCGGGATAGAGTCAAAGTTGACTAGGTTAAATAGTGATGGTTTTGGGGCACATGGTATTGTGCACCCATAGTATTCTGCTCGTGGTATTATATGTAATGGAGCTTATAAAAGGCTAGAAGGACTTCATTGTAATGCAAGACCTGGAGGTGAGCAGAGAAGGCTCACTTGGTTGGATTGGCCAGGGTTTTGGCCAATGCTAATGAGATCTTATTAGTAAAGTTCTTTACAACTGGTATCGAAGCCAGATATTGGCTTCAAAGGGATTCTTTGATGCCAGGGGTTTATAGTGCCTGATGAGATCAATGCAGCCTTTTTACAAATCTGGGTCTGAAAATAATGGTGGAACAATCGTACGCGGAAGAACCTCGAGGAGAATGTGCGAAAGATAGTGCCGTAACTGCCAGGGATCGCAGTGCATTTGTGATATTTACTGGTTTGGAACATGCTGACGAATTGTTCAGGATTCATGCGGCTATTTAAAGAAGGTCAGTAGAAGAAAATTGTTCATGCGGCTTCAAAACTTGTTCGTTTTCTGCTACGTGAGGCCACCGGTGCTAGAATCTACAAGGTTTTCATCGGGCTCATAGTTGGAGCGTTTTGATAGAAGTTTTTGAGACAATCAAATTGAGAGAGGATGGATCAAAATAGCAGCAGCAAAATAAATAAATAAATTTAATGGAGTCAAAATTATTGCATGTAAATGGGCATACTACTATAAGACCTAGTAAGGCATGTGTACTCCTCGGTGATCACCGGTAAAGTCTGGGTTAGACTTAGGTCATAGGGGGGATGTCAGGTTAACAATACCCCAGGTAAAAACTCTGAGGGGTGTAAAGGCTAGAGTGAGCGGGATTGTCTCACTTAGTATGTTTGGCTGGAGTTAGTCAAGGAACCCCAAGTCAAGTTTAAGGGGGGAATTGTTCGGTAAACTTGACTCGGGATAGAGTCAAAGTTGACCAGGTTAAACAGTGATGGTTTTGGGGCACATGGTATTGTGCACCCATAGTATTCTTCCCGTGGTATTATATGTAATGGAGCTTATAAAAGGCTAGAAGGACTTCATTGTAATGCAAGACCTGGAGGTGAGCAGTGAAGGCTCACTTGGTCGGATTGGCCAGGGTTTTGGCCAATGCTAATGAGATCTTATTAGTAAATTTATTTACAACCTATAAATGGTTTGTATAAGTATTGGAACCTTCTAAGTCAAGATGAGTTTCCATATCTTTGTTGTGGTCCAAGATTCCTTTACTCCTGCATGATAGCATCTTGGTTTTGCATCTACATAGGTGTATTCTTGTGACCTCTCTTTGATGACCTCGTTAAGCATCACCTTTCCATGTTTTGAGATGATAACACCTGCAAATGAAGTTCACTCATGGTAAGATAATATTAGCCACAAAATCACGTAGTCTGTCCTCTTTGCTCATGTGAGACCTTGAATGTGATGGGACACTACACAAGGAATGAGAGATGGGGCCTTCTTAGGCACAAATCACAGAGTCAGAGTATTGGAAGTGTGCACTATGCAAAGGAAAGAGAAATAGTCTGGGCTCTGCATAGTGGGAAAGTCTAGGAGACAAGGATGACATGCTTGGGCATTATGTCTGTGCAATGCGCAGTGATTGAAGACGAGACTCTAAGCATTGTGCAAGTTTCCACTGCAGGGTTCTAAAGATGGATTTATTGTCCGTGAATAGTTCACAATGAAGGCAAGGCTAATCAAGGAATTGTGCAAAGGGAAAGTGTAAGAAGCAATAAGTTGGATCATTGTGCCTTGGGAATGCTCAATGTGTAATGATGGAAAGGAGGCTTCGGTGTTCTATAGGTTTCCATTGCAAAGAGCCAAAGGAGGCCCCAATGTCAACTAGAATTTCTCAATGTGAAACACAAGGCAATGTTGATCAAGGCTTTATGTATTGAAAAGGATTAAGTAGCAAGGTTTAAGGGAGTGTGCTCTAGGGATGCACAATGTGTAGTGTGAAAGGAGTTGTCATAAAAATGGGCACAAAGGGAAAGTCTAAGAAACAAGAGGCTCATGACTAAGGCTTGGAAGTGCACAAAGCACTCATCACTTGGTTGAAGTTTAAATATGTTCATAACTTGCGCATGATGTGGAGACAAGGAAAAACTCCAAATTGACAAAGTGTGAGACTAGTGGAATAAATAGGAGAGCAAGAGTGTGCATAATAGGTCCTAAACATGATCTCACACAAAAACATAGTCACACATATGAGAAGAAGATGTATAGTACCCAAATCCAACATGAAAATAGTGAAATAGCAATAAAGTGACACTTATCTCCAAGTGCGACACCTAGGGTGTATAACTTTGACACGTGTGTCGACCGTAATAAATAGGTGTGCTATAATTAGAGAAATTTTAAGGTAAAAAATGGGCCTCGAAACAAAAATGTACAACAAAAAAAGACTTTTTAAGAGCTAATAGGTGTTGAAAATAGCAACAAGAAATACTAAAAATAGAAATGCTAAAAATAGCATTGCTATAGATAGCATTTCAGGATATTCCAATTTTAATTTGTCCTTGAATTAAAATTGAGAATTAAAATTCAAATTTAGTCTCACCAGTTGTTTGAAAAATAATTAATTAATTCATATTGAGTTAATTAGTTGGATAAATTCAAACATGAAGTCTTTGTGAAGTCATGCAATAGTTATCCCTTTGATTGAGGAAGTTATCCCTTAATTAAGAAGATAATGATGAGTTGTATTTGAGTTGTAATTAGTTCGCTTAGTTAACAGAGTTAAATCCAGTTAAATTAGTTCCAAATAGTTTAAGGAACCAATTATGAGTTCATTCAGTTAACGAATGCATGCATGAAACTAGTGTTATCCAGATAACTGAATATTCTCTCATAAATAACTCATGCATGTCAGTTCAGACAAAGGCCTAGTTGATATTAAAGGCAAGGACAGTGTAATATCAGTTGGAGGAATTTTCCTATAAAGGAAACTCATCCATGCAGAAGGAATTCATTCCTTCAGGATTGCGCAATTCTGACAGTGTGTTGGAGTAGTGTGTGAGATCAGTGTCACACAAGGTTACAGCAGGAGCACCTAGGGAAAACTGCACAAGGAAATAGGAGGCTTGGAGGATAGAGGGAAAGGAATATGAGTTGTCTGGTCTATCTATGAGTAGTGAGGGATTGTACTGAGAGCTTGATAGTTATGTGAGAGCTAAAGCTATGTGTAATCTTTGAGATATTTTTATTGTATGATAATACAGATAGCAGGGTTTTTAGCTAAGGCTTTCCCCGGAGTACTCTTTTGTGTTTCATGTGTGATTGAATCTTCTTCTCTGTTATATGTGTTCTATTTGATCTTACTCAAATCGATTAAACTTCCACAAGTTTGATTGTAGAAGTAGATTAAGTATTTTGCTTTAGTACATTGCATAATTAAATTAATCTACAGTGAGAATTTCTACATGGTATCAGAGCCAAGTTGATTAGAGCTGTGAACAACATACTGAGAAGGGAGAAGTTCAAAGTTTGAAGTTCTTGATTGCATGTACAAAATTGATTTCTTATCACATCTCAAAGTTCACCAATGGCATTTAATGGCTTGAGACTCGAGTATGCTCTGGATGGCAACTTGAATTACATAGCTTGGAAGGATCGCATGGAAGCGATAATAGAGGACAATGGTTTGAAGGACTTCATTGATCAAGAAGTCCCCAAGCTAGCAGCAGCTAATGCCCAAGAATTGGTAGAATGGAAGAAATGTGTGGCGAGAGCGAGAAGGATTCTTCTGGAGGGAGTTCGAGACCATATTGTCTCAAGTTTCCATGGGAAGGAGACTCCATATTCAATGTGGAAGACGTAGTGACCAGAAGAAGCTAGTGCTCAAGGATAAGCTTCAGAAAATCAAAATGGAAAATGGCGACGGTATTTCTACATATATGAACAAGCTCACCACCTGCAAAGATGAGTTTGGTAGTCTAGAAATAGAAATAGCCGATGATGATATGGTGAGCCTTGCTCTCCTCGGTCTTCCAAAGAGTTGGAATAGTTACTAGGACTCGGTGAATGGAAGAGAGAAACTGCCAGATTGGGAATGACTGTGGTTGGATCTGATGCAGGAGGAGATCAGGAGGAGCACCAGAGATGGTTCTTCATCTAATCCTGATGATTAATAAAATCTAGCCTTATCCAGTAAGGTAAGGAAAGGGAAGGAGAAGGATTCTCATTCTAAATTGAATTCTTCCCATGGAGGGAAGAAGATTGACAAATCTAAAGTGATATGCTTTAATTGTCATGAGGTGGGCCATTATGCAACTAATTTCCCATTGAAGAAGTCTGAGAAGGGATCCTTGGAAGGATCTGAAGGTGAGGCATTGGCCTCTCAGTTCCAATTGGATTTTACCCTCATTGCATGCATGGTTTCATCGATGATGGGTTGTGGTTGGTTTCTTGACAGTGGAGCCTCATTCCACATGATCGGCGATAAGAGTTTATTTAGTACCTTAGAGGAGAAAGACCTCCAAATTCACATAGATATGGGTAATGATGAAAAGTATAGTGTTTCAGGAGTAGGTACAGTTGCTTTTCAGAGGGAGCATGGAGCTGTTATTACTTTGACAGATGTGAAGTATGTGCCTGGACTAAAGAAGAATTTGGTATCGGTTGCGATGTTGGAGGACAAAGGCTACGATGTTGTCTTCAATAAGGGAAATTTTTTCCTCAGACACATCACCACGAGACAGGTGAAGCAGATCAGTTCACGAGTCAAGAACCTGTATGCTCTTGAGGTTCAAGATGCATGCAAAGCCTTGAGGAGCAAGGAAACTATTAGAGACTTGGTGGTTGAGAGGGAGAGTAAATTACCTCTCAACATGCAGCCACAAAATAAGTCTCAGAAAATTGTGGAGGAGCCATGATTGGTGAAGCAGCTTCAAGAAGTTGTGGAGCAGCCACAGCTAGAGAAGCTGAGAGGAGACCGAGTGGAGGAATCCACTCATGCAAAGACCTCCAGTAGGGGGAAATTTTGAGCCAAGTGGGCAGAAGGATCACACGCAGCCATACCTCTAGGTGTGAGGTCGGGCAATGTGAAGTGATAGTCCCAAGAAAGCTGAAATAGGGGCAGGATCCTCAAGGTAACCCAACCTCTTGGATTAGACCTTGCTACGGGAGCCCCAATGAGGAGTAGTAGGATTGGTTGAGTGGGTAGAGATGAATGTGGATGGAGTGTCAGAGAGAGCTACAGTGCAGGAGTCCCAAGACAGTGCAGAACTAACAGGCTACAACAATGCAAGAGGCACAGGAGTGTTGCACCAGTGCAGGATGGCATAGAGAGGTGTGAAATGGTGCAAGATGCAGGGAGTTGTTGCAGTAGCACGGAGGTTAGAGGGGGAGCACTTGTCAGTGGCAGAAGGAGCTTCAACATCATAGGGTGTTTCTAGCCCAACAGGGAGGTCAGTTGGGAGATCAGTTACTTACTTCTCAATAAATGAGTTGTAGTGCAGCAGTGGGCAACACAATGCAACATAATGAGAGGAGGAATTAGTGGGATTGATGCAGTTAGAGATCAAAGTGACAGAGGCTAGAGTAGTCAGATACTGAAGAGAATAGAGGTGCAAAGTTTTCAGTCGACAAAGGCAATAGCAGTCAGAGACTTTGATGAAAAAGGCATCATTATGATTCAGGTTGGATATTTTTTGTTGTTTCTGGATTTGCTAGAGCTACAAAACTAGAGAGAAGTGTTGCATGCAGAACATTCCAAAGGTTTAGGATCAGGATCGAGTTGAATTCCTTTCTTGTTGAGAGGGAGTGTTGAAAATAGCAACAAGAAATACTAAAAATAGAAATGCTAAAAATAGCATTGCTATAGATAGCCTTTTAGGATATTCAAATTTTAATTTGTCCTTGAATTAAAATTTGAATTTAGTCTCACCAGTTGTTTGAAAAATAATTAATTAATTCATCTTGAGTTAATTAGTTGGAGAAATTCAAACATGAAGTCTTTGTGAAGTCATGTGACAATTATCCCTTTGATTGAGGAAGTTATCCCTTAATTAAGGAGATAAGGATGAGTTGTATTTGAGTTGTAATTAGTTAGATCAGTTAACTGAGTTAAGTCCAGTTAAATTAGTTCCAAAAAGTTTGAGGAACTAATTGTGAGTTCAATCAGTTAATGCATGCATGCATGAAACTATTGTTATCTAGATAACTGAATATTCTCTCATAAATAACTCATGCACGTTAGTTCAGACAAAGGCCCAGTTGAGATTATAGTCAAGGACATTGTACTATCAGTTGGAGAAATTTTCCTATAAAGGAAACTCATCCATGCAGAAGGAATTCATTCCTTTAGGATTGTGCAGTTCTGACAGTGTGTTGGAGAAGTGTGTGAGATCAGTGTCACACAAGGTTACAGCAGGAGCACCCAGGGAAAACTGCGCAGGGAAATAGGAGGTTTGGAGGACATAGGGAAAGGCATATGAGTTGTCTGGTCTGTCTATGAGCAATGAGGGATTGTACTGAGAGCTAGATAGTTGTGTGAGAGCTAAAGCTATGTGTAATCTCTGAGATATTTCCATTGTATGATAATACAGATAGCGGGGTTTTTAGCTGAGGCTTTCCCCAGAGTATTCTTCTATGTTTCATGTGTGATTGAATCTTCTTCACTATTATCTGTGTTATGTTTAATCTTACTCAAATCGATTAAGCTTCCGCAAGTTTGATTGTAGAAGCAGATTAAGTACTTTGCTTTAGTACATTGCATAATCAGATTAATCTACAGTGAGAATTTCTACAATAGGATTGAATATGATGACATCAACCATAGGGGATGATTTACCATTTTTGGAGTAAAAGGGTAAAAAGATAAAATAAAAATGAAAATTGCTTTTTCAACTGGTATTTTTAACTTATCTACCTATGATTTTACTCAAATTTCGAGTGGGAGAACTTGTTGGATGCAGAAATTAATTTTTCATCAAATGATTACCCATATTGTATACTTTTGATGGATCCTACTACACGAAAAATGTGAAATACATGAAACGTGATTTCACGTTTTCTCATGTATTTTACATTTTTCGTGTAGTAGGCTCCATCAAAATTATGAAACATGGGTACTCGGATGGAAAATTGAATTCCACATCTGATAAATGCTCTCACTCGAAATTTGAGTAAAATTGTATGGAGATTAGTTGAAAATGTAGTTTTTTTCTTTTTTCTCTCCAAAACTTGATGAGGTAATCTAATATTATTTTATTATTTTCATGATTATTTTATAATATTTCTTAGGAGGCCCATTTTAGACCTCAAAATTTATCTTATTCCCATGAAAGAGTGTCAAGCACATGTTCTTATGATAAATAGTATCAACTAGTGTGAAAGAGTGCATTGGAGTTGCCTCTAAAAGGTGTTCCAAGGTGCTCTTAGGATGTATGAAAACAAGCGAAAATAACACATGCAAGAGTGAAAGTGACACATGCGAAAGAAAAAGAAAACACAAGAGACACATTCAATACTAAAAGTAAGAAAAAGTGACACTTGTAAAATATAGAGCAAGAAAAACAACACATGCAAGAGTAAAAGAAAGTGAAAGTGACACTTGCAAAAGAAAATGACATCTGAGAAGCTCACCCAGATGATAACACACGTACAAACAAGGGTGAGAGAATGCTCCTTGTGCTAAAAACAAATGCAGAGATCAAAAGCGAAAGATGAATGTGAGATGAGATCTAGGTTGGTCTCTTTATATAGGGAGAGAAGACATGCAACTAGGGTTAATATTTTTTAGTGTGCTTAGTGCATGTTGGGAAACTAGGAGTGAAGATTGAATTGATTGCCACTAAGAGGTGTGACAATATTGACTTGAAGAAGTACACTCTCACTGTCAAAAAAGAGTGTGTAATCATTATCTATAGTAGATTCCCTTACGTTGTCACTGGGAACTCCAAAATCATTGTTAGCAAGGACTGTGTAGTCACTATGAGAAAGGATTGCACAATGACTATAAGAAAGAATTTCACAGTCACTATGGGCAAGGATTGCACAACACTTTCATTACGAAGTGTTCTTAGCCTATATTGAAAGTTTTCTTGTGAATACATCAAGAGATGGGCATGTGAAATAAAGTAATTCAACACTTAAAATTCCTAAAGGAAGACTTGAACAATTAGTCAACATGATTGAGCATGACCTTAATAGCTTGAGAAGAAATATGGAATGATCATAAGGAAGCTCCAAAATTTGAAGTTAGGAAAAATTTTGGAGGGGGTTGTAGCAAATTTAGTTGGAATCCAACACCACGGAAAAGTCAAGGATGGTAAAGTCACCTTCCAAGACCCTTTCTCAAGAGACCTTTGGTGATTTTGAAAATTGCACTAGGCGGATCAATTCAAAGCCTAGTGAAGTAAATAGAATATGATGGCCAAGGGAAATACAAGGAAGGCTAAGAGATTTGCATTCTCATTATAGCTCAATAGAGGCTCGAGCATGAAAGCCTAGGATTTAGTGGACAAGAAACTAGCACAATTTCAACTCAAACCACCTTCATCAATGCAAGAGGAATAAAAAAGAAATCATTCTTATGGAGAAAAAGGAAAATAGAAAAGGAGTGTGTAGAAATCTACTGAAATATTCTTGTAGAGACTTAGAAGAGAGCAACAAAGAGATGATTCTACAATCTAGATTTTCTCCAACTCTTATGTGATCAAGCAACCAAGTTGGATAGCATCATCAAAAATAAAAAAGATATGGCATAGTCTTTGGTTCATTTTTATTGCAAGAATAGCTCTTAATGATAATTATTATTGACACTTTAGAAGGCCAAGTATCCCATGTAGGAACAATTTCTAGTTATGTATATTAACTAAACATTAGGAGGCCAAACACTAAAGGCTTCACCCCAAACTCCATCCCAAGAACTAAATAGCCAAAAAGAAAGATTGGAGAATCAAGGTAAATTTTCAAAGGGAAAGTGGGGATTCTTACACTTGCAGCCCAAGGAGTAATGGTTTTTCAATAGCCTATTGTAGCAAAAAAAAAATCATCTCTTTCCATGTAATGAAAACAAGGATTTACCAAAGGTATCCCCTATTCATATATTCTCTTCCATCTTGCACTGGAGGCACTCTTTGTTGGATATTTGTTGGAGGATCACTTAAGGAAAAGAAGAAGAAAATTGAAGAAATTTTAAACTTTTTATGACCTAAATCGTACAAATGGGGAGGTGTGATCTGAATTGGATCCTTCCCATAACCTCTTTGTAAACTTTGTAATAAGCATTTAATTTTTTTTACAGCAAAGTTAAGAAATTATTCAAAATTCCCTTAGAAGTTGAAATGAACCATTATGATCATTTACCTTCCAAGGAATCCCATTAAATATGAAGGTTGACCTGAAGAATTTCAATGAATGGAATAGAGAAGAGGATATAAATAGTAGTAGTAGTAGAGATGAGAGCTCAGAAAATAGTCTACTTGATGATTTGAGGAGAAAAAGAAATTGAGTATGTCCCATGATCAAAAAATATTTTGTTCTGTCATGGCCATCTACAAATTATTTCAAGTAAATTTAGGATTTAGGCTTGGATATCAAAGAGATTATATATATCCCTTGAACCAAATCAGAAATGAAGTTGACTTGCTTTCTAGTGGTTGGCATTCAACTAGTCTAGATTTTGTTTATTGGATTTAAATTAAGAACTTATAACCAATTAACTAACCACAATTAAATGTGTATCATTTCAACTTATTTTTAATTTTAGAGAGCTTATTTAATTTTATTTTATAAAACATCCATGTTAGTGAATGGACAAAATTTAAGTCTATTTTTTACGGATTAATGTATAAATTTATGCATAATAATATGACCCTTGGAAAGTTTGAAAATCCACAAAAGCTTTTGATGCACTTACCAGGAAAGAACTTGTGTCTATAAAACACAATCCAACTAAGTATGCACTTAAAATCATGGTAAAAGAAAACTCAACCCATCCCAATATAGTTCTAACAATAGTGAATAAATTCAAATACCTCACAATAAAACAACCACAAAATGTAAGAAAATGAAGGATACAAATACTAAGAACAATATACAGAAATATCTTAGCAAGAGATATTATAATTTGGTTAGAAAAAAAAAATAGAGCACGGTGAACCTTAACCAATGGATTTGTTTTTAATTTTCTAGTTTTCCCAAAGCATAGAGAGCACAAAAATAATATACAGAAATACCTTAGCAAGAGATATTATAATTTGGTTAGAAAAAAAAAATAGAGCACGGTGAACCTTAACCAATGGATTTGTTTTTAATTTTCTAGTTTTCCCAAAGCATAGAGAGCACAAAAATAATTGAGAATTTCAAAAATTAAATTTAGAAACAAAAACAAAATTAAGATTAAAGTTATTTTTTTAAAATTAAACTTTATAAAAGAAATTTTTACCACATTTACTAAATAATTCAAAAGATTAGAAATCATCGATGGGGGTATATGAACATGGCACACGTGATAACAGGGAGGGTGCTCGCCACCCCACTGAATCCCACGATGATTTAGGCAGGGGCTGGCGTGGCATGCCCCCTCGATGCGCAAATTCGTGTGGGGAAAAAATTATTTAATGATGATTACCGTCATGGTATGTCTCTGGTACACGAGGGAAGTAATGTTAGGGAGAGTGGTAACAGTCTGGAGTTTGTTTTAGTGGCTGGAACTTTGGTTTTGTTTCCATGTTCACTGTAATAATGACTCCATCCACCAACCTTGGATGATGCTCGAAGAATTGACAAGGAAATTTATTAAAGGTTGTTTCTCCTTTTTGGTTTGTCTAGTGTTAAAGAGGTTAGTGTTGAAATCCAAGGTTGATAAGCATTTTGGATGTCAAGATTTAGAGGAAGAGTTCTTGTGGTCACTGTTGGCATGTTGTTGAGGTAGGGGAGAGAAACAAACTCAAATTAGTTGAGCAATGGCAAGTGAATTAGATAATATAGGCTTTTTTGCTATGGGTGGTGATTGGGTCTTTGGTAGTGGCTCTCTTCTAGACAGTGCAGGGCCTAGGCACAAGATAAAATGAAATCTCATTATGGTCTGGTTTCATATCACAGTTGTTGTATTGTACTGATTGCATCGGTACTTTTGGCCTTTTTCTGGTGGTATTAAATGTGATGTTGCTCAAATTCATGGCGTAATGGGTTTCTTGTTATGGGTTGTTTATTTATATTCGTTTCATGTTGTGGGGGTTCAGATTGAGAGGGAAGGTTCAACACTTAGGTTTTATGTCTAGCTCCCTCTGTTTTTGGCGCTTTGATGATTTTCTTTGGCATGAAAGTTTGATAGTTAATCAACCATTTGTTTGGTGGGTTGAGAAGTTTCAATTTAATAACTTTTGTAGGGACCTCAACCTAGGGAAATTGGGTGTTAGGTGAGTCATGGCATTACTTGGGGGTGGGGTTTAATGATGGTTCCCTATGTGGAAGTTTGTATCATTATGTTATGACTACAGTTATTTGGTGTTATTTTTTTATTGTGGTGTTGCCAATTCAAGGATGCCTCTTCAGTGTGGTCGTGCATGGAAAGGGGTTGACGAAATAGGTCAATATAGAAGGATTTGTAGTTTGGGTTCTCCTAAGGGTAAGGAAGTGGCTCTTGATTCAACAAGGCCACCTAATTATCCAGTGAATGAGCCTATCCAGGTCGACGTTGGGGATAAAATCAGTCAAATCAAATTTCTTGTAGTTCAGATCAATAGGGATAGAGATGATGACAGGAATGAAATTATAAGAAGAATTTCGGCGTAAATCACATGTGGAAAACCTTTGTCGATGCGTTTCGAACCAACCAGTGTGGTTCATCGTCAAGACAAGTTGAATGAACAGATCTTGCTTTGCATATTAAATAGATAGGGCAAAACATTCTAGACTAGGTAACGACTATAATGACAACAGCTAGATTTGACCAGGAAACGGCTAGTTGAGTTTGTCAAGGGTTAAAAACTTTATTAAATGAGTTAATATTCTTATTAAAATACGAAAAGGATCATTTTATAATTATAAATATATATTAGAATAAGTAAATTTGAATAAGTAAATCATAAAATAAATTAATCTAAAATTGTTAGTTATCAATGTTATTATAAATATTAGTTAGTTATAAAAGTTAAAAATAGAGTAATCTACAAATAGTTAATTATATTAAAGTATAAGTTAAAGGGACATATATTTATAAATATATATTAAAATAGATTAATTTTAAATTAATATATATTAAAATAAATTAATTTTAAGTAAATCATAAAATAAATTAATCTAAAATTGTTAGTTATAAAGTTATTATATATAAATATTAGTTAGCTATAAAAGTAAAAATAGAGTAAATTATATTTTAATCAAATTATAAGTTAAAGAGACATATATTTATAAATATATATTAAAATAAATTAATTATAAAATAAATCAATTTTGAATTAATAGCCAATTTTTTTTAAATATTAGAGAATTCAAGGCTTAGAAAAAATATTATAACTATAAAGGGACACATAATTATAATAAATAGTTAATAATATTATAATTATAGTAATTAAATTTTCTTCCTAATAAACAAGGAGCCACTGTTGTGGCGCTAGTCCCTGCCGATTAACAGAACAGTTTGGTGAGTTATTATTATGAGATTTAATTTGTGTTTAATTTGCATTATCATCAGAGCTGGTTTGCATTACTAGTGTGTTGTAGGCATGCTTACTTGTATTAAGATTTAGTGAATTGGATAGCGAATTGTTGTATGGACTTTTTGACTTTGTGCAAAGAGTGAAATATAATGAACTTTGTGTTTGTTAAGTAAGAATTGTGATAAATGTAAGATTAGTTTTAGATGTAATTTTCCAATGTGTCATGATTTAAAAAATGTTTAGATTAATAATTAAAATGTAATAAAATTTAAGAGTGAATCATGGAAAACTTGAGGGAAAAAAACTATAAAAGGTAATAATAATGCATTATAATGTATGAAGAAATTATAAAATATATTTAAATGCATAATAATGAATTCATGGTGCACAAAACATAGAATTTTGTTATTTTTTTACATTTGAATATTATGGAAATATTCATAAAATGATAATGAGCAAATAAACATTATTATGAATATAAATTTGTGAATTAAATTCGTGGTGGAGAGTGTTCAATATTTAGATAAATCATTCTCGAAAGTCAAAGAAGAACTTAAGCATTTAAAAATTATGGAGTCTTGAACCCATGATTGAAAGATTAGATATCTAGTAACATGTTTGGACATAAGTGATACCATTCAGGTTAATGTCAATGATTGGGGAATTATTCCATGGTGAAAAGAACAAAAGATATATTTATTTAAAAATATTGTTTATCATAACTTTAGTGTGAACTTTAAATTTGTTCAATTACTAATTAGCAAAGAAAATAAACCCTGCATCTAATTTCTAATTAGTAATTTGTTGCATTTAATTAATAATTTGTTGTGATGCAAAAGGACATGACTTTTGGTCTTTTTTATAGTTTTGGGTTAGTAAAAATAGCATCTAAGTACGATAGCAAAGTAATTTTGATAAGTTTATTTTATAAATTAAAAACTAAAATAAACAGATTAAAATTAAAAAAAACATTTAAACTTTACGAGTTGAAATGTAAATTGATCATGATCTGCAAGAAAAAATTCATTATCTTTTGGTGTTGTATACTCTTGCTTTCTGCAATATCTGTGTTCCATTTAAGTAAGTTAGTTTTTTATTGAAATTTTTTCGAAGTATGATGAAAGGACTTACGTCACAGATAAACAGATGCCATTAAACATAGTTGTTTTTCTATTTTGTGATTATCTTAATTAGGGAGTATAGTTTAATATAATTGATTTATTTGGCATAACATAAGCATAGCAGGTATGATGACATATAGAATGACGAAAAATGTGATAATTGAAAATAATAAAAGAATGGAGATTGACTATACCACTTCAAATTACTCTATTTATTAGTTAGAAATAATGTTTTGACGGCTTGATTTTTTAAAACTTATTATGTTATTAAACTTTATACCTGGTGACAAGAAAGGCTTACCTTGGCATAAGCTAATTATTGCAGGTTAATAGAACTGGGAGAAATGATATTACATGTTATAAATTATGAAAATCATATTCAATTAATAGTGTTTTAAAAAATACATAAAAGTTCATTTCAATGTGGGAATCTTTTTATTCAAGGAATTTTATTTCTTTGTGATTGGAAGTGTAATCTTTCCATTATGAATACTGAATAATAAAAATATTATAGGAAATTTATACTTAGTTAAAACTATAAATAATTTAATACTTATAATTAAATATGAATAGATAACCAGTATTTAATATTATATGGGTAATTTAAATGATAAAATGCATTATTTATTTAAACATCAAAGATAGAGTGATACTATAATTAAATAAAAACAAATAATAATAATATTTTTATATTGGATCAAAGATATTTAAATTTAATTATAATTGGCATGTTTATCATGATTAATAATAGTAAAAAGTGTTTAATCACAATTAACATGGTTTTGATGCTAATGCATGGTCATCTCGCTAATCCATGGTCAAAATGGTCAATCATCATTAAAATGGTGAATGATGGTAAAGTGTGCCCAATGTAGTTAACAAATATTAAAAATAAACAAACCCAACTATTAAATAAATGAGTTCAAGTAACTAAATATAGTAGATAGAAAATGGTGAATGATGGTAAAGCATGACCAACATGGCTATCAAATATTAGAAACAAACAAACCCAAATATTAGATAAATGATTTCAAGTAACTAAATATAGTAGATAGTAATTTATATTTATGAAACTTGTTCAAATTGAATTATAACATTGATTTTGTACATGAAATCAAATATATAACACATAAAGAGCCTAATTTATTAAACATTAGCATAATGAATCAAGAGCCATAGAGACAAAATAAAAACTGCCAATGCCAATTTTTATTAACTAATAATTAATGCAACATTCCACTAGATGAATGTTCAAATACAGGATGATCATTTAAGAACATAGGATTTGTGCTGTAACATTTTGTCATTCTGTCAATACAATGTCATTTTGTCAGCAATGACAACACTTCATTCCAAGTCTGCATGTTTCAAAAATTTCAGTTGAAGGGGATCCCATGGAATTTGCAGAAATTTATGCTTCTTTATACCAGCTTAGCTGCTGAATTTTAACAATATCATTTCCAGACTTTCCTAGAATGGCTGCAACTGTGCGTTCAGATGTTACAAGTTCAACTGTAGTTTTTGTGATAAGCTCACCAGCTGCTGTCACACTGCCAAAGGTGATATACAATGCCAGGGACATTAGTACAGAAATAGTGATCAGCAAAACCATCATGATAGCAGCAATTGACAAAATTTTGCAAATGTTGTGTACCTTTCAAATCTGGCAGAAGTCCGTTGACGAAGAATTGGGTCCTCAAACTCAGAGAAATTGCCAATACTGTTTATATTGCGATTTGACTGAATTTTGAAACAAAGCATATAGTTATTACTACAGGGGTTGGTGTTTGCAGACAGATTTATGGTTAATTATCTTAAATAGAAATTTAATTGCAGCAAGGAATCTGCTTTTGTTCTAAGAAATCAAAATCAAAAAGTAGCAACAGAGGGACACTAGAAGAATTGTTGGCAAATGTTGGAAAATGTCGGAGGGAGATCAAGAACTGCATACAAAATGGGTGCACTTGTTTGCTGTGGATTGCCTGAAATTTCAATCAGTGCTTCAGATTTTCCTGGTCTAACTTCAAGAAGATTAACTTTGGCATGAGAAATCTGACCATACAAAGAAAACATGATCAGTAAATAAAGTGACTTCATAGCAAGGCATCAACAATTGAGCTTGTACTGTGGTGCTCTTGTGGGCGGACAACTGTCCCTCGTCGAGATCCTGGAAAGTTACTCGACTTGGGTTTTACCCTGTTCGCGCCCGTTGGGTTATTATTGTTACTTGGTTGTTTAGCTGTGCAGTCTGTGTGATTTTTCATGGTTATTTGAGCATTATAAGTTAATGGCATTCTGGTTGAATACTGAGGGTTTGTTTTAGCTGTGGTCGGCATGCGCTGTGGTGGTCTAATCATCAGCCAGCTGTCCCTCCTCGAGATGCTGGAAAGTTCGGCTTGGGTTTTACTGTCTTCGCGGCCTTTGGGTTGGTATTGTTACTTGCTTGTTTAGCTCTGTAGTCTGTGCGATTTTTCGTCTGTGGTAGAGTTCCTGCCTGCTCGGGTTTTATCAAAATTTCGGTAAATGTCTGCGTGAAGCTATGATTCTTGGTTGTATTGTTTAGAGGTTAAGTTCGGCTACTGCATTATAAGTTAATAGCATTCTGGTTAAATACTGAGGGTTGTTGTTACCTGCATGCAAGAGTCCATGGTTATTTGAGCATTATAAGTTAATGGCATTCTGGTTAAATACTGAGGGTTTCTCTTACCTGCATGGCTTTTATGAGCGATATAACCTAAGTCGAACCAAGGTTTTGGGGGTGGAAAGGTTTTGGGGTCTTATTGGGGGCCTCGCATCGTTCGAGGTGAAGGGCACGTGGTCCGGTGACTCCCAAGCGGATGTGTAACGTTGGTATGAATCGGACCCTGTTCGCGCCCTTTGGGTTATTATTGTTACTTGGTTGTTTAGCTCTGCAATCTCTGCGATTTTTCGTTTGTATTTGTTGTATTGTCTGCGGTGAAAACACAATGCGGTTTCTGCCTGGCGTGATACTGTGGGCTTCTCTTAGCTACATTGGTTTTATGGAAATTTCCGTAAATGTCGATTTCGACCACCATTTTGGGCCGAGACGACCTGGGTGAAGCTATGATTCTTGGTACAGATTGAGTGGAAGTCTTTTGTAGTTTGAACTGTTTTTGCAGATGAAGAGATAAATAAATTGGGGTTTTTGAACTGTTTGAAATGTTAAAATATTGAAGATTGCAGTGTCTTTTGTAACTGCACGGTTCCTATCCTAGGCGTGTATTCAAGATAGTAAATAGACTATAAAAGAAACAATGACTTCAAGTTGTTAAAACCTATAACTTCAAACTAATAAAATCTGAAATCTTAATATTATAAATAATAATGACGTAATTTAATAACATTGGCATGAAAAATATTTATAAGCAAAATATTTCTAACATTCTCTAACTAGTTATAATTCTATATTTGAATGAGATAATGATCCAACAATTATGAAAAGGTGATTCAAATTTCATAACTATCTCTCTTGTTATGGTGATTCAAGGAATAGATAGTGTGATCAAATCAACTATGGTGTTACGGTGCTGGAAATCTATAAGACTAAAACACATGCCTAAGATGGCTTGTTGCAGCTTTGCAATGTTGACGAGATCTCTTTTGATTTGCAAAAACAATTTATTAGAAAGTGAGTATTGTACATACCTGAACCAACTGATCATTTTCGAAAGCACACCGAGGAAGTTGTTCTCTTTGTAATATTCTAATATTGGCAGCTATTGTGTGCCTCATATCAGAAGTCAGTGCAGCACCCCTGCCAATTAGACAACACAATTTCAAAATAAGATCAAGTTGCTGAAACGTACTTTATCATATGCAATCCTATTACTAGTTACATAACTGTATCTGTGATCAAACTTCAGATTCACGCTAACTAGCTAAACATGAGAATGCAAAAGGAGAGATCAAAAGTGTGAGGCTACAAAGTCATAAACTTTTGGAACAAGGCTTGCAGCACGTGCTTTTCAATGAGATCTAATAGAAACATTGGCTGAAAATATTGCACAATGCTGAGGATGTAGGCAATTATGAGATTGGCATTGTTTTAGTATAGAACAAAGGGGCAAAATGGTGCAACAAAATGCAAACAACCGACTAGAAATTTTAGGGACGGGTTTCATAAAAAGGTTTAAGTCCCCTTGCCGAAGTACTCCAAAGGTAGCTTCTGCATACACGACACTGTGTGTGAAGTGCACTTCAAATCATATAAAAAATGAAATGGGTTGAGGTAAACTTACTGCTTGGACATTCTTTATCATGCTTATTTTAAAAGCTTGCATCATTTTATTTATTATTTGTAAATAACTATGTGTCATGATCTTTCTTTTTTTATTCTCGAGTCAAATGAATGCAATTAAACTAAAACAGAATGCACACAGAATCCAGACTAACACATAGGAAAGTTTTAGAGACATATATGAAAAACCAACTGAAGCACAAAATAAACGTACTTTCACGTTGAACTCTGACCGGTTCTGTTTTAGAAGATAAAGAATTGCAAAAAAGTCATTTGTATCTATATCCGAATCCAACAGAATTTGATGCGGTGCTCCATGTGATGGAAAAATTTGACAACTTAGGTAAGCTAACAGAAATATTTGGGAAAGAGTAAAAACACGTGACATCATCATGATGCTCTCTCACGAGCTGCACTTTATATCATCAACTGCAGTTGCTCATGCAAATAAACTAGTTGAGTCAAAACAGTACTCAAATTATGCAAGACTGAAATAACATGGAAGTGTAACCTAAAACATCTCAATTCAATTTTACATGTAATAATATCTCGATCCATAAATAAAACAAAGATGTCTGGATATGGTATTTGAAAAAAATCCTGAAATAGTTGCAAACAGAAAGAAGCATCAAATACTTGCAGATTGTACTTGCCTTATGTGAGCAGGGAGCAACACAATTTCAAAATAAGATCAAGCTGCTGAAAGGTATTTTATCATATGCAATGCTATTACTGGTTACAGAACTGTATCTGCGATCAAACTTCAGATTCACGCTAACTAGCTAAACATGACAATGCAGAACCATATTCATATTACTTTTGCATTTGTTCTGGATGTGAAGGGCAGCATGTTCCTGCATTTTGTAATCTGTAGAACAAATAGTTAGTTAGAATAAAATGATAGCATTGTAAATTGAAGAGAGGACATATTTGAGAGAAAACATGTTAAGGAGTTATGTGAACTAAGGTTTCTTGTGCAATCCTTATATCATGTACAATGTGTCAAAATCTTGTTTAACATTAAAAAGAGTATTTCATTCACTAAAGCTGTATAAGAGTAAAACAGATCTCTAACATGGCTTGTTCCAGGTTTCCAATCTTGACAACATCTCTTTTAATTTGCAAAAACAATTTATTAGAAACTCAGTATTGTATATACCTGAACCAACTGATCAGTTTCGAAAGCACACCGAGGAAGCTGTTCTCTTGGCAATATTCTAATATTGGCAGCTGTTGTATGCATCATTTCAGAAGTCACTGCAGCAGTGCTGCTAATTAGAGAACAAAATTTCAAAATAAGATCAAGCTATTCGAACGTACTTTATTTAAAATTAAAAGGAGTATTTGATTGACTAAAGCTGTATAAGACTAAAAAACATGCCTAACATGGCTTCTTGCAGCTTTGCAATGTTGACAAGATCTTTTTTGATTTGCAAAAACAATTTATTAGAAAGTGAGTATTGTATATACCTGAACCAAGTGATCAGTTTCGAAAGCACACCGAGGAAGCTCTCCTCTTTGTAATACCCTAATATTGGTAGCTGTTGTGTGCCTCATATCAGAAGTCAGTGCAGCACCCCTGCCAATTAGACAACACAATTTCAAATAAGATCAAGCTGCTGAAAGGTATTTTAACATATGCAATACTATTACTGGTTAGAGAACTGTATCTGCCATCAAACTTCAGATTCATGCTAACTAGCTAAACATGAAAATGCAGAACCATATTCATATTACTTTTGCATTTGTTCTGGACGTGAAGGCTAGCATGTTCCTGCATTTTGTAATCTGTAGAACAAACAGTTAGTTATAATAAAATGATAACATTCTAAATTGAAGAGAGGACATATTTGAGAGAAAACATGTTAAGGAGTTATGTGAACTAAGGCTTCTTCTGCAATACTTATAGCTATATAAGAGTAAAACAGATCTCTAACATGGCTTGTTCCAGTTTTCCAATCTTGACGAGATCTATTTTAATTTGCAAAAACAATTTATTAGAAACTCAGTATTGTATATACCTGAACCAACTGTTTAGTTTCAAAAGCACACTGAGCAAGGCGTTCTCTTGGTAATATTCTAATATTGGCAGCTGTTTTGTGCTTCATTTCAGAAGTCATTGCAGCAGTGTTGCTAATTAGACAACAAAATTTCAAAATAAGATCAAGTTGTTCAAACGTACTTTATCACATGCAATCCTATTACTGGTTACAGAACTGTATGTGTCATCAAACTTCATATTCACGTTAACTAGTTAAACATGGCAATGCACAAGGAGAGATCAAAACCATGAAGCTACAAAGTCATAAACTTCTGAAATAAGGTTTGGACTTCAAATGATATAAAAAATGAAATGGGTTCAGATAAACTTACTGGTTTGAAATTCAGCATTGAGTCCGAGCAAGAATACCAATGGAATGAATGAAAGCTACCAGAAATGTATATCAGTCATTTTGTCCTTTGTGCTTTGTAGATTGAAACCATGTGAGCATTCTTCAGATTGTAAATTGCAAATCATGTCAGCAGTCTCTAGATATATGGCATATTCACATGGTCTGTGGGATAAATTCTTTCCTGGTAATGTTACCAGATTTTATGCAAAGCAGTTACCCTGTAGCATTTGTTTCAAAAATATAACTCTACGTTTGACTTTGAATCAGATGTGTTTAGGAACATGGAAAAGATTTAAGAAAATTGTAGAGCTAACAGTAAACAGAAACACAGGTAATATAAAACAAAACCTTTCGAGCCCAAAACTTTCATTTGGCTTAAGGTTATAATGCTATTATAATGAAAAATCATGCGGATCAAGAAACGGTCAGCAATTGATCGATTGCATATAGTCCCAGGGAAGGACTAATAATACCAAATGCATTATGTCATAATTCCATTTTCAAACAACATATATTCATTTTAAAGTCCATATAGTTTGATGCTATTTATAAAGTCTAGCTTCAAGCATGTTGCAGAATGCGTTCGATCTCAAATACAAGACAGAAACAGAAACAATACAAATAGACATGTATAAAGACTTTCTAGGCATCTTTCCTGAATCGTTAGCTACATTATGCAACAAACAAAAACTAACATAGCATTCAGCCATAACATAGGAGGAGACAGAAATGACTAGCCGATTCAATATACAATTTGTCATTTAACTTGAGTAGATAATAAGTGCCATGTTTAATCAATCTATGGAATCTTTGGTGTTTGCATTCAGCAGCTGTAGATACAAAATTATTGCCGATCTGATGTTGCATTTGTTGTATTCAATGATATAATTTAAACCAAACATGGTACTTTTTAAGATGCGACAAAAATATAGATACAAAAGCTGGCAAGACAATCTCTGGTTGTCAAGCTTGAAGCATGATGCAGAATGCGTTCGATTTGAGATACAGAACAGAAACAGAAACAGTACAAACACAGATGCATAAAGACTTTCTAGCCTTTTTTCATCCATTTGAGATACAGAACAGAAACAGAAACAGTACAAGTACAGATGCATAAAGACTTTCTAGCCTTTTTTCATCAACTGTTGCGTTACATATTCTTTGTAAATGAGTCAAAATTGCAAGTCAAATACTTGTATTATCGTGAGAGCATAATATGAAGAAACATATTCATATTACTTTTGCATTTGTTATGGATGTGAAGGCTGCCATGCTCCTGGATTTTGTAATCTGTATAACAAATGGTTAGTTAGAACAAAATGATAACAGTGTAAATTGAAGAGAGGACATATTTGAGAGAAAACATGTTAAGGCATATGTTGATGTACCTTCCATTTGTTAGTTGACATGTAATAGCTCGCTATCTTCATTGAGTGTGAACTTGCTCTGAATTTTGAAGTCACGTAAGATGTAAACAGTGGTAGCTTTCTGTTGCAAATATGTCTCATATGACATTGATTTTAAATCAAGAAGTAAGTCATGTAATAAGGGCTCCCTGATAATGCACTGGAAAAATTTATTTGTAATGGATTCTATTACAGCATTTATACAATGCTTGTAGAGGAAAGGGCAATTATCATTGCATTGTGAATAGAAAATTGTTGCATTGGCTATTGCTATGGATGAATTCACTGGGCAGTTACAAATTGCACAAACAGGTTCGAAAGGAGTTGAATATGGATTTGTTGCGGTCATAATACCTTCGACCTGTTTATAAAACATTCAAACGTTAATTTAGATTATTACATGCCAAATGCAAATGCAGCAAAAACATTATTATTGCTATACTTACAGCATAGGTAGATGTAGTTAGTTTTGTGAGATTGTTGAGTGCATCTGTGTTAAGTTCAGTCATGAACGTTGACTTCGATGCTCTGAATATTGTTTCTGTTGTGTTTACCTTTTTTGTTAAATTTTTGAAAAGAATGAGCGGAAAGTGTCCTTTTTGCAATTGTTTTTCCATTGAAAGGAAAAATTGTTCATATGTGTCAAAGAGTTGCAATTGCAGAACAAAAATTGCTATGTATTGAAAAATACAAAGAGTAATATGCAACTACATTGTTCGTATGCATTGAAAAATTGCAATTGCAGAAGACAAATTACAAAAACTATGGACAAATTACAACAACTATGTATTGAGTGATGCATGTTATCTACTGAAAATTAGGAATAAGTAACATCTGAATACATACAGTTGCATTATCGTTTTCAGAATCTCCATCTTTGATATGGAGTATGTAATGCAATCCAACGCGTTTGGCAAGTGTAACGGCGGCAACGATTGTGCCAATTGGGTACATTTCTTTTTTGTTTGCAAATTGCCTAATGGTCGTATTGGGAATGAAGCAATATTCTTTGCAAACTTCAGGTACAGTTTCTATGACACTTGATTCATTAAGCAATATTATTTTGTCACAGTCACCGCGATCATAAACACTTTTAGGCAATATCCTGAAATTTGTAATTGAGATACTGCTGCCTTGCAAAATTTTCTGTTCATGTCGCTCTACCAAATGTGCAGGTACACTCAACGTTATAGTCATCATTCCTTGAGCATCTGTCAAATCAGCTCGCAATACTTGACGTGATTTGTTTGCTTTATCAAGGAATGCACTATAGACAACCATTATGTCTCCAACAAATAGCTGCCCAATTTTACGACTATTGAGATCTTCAATTGATACTTTAATTGGCAGTATCTGTTTTTGCCTATTAAAATTGCTTAGTTAGAAATTGCTATAAACATTTGTAGAATACTATGTTTCTCCTAAAGACTGAATAACTAGAAATAGATTAGAGTGTTGTGTTTCATGTGCATACCTTTTTGATGTATCATTTTGCACATTTGTTGAATGAAGTTTGGCTGCAATTGTTTCAGTTGGACTAACACAGGCAAACGCATGGTTCAATATGATGTGGATATTATCACATGTATTTTGTGATAAGCAATCAATAAAGAAATTGTGATATGTAACCTGTACATGTCTTCTTGCTGCATTGTTTGGGGGGACTTACTACTAGTGCTTTCTTCACTCGTCCAAGATTTTCTAATTTATATACATTTAAATATAGATATGTAAAAAGAGAAGATATATATAGTAAACACTAATCTGATATATATACATTTAAATATAGATATGTAAAAAGAGAAGATATATATAGTAAACATTAATATTTTAAATAGAAAATAGCATATTTGTATAGTTGTCATACATACCTTTTCAAAGCAAGTGGTTGGTTTGCCTTTCCTAATTGAGTTATGTGGTCTATTTCTTCAGTTGTTTGCTTTCCTTTTTCAGGATTTATGCTATGTTATAGAATAGGAACATATATTTAGTTCAATTTCAAAGAGGATATAGAAGTAAACAGTTAACAAGGAACATTAAAACCATAGAACCATACATATGTAAAGATAGAATGCATATATAGTAAACATTAATATTCTAAATACAAATTGGCATATTTGTATAGTTGTCATAGACATACCTTGCTGAACATTATTATTCTAAATACAAATTAGCATATTTGTATAGTTGTCATAGACATACCTTTGCAAAACAAGTGGTTGGCTTGCCCTTTCTATTTGCGTTATGGATTCTATTTCTTCAATTGTTTCTTTTCGTCTCTGAAGATTTAGGCTATGTTATAGAATAGTAACATATATTTAGTGCAAATTAGAAGTAAAAAGCGAACAAGAACATTAAAACCATAGAACCATACATATGTAAAAATAAAAATAGAATGCATATATAGTAGACATTAATATTCTAAATACAAATTACCATTTTTGTGTAGTTCTCATAGACATACCTTTGCAAAACAAGTGGTTGGTTTGTGCTTTCTAATTGGCTTATGCATTCTATTTCTTCAATTGTTTCATTTCCTTTTTCAAGATTTATGCTATGTTATAGAATAGTAAGACATATTTAGTACAAGTCAAAAGAACATATAAAAGTAAAACTTGAACAAGAAGACAAGATCCATAGAAAAGGAAAGGCAAAAAGAATATACTCTGTTTGTTTATGTTGCATGTTGTTGTTCTTTTTTCTTGGTCGTTCTGTTCAATTGAAAAGGGTTTTACTAGCAGAATCTACATGCATAAATAGATGAGGTCATATTTGCAAATTTATGATAGGATAGTTGTGTTGGTTAATTGAAAAGGTTGTCTTTGGCATAAGTTGCATTGATCAATACAGAACGCCATATATGTAAATGTAGAATAGAATGCATAGTATGTATGCTGTTATCACTTCGTTTAGCACAAAAAGGATATTGTAGTATGCTTTAGTAAAATAGATATGGTAAAACCAATGAGGTATTGCAAAAATGTCAAAATTTGGAATTTTGTAAACTGTTTCATGTGTATATCATAGGTCAAGGACAAGAGATATTGTATCATGGTCAGACCAATATGCATCCAATACGAAAATTCTATACTTTATATTACCTAGATTTGCCCAAACATGGTCAATCAATGATTTGTGCATGCTATTAGTTTTGTCAACTAGGAAATGAAGATTGTAGTTTTGCATGTAGGTTTCTAGCTGCTTTGTTTTTTGATTGCAATGCACCATATCAATATTGAAGTCCCCTAATATAACTATGATATTGTTTAGATCTAAGTGGTATAAAGCTTTTGCAATGACATTGAGGATATTGTTTAGGTTTGCATGTGGCGATGCATATATATTGAGTATTGCAATTTGTAATGTGTGAACTTTTATTTTTGCAAGCAATGCTTCTACAAAGCAGTCTTCAAAATGGGTATGTTCAAGGATAATGATATTTTTCTTTATCAATATCATTACTCCATGCTTAATGCAACTTGAGATGTAATTGAAATTTTTGAAGTATTCATTTTGCATAGACAGCAACATATGTGTTTCTTGTAAGCACAAGATATCAGATTGCATTGTGTCATAGTCATTGCATATGTCAGTAAGATGCGCATGAAGATTGCGAGTGTTCAATGAAAGAATAAAGATGGATCGCAATGTTTGTATTGATGAACAGTCGTATTCTAGTTGCCATTTTGCAGTGGTTTGCAAACGTTGCATTTCAGAATTTACTTTTTGCTTGACCTTGAAGTTACTATGTTTAAGAGGATTAAGCAAATACAATGATTCTATGTTTCTGACACGTGATAGTTCTGTGTATACTAGGCCATGCACTTGTACTCCAGTAGGGTAAAATGCAAGCCTATCCAAGGTTAAGCCTTGTGATCTATGTATTGTGTGTGCACATGCAAGTTGAATTGGAAATTGTTTTCGTATTTTCAATGGCGCCATCTTTGATGCCATAGGCATTGGTTTTGATATTCGCAATATTGGTGTCCAATCATGTGCTATCTCTGAAGTGTACAAATGACCTAGTTTTCTTGATTGTCGATGACCAATATTAGGGTCATGGAACTTAATCCATAGAACATCGACCTTATTTGTATGGGTATATGCTTTAACTATTCCATCTGCACCATTCACTAGCCCATCTGGTGCATCATAATTGCAAGCATACATTTCAACTAACATGTTCAACTTTATCAAAAGGTGCAGAGGCAAAATAGCCGTATGTTGATGAGCTGGGAAATTGTCGTTATTCTCCTCATTTTCGTCAATTGCATTAATCAAAATTTCTTTGCCAGGCATTAGCATCAACATTTTCTTGTTATGCATTGCAACATCTTTGTTTTTGTAAAATAAATAGGGAAATGTTGGATCATTTGGTACAGGGCGCATGCAACTTGTATTCATGTATGTTATATCGTCAGATGTTTGACAATTTGTTCGCATTCTATTTAACACTGATATGAATCTCTTATTTGTTTGTCGCATCGTCATATGCAATTGGAAGCACTTGACATTATCCTTCCAGAAATCATGTGTTATTGTTTGATTGTTGATTGTTGGTTGTTCAAAAATAAGAGAGTCTTGAATAGGTTGTGCTTGATAGAAATCACCACAAAATATGATGTCAATGTTCCCAAAGTATTTTGTTTGGACATGTTTTATGTTTCTGAGTCTATTGTCAATAGAATATAAGAACCGACTTCCAATCATCGAGATCTCATCTATGAAAGCTACTTGCAATTCTTGATATAGCTTTGATAAGTTTTCCAATACTTCTTTGCTCAGTGAGAACAGTTGAGACTTGTTAAAAGGCATTAGCAATGCAGAATGGATTGTTGTTCCACCTGCATTATATGCAGCTTTTCCTGTGTATGCTAATATTAGACCTTTTGGTTTCATAGGATCAGTTGTGTTTTGTGAATCATAAATTCGTATAAGCATTTGGAAAATCGCTTTTGCTGTGAGCATTTTACCTACACCTGCTCCACCTGTAATAAAAAGGTAAATTGGTTCCTTGGGTTTTTTTTTTTTTTAATTGCAATGTCTTTTACAATTGCTTGTTGTTCTTTGTTCAAGATTCTTCTAAGTTTGTAATATTCATTGTTCTCCATTAAAAATGGATGGGCATTAATTTGAAATCCAAGATTGATTTTTTTCTTCATTTCAAATTGTTTTGGAAATTGCAAGTCCGATTGCAAATCATATTCCTCATAATGGTAATTGTTCTCTTGGTTTTGCATATTCATTTCGTTAGTATTCAAAGAACTAATTTGCTCATTTGTTGCAGTCTCTAAATCACCCCATGTTGGATTGATGTTATATGTAAATTTGGCTTCATTAACTTGAAATGTTTTTTCATGTAATGTATATGCAGAGAGCCATGTAGGCAATTCGTGTTTCAATGTATCTTCACAATTTTCAAATGGCATATATAACAATAATTTCTCTCGACAAAAGTTTTCAATATCATTGTGTTTGTTATATTTGACAAATCGTATAGCATTTGGTTTTTTCCTTTTAGATATGGGTTTGCCATTTTTCTTGTAATTTGATACAAATTCTGCAAGGCAGATTTTGCTAATGGAACTTGGTCGTCCAATGTAGTAGTCAACAATGGAATGGCACATAACATCTTCTGAATCATCAGGTTCTTGTTTCAAAAGAATAGGCGGTTTAAGCATAAACGTGCGTTCATCAACTGGAGACGTGTTTACAAATATACATTCCCTTGAACTAGAACTCAATGGCAATGAAAGTGCTATATGCACTGCTTGTTGAGTTGACATTTGCTGTAGATTGAGTAATGTATTTCCAAGTTTATGAATCATTTGCATAGCATCAATTTCATCTTTCAGATGCTCTTTACGTATTCTTCTAAATGCATTTGTCATAGACTTGTCAATTTTGGTCATA
The DNA here is from genome assembly GCA_031772625.1 of Pinus tabuliformis. NCBI lineage: Eukaryota > Viridiplantae > Streptophyta > Pinopsida > Pinales > Pinaceae > Pinus > Pinus tabuliformis. Next base: position 841,633,949 of record CM062816.1, read on the forward strand.
TATGAACTACAATATGATGCTGCAGCATATGCATTTAGCACAAATTGTGCATCTGTATTTGCATTCCATAAAGCAGGGATACCGTTTGCAAAACTGTTATTCCAAATGTGAGAAGGTTTTCGTTTCAGGAAAATTGTTGGTTGCTTTACTGTATGTTGTAATAGTTCTATGTACTCATTTTGTAGTAGGCCTATTTCTAAGAGGAAATTGTCATGTGTTGTTGAATCATTGTAGTTTGTTTGCTCCAAGAATGCAAAAAACGATATTGGTTTCTCTACGATTTTTTTATTTTCTGCATTGGTTGGTTCAATGATCACTGTTTATTTCATTGGTGGCATGGGGAAGTTGTATTTGCAATTTGAATTTTTTCGCTTCTTACAACTTTTTGTATGGTGATGTTTATGCAATTTAGCAACATCTGGCTCCAAATGATCTGTATTACAAGTGATGTAATTGTCAAGAAACTTCTCAATTTCTGAGTTGCTTTCTTTTCCATATATTGGAGCATTCTCTATCCATAACAGTCCATGTTCATGTTCAGTTCCTCTATTTTGGAATTCTGTTATGAAATAGTAATCAGATATTTTTCCAAAGAATGTAGTATCTTGAGATATCAATCGCTTTATAGCATTAATTCTATGTCTATAGTATTGGCTACATGTGACTGGATATTTTCTTATAAGGTAGTCAATGTCATCATCTTCTAATATATCAATAGCATTTTTATTTGCTTTATTTCTAAACAATGTGACAAGTGTATCTACTAATGGTTTCCATCGATGTTCTGCACTTGTGAATGTCACAAAGAAAGTTGGAGGCCCCAGTTGTCGTATCATTGCAAATATGTTTTTCCTAATTTGTTCCAAATGGTCAGAAGATATGCGAATGTTTTTGAAATCTATGTATCCAATGTCAGACTTCAATAACTTTTCCAAATTTGCTCGATACTTGACATCTTTTGCTAATATTTTCCTGCCTTTTAGTTGTCCTTTTCTTATTTGCACCCATATGCAAGAAAGCACTTTATCAATTATTATTCGCATTGTCTTGAAAAACAAATTTGTTGTATGATATTGGAAGTCACCACTTGCTTGTAACAATTCCCATTGTACAATTTTTTGGTAACTAAAGCTATTTGTGATGTCATGATCACGTGCATTGCCATAAAATAATGTTGGAAAGTTCATTTCTTCTGCATATTTGTCCTTGAAGATGCCTAATGGTCGTTGTCCTTCAGCAGGTGCCAATTCAATAATCTTGTCTTGCAGATCGTAGATGCGTTGTGATTCTATTAATCCATGCACCAATGTTTCAGTAGGTGTTTCATTATTTGCATCACTATCTGTATCACTTTCATTGTCACTGTTTGAATTTTGTACAATGTATTCATTATTCTCTTGTAAAACATGGGCCCAATTCTCATTTATACAAATGTTGCTATCTTTATAAAGACTTGTAGAACATAGTTCGTTCAATGCCTTCATGACAATAATCGGACGCACTTTACCTGTTTGGTATGCATTTTTGTATTGCAATCGTCTTTTCAATGCAACTGCAATTGTCATTGTATCATTTAGATATTGTGGCAATGCTTTTTGCACAATGTCCATATGAACTGGTACATTGATAATTGATCCTGTTAAGCCAATTTGTGACCGTCTATGTCCCCATTGTCTGATTTGTGCAAATGCAATTCTCAATGACACAAGTCTTTCTTCTAGGTCTGAAAGTATATTTACAGTTGGCAATGAAATGTTACGTCTTATTTGTTCAGGTGCTGCAAATTGTGGTAGCTTTCCATTCTCGAGTGCTTTCTTGCAAGAAACACATATGTTTTCATTGCTAAAGGTCCTATTGTTCAACGTCAAATTCATATGCTTTTCTTGCAAATCTATAGTGAAGAATCTAATATTTTTTGCAAAATGCAATTTGTTGCAAACTGCACATGTATTCCTAGGCGTGTCTTCAACTTTTTCCATATAAATTTGTATTGCATTTTTCTTTCTTGACTTCTTATTAGAAAATGGTTTTTTGCATCTGTCATTGCATTTGCGTTTTGTACGTATGAATTGCTTTAGCTTGTGATAATTCATCCTACAATCCTTAGTTGGTTGCATTTGCTCTAAATGACATGCTATCTCAAATGCAATATTATTGCTAAAATGTACTTGAGATATACATTGCTCTTTTTCTAGTACATGCTCATGACGCAATTGATTACAAACATCATTTGCTTCCATGCACAATTGTTGAGAATTGTGAACATATTCTTGTATCATTGCATGGTAGTGAATATGTGATGTATTTGTCATGAATGACAAGATGTTAACAATATCATTGCATCTCGAATAAGCGGAACTGTAATTGACAAAGCTATTAGTACCGGACGACCATACTTGGATATTGACTTTGAATATGACAGATATCCATTGTAGACAAAATGGTCCGCCTTCCACTTGTCCTTTTTCATATGGCATTGCCATATTTATCAGATATTGTTGCCAGTTGCTATTCATTGTATAGTGTATTGCATCAAGTACTAGGTATTGCTCTAAACAATGCAATGCCTCTTGATTCTTATGCATAACTGCATTGCAAAAAGATTGCACAATGTAAAGTCGCAAACACTCTGCATTGAATTCTGTTGCTACTAAATAGCAAATTGCATTAAAGAGACTGTCACCACAATTAGATGTCACTTGCTTTGCAATTGTTAGTCCATTTAAAAGCATATTATTTGCAATGTGCATCCAATTGCTTTCAATATCTTTGCAAATAGGTGATAGGTAGATATTAGACTGGTTGCAAATGCAAATTGGAAACTTTTGGTAAACCAATGGTTCATAATGACCACTAACAGGATTTGCATCGTGAAAGAGAATGCAATATGGAATTGCATTTTCATGTTGATTAAAGAGCAAATATCTCGTTTTTCTTGTCAATGACCAAACTGCAATTGATATATCTAGCCATTTAACTAACCAACGTATGCAAAAGGTATCACCCCATAAACCTCGTTCAGACTCCTTTATATTTGTACATGCAGAATAACGCATTTTATGAAGATATGTACCAATATCATTAACACCATGTAACTCGTATAGGAACTCAGGTGCTAGTTCATATTGATATGACTGTATTGCTTCAATGTCATTGTTCTTTAAGCAAAAAAGAAAGTGGTCTATTAACCCATTTCGCAATTCATTTGAAGTATAACGAAAATGTAGAAGCATTTCGAATGAGTCAAATAGACAATCTCCTACAGTATATGAAAATGCATTTAGTCTAAAAAGACCATTTCTTTTCAATACAATATCAATGTTCTCAGGCAAAATGCATTGCAATCTGAATTTGTAATTGTCAACATCTATTATTTCTTCCATCATTTGCAATTGCTTACCAGAGTTGGCTTTTGCAATTGTCTTGTACAACTTTGCAAAAAATATTAATGAAGTTAGCAAAAACTGAACATGATTGTTTTGAACAAAATGTATGTATATTAAAAAAATAGGCTATTGCATTATCTTGGTAAACAAATATCAAATTTCTAGCAACAAGCCATATTTATAAATAACAAAGAAATTGAAAATGGAAACAATGCAAAGACATAATGAAAAAATGGAGCATAATTCTAAGAATATTTCTGCAAGTTAACAAAAGGGAACAATCGAAACACAAAATGAAGTTAACAAAAGGAAGCAATGGAAAGACAAAATGAACAAATGCAACACAACTTTAAGAATATTTCTGAAAGTTAACATCATTGTCAATTGCATTTGTGAAATAAAATAACCATGAGGCTATTTATGAGTTTTACATAAGTGGTGCACCAATTCAACTGTCAAAATATAAAAAGTATCGTCTCTGATTTCTGCTAGGTTGCAACTCCAACATATTCCAAGGTAAAAAGTTTCCTGCTATTCGGTATCAGACTATGGTTATAGTATATGGATCTAAACAGAATTCAAGGATGAAGGAACCCAAACAAGGCATTGAGAACCAGATACGAGTAGTGCATAAGCGTACTTCCATAATGCTTCTCAACAAGATCCATTATTATGGGACGCTGCAGGTATGATCCATATAAATGATGAACATGTAATATGTTCAAAGGACAACTTTGGCAAACACAGCAACAATCTGCCTAAGCAAATTGTCCCAAGACTATTGGCAATTGTGGCATGTGAAAAAAGATGCCCAAAAATTACAGATCTTTGATGATTCACAAATTGTGGTGAATTGGATGAATGGAACAAATTCATTGGATAATTATAAATTTCAACCTATATTTCAGGAGACTCAACTTGCTTAAACAGAGTATTTAACACATTATGTTTCAACATGTTTACAAAGACAGGAACATGGAAACTGATGGACTGTCAAAAGCAAGATTACACTTGGTAGCATGAGCTTGGATCATTCAAGAGAGAGTGGAAGGAGAGCTCATGGAATGTCTTGACACACTTTTCATGTAATCATGGGATTGTTTAAATGTCAATATCTATATGTATATTTTTTTATGGCACTGTTTATGAACATATCTAGGACCTAATTTTTATGAGACAAAACTGGTTTCAAACCTGTGATGTATGTCAGAATGACCATGACAGGGCTGTCATATTGACATTTTTGAAAACTGGTTATGAAGCAACATATCTTCTCAGCCATACTTTTATCACTTCCTATGCTTAAGCATATCTGTATATCTATATTTTTTTATGGGACTGTTTATGGACATATCTAGGAGCTAATTTCTTATGAGACAAAACTGGCTTCAAAGCTGTGATATATGTTAGAATGACTATGATAGGGCTGTCATATTGACATTTTTGAAAACTGTTTATGAAGCAAGATATGTTCTCAGCAATACTTTTATCACTTCCTATGCTTAAGGATATCTGTGAAATGCAGAAACATATATAATAAATGTAATTTTGTTTTCATAATAAAATAATTTTTTCTCTCTGAGCAGAATAAGGTAGTTGAACATCATATCAGAACCAATCTGGTTATAACTAGCTAACATGAGATTTTAATCTAAGGTTTAAATAGACAAAATGTCTTCATACATCATTATACGGAGCTAGTTGGATGCATTATCCAACTTCTACTTGTTGGGATCACCTCAAATAATATTATTGTTATGATTATAACAATTGATAATATTAATATTAATATTAATGTAAACACAGAATAAACAATGACAATTCCATATTTGAATTCCAATATAATTGAATGAGAGAAAATATATAAATGACCGAATACAGCTTAAATATCTATATTTTTTAAAACAATCACAGAGTAACTCGACTATAAATCTAGAGTAACTGAACCATAAACCTACACAATGCAAAAATTAAAAGCCTAACAAATTCACAAAAAGCAATTAGTCGAATAACGTCGTACCTAGAACAAAGCCGAGCGTTCAAATTCCTTCTCGTCTAGACCATATTCATGCATGACAGAGCCTGTACCAAGAATCACAGCTTCACCTAGGTCATCTCGACCCAAATGACAAGGAAGTCACATGGTGCTCGAAACTAACATTTACGGAAATTTCCATAAAACCCATGCAGGTAAGAGAAACCCTCAGTATCATGGAAAAGCTTATAATTTTCGCAAACGAAACATTTCATCCAATATATAAACAACAACAAACGAACAACATCTAGTACCAATATAGCAAACCTTCAATTCAGCACTTCTTAACAAAGCAAATGAACTTAACACTAACTAAATGAACTTAACAGAGTTGTTAACAAAGCAACCTTCCGTTCTAGGAGTAATATCAGAGTCGAATATTCATACATCCATAACAGAATTACAAACTTAAAGAAACATTATGGACCAAAGTAAACATACACATAAATTATACAAGCGAAAAACCTTGAATACACGCCTAAGATAGCAAACCGTGCAGTTACAAAACAGACTGCAATCTTCAATATTTTAACATTTCAAACAGTTCAAAAACCCCAATTTATTTAGATCTTCATGTGCAAAAACAGTTCAAACTACAAAAGACTGCCACTCAATCTGTACCAAGAACCATAGCTTCACCCAGGTCGTCTCGGCCCAAATGATAAGCAAGTCACATGGTGGTCGAAACCGACATTTACGGAAATTTCCATAAAACCCATGCAGGTAACAGAAACCCACAGTATCACGGCAGGCAGGAACTGCATTGTGTTTTCACCGCAGACAATACAACAAATACAAACGAAAAATCGGACAGATTGCAGATCTAAACAACCAAGTAACAATAATAACCCAAAGGGCACGAACAGGGTAAAACCCAAGCCAAGTAACTTTCCAGGATCTCAAGGAGGGACAGTTGTCCGCCGATAAGACCACCACAGCACATGCCGTAACCCAAGTTAATTGTAAATCAATCTGAATTTATTACCAAATCAATTGTATACTGTCTGATTCATACCAGCGTTACACATCCGCTTGGGAGTCACGGGACCACGTGCCCTTCACCTCGAACGATGCGAAGCCCCCAATAAGACCCCAAAACCTTTCCACCCCCAAAACCTTGGTTCGACTTAGGTTATATGGTTCATATAAACAAAAATCACGTCGGTCAACCAACGGCCAGCGATCGATCGATCGCATATAGTCCCTGGCAGGGATCACGGAGTAACTCGACTATAAACCTAGAGTAACTGGACCATAAACCTACACAATGCAAAAATTAAAACCCTAACAAATTGACAAAAAGTAAGTAATACAAAAATTGACAAAAAGCAATTAGTACAATAACACCGTACCTGCAACGAAGCCGAGCGTTCGAATTCCTTCTCGTCTAGACCATATTCATGGACAACCCAGCCTGTGCCAATACCATGAGAAAATGTGCAAATGACGAAATTGGTTAACGAAGTCTGCACACAAAACCCTCAGTATTCAACCAGAATGCCATTAACTTATAATGCTCAAATAACCATGGATTGTTGCATGCAGGTAACAGAAACCCTCAGTATTTAACCAGAATGCCATTAACTTATAATGCAGTAGCCGAACTTAACCTCTAAACAATACAACCAAGAATCACAGCTTCACACAGACATTTACCGAAATTTCCATAAAGCCCAAGCAGCTAAGACAAACCCTCAGTGTTCAACCAGAATGCCATTAACTTATAATGCTCAAATAACCATGGACTCTTGCATGCAGGTAACAACAACCCTCAGTATTTAGCCAGAATGTCATTAACTTATAATGCAATAGCCGAACTTAACCTCTGAACAATACAACCAAGAATCACAGCTTCACGCAGACATTTACCGAAATTTCCATAAAACCCATGTAGCTAAGACAAACCCTCAGTATTCAACCAGAATGCCATTAACTTATAATGCTCAAATAACCATGGACTCTTGCATGCAGGTAACAGCAACCCTCAGTATTTAACCAGAATGCCATTAACTTATAATGCAGTAGCCGAACTTAACCTCTAAACAATACAACCAAGAATCACAGCTTCACGCAGACATTTACCGAAATTTCCATAAAACCCATGCAGCTAAGACAAACCCTCAGTATTCAACCAGAATGCCATTAACTTATAATGCTCAAATAACCATGGGCTCTTGCATGCAGGTAACAACAAACCTCACTATTTAACCAGAATTCCATTAACTTATAATGCAGTAGCCGAACTTAACCTCTAAACAATACAACCAAGAATCACAGCTTCACGCAGACATTTACTGAAATTTCCATAAAACCCATGCAGCTAAGACAAACCCTCAGTATTCAACCAGAATGCCATTAACTTATAATGCTCAAATAACCATGGACTCTTGCATGCAGGTAACAGCAACCCTCACTATTTAACCAGAATGCCATTAACTTATAATGCAGTAGCCGAACTTAACCTCTAAACAATACAACCAAGAATCACAGCTTCACGCAGACATTTACCGAAATTTCCATAAAACCCGAGCAGGCAGGAACTCCACCGCAGATGAAAAATCCCACAGACTGCAGAGCTAAACAAGCAAGTAACAATACCAACCCAAAGGCCGCAAAGACAGTAAAACCCAAGCCGAACTTTCCAGCATCTCGAGGAGGGACAACAAATAACCATGGACTCTTGCATGCAGGTAACAGAAACCCTCAGTATTTAACCAGAATGCCATTAACTTACAATGCAGTAGCCGAGCTTAACCTCTAAACAATACAACCAAGAATCACAGCTTCACGCAGACATTTACCGAAATTTCCATAAAACCCATGCAGCTAAGACAAACCCTCAGTATTCAACCAGAATGCCATTAACTTATAATGCTCAAATAACCATGGACTCTTGCATGTAGGTAACAGCAACCCTCAGTATTTAACCAGAATGCCATTAACTTATAATGCAGTAGCCGAACTTAACCTCTAAACAATACAACCAAGAATCACAGCTTCACGTAGACATTTACCGAAATTTCCATAAAACCCATGCAGCTAAGACAAACCCTCAGTATTCAACCAGAATGCCATTAACTTATAATGCTCAAATAACCATGGACTCTTGCATGCAGGTAACAGCAACCCTCAGTATTTAACCAGAATGCCATTAACTTATAATGCAGTAGCCGAACTTAACCTCTAAACAATACAACCAAGAATCACAGCTTCACGCAGACATTTACCGAAATTTCCATAAAACCCGAGCAGGCAGCAACTCCACCGCAGACGAAAAATCCCACAGACTGCAGAGCTAAACAAGCAAGTAACAATACCAACCCAAAGGCCGCGAAGACAGTAAAACCCAAGCCGAACTTTCCAGCATCTCGAGGAGGGACAACTGGCCGGCGATCAGACCACCACAGCACATGCCGACCACAGCTAAGACACACCCTCAGTATTCAACCAGAATGCCATTAACTTATAATGCTCAAATAACCATGGACTCTTGCATGCAGGTAACAGAAACCCTCAGCATTTAACCAGAATGCCATACAGTAGCCGAACTTACCAAAGCCACACCGAGCAGGCAGGAACTCCACCGCAGACGAAAAATCGCACAGACTGCAGAGCTAAACAAGCAAGTAACAATACTCGAGCAGGCAGGAACTCCACCGCAGACGAAAAATCGTACAGACTGCAGAGCTAAACAAGCAAGTAACAATACCAACCCAAAGGACACGAAGACAGTAAAACCCAAGCCGAACTTTCTAGCATCTCGAGGAGGGACAGCTGGCCGGCGATCAGACCACCACAGCGCATGCTGACCACAGCTAAGACAAACCCTCAATATTCAACCAGAATGCCATTAACTTATAATGCTCAAATAACCATGGACTCTTGCATGCAGGTAACAGAAACCCTCAGTATTTAACCAGAACGCCATACAGTGGTCGTACTTACCAAAGCCACACCGAGCAGGCAGGAACTCCACCGCAGATGAAAAATCGCATAGACTGCAGAGCTAAACAAGCAAGTAACAATACCTGAGCAGGCAGGAACTCCACCGCAGACGAAAAATCGCACAGACTGCAGAGCTAAACAAGCAAGTAACAATACCAACCCAAAGCCCGCGAAGACAGTAAAACCCAAGCCGAACTTTCCAGCATCTCGAGGAGGGACAGCTGGCTGGCGATCAGACCACCACAGCGCATGCCGACCACGTGCCCTTCACCTCGAACGATGTGAAGCGCGTAATAAGACCCCAAATCCTTTCGACCCCCAAAACCTTGGTTCGACTTAGGTTATATGCCATATAGTCCCCGGCAGGGACTAATAATTAAAAATATTATAATATATTATAAATTCGAATGTAATTCCATTTTATTTTATTCATTTATTATCCTTTGGTTATTAATATATTTAATTCCTTTTTAATTTATTCAATTTAAAACACTAGGGATAAGTAAAGGGGGGATAATAAACTATTAAAGAATATTGGTTAAATTTTTATTTATTTATATCTTCCAGGAAAAAATAAATAGAATGAGCGACACATTTTAAAAAAACAAGAAGGTCAAGAACAGGACCGTTAGTAAAACATTGATTCAAAGGATAAACTCTAGGAGGAATGAAAATATATGGCTCAAATGAGAAGGATTCAGGAAATATATGGGAAACCTCGAAAGCTCAAAAAGGTTAAAAAGGGGGGGCGAGGGGGGAAGGGGGAGGGAAAAGGAAAGCAAGACTAAGAAGAAAGGGCAGGGATCCAACAGCTACTGATCTTCCAGTTGTCATCTCTATTGAGATTGTTAGGCCTTCTTTCAATTTCAATAGCTTCTCTGAAATTACGGTGACGAAACTGCGCAACCTTGGCAATAGCCTTGGCCTCATCTATACAAACCTGATGCTTGGTCTTTTCTGCATGCTCTGCTAACGCTGAAGATTTGGTTCTCCCATGTCTTAGGTTAGTTGCATGTTCGTTGATCCTTTGGTGGATTGAGCGCCCTGTTTCCCCGATATAGGGGGTCCCACAAGAACAAGAGATCAAGTAGACACCCTTCATGTCTTTAGGGTCAATAGGATCATTCACCGATCAGAGGGATTTACAAATGGTGTTGAGGGGCCTAAAGGTTGAGGGAATGTCATACTTTTTAAGGATCCAAGCAATCTTGTCCATGGTTCTCTGGACATAGGGAAGATGGACACCTAGCAGGTGTTCTTTAGGTTCTTTTTTAATTAACAAATTTTTAGAGGCTTTAAGGAAAGCCTTCTGCCCTAGGCACCTACTATAGCCATTCTCCACAAAGACATTAAGGAGATGCATTTCTCCTTATCGAAGCTCTCATTATCAGAAATCCTAAGGGCACGAGTAGTGAGGGTGTTAAGAAAACCCAATTTTTGAGTAGGGAAATGATGGGAATCGGCATGAAGATACTGCTCAGTATGATTTTTCTTCCAGAACACTGAGTGGGAGAGTGAACCGTACTTATTCTTAGATAAAAGAATATCCAGGAAAGGGAGGCAACCATTGACCTCTTTTTCCATGGTGAACCTAATGGCAGAGGACTGACAGTTGAGGTGATTGAAGAAGAGATCCAACTCCTCTTGGCCATGGGACCAGATGATATTAGTGTCATCTACATACCTTTTCCACAGCTTGGGTAGGAGACCTAAAGAACACCTCGCTACTCGTTCCCTTAGGATTTCTGATAATGAGAGCTTCGATAAGGAGAAATCCCATCTCCTTAATGTCTTTGTGGAGAATGGCTATAGTAGGCGCCTAGGTCAGAACGCTTTCCTTAAAGCCTCTAAAAATTCGTTAATTAAAAAAGAACCTAAAGAACGCCTGCTAGGTGTCCATTGTCCCTATGTCCAGGGAACCACAGACAAGATTGCTTAGATCCTTAAAAATTATGACATTCCCTCAACCTTTAGGCCCCTCAACACGATTCGTAAATCCCTCTAATCGGTGAAAGATCCCATTGACCCTAAAGACATGAAGGGTGTCTACTTGATCCCTTGTTCTTATGGGACCCCCTATATTGGGGAAACAGGGCGCTCCATCCACCAAAGGATCAACGAACATGTAGCTGACCTAAGACATGGGAGAACCAAGTCTTTAGCATTAGCAGAGCATGCAAAAAAGACCAAGCATCATGTTTGTATAGATGAGGCCAAGGATATTGCCAAGGTTGCGCAATTCCATCACCGTAAATTCAGAGAAGCTATTGAAATTGAAAGAAGGCCTAACAATCTCAATAGAGATGATGGCTGGAAGATCATTAACTGTTGGATCCCTGCCCTTTCTTCTTAGTCTTGCTTTCCTTTTCCCTCCCCTCCGCTTTTTAACCTTTTCGAGCTTTTGAGGTTTCCCCTATATTTCCTGAATCCTTCTCATTTGAGCCATATCTTTTCATTCCTCCTAGAGTTTCTCCTTTGACTCAGTGTTTTACTAATGGTCCTATTCTTGACCTTCTTGTTTTTTAAAATGTGTCGCTCATTCTATTTATTTTTTCCTGGAAGATATAAATAAACAAAAATTTAACCAATATTCTTTAATAGTTTATTATCCCCCTTTACTTATCCTTAGTGTTTTAAATTGAATAAATTAAAAAGGAATTAAATATATTAATAACCAAAGGATAATAAATGAATAAAATAAAATGGAATTACATTCAAATTTATAATATATTATAATATTTTTAATTATTTATTAGGAAGAAAATTTAATTACTATAATTACAATATTATTAACTATTTATTATAATTATGTGTCCCTTTATAATTATAATATTTTTTCTAACCCTTGAATTCTCTAATATTTAAAAACTTTTTAGCTATTAATTTAAAACCGATTTATTTTATAATTAATTTATTTTAATATATATTTATAAATATATGTCTCTTTAACTTATAATTTGATTAAATATAATTTAATCTATTTTTACTTTTATAACTAACTAATATTTATATATGATAACTTTATAACTAACAATTTTAGATTAATTTATTTTATGATTTACTTAAAATTAATTTATTTTGATATATATTTATAAATATATGTCCCTTTAACTTATATTTTAATATAATTAACTATTTATAGGTTACTCTATTTTTAACTTTTATAACTAACTAATATTTATAATAACTTTGATAACTAACAATTTTAGATTAATTTATTTTATGATTTACTTATTCTAATATATATTTATAATTATAAAATGATCTTTTTCGTATTTTAATAAGAATATTAACTCATTTAATAAAGTATTTAACCCTTATCAAAGTCAACTAGCCGTTTCCCGGTCAAATCTAGCCATTGTCATTATAGCCATTACCTGGTCTAGAATGTTCTCCCCTATCTATTTAATATGCAAAGCAAGATCTATTCATTCAATTTGTCCTGACGATGAACCACACTGGTTGGTTCGAAACGCATCGACAAAGGTTTTCTACATGTGATTTACGCCGAAATTCTTCTTATAATTGTTATGGAACAGAGAAGCCTCAATTCAACAAAGGAATGAAATTATTTATTTTCTAAATGATCTTCAAAGAAATCAATGGTACATGTAGGACAAACTAGCAAGCCTGCAAAGGGGACAATGGCATCTATAGGAAAAGCTAGACCATATGGAGGGTCATATGACCCATATGAAGAAGCACACTCCCTACGATTTCAGGTCTTTGTCGTCACTTGGTTCAAAACCATATAATCTTACTATGATAACTTCATCATATTCATAATGCCTTTCGGATGTACTCTAATTTTGATGGTGTTTTGTTTCTTAGTCCCTTTCCATTTTTGAATGATTAAAGTTTTTGGCAATGTATGATCTTCTTTGGAAACTACCTACTAGCCAAAAAATCTATGATGGTTGAGGTGACTAGGATTTTGGAAATCCATGGACAATGACGTAATCATTTGGCATAAAGAGAAAAGTTCAATTTACCAAACAAAAAGATTAAAAAAATGTAACCATAAAGAATTTTGTAGGTGTTACTGAAAACAATTCTTCATAGGTAAATGCAATTATTCACGATAAGGTCTTTGTTTTATATGTACTAGCATAAAATCAAGATCTTTTTCAACTATAAACAATAGAAATAGATCATTGTAAGAATTTTAATAGCATGTTCAGAAATCAAGATATGTTCACACATGTGAAACACTTTAAAACATGTTTAAAAATCAATACACTTAGTTAAAAGTCTTAAAAAAAGGAAACCAAGAAAAACACTAATCATATGCATCATGAATATTAAAGAGATATTTACATTATTGGATCACTTATGTGTAAGATATTATTGTGATTATTCAAATAAATAAAATACAATTTAGCCCACTTAAAATATATATAATTTAAATATAATAACATTAAATGAAATTAACTTCAACTAATTTTAAATTTTTAAGTATTTTAATTTTTATAAACTAAATTAAAGGGGAATTAAATTTTAATGACACTTAAAAAAATCAATTACAATTTTACATAATAAGTATTTAAAAGATTATATTAATAATTCATAATCGTACAGATGTATCAGTGAACATAGCATATGCGATAAGCATCTACATATGTAATCTTTCATATTAATGAAATATTACGGATTTTTCCAATGGAAAAAATTTATAATCAATCTTATCTAAAATACAACCATGAAAGATATGTTACAATATTAATGGTCAATGCATGTCTTTTTCTTAATGGTTTGAATGGATCAACACCGTGTTCCACACTCAATATTAAATAGTTATTTATCAAAACACTCATCTGATGACATAATTCTTTTTAACCTATCTTCATGTGAGTTGACTGCTCTCGGCCACCATTATGGTCTCAATGTTAGAAGGGAGTATGAGTTGGGGGAAGTGGGCATGAGCCGTGTAAGGGAATTTTATATTATTAATGTTGCATTTGGTTGATGGTGATGCAGTGCGAGCCATGCAGGTAAATAGTTTTATATCATTATCCTCATTTTGATTTATATATTTATATAGAATAATTTTATGTTATTATTATTGTTATCATTTTGATTGGTATTATTATGAGGTATTTCACCGTTAGATATTGTACACAATGTCAACGGAATTTTACTTTAATGCTCAGGCCTGTGAGGACTAGACACTTGTCCTGCCTTTTGAGGATGCCATTTTTTTTAATGCATAGGGAGGCACCACTGATGGAATATTAATGATCTCAGCAATGACGTCCGCAGATGTAAAGTTCAAAGAAATTGTTGCACGCCTTCATGTCTATCAATAATTTATAAATACAGTAAATCTCAGCTCTAACTCTATATTGTATATTGACCTCTGAAACATAAGCTTGACATTAGAGAAGTGAGTACTCATCCATTGGAGTAAGGTTCTTCAGACAATGGCGTCGAGAGGGAATCTTATTTTTATTCAGATTCTAAGTTTGTCTCTTTCAGCAGGTGCGTATAGGGTTCTAAATTTTAACAGTGTGGATTCAAATTTTGAGGTCTATACTAACAATTTTAATGAAAAGTTTGTCTTCACATTTTGGGTTTCTTTTTCTAACATGTTATATGGACAGGTGTTATGTTTCTAACAGTACTGGCATTCACTGAACAAGGATCTGTTATGCTTCGAACATTGTTGGCATTCATGGCAGAAGGAAGTTGGAAGACAGGTTTGTTTCTCTATTCTTTTAGTTGAAGAGGCAATATTTTGGCTGGATGGTGGGAATTTTTAAATATTTAGATTATAGTGGTTAAGCTTTAGAATTTTGGATACTTTTACTGTTTTTTAATGACCCTGAATCTATTTTCACCTTAAAAATATATATATTCAAATACTTAAACGCTGAATCCATTTTCATCTTTCAAAAAATATATATATTCAAATATTCAAACACTCTTACAATTAAATTTCTTGGAAAAACAAAACATATTTCTTAAATTCACCATCCAAACAAGATAATCACCTCTTTACTATAATTCTATTTTATTTTTCCAATTGATATATTTCCCTACTCCCTGCAATAAAATGTTTGATTATCTGACTTCTATAATGTTTGAATGTATAGTGTGTCCTCCCTATTGCTTGGAAGTGTCATACACAAGTTGCTCGTCTACAGGAGAGGAACTACATATCGAACCGTACTGCAATTGCTGTTTTGTCGAAGAAGCAATACCGGTTGGAGGCAACTGCACTCTGCATCTCATCGATGGCAGCCAGCTTCTTTGTTATTGATCGAACAGTAATCTTTGTGCCAGTTGCACATTCTGTACATGGTTGACTTTGCTCCCAATTGCAGATTTTGTGCAAGGTTGATTTAAATTTACAATATTGAAGGTATAAGGTTGATTTAAATTTACAATATTGAAGGTTGATTTAAATTTACAACATTGAAGATTTAAATTTACGCTGAAGTATTTAACAATGTTAATTTACATACTGTTATTTCACCAGCATAGATCCATTTTAAGTAAGGATTTAACATGACCTGAGAAGGATCAAATTTACTCACTTGTAAAATTCTCAGTGCAAAATACAATTTATTATTTTTCATTGTTTAAATTGTATTTTTGAATACTAAATAGAATTTATATATGACTAAAGACTTACTTTTTTATGATATATACATAAAAATATTTAAATGATATATAATATTATACATAATTTACATTAAAATGTAACTTTTACATCACATGTATATCTAAACATTTTATCAAGCAATTTAAAATTATTTTTAATTATTAATATATTTTTAAATATATGTCAATATTAATTTTTATTAAAATATTTTATTGATAACTTACATTAATATTTTTTATATACAACATTAAAATGTTTTATTTTATCCCGGATGCGGGTGAACAACAAGGACAATGAGGTGGCGGTCGAATGGAATGGCATGTGGCTAGACCACATGGCCTTCCGTAGTATGGCACAGTGGTCTAAAATTGGCATCAACAGCAGCCATAAATGCCATTTAAAGAGGCACCATCTCCCACCTATAAGCAACCACCCACCTCGGCTCTGCGCAGACATGAATTCCAGGGATAATCTTACCACTGCACCTATCCATCATTCTCTGCCACTACAACGCCTCTGCCCTCAAGCCACTGCAGCACCCAGCTCCCGCACAACTACCGAGAGACGCTCCCACCTTCTCTGCTGCATTGATTTCGACCTGGAAATTCACTTTATTGAGAGTCTGGATTGCCATTTGGTCTTCCACTCGGCCTCTGCTGCTAGTCCATCCGCTGAGCAATCCACAAATTCAACTGAGCCTCTGCATCACTCTGAGCCCAATCCAGAAAGGAATTCTCAAACTTCTGAAGCCAATATGCCAAGAATGCGTCATCGTATGCGTAGTCGTAGGGGAGGAAGCAGAGGAAGTCTTAATCGTCCCCATCACTCTCCAGTTTCTGATTCCACTTCTTCTCTAGCCGAGCAGACTACTGGCTGCTACCCAAATACCCGTAGTGGAAGAGGCCACTCTCAATCTTACAGCCTCCATTCGATGCCCCCTGCCTCGCCTCCCAGCGACTTTCCTTCCATTTCTGCCTCGCCTCCCAAAGGCACTCCATTCAATCCACAACAACATCTCCAGAATGCCCAATTCACATTTTGTTCATCCCTGAACAAGCCCATCATCTTTTCCACTCTCTCCATTTTCTTTCACGAGATGGAGCAACCAATTGAGGGACAGGCCACTGCAGGTGGCGGTCGCACCAAAGCAATTGGGGAGCAGGCCACTGAAGGTGGTGGCCACACCAAAGCAAAACTAGACATGGCTTAGACGAGCACCCACGGAGCAGGTAACAGGCAAACTGAGAAGTAGACGGGTCAAGCGGGGAAGGAGGCGGACAAGGACTAGCACGCAGACGAAGCCATGGACCCTTATCGCTGTTTCATCGAGGGAGAACATCCGATGCAGTAGGCAGGCAACACGGAGGCCTCGCAATAGGCAGGTGGCGACATGGAGGATTGTAGGTGCTTCATCGTGGACGAACACCCATTGTCTACGCCTCGCTCCTAGTTAGCCACTTTGCTTGTCGCGTGTCCGCCACACAGCTCACCATGTGTTTGCCACACAGCCTGCCACGTGTCTATTTTTCTCAGGTTTTTAGAACTTTGCTTTCTAGCTTTTTTTATGGGGTTCTGGAAAAAACTGTTGGTTTTAGGTTCCTTGGTTGGTTTTTGTTTCACCATGAAAACTGATAAAAAAACTGTGCGCCTTTGCTGGTTTCCCTTGCATGGGCAGCAAGTTACTTGCATAAAATCAAGATCATACAACTGTGCGTCTTTGTTGTATGTGTACTTGCATAAAATCAAGATCTTTTTCAACTATAAACAATAAATAGATCATTGTAAGAATTTTAATATCATGTTTAAAAATCAAGGTATGTTCATACATGTGAAACACATGTTTAAAAATCAATACACTTAATTAAAAGTCTTAAAAAAGGAAACCAAGGAAAACACTAATCATATGCATCATGAATATTGAAGAGATATTTACATTATTGGATCACTTATGTGTTGATTATTAAAATGAATAAAATACAATATAGCTCACTTAAAATATATATAATTTATATATAATTTAAATATAACAATATTAAATCAAATTAACTTTAACTAATTTTAAATTTTTAAATATTTTAATATTTATAAACTAAATTAAGAAGTCAATTAAATTTTAATAACACTTAAAAAATCAATTACAATTTTACATAATAATTATTTTAAAATTTATATTGATAATTTATAATCAATCTCATATAAAATACAACCTATATGAAAGATATGTTACAATATTAATGGTCAATGCATGTATTTTTCTTAATGGTTTGAATGGATCAACACCGTGTTCCACACTCAATATTAAATAGTTATTTATCAAAACACTCATCTGATGACATGATTCTTTTAAACTTACTTGATCAGCTCATATTAAATAGTTATTTATCAAAACACTCAGCTGATGACATGATTCTTTTAAACTTACTTGATCAGCTCATATTAAATAGTTATTTATCAAAACACTCATCTGATGACATGATTCTTTTAAACTTACTTGATCAGCTCATAGATTAACCTATTTTCATGTGAGTTGACTGCTCTCCGCCACCATTATCGTCTCAATGTTAGAAGGGAGTATGAGTTGGGGGAAGTGGGCATGAGCTGTGTAAGGGAATTTTATATTATTAATGTGCATTTGGTTGATGGTGATACACTGGGATCCATGCAGGTAAATAGCTTTATATCATTATCCTCATTTTGATTTATATGTTTATATAGAATAATTTTATGTTATTATTATTATCATTTTGATTTGTATTATTATGAGGTATTTCACTGTTAAATTTTATACACAATGTCAACGGAATTTTAGTTTAATGGTTAGGCCTGTGAGGATTAGAGACTTGGTCCTGCCTTTTGAGGATGCCATTTTTTTAATGCATAGGGAGGCACCACTGATTTCATAAAAGACTGTAGCAGCACGTTTATAGGTAGCGTTTTCCAATTTTTGGGATCAGTTAAATAAATGAGCTGGAGCAGGGTTTATGCGAAACTATCCATCCGTCCATGCATACTTTCTCGTCTGTTGCGTTCGTTATATACCCAGAGATGGAATATTAATGATCTCAGCAATGACGATCCGCAGATGTAAAGTTAAATTGTTGCAAACCCTCATGTCTATCAATAATTTATAAATACAGTAAATCTCAGCTCTAACTCTATATTATCTAATGAGCTCTGAAACATAAGTTTGACATTAGAGAAGTGAGTACTCATAAACTGGAGTAAGGTTCTTCAAATCATGGCGTCGAGAGGAAATCTTATTTTTATTCAGATTCTAGTTTTGTTTCTTTCAGCAGGTGCGTATAGGGTTCTAAATTTTAACAGTGTGGATTCAAATTTTGGGGTCTATACTAACAATTTTAATGAAAAGTTTGTCTTCACATTTTGGGTTTTTTTCGCTAACATGTTATATGAACAGGTGTTATGTTTCTAACGGTACTGGCATTCACTGAACAAGGATCTGTTATGCTTCGAACATTGTTGGCATTCAGGGCAGAAGGAAGTTGGGAGACAGGTTTGTTTCTGTATTCTTTTAGTTCAAGAGGCAATATTTTTGTTGGATGGTGGAAATTTTTTGAATATGTGGATTATAGTGTTGAGATTTTCTGTTTATTAAATTTAGTAAAAATATTATGTAGGAGACAACAATAGGATTAGTTGCTATATTAGCTCCATTATTTTTGAGGAGGAGTTAATGCATCCTATATTTGTTGTGAGAGAATTATGATTCAGTTTTATACTCCAGCTATAAGAAATGTAAGCCCGTAGAGGATATGTGTGTAGAAAATAGGGTGAGCTGAGAGTATGTTTGAATAATAAGATTGCGGATGCCTCTATTTGGTGGATGTAGCCCAGATTGATTAGGTGAACCACGTTAAATCTTTGTGTTATTTTTATGATTTTGTATATGCTGTGTATGCCTTTTAAATTTCCGCTGCGCATTATTTGCATAATCGATAAGCTTTAAAATTTTGGATGCCTTTACTGTTTTTTTTATGAAACTGAATCCATTTTCACCCTATATATATTCAAATATTCAAACACTCTTACAATTAAATTTCTGTAAAACAAAACAGATTTCTTAAGTTCACCATCCAAACAAGATAATCACCTCCTTAATATAGTTCTATTGTAATTTTTTAATTGATATATCTCCATACTCCCTGCAATAAAATGTTTGATTAACTGACTTCTATAATGTTTGAATGTATAGTGTGTCCTCCCTATTGCTTGGAAGTGTCATACACAAGTTGCTCCTCTACAGGAGAGGAAGTATATGTCGAACCCTACTGCAATTGCTGTTTTCTCGAAGAAGCAATACCGGTTGGAGGCAACTGCACTCTGCATCTCATCGATGGCAGCCAGTTTCTTTGTTATTGATCGAACAGTAATCTTTGTGCCAGTTGCACATTCTGTACATAGTTGACTTTGCTCCCCATTGCAGATTTTGTGCAAGGTTGACTATTTAAATTTACAATATTAAAGATTGATTCCGTGTACAGTTAACTTTGCTCCATATCAATTTATATCAAACTTACCATTTACATAAACTCAAAGTTGATACAGCTATGAAAGCAAATAATCAAATTCAATATAAATAGTTACATCTACAAATATCATCATTGGAAAAAACAAATATCATCATTGAAAAAAATAGATTTTATTTTTTAATTTGTTTTTATGGAGTTGTCTTTAATAGGATTTTCTGGTGCTGGAATCTTGAATCTACTGGAAATTTTTGAAGTCAAATATTGATGTGTTATTTAAACTGGTTTTTTTAACTATATACATGGATTTTGAAAAACTCCTAGGGCACTTGGATTGTGAAAAGGTTACCCATCAAACTTGTGGTTTCAATAAATTCCTACTTGATTTTAAATAAATTAGACCTAAAAAACCCACATGAAAAGCTTACAAAAAGTCTCACTAAAGATAACTATGTTTTTTATCACTAAAATGTTGAAGTATTTAACAATGTTAATTTGCATACTATTATTTCACCAACATAGATCCATTTAAGTAAGGATCTAACATGAGCAGAGAAGGATCAAATTTATTCACTTGTAAAATTCTCTAGTGTGCAAAATAAATACAATGTGTTATTTTCTATTGTTTAAATTGTATTTTTGAATACTAAATAGAATTTATATACGACTAAAAACTTACTTTTTTATGATATATGCATAAAAAAAAATTAAAAGATATATAATATTATACATAATTTACATTAAAATCTTTTACATCAATATATATCTAAACATTTTATCAGGCAATTTAAAATGATTTTTTATTATTAATATATTTTTAAATATATGTCAATATTAATTTTTATTAAAATATTTTATTGATAACTGACATTGAATATTTTTTATATACAACATTAAAATATTTTATTTTAACAAAAAAAATTATATATAGATATATATGAAGTTAATATCCACATCAATTTGTTAATATTTATTTAAATCTCTTTTGAAATATTTTTGATACTCATACATTTTTTTACTTTTATTCAATTTTTTTATTATAGCTGATATTATTTTTCCATTTAAAATTAGTTTTTAATTTTATTTTAAAGAAAAACAAACTCGATAGACAAACTTACACATCCCTTATACTACATTGTAAAATGAAAATGAATCTCTAGATTCAATAATTAATGGGTAGAAAAAATACTCACTATTTGCGATTCAAAATTTTATCAGGTCAAAGTAGTGCATTGTATTAATAAGTTGAGTTAGGAATTCTTATAAATGGAAGCCAGACAAATGGTTGGTCAAACTTCGAAGTTTTTCGGTTCATGACTATTTTCCATTGCTACAATTAACGATGGGTTAATAAATAAATTTATTGTCTTTTTTATGTTCATATTAATGGATTTCGATCTAATATCGCGATCTCTAACTTGAGAAGTGGATCTGAAATATTGAACTCCCAGTATATAATGAAGCATCGGGTATAATTTCAGCGCTGGAGCATTAGTTGAAGTTCATATACTCTGAGCACTAAAACATTAAAACTTGATGTAACATCTAAACTATAAACCTTACATAAACTTTATAAAAATATATAAATAAAAAAAGTTGACATATTATTATTATTGACCTATAATCATTATATGGTATATATATATTTAAATAGGTATATATTCACGGAAATATACGGGTAACATAAATTTTGTGTACATATCTTGAATGCGAATAAATGTTAATTAACTGGCAGGTAAGGAAATTCGGCTAGGGATCCTCTTGGCCAATTATGCACATAAATTTATGGTGTACTATATTGTATGGGCCCTTGTCCGTAGCTCCACGCAGCGGGCAAATGTTGTGGGGATGATACCTCCGTTTGATCTTGCCATCTGTCTTGGCTTTCCATTATTGATCTTCCCTCTACGATCTGATGATAGGGATTGGATAGGGTTTAGCTTTCTAACCAATTCTTCGCGCCGAACCCCAGTTGTAATGCCCACGAGTCATTGGTGCGGCCGGGCGAGACGGGCACTACACCCACCAGGGACGTTGAATCGAGTTTTGGCGAGAGTTGGCAACGGACGCATGACGGGCGGGCGACAAGTCGTGCAGATGGTACGGTGAGTTGGGCGCGCACCCAAATGGGGCGACGAGCTAGCTAGGCAAGCAGGCAAGGTGACACGCGAAGAGTCGTTGGTAAAATGACTAAGTGTTGGAGCGCTGCGAAATTATATGGGTGGGCGCCCCACACCAAGTCGACGAGTTGGAAATGTGGTGAAACACCGAAAGTCCGGTCAACTTGGCCATAGGCCGAAGCCCCCACTTTGGCAAGCCATCGTATAAACGGGTGAGGCATTGGTGGCAAAACATAACAACAACGGATCATCCCATAAGACAAGCGAGGAGCTCTGTGGTTAGGGTCAAGCTGACTTAGCAACGAGCTAGGATGAGGTCGCAGGACGGGCAGTTGGAGTGAGCGCAAAAATAGTGCGATAGCAGAGTCGGGTGGCGGTTCAACCATAGGGCGCGGGCAGACTTGGCGGACAAGCTGTAGGTCACACTGCCGGGTGAACGAACCTACCATAATGAGCTGAATGACGGGAGTTTGGGTGTGGAAACTTGCAGGCAGGGCAACTCAGTGAATGGGCGCCCACCGGTCGGCACGACGAGCTCTGGTGGTAGCAAAGTTGGGCGGACAACAAACAAAGAGCGGTGGGGTTGCACAAGCTATAGCTAAGTGCACCCACGCTGAACAATACGGTAGATGCAACGAGCGTTCGGTGGAAACGCGAGTTGTGTCTCAGGTGAGGCTGAAAGGTGCAGCAGCCAGGTTGGTGGACCGGTCGAGCTGCACGGCAGCGGATTTTTGTAAAGTGTAAAAACGCTGGTTGAGTTCTTCTCCAAGTCATTTGTAAAGAAACATAATTCTATTATAATTCTTACTTGCATATTGTTGGACTGTGTCTCTTGCTGGTTGAATGTTTTATTAATGTATTCCACACATTAATGTTTTAAACATGGTAAATAAGATGAATGTTAGGCGTAGTTCGAGAAACAAATTAACGATGTAAAAAGTTAAGTGTTTGGCCAATGCTGCACGTTGGGAAATTCACGAAAAAAGAATTGAGGGCGTGACAGATGGTTCATGAGAAGGAGATGACTGTGATCATCCACTTTTTGCAGGTATGGAGACATTACCTGATTGGGAAGCCTTTTGTTGTCAAGACTAACAATGTTGCAGCAAGTTATTTTGCATCACAACCAAAGTTGTCAAGGAAGCAAGCTCATTGGCAAGACTTCTTGGCAGAGTTCAACATGGCTATTGAGTACAGATTGAGTAGACTCAATGCAGTTGCAAATGTCCTTAGCAGGAAGGGGCAGCTAGCAGCATTGGAGGGGGAGGAAGACCAGGCAGCATGAAGTAGGAGTCAAGTACAGATGACAAAAGAGATGCAGAATAAGCTCAAGGAGAGCATTGAGACTAATACTCAGGCACAGAATATAGTGAAGCAGATAAAGGAGGGGAAGACACGAAAGTTTTTTCTCCGAGATGGACTCCTATTCTTTGGGAACCGACTCTATGTTCCAAAGTCATCTGGGCTTAGGAGGCACCTTTTGAAGGAATGCCATGATTCTCCATGGGCTGGCCACCTAGGGCAGCATCGTTCTTTGGCATTATTGGAGAGAGGATTCTTTTGGGAAAAGATGGGAGGATGTAGAGGAGTATGTACATACGTGCATCATTTTTCAGTAGGACAAATTGGACACTCAGAGGTTGGGAGGATTGTTGCAGCCTTTACCGATTCTAGAGAGACCATGTATGAGTGTCTTAATGGACTTCATCACTCAGTTACCGCAGGTACAGGGGTATAACGAGATCATGGTCGTGGTCGATCGTTTTTCCAAATATGTTGTCTTCATTCCAACAAAGATACCCTGTAGAGCCAAGAATAATGCGGAATTGTTCTTCAATAACATAGTGAAGTATTGGGGAATGCCATTGAGCATTGTGTCGGACCGAGATCTGCGATTTACAGGTAGATTTTGGACCACATTGTTCAAGCTAGTCAGGACAGAATTGTTGATGAGTTCGAGTTACCATCCACAGACAGATGGGCAGACTAAGCGAATCAATGCATTGTTGGAGGATTACTTGAGACATTATGTGACAGTTGATCAGAAGAATTGGCCTAAACTCTTGGATGTAGCTCAGTTCAGCTACAACATGCAAAAAAGTTCTGCGACAAGGTATAGTCCATTTGAGTTGGTAAATGGACAGTTGTCAGTCGCTCCTCACACCATATAAATGGGAGGTTGCTTGAGGAGTCCTCATGCGAAGAAGTTCATGAAGGCTTGGGATGAGACTTTAGAGTTAGCACAGTTGCACTTGCACGAAGCTGCAAGGAGGATGAAGAAAAGGGCAAATAAGGATAGGCGGGATGCACACTTTAGTGTGGGAGACATGGTTTTCTTATGATTATCGAAGATCAGTTTCAGCCACCTAAGGGGCTACGAGATCTTTGACAAGGAGATATGAGGGGCCATTTTGGGTAAAAAAGCGAGTGGGGGAGGTTGCCTATGAGTTGGAGCTTCTACACCAAATGCATGCGAAACATCCTGTTTTCCATATCAGTCAGTTGAAAAAGTGTTGACTTGATGCAGAACATCCAAACATTGTAGAGTCACCGAGGGGACTAGCCATGATTATTGACAGACCAAATCTTGTTTTGGAGAAGATTTTTGATCTTCAAACGACGAGACTTGGGAGTAACATGAGATGGGAATTTCTCATTAGATGGAAGGATGCACCAGAGGAGGATAGCTGGGAAATGGAGGACTCACTATGGAGGTGGAAGAAAAAGATTGTGAAGTATGACAAGAAGCTATGGAGGATAGCCGGATTGCCGAGGACAACAATGACTTTAGGTGGGGGAGAATGTAATGCCCACGACTCATTAGTGTGGTTGAGTGAGACGGGCGCGTTTAACCAAATTTTGGTGAGAGTTGACAACGAGCACACAACGGGCGGGCGATGAGCCGGGCAGACGGAATGGCGAGTTGGGCGCACGCCTGAACTTGGGCGACGAGCTGGCTGGGCAAGCGGGCGAGGTGACATGTGAAGAGTAATTGGTAAAATGACTAAGTGTTGGAGTGTCGCGAACTTATATGGGTGGGCGGTCCCACAGGTGGGTGCCCCACACCAAGCCAGCGAGTTGGAAACGTGGTGAAACGCCGAAAGTCGGGTCGGCTTGGCCATAGGCCGAAGCCCCCACTTTAGCAAGCCATCATATAAACAGGTGAGGCATTGGTGGAAAAACATAAAAACAAGGATCATCCCACAAGACAAGCGAGGAGCTCTACGGTTAGGGTCGAGCTGCCTTAGCAACGAGCTGGGATGAGCCTGCACGACCGGTGGTTGGAGTGAACGCAAAAACAACGCGATAGCAGAGTCAGGTGGCAATTCAACCATAGGGCGCGGGAAAACTTGGTGAACGAGCTGCAAGTCGCACCGCCAGGTGAACGAGCCTACTGCGACGAGCTGAACGACAGGAGTTTGGGTGTGGAAACTTGTAGAATTTCCCACTGTAGATCACCAGATAATGCGATATACTAAAGTAAAATACTTGATCTACTTCTACAAAAAAACTTGCGGAAGCTTAATCGATTTTGAGAAAGATCAAATAGAACACATATAACAGAGAATGAGAAAGTAATCACACATGAACACAAAAGAATACTATGGGGAAAGCCTCAGTTAAAAACCTCGATCTCTGTATTATCATACAAGTGGAAATATGTCCGGATTACACAAAGCTTTAGCTCACAAGCTATCCAGCTCTCAGTACAATCCCTCAATGTTGCTCATAGACTGAGTAGACACAACATATGTCTTCCTCCAATCCTCTAAGCCTCCTATTTCCTTGCACAGTTTCTCCTGGGGTCCAATGCTACCACTTGTGTGAATTCCCACATCACACACTCATCAAAACTCAGAAATAATTGCGCAATCCTCAAGGAATGAATTCCTTCTGCATGCAAGAGATACCCTCAATGGAATATTCCTGCAACTAATATTACATTATCCCATCATCTGATCTCAATTGGGTCTCTGACTGAACTGACATGCATGAGTTATTTATGAGAGAATATTCAGTTATCTGAAGTGCAGTAGTTACATGCATGCATGCATTAACTAACTGAACACACAATCAATTCAACAAACTGTTGGAACTAATCTAACTAGACTTAACTCAGTTAACTGAGCTAACTAACTACAACTCAAAGTACAACTCATCCTGATCACTTTAATCAAGGGATAACTTCCTCAATCAAAGGAAAAATTGTTGCATGTCTTCACATAGACTTCAGGTTTGATTTTCTAGAACTAATTAACTCAAGATGAATTAATTAATTATTTTACAAACAGCTGCTAAGATCAAATTCAAATTTTAATTCTCAATTTTAGTTTAGGGACTAACTAAAATTGGAATGTATCCTGAAATGCTATTTATAGCAGTGCTATTTTTAACACTTCTATTTTTAGCATTTCTTGTTGTTATTTTCAACACTCCCTCTCAACAAAAAAGGGATTATCAGTCACCCTAATCCTGTCTCTGTGGAACTCGAACTTGCATTTTGACAATGCCTTAGTCAAAATATCTACATCCTGTTCCTCGGTTGAAACATACAACAACAACATGATCCTCTTCACCACACAGTCTCGAAGATGATGATACTGGATATCAATGTTCTTGGACCTATCAAAAATACTGGATTCTCATAGAGTTTGATACAACTCTGATTATCGCAATAGATCACAGTTGGATCCATCCTCTGACCAAACAATCCAACTAGAATCTTCTGCATCCAAATGGCCTCACATGCTACCTGACTAGCAGCCATGTATTTAGCCTCTGCTGAGCTAAGTGCAACTGACCTCTATTTCCTGTTGTACCAAGAAACTGTAGCTGAACCAAGGTTGAAGATTCCTCCTAAAGTGCTCTTCCGGTCTGATGGACTCCCTGCCCAATCTGCATCTGTGAAGCCCTAAAGCTTCACTCCCTCTATCCGTCTATACCACAATCCATACTGAGATGTGCCTCTGAGGTATCTCAGCACATGCTTCGCTGCCTTCCAAAATAGCTTGGTAGGCTGAACCATAGCTTGACTCAGCTGGTTCATGGTAAAGCACAAATCTAGTCATGTGTTCACTAGATACATCAATGAACCTACAAGCTGCCGATAAACAGTAGCAGCTACTAACTCACCTGAAGTAGCATCCTCCTTCCTCCAATTACCAGCTAGAGGAGTCTGCATGGGTTTGCACTTCTCCATGTGGAATCCACTGAGTATCTCATTAGCATACTTGACTTGAGACACAAATACTTCCCCATATTTCTGCCACACTTCCATGCCTAGAAAGTAGTGCATAAGACCCATGTATTTCATCTTGAACTCTCTTGCAAGGTCCTCCTTACAAGACTTGATCAGCTGATCATCACCTGTCAATATCAGATCATCAACATAAAGAACAATGATCAATGGCTTACCTTCTACCATGTTGTGGTAAAGGTTTGCATCTACTTCACTCTTGGTGAAGCCCAACTCGGTGAAATAGTTGTCGATCCTGGTGTACCAAGCACGAGGTGCTTGCTTCAGCCCGTACAAAGCCCTCTTAAGTTGGCACACATACGACTCACGATCGAAGGTCTCAAAACCTTCTGGCTGCTCAATGTACACCTCTTTCGCAATCTTCCCGTTGAGGAATGCAATCTTCACATCCATCTGATGGATCTTCCAACCCATCTGAGTTGATAGTGCCAACATCGATCTCATAGATGAGTACCTTGCTACATGAGCAAAAGTCTCATCGTAGTCGATCCCCTCGACCTGTGAGAAACCACGGGCAACAAACCTTGCCTTATGTTTCTCAACAATGCCATCAGCTACATACTTTACCTTGTAAAGCCATTGGGAACTCACCACTGACTTGTCCTCAGGTCTTGGGACAACATCCCAAACACAGTTCCAAATAATGGAGTTGTACTCCTCCACCATAGCATCAACCCAGATTGATTGCTGCACTACTTCCTCAAATGAAGAAGGTTCGGACTCTACACACTCCCCAACCAGGGCCATGTAACCAGTGTACCGCTTAGGTGACCTCCTCTGTCTACACTGAGAAGATGGTTGTCCCACATTCTCTCGTGCATCCAGCATCAACCTATCAGCTTCCCTTGAGCATTTCCACCCATCTCTGGAAGACTCTGCATGAGTGGATGTCTCCACTCCCGGATCCTCTGCATGAGGCTGCTCTGCATCAGTCTGAGGCTCCTCCTCCTTAGGAACTAAAAGTTACTCCTCTGCATGCAACTTGAGCTCCCTCTCAAGTGATACTCACATGGCTTTCTGCTCATCAAACTTTAGATCTCTATGTACCACTGTCCTCTGACTTGTAGGCAAGAACACTCGATAGTTGTGGGGTGTATCAATGTACCCCACTAGTATCCCCAACTCAGCTGTTGGATCTAGCTTCTTCCGGACATCTTTGGTCACATGGCAATAAACCGATGATCCAAAGATCCTGAAGTGACTGACATCTTGTCTCTTCCTGAAAAAGGCCTCCATAGGTGTCTTCATTCCCAGTATACGATGTGGGCTTCTGTTCTGCAAGTATAATGTTGTATTGCATGCCTCAGCCCACAAATGAAGTGGTAGGCTTTGGTCATGCAACATCGCTTGAGTTGCTCCCACAATCGATATGTTCTTCCTTTCAGCTACCCCATTCTGTTGTGGGTTATGGGGTGCCATCAACTCCCATTTAATTCCTTCTGCTGCACAGAAGTCCTTAAACTATTGGGAGACATACTCTCCACCATTGTCGCTATGCAAGGCTCTTATTTTCTTTCCAGATTCTTTCTCTGCCAAGGCTTTAAACTCACAAAACCTTGAGAAGGTCTAATCCTTCTTCTGCATAAAGTAGATCCAACATCTACGAGAAAAATCATCAATAAAAATAACATAGTACCTTTGTTTAGCGGTGGAGGCTTTAGAGAATGGTACACACATATCTGTGTGAATTCGCTCCAGGATTTCTCCAACTCTACTGTCTCAATCCTGAAAGGAAGATTTCGCATACTTACCCAAGGTACAACCTTTGCATGTATCCGTCTGCTCTAGTTTTCCCTTGGGAAGTCCAATAGAAATCTGCTGCATGATCTTCAAGGCCCCATGGTGCAAGTGGTCTAATATTCTATGCCATAGCTCGCCAACATCTTGGCTTTACACGAACTCTACTTTGGAACTCAATGCAGCACAGTCGTCTACCTCCAACTTGTAGAAATTCTTAACTCGAATCCCAATCCTCTTGGTCTATCCAGTACCGATATGCCTCATGAATACATTTCCTTTACTAAAGACTACATCATGGCCTTTGTCTTCCAGCATAGTGACGTACACAAGATTCTTCTTCAGACCCGGTACATACTTTACATCAGTCAAGGTGAGAGGAGCTCCATGCTCCCTTTGAAACACAACCGTACCTTCACCTAAAACACAATACTTTCCATCATCGCCATCTCAATCTGCATCTGGAGATCCTTCTCCTCCAAGGTACTAAAAAGATTCTTGTCGCTGGTCATGTGGAATGAAGCTCCAGTGTCGAGGTACCAAACACATCCCACCATTGATGAAACCATGCATGCGATGAGGGAGAAATCTAGTTCGACTTGTGAGGCCAGTGCCTCACCATTTTATCCCTTCGAGTATCCTTTCTTGGATTTCTTTTGTGGATAATTTGTAGCATAATGGCCCACCTCATGACAATGAAAGCATCTCACTTTCGATTTTTCAAACTTCTTCCCACCATGGGAAGAACTGGATTTGGAATGGGACGCCTTCCCTTTCCCTTTCCTCGCCTTACTCACTAAGGCTAGATTTTCTTCATCATCTTGCTTTGATGAAGATCCATCTCTGGTGCTTCTTCTTATCTCCTCCTGCATCAGATCTGACCAAAGTCGTTCCCAATCAGGTAGTTTCTCTCTTCCATTTACCAAGTCTTGGTAGCTATGCTAGCTCTTAGGAAGACCGAGGAGAGCAAGACTCACCATGACATCATTGGCAGTCATGATCCCTACACTTCCAAGCTCATCCCTGCAGGTGGTGAGCTTGTTCAGATATGTAAAGATTGTGTCACCCTTTTCACACTTGATTTTCCGAAGCTTGTCATTCAGCACTAGCTTCCTTTGATCGCTATTGTTCTGATATAGATCTTTCAATGTTTTCCACATTGAAAACGGTGTCTCCTTCCCATGGATACTTGAGACAATGTGGTCTCGAACTCCCTCCAGAAGGATTCTCCTCGCTCTAGCCACATTTCTTCCATTCTGCCAATTCTTGGGCATTAGCAGTTGTTGGCTTGGGGACTTCTTGATCAATGAAGTCCTTCAAACCATTGTCCTCTAATATCGCTTCCATGGAATCCTTCCAGACTATATAATTCGAGCTGCCATTAAGGGCATACTCGAGTCTCAAACCGTTGAACGCCATTGGTGAAATTTGAGATGTGATAAGAATTTGAATTCTATAATCAGGAACTTCAAACTTGGAACTTCTCCCTTCTTTGTATACTATTCTTCACTTTGATCACCTTTGCTTTGATACCATGTAGAATTTCCCACTGTAGATCACCAAATAATGCAATATAATAAAGCAAAATACTTGATCTACGTCTACAAACAAACTTGCAGAAGCTTAATTGATTTTGAGCAAGATCAAATATAACACATATAACAGAGAATGAGAAAGAAATCACACATGAACACAAAAGAATACTCTGGGGGAAGCCTCAGCTAAAAACCCTGATCTCTGTATTATCATACAAGTGGAAATATGTCCAGATTACACAAAGCTTTAGCTCACAAGCTATCCAGTTCTCAGTACAATCCCTCAATGCTACTCATAGACTGAATAGACACAACATATGTCTTCCTCCAATCCTCCAAGCCTCCTATTTCCTTGCGCAGTTTCTCTTGAGGTCCAATGTTGCCACCTGTGTGAATTCCCACATCACACACTCATCAAAACTCAAAAATAATTACGCAATCCTCAAGGAATGAATTCCTTCTACATGCAAGAGATATCCTCAATGGAATATTCCTACAACTAATAGTACATTGTCCCATCTTCTAATCTCAACTGGGTCTCTGACTGAACTGACATGCATGAGTTATTTATGAGAGAATATTCAATTATCTAAAGTGCAGTAGTTACATGCATGCATGCATTAACTAACTGAACTCACAAATTGTTGGAACTAATCTAACTGGACTTAACTCAGTTAACTGAGCTAACTAATTACAACTCAAAGTACAACTCATCCTGATCACTTTAATCAAGGGATAACTTCCTCAATCAAAGGGATAACTGTTGCATGTCTTCACATAGACTTCATGTTTGATTTTCTACAACTAATTAACTCAAGATGAATTAATTAATTATTTTACAAACAACTGCTAAGATCAAATTCGAATTTTAATTCTCAATTTTAGTTTAGGGACTAACTAAAATTGGAATTTATCTCGAAATACTATTTATAGCAATGCTATTTTTAGCACTTCTATTTTTAACATTTCTTGTTGCTATTTTCAACAAAACTCGTGGGCAGGGTGACCTGGTGTATGAGCACCTACCGGTCGGCACGACGAGTCGCGGTGGTAGCTAAGTTGGGCAAACAACAAACGGAGAGCGATGGGGCTGCACGAGCTACGAGAAAGTGCACCCACATTGAACGATACAGTAGATGCGACAGGCATTCGATGGAAACACAGGTTGGGTCTCGATTGAGGCTGAACAGTGCAGTGGTTGGGTTAGTGGACCGGCTGAGATGCACGACAGCAGATTTTTGTAAAGTGTAAAAGCGTCGGTCGAGTTCTTCTCCGAGTCATTTGTAAAGAAACAAAATTCTATTATAATTCTTACTTGCATATTGTTGGACTGTGTCTCTTTCTGGTTGAATTTTTTATTAATGTATTCCATATATTAATGTTTTAAACATGGTAAATAAGATGAATGTTAGGCATAGTTCGGGAAACAAGTTAACGATGGAAAAAGTTAAGTGTTTGGCCGATGTCGCATGTTGGGCAATTCATGAAAAAAGAATTGAGGGCATGACACCGGTGGTCTCACTGTTGTTTTTTCTCCTCTGCATTACGCTGCTCTGCGATGGCTCTGGTTGCAGTACTCTTCGAGAATTGAAAACAGTGGAGACCAATATACTCGCCGGAGCAGGTATGCCTTTCAGATGGGTAACCCTGAACTTCGATTGCTCGGGTTGACGGTCTGATACTTGCTTGGGTATTTGCTTTAAGACCATACTGAGGTTCCTCACCACTGTTTAGGAATGGCTCATGAAGTTTCAGAGATGGCGGAAGGTAGAATGCACCCAGAACCATCTGCAACAGGTATATAATTTTCCATAACAAGATTTCATGGTGATTGTTCAAACGTTTCTGGTTCTTAAGGGTTTTCATTCTATACTTCCCTTGCGTTAAATTCTTGATATATAACTGAGTTTCATCCTTATTTTACAGGTCAGCGACTTTTTGAGGTTGTGTCCTTAACTCAGGTAAGATTCCTTTTTGGTTATGGTTGAGTTTTTGTAAACGAGTAGCACGTTATTTGCCTCCGCTAACATTGACTGACTCACAACTTCTTAAATAGGTGTCCCACCTTTCAGAAGGTCTATTGTTCTGAACCGCGACCCTTAAGTTCATAAGAACTTACAGCATTCCTATTGATTTTCAAGTTGGAGCTAAATCCTTGATTATTGTCCAGAATTAAGTCGTTTAAGGGTTTTAAGAAGAGGGTTTTTCCCTGATAGCACATTTAGGTTGTTAATGTTTAAACACAGGTTTTCTTAACCTTTATTTTTCTGGATTATTTGACAAGCTCCGGTTTTCAATAGTTTTCATGTTTTTAAATGTAAGCTATGAAGATTTCAAAGGCCTTCGAGTTTGCTTCCGCTTGTTTTGAGGGATGACTGTAGTAACTGTTTTAATTAATTTGAGAGGAGGCTGAGAATGTCGTCAATCGGATGTTCTGATGGCATCGACTGTTTCATTGTTTTCTATAATTAATCAACATTATACTATTTCCTTTTTGGCTTAACTATGCTATGTGAATGAATTATTGCGTTTTCACTTTTCCTGTGTATGGGTATCCTGTGATATGGATGATAGAGAAACTAGATTTATTTAGTTGTGATAGTTTCTTTGAAAAGACTCTTGAAGTGTTATCAATGGTTTTGTTATACATCTTTGTTCATTATGCCAACATTTGATGCTTAGAGTTTCACTACCATGATATGATAACTGATTACTTTACTCAGAATAGGACATCGTTCGATTTATATTTTCTGTTTCATTAGTAATGATGATTATTGTACATTTCGCCGAGAGGCTGTTTAAGCTTTTCTTTACTTTATTGATAGGTTATATGCACAGGGATGCATTCTAGAGGTTTATATCAGTATTCTATCAATAACACTACTCTAGAATTTATCTTTTCTTTTATGCTAGAAATTAAATAACTCGACCATTCGATTTATCTATCTTTTCTTGAGTATCAAATAACTCCCTGGTTATTAGTTTAGCAGTGAGCCTTCTACTTTATTTATTTACCTATAATTCAAATATTAATTACTACTATACATTAAATTCTTGTACTCTTTCTACAAAATTATATTTACAGTTCAGCAATAAATATTTAAAATCTTGCTACCTTAGTTATCTATTAACCTGTGATATAAATATTTTCGAAAGGTCTCTCCTCCAAGCCACGAGTTTGGAAATCACGTCCAGACTCTCCCCCAAGCACCTTCTATCTTTTACGCTGGATATAGTCTAGTTACAATCAGTACTATGGGCCTTAGGACTACCGTCCAGCCTCAATCTCTGTACTCTCTTATTGACTGTGCTAAGCAACTTTTCCAACTGGTTTTCTCTACCCAGCTCTAGGATAGCCTTTTTTCTCTTATCCCCCCCTCTATATTTCCCTTCTCAGGCAGAGGGTAACTATTTCTTGGCAACCATTTATTTTAAATAAACAAAATAGTTTTATTTTTGTTAAAGTATTACTACCTATAATTTAGGTAATTACAATATATGTTTCTTGGCCTTTGAGCCTAAGTCAGTTAATATTCCCCATCAAAATGTAATAAAACTTCAAATATCATTTAGTAATAATCCACTTAATGATCTCATAAATCTTTATGCAACTTGGGGTGTTACATCTCCCCCCCATATGAGGAACATCGTCCCTGGTGTTCTCTCCACTTTCAGAAAACAATGTCGGATAAGCCTTCCACATAAATTCCTCCTCTTCCGGGCCAAAGTGCTTCCATTGCACTTTAACCTGGGTGATGGCTCGCTTCCGCAAGTTGGTTTCTCGCTGATCAAGAATACGAAGAGGTTCTGCCAGGAAATCTCCTTCCGGTTCGACCTGCACCATAAAAACAATTCTCAGTTACTTCCGTATATCTATATATATATATATATATATATATATATATATATATATCCAGTCTTATACCCATTAAACCATTTACCTGAATATTTTCCCAATCAATAATGTGTTGAGGGTTATACACATATTTCTTTAGTAAAGATACATGAAATACATTGTGGACCCAAATGTGGCTTGGTAGCACAAGCTTATAGGCCACCGGTCCAATTCTTTCCAAGACTTGAAAGGGCCCGTAGTATCAGGGTGCTAATTTAGTACAACCCCGCCACTATAAGGAGATTTTTTGGGGCTTCACTCTCAGGTAAACGTGATCTTCGGGTTGAAATTCCCTGTATGTCCTCTTTTTATCTGCATACACCTTCTGTCTATCATGGGCCGCCCTCAAATTTTATCGAACTTTCTTAACAGCCTCCTCTATTTTTGCTAGCATGTTAGGAACCAATGCTAACTTATTAACCGAATTATTCCAATCTATGGGTACTCTACACTTTCTCCTATACAACACTTTGAAGGGGCTCATGCCTAGCAATTCGTGATGTCCATTATTATATGAAAATTCCATTAGATGGAGGTAATCCTCCCACTTGTGTGGTTGCTACATCCCGAACATGCATAGTATGTCTTCTAACACCTGATTTACCCGTTCAATCTATCCATCTGTTTGAGGATGGTCAACAGTACTAAACTAGATTTGAGTACCTAATCCTGCAAAGAGAGACTTCTAGAAGGTGGATGTAAATTTCACATCCCTATCTGAAATCACTACCTTGGGTATCCCATGTAAGCAAAAAATATCCTTCATAAATATTTATGCGATTTCCATGGTTTTGTATGTGGATTTCACAGGTATGAAATGAGTTGTTTTACTCAATTTGTCTAGCACCACCATAATTGAATCATGTTGTGTCCTTGTGCGGGGCAAACTAGTGATGAAGTCTAAGGATATGGTCTCCCACTTCCATTCTGGAATGGGAAATGATTGTAACAATTCGGCGAGATATTGGTGTTACACCTTCACCAGTTGACACTCCAAACATTTGGAAAAATATTCTGCAATATCCTTCCTCAATACAGGCCAAAAGTACCATTTTTTAATGCCTAAAAACATTTTCTGATAACCTGGGTGGGCAGCACAAGGTTTCCTATTGAACTCATCTAATATCAATAGTTTAACCGAATTTTGGTTTGAAATGTAAATTCTGTCCTTAAAAGTAAGGAGATTATAAGGATTTATTTCAAATTCTAATTTTTCCTTTTTAAGCAGAGCTTCTTTTGTCTGTTGCCAAAGGAAAGTATACTCTGGATCTCTGTTAGTTGCTTCCTTTATGATTTCAGGAATATTTGAACTTACTTGGCTCATTCGGACCTCATAGATACAATGTAATTTTCTTCTCAGTGCATCATCCACACGGTTTTCCTTCCCCTTTAAATGTTTCATCTCAAATTCGAATTCACTTAAGAAGGTTGTCCATCTGGCCTGTCGGGTGTTTAAGCTAGACTAGTTGAAGAAGTTGGTAAGATAGCTATGATTTGTTAGCAACAAAACATTCTTTCCCAATAGGTAATGTCGCCACATTTTAAGTGCATGCACTACTGCTGTCAATTCAAGGTCATAAGTTGAATATCGTTGTTCATACTCCTTCAACTTTCAAGATTCATAAGCAATCACATTTCCTTCTTGTGTCAGCACCCCACCAACACCCTCTTTGCTTGCATTTGTGCAAGCCACAAAAGACTTTTCTAGATCTGCTACTTTTAGCACTGGTGCGGTGGTGAGCAGATGCTTTAGTTTTTCAAAGCTTTGTTGACATTCGGCTATCCATTGGAAAGCGCGTCCCTTTTTCTATAAAGAGGTCATTGGAAAGGCAATCTTTGAAAACCCCTCAATGAATCTACGATAGTATCCATCTAATCCCAAGAATGATATGATATCAACGACATTCTTTGGGGTTGTCCATTCCATGATTGTTTTGATCTTTTTCGGGTCTACTGCAATGTCATTCATTGATATAACGTGACCCAAATACTGAATTTGATCTTTGAAGAAGTCACACTTGTTGAATTTGGCATACAACTAGTTTTTCCTTAATGTCTTCAATACTATTTTCAGGTGTTCTTTATGCTCCTCTTGGTTCTTAGAGTATATTAAAATATCATCTATGAAAATCAACACAAATTTATCCAAGTAAGGCTGGAAAATACCATGCATCAGACTCATAAAGGTGGTTGGGGCATTTGTGAGGAAAAATGGCAATACCACAAACTCGTAATGACCATAGTGAGTACGGAATGTTTTTTTGTAAATATCTTATTCTTTTATTCTTATCTGATGGTAACCGGATCTTAGATCGATTTTTGAGAATACCTTAGCTCCTTGCACCTGATCAAATAGATCATCGATACGTGGTAAAGGATACTTATTCTTGATGGTTAGTTTGTTTAGTTGTCGATAATCGATGCATAATCTGAGGGTCCCATCCTTTTTCCGTACAAATAATACAGGGTATCCCCAAGGGGACACACTAGGACGGATATATTTTTTATCTAAAAGATCCTGCAGCTGCATTTCGAGTTTTGTTAACTCAAGTATGCTCATGCGATAAGGGGCTCTGGATATGGGGGCTGCACCCGGAATTAAATAAATGGTGAAATCAATATCCCACTTTAGTGGTAAACTGGGAATGTTTTCCGAAAAAACATCCACAAATTCCTGAATTACAGGAATATTTTCTTCATCTTATTTTTAGAGTTTGTAAATCCCACCTGGATAACATATATTTGACACCCTTTTCTAATACATTTTCCTAACTAATTGGCAGTAATAGGACGTAGCTTGGTGTTGGTTTTTATTCCTTGTAGTTCCTTCCTTTGACCTGATTCTGAAATAAAACTTATAGTTTTCTGTTTATAGTCTACTAGGGACCAACATTTTTCCAACCAGTCCATCCTAATTAAGATATCATAAGAACCCAAAGGAAGTATATTAAGATCAACATAAATAGGCTACCCTGAGATGGTTATGGGACAACATTCTGTCTCTGTATTAACCCTTCTCTTTGTACCAGTGGCTAATTGAACTAGCCAAGGTTTTGAAAATTTTCTACTCGATAGTTAACACTTTTCTACCACTTTAGGACTAACATAGCTTAAGCTAGCACCTGGATCAAATAAAACAGAGACAGGTTGCTTAGCAATTAGACCTTCACGTTCAAACATTGTGGGTTGGAATTCGGCCTGATGATCATCCAAGGCAACGTTAATTCTGGGTATGCTCCTTGCCACTTCCCCAACTGTGGATGCTTCTTGCATATTTGATAATTGTTCTGTTCTAGCCTGGTGTGGACAATTTTTGTAATAATGGGGTTCTCCGCATCCCCAACATTGTAGTGGCGGTTTTGATTGCTGATCATTGACAGATTTTGTGACTCCCTCTGCTGGTCTGTTCTCAGAGTATGCAGTTCTGGGTTGATTCCTGGCTGGAAACTTGTTGAAAGTCTTTTGTTGTGCATTCCTATGGTTAGCAAATTTTGGGTGTCTGTTTGGAATCAGACTTCTACCCTTCTTGTTTAATCCCCCTTTTGGTCCTTCATTCTTCTGTTTCATTTGCTGATAGCAGATGTGGGCCTTCCGCACAGCATCGTCCATTGTCTTGGGGTAGTCAAATTCCAGTTTTTCCTTCATAAAGTTTGGTAAACTGCTAATGAAACACTGAATTTTGGCCTTTTCCTCTTGCATGTAAGGCACGTAGCATAGTAAGGACGTGAATCTGGCCACGTATTCATCCATGGTTAAGGTCCCCAATCTTAACTCGTGAAATTCTTTCACTTTTTCATCATAATAGCATTCAGTTAGATATTTTTTCTTGAAATGTTTTTGAAATTCATTCCACGTAACTTGTTCTTTGTCAATTTTCCTTACCATCTTGATTTCCTCCCACTAGAGAGTTGCTTTTCCCCTTAACTGATAAACATCTAATCGTGCCTTCATTTTTTTAGTGTACTCATAAATCTGAAATTACTTGCCCATATCGATTAACCAGGCTTCCGCTACCTCTTCAGATTCTCCCTTAAAGAGTGAGGGCTTAATTTTTTTAAATTCTCCTTGTAGTTTTGACTTTTGTTCTGGCTTTTGTTTCTTGGTTTTGCATTGTTCAGAGACATTATCTTAGCGTCCCTCATCATCCTCCATATGTCTTTCATCTGACTTAGCGTTTTCTTCTCCATGCTGAGCGGTCGGGGTCTTTTCCCGGTCTTCTGCACTGGGGTCTGGGTGGCGCTAATTTTGTCGATTAAACAGACTTCTTAGAATTCTTTCCTATTCTAAATGCATCCATTCATTATCCATTCTCAAATTGGTCATTTCTGCACACAACTGCTACACAGTTTCGAGTAACATTGCATTAGCTTGCCAAGATTCCTCACCCAGTTGTATCCAAATATCTGGATTAGCATTCACATAAGTTGTTCTGGGCGATTCAAGTGGTCCAAAGTTCCTCTGCACGATGAACTTTATTTTTATTTTGCTGGTGTGATCTTTATCTATTTATCTGTGTTCACACATAATTTTATTTAGTTAAAAACATAAGCACATGGTTCCAATACATAGTTGTTCCCAAAGAGTCTCAGTGTACGAACCTAAGCTATGATACCATTTGTAACATATAAACTATAAACCTTATATAAACTTTACAAAAATACATAAATAAGAAAAAAATTTACATATCATTACCATTGGCATATAACCATTATACAGTATATATATATATTTAAATAGCTATATACCCATGGAAATATACGAGTGACGCAAATTCTGTGTACATATATTGAATGAAAATAAATGTTAATTAAATGGCATGCAAGGAGATCCGACTAGGGATCCTCTTGGTTAATTATGCACATAAATTCATGGTGTACTATGTTGTATGGGCCCTTGTCCGTAGCTCCACACGGCGGGCAACTGTTCTGGGGGACGATACCTCCATTTGATCTTGCCACCTATTTTGGCTTTCCATCATTGATCTTCCCTCTATGATCTGACGGTAAGGAATGGATAGGGTTTAACCCTCTAACCAATTCTTCATGCCGAACCCCGGTGGTTTCATTGTTTTTGTCGCTCCTCTACATCGCGCTGCTCTGTGATGGCTTCGGTTGCTATACTCTCCGAGAATTGAAAACAATGGAGACCAATATACTTGCCGGAGCAGGTATGCCTTTCATTTGGGTAACCCTAAACTTCGATTGCTCGGGTTGAAGGTATGATACTTGCTTGGGTATTTTATTTAAGACCATACTAAGGTTCCTCGCCACTGTTCAGGAATGGCTCATGAAGTTTCAAAGATGGCAGAAGGTAGAATGCACCCCGGACCATCTGCGACAGGGATATAATTTCCATAGCAAGATTTCACGATGACTGCTCAAACGTTTCTAATTCTTAAGGGTTTTAATTCTAGACTTCCCTTGTGTTAAATTCTTGATATATAACTGAGTTTCATCCTATTTTTATAGGTCAGCGACTCATCAAGGTCGTTTCGTTAACTCAAGTAAGATTCCTTCTCGGTTATGGTTGAGTTTTTGTAAACGAGTAGCAGGTTATTTGCCTCCACTAACATTGATTGACTCACAACTTCTGAAATAGGTATGCCACCTTTCGAAAGGTCTATTGTTCCGAACCGCGGCCCTTAAGTTCATAAGACCTTATAGCGTTTGCATTGATTTTTAGGTTGGAGCTAAATCTTTGATTACTGTTCGGAATTAAGTCGTTTAAGGGTTTTAAGAAGAGGGTTTTTCCCTGATAGTGCATTTAGGTTGTTAATGTTTAAACACGGGTTTTATTAACCTTCATTTTTCTCGGTTATTCGACAAGCTCTAGCTGTCGACAGTTTTCATGCTTTGAAATGTAAGCTATGAAGATTTCAAAGGCCTTCGAGTCTGTTTCTGCTTGTTTTGAGGGATGACTGTAGTAACTGTTTTAATTAATTTGAGAGGAGGCCAAGAATGCCTTCAATCAGCTATTCCGATGGCATCGACTGCTTTATTGTTTTCTATAATTAATCAACATTATACTATTTCATTTTTGGCTTAATTGTGTTATGTGAATGAATTACTGTGTTTTCACTTTTCCTGTGTATGGGTATCTTGTGATATGGATGATACAGATACTAGATTTATTTAGGTGTGATAATTTCTATGAAAAGACACTTGAAGCGTTATCTATGGTTTTGTTATACAATGTTCTTCATTATGCTGAGATTTGATGCTCAGAGTTTCACTACCACGCTATGATAACTTATCACTTTACTCAAAATAGGATATCATTGGATTTATCTTTTCAGTTTCATTAGTAATGATGATTATTGTACATTTCACTGAGAGGCTGTTTAAGCTTTTATTTACTGTATTGATAGGTTATATGCACAAGGATTCTTTCTAGAGTTTATATTAGTATTCTATCAATAACACTACTATAGAATTTATCTTCCTTTTTTATGCCATAAATTAAATAACTCGACCATTCAGTTTATCCGTCTTTTATTGAGTATCAAATAAACTCCCTGGTTATTAGTTCAGCATTCAGCCTTCTACTTTATTTTTTTACCTGTAATTCAAATATTAATATCTATTGTCCAACATTAAATCCTTGTACTCTTTCTACAAAATTATATTTACAGTTCAACAATAAATCTTTAAAAGCTTGCTACCTTAGTTATCTGTTAACCTATAATATAAATATATTCAAAAGGTCTCTCCTCCTAGCCACGAGTGTGGCAATCACCTCCAGACTCCCCCCCAAGAACCTTCTGTTTTTTATGCTAGATTTAGTCCAGTTATAGTCATGACTATGGGCCTCAGGACTATCGCCAAGCCTCAATCTCTGTACTCTCTTATCAACTATGTTGAACAACTTTTCCAACTAGTTTTTTCCACCTAGCTCTAGGATATCTTTTTTGCTCTTCTCCCCCCCTCTATATTTCCCTTCTCACTCAGAAGGTAACTGTTTCTTGGCAACCGTTTCTTTTAAATAAACAAAACAGTTTTATTTTTGTTAAAGTATTACTACCTATAATTTAGGTAATTACAATATATGTTTCTTGGCCTTCCAGCCTAAGTCAGTTAATATTTCCCATCAAAATGTAATAAAACTTAAAATATCATTTAGTAAGAATCCACTTAATGATCTCAGTAATCTTTATGCAACTTGGGGTGTTACACTTGGGTACATTCAAATGTTGACA
The DNA here is from genome assembly GCA_031772625.1 of Pinus tabuliformis. Taxonomy (NCBI): domain Eukaryota; kingdom Viridiplantae; phylum Streptophyta; class Pinopsida; order Pinales; family Pinaceae; genus Pinus; species Pinus tabuliformis. Next base: position 841,676,145 of record CM062816.1, read on the forward strand.
ACTCTAAATTTGTAGAGCATTCAAAGCTGAATAGATGTGTCATTCTTGGTAATATTTCCACCTAAAACGGATCGGTTCAATTCATACATGGTGCCCTCTCACTGAAACTAGACTAATTTTTGAAAATCAAATAATAATAAAAATTTAATGTTTCCTAATATTTTAAATTTAATTTTTTTGGCATGACACATGTATTTTTAAAATCAATATAAAATATTTTCTAAATAGAAAAATAATAGTAGTTGTAATAAAAAATAAAAATGAATATGAATATTTAGTTAGTTTCATTAAAAACATTAATAATCTCACTTTCATATGGTCACTTCATTTGTTGTTGATATTAAGAACATAGTTTACTTCGAATGTACAAGTGTCAAGAGGAATCAAATTTCTTGAAGTGCAAACTTTTCCTCAAATTTTGCACTCAAAAAGAGGTTTGCATCTTTCATCCCTATCAGGTCTTGTAGATTTGGAGTTAAGACACATCTATGCTAGTTTATATACCACAAATATTTATTGCTTTTCATTTCAAAAACTAAAACACAAAAATATTTTTAATTATGATATCAATTTACTTAATTTATATATCTAAAATACTAATTATTTTTCACTTTAATAAATTTACCACACACTCGCACCATCTTAATTTTTTGAGGCAACATTTTAGTTTTGTAAGTATTCCAATTTCATGGAGTTTACCTATGTTTTATCAATTTTAGCAAATAACCCTATATAAGCTAATGTTCAGTGAGTTTGTTGTCCCAATGAGCATACATATTCAATATTATTTTTATTTTTCATTAATTAGAATATATATATTTTTAAAAAAATGTAACAATATGTAACAACACCTCCCTCATATACTCACCTTGTGGGTGAAACAAGCTCCCAGAAGGATCAAATGTCTTGAGGTGCAAGACTTGAGGAAAGTTTTTGCACTCAAAAAAAACTTTGAGCCTTAAAAGATTTGATACCTCTTGGTGCTTGTAGATATCGAGATCCAGAGTTAAGAAGAATCTATGTTGGTTTATATACCAGAAATACTTATTATTTTTTACTTTGAGAAACTAAAACTCACACAAAAGAATCTATGTTGGTTTATATCCCACAAATACTTATTATTTTTTACTCTTAGAAACTAAAACTCACACAAAAACATGTTTAACTATGATGTCAATTTACTTACTGTATATATCTAAAATACTAATTTTTTTTCACTAGGATAAAATTTAAGTGACACCTACAAAAATATAATTTTTTCAACCAACATATTAGTTTTGTAAGTATTCCAATTTCATGCAACACATCATAAGAGTTGATCTATGTTTAATCAATTTTGACAAATAGTTTTATATAAATTTTTACCTTACAAAACCTAATCTAATATTTTGTATGTAATAAATAGTGAAGTAACCAACCAAAGAGGAATGAGGAATGCTGTGTTGGTAAGTTTTATAGTTAGGTGGGTTTTTTTGTCCTAATGTTAATTCAATATACATATTCAATATTATTCTTTATTTTTTATTAATTAACTAACATATTTTTTTTTAAATAATAAAACATTGCATGAGATCTCTCTCATATATTGAGTTGTAGAGTCCCTTTAGGCTCAAGAGCCCAATGTGATAAAATTATTTCACACACTCCGAGTCATAAATATTTTATTTTGATATCCACATGACTTAATATAATTTTGTATCAGTGTTAAAAAAAGATAAAGTAATTAGAAATAAAATATTGTGTGAGTAGGATGCTTAAACTTTGTACTTTTCAAGAATATTTGAACTCATAATTTAAATGAATGATTTGAAGATTTATGTTAACTAATTTATATAGATATCAACTTCATATATATCTCTATACAAAAAGAAAATATTTCAATGTTGTATATAATAAAATATTCAATGTGCAAAAAAATGAAAGTTAAAAAATAAAATTAACATGTAACATTTAAAAATATTAATAATAATACAAAATTCCAATGTGGTTCATCAATAAAATAGTACAAAATTGTGGTTCATCAATAAAATATTTTACTATGCAGAATAAAATAATATTGATATATACATAAAAATGTATTAATAACAATAAAAAAATCATTTTAATGTGGACAAGGTAGTCCACATTTTCCTTACAATTTAACAAATAATTTTTTTTGCCTTACAACTTTAAGTTATGCATTTTTTTATAGTATTCAAAATACATTTAAACAATTAACATTTTATATATATAGAAAGAGAACCACTACAAATTCATTGGCATTTAACAAAAACTTAAAAAGATGCAATTTTTTTTCCAAATTTTACATTAAAATAAAATCATTTGCACCTTAAAAAATTTGATCTCTCATACATGCATGTTATATTTATACTTAAAATAGATCCGATATAAATTTATATTATATTTTCATAAAATAAATTTATACGAACTTTTCTCAAAATATCATGACTAACAACTTTAAGAAAAAGATTTGAATCTTATTGTTAATGTGATTTTTACATAGAAGCATAAATACCAAGTAACCACCATCAGCAAAGATGGCTGTGATATATATGAACCTTGCGAAACCTGTGATTAACCAAATGTATACAGTAGTTTTGGCAAACGAACGATCATCCAAATGGTGCTGCTACACAGGAAAAATAACTGTATGGTTTAAATGACCCAATACACTCATGTGCCCAACCCAACCCTAGGCAGCAAACGAACTCTCTTTGAGAGCCAGACCAATTCATGTCCCTGCACCAAACGCAGACATTTAAAGCGAACATGGTTTATATGTATTATAATAATGGTTTGTATTTTTATCTCTGTAAAAGGTAATGTAATAAATGTATATAATAATGGTTTGTATGTAAAAGATAACGTTATAAATAATATGTATTTATATTATTTTAATACAATATATTATTAATTAGTTTGAAGCATATCTAAATTATATACATGTGCTTGTGCATAATTTAAAAAATAAAATAGTTAAATTTTTTAATTTAATTTTGTTTATATATATGTGCTTATTTTACATAACACAATAACCAACCATTTATAAATTTTTGTAGTAAATTATGTGTTTATATGATTTGTTTATATGATTTATTTATATAATATATAATATGAGTGTATTTATAAGATATATATAGGAATATAGCAATTCTAAAAATTTATTTTAATGAGTACTTGTCTTGAGTTATACTGTGTTGTGTTTTTTTTTTTTTTTTTTTTTAAAAGAAATTGAAAATGCTTTTCAATAATAAAGTTTTTATGTAATTTAAGTTTTTTATTTTAATTATTTAAATAATATTAAATCTCAAAGTTTATATAAATGAATAACTATTTCATCAAATCTTATACTTTTTTATTTAGACAATACCAAATTTTAAATTTCATATAAATGAACAACTATCTATTCAAGTCTTATGTATCGTTTATTTAGACAATATCAAATTTTAAATTCCATATAAATGGACAACCATCCACCATTATAACCATCGATCTTGTAGGAAATCTTTATCAAACATAGTTAATTCAATTCCTTAATGAATTCCCCCATAATCTAAATAATAATATGACTTTAGGGTTCCATGTCCAACACACTTCCTAAAGGCCACAATAATCATCGTCTATTCACATAGCATTCCGATGACACACATATCACTCTTTCAAGTGCTAACAACTCATAAAATGTATACAACCTTATACCTAACAAGTTGTATAATCATCAAAGATTTATAGTAAATGTGTATGCACACATATCTAAATCTTACAACGAAATGCTTTTAATATTTAGATGTCATTCTTTCGGATCCATCACATTAAAGTATTGATTGTCGACGCATCTTGAACTAACTAATGTGGTTCATCATCAGGACAAAAAGATGAAGAGAGATTGATTCAACATGGGAAACAATCTAAGAATTGAAAACTTAGGTCAAAAGTTAACAAAAATAACACTTAGATAAAAATGATAAATTTAATTTAATTATTTATTTATAATATCATAATAATGTAATTAGTTAGAATAAAAAACATTAATAAATATAAATAAGATTTAAATAACTATTTAATTATAGGAATATATAATACTTTATTAAAAAACAAAGTTAATAAGTGTAAAAAATAGATAGGAATAAATATGTAATGCATTATAATGCTATCAATAAATATAAATAATTTAAAATAAATAAATAAATAATATTAATGATAATAATGGTAACAAGACTAAAAGAAAAGTAAATTAATATATATATATATATATATATATATAGATTTTAATAATATAATTAATTAGATTAAAAAAATAATTTATTATTGATATTTTAATATTAATAATAAATGAGGATCAAATAATTATTAAGTATTAATTAATATTATTATTATTATTTTCCAATTTTAAGGTTACGACTAAGCCAGACACTAAATTGGTGTATGAGATCTTCTTATTTGTGGGATAAGGACCCATTTTCGCGTAGTGATTTGACTGCTAAGTCTATGAAGGCATACATACTCTAAACCCCTCTGGTTTTGAACCTATGACCTTTTAGGAGGAAACACATGCTCTTAACCATTATAAATATATAAATATTTATATAATAAGAATAAATATATAATCCATTAAAATGATAGTAATAAATAAATCTTCGTTGCAGATTCCTTTGGAAAGGTAAGCAGGAAGGAAGGATATTTGAATGGGCTAGATGGGAGTTACTAGCTCTGCCCAAGAAGTGGGGAGGCTTGGGTATCAAAAGTCTACCTCATTTTTCAACTTCTCTGGCCGCTAAACTGGGATGGCATCTCATCACTTCATGCAGCTTATGGACAAGGGTGGCCTACTCGAAATACATATATCCCCACACCATGATGGAATGGATCAGACACCCCATTTGGAACTGGTCAGGCATATCCATCATCTAGAAAGAAGTACTCAACTCCTTGCCTCTCATTAGGGATGGGATCACTTGGAAAATACACTCTAGCTCCTAGGTGCACATTGGACGGAATCCCTGGATTCGCAGTGGAAACTCACATAGGCTCCCTCGGGAATTAATCACGATGCTCAACAATGTTGGCATCATGCATATTGATCACATTGTGGATCCTAAAAACACCACTCTTTTCCAACAAGCATGGAAGTCTGCACACTGTCTAAATCTTCCACACATCTAGCATCATAGTTGGGATACATACCTCTCGGCTCTTGTTCAATCACACATTAGGATCACAAAGGGTGAGAATGAACTAATTTGGGCACAAGAAAAACATGGGATATATTCACCCAAAGAACGATATCTCTACATCTATGTGGACCATTGCCCTTCAGTAATCGAGCTTTAGTGGAGCCAACCGTGGAAACTAAAGGTACCCCCTAGAACATGATTGTTCATGTAGACAGTGCTCAGGAACAAGGCCTGCACGGGAGATAATCTCATTAAACGAACCTTCCATGGTCCATCTTGGTGTGTTTTCTGCAAAAACAACTCAGAATCCACTGACCACCTCTTCCTATTTTTCCTGATCACTGTGGACCTCTGGATTTCGACCCTCCTCGCCACTCATATCCCTAGCCGATGGCAGGGCACATCTGTAAGGGATGCTTGGCTATCTTGGTAGGCATCGACTACCCCGAACAAAGCTAGAAACCTTCCTCTCCTCATCTTTTGGGCTATCTGGTTAACCCAGAACCAACTCATTTTCTTGAACATCATACCTACTTGGCACACCATCTATGCCCGCATTTTGGCCATCTATCATCTCATACCTGATGACGATGATACACCACCCACTAGGACTATTATACCTGAGGTTATTAACAGAGACTACCCTTCAGCTTATTTTGACGGGTCAGCCCAAGATGGAGGGTGTGGAGGGGGGAGCTATACTCTATCTATATGATAGTCATTTTTTTAAAAATCCAGATGGGGCTGGGAGTGGGTACAAATAATTTTGCAAAGCTCATTACTCTCAGACATCTCCTACAATTTGCCTTAGAAAAACAATGCAGAAACATACACTTTTTTGGAGACTCAAAGATTGTTATCAGCTCGATAAACAATACTTCTTCTTGTCATGCTTATACTCTAAGGCACATTCTGGAAGAGGCACACAGACTTATAGCACTATTTGATCTTTTTGTTTGTCATCATATATGTAGAGAGCGCGACCAAATTTCTGATCAGCTTCCAAGGAAGTTGCAAAGCGGCCTCGATGTACATGGATGATACCAGAACAGAGGGACGGTGAACACTACCAATACTATCATCGACCATACATGGACTTCAGAGCATAATGGACCCGGAGGGGTGTGTCTTTACATGGATTATTTTTTTGCATATTTATGACTACATATATATATATCTCGATTATATTTGTTGTATATAAGGACAGGACAAAAACTGTGCTCCCTGTGTGGAGCATTTTTGAAACTTTGATGTTTATTTTGAAAATTGTTCTCCCTACGCGGAGCCATTGTGAACTCTGATATTTTTTGGATGGGCGAATCACCTCACTCTATAGCATATGTGACACAACATCTACAATATGTAATTTTCTTACTATCAATGAAAATTACAATTTTTCCTTAAGAGAGAAAAAAAAAGATAGTAACAAATACAAAATAAAAATAAAATAATAAAAATACAAACTTTATAAATATATATAAGTTAAAAGAAATCTAAATATAATAACATCAAGACTAAGTGATAAAAAATATGAAAAGAAAAAGGTGAAATAAAATATAAATAATATAATATTATTAAAATTAAACCAAATAAAATATAAATTAAGGATAAAAATAAATAAAAGTTAATTAATATTTTTTTATAAATAAAATAATATTACTAGATAGTAAAATTAAAAATAAGTGAGGTTATCAGATCTCTGTAGGATATTAAGAAGAATTAATGACAAATCTTGGATCAGAAAATATCCCTTCATAGATACCAAAAGCGACTTGAGGAGAAGATGGATGATTTCGAAGGGAGAACGGCTCACATGGAATCACACGTCATGCATGAAGCATTTTAACGCCCTGGAAGAGGAGAACCTGAAAACCCAAATCGAGGTAACATGGCTGGTTAGCTATAATTTAGGAATATTTTTTTCTTTTTGGACATTTTGGTCACTTTGGGCCATTAATCTCCAATCTTCTTGTTTTCTATGGCTATTATCCATGTTTTTCTATTTTTACTTGAGGGACAATAAATCCAGTAGGAGTGAGGTATCAAATATTTTGAAATGGTGCAATCCACGATGTAATCTTCTTATGAATTAATATAAAAGGTTGATTCAAAAAAAAAAAGCCAAGTGAAAATAAAATAAGTAAAGGTTAAAAAAAATGGGGGAAGGAAAAATTGAATTAAGAAGAAGAATGTCTGGAGGAGAGAGTGAGGATCAAATTTCCGTTGATTCTTCAACCATCATCTCTATTAATATTATTGGTGCCTAATTTATCTATTCCAATGGATTCCCCGAACTTCCTAACATCCCCCATTAATGAGGCCATTGAAAACATTAATAACATTGTTGGCCCTATTATGGCCAAATGAGTCAGCATTTGCTTAAAATCTACTTTCTTCGACATTCAAGGTGATATTTATGAGCAGGCCTGTGGAGTTGCAATGGGATCCCCTCTCTCCCCTATTGTGGCAAATATTTTCATGGAGGACTTTGAGACTAAAGCCTTTTTCTTGTCTCTTTTCCACCCTAAGATTTGGAAAAGATATGTTAACAATACCTTTATCATTTGGACCCATAGTCATGAAAAACTTGGAATCTTTAAGCAACTTCTTAATAACCAATATGAATTTATTAAATTCACTATGAAGGTTGAAGTTAATAGCAACATTCCCTTTCTTAATGTCATTATCACTAAGAAGGAGGATGGCTCCATATCCCATCAAGTTTTCTGTAAGAAGACTCACATCGAGCAATATCTCCATGCTAATTCTCGTCATCACCTAGCCCAAAAAATTGGTGTTTTGAACACCCTTGCTAATAGAGCCTTTTGGATTTCTTATTAATGATGATAAAGCTCATCTTTTGGAGGTTTTCATGAAAATGGTTATAGAAATAATCAAGGCGTGAAAGCCTTCCAAAAAGCATCAAAAGGACCTAGAGCTAAGGTTAATTCCATCAATCATATTACCACTATTCATCTTCCTTTTATTCAAGGAACATATGACAAGTTGGCTCATATTCTTAAGAAAAACAATATATCTGTGACCTTTAATCCTCTTAACACTATTCAGTCTTCTCTCAGGTTTGTCAAAGATCAAATTTACCCATCAAATTGACCCCTATGACACTAAAGGGTTTTATATGTTCTCGTGTTCATGTGGGAAGCCTTATATAGGTGAGATAGGTCATTCTATCAGGTGTCGAATTCAAGAGCACGCTACAGACATTATGCATAATCACTCTCGCTCTTCAGCTCTTGTTGAACATTCAGCAAAAACTAAGCTTCATATTTATATTGAGGATGCTTATGTCCTTGCTAAGATTTCTCATTATTACCACAAGAAGTTCAGGGAGGTCAATGAAATAGAGAAACACACTGCCAACAATCTTAATAGACATGATGATTGGAGAATCAGTAAAAATTGGATCCGCTTTCTCCTAGAGACATTCTTCTTCTTAATTCAATTTTTCCTTCCTTTTTTACCTTTAATTATTTTATTTTCTTAACTTATTTTTAATTTTACCATCTAATAATATTATTTTATTTATAAAAATTTTATTTATTAACCTTTATTCATTTTTAGCCTTAATTTATATTTCATTATGCTTAGTTTTATTTATTTTTCATCTTTATATTTTATTTTACCTTCCTTTTCTTCATAATTTTTATCATTTAGTATGGGTCTGATTTATCCCATATAGTTAGATTTCTTTTAATATATATTTATTTAATAAAAAAATCAATTTTATTATTTTATTTGTACTAATTTATTTTTTATTCTTATAGTGTCATTATAACTATCATTTTAATGGATTATATATTTATTATTATTTTTTACCTTTATTAACTATATATATATATATATATATATATATATATATTGTTATTTTTGTCTAATGTTAATTTTCTTTTTACTTTTAACCTAATTAATCCTAGTTTTTATGTAACCACCACTTTTATTATTATTATTTTTTATAGAATTTTAATGAATTATATTTATTCTTAACTATTTTTGACCATTCCTAAATCTTTATATATTGATAATATTTATTAATATTTAATTATTATTTTAACCTTATTTATATTTATTAATATTGTATTATTTATTTGCTCTAACTAATCACATTATTATGACCTTAAAAATAAATAAATAAAAATTTATTATTTTTGTTTAACGACTGTTTTTGTTGACTTTTGACTCAATCTTTCAATTCTTAGATTCCTTTCTCTTCTTTTTATACTTTGTTAGATTAGTTTCCCTTCATCTTTTTGTCCTAATGATGAACCATATTGGTCATCAATCAATATTTTTATGTGATGGATCCAGAAGACAAATATCTAAAAAATTGTACTCACAAAAGCTTTCATTGAGATGTCTTTAACATGTTATGTACATAAATATAGGTACGTAATGTTAACACGCTATAACACATGGATAAAGTAGGCACAAGCTTTAAAACATCTCCAAGATATCATCACAGTATCTCCTAAATGTTTTTTTTTTTTTTTTAGCATGGGTTTCACGAGCACCCTGGTCAGTGAGTGATCGCTACATCCACCGAAAAATCTAGGCGATAGCTGGGCTAAATCGCCCCTCAGCCTACTGGCAAGACCTGACCCCAAGGGCTTCGGGTGGATTCGACCCTGTGACCTCCCGATGGCGAGGCACGGTTTTTGACCAACTGAGCTAACCCTTGGGGCTAGTATCTCCTAAATGTTGAATCTAAGAAAGATATACTTTAAATATTCAAGTAATAATACATAAGATCTACATATGCCATCATAATTATAATTTTGTGACAAAAACCACGTGTTTGTTATCACCCAAATACACTTAAAAGCTTGTTCTATAGGCTAATTACATGGAACTCACTACAATGATATTTGCAATTGCCTAATAAAGTTTCACACGGGACGTCTCTTAAAACTTGAGTGATGGCATTGGTTTTTATTGAATACTTATGAGATACCTACAAATCAATGAAATCAAGGACTTATATAGCCCATAAATGAATTTGTTTATAATTAAGGTATGGTTACTAAGAAAATACCCATATTGGTATTCATTCCTCATAATGGAGGGTTACTTAGCCACCATTGAGGTAAAATCAATCACATAGTTGCCCATCACTGAACCACAATAATTCACATTGTAATTAGTTTCTTGACCATTAGCAATAGTCTATGAATAACAACTTCTTAATGTAAGGATATGATAGAGAAATTAAGCCAAAAAGTAAGAAGAATGTTGTTTCCTCTCACTTTATTTGTTCTTTTCATGCTTTCATACTACACCATTTCCCCTTCAAAGTGGTGTGGAACATGAGGGTGAAACTCCAGAGGGTGCCTCCCCAACCATGCATATTCCCATTGAGACACATTTAAAGATTAAAGCATCTTTTATGGTTAGTTAGTTGCACATTTGGCACAGTTTATTATTTATTTTATCCTTCAAGCTATATGCAGTTAGTTAATTATTACTTTCATTCTTCAACCTATGTGCAAGTAGTTAGGCAATTATATTTTATGCCTATAAAATTTGGCAAAAACTTTGTAAACTTAAAAAAGACTTTGGTTAGATGAATAATTTAAGAAATTCGCTTCAATTTTTTTTCATCTTTGTTTTCTCTAGTGTTTTTCTACATTCAGTTATGCTTTTCAAAGATGAGGTTCATTAAACCTCACCATTTGGTATTAAAGTAATTCACTTCAGTTTATTTCTAATATTCATTGTCCCTCTTAATATTTCAATTATACAGCGAATATAATTGCAATAATCCGATACAAGAGACAATAATATAAAGATGTAAATGACACCCTTGTATTAAGATAATCTAATTAAGGAAGCAATTTTGACTTGCCTATTAAGGTTACCTTAGGGCGGGGTGACCTTTCACCGAGAAGAGCTCCAAATAAAATAATGCAAGGTAAAAATTCCATAGCTTCCTCTCTTTAAATAACACATCAACAATGAAACTTCTAACTAGTGATATGTGTTAGGAAATATTTTTGGAGAAATTACATTAGAGATAATTTATCGACACATTTTGAACCATCTAGTGTGGTTCATCGTCAAGACAAGATTGAGAATCCGATCATGGCACTAGATTAAATAGAGAAACCAATGTAGAGGTCCTTAATATTTTGAATGGGTAAATTAAACAGCTAGTTTTGAAAAAGGATTTTTAGGAATGTTAAAATTGACTCAAGTCAAATTTTGAAAAATTCAAATATTTAGATGAAGAATAAGTTTAAAAAATGATTAAATTATAAATAAATAGGAATAAATTTTAATATATAAAACCAAATATTTATATTGAATTATATTAAAATTTAATATATTATTAAGTTATGGTTAGATATTAAGCCAAATATTTAGATTCAACAATTAAAATATTTGGAATCAAATGCTATATGAAATAATATAAATTAAATTATTTAGATTTAAATATGAAAATATAAGTTCAAGTCAAACTTAAAATAAGGGTCAACACAAAAATTAAAATTAAAATAATCCAATAATAAAATTTAATCATTTATTTATTTTATTTTATTTATTAATTATAATTGGAATTTCTAGTATTCCTTTATTTCATATTTATTTACTATTCATTTTTTTTTATCATATTATTATTAAAAAAATGGATTTAAATAATAAAATTGAGTTGATTCATTATTTTAATTTACATTTTATTTATTTTATTTTTACATGTTCTTATTACTATTTTTAGTTTTATTGTTTAGAATAGTTAAATTTGACCTTATTATTTTTATTTTGTTTATTTATTTATTTATTTTTTCCATTTTCTTATTACTATTTTTCAGTTTTATTGTTTAGAATAATTAAGTTTGACCTTATTATTAGTGACCTTCATTTTGATTAAAATAATAATAATAAAATTAATCTAATTCTTTATTTACAGCTAATTTCTATCTATTAATTTATTTTAATTAAAAAATTGTTATTAATTAATGATAATTCTTTAGTCAAAACAAGTTGTTAGATTCTAATGGCTAGAAAACATCTCTCTTTCCATCTATTACTTTATTTTAATTAAAAAATATTTATTAATTAATGATAATTCTTTAATCAAAACTAGTTGTTATATTCTAATGGCTAGAAAACATCTCTCTTTCCATATATTACTTTATTTTAATAAAATTTGTTTATTAATTAATGATCATTTTTTAATCAAAACTAGTTGTTATGTTCTGGCTAGAAAACATCTCTTATCTATTTAATCTAATACCATGATCTGGTTCTTCATCTTGTCCTGAAGATGAACCACACTATATGGTTCAAAACGCGTCAACTTATAGTTTCTTTATGTGCTTTTTACCAAAATATCTCTCAACATTAATAATAAAATTCTTTGAATAATAAAAAAGAAAGCCTAAAAGTAAAGAATAAAATCAAACAAATTTTTAGTCTAGGTATTAAATAAAAAAAAAAAATTATTGACCAATATATATTATTTTATTTAATTTAATTAATTTATTAAATAAAACATTTAGTAAACCTAATGGCCCAAAAATAAAATAAAAATTATGAAGGAAGGATAGGGACCCAATAATCACTAATATTCCATCCATCATCCATGTTTATATTGCAAGTCTTCCTATCAATCTCAATGGCCTTCCTAAACTTTCGATGAAAAAAAATGATCAACCCTTGCAATGACCCAAGACTGTTCAATGTAGATGTGATGTTTTGTCTTTTCTGGATGCTCCACCAAATCTGAGGAGCGGGTCCTCCCATGTTTTATATCGGTTGCGTGCTCATGGATCCTTTGATTTATCAAACAACCAGTTTCACTAATGTAGGGGTCCCTACAAGAACATGGAATTTCGTAAACACATTTCATGTTCTTAGGATCAACCAAGTCTTTTACAAACCTTAAGGAACTTCGAATGGTGTTCATGGTCCTAAACGTAGAGGGAAACTTATGCTACCTCAAGATTCTAGCAATCTTATTAGTCGTCCCTTGGATAAAAGGAAGATGGACACCTGAAATTCGATCTTTTGGTTCTTTCTTAATTGAAGGACCTTTGTTAGCCCTGAGGAAATCTTTGAGGCCTTGGAACCTATTGTATCCATTATTATTGAACACATTAAGTAGATGGGATTTTTCATCATAAAGTTGGTTTTCGTCAGAAACTCTTAATGCACGAGTAGCTAAAGTGTTGAGAACACCCAACTTTTGAGCCGGGAAATGATGGGACTTAGCTAGGTCTTTTAGAAGAAAATTCATATAGAGAAGTATCTTCATGCTAAGTCCCGTCATTTCCCTGCTCAAAATCTATGTGTTCTCAACAACTTAGCTACTTGCGCATTAAGAGTTTCTGATGAAAACAACCTTTCTGATGAAAAAACCCATCTTCTTAATGTGTTCAATAATAATAGATACAGTAGGTGCCAAGGGTTCAAAGCTTTCCTTAGGGCTAGCAAATTTCCTTCAATTAAGAAAGAACCCAAATATCAAATTTGAGGAGTCCATATTCCTTTTATCCAAGGGATGACTGATAAGATTGCTAGAATCTTGAGTAAGCATAAGGTTCCCTCTACCTTTAGGCCCCATAAAACCATTTGAAGATCTCTAATGTCTGTAAAAGACCCGATTGATCCTAAGAACATAAAACGTGTTTACGAAATTCCATGTTCTTGTGGGACCCCCTACATTAGTGAAACTAGTAGTTCAATAAATCAAAGGATCCATGAGCATGCGGATGACATAAAACATGGGAGGACCTACTCCTCAACTTTGGAAGAGCATGCAGAAAAGACGAAACATCACATCTCCATTGAAGAGGCCGAGGTCATTGCAAGGGTTGATCAATTGTTTCATCGAAAGTTTAGGGAGATCATTGAGATTGATATGAAGCCTTGCAATCTAAACAGGAATGATGGATGGAAGATTAGTGATCATTGGTCACAGCCCTTTCTTCATAAATTTTATTTATTTTTTATTTTTTGGGTCATTCAATTTACTAAAATTTTTATTTAATTTTATTTAATTAATTAAATTAAATTAAATAATATATGTTGGTCAATAACTTTATTTTTTAATTGTTTAATACCTAGACTGGAAATATATTTGATTTTATTCTTAATTTTTAGGCTTTCTTTTTTATTATTCAAATAATTTTATTAAGTTTGACTTGAATTTATTATTTTCATATTTAAATCTAAATAATTTAATTTATATTATTTCATATAGCATTTTATTCCAAATAATTTAATTCTTGAATCTAAATATTTGACTTAATATCTAACCATAACTTAATAATAGATTTAATTTTAATATAATTCAATATAAATATTTGATTTTATATAATAAAATATTATTTTATTAGTTCAATTTTATTCCTATTTATTTATATTTTAATAAAAAAAATTAACTTAGTCTTCATCTAAATATTTGACTTTTTCAAAATTTGACTTGAGTTAATTTTAACATCCTAAAAATCCTTTTTCAAAACTAGTTGTTTAATATACCCGTTAAAAATATTAAGGATCTCTACATTGGTTTCTATATTTAATCTGGTGCCATGATCTAATTCTCCATCTTGTCTTGGCGATGAACCACACTGGATGGTTCGAAACGCGTCGATAAATTATCTCTAATTTGATTTCTCCGAAAAAAATTCTCAACACATAAGATATAGATCATAGAAGCCTAAATTCAATTGTTACTTGTGATATCTTCACTAATCGATACCAACTACCTAGTGGGCCTTATAAAGTAGACCCTTTTCTATTAAATAACTATACATTATTATTCAATGGAATTTATTCAAATAGGATGGTTGCATAAAGAAATTACCTACTCCTAGGTAGCCTAAAGTAGGGAGGTCACAATAGGACCCTAGCATTCCCTCCCCTTCAAAAGTAGCATTTTCCTTAAGGCTAAAGATGAGGAAGTTGTTGAAAAATAATGGCTAGTGTCCATTTGGCATATTTAGATGGTATCCCATTCCATTTTATCAATACTTCCTTGACCATGTGCTAGCACAATTAACACTCTCTAGTAGCCATTACTACTTCTAGTTGAAGCCAAATGGAGCTTCTTCATCAAATTTTGATAAGCTAACTTGAACCTTGCACTTTGATCCTGTGACCTTCTTTAGATAGGAGACATTAAATATTAAATGAATCTTTGAGTGGGATAGAAGATCCAATTTTTATAGCACTTGTCCAATGTGCTCGATCATCTCATAAGATCTATAAAATTTTGGTGTAAATTCCTAGGATGATTTTCCTTTCAGAGATGTATGTTTATAGGGTTGAAGGTGTTAGTTTTTGTAGCATCAGATGTGTTCTGGCCATGAAAAGTTATGGAGAGGCTAGAATACATGAGATCTCTAGAACACAAAAATCATTTTTGGAAATTCCACCTAAAAGTGACTTAATTATATTATTAACCATTTTTTTAATGTTTCCAAGGTCTAAACTCATAAAAACAGGTTAATTAATCAGTATTAATTAATTCAAGGAGAGAATCATCTAGAAAATCACATGGATCGATCCAGAAATGATCCTAGCCATCAATTATGTTTTAATCTTGGTCGTTGGAGCTCCAACAAAGGATTATAAGAGGATATCGATGTGGTGATAGAGAATACATCTCAGAGCACCAGAATTTTGATTTATTGGCAGATTGATTTCCAGAGAAGAAGCAGTTAGTTGTCGGATAAAGCAAGAGATCGAAGCAGTGTGTGAGGGGAAGATACAATGAGGCTGGAGAAAGTAATCCAGATCTAGTGAGTGCATTTGCAGAGAGGAAGAAGAGCCACAGAGAAGATGATGTAGGGACTACGCAATAGCTTCTAGAGGCACATTCAATTTGCTAAGAGGGAAAGACATCTTTAGTTCCAGAGGGCGGGAAGTAGTCCTAGAGTGTTGGAGAATCATTTTCCTAGCTAGCAAAAGGCATAACAACTTCATCAGAGACCAGTCAGAGGCTTGACCTTAAGAAGATTATGTAGTGGAGTGCAGAGCCTAATGTAGAGAGTGAGAGGGCCGAGTTTTCTGAAGGCAGGTTGTGTGGGGGTTTGCCTGTGGGGTGAGGAAATTCCTCACTAGATTTTTGCTAGTATTTTTCTCTGTAGGATTGCCAGATTTTGGCATCTAGTTGTACTCAGAATCTCTCACTGTTGGATAATAATAAAACCCTCATTTGCTGCACCAATTTTCCCAAGTTGGGTTTTTCCGGGGACTTTTGTCCAAACATTTCTGTTGTATTTTACGTGTGTGTGCTAGCATTTCTCAACTTCCAACATTTTATTTTTCTGCATAATTTTATTCGTGAAGGTTGCGGTGTGTTTGTTTCAATATTCGTTGAAGAAAATAAATTTTTAAATTAATTAACAATTAGGATAAATAATACCAGTTGCTACAATAGGATTCTAATGTTGGAATTTACACATGGTATCATAGCACAGTTGACTAGCTAGAGAGCTCAGAGGCAAAAAGAAGGAATTTTGTTTCTCAGTGTGGAAGCAGATCAAAATTCCCTAAGGCAGTGTGATCTTGTTTCCATAAGGTCGAGTTACTTGAGGAAGTTCTATTTTTTTGAGAGACGAGCAGAAAAATTCAATCCTTCCAGATCAAGTGATTCCAGAGGTAGAGGGAGTAGCTCATTCATTTTTTTGGGAATATCTCTAGGTTGACATAGAGGGTTTTGCAGCAGTACATTGAAGTAGAACTAGCATTGGGGCGGAAGAGAGAAGAGCACACACAAAGGGAAAAAATTTCTCAGGGAACTTCTAGTCTCAAGAAGTTCTATTTTCCTTGCAGATCAGCAGTAGTTGTGAGCATATCTTCTCACTCCAAAAGGGAGTTTGAGTAGTAGAGTAGCAGTCAAGTAGAAGGAAAGAGGAATTGTTCAGCAGTTCATTGATATAGCCACAGTTAGCCTTTGTGATCAGGATAGGTTGGATGGAGCTTCCAACTGCGTCATTTGGAAGGCAAGGAAGTCCTCCCTTTTAGATGAATTTGGCCTGAAATCCTACATTGACAATGTAGTGGCGGTACCTCAAGATGCAGATCAACAGAAGGAATATAAGAAGGAAATGGCGCAGACGAAGCATTTGATCCCAGATGGAGTCCAGGATCACACAGTCTCACATATATCTGAAAAAGAGACTACCAAACAGATGTGGGATGCCCTCTCCACGTTATACCATGGTACTTCCGAGCAACTAAAGATGTACCTAGAGTAGAAGTTGAGACTCATTTGGACACAGAAAGGGTAAGGATAGACCCCTACCTTACCAGAATTCAGGAGGTTTGAGACCTGTTGTCAGTTGTTGGAGTAGCACCTCAACCCATGGAGCTAGTAATATTGACACTCAATAGTATCTCAGAGGACTAGTAGGTCTTTTCCCAAAGCATATTGGATAGAGATAAGTTACCATAATGGGACATGTTGTGGGCTGACCTACAATAGGAGGAATTGAGACAAGTTATTCTAAAGAGCTCCATCAATGGTTGCAGTAGCAGCGGATCGAAGGTGGTAAAGGAGAAGGATAATGTGGCCCTCGCATATAAGGGTCCCAGTCAGGGGTGGGGAGTAGGGGAAGAAGAAGAAGGACCTATCAACGATCAAGTGCTTTAGGTGTGGTGAGATCGGTCACTACAGTACCCAGTGTACTCTTAGGAAGAAGGACAAGAAGGAGAAGTAGGACTAGTAGGCAGCGTTATCAGATATTGATAGGCTTTCCTCCAATATGGAGGAAGACTTTGCTATTTTGGCTGATATACCTCCTGGAGTGAGATGGGATGACTTGGTGTTGTAGCCCCAAAGCACTACAAATGGGCAGGATCCTTGAGGAATCCACCTCCTAGATCAATACCTTGCTACGAGGTCCCACAATATTCAGTAGCAGGATGGATCAGTGATAGTTGATGAAGTCATATGCCTCAGTGATAGTTGTAGAGACTAGTAGCAGTCAGATGTTGAGGAGCATAGTGCAATGTTGACAACAGAGAAAGTGGATCAGTAGCAGAGTCAGCAGCAATGCAGATACTTCAGTGACACTGAAAATTCTATTAGCAGTCAGAGTCTCGGCATACAGATGCATCATACTGAACATAATTTATTGATATTTTGGATGTTTTTTAGTTGCATATGTTGCAGTAATAGAAGCAACAAAGTTGCAATGCAAATGCAGTGTTGGAATTCGTTCAGCAGGGTCAGCAGTAACACAGATGCAGTGCATATTAGAGTTGCGCAATATTTGGTGGGCAGTAGCGGCCATACATTGTCAGTGTGACAAGAGATGATGTAGAGATAGGTTGTGGAATCATGTGCAACACTAGAACACATTCCTCGCTAAGAGGGAGTGTTAGTTTTTGTAGCACCGGATATGTTCTAGCCACAAAATTTTGTGGAGAGACTGGAATACATGAGATCACCAAAACCCATAAATAGTTTCTGGAAATTCCACCTAGAAGTAACTTAATTAGATTATTAACCAATTTTTTAATGTTTCCTAAGTATAAATGTAGGAAAAGAGGTTAATTAATCGGTATTAATTAAGTCAAGGTGAGAATCATCTAGAAACTCACTCGGATAGATCCAGAAATGATCTTATCCATCGATTATGTTTTAGTCTTGGTCGTTGGAGCTACAAGAGAAGATTATAAGAGGAGATTGATGTGGTGATGGAGAATACATCTAAGAGCACCAGAAGTTCAATTTCTTAGCAAATCGATTCCCAGAGTAGTAGCAGTCAGTTGTCGAAGAAAGCCAGAGATAGAAGCAGTGTGTGAGGGGTAGAGACAGTGAAGCTAGAGGAAGTATTCTAGATCCAGTGAGTGCATTTGCAGAGAGGCATAAGATCCATAAAGAATCTGACGCAAGGACTACACATTAGCTTCTAGAGGCATGTTCAATTTTCTGAGAGGGAAAGTCGTCTTCAGTTCTAGAGGTCAGGGAGGAGTCCTAGAGTGCCAGAGAAGCAACTTTCCAACTAGCAGAAGGTAGAACAACTTCATCAAAGACCAGTTAGAGGCTTGACATCAAGCAGATTGTGCAATGTAGCGCAGAGGCTGATGTAGAGGGCGAGAGGACCGAGTTTTATGAAGGCAAGTTGTGTCGGGTTTTTCATGTGGGGTGTGGAAATTCCTCACTATATGTTTTCCTGTATTTTTCTCAGTAGGATTGCCAGGTTTTAGCATCCATTTGTACTCAGAATTTCTCACTGCTGCATAATAGTAAAACCCTCAATTGTTGCACCCGTTTTCCCAAGTTGGGTTTTTCCAGGAAATTTTGTCCAAAAATAATTATGTTATATTTTATGGGTGTGTGCTAGCATTTCTCAGCTTCCAATGTTTTATTTTTCCACATAATTTTATTTTTGAAGGTTGCAGTGTGTTTTTTTCGATATTTTTTGTAGCAAATAAATTGTTAAATTAATTAACAATTAGGAGAAATAATACTAGTTGTTGCAATAGGATTCCAGTGTTGGAATTTATGTAGAGGTGGAGAAACACATAATCCCATATCATAAAATAATGTTCATCATAATGTTGTTCCACTTGTTACTTCATTCTACTTTGATCCATAGCCAAATTATCTTATAGTATGTAGAGAATGGCTTCTTTAATGTGGACTATGTGATCCATTACTTGAACCTTGGAAGTGTCTAGTAAATATAAAATGATTGATAATGGTTTTTGTCTATAAATAGCTTCATATGGGGTCATTTTTGTAGCTCCATGATAAGAGGTATTGTACCATCATTTTATAATGAGAATCCATTATGCCCATTGGTGTTGTTTTTTCGAGCCAAAGAATGTCAAATATGTTTCTAAGAACTTGTTGACTAATTTATTCAACCATGTAGTTGGGTTGACATGCAATGATTATTTTTAAATAGGTGTCATGTAATTTAAACAACTCCTTGAATTTTTTTCTAGTGAAGATAATGGCCTGATATAAGGTAATGGAAGTGGGCATGCTATGTTACCTTAAAATATAATCAAGAAAGTCCTAGGAGACTAAGGAGGTAGTAAATGCATGTGATAAGGCACAAAAATGAGCATATTTTGGAGAGATGAATGACTACTACCATGATTACAACAAAAAAATCTTGCCCTCAAAGATTTGGATTTAAAATCCATAATGATGGAAACCCATATATGTGATGTGATATAGAGTGGTTGTAATGCCCTAGATATATTTATTGTCTTCCCCTTGTTTCTTTAGCAAGTGTCACAAATTTCCACAAAACCATGGATGTTTGTTTTCATGCCCTCCCAAAAGAAAAAACACTTAGTTCATTCATATGTTTTATGAAATCCTGAGTGACCTATCATAGGTGGTAAATGAAATTCTAATATTTTTTGTTTTAAGGAAAAAAAACATTACTAGATTAATGCACCTCTTATACCACAATGTATCTAAATACCATGTATACCCGTCATGAGGGTTGGGATATTCCTAAAATTTATGTATGAGTTGAATGATAGTGTCATTTTCCAATGCTAACCATTTTTTATGAGCTTCCTCAAGGTAACATAGAATGAGTAAAGATAAACAAGTAGGGATCTATCCTTGTCAAATTTCCACGATAAAACATTAGTTACCAAATTTTCATTACACTTCTTATAGATAATCTCATATCATTCCATAGTGACTTTGTGACCCACTTATGCTACTCCAATGAGGATAACCTTTGTTTCAGAAAGTACTTTATATTATGATGGTGTTGTAGTTGCTACAACCCCCCTCCAAAAAAATTCCCATACTTTGATTTTGGAGCCTCCCTTTGGTCATGAAAATTTTCGTTTTAGGATACCAAGACCACCCCTAGTCTTATTTTCCCGAGTGTCAAGTTTTCTTCTTAGATTCCTAAGTGTCGTAACTTCTTACTACTCCATGCCTAGCATGTGATATCATAACTATGCATTCCCTTAAACAACTACTGGGCACTTCATGATGACCGTTGGTCCCTATCGATAATAACTATCCAACTTCTAAAGATAGAAAAATCACACTTTTCAAAGACAAGCTTAGGCATGCCCTGATGACACTCATTGCAAGCCTTGATCTGAGGGGTTGCACAGTTCCTTATGTTATTTAACTGTGCAACTCCTTGTGGAAGCAGATTGTGCACTCCCTTGTGGTGCTGAAATGCACACTTCAATGACACAACCAATTGTGCAGTCTCTTCTGCCAGTGAATTGTGCAGTTCCTGGAGATAGAAAACTACACATTCCTTGAAAATAGGAAGTATGCACTTCCCGTTGATATTCCATGGGAACTTCTAGATGGAAATATGGCATGCTTTTCTAGGTTGTTATCTTTACATGTGTTAATTAACTAAGTTTAGCTCCTTGATTTTAAGAATGCACATTCAAAACCCTAACCCTAACATTATGAGTGATCACCAATATAACAAGCCATCCTAGAGCTCATTATCACACTCATCTTTGGAGCTCTATCTATTCTCATAAGCACAAGGAGCTTTTAGTTTCAATTGTGCTGTGTTTCTGGGTAAGCTTCCTAATTATCGCTTTTTGTTTCTTTTGCTTTCGCTTTTGTTGCTTTTGCTTTCGTAAGTGTCATTTTTTTCCTACTTTTCACATAAATAGTGTTGATTTTATTATTATTAGCTTATGCATGTGTCATTTTACCTATTCATGCTTCTTTTCTAATGTCATTTCGCATTCCATGTCATTTCTAATGTCAGTAATCATTGTTGTTGAGTATATCAACGCATGTTTGTCTTCTTACTCTCATTTTTCTTCTCGCTCAATGTGAATTCATACTTGGTCAAATCTCGAGTTGATCCATGTCCTTGCTTCACCTTTCTCCCTTTAGTTTGTAGATCTCTAGTTTTTCCTCTTATCAGAAAATAATTGTGCAATTCCTAGAGCCTCCCTCTCTCTTCAATTGCACATTGTGTAATTCTAGTCAACAAATGGATCCCTCTTGCCTACTATGATTGCAAACTATTCAATCATTGGCCCTAGATGCGCACTTCACATTCTCATCCAATAGTGAGGCCCCTCCTTTCCCACTGTCAACGCAAACTACGCACTGAAGGAGCCTCCCTCTCTCACAAATTGTGCATTGTGCAATCATAGCCCATAGTATCTCTCTCTTGTTAACTCATCCTATGCAATCCCCTCTCTTAGTCGCTACACACTATGAATTTCTATGACCAGTGAGTCACTTTTCCTCTATGTTTCTCAAACATTGAGAAACTTTATGTCTTAGTGGATATCTTTTCCTTGCAATTGATTGATAAATTAACTGATCTTTTGTGGAACTAAATTATTGTTGCAATGAGTGCATCTATTTTTCCAGCTATTGCAAACATAGATCATGTCAGTATTTCATCATCCTCCAACACCATGCCTCCAACTACGAAAAAGGAGCATCAAAGTACGTTACAAATAGAAGTACTGAGGATGGCATGGGAATTACTTTGAGATAAGTGCCCATCATGACAGATACCCAATAGCTGATTGATAAATATTCTATTATTACATGATTGACCATCAAATATGTCTTCCAAACAAAGGATTTCTCGAAGGATCTATAAGATAGGGAAGTTTATGACAATGTTAATAAATTAAAGTTCTACAAATTTTCTTGCAAGGATCTTGTGTTACCATGTGTTGATGTAATCAGACGGATACTACAGGGTCTAGACACTAAGAACATGGTGCTTAACAGTGTTAGTGGGAAACAAAATAATAAGAAGGCACCTTTGCCTCCCTTTCCTCTACAAGTGGGGTCTTATGAGCTCAAGATATTGAAGGTTGCAGAAAGAGAACCTAAAAATCTATTATGTGTTAATTTTCATGATATGGGTTTTCACAAATATGATCCCAGAGGCCTATGTAAAAAACATTGTTCCAAGTTTCATTTTTCTTATCCATATAGTTCTAATTTTCGGGAAGAAGAGGAAAATATAAAGAATTGGTACAATGCTTCCCGAGCACATGCGTCAGGTTATGAGGTAGGAGCTTCCAATAAGTCTCAAGCATGATGTTGCTCAGGAAGGGAATCAACAAGAAGTGCCCACTCAAGTCTGAATTTCCAATCCCAAGAGGAAATTCATGCACAATCATAAAGTGGAGAGGAGTCAGAATTTTAAGGCATATCCTACAATTTCTAAAGGGGTCATTGAAGCATAAAAGAGGAGAAAGGAGTTTGACGAATCAAGGAAGAAGCAACAGGAAGAAGAATAGAAACAAGAGGAGGATCAGAAGCAGAAAGAATAAAATGAAAAGAAGGAAAGAGAATACATGCAGAAAAGACAAGAAGAGCTAAGAAAGAAGGAATAAGAAGAAACTAGAAAGAAACAGCAAGAGGAAATATTGCAGAAACAGCTAGAAGAAGAAGAATGGTAGAAGCAGCTAAAAGAAGAAGAAAGTAAGAGGAAGTAATATGAATAGCTTGCAAGAGAAATAGAGGAAGAAATATATGCCTAGGACATAGATTCTTAACAGGAGGAGGATGGCCAAGAGGAAAACATTGTTCCTATTACAAAACTGACTAGTTATTGTCCTCCACCTCCTCTTACTAGTGGCCACATCCTATTTAGTGAGATGGGAATATCTCCTCCACAAGATGAAATGGTCATGGATATTTCCAATATTACCTTTGATCAGTTGAATAACATAATAGTGAAAGAAATATGGAAGTAATTTCCAAATGACCTTGCTCATCTTGTTTCTATCCACATAGAGAGGGTAATTGTGCCAAATACTAGGAAGTATCTGAGAACAGTTGCAATAGTAAATGTAGCCTTTGCAGAAGCTATGAATGTAAACAATGATATCTTGATGAAAGAAAATGAGAAATTAGCAAAAGAGTTGGCTTCTATAAGGAAACAAATCAATCATCTCCTCACTGAGAATCAGAGATTGTCTTCTGCTAGTTCTAACATGAAGGAGCTACAAGCAACAATATTTGAGTAAATTTAGTCATTGGGAGACATTGTGTTACAACTATATGAGGAAATGATCACTCTTCACAAGCAAGTAGTTACCTTGCATGCAATACAAAAGTACTCGCAAGAGAATGTGAAAGTTTTAAAGATAGTTTATGCAGTCATGGATGTGATCCAAGAACGAGGCACTAAGTATAGAGATGCACCATCAGAGTTGGTCAGGAAGACAAGGTAGAATGTTGATTTAGAGTGATATGAGGTCAAAATGCTTATATAGGGTAATAAACAGTTCAACACTTATGTGGCCAACACCATATTTTCCTACTCATGATTGTATCATAAATTGGACTCCTTGGAATGAGTACATAAGATACCTTCCACTGGAGCATTCACAAAAGCAAAGGGGAGAATGTTTTTCAAGAAGGATATCAAAGAATTATTGAGAAAATTGAGACAAGTGACCACTAAGGATGATTTAGAGATAACAATAGCCAATTTTCTACAATTTGTAGTGAGACCTATCAAGTTGAATATGAAATTGTTCTTATCGTGGAACAATATTCAAAATTGTTCCAAAACCATTTATCTGGATGCAATGGAGGGAGGAGTTAGATATAATATATATCTTCCATCAAAGGTTGAAAATATAGTAGAAGAGTACAAGGCTTGGTACCAATATGTCACATCACAACTACATGTAGAGGTTGTTGAGCTACAATTTCCTCAAGCTCAAGCATGATGTATTATTTTTGTCTTATTCGGCTCTAGAAATATTTTTGTCTTATGTAATTTTGTATTTTAAAAACAATAATAAATGTAAGTGTAAGTGGAATTCCAAGAGTCACATAGGGAATATGAAGAGCCATTAGGAAGAATAAGGACAAAAAAAGCTCAAGAGTCATGAGGGAGCTCAAAGGTCAGAAGGGGAGGTTAAAGGCCGCCTCATTTGTTATAAATAAACCCTCATAACTCAATAAAATGGCTTGAAACTTAGAATTGGGAGCCTTGGCTTCTCTAGCTTAGCATAGGAGTGAATATAATTCTTTGGAGAAGCAAGTGGTAGCTTCATGTTCCACTATTGGAGCTAGTGTTATATCATTGTATTGTGTACTTGGAACTTTCACCTAATCATCAAAATCTCTCAGAGCTAGCACACTTTCATGCATGTATCATGGATATTGTAAGACTATCTTTAATGTTTACAGTATATGTTGTTTTATACATTCTAAGGTAAATGAACTATTTCATTAGCTTTAGTATATATCTTATTGAATGTGTGTTGTATTTTCTTTCATGATCATTATTATCTTGTGAACTATTTTCCAGGTTAACTAATGATTTTTTCATATGTGTGCATGTCTCTTTTAGAATAGTACTACTACTTTTATTCTAGAGGCTTACTCTCTTCTCTCCCTATGTGAAAGGAACTCTTATGAATTTCAATTGACATTCCACAAATTTTACTCACTTGTTCTCCTCAAATTTATGTGCATGCCCTCTTATGTTGTTTATTCTATCCAAGTCACACCTTTAAGATCACAATTATGGTGGTCAGGTTTATTTCCTAGATGGGGCTCCTACTCCAAATGGTGTGAGGTCTCACTGGGACTTCATATTGGGGAGACCCCTCCCTATTTTCAACATCCAGCACTATCAATAGGATTTGGCACCAGAAGGAAGGAAAATGACAAGCTGACCCTGTGAAGTATGGTTTCAATCTTTCATCTCGAATGGCTTCCTCCCAAATCATAATCCCAAGATGTTTTTCTAATACTACAAATCTAAAAAATTTCGCACGAATAATTCATAACTTGTCAAATTTAATGTTTAATGGAGAGGGTGAAACAACCATTCTTGAGCACACCCTTATTTTTCTTGAATTTTATGATTCTTTTGAAGTTAATTATGAGGATGTTGCTTGCAATTTGTCTATCCTCACTTTTGAATGCCATGTTAAATAGTGGTGTCATACATTTCCGACCACTTCCATTCATTCTTTGGAACAACTTGTCATGGAGATTCATCAAACTTTTGACATGTATGATTATTAGAGTGTATATAAGAAGATTAGTTGACTTATAATGAAATATGATGAATCCTTTGAATATTTTCTTGATCATTTTCTTCCCTTTTGTTATGATTTTTCTGAGGAAGGCATGGATTGGGATTTTATGAATGAAAATTTTCAATATTTAGCATGGATTTCTTTAGAACCTATTGAATCTGAATCTCTTACAAGTATCCCAACTTTTCTTGGTCAGGGAGCACTTAAAATTTCAAAGGAAGAATGTCAGGCCAGGTAGTAACTCCACGAAAATAATTAATATTATTCCTTCAGGTAGGTCTTTATTATATACATGAGGGAGACTGTTCACTTCATCTCCCGATGACTGTTCATATTTCTTATTATTTATTTACATCAATTGTATTTATTCACCCAATCCTGATGATTAGGTGTCAACATTCCCCCCTTAATCTGAAGGGATGTTGGTGAGTCCAAGCATCATTCTAAATCGTTTAAGCTTTTCTCTTCCAAGTGCTTTGGTGAAGATGTCTGCAATTTTCTCATTAGTGGAACAATGATGGAGATGGATTGTCTTGGCCTCAACATGATGTTGGATCAGATGATATTTAGTATTGATGTGCTTCGTTTGATCATGGAACTTTGGGTTCTTGGCCAACTTTATTGCAGAGGTATTGTCAATCATGAGTGGACTTGATTGTACTTGTTTTACCTACAAATCTTCAAGAATTTTCCTGAGCCACACAATTTCTTTTGTTGCCTCAGTTGCTACCACGTATTCTGCTTCTGTTGTGGAATCTGCTAGAACTGATTATTTGTGTGATCTCCATGAGACAACTCCTGATCCAAGACTCATAGCATATCCTAAAGTAGATACCCCAGTTTCTTTGTCTCCATCGAAGTCTGAATCAGAGTATCCAATCAAAATGAAGTCATCCACCTGTGTATACTTGATTCCAAAGTCTTGAGTTCCCTTCAAGTACCTTAGAACTCTTTTTGCAGCAAACCAATGTCCCTCACAAGGCTTTTGCATAAACCTGGAGAGGATTCCAATAGCAAACGAAATGTCTGGTCTGGTAGTAGTTATGTAGTTCAAACTTCCTACAAGCTGTCTATACTTTGTTGCATCCTCAAATTCTTTTCCTTCAATAAATGTGAGCTTTAAGTTTTGTTCCATTGGAGTAGTAAGAGGATTGCATCTGTCATTCCAAACCTGTTCAATAGATCTCCAATGTATTTCTTTTGATAAAGAAATATGGACTTTGGATGTTGGGTTACTTCAATACCAAGATAGTAATGAACATAGCCCAAATCAGTCAAAACTTTTCCCCAATTCCTTATTTATGGATGCAATGTATCTTTCATTGTTCCCTGTCATCAAAATATCATCTACATATACCACAAGTTATACAACTTTTTTGCCAACTTTCTTGACAAATAAAGTTGCATCATCAAGATCATAATGTTTGAAATTGAGTTTTAGAAGATGCTCATGTAGTTTTTCATACCAGGCTCGCAGTGCTTATTTAAGGCCATACAAGGACTTCACAAGTTTGCATACTTTATGTTCATGTCCTTTCATAGCAAATCCTTCAGGCTGAGACATAAAAACATTCTCTTTTAGATCTGCATTCAAGAAAGCAGTTTTTACATCCATTTGATGGACTTTCCAACCGTTCTGAGCTGCCAGGGCAAAGAGTGTCTAGATGGTAGCCCATTTTGTTGTGGGGAAAAAGTCTCCTCATAATCGACCCCTTCCTTCTATGCAAAACCTTTTGCCACAAGTATAGCTTTGCACTTTTCAAGTGAGCCATCAGCTTTATACTTGTTCTTGTAGACCCACTCGCAGCCAATTGGTTTGGTTCCTAATGGAGGATCAACCAGCTTCCAAGTGCCATTCTTTATGAGGGCATCATACTCCTTTTGCATCGCTTCTTTCCATTCATCATGAGAAGCAGCTTCTTTGAAGGAAGTTGGTTCAAAATCTGTAGAAAAATTCAATTCACAATCATAAGAAACATCCATATCAACAGGTGAATTAGAGTCATCTACATCACCTCCATTTTGCCCGTTTGAATTTCTAGTTCCTTTCTTTCCAACCTCATCAAGATGAACACTTTCAAGTGTCTTTGTCAGCCACTTTGGGGGACCTTTCTCAGATGGTCCAGGCTGCTCCGTTGATTGGGTTGGGACTGAATCAAGATTAAGTCTCCCAATTCTATCAATCATATCACTTAAAGCATCATCCGTTGTTGGAGTTTCATGCAGGGGAGAGTGTTCTTTGGAAGAAGATTACACATGTTGATCTAGTATAGGAATCCCCCCTTCAAGATGTGGAATCTGATTATCAAATTCTTGAAATGATTTTGCTTTTGTGAATCTATCCAAGTGATCAAGTTGCTGCTCAACAACATTGTCAGTTTTGGATGATTCAAGGAAAATTACATCTCTATATACAACAAACTTTTTATTTACTTCATCATAGAGACGATATGCTTTGGAGTTGTTTGAATACCCTAGGAAGATACATTTACGACTTCTAGCACCAAGTTTGTTTCTATGTACCTTTGGTATCAAGGCACAACAGGTGGAACCAAAGACTCTAAGATGCTTTACCAAAGGAACATGTCCATACCACATTTCATATGGAGTCTTGTTTCTAATAGCATTAGATGGACATCGATTCTTTATATATGCAGCACATAGAACAGCATCAACCCAAAACATTATCTTCACATTTTTGAAGAAGAGCATGGATCGTACCATATTTAATATTGTCCTATTCATTCTTTCAGCTACACCATTCTGTTGGGGATTATAAGGCACAGTTTTTTGATGTTTGATCCCATGTTGGAAAAGATAGTTTTCAAATTCATTTGATGTGTATTATTTTCCATTATCAGTGCGAATAGACCCAATATGAGATTGTGCATCATTTTCAATCCATTTATTAAAGTTCTTGAATGTTTGAAAAGCATCAGATTTGTTCTTCAATAAATAAACCCAACACATTCTGGTGTAGTCATCAATAAATGTCATCATATATTTGTTTCCATTTGCAGAAGGAACAGGCATTGGACCACATAAATCTAAATGAATGAGTTCAAGTTTTCTATGTTCTCTTGAATGTGAATCCTGAAAAGATTGCTTGCTATGCTTTCCTAGAATGCAAGCATCACATTGCTTAAGTTCCCTAAGAATTGTAGGCAAACCAGCAACACCATTTTTCTTCAACAAGTGGAGGCTGTCATAGTTCAAATGTCCAAATCTAGCATGCCATAATAAACTTGATGGAAGTGTACCTTCTTCATAATGAGAATTGTATGAGAAATGTTGTGCACAAGCAGAGGTAACTTGTAGCTTGAGAAGCCTTTCTTCTTATATTCCCCTCATGACAAGTGAGTGGTCAGATGCTTTTCTCACCTCAAGCTTGCCATCAAACATATGAATGGAGTGACCTTGCTAGCAGATGTGGACCAAGGACAGCAAGTTTCTCTTCATCTATGGGAGATATAGAACATGATGCAGAAGAAAGTCAGGAAGACCAAGAAATTTAAGCCTGATTGTGCCAAGCCCTAATGGCTTGATTTTTTGTTGGTCTGCAAATTACACTGATCCATCAACATTGTCAATAAATTCTTCAAAAAAATCTTTTCTATGAGTCATGTGGCAAGTTGCTCCTGAATCAAGCAACCAATCATTTTTCCAAGAAGCAAGTGAAGCATTAAATAAATCTTCATTTACTCCAATATTACATTGTGCCACAACATAGCGAGCGGTTTCAAGTGCTTTACCTTTGTCTGTATCATCAGTTTTACCTTTGGGTTGATTTCTTTGCTGCTCAATTTTGTCCCAAGGTAACTTTCATGTAGAGGCATCATCTGATCCATTTCTTTTGAAGCGTATGCAGTGCAAATCTGTTTTTTCTCCTTGAGAGTGTCTACCCCCCCTGCCTCTGAAATCTCTTCCACCTCTTCCTCTGGAAGAATCTTGAGCAAGATTATTCTCTCTATGTGCAAGAAGAGTTGTCTTCTTTTCCAAACCCTTCTCTTTTTCAACAAAATTCTCCATTATAAAATTTGAACTGAGCCCAAAAAATAATTACAATAGTCGTAGCAAAACACTAATAGTAATTTGCTATGTCTTTACAAAATGGAATCAACTACTCAATATTCATAGATAATGCAATATATATTCCACATAATATAATACCATGGCATGTTATCCACGTCATATATAATGCAATTAGAGGGACTAACCAGCGCAGAGAATCCCAATTTGTGGATTGAAACCAAGGTTTGATGGCATTTTTTTTTCAATATCAAATATAGCGCATGCATTTAGCACAAAAAGATAGTGTTAACTAGCCTACGATATTTGTAATCCAACAGTTCACCATTTTTCTTCAAGACGGGTCAGACTAGCGCATCATAAGAAGAACTCCACACTTCATGAGAAGAATTCAATACAGAAATTATGAATCCAACATTAATTCATATCGTGGATTGAGCATGTGACCTCCAAGTTGCCATCAAAGCGTATTCACCATTGCACCACACAGTTAATTCATATTGTGGATTGAACACGCGACCTCCGAGTTGCCATCAAAGCGTATTCACCATAAAATTCGATAGCAAGCAATATTCTAGTCACATAAAATTCGCCAGCAACTTAAATACAACAGACTAATATATATGGGCAGCGTTCAACATATGAGTGGACAAAACTGTGTAATATGTAATACCAGCAATATCAAGTGTAAATGGCAGTAAAGATAAACATTGGTAATGGCGGTTTTACGTATTACAACCCAGCAACATCATAAACAAAACATTGTTTCCTCCTACGCAGAGCGTATTCATACCAGATAGTTT
Organism: Pinus tabuliformis; assembly: GCA_031772625.1. Classification (NCBI taxonomy): domain Eukaryota; kingdom Viridiplantae; phylum Streptophyta; class Pinopsida; order Pinales; family Pinaceae; genus Pinus; species Pinus tabuliformis. Next base: position 841,707,127 of record CM062816.1, read on the forward strand.
GGTCACACAACAGAAGCTTGGATAAGTCAGCAATGGCGCCACATATCAGTGGTATACAACATGAGACCATAGCATTCACAACGTTTCATGCCACAGAGCAAATGTTCTAAAAATGACAGTGGTATCGAATTTTCTAAAAGCAAACAGTTTCACAACGTATTGCTTGAATGCTTCGAACAAGTCGCCAAGTGTGGTATGAAACAAGTGGTCCTCCACACAACCGCACATATGGTGGTCTTATTGGAGCAGCGCCCTCATGTTTCATGCAGGTATGGTGTGCAACACTCCCTCAAACTTCAATAGCACACTCTCTCATCTGTGTTCCTTCACGCTGATACCTAGACTATGGCACGAGTTTGAAAATCAAGGGCGGTAGACTATACAGAGGTGGGCGCAGGATTTCAGCCAAGTACATTCAATCATGTGGAGAACGCCTTTTCCAAAACCGCCCTCTACACTGGAACATTGTTGCCAGGTCAGAGGTGTCAGTTCTGAAATATGGGCTGAACATGGAGTTACAAGGGCAGGAGTACTAAAATTAGGACTAGCTCTGATACCATGTCAGGCCAGGTAGTAACTCCACAAAAATAATTAATATTATTCCTTCAGGTAGGTATTTATTATATACATGAGGGAGACTGTTCACTTCATCTCCCGATGACTGTTCATATTTCTTATTATTTATTTACATCAATTGTATTTATTCACCCAATCCTGATGGTTAGGTGTCAACAAAGAATCTAATCACTCTAGTGTTTACTCTCCCTCTCTTATTTCTTTATCAAATGTAGAAGTCCCATGCACCATTGTTGAGGTTGGAAAATTTGGAGATCAGATTATTGATCCATCTATCCCATGTCCATATTCCCCTCATAATCAAAATTTGAATGTGTGTTTGATAAATCTTGAATCTGATTTGATTAATGGCATTTATTCTTCAAGATACACCTCTTCCTATCCATATTCTATCTCTTATGATCCTCTTTGTCTTGTTCCACCTAGTCAACTTGTTCTAAAAGTTTCACTTGAATTTTATGATGATCGACTACAAGGTGATGATGTTGTTAAAGTAAAGGAACAAAAGGCTCATGATATCTTTTATGATGATTATGTGTGGGCTTCATATTGTGAACAAGAATCAATCATTATAGATGATCTTTCATCTGAGTATTATTTTCCCTCTTCACCTTTAACACATTATTCATCATTTCTTGATATGTTTAATGAATCTACTACACGAGTTTTTCCTTTAAATGATTTTGTTCCTTATATTACTGGTCTTAATCACAATCAAGAATGGTGTGGTGTTGAATTTCAAGGGTGGAACTCAATGTTCATAATTTGTTCTATTCCTCATCTCTAATATATGAAGAAGAAATGTTTATAACTCCCTGCGCTCAAGAAAATACTTCATTTGATCCATCCAAACATGAAGAGTCCCTAAACTTGAATGTGAAATCTGATCTAGCTAGTGGCATTCCTAATGTGTTCAGTGATACATATAGTGCTGATTTTTCCTATTCATGAGTTGATATTTCCAAGCCACCAGTATTTGATGGTTCATCATTTGATAGTTTGGAAACTTGCCAAGAATTCAAGGAAATTCAATCCTTGCCGATGGTTATGTCAAGATCTCACGATATGGCAATATTCTTGAACAAGGTCAGATAAAAATCCTTTCATGAGATAATCTTCATGATTCAACTGAAATTGGTGAAAATGTATCTTTATTTCAATTCCAAGATTCTTCACTTAGTTTTTTTCCATATCATGATCTGATTATCGAATGGTTAGAATAATCTTACTTGGAAAGCCCTTTTTCTAGTAATAAGCTTATATCTTTCTTGATGTTTGTAGGATTGAAGGTATGAATTAATGTACTTTCATAAGAAGTTATCAATAGTTGTGTGACAATCAAGACACAATGGTAGATTGTTTAGCTCAAGCTTTCTTGTCATATTTCTCTGTTAACATGCTTGGCCTTCAAGTCTTAGAGTGAGTTTTATCAGTTTATCTTCCCTCTCCTACACTTTTCTTGACAATGATTCTTATTGTTCCTACCTGTGTCTTTGCATGTAAGGAACCGCTTTGATGGTTACATTGGAAATTTCACTGTACACAATCTTGGCCTCCTTTTGTTAGGTTAAGAGTAGGTTTAGTATAGTTTTATTTCTTGCTTTATTTTTATCGTGATTTCTTTCATTTGTCTTTTCCTTTTTCACTTTCCTTTTAAATTTGTTTATAATAAATTGTGTGTGAAATTTGTGTTGTTTGGTTTTGAATAAGTGTGGCAAAGTTCAACAAGACACTATAAAACTATCACTGCTTGGTAAATTGTCAATCCCCTTCTTTGTTTGGTTCTAATATCCTTTATTGTCCATGATGCTTAGATGGAAAATATGTTTCTTTCTCAATGAATTCCTTGGTAGATCTATGTTGCTCATATATATAATAGGATCTTCTTTCTTGGGTCGGCCTTTTATATTTGTTTGGCTTTAACATGTCAACCCATTCGAGTAGAGAAGAGAAAGGAGGAAACTTATGTGAGCTAACTTAATTCATAGGTATATACTTAAGAGTGTCTGTAAAACTAGAAATAACCTCCCTTCCTCATTAAATAAGTCGAGATCCCTCTTCTTCCCATGGAAATATAAATGCCAATAAAATTCCATGAGCATAAAGCTATAAAATAAATAATAGATGAAAGAAGAGAAAAGATTCCTACATAGAGAGGTAAAGAAAGCAACTTCGTCGAGGTATTGAACAAGCTCGTCGACGGTGAAGCAATGCTTTTGATTCCTTGAAGTGACTTCTTCAGGGTACTAAACAATCTTGTTGGTAGTGAAACAACACCAAATATGAAATTAAAACTATGACATCTCATACTCACCCTTTTACATTTTCCTAACCCCTAATCAAAACAACTAAAGTTTGATTATTTCTATGAATTTTTTAAGCTGACGAAAGGGAGGGAAGATACTACATCTGTAATCGAGATAAGTAAAGAAACTAACGTAATCTATAGGATGAAACAATACTTCCCGAAATTTAGGCTCAGTGTGCAAAGTTAGACCCAAATAGAGAAGTTGGAGTTCTTCTAATGTATCGCCAAGTGTTGTAGCTACAACAACCCCCCTCCAAAAATTTTCCCATACTTTGATTTTGGAGCCTCCCTTTGGTCATGAGAAATATCATTTTAGGATACCAAGACCACCCCTGATCTTATTTTCCTGAGTGTGAAATTTTCTTCTTGGATTCCTTAGTGTCTTAACCTCTCACACCTTCATGCCTTTCTTTCAATATCATAACTATGCATTCCCTTAAATAGCTACTAGGCACTTCTTAATGATAGTCAGTCCTTGTCGATAGTAACTATCCAACTTATAAAGATAGGAAATGTGCACTTTGTGAAGATAAGCTTAGACATTCCTTGATGACACTGATTTTAAGCCTTGATCTAAGGGATTACACAATTCCTTGTGGCATTAAATTGTGCAACTCCTTGTGCAAGAAAATGGTGCACTCCCTTGTGGTAGTGAATTGCGCACTTCACTAAGACAACTAACTACATAGTCTCAAATGCCATTGAATTGCGCAGTTCTTTGAGATAGACAATTGTGCATTCCTTGGAAATAGGAAATGTGCACTTCTCGATGATATACCATGAGCACTTCTAGATCGTAGTATGGCATGCTTTTCCAGGTTGTTATCTTTACATGTGTCAATAGACTAAGTTTAGCTCCTTGATTTTAGTCATGTGTGCTCAAAACTCTAACCTTATGAGTGCTCACCTATACAAGAATCCATTCTAGAGCTCATTCTCACACTCATATGTAGATCATTGTCTATTCTCATGAGAACAAGGAGCTTTTTGTTTCAATTGCGTTGTTTTTCCTGGTAAGTTTCCTAACTATCGCTTTTTGTTGCTTTTGCTTTCGCTTTTGTCACTTTTTCTTTAATAAGTGTCATTTTTGCCTGATTTCCACATAAAAAGTGTCACTTTTGTGATTATTATCTTTTGCATGTGTCATTTTACATTTTCATGCTTCTTTTCTAGCGTCATTTCGCATTCCATGTCTTTTTGTATGTCATCAATCAATGTTGTTGATTATATCAATGTATGTTTCTCTTCTAACTCTCATTGTTCTTATCGCTCACTATGAATGCATACTTGGTTGAATCTTGAGCTGATCCACATCCTTTCTTCACCTTGCTCCCTTCAGTTTACATATCTTTAGCTTTACCTCTTATCAGAAAAATTTGTGTAGTTCTTAGAGCCTCCCTCTCACTGCAACTATGCATTGCGCAATTCCAGTTAGTAGATGGATCCCTCTTTCCCACTGCAATTGTGAATTATGCAATCATTCACTCTAGTTGTACATTGCACATGAGTCAGCCAATAGTGAGGCTCCTCCTTGCCCATTGTCGAGGAATATTGTGCACTGAAGAAGCCTCCCTCTCTCAGCAACTGTGCATTGCTAAGTCATAGCCCACAGTCTCTCTCTCTCATTCTAACTCAACTTTTGAAATACCCTCTCTTAGTCACTACATAGTGCACATTTCCAATGAACAGTGAATCATTTTTCCTCTTTTGTGCTCAAGCATTGCACAAATTCCCCTCTTTGTGGGTATCTTCTTCTTGTGATTGATTGATAGATTAACTGGTCTTTTGTGGAACTGACTCATTGTTGCCATGAGTGCATCTATTTTGCGAGGTACTGCAGACATAGATCATATCCATCTTTCATCATCCTCCAACATCATTCCTCCAACTACCAAAAAAGGACCATCAAAGGACGTTATAGATAATAGTATTGAGGATGTTGTGGACACTACTTTGATAGAAGGGCTTATCATGAAAGAAACTCAATGTTTGATTGATAAATCTTCTACTATTACATGGTTTACCATCAAATAGTCCTTCAATATGAAGGAGTTCAAAAAGGATATAGAATATCGGGAAGTTTATGAGAATTTCAAGAAATCAGGGTTCCACAAAGTTACTTATGGGTATCATGTGTTAACGAGCATTGATGCAATCAAATGATACTACAGGGTTTAGACACTAAGAACGTGGTGCTTAACATTGTTATTGGGAATTATCTTTCCTCTTACTAGTCGCATGAATTACACTCGTATTACAACTTTCCCAAGCCTGAAGAACATTTCAATTCCCAGTTTTATGCAATTTGGAGTTATTTAAATCCCAGAGAAGTGATTAAGGCATGGTGGTAGGAACCAACTAGGTTTTTCCAGAATTTAGATGATATCTTAATAACTAAGTCCCTCAAGAATGTTATCAGTACCTTATGGCTAGGTTCTGCAAGTTATATGGGTGAAATAACATTGAATTATGTGACGAAGGTTGGATCTTCATGATTTATCCACTTGTCACAGAAGGAAAAGTTTTTGATTGGGGAAATATGTTGGCCCAACAGTTGAAGGTTAATGTGATCAAGGTGAAAGAACCACCATAGGGAAAGTAACCATAGTTCTATATGTCTACCTACTTACTAGATGGTATTTTCCCACCATGTGTTCCCAGGTCTAGGTTAAAAGTGGACTCCAAGATAACTCTCTATCAACATTCATTGTATATTATTGTCAGAATAGAGCTATAGAGGAGTTTATGAAAATCTTGTTGGGAACTTCTTCATTGCATTATATTATATTATATTTGAAGTAGAAGCCCCTTGCATTTGCCATGAGGTGAGAACAGTAGTCGTGGAAGTTAGAAATTAATTAACGGAGTAATGAAACACATACAATATTGTGGAAACACATACAAAAATGCATAAAACAAGAGAGACACAGATATACATGGTTCACCTAATTTTGGATACATCCACGGAGAAATAGTCAGTCTTTCCTTTTATATTATCTAGCAAAATGAAGAGATACAACCTACAATAGATTCATTGTAATTTCCTCTTCACTCTCACACAACCTCCTCTCTCTCTCCATAAGAATAATGAGACAAAGTCGCAATACAATTCCCTCATATAAACTAAGGGTTTCCTTCTAGGGGAAAAACCCTAAATTAACATAAATTCTACCATCAGATCATTCAACTAATGAATGGCCCAGATTGACTACGAAATTACAACATTTTACAAGGCAATTTTACATGTATTTTTACCTTGGGGAGCACTACCCCCGAACCCTCGCCCAAGGCCTGCTAGTCCTTGGATCCCCCAAGTGGGGGGAAAAGTCCCCCTCGCAACCCCCCACCCGCGTGGATGGGTGTAAATTCCTCCTGGGGTATACACCTAGCTGAAACAAGACCTCTGAATTAGAAAGATAATCAACCTCCACACCCAACAATCTCCCATTTGGAGATTGATTATAGAAACTCCACTGCTGCTTCATTTATTGGACAATGCTTCCACTTTGGACCTAATTTTTTTATCATCTTCATCATCATACTTGAATACCAATTGAATCTGAGCAAAATCTCAGTTTCTCCCTGGTTACAACTTATGTTAACATATCTGTGAGATCCTAACTAGTGTATATTTTTTCCAACTTCAATTTTCCATTTTCCACACTTACCATATGAAATGGTACTTGAGTTGCATATGTTTAGTTTTGGAATGAAATGTTGAGTTCTTTTCAAGATGAATGGCCTCTCTGGTTTTCACTATATAACCTGCCCATCTCTTGCTTCTTTCCCAACTCATCCATAAACCTTTGTAACCAAATCATTTCTTTACTAGCCTATGTAGCAGCAACATACTCTGCTTCTATTGTTGAAAGTGCAAGAATGTTTTGTAATTTTGAAACTCAACTGATAGTTTTTCCACCAACAGTGAACACATACCCTATGGTTCTCCTCCTGTTATCTCTATCACCTGCCATATGTGCATCAACATATGTTTGTAGATCAAAGTTTCAACCACCAAAGCATAATTCTTGATTTGTAGTATCTCTCAAATACCTGAGAATCCACTTGACTGTCATCCAATCCTCTTTTCTTGGATTGTTCATATACCTTCTTACAACTCCCATTGCATGTGCAATATTAGACCTTGTGCAGAACATTGCATACATTAAGCTTCCAATTGCTGAAGCATATTGAACTTTACACATATAGTCCATCTCTTCTTCAGTCTTGCAACACATCTCCTTACTTAGTTTGAAATGGCTAGCCAAAGGTGTACTAACTAGTTTTGCATTCTGCATATTAAATATTTCCAACACCTTGTCTATGTACTCACTCTAAGACAATGTTAATTTGTGATTTTTTCTTACTTAGGTTGAAATAGCTAGCCAAAGGTGTTCCTTCCTTAGTTTGAAATGGTTAGCGAAATGTTTACTAACTAATTTTTCATTTTGCATATTAAATACTTCCAACACCTTTTCTACGTACTCACTCCGAGACAATGTTAATTTGTGATTTTTCATGTCTCTAGTTATTCTCATAGCAAGGATTTGTTTTGCAACACCCAAATCCTTCATTGCAATGAATTTTCCAATTTTCCTTTGAGCACATTTATTTCCTACATGTTAGACCCTACAACAAGCATGTTATTTACATATAATATCAATATAATATAGTTGCCATCATTTTTCTTCTTAAGATAAACACAATGATCAAAGTGACATCTAGTATAACCTTGTTCATACAAACCTGTCAAATTTTAGATACCATTCCCTTGGAGCCTATTTTAGGCCATACAAACTCTTCTTCAACCTACACACTAATTGCTCCTTCCCTTTGACCTCATACCCTTGTGGTTGTTGCATATATATTTCTTCCTCCAAATCCCCATGGAGAAAGGTAATATTTACATCTAACTGCTCAACATGCAAATCTTTTGCTACCACTAGACATAAAATAGTTTTGATTGAAGTCATTTTAACAATAGGAGAAAAAATTGCATCAAAGTCTATACCTTTCTTTTTTCAAATCCCTTCACCACACATCTAGCATTATACCTATGTTTACCTCCATATTCTTCCTTCAAACTGTAAACTTATTTATTCTACAATGTTTTTTTACGTACAGGAAACCTGACTAAGTCCCAAGTCTGGTTATGAATCACAGAGTCCATCTCTTCTTCCATGGCTTTCTCCCACTTCTTCCTAGTTTCTACGTGTATTTCTTCTTCATATCTTTATGATTCACCAGAATCAGTCAACAATACATAATATAATGAAGGAGAGTATCGTTTAGGGGGTCTACTTATCTTGGTAGATCTTCTAACACCACTTTCAGGTGTTTGAGGTTCCTGTTGTTGTTGTGGTTGTTGTTGTTATTGTGGATGTCAATCATTATAATTTTTAGGCACCTTTCCCTTTTATGTGATCTCATCAAGCACTATGTATTCTTTGTTTTCCTTTTCCTATTTATTTTCCTACATTTGATCCTTAGAGAAGACCTTTTCATTGAATATAACATCTTGTCTCCTAATGATTTTGTGATTTTCATAATCATATAAGAGATAACCAAAATAATTTACACCATATCCAATAAAGATACATTTCTTTTATTTTTCATCAAGCTTTGTTCTATTTTATTTATTAATGTGGACAAAAGCTTCATAACTGAAAGTCTTTAAAAATGAGTAGTTTTCCTTTTTACTTGTCCATGCCTTATCAGTAATACCACCATCCAAGGAACTTGAATTCCCTATGTTTATTAGATAAACAACAGTATCTATAGCATCTGCCAAAAATTGTAAGGGAAATCCTACATGCAATCTCATGCACCTTGCACACTCCATCATTATCCTTTTCATCCTTTTTGACACACCATTTTCCTGTGGTGTTCCAGGAATTGTCTTCTCTCTATGAATTCCATGCTCTGAACAGTAGTTATCAAACTCTTTGTTGTAGTATTCACCTTCATTATCTGATTTAAGACACTTCAACTTATTTCATATCTCATTCTCAACCAAATATTTCCATTTCTTGGAAGTATCAAATACATCAGATTTATTCTGAATATGATAAATCCATGTTTTCCTAGTAGCATCAGCAATAAAAGTAACATAATAATGAGAGCCACCAAGAGATCATACCTGATCTGGTCCCCATATATTTGTATGCACAAGCTCTAGTTTTTCACTCTTATTTTCTTTCCCAACTCTGATAAATATGACTCTCTTATGCTTTCCATAATTTACACAATTCTCACAAAAATCTAAATCAACATGCTTCAAACCTAGCAACAAATTTCTTGAGTGAAGAATTTGCATCCCTTTCTAATGCCCAAGCCTTTGATGCCACAATGTCATGTCTACTCCTGTGGAGGTTAAATCATTAACAGAATTAGAAATACCATTGCATAAATACAACATACCAACCTTTCCTCCTTTTTCTATTATATGGGCTCCTTTAGTGACCTTCCAGGTTTTGTCCATGAATGTAGTTACACAGCCTTCACCACCTAATGGCCTTGTTGAACTTAGATTTTTCTTCAAATCTTGAACATTCCTTACCTCCTTCAATATCTATTGGTTTCCATTTTGTTTGTTTATAAAAACCTTACCCATTCCAATGATTTTACATGCTTTATCATCACCTAGATGAACTTGTCCAAAATCTCCTTGAACATAATCATGAAAATGTTTCCTATTAGTTATGGCATGGAATGAGGCCCCTGAATCTACCACCCAAGCATCAATAATATTTTCTAATTAAAGAATAAAGTAATCTTGCAACACATCACCTATCATATTCACTTCATGATTATTCTCTTGTTGTCTATCTCCTTCTTTTCCCTTCCGATATTTGCAGTCTTTCTTTAGGTGTCCTTTCTTCCCACATTTCTAGCACATTATCCCTGATCTGGATTTGGATCTGTATTTTCTTGAATTATTTTGATTTCATGGGCTCCTTTTTCCATTTTTCTTCGCCTAGTCTCTACAGTCAAAGAATTACCTGATGTCTCACCAGAGCTTTTCCATCGCATTTCCTCTCTAAGGATGGCACCAAAAACATCATTAAACTTTAAAGTACTAGATCCAGAAAAAGAGTTACTAATGACCATAACTAAGCCATTCCAACTTTCTGGCAATGAGCACAGAAATAAAAGAACCCTAACTTCATCATCAAAATTTACCCCTACAGAACTTAACTGACTTGTAATCATGTTAAATTCATTTAAATGATCAGTAACAGACCCACCTTATGACATATTCATATTAAATAGTTGCTTCATAAGAAATACCTTATTTGAGGTCGGGGGTTTTTCATATAGTTTGGCCAATTTCATCATTAAACCTTATGTTGTTATTTCCTTTGAAATGTTGAAAGCCACTGATGCTGCCAAATACAACTATATTGTTCATAGTGCCTTTCTGTTGAGAATATCCCATTCTCCATCTGCCATAATCATCGAATTCTTTGATTTTCCACTCAATGGTAGGTATATATCTTTCTGATACAGATAATCTTCCATTTGCATATTCCACAGTTGGTAGTTTTGGCCATTAAATTTCTCAACCCTAAACCTACCATCTTCCACCATTACTCCCACTTGAACTAGGAACCCTTCTTTCCTACAATTTTATCAGCCAAATAAACCTTTAGCTATGATACTAGTTGTTAATAATTAATTAACAAAGTAATGAAACACATATAATATTGTGGAAACAAAAATATAGAAACGCATAAAACAAGAGAGACATAGATTTACGTGGTTCACCCAATTTGGGCTATGTCCATGGAGAAATAGGCAGTCCTTCCTTTTATATTATCCAGCAAAATGAAGAGATACAACCTACAACAGATCTTCTATAATTTCCTCTTCGCTCTCACACAACCGCCTTGTCATGCGAAAAGAGTCAATTTTGCGGACAAAACCGACCTCCCTAGAAGCTAAGGCTTTCTAGTGACAAACAAGACAATTAAACACTACCTTTCTCTAAATATGCATTTAGAATACAAGTAATCAGGTGTTTATAACATACCTTTAGTCCAACGCTTTGTAGTAGTCCAGCCTCGCCGATCCGGATGAGCTCCTCCTTCTCTTCGAAACCTGCATTCACTAACAAGCAAAAGATTACATAGCACCTGAATAACTCATAAAATAAAACATATTCATCATACAGACCAAGGAGTATATGAAACAAATCATGTAAAACAATCTGTTGAGAAAAATGAGCTTAATTGTATTAAGTGGAAACAAAAGAAACCATTACAACCTGAGCCTTGGTGTTGTGCAGGTCCCTCCTAGGGTCCAGCAAGAGTTCTCCTTTACTTTGATCAGCTCACCCACTTCCAAATAAGGCTAGGAAAGGATGGGAATCTCTCCTCTCAAGCTCTATAAGGGAGTCCTAATTCCAGCAGCATCTACCCTTAGGAATGTTCAGCTTTCAACCTCTCCTCCCTCTGGCCCAATGCCTGTATTTATAGTGCTTTAGAGGAATTTAATCAGGTCCACCATCAATGGGATAAGCCCCTCTTTGAATGGGATAGCTCCCCTCTTGATGGGATAAGTTCCTCTTTCATAGGGATACATGAACCATCTGGAGGCGCTCAATACGCGTCAAACAAACTTCTAGAATGCTCTAGAATCGACCACAAGTAACTTTTTTGAAGTAAAACTCGCGCCTTTTGACCTTTACAGGGGTACGCACCCACCCCTTTACAGACAGAGCGTACAAGTACGCAGGGAATGTGAACTTGGGGTGCGTACACGCAGGTAAGGCTAAGAGAAACTGCGTACCCAGAGTTATATAGATTTTTAAAGACTTTCTCTCTTTTTGGAGTTTGACATGAAGAGCAGAGGTATAAGACTTGCCAAGGAGGATAGTATGACAGTTGATGGAGCCATACTAACTGCAAATAGTCATGGTGACAAATTTTAGTGTAACAGATTGCCCCCTAAAGTGCGAAGCCTGTAGTAGATTAGGGTTTCATATCATCTAGGAAGGGTGAAGTACTTTATCATTTCAAGGATTATCTTGTGGAGAGCCCAGTCAGAATCTGCAAATATTCAACACAAAATACATATATAAGATCATATCATCGTTGAGGTAGGCATTCCCATACTCAGATCAAAAACTTTAACTAACAAACTAACTACTGCTCTGATATAGGAATGATTTCGTAATACATCATAATCATAGACTCTTGTAGACACAGTATGGACGCAGCCATCTGTTTATGATTAGTCTACTGTATAATGAAGACAAAACTCCTCGCAGCCTGGATGGTGGAAACTAGATCCAGGGTCTTCATTTCTACTTCCCGAAAAGGTATGATTCTATCCATGCGAATAAATGAGTTGATGTCGAACATGGTAGAAACCACTTGATTACCAGTCGATGATGTAAACTGTTAACAAGTGTGAGAGAGACCACCAGTGATGTCAATGGTTCTCAAAGTACCCAGTACAATCCATGAGATGTGAATGAATGAGTTGATGTCAAACATTTCACGGAATCCTTCGATCGAAAGTCAATGATGTAAACCGTCGTCAAAGGCGAGAAACCTGCCATTGATGCATGCAGATTTCAAGGTACTGACGATTTCTAGGTCATCTTTCTAGATAATGTGCTGATGTCGATAGAAAGCGACCCGTTGCAGGCAAGCCCACAACACGAAATCATAGATCAAGTTGAAGAAATGTAGTTGTAAGGACTGACTCAGGGATGGTCGAAATGGATGACGGGTATTTTGCAGATGAATGGTTTATTTGCAGTGACCTCTTGAACACATAACAACACGACAGATGGCTTGGTGACAATTGACCCAATAGTTAATACCCGAAACCGGTTTGAAGATTTTCAATGTGGTTTGATCAACTTTTAGGCAAAGGATTTCCCAACCTAGGTGAATGAAAAGTGTCGTGTTCAAGAGTGGTGATCAGGCTTCTTCTGAGACAAAGGATAACAAATAGGCTCATTTTTCTCTCTTTTCCCCCACCATTTCTGGCAAGTACCTCTTTATTTTTTACAAGCTTGAGGAGGATAACATATGCTTGATTATAAGCTCATCCTTTGGATGAGTCCAACTTAGTTTAGATTCGAACCCTAAGAAGGAGTGGTCTGTTCCTATTTGTAATCGAACAGGTCCTTTACTGTGAAATTTTAACGAGTCCAGTATAGGAGAAACTCGGCGTTTTTCAATTTTAGAGAGTCTGAAAAACTTAAGAAGACTCCAGGGTTGAACTTTTTCGTAAATTTGTGTCTCCCAAGCCCGAAAAAGTATAAAATAATACTTGAGAGAACCACTTGATCTTTTACGACCAAGGAGTACTTTTCGTTATTAGTGTCACTAATCCGAAAAAGTAAAAAAGCGATCAACGACACATCGTTTTATGACCAATATCGAATTCGAAACGACAAAAATCCGGCAATCTTTTCATGTTTTTACGGTCAGAAAAGAGCTGTAAGTGGACCGTCTTTTAATTCCGTTTTAACGAGTGTAAAAGAAATGCTCGGCAATATTTTCATATTTTAGGAGTCTGAAAAGGGCTTAAAAGAGAACTCCAAGGTTTCACTTTTTCGTAAGTTTTAACGAGTTCGAAAAAATGATAAAAATGTACTCATGGTTTTCATTTTTCCGTAAGTTTTAATGAGTTCGAAAAAAAAAAATGATAAAAATGTACTCATGGTTTTCATTTTTTTGTAAGTTTTAATGAGTTCGAAAAAATGATAAAAATATACTCATATGGCTGACTTTCAATTTAATCTACGAGCAGGAAAAGATGGAAAGAACTCGGCATTTTCATTTGTTTTACGAGAACGAAAGACAGAAAAATAATCTCGGTATTTTCATGAGTTTAACGAGTCTTGAAAATAACTGAAATTGACTCGAAAAAGGTTTCATTTTTACAAAAGCTTGAAACAGAGAAAAACTATGCTTCAAAGTAGTTTCATTTTTACACAAGCTTGACACTGAGAGAAAACTGTGCTTGATGCCCCCTAAGCGTAACTGCTAGAGCGCATGCCCCCCAGCTTCATTTCATTCAACTAAGTACACTACTGGTAATTATTAGCTGGATGGAATGAAGGTTCAGTGACGAGATCATTTGAAAGACTCGACCTAAACTGTAAGAAAATTATGCAAAAAACTAAAATAACTAACCTAAATATACAACTTAACATTTATGAGATCTAGTCAAACTCTCGACTCAAGTAGAGGAGGATTTGTTTCATTTTTTAACGAGCTTGACACAGGAAAAGAACTATGCTCGGATTCGGTTTCATGTTTACGCAAGCTTGAAACGAAAAACTATGCTTGTTATAAGTTCACATGCCCCCAGCATAATGACGCAAAACGAGGTACATGCCCCCCAAGCTTCATTGCATTCAATGAGGTGGATGGAATGAAGCTTTACTTTCAAGATCTTGGAAAGACTTGTGGGAGTTGTTTCATTTTTTAGTGAGGTTGACACAGGAAAAGAACTATCCTCAAAACCCTTGTTTCATTTTTTAAACGAGCTTGTCACAAGATAAGGAACTATGCTCATAACCACTCTCTACAATCTACCTAACAAAAAACTTTACTCTAAAAACCTTGATTCATTTTTTAACGAGCTTGACACAAGACAAGGAACTATGCTCTAAAAACCTTGATTCATTTTTTAATGAGCTTGACACAAGACAAGGAACTATGCTCATAACTACGCTCTACAATCTACTTATATAACCTACCCTTGTTTCATTTTTTAAAGAGCTTGACACAAGACAAGGAACTATGCTCAAGACTCCTTGTTTCATTTTTTAACGAGGTTGAGACAGTAACAGGAACTATCCTCGCCGCATCCAGTTTCATTTTTTAACGAGGTTGAGACAAGAACAAACTATCCTCACCCCTGATTCATTTTTAAACGAGGTTGACTCAGTAAAAAGAACTATCCTCTGACCAACTGATTCATTTTTTAACGAGGTTGACACAGTAAAAGGAACTTTCCTCGACGCATCTAGTTTCATTTTTTAATGAGGTTGAGACGGGAACAAACTATCCTCGCGACTCACTGATCATGGCTTCCAACTAGAAGAAATACATGTCAATGGACACACCTTGATCATGGCTTCCAAGAGGTCTTAATCAGAAAGAAGAATAGTTCTCTGGAAGGAACACATGTCAAGGGACTCAAAAGGGATAAGAACATCGTGTTCAAGTAATCCCATATAGTTTTCCATGTCAATTACCGGATCTAAATCAAAGGAAGATGAGCAAACAGTGAGAGGCTCACTTACATCGGTAACTGAAAACATGGGACCAGTTGCCACATAATTAACCCGTGGCAGGGTAGATACCACTTTAGAATCAGGAACATTTAGGGGTGTCATATTATTGGTAGTTGAAACAAGACTAGGGAACGAAAGCTGGTCTACAGTCACAATACTGCCATTGTGAGGGAAAGACATCACACGAAAGAGTGTCGATACGACAGCTTTCATTGCATAAACATAGTCTCACCCAAGGAGTAAATTGAAATCCAAGGGACCTCGAACTACCATAAGATCAATACAGACAGTTTTACCTTCCAAGGTAATAGAAAACTTAGGAAGGATCCCTAAAGGTTCACTAATGGTTCTGTTAAAAGCTTTCAGATTCTGCGTAATAGGCGCAAGCTGAGGGGAACCCAAAGCTTTCCAAACAGTTGAGGATAAAATACTAACAGAAGCACCTTCATCTACCTGAGTACGATGTATGTCCCTACCACCAGCCTTGACAATGATTTGGAAAGGGATGGAGGAAGGAAGACGAGGTTCTGTCAGTCTATTCCAATCAAAGGAAAAGACCTCAGTACTTGGAGGGGGTTCTGTAGAAACAGGTGAAATGCCCCCCGGCATAGAAGAATCTGATGTAATAAGAAGAACATGAGCGGTATGAATTTCACTCTCTACAGGGAAAGTGGGATCGATCGAATGTGAAATTGAATCGACCACTTGATCAACTAATGGATCATCAACCTGAGTGACATGAGTTTCACTCTCCAATGGAAAAGTGTGATCGACTGTACTTGAAATTAGATCAATCACTCCGTCAGTTGACGGTAGGTTGGGAGAAAGTTTACGGTAACCAGTTGGAAATTCTTGCTGTGGAACAGTAAGGTTTTCCAACAATTTTGAGGCTTCATCCATGTGAGGGCAAATGTGAGTTTGATGACCCCCTTTGCATAACTTACAAGGAAACCTAACTTTACCCTTTTTCCCAGGAACCTGACTATCACTGGTTGATGGATCGATGGAAAGTTGATGAGATTTTTCTAACCAAGACCTTCGGAATACCAGGACAATTAACAAGGAAGTGGTCACCCTTACATAGCCTGCAAGGGTATTTGGGTTTACGATGCATGTCGGAGTTTTCCTCAACACAACTAACACTTACAGTCGTGGTTGTTTGGTTGACTTCTTTCTTATCTTGCCTCTTCTTCTTCTTCTTCTTCTTCCCTTTCTTCTTCTTCTTAGCCTCCTGGTTACTAGCATCAAGGCTTTTACCAGGCGAAGAGGAAGAAATGGAGGAAGAAAAATTAGGCGAAGAAGGTAAAGGGTCAACAAAAGGTTGGTGATGTTGAGATGGTAAACTCTGTTGAGGTAAAGCATCCGGTTGAGATGGAACAATTGGAGTATTTTGGGCCAACGAAGTTGAAAATAACCATATCGGTAAACCTATTGTAAATCCAGGTAATGACAAAGTAGCCATATAAGGAGGACCAACATTTCCAAAGTAAGGAAAAGTACTAGGATTCTCGTTAGGAGGGGTTCCTAGGTTGGTAAATTCCGGAACATTTGCCATTATATTCAACTTCAGTGAATTTTATTAACAATTTTTAAAACTAAAATTAACAATTCACAATTCACACCTAACAATTAAAATTCACAATGCACACCTATGGTCTCTAAAAGTAAAAACAAACAAATTAACACGCGCTATCAAATCTAGAAGTCAAACCACACACAAACAGTAACCTTCCAGACCAAAAACACTAGTTGGTGATGAAATCCAACATCGCAGAATTCAGTACAGAAGTGGCGGGTGGAACAGTTACCCCGGCAGCCTGCTTAATGAATAGACTGGACCAAGTTCCTCCACTTTAACCGTCTCGAGTGAAGTGAACCCCCCAGAAAATCCAAGTGAGTCTAGCCGACGTCTGCTCTAGGTACAGTGGGATCTTCCCTCCACCATCACCTTGGGTAGAACCCTAAAGATAATGGTCACTAAGGTCACCAACAGCAACAAATACACCTGGGGGAACAGTCTACGACCCGATAGCACGCAAGGGTAGAGTAACAAGCTCAATCCCCTTGCCGGCTCCTTGACAATAATCCAAGGTTTACCGACAAGTGACCCCAGGCTCCTCGACAATAATCCAAGGTTTACCATTTGTAGTACGTGCGTATCTGGCGTCTTTCCCAATGAAGGAGGATTGATCCCCTCACTGGTTCGGACACGGTCTCGTGCTTCTCCTTTAAGAGGAGCTTTCCCAGAGCATAAATGTAACAGTTGGATTTATCCTACCACAAGATGAGCTACTTGTTTGGTTTTTCTGTCTTGGAGAGTTAAGTACTCTCCTACTCCAAGACACTAGCCTAAGCTATGTTGGTGTATCAGAGCCCTAGAAATGTAAAAATTACTAGATGAATTTTAGTATGGGGGATTTACGCAGTGCATTATATTAGATATCATTTTTGGGATTCAACTGCGTTAAGTAAGTCATTCAAACGTATGACCATTTCCATGAGAGGTAGTCGTAACTGACTAATTTCTCTGAACTCATTGAATGCTCACCTAGTGAAATGTGGAGAACGAATCACATAGTCATCATGCACCCGTAAGCGCTGTGTTATTAAGGCTGTTATTACTCAAATGGGTAAATGGAAATGAAACCAATGGTGTTATGACCCGACTCAACTGAATGCAATCGAATATGATAATGTAATCTTTTCAATTCGATGAATCCTAACTAAAGTAAGGAGAGAGTTTCCATTCACTTCCAACAATGCAAAAAATTGATCACTAAGAGAAAATATAACAAATTCTCTAATGCACTAATTTTATCAAGAAAAACTAATGCAAATCAATTCCAAACCATTTTTTTTTTTTGTGTAAATTCAAATCAAAGAAAACTGATCTAAATCTATGATTGATTTTTCAGAATGTAAACTATGCAATTGTAATCTATGCACAATTCACTTGAAAAGTATGCAAATGTAATCTATGCACATTTTTCATTAATATTCTGAAAATGAGAATTCTAATTATGCAAATGTGATCTATGCAAGAGAATTCTCAAACACAAGATGATTCTAATGTAATCTAAGAACCAATCAAGTGCAAGTCGAGAAAATTGGGTGAGAGTTCCAAAGATCAAAAAATAAAAACACTCAAAGGCGATTAACACTCATACACAATTTAGCCCCCCCGGGCGAATGAGGGGGAAATTTTTTTTTGCAAAAGCAAAAGAAAAAAGATGAAAAATTGTGAAAGGACTGAGACAAACCTCGAAGTAATGACCAAAGGAAATCAAATTAAGAATTTCTTCAAAAAAGAGACTCAAAACACCCAATTGATGAAAGCTTAGAGCAGGAATGCCAATGAAATTAACCAAGGAAAGTTTCTGACAGGTAACCAGTGGATCTGGGCAGCAAAAACAAGCTATAAACAAAATCTAAAAGATAAAAAAGAAAAAATTGAAATTTTCTAGGCTTTTGACAGGGCTACGCAGGCATCCTGTTTGCACAGGTGTGGCCACGCTCTGTGTACACAGCCAAAGTGCGTACAGGTACGCACTGTGCTTAACGCAGAGGGTGCGTACTGCTCTCAAAATCAAGAAAAAATAAAAACTAACTCAACCCTAAGCTATTCCACCCAAATTCACAGTCAATCAGCCAAAAACCAGAAAGAAATCGACTTTTCTCAAATCAAAGTATCAATCAAAAGAGAAATCAATCAAATCCATGGATTCCCCAGTGGAGTCGCCATTTTTTCATGCGGAAAGAGTCAATTTTGCGGACAAAACCGACCTCCCTAGAAGCTAAGGCTTTCTAGTGACAAACAAGACAATTAAACACTACCTTTCTCTAAATATGCATTTAGAATACAAGTAATCAGGTGTTTATAACATACCTTTAGTCCAACGCTTTGTAGTAGTCCAGCCTTGCCGATCCGGATGAGCTCCTCCTTCTCTTCGAAACCTGCATTCACTAACAAGCAAAAGATTACATAGCACCTGAATAACTCATAAAATAAAACATATTCATCATACAGACCAAGGAGTATATGAAACAAATCATGTAAAACAATCTGTTGAGAAAAATGAGCTTAATTGTATTAAGTGGAAACAAAATAAACCATTACAACCTGAGCCTTGGTGTTGTGCAGGTCCCTCCTAGGGTCTAGCAAGAGTTCTCCTTTACTTTGATCAGCTCACCCACTTCCAAATAAGGCTAGGAAAAGATGGGAATCTCTCCTCTAAAGCTCTTTAAGGGAGTCCTAATTCCAGCAGCATCTACCCTTAGGAATGTTCAGCTTTCAACCTCTCCTCCCTCTGGCCCAATGCCTGTATTTATAGTGCTTTAGAGGAAGTTAATCAGGTCCACCATCAATGGGATAAGCCCCTCTTTGAATGGGATAGCTCCCCTCTTGATGGGATAAGTTCCTCTTTCATAGGGATACATGAACCATCTGGAGGCGCTCAATACACGTCAAACAAACTTCTAGAATGCTCTAGAATCGACCACAAGTAACTTTTTTGAAGTAAAACTCGCGCCTTTTGACCTTTACAGGGGTACGCACCCACCCCTTTACAGACAGAGCGTACAAGTACGCAGGGAATGTGAACTTGAGGTGCGTACACGCAGGTAAGGCTAAGAGAAACTGCGTACCTAGAGTTATATAGATTTTTAAAGACTTTCTCTCTTTTTGGAGTTTGACATGAAGAGCAGAGGTATAAGACTTGCCAAGGAGGATAGTATGACAGTTGATGGAGCCATACTAACTGCAAATAGTCATGGTGACAAATTTTAGTGTAACACGCCTCTCTCTCTCTCTCTCAGAATAATGATACACAACCGCAATACAATTCCCTCATATAAATCGAGGGTTTCCTTCTAGGGAAAAAAACTGTAAATTAACATAACTTTTACCATCGGATCATCTGCCTAATGAATGACCCGGATTGACTACAAAATTACAACATTTTACAAGGCAATTTTACATCTATTTTTAGCTTCGGAGGTGTTTCCCTCGAACCCCTGTCAAGGGCTCGCTAGCCCCTAACCCCCCATCCGGGGGGGATGGTCCCCCCCACAACCCCCCCCCCCCCCCCCACGTAAAGGGGTGTATAGTCCTCCTGGGGTATACACCAAAATGAAACAATAGTTCTGAATTAGGAAGATAATCAGGCTCCACACCTGACAGTGGAGGTGGAATATTGGTTTACATCGCCTCAAGGCATGTACATTAGAGTGTTCGGTTCTCAGTGGCATCCACATCTCATGCCAAGGGATGTGACAGACAAAGTGGTCATGCCAAGTCTATCCTAGTTGTTGTAGAAGAAGAAGGCACCTTGGCCTCCCTTTCCTCTGCAAGTGGGGTCTTATGAGCTCAACAGCTTCAAGGCTACTAAAACAGAAGTTGAGGAACTTTTCTACCATAAGTTTGGTGAGACAGATTTTCACATATATGATCCCAGATGCATGTGTAAACAACACTATGCCAATTTTCACTTTTCCTTGCCATATAGTTTTGATTGCCAGGAAGAAGGGGAAAAGATAAAGAATTGGTACAATGCTTCTCGAGCACATGCACCAAGTTATGAGGCAAGCCCTTCCAATACGCCTCACAAGTAGGATGTTGTTTAGGAATGGAATCAGCAGGAAGTTCCCACTCAGGTCGTCATTGCCAAGCCAAGAGGAAAGTTGTGCACAATCCTAAAGCGGAGAGGGGTCAGAAGTTTATAGTATATCCCACAATTGCTAAAGGGGTCATTGAAGGAGAAAAGAGTTTGAGGAATCAAGGAAGAAGCAACGGGAAGAAGAATAAAAACAAGAGGAGGAGCAAAATCAGAAAGAAGAATAGGAAAAGAATGAAAGAGAAGACATGCAGAAAAGATAGGAAGAGTTAAGAAAGAAGGAAAAAGAAGAAACTAGAAAGAAACGTCAGGAGGAAATATTACAAAAGCATCTAAAAGAAGAAGAAAGCACAATGAAGAGGTTGCAAGAGAAATAGAGGAAGAAATATAGGCCCATGACATAGATGTTGAACAGGAGGTGGCTGACCAAGAGGCAGACATTATGCCTATTGTAGAATTAGCCAGTTATCACCCTCTACCTCCTCTTACTTGTGACCACATCACATTCTTTGAGATGGGAATATCTCCTCCATAAGATGAATTGATCATGGATATTTCCAATCTTACCTTCGATCATTTGAAGAAGAGAATAGTGTAGTAAAGACAAAAGTCTTTCCCAAATGACCTTTGTCATCATGTTTCTATCCACACATGAAAGATAATTGTGCAAAATACTAGGAAGAATCTGAGAATAGTCGCAGCAGCAAATGCATCCTTTGTAGAAGCTACGAAAGTAAACATTGACATCTTGATGAAATAAAATGAGAAATTAGAAAAGGAGTTATCTTCTCCAAGGCAACAGATCAATCATCTCCTCATTGAGAATTAGAGATTGTATTCCACTAGTTCTAACATGAAGGAGCTAAAATTAGTAATATTTGAGGAAATTCAATCATTGGGAGACATTATGAGACAACTATATGAGGAAATGATCACCCTTCATAAGGTGGTAGTGCCCTTGCATGCAATACAAAAGTGGTCATGGGAGAATGTGAAAGTTTTAAAGACATATTATGCATCCATTGATGCGATCTAAGAATGGGGCACTAAGTATAGAGATGCGCCATCAAAGTTGGTCAAGAAGACAAGGTAGAATGTCGAGTTGGATAGAGATGAGTTCAGAATTCTTATACAGGGTAATAAACAACTCAACACTTATGTGGCCAACACCATATCAACCTACTCACAATTGTATCATGGATTGGACTCCTTGGTACGAGTACATAGGATACCTTTCATCAGAGCATTCATAGAAGAAAAGGGGAGAAATTTTGTCAGGAAAGAGATCAAATAATTATCTAGCAACTTGAGACAGGTGACCACTAAGGAAGATTTGAATATCACAATAGAAAATGTTCTGCAATTTTTAGTCAGACCTGCCAACTTGAATATGAAGTTATTCTTATGCAATGGAGGGACGAGTTCGATATAATCCAGATCTTCCATCAAAGGTTGAAAACATAGCAATAAAGTACAAGGCTTGGTACCAATATGTCACATCACAAATACATGTAGAGGTTGGCGAGCTACAGTTTCCTCAAGGTTGAGCATGATGTATTAATTTTTTCTTATTACGCTCTAGCCACATTTTTATCTTACGTAATTCTGTATTTCAAAAATAATAAGAATTGTAAGTTTAAGTGGAAGTCTAAGAGTCACATAGGGAATATGAAGAGTCATTTGGTAGAATAAGGACAAAATAAGCTTAAGAGTCATAAGGGAGCTCAAAGGTCACAAGGGGAGGTGGAAGGCCACCTCATTTAGTATAAATAAACCCTCGTAACTCAAGAAAAGGGCTTGGAACTTAGAATTATGAGCCTTGGCTTCTCTAGCTTAGCATAGGAGTGAATATCATTCTTTGGAGAAGCAAGTAGTAGATTCATGTTCCACTATTAGAGCTAGTGTTATATCATTATACTGTGTACTTGGAACTTTAACCTAATCATCAGAAGCTCTCATGGCTAGTACACTTTCAAGCATGTACCATGGATATTGTAAGAATAATATTTAATGTTTACAGTATATGTTATTTCATACATGCTAAGGTCAATGAACTATTTTTTTAGCTTTAGTAAATATCTTCTTGAATGTGTGTTGTATTTTCTTTCATGATAGTTATTATCTTGTGAACTATTTTTCAGGTTAACTAATGATTATTTCACATGTGTGTGTCTCTTTTAGAATAGTACTACCACTTTTCTTCAAGAGGCTCATTCTCTTCTCTCCTTACGTGAAAGGACCTCTTATGCATTACAATTGATATTCCGCAAATTTTACTCACTTGTTGTCGTGAAAGTTATGTGCATGCCCTCTTATGTTGTTTATTGCAGCCAAGACACACCTTTAAGATCACAATTATCATGGGCAAGTTTATTGCCCAAATTGAACTCCTACTCAAAACTATGTAAGGTCTAATTGGGACTTCATACCACGGAGAAACCCTCCCTCTTATTCGCATCCAGCACCGTCAATAGGATTTGGCTCTAGAAGGAGGGCATATGACAAGTTGACCCTGTGAATTCTGGTTTCAATCTTTCGTCTTGAATGGCTTCCTCAAAAGTCATAATCTCAGGATGTTTTTCTAAGACTGCAAATCTGAAATTTCTCGAACGATTAATTCATAACTTGTCAAATTTAAATTTTAATGGTGAGGGTGAAACAACCATTCTTGAGAACACTCTTCATTTTATTGAATTTTTTTATTCCTTTGGTTTTAATTGTGAGGATGTTTCTTGCAGGTAAGTTTATCCTCACTTTTAAAGATATTGTTAAATAATGGTGTCATACATTGTCAACCACTTCCTTTCATTATTTCGAACAACTTGTCATGGAAGGTTCATCAAGCTTTTAATATGTATGATTATTAGAGTGTATATAAGAACGTTATTCAACTTAGAATGAAATATGATGAATCCTTTGAATATTTTCTTAATCGCGTTCTTCACCTTTGTTATGAGTTGTTTGAGGAAGACATGGATTGGGATTTTATGAATGAAAAGTTTCAATATTTAGTGTGGATTTATTTGGAACCTCTTCAATTTGAATCTCTTACAAGTCTCTCAGATTTCCTTGGTCATAGAGCACTTAAAATTTCAAATCAAGAATCTAATCTCTCTTTTGTTTCTTTTCCCTCTCTTATTTATTTAACAATTAAAGCAGTCCCATGTACCAATGTTGAGGTTGGAAAATTTGGGGATCAAATTATTGATCCATTTTTCCCATGTCCATATTCCCCTCATAATAAAAATTTGAATGCGTGTTTGATAAGTCTTAAATATAATTTGATTGATGGCATTACTTCTTCAAGATACACCTCTTCTTCTCCATCTGCTATTTCTTATGATCCTCTATGTCTTGATCTAGCTGATCAACTTGTTCTACTAGTTTTAATTGAATTTTATGGTGATCAACTACATGATGATGATCATTGTTCAAGTAGAGAAAAAGAGGCTCATGATATCTTTTATGATGATTATGTGTAGGCTTCAGATTATGAACAAGAATCTATCATTATATATGATCTTTCATCTAAGTATTATTTCCCATATTCGCATTTAATACACTATTCATCATTTCTTGATATGTTTAATGAATCTGCTATGCTAGTTTTTCCTTTAAATGATTTTGATCCTTATATTGGTGGTCTTAATCACAATCGGGAATGGTGTGGTGTCGACTTTCAAGAAAGGGTGGAACCCATTATTCATTATATGTTCCATTCCTCATCTTTAATATGTGGAGAAGAATATTTTATAACTCCTTGCACTCAAGTAAATCCTTCATTTGATCCATCCAACCATGAAGGGTCCCTGGACTTGAATGTGAAATTCGTTCTAGCAAGTGACATTATTAATGTGTTCATTGATACATCTAGTGATTATTTTGCATCTTCATCAGTCGATATTTCCAAGGCACTGGTATTTGATGGCTCATCATTTAAAAGTTTGGAAACTTTCCAAGAATTTGAGGGACTTCAACCCTTGTTGATGGTTATGTCAGGATCTCATGATCTAGGCAAGATTTTTGAACAAGTTCAAATCAAAATCCTTTCATGGGATAACCTTCAAGATTCAACTAAAAGTGGTGAAAATGTATATTTCTTTCAGTTCCAAGATTCTTCACTTAGTTGTTTTCCATATCGTTATCTGATTGTTGAATGGTTAGAAGAATCTTACTCGGAAAGCCCTTTTTCTAGTAATAAGCCTAGATATTTCTTTATGTTTGCCAATATTGAAGGTATGAATGAATTTACTTTCATGAGAAGTTGTCAAGATTTGTGTGACCATCAAGACACAATGGTAGAATGTTTATATCAAGCTTTCTTGTCATATTTCTCTGCTAATGTGCCTGGACTTCGAGTCTTGGAGCAAGTTTATCAGTTTATCTTCTCTTTGTTACACTTCACTTGAAAATGGTTCTTATTGTTCCTACCCTCATCTTTGCAGGTCAAGGACAGCTTCGATGGTTACATTGGAAATTTCACTTTACATCATCTTCACCTCCTTTTGTTAATTTAGGAGTAGGTTTAGTACAGTTTTATTTATTTCTTTGTTTTGATCATCGTTTCTTTCATTCACCTTTTCCTTTTTCACGTTCATTTTAAGTCTATTTATAATAAGTCGTGTGTGATTTTTTTTTTTTTTTTTTTTTTTAAAGCAGTGCGGAAAAGTTCAAGAGGACAATGTAAAACTATCATATCTTGGTGAACTATCAATCCCCTTCTTTGTTTATGCCTCATGTCCTTAATAGTCCATGATGATTAGGCAGAAAATATGTTTCTTTCCCCATGAAATCCTTAGTAGATCTACGATGCTTGTATATATAATAGGATATTCTTCCTTGGGTTGGCCTTTTATATTTGGTTGGTTTTAACATCTTAACTCAGTTGAGTAGAGAAGGGAAAGGACGAAACTTAGGCGAGTTAACTTACTTCTTAGGTATATACTTAAGAGTCTTTGTAAAACAAGGAAAACCTCTCTTTCTTGTTAAATAAATAAGGATCTCTCTTCTACTTGTGGAAATATAAAAAACTAGTAAAATTCTATGAGCGTAAAGCTATAAAATAAACAACGAGTGGAAGAATAGAAATTATTTGTGCGTAGAGAGGTGAAGCAAAAAACTTTGTCGGGGTACTGAACAAGCTCGTTGGTAGTGAAAAAATGCTTGTGATTCCTTGAAGTGACTCAACTAGGGTACTAAATAGTATTGCTGGCAGCGAAGCAACACCAAAGTTGATATTAAAACTCTAACATCTCATACTCATGTTTTTACATAGTCCTAACCCCTAATCAAAACAATTGAATTTGGATTAGTTCTATGAGTGTGTTAAGCTGACGAAAGGGATAGAAGAGACTATATCTATAATTGAGCTAAGTAAAGAAACTAAAATGATCTATGGGTTGAAACGATACTTCCTAAAATCTAGACTCAGTGTGCAAAGTTAGACCATAGAGAAGTGGGAGTTCTTCCAGTGTGTCGCCAAGTGTTATAGCTACTACAACCCGCTCCAAAATTTTGCCCATACTTTGATTTTGGAACCTCCCTTTGGTCATGAGAATTGTCATTTAAGGATACCAAGAACACTCTCGGTATTATTTTCTTGAGTGTCAATTTTTCTTTTTGGAGTCCTAAGTGTCGTAATCTCTCACTCCTTCATGCCTAGCTTGTGAAATCATAACTATGCATTCCCTTTAACAACTACTGGGCACTTCATGATGATTGTCAATCCTTGTCAACAATAATTGTCCAACTTCTAAAGATATACAATGCACACTTTATGAAGATAATCTTAGGCATGCCTTGATGACACGGATTGCAAGCCTTGACATGAGGGATTGTGCAGTTCCTTATGGCAATCAACTATGCAACTCCTTGTGGAAGAAAAATATGCACTCCCTTGTGGCAATGAATTGCACACTTCATTGAGACAACCAACTATGCAGTCTCTTGTGCCAGTGAATTACATGGTTCTCAGAGACACACAACTATGCATTCCTTGAAAATAGGAAGTGTGCACTTCCCGATGATATCCCATGCGCACTTATAGATGGTATTATGGCACACTTTTTTAGGTTGTTATCTTTACTTGTGTTAATTGACTAAGTTTAGTTCCCTGATTTTAGGCATGCATGCTCAAAATCCTAACCATAACCTTATGAATGCTCACCTATATAACAAGCCATTCTTGGGCTCATATTTGGAGCTCTGTCTATTCTCATGAGCATAAGGAGATTTTAGTTTCAATTGCGTTGCCTTTCCGAGTAAGTTTCCTAACTATCACTTTTTGTTGCTTTTGCTTCCACTTTTTGTAAGTGTCACTTTTTCCTTTGCTATTATTAGCTTATGTAGGTGTGATTTTAGCTTTTCATGCTTCTTTTCTAGTGTTGATTTGCATTCCATGTCTTTTTGTATGCGAGTAATCATTGTTGTTGAGTTAATGCATGCTTGTCTTCTTACTCTCATTTTCTTGTCACTCAATCTGAATGCATACTTGGTTGAATCTCAAGTTGATCCACATACTTTCTTCCCCTTTCTCCCTTCAGTTTGCAGATCTCAAGCTTTGCCTCTTGTCAGAAAAAATAAATAAATAATTAATTAATAATTAATTAAATAATTAAAACTTAAAAAAATAAAATAAAATAAAAAAATTGCAGTTCCTAGAGCCTCCCTCTCTCTCTAATTGCACATTACACAATTCCAGTCAAAAGATGGATCCCTCCTACCCATTGTGATTGTGAACTACACAATCATTGGCCCTAGTTGTGCACTACACATTCTCAGCCAGTTTTGAGGCCCCTCCTTACCCACTGTCAATGTAAACTACACACTGAAGGAGCCTCCCTCTCTCAGGAACTGTGCATTGTGCAGTCAGAGCCCACAGTCTCTCTCTCTTGCTGACTCAGACTACACAATCTTGTCTCCCAATCACTGTGTAGTGCACATTTCGAGTGACTGGAGAGTCATTTTTCCTCTCATGTGCTCAAAAATTACGCAATTTCCCCTCTCATTGGCTATCTTCTGCTTGTGATTAATTGATATATTAACTGATATTTTGTGGAACTTAATTATTTTTGTCGTGAGTGCATATTTTTTTCTAGGTACTGCATATATAGATCATATTAGTGTTTCATCATCCTCTGAACCATGCCTACAACTACCAAAAAAGGACCACCAACGGAGGTTACAAATAATAGTATTGAGGATGTCGTGAACAGTACTTTGACAGTAGTGCCCATCATGACAAACACACAATTTGTTATTGATAAATCTTCTATTGTTACATGTTTTACCATCAAATATGCCTTCAATAAGGAGTTCCTGAAGGATCTAGAAGATAGGGAAGTTCATAAAAATGTCAAGAAATCAAGGTTCCATAAAGTTACTTGCAAGTATCATGTGTTATTGTGTGATGATGCAATCAGATGGATACTGCAGGGTCGAGACACCATGTAACAGAACCGAGTTAAAAGTTCATCTAATAAAGTCAATAAAGGCAAACTAAGACCAAGGTCATGGGACATGTATTCCAATTTGAATGCTAGGTAAAACATCCTAGTGGGAATCACTTGTTGTTTAATATGGCTAAGGAAATTGGGAAAGGCTTTGGAAAGGTTGAGTGGAAATTATTGGCATTTATTTATGAAAATAAAGGAAAATAGGAGAAAAAGGAGATGAAAGGTCACAGGTTTGCATGAGGAGGAAATTAAAGGAAAATAGAGAAAAAATAAATAAATTAGAGGCATCAATAATAAAAAGGCATCATAGCATCAGTTTGAGGCCTTTTGTCAGTTTTCCTTTGGAATTGACTTCAAAGAGAGAAAGAGCACCAAGAGGAGAAAGAAAAGGAAAGAAAATGAAGGACAAGGAAAGAAAAGGAAAGTAAAGGAAGGACAAGGAAAGCAAAAGATAACTAAGGAAGGATTGGATCAAGTATCTTCAGTAGGAGGACTTGCAGGTAACAACTTGTATGTGTGATTTCCTAAACAAAGTATGAATGCATGGTGCATGAATTTGTGTATTTGGTTCATTTTTTGTCATTGGCATGGGTTTTTCCTGGTTTGACAGTGGTTCCAGCCTTGCCTTTCCATTTTTTAATAGCCGTGGTGTTATGGGATTCATTCTTATTTGATTTTTGGATTTCTAGAAGGTTTTAGATCTAGGTGATGTGGTCTCTAGAAAATCCCAAGGGTTGGTGGTGGAGATGGTTTTCTCTAGGAAGCCCTCAACAGGTGGGTGGAGACAGGAAAATTCTTGAAGGGATGGTGAAGTAACTCTAAGGCATCCAAGATTGGCTTGGTTTTAAGATCTCGGGATCAGTTTAGGTGAGATCACGATAGTGTGATGTGGAGGTGGTTTAACCTCTGGATTCCCTTGGTTTTTTATGTCTTAATTTATCCCATAAGATTCCACATTCATGCTTGGAATATGGCATGGGGGTGATTGGCTAAAAGAAAGATTTGATTCAGTCAAAACTATGGTCGGGTGGTATGTGGAAGTCCTGACTTGGTTGGCTTTGGAATATGTTAATAAGATCTCTTTTCCTCTTATGTTTTATGAGTAAATTTACTTGTTATGATGTGGCTTTGATGGTTGTTCTATCATTGTTATTATTCTAGTTATATGTTGGTTATAAGCATGGTTTTATGACAGATTCTATTTATGGCTCTTATCATGTTTTGATTGGTAAATGAATGGTTATTGAATGCATGACCTAATAGATGTTATTGCAGTTATTGTGAGAGGGCATTAGACCTTCTTTATGATTCTCGTATAAGTATCAGATCTCCATGTTTAGATATGCATTCATGACCTATAGATTTCATGTTCACTATATGTTTGACGAAATGAAAGTCAAGGTCAGGCCTGATTAGGTTAAGTTCTTGATCAAGTTTTATATTAATGGATTTTTCCAGGTGTCATTCATTTGTCTTATCAAGTTATGGGCAGTGGTCTAGAGACTAGCCCTAAAAAAGTGGCTCAAAATCCAAGGTCACATTCTCAAAACTGGAAAATCTGGACTACGGTCACATCCATTGGCTTGACTTGTTATGCAAGTGACTGGGAGCCCATATCACTAAAAGAGAAAGTTATCTCAGGGTTTGGTCACTTGTAGTGGTTTTTTAGCTCCTCGGGGTCCTGTAGCTCCTAAGGGAGGTCAGTAAAGTTTTAGTGTGTCAACTCCACTTCCTTAATGAAGCTAGGAGGTGGGGTCATATCATAGTAGCCCTCAACTCATGTTTACCTTGGCAGGCCTGTGAAAGTAGGTAAATGTGGGAGGGGTGGTTACACACCAAGAACATGGTGCTTAACAGTGTTAGTGGGTAGCAAATTGCCTCTTACTATCTGCATGGCTTACACTCTTATTACAAGTTGGAAAATCTTGAACAACATTTCAAATCATAGTTTTATGTAGCTTTGAGTTATATGAATATGAAAGAAGTGATTAAGTCATGGTGGCAAGAACCAACTAAGTTTTGCAAGAAGCTAGATGGTATATACAAGAGTAAGTCTCTCAAGAAGGTTTATTGGTACCTAATGGCTATGTGTTGTAGGATATATGGGAAAAAGAACACTGAATTTTGTGATGAAGGTTGGATCTTCATGCTTTATCCACTTTTCATAAAAGGAAAAGTATTCAATTGGGTAAATTTTTTGGCCTAGCAGTCGAAGGTTAATGTGATCAAGGTGAAAGAACCACCGCAGGGAAATCAACTATAGTTCTAATGTTTGCCTACTTACTAGATGTTATTTTATACCACCATGTGTTCCTAGGTCTAGGCTAGAAGTGGACTCTAAGAGAAATCCCTATCAACGTTCTTTGTATATTATTTTCTTAATATAGTTATAGAGGATTTATGAAAATATTGTTTAGCACTTCTTCATTGCATTATATCAGATGATCTTTAATGTAGAATCCCCTTGCATTCCTCATGAGGTAAGAAGAGAAGTTGCAGAGGTAGTAGATTGGTTTGCTTCGCCTCAAGGCACGTACCTTAGAGTGTTCGTTTCTCAGAGGCCTCCACATCTCATGCCAAGGTATGTGACTAACAAAGTGGTCATGTAGGAGGTCGAATACCAACTTAGCACAGGTCTATCTTAGTTTTTTGTAGAAGAAGAAGAAGGAACCTTGGCCTCCTTTTCCTCTGCAAGTGGGGTCTTATGAGCTTAAGAGCTTGAAGGTTGTAAACATAGAAGCTGAGTAATTTTTTTGCCTTAATTTGGGTGAGACGGGTTTTCGCAGATATGATCCTAGAGGTGTGTGTAAAAAACATTATGCCAAGTTACATTTAGCCTGGCCATATAGTTCTGATTGTCGTTAAGAATAAGAAAATATAAATAATTGGTACAATGCTTCCCGAGCACATGCACTAGGATATGAGGCAATCCCTTTTAATACGACTCACGAGTAATATGTTGATCGGGAAGGGAATCAGCAGGAAGTGCCCACTCTAGTCAGCATTTCCAATCCCAAGATGAAATTTTTTCACAATCTTGAAGCAGAGAGGAGCCAGAATTTCAAATTGATCCCACTATTTCTATAGGGGCCATTAAAGCATAAATGAGAAGAAGGGAGTTTAAGGAATCAACGAAGAATCAGTGGGAAGAAGAACAAAAACAAGAGGAGCAGAAGAAGAAAGAAGAACATGAAAATAAGGAAAGGGAAGACATGCAAAAAATATAGGAATGTCTAAGAAGGAAGAAGAAGAAACTAGAAAGAAACAAGAGGAGGAAATATTACCAAAGTAGCTAGAAGAAGAAGAATGAGAGAAGCAGCTAGAAGAATAAGAAAGCAGGAGGAAGCAGGATGAATAGCTTACAATAGAAATAGAAGAAGACATATAGGCCCAGGACATAGATGTTGAATAGGAAGAGGATGACCAACAAGGAGACATTGCGCCTATTGCAGAAAAACCATTTATCACCCTCCACCTCCTCTTACTAGTGGCCACGTCCTATTCAATGAGATGGGAATATCTTCTCCACAAGATGACTTGGTCATGGATATTTCCAATCTTACCTTCAATCAGTTTAAAGACTAGAATAGTGAAGGAAAGACGAAAGTATTTCCCAATTGAACTTGTTCATCTTATTTCTATCCACACAGAGAGGGTAATTATGCCAAATACTAGGAATAATCTGAGAATAGTCGTAGAGAAAATGTAGCCTTTGCAAAATCTATGAAAGTAAACATTTATATATTTATGAAATAAAATGAGCAATTAGAAAAGGAGTTGGCTTCCTTGCTAAGAATCAAAGGTTGTCTTCCGCTAAATCTAACATGAAGCAGCTACATGCAACAATATTTGAGTAAATTTATTCATTCGGAGACACTATGCGACAATTATATGAGGAAATGATCACCCTTGAAAAGGTGGCAGTGCCCTTGCATGCAATACAAAAGTGGTCAAGAGGGAATGTGAAATTTTTTAATACAACTTATGCATACATTGATGAAATCTAGGAATTAGGCACTAAGTATAGAGATGCATCATCAGAGTTGCTCAGGAAGACAAGGAAAAATGTTGAGTTAGACAGAGTTGAGGTTAGAATGCTCAAATAGGGTAATAAACTTCTCAACACTTATGTTGCCAACACCATATCTACCTACTCATGATTGTATCATGGATTGGAATCCTTGGTATGAGTACACAAGATACAACCATTGGAGCATTCACAAAAGAAAAGAGGAGAAATTTTTTCAGGAAGGAGATCGAAGAATTCTTAAGAAACTTGAGATAGGTGACCACTAAGGAAGATTTATGTATCACAAAAGACAATGTTCTACAATTTGTAGTTGGACCTGCCAAGTTGAATATGAAGTTATTCTTATTGTGCAACAATATTCAAACTAGTTCCAAAACAATTTTTTTGGATGTAATGGAGGGAAGAGTTAGATATAATACATATCTTCCATTAAAGGTTGAAAACATAGCAGCAGAGTAGAAGGCTTGGTACCAATATGTCACATCAAAACTACATGTAGAGGTTGTCGAGCTACAATTTCCTCAAGCTCAAGCATGATGTATTACTTTTGTCTTATTAGGCTCTAGCCACATTTTTTTCTTATGTATTTTTTTATTTCAAAAATAATATGAAATGTAAGTGGAAGTGGAAGTCCAAGAGTCATATAGGGAATATGAAGATTCATTAGGTAGAATAAGAACAAAATAAGCTTACGAGTCATGAGGAAGCTCAAAGGTCATAAGGGGAGTTGAAAGGTCACCTCATTTGTTATAAATAAACCCTCATAACTCAATCAAAGGGCTTGGAACTTAGAATTGGGAGCCTTGGCTTCTCTAGCTTAGAATAGGAGTGAATATCATTCTTTGGAAAAGAAAGTGATAGCTTCATGCTCCACTATTGGAGCTAGCATTATATCATTGTATTGTGTACTTGGAACTTTCACCTAATTATCATAAACTCTCAGAGCCAACACACTTTCATGCATGTATCATGGATATTGTAAGAACATTCTTTAATGTTTACAGTATATGTTGTTTCATACATGCTAAGATCAATGAACTATTTTTTTAGCTCAAGTATATATCTTATTAATAGGTAAATTTTTAAGGATTGAAGTTTAACTTATAGTTTAGACACCTTGGCGAGTATTATAGTCTCTAATATGCAAAATGTAAAATGTTTGGTCATACTTTTATAAAAATATTTAGATTTATAATTATCTTATATTATTCTATATAAAATTTTGGCGATATTTAAAGTAAATTAATTTTATATTCTAAAATTTGGGCGAATCACTTTTAGAAAAATGGAAATTGGTGAATCTTTTTTTGGAAAAAAAACATGGAAAATTAGCCCACCTGTGAATATTATCCCCTAAAATTTTCAATGCTTATTGAATTTGTGTTGTATTTTCTTACATGATCGTCATTATCTTGTGAACTATTTTGTAGGTTAACTAAATATTCTTACATATGTGTGTGTCTCTCTTTTAGAATAGTACTATTACTTATCTTCTTGTTGTAGCGACTACAAAAACCCTCCAAAATTTTTCCTTAGCTTCATTTTGGAGCCTCCCTACCAACCATCCCCAGCAACATGTCTTGCACTATCAAGTACATGAGCTTTAGTAGCTTTCTAGGAGCTTTCCAGCCTGTGCATGATAGCTTGCTTCACTCCCCTCACAAGTTGCTACTCTGGACTTGGTCTAGTTGCTCGTTGAGAAGCTCCCTCAAGAAATTGTGCAATTCTGGAGGGGAACCAGCTTTCCCTCCAGAAACTATGCAAATCTGATTGGCAACCTGCTAGGCTTAGAAACTGTGCAATCCTGTCAGATAGGCTTCCCAGTGAAAACTATGCAATCTCACCCAACAGTGCTGCTCAGCCCAGAAATTGCATAATTCTAGGCAGTAGTCAGCTGCTCCTCCCAGAAATTACACAATTCCTCTGGACAGCCAGCCCAACTTCCTCCCAGAAACTGCGCAAAATTTCCCCTCAGTCAACTAAGTTGTTGCATGTGCCTTTAGGTTGACTGGTTCCACCTAGGACCGAGAAAACTTGACTTGCATGCATGGGCTACTTTCTCCCAAAATAGAAAAAAGAAACATGAAAAAAGCATCCCTAGATTTCAGGGGGCTATTTTTAGCAGCTGGAGGTTACATGCAAAGATCATTTTAGAAAGTTTCCTCCAAGTTTCGCTTTTTCCTAGATTTGTGGCATGCACTTCATGAGCCTCAAACTTATTTATTCGACGCTTTAGATATCATTCTTCACATTGATCTTGGAGCTCTGACATCCCACAACACAACCAAGATTCTTTGACACATCCAGCTCAGCTATTTCCGGGTAAGTCCGCTTAACTTGTCTTTTGCAACATTTTTGTCGCCTTTTGTGTTTTTGCTTATGTGAATGTTAGGTCCCTATAATACTAGTGATTTCCCCATTACTATTGTCATTGTATCCCTTATTGTTATTGTTGTGCCCCTTTTGTCCCCATATTGTTATTATCGTGCCCCATAGAAGCCCACTATTGTTATTTTTGTGCCCTTATATTATTATTGTTAGGTCGGCTTTGGTTATATTGTGACCCCTTAGACTCCTATATATGGAAAGGAGGTTTTTTCATTTGTATCATCCAAGAATTGTCCATTTGTGTAATGTAAAAGAGGTTGGCCCCTCGAAGAGGCTTATTTTGAAGGTGTTTATCTATCTTTTCTATCTTTTTGTGAGTTGGTTTCATAACATTTAGTATCAGAGCTTTGGATTTTAGGGTTTCACTGCTCCACACAGGTCATCATGGAATTTTTGCTATAACGTTTTCACTATGAAGTTTCAGAATCTTAAAAAAAACCCATTTGAGAAGAAATCGGTCCAAACCTCGGGTCCAAATTTTAGATCTTTTCTCACTATATTTTCAGAGCTATGATCTGAGGAAGTTAGGGTTTTTGCAAGCTCCAGAATTTCATCTCAAACAGGTCATCGTGGAAGTTTCGCTATAATTTTGTTTCTATGTAGGTTCAGACTCTGAAATTAAAACCATTTGAGCCGAAATCCTGGTGAAGCTCAAGTCCGAATTTCAGATCTTGTATCACTATATTTTCGGAGATATAATCTGAGGAAGTTAGGGTTTTTACAGACTCCCGAATTACATTCTAAACAGGTGACCTTGGGAAAACTGTCATAACTTTCTCTCTAAGCATCAGATTGAAATTTCGTAAGAAGCTACAGGAAGAGGACGGACTGTAATTTTTTGTGTATTTTTTTAGGTCTGAAGGTCAAAACAGTAACACATGGAACTTCGTACAAGTTCACTCTACTGAACAAGTAGATAAGTAGGTCATCTTGGGAGTTGGGGCATAACCCTTTCTTGGAGAATCCAATTTCGATCAGACTAGTGGCATTAGAAAGAGGGCACAAAGGGATATTGTAGGTCGCAATTTCAGACCTTCAAGATCCGAAATTACAGAGTTACAGTCATTCAATATTGAGCTCCTACAAAGTGAAAAAAGGTGTGTAGTTTTTCTTTAATTTTTTCATAAGTTTGGTTTGAAAAATTAGTTTGAAGGAATTCAGAGGGCATAGTGAAGCATTATTATTAGTAATTGATGCCCCGAAGAAAGAAAATGGAAACACCTAGTAAGCAACCTGAAAGCTCTAACATGACTCATGAAGAAGAGGAAGAAATGCAACATGATATATCAAAATTACAAGAACAAGTGCAACAAATTTCACTTGAACAAAAAGTGACAGAAGCTAAAATGGATGGTTTAAAGAAAGATGTAGAAGCTAAGATGTATGGTGTGGAAGCTAATATGGATGGTTTAAAGAAAGGTGTAGAAGCTAAGATGGATGGTTTAGAGAAAGGATTAGAAGCTAAGATGAATGATGTGGAAGCTAAGATGGATGGCATGGAAGCTAAGATGGATGATTTAAAGAAAGGCATGGAAGCTAAGATGAAAGGTTTGACAAAAATTCTACAAGAAATTCTTACTAATGGTGAAAGAGTAGTAAAGGAAACTCACGATGAGAACAAAATAAATGTTAATCATGATTTCATAAACTCTAACGTTGGATCGAAGAACCACCATGTTACAAAGATCGATATGAGGAAGTTTGATGGCAAGGATCCTGCAACATGGATACTATATATGGAGCAATTTTTTAATCTTCATAATGTCCAAAACACACAAAAGGTATGCATTGCGACTTTATATTTGGAACCAAATCAGTTTTTATGGTATCGATGGCTTTGCTCTCATAAATAAATTGTCACTTGGGCTATTTTTACAGATGAAATGATAGCACATTATGAGGATACAAAAAGCAACACTTTTTTTAGCCAATTGATAAATCTCAAACAAAAGGGTTCAATGATGGAGCACATTGAGGACTTCCAAAAATTGAATATAAGGGTAAAAGATATTCCAAAAGAGCATAGGATTGATGTGTTCATAGGGACTTTAAAGGATAACATACAACATGAGGTTTGCCTTTGGGAACCTGATTCATTGGAGAAGGCATTTAGGTTGGCAAGAAAAATGGAAAGCAAAATTATGGCAACGAGGAAGCCTACCACTCACAATCATAAATATGGAAGTTTTGTTGCCCCTAACCATCCACAACCTACAAGGTTGACACCACAACAATTGGAAGAAAAAAGAGCAAAAGGGCTTTGTTACAGTTGTGATAAAAAATACACTAAAGGTCATAAGTGTGCTAAGAAGAAATTATTTTACATAGATTGTGAAGAGGAGGAAGAAAAGGAACAAGAAATGTCAAAAGAAGAGGATATACACCAGGAACATACCCTAGAGAAAGAAGAAATGAATCCGACCATATCTTGTAATGCATTGGCTAGAATTACCACTCCTCAAACTATCAAGATAGAATGGCATATCAAGAAGAAAAAGGTAATAGTGTTGATTGATTCGGGTAGTACCCATAATTTTATTCATTGTAAGATAGCCAAGGAATTGAATTGCTTCCTATATCCAGCACCAGAGTGTCAAGTGATGGTTGCAAGTGGAGGAACCATAACTTTCTTAGGAAAGTGCCATAATATCAAGCTATCCATGGGAGAATATGTATTGAATAGCCCAATGCTTTCCATTCCAATGGGTGGTGTTGATATTGTACTACGAGTCCAATGGCTACAATCCTTGGGTACAATAGCTTTTAATTTTCAAGAACTTTTCATGAAATTTTCTTCAGAAGGAAAGGAAGTTGAATTAAGGGGTATCATAGGGAAAACGGGAAGGATAATTAGCTCTAACAGAATGACAAAGCTTCTAAAGAAATAAAAATGAGGCATAATTGAAAAATTATGTTCACTAGATGTTCCCACATCGAAATCATCTATTTCTCCAGATCTCCAAAAAGTCTTGGATAATCATTCTAAGGTATTTGAGACTCCCAAAGGCCTTCCACCTATTCGTGATCATGATCATGTTATTCATTTGATTCCAGGAAGTGTTCTTTCAAACGTCAGGCCTTACAGATATCCATATGCCCAAAAGAGTGAAATTGAACGTAATGTTGCAGAAATGCTAGAGGCTAGTATAATTCAACCTAGTCAAAGTTATTTCTCTACTCCAGTAGTATTGGTTCACAAGAAGGATGGATCATGGCGCATGTGTCCAGATTATAGGGAGCTCAACAAGCTCACTATTAAAGATAAATTTCCCATTCATGTCATTGATGAAGTATTAGATGAATTGCATGGATCAGTTTACTTCACCAAGTTGGATCTTCATTTAGGATATCATCAAATCAGAATGAAGACTAAAGACATTCCAAAAACAACATTTAGAACTCGTGAGGGTCATTATGAATTTTTGGTCATGCCTTTTGGCCTTACCAATGCACCTTCTACATTTCAAGGTTCGATGACTTCCATTTTCAAAAATTTCCTTAGAAATTTTTTGTTAGTATTTTTTGATGATATACTAATCTACAACAAGTCTTGAAAGGATCATGTTCAACATGTTGACAGGGTGCTCAAACTATTGGAGGAGAAACAATTATATGCAAAAAGATCCAAATGTTTCTTTGGAGTACAAGAGGTGGAATATCTGGGTCATATTGTATCTCATGAAGGTGTTAAGGTAAACCCTAGAAAAATTTAAACCATTAAGGAATTGAAAATCCCCACATATATAAAGCATCTATGAGGATTTCTCGGGTTGACAGGGTATTATCGCAAGTTTGTTAAGAATTATGGGAGAATAGCAACAACTCTAACAACATTATTGAAGAAAGATGAATTTTCGTGGACTCTAGAAGCAACGAAGGCCTTTGAACATCTTAAAGAGGAAATGTGCCAAGCACCAGTCTTAGCTACACCGGACTTCACAAAAACCTTTATTGCGAAATGTGATGCCTCAAGAAATGGAATTGGTGTTGTTTTAATGCAAGAAGAAAGACCAATTGCTTTTGAAAGTCATCCAATCAAAGGAAAGTATTTACATAAAGCTATTTATGAGAAGGAAATGTTGGCAATACAACATGCACTTAAGAAATGGAGACCCTACCTAATGGGAAGACACTTCAAGGTAAAAACAGATCATGATAGTCATGGAAAATTTTAGGGGTGAATGCTCACCATTTGGCGAAATTAAGGGGTTTTAAATTTTTAGTGGGCGAATATTTTGTATCATAGTACATTTTTACAAATCGCCTCAAATAGCCCACCTTATTTTAAGGGAGAGGGTAAGAAAGGTAAATTTAGCCCTTGAAATTAGGAGTTACAACCTTCCATTCGCCCTAATTTTCAAGAATAGGTTTTATTTAAGTGAATCCTATGGGCCAAATACCATATTTATAAAAGAGGTATGGTAAATTAATAAAAATATAAATAAATGAAAGGTATGGTAAATAAATAAAACATTTTTTATAATTATTCCATAAGTCACCTTATATACATGCAAGGGTGTAAACAAATAAAAATATAAATAAAGTGGAGGTATGGTAAATAAATAAAACCTCTTTTTATGCTTATTCAAAAGGTATGGTAAATAAATAAAAATATAAATAAACTAGACGTATGGTAAATAAATGAAACCTCTTTTCATATTTAGTCCATAACCCTCTTTCTATTTATGAAGGCTCAAAAAAGAAGTTTTATTTAAGTGAATCCTATGGGCCAAATACCATATTTGTAAAAGAGGTATGGTAAAAATTAATAAAAATATAAATTATAATGTGATCCTATGGGCCAAATACCACATTTTTTTATATTAGTCACCTTATATTTATGAACACTCAAAAAATGAGTTATATTTAGGTTAAACCTATGGGCAAAATACTATGGGCCAAATACCATGGGCTAGATTATTATTAATACCATGCAAAAAAACATTATTAACCCTAATATTAGTATTAATAAAAATAAAAATGGCACATGGTATTGACCCATGGTATTCACGTGGAATGTAGCCTATTTAAATGGGGGAATTAAACCAACATAGATCCATCTTTACTCTGGATCTACTAAGCCCTGAGAGGGATCAAATATCGTGATATGCAAACTAGCATAGAGTGAAAAAATATTTGATCCCTCTTGGGCTTGGTGGATCAAGAGTAAAAATGGATGTTGTAATTTAATGTATATTAAACATTTTAACTTGGTTAAAATAAAAATCAATTATTAATTTTATTAATTTTTATAAATTACTAATAGTAATTTTTAAGCTCCAAGTTTATGATAACTCATGGTATTGACCCATGGTAATGCCATGGTATTCATGTGAGCATAGACTATTTAAAGGGGAAATTCTATCATCTTAGATCCATCTTAATTCTGGGTCTACCAAGTGCTCAGAGGGATAAATAGATTTCATCCCCCTAAGAGTGGTAGATGTGGAGTTAAGATGGATATAGGTTGGTTTTTATGATAATGAAGATATTAAATAGACTTAAGAAATTATATTGTAAAAACATCTTAAGGTGAATGGTTAAAGCTACATTTAGTCACTTCACAAAATTTACTAAAAAATACCAATATCTCCATTAATATTGGTTTTTAACTTTTTTTGATTTAACAAGAAAAATTCAAAACAATGAAACCTTATCACTCTTTCCGCATCACCCTCGCAGAAGATTTCTCACCATTTTTCAAACATTCTCAATATGATATCTTCATGAAAAAGTTTAGGTACTGATGTTAGATTAGTTGTTTGAAAAATAAGCTGGTTTGTACAACGTTTCATCTTCTGTGCTATTCTTAGTTTGTCCTAATGATCTGTAGGGGTTGGAGCCATTGCACCATATTTTCCTAAAAGGTGGAGATTGTTCACCAAAAAGGAAATTAATCTACATGTTACAACATTGTTAAAAAATGCGAGACCTATGAGCCTGGTAGTGAATTATGCTAATAAGCAATTTAGATTGGGAGAGACGTAACTAAATTTTATTATTTAATTGAAGATTTCCAATTAAAATAATAATAAATCTACATTTATATATTCATATATTGATTGGAAGGATTCTCACAATGGTCACTTCTTTCAATTAGATCCCCTTCAAGCCCTTGGGATACCTAATACTTTCTTATATAATATAGTTGGGGCTTGCTACTTGTTGGCATGTTGGGGTAAACAAACTTGATGTTTTTTTTTTTTTTTTTCTGTTTTTTTTTTTTTTTTATCTCGCAGTTGGAGTCTATGGAATAAGAAAGAAATTTGATGACTTGAAAAAAGTGGTAGCTTGACAAAAGTTGTAGAGAGAATATTAATCTCTCCTACCTTGACAGAACTTGTTGTCAATATCAACACTTACAATAACTTTGTTGTGGAATATTATAAAAACTAATAGAAGGATATGAAAGAGTGTATTGTAAGAATCTTGACAAACACAACCATTGAAACTTGGAGTATATTACAGTTTAATGAATATGTTTTCTTATTATCATATATGGTTTCATACTTTAACAAAACATTCACCAAGACTTCACAATGTTTTATTATTCAGTAAAAGATTTTCTAAGATCTTACAAGATTTTATAATTCAGTGAAAGATTCTCCATCATTATACAAGATAATATAATCTGGTGAGAGATTCGCCAAAAAAATTATATATACATATTATATTATTGATAAAATCGCCTCCCATTTGTCCTATGTATCATGGGGATTAGCCCATTTATTATACATATAAATTTAGGGCGGTTCTTAAAATTTTCCCTGATGATAGTCTTAAATACATTTTAGAACAAAGATTATCTTCAGAAGAGCAGCAAAAATGGGTCACAAAGATGTTGGGTTATGACTTTGAAATCATCTACAAAAAAGGGAAGAAAAATGTTGTGGCAGATGCACTCTCAAGAAAGGATGAGGATGTGGAAGCATTTCTTTGCGCCATTTCTATTATCCAACCAGATTGGATAAACGAAGCAAAGGATGAATGGAAGAATGACGAAGAAGTGTGGGCACTCATTCAAAAGTTACAACAAGATCCTAGTACATCTGATACATTTAGCTGGAAAAATGATTCGTTATGGTACAAAGATCGGTTATACCTATGTAAGAATTATGAACTCAAACAAAAGATTCTTAGGGAATTGCACAACTCTCCCTTAGGAGGGCATTCTGGATTTCTAAAAACTTACCACAGGGTTAAGAATGAATTTTTTTGGGATGGACTTAAATCGGATATTCAAAATTTTGTGGTGAAATGTTTGGTTTGCCAACAAAATAAATTTGAAACAATTAAGACCCCAAGTCTATTACAACCTTTATCCATTCCAAGCCAACGTTGGGAGGAGGTTTCAATGGATTTTATCACAGGTTTACCCAAGTCCGAAGGAAAGAGTGTTATCATGGTGGTAGTTGACAGACTTACCAAGTATGCACACTTTTGTGCATTATCTCATCCATTTAAAGCGAGTACAGTTTCTACTGCATTTATGGAAACAATTCAAAAGCTACATGGAAACCCAAAGATTATTGTAAGCAACAGAGATCCCATTTTCAATGGAATTTTTTGGACAGAATTATTTTCTTGTCTTGGTACTTAGTTAGCTCATAGCTCATCTTATCATCCTCAATCTGATGGGAAAACTAAGATAGTAAACAAATGTTTGTAAGGATATCTTCGCTGCTTTATATCTGATAAATAGACACAATGGGTCAAATGGTTGCCTTTAGCTAAATGGTGGTATAACACTTCCTTCCATACTGCAACAAAAATGACCCCATTTATGGAACTTTATGGATATCATCCACCATCCATCACATCATATTTAAGAGAAAACTCTAAGGTTCAAGCAGTGGAATATCACATCGAGCATCAACAACAAGTTCTCCAACTCTTAAAGGATAACCTCACCTTGGCGCAGAATAGAATGAAACAACGGGCATATCAACATCACAGTGAAAGAAGTTTTGATGTAGGTGATTAGGTATTCCTACGGCTACAACCATATAAATAAATGTCCCTTAAGCAAGCTAAGAAGGATAATAAATTATCACCAAAGTATTATGGTCCGTACAAGGTGTTGCAAAAGATAGGTACTATGGCATACAAATTGGAGTTTCCTACAGCTTCCTGAGTGCACCCAGTTTTCCACGTGTCATGATTAAAGAAGGTTATAGGTGACAAGCTCCCAGTTCAAACAATATTGCCAGAACGTGATGAGGAAGGAAAAATCATATTGGAACCTGAAGCAGTCAAAAGAACAAGAACTCAACAGCTATGAAATTGATCAATTTCATAGTATCTCATCAAGTGGAAGAACTTACCCATTGAAGATTCCACATGGGAGGGTGAGAATTTTATACAGAAGCATCCAAAACTACTCAAGCATTGAGGAAAACACTTTTTTGAAGGAGAAGGGTATGTTAGGTCCCTATAATACTAGTGCTTCCCCCATTACTATTGTCATTGTACCCCTCATTGTTATTGTTTTGCACTTGTTGTCCCCATATTGTTATTAGTGTGCCCCATAGAAGCCCACTATTGTTATTTTTGTGCCCTTATATTATTATTGTTAGGTCAGCTTGGTTATATTGTGACCCTTTAGACTCCTATATATAGAAAGGAGGTTTTGGCATGTGTATCATCCAAGAATTGTCCATTTGTGTAATGTAAAGGAGGTTTCCCCCTCGAAGAGGCTTATTTTGAAGGCGTTTATCTATCTTTTCTATCTTTTTGTGAGTTGGTTTCATAACATTGAGTCTTGTATGCTTGATTTTTGTGAATGCTTGCTGTCATTTGCATGTGTATTAGCTTGTACAAGCACCGTTTCAGTTTTCGTTAGCATCTCACTGCTGTCGCATGCATGACATTGTTTTGCATGAACAATCGTTGATTCGACGACTCGTCTCACACACATGCATGTTGTTCCATTTTCTGAATATTACATTCATGGTTTACATGCATGATCATTCACCTCTCCTACACTCAGTATCACCATGCATTCACATCTTCATTTGCTTTCAGTTGCCCGTTGGCGGGTCTAGGCAGCTTTGGCCCAGACTCTGGCTCACCAAGACAGCATTGCGCAATTCTGAGAGGGAAGGCTTTGCCTTCCTCCCAGAAAATGTGCAATTTTGGCCAAGTATTGCACTCCAGTCTTTCCTTGCGTAATTATGAGAGGCATTGACTGCTGCCCCAGAAAATTGCGCAATGCAGTCCTTAGGCCTGCAACACTTGCCAATTGAAATTGTGCATTATGCAATCCCAGCACCCAACAAGCTAGTTTGGATTGTGCATTGTGCAATTACAGCTGTCAACCAGCCTCCCGATAGTCTGGACTACCTTTTTCACAGTTCCTGTAGTCAGTCTCCCAACCTCCCAGTGAAAATTGTGCAATCCTTGTTAGTTAATCCCCAGGTATGTAGCATGTCATCCCTCAAGTTTGCTTTGGTTTTAACTGACAGATTTCTTGCCATGCATGTAGCCATGTCTCCAGAAACAGCAGGTGTTCATCCATCTCTTAGCAGTTCAGGATCAATGGCCTCCAAGATACTAGGATCAAAGGACACCAACGAAAGCGCAACTGGAGCAGCAATTGAGCGGGTGTCTACAAGTTTGTCAATTTATGAAGACAACAAGCTGATTGTAGACAAAGACATCAAGCTAAAATGGCAAGAGGTCAATGATGAATTCTCAGGCACATTTGTGAAAGATCTTGAAGACCGCCAAGTCTATGTGAACATTCACAAGCCCAACTTCTACCGGATTGCATGCAGGTATCCCACATTCCCATGTGTAGACATGACACATTAGATCGTCTCGCACATTGATCCTGAGACAATGACATTGAGCAGTGTCAGCAGGACGGAGATTGCTACCTTCAGGGCATAGGATTATCAGCAAATGTACCATTTTTTGAAGTCAGTGATCACCATTGAGGCACCCTTCAGCCTACGCAACAGTAATGCCAACTCCAGGGATATCTTAAAGAACTGGGTAAAGGAGCCAGCCAAATTCAAGATGACACCCAGCCAGATTTACAAGATGAAGATACTAAGGAAGGTGTATCAATACTTGGTCATCTTTGCATGTCATTTGTATGGCCAAGAGAGGACGGGGACCTTCCCGCAGAGTTGGGTGATCACATTGGACCAACTGTCCAGTGAAGGCAAAGCAAGCAATTGGTCTG
Organism: Pinus tabuliformis; assembly: GCA_031772625.1. Lineage (NCBI taxonomy): Eukaryota > Viridiplantae > Streptophyta > Pinopsida > Pinales > Pinaceae > Pinus > Pinus tabuliformis. The sequence continues at coordinate 841,751,949 of CM062816.1, forward strand.
ACATGTTGGCTCACAAGCTGAAGGAATAGGTCACATGAGCTTGGCAGCTACCTAAAGGTCAACAAGTAGAAATCTACATGTCCGCCTACATCTTGGATGCAATTTGGGCCCGTCAGGAGTTCCCATGCATGAAATGGGCATGGACATCGACGGAAACCTCTGTCAATACTTATTGTAAATTGTTTTCTGAATGTAGCTTCAGAGGAGTTATCACACAGTTATCAGATCATTTTGTCACCTAGGTGTACAAGACGATATTTGAGCAGGATCCACCTTGCATGTCGAAGGCATCAACGAAGGCACTGATCAATATAATGAATTGGTATGCCTCAGCATCTAGCACCTTCATATGGATGTACAGTGTAGAGAAGCCTCTACATGTTTTGCCGAAGTTTTCCATGGACAAGCTCGTCATGCAAGAAGTATCGTACCACATCTTAGCAGGACTGTTAGCTAGGCTGCACTAGAAGAAGAAGGTACCTTGGCCCACTCTTTTGTTGCAGATCGGGTTATCTGAGATATGAAACCTCAAGCATGTGGATGTCAAAATAGAGGAGATCACTAAATATCCTTTTGACGTCTGAAGCTTTAATCCATATGACCCGCATTGCATTGTGAAAGATCATTGTGTGAGAGTACAGTTTTAGTGAATCCACGGGGCATGTCATTGGGTGGAGGAAGACCCGTGGAGATATTGTTACATCTTCTCTAGGCCCAATGAACCAGACGGCATCGTTGTGGAATGGTTAGCGAAGCAGCGTAAAGCAGCATCCAGAAGAGCACCAATAGCAGCAGCAGCAGAGGTAAACATACCGGCACGCGACAAAGGCAAGAGGAAGATTGTTGACAGTGCAGAGGCAGAACAAAGCTGCAAGTTCAGAGAAAACTCACTTGTGCAGAAAGAAGCTTTGGAAATAAAGGCAAAGAGGTAATAGCGCGAGAGGAGGACCACGCAAAGGCAGAGAAAAAAATAGAGGATGGAGGAAACATTGAAGGAGTTGCATGAGTTGAAGGAGAAACTACAGAAGGAACAGGAGCTGTGTAAATAGGAGAAGAAATCGCATCAAGAATAGGTACAGCAGGGGGCACAATATGTACATACTGGTGAAACTGCATCCGTACAGGTAGTAGACTCATCTGAATAGCTGGAACCAAGCAAACAGGGTGAGCAGTTGCAAGAGCAGGACTTCGCTCAAGAGATTGAACAAGCACTTGGGCAGATGGATATAGTTATGGAGCAGCAAGAGTTAGAGCAAGACATCAACCTCATGCCTTACCACCAAGAGGTTGACCCACTAGCTTCACCGAATCCGGAAGCAGAGCAAGTCCCAAGCGACCAAGGAGATACTGAGATCCTTGGAGACAATCCAGAAGGAGAGATGCAAATCATATCATTCGACCAGTCGTAGTTTAGATTTGTGCAATCACGTAGATTTTCTACTCTAGATGACAACAATTCTCCTGTGTAGTTTTAGGAACGAGTGATCATGTCTGACATGTGCAAGCATCCAGCAGCATTGGCCGATGCTACCAGATCATATGTCGAAGCCACTAGCTTTAGTGTTCACTTCTTGATAGATGAGAACGAGCGAATGGCTAAGGAGTTACAGACATCCAAGCAAGGAGGAGAAATGGTTACAACATCTACCCGAGCAGAGTTGAAGAAGGCGATAATATACAAAGTATTGTCCCTTGAGACAGTCATGCGGCCGTTGTATTCCAAGTTTGGTACCGTGCATAAGGCAGTTGTCCATCTCAATGGTTGGGAACAATGATGTGCTAGAAGAGCATGTATCTTGTCAAACATACATATTGTTTTTTATTACATGCAAACATGGACAATGAGATACAAGGGATCCCCATTACACTTGACCAAGATGATGAAGCCTAGAGCGGTCAAGCTGAAGGCACACATCCGGAGCCAAATCTGAAACTATGAAGAACTCTCGCAGTTCATCACTAGTTTACAGGCTTCCCATGCACATGTATTCAGTAGTATGGATGTTGTTTTGCGTGCACATGTGATCCCATATATTGGGACACTCACTGAGGCAAACACAAAGTCACAAGTTTAATTAGAGCTTAACTCGTACTTTGACGAGTTGATGTGGATAGCCACCAGCACAGACTTGGTGATCAGTATAGACACCATGCATCAGTATGTCATTGGTCTGGCTGCACTCAAGACAATGATGTGCATGTTATCAGATAAGTTGGACAGAGGAGCCGAGCAGTGTACCTGGGTGCTACAAATGCAAGAGTTCGTTTCCAGAAAGATGTCACCATAGATTACACGGACACCATCGCAGAATACCGAGCTTGGCATTAGTTTGCTACTGTTGACCACCGTGAGGATGTCGAAGAGTTGGTCTTCCCACAGTTGTCTGAGTCATAGTGATGTCTCGGATGGCTTGCTAAAGCCTATTTTGTCTCACTTGGGTACATGTGAAAATTTTATGTAACGTCTTGTCAAGTGGAAGTTCAAGTGTCAATAATTGGTTGTAACAGTCATAGAGTAGATGAAGAGTCATGAGGGTACATGAATAGTTATAAAGGGGAATGTCAAGGGCCACCCCAGCCTTTGTTATATATAGTCCCTCATAACTCATTATAGAGGCTTTTGGTCAACCAAGCTTCCGATAGGAGTATCTTAGATAAAGCTTGGAGAGTATTGTAACAATCCTTGGCTTCTCCACTATGCAGAGCTAGTATATCTCTTTGGAGGAGTAGACGACAGTGACTGTAACATTCCACTGTCGGAACTAGTGGTTGGTCATGGTTGTATTGTATGACTAGAACTTTCACTTCTTAATATAACAGAGCCAGCACATTTCATGCATACGTCATATTGTATTTCAGCTATCTTCTTTACTCTAAATTATATATGTATCTATTTTCTTACGCATGCATGTTTGGCTTTCCTATATAAGTATGTATGAATCTTACTAAAATGTGTTGTGGGTTTAACCATCACTTTGGATTGCTAGCTTACTTGCCTTCCAATTTTTTATGCATCTTTTCTCATGTGTTCCCTTCTTAACTTCGTTCTTTCACAGCTTTTAAGGGGCGCACTCACCTCACCCTCTGTGTGTTAGAACCGCTCATGCACCTTCCTTGGCTTGCATCATATGTCACACCCTTGCTACCAACAGGTACATCTTACTTGCCTCTACGTGCAATCACGGTCAAGGTGATACCGTATGACCCACTGCTGGTACTCCTACACCAAACAGTCTGAGGTCTAATTTGGACTTGTTATATGGGAGATCCCCTGATATTATGGTGGGTCCTGTTAGCACCTAAATCTGCCCTAGGCTGAAGAAAGGCAAAATTCAAGGTAACCACAAACCACGCTCAGTCTGGTAGCTAGCCCTACCAAAACAGGAGAGGGCTCTCTCCGAGTCACGCTCAGTGAATAGATAAACGAAACGGTCTAAGATGACTTATAGTGAAATATTGATCTTAGGCTAGTAAGTGAATATGGATACACGAAACAATTTTTCTGAATGACTGAGCTTCTGGGATGTTATGGGACCAACGGACAGCAATGAACAGAGAATTTAATACAAAGGCACAGATTACTCCGTGAGGCAAGACAGGAAAAAAGTGTAGCGATTTAGTTCAAAATAACGTGGAATGGAGAGATTGCTTAGGAGAGTGAAAAGGGCATAAGTACATGAATCCTTTTCAACAGAAGAAGAACACTGAACATGAAATTTTCCCACAGGCAGAGCAATAAAATTGAATTCTACCTTATCTAACTCAGAAAATTTCACTGGAAATGAATATGAATTGAACTATGAACATTAAAAAATACATATGAAACATAAGAGACACATTTACTACACTCACAACCACATGAATCTCATGAAACAGAGCCGTTGCCTTTCATTAATTCTCTGTCAAAAATATACAGTGAAGAAACAGAGTTTCTTTCCCACAGTCTCCTAGAAGTTACAAGCCAACCAACCCTTTGCAAATAGTTTGCATACAATATATAGAATGTGCCATGAAGAGATAGAACGCCCAGGGGTTGGGGAGTTACTCGAATCATTACAAAATGGAAGTGGAAAGCCAACCATTAGCTACAGGTGCAGCGTTACAAACATGACAAATGGCTTGGGTGACCGTTTGCCTTCCTTTGCCACTTGGATAGAAACCAATCTGGAGTGAAAATACTTTAAATTCCACCTTAGGTGCCAAAAAACTGAAATGTAGATGAGCGGGCCCACTTGGAGAAGTCGCGAATCGAAATTTCGCGAAACGGAGGTAAAATTGGGCTTTTTTCCTGTATGCGTTGCGCCATTTTCTGTGTGCACCATGCCACTTTGGAGCCTATTTTGAGGCACTTGCAGGAGTCCAAAATGTGCCCAAGTGTGCTTGTTGGAAAGCCTGTCCTGTCTACTTTCTAACCCAAGTGGAATTTCTAAATTTGGTGCTCATTTTCCCCTCCAAATATTCATTCTCCCAAGACTGCTTCCTGTGTGTCGAAATAGGGGTAGAGAGGTCATTTTTTGGGTGTTTTTGACCTCCTGGAGACTCAAATATTGCCCAAATTTCTTGTCCAAGCACCAGTAGTCGTGATTTTTCATGCTGAATCCAAAAAGGCAAACCATTCTTCATTTGGAGCTCCCAATTTTTAGCATTGCGCCACAGGGAGAAAAAACCTGTGTTTTGCCCAAAAATTTGTCATGTGACCAAAATTTCCCCAAATTTCATGAAATTTGGGCTGGAGGTTCTCTACGAAGTGCTATGCTATGCCAAAGAAGCTTCAGCCAAGATTCGAAGCCGATCTTTCTCTTTTTCCTCTTTTTCCTCTTTTGTTGCTTTGCTCAATTTTGCCTTCAAGCTCTTTATCCGGGCCTTTGCACTCATGTTTCGTGCCCTGTAATGGAAAGCCATGTGTCTCAATAAGGCATGGTCCTTGTCGGCCTCGTCTAGCAGCCTCTCCAAGTGCATGTTAATTCTCTCTAGATTGGCCTCCTGATCCTCATTGATCTCTTGCCATGACGTGAGCTCAACTCTTCTTCTTTGTGCAGCTTGGCGATGCTCACGAATGTTTTGTAGCTCCATGATCGCCTGCTGATCCTCAAGCTACTTGTTTCTTTGCTCTAGGTATTTCATGTTCCACTTAGCCCTCTCCAAGTCAAGGGATAAGGCCTCAATCTCTGATTACTGCTCCTGGATGATCTCTCTAAGCTCTGCATTTGTCGGTTCTGTATCTGTCTCATCATCATGAAGGAGAATAAATTCGGTCTCTTGTTCACCTGAAGGCCCCTCATCATGCATTGGCTCCTTACCTCTGTCCTATTCCTGTGTCGTCGATGCCGGAAGCGAGGCCCCTTCCACCCCGGGTGGAGATAACACTCGCTTTGCCGCTGCAAACAAATGTCTACTGCCTCTCTGATAGGTGATGAATACTGGCATAGTAGCGGCCTCATGGCGCTCATACTGATGAGAAGGACCACTTATCTCATGCTCTACCCCTGATAATACCTGTGGAGTGCTGAAGAAGTCACGGAGATGAAGTCCTCCCAAGCAATGCCCTGTAATCCCAACTAATGATCCACCAAAATCCGGGTAAGAGCAAAGTGATAAACACTATTAAGCTACTGCTGAGGGGTCTTATGCTGCATGAAATTGTTCATCCTCTCTATATTCCTGCAAATGAAAAATGGGAGGTTCATCATCCGCACCCTGGTAAAGTGCATGAGCAACCTGATGTGATAGGCATATAGGCGAGAGAACCTCCCCTCACAACTGAAGTACTTCATGATCAATTTCATGAGTGAAGCATACTCATCTTTCAAATATCTGAATGGGAAGACTCTTGTGAGATGCCTCAAACAACTGGCCTTAATGTAAGGCTCATAGTATTGCCTATCCACCTTCTTCTTCTTATGCCACTGTTCTCCAACATTTGGTATGCCTGTTGCCACTGAGATAGTTTCGGGTGTCAATGTGAAGGTGACCCCGGCCAAGATAGACTGACCTCCATGTAGGTGAAGCACAAAAAGACGAGCCAACTCATGATGAACTCTAACATTAGCCACCCTTTAACAAAATTCAAAACATGCTAGGTGCTGGAAACATGACATAGCAAGAGGGCATGCCTGCAATTTAGTGAGGGTGTTTGGCTCATCCCTGACATGTTTGCCACTCTTGTGATGTCTCCTGGGAGCCTGTTCTCTTGAAGCTGTATCACTGTGAGTTTCCACCTCATACTTTGATGAACCCTCAGATGCCATGACTGATGTTTATGTACTGTACTTAGGCTGCTCTTTGATGATGGTGAAGTTGGGTGTTGTTTTTGTGATATCTGCCACCAAGGGGAACAATGAAACAAAGGGAGTATTAGGAGGGGAGTAATGTGATGGGAATAGGGTTTATGGGGAGAAATTTGTTTAGGGATATGTAGGGGGTTTGGATATTTGATAGGGTAGGTTTTTTGGGGTTTTAATGAGGTAGGGTTTGGTGTTTGTATTGACCAAATAGTGGAGGGATAAGGAATATGAGTTTGGTAGTATTTTAGGGTAGTGGGAATAGAAAACAATAGCATAGGGGGATAAGGAAAAATGGTAAGGAAGGAAAATAGAACCTTGGCGTCAACACCACACTTATACAACCCTAGCAACAATGACTTTTTGGTATTTTCTTGTGGTTGGTTTTATGAGTGTTTGTTGCATTCAATCATACGCATAAAACCACCATATCATTTGTGAACTTTGATAAACAAGTGATGTTATAGAGCCTACCTTGCAATTTGGTGGGCTTCACAAAAGATTTGAGGAAGTTTGGCAAGGTTCTGAGCGCTTTGTCTGTGTGCGTCGTGCACAAAACCCAGTGCGCCGCGCCCTGGGTGTGCGCCGCGCCAGTTAGAAAAATACACTGCGGGCTGGCTCTGTGTGTGACGCGCCCCTGTCTATATGCGTGACGCCCTGAAATCGCCTCCAATCTTGCTCCAAACCACGCACAATACACACTCAAACCTTTGCAATGCTTCCTTAAGCACTTGATTTTCAAAATGACTTTGATTTTGGTGGGAACTTGTATATAAAGTCTTAGAAGTCATGGGTTAAATTTTGCTTTTTCAAAAACCCATTTTTCTAATGTTATGTTTTGACACTTTTTCACTGACTTAAAACAACCCTGATTTTCACTTTTCCTCTGAAATTTTAGCTCAAATGATGAAATTTTCGGCACTCTTTGCAGGGATTGCATGATGGGGCATTTGGCCATGGAAACCATGATTGCACCTGAAGAAATCAACTGAAGACTTTTTTTGGAAATTTTATCACCAATGACACTGCTTGACTTTTCTTCAAAACAGAGTTTTGAAGAACAATCGAAGTTTATCAATATGACGATGAAACTCTCTGAATCATTACTTTGTAAGGGCCTCTCTCTGGCCTGCATGGCTTTACTGGACATATTTAAAGACCAAATTGATTAATCCCTAGACCTAATGATCAAAAATGACTTTTGTCCATTAAAGGACCAGACCTTGACTGTCATGGACTTTGGTGATCATTGACAAAAGACCAAAGCCAGCAGGAGCCAGACATGAGGGGAAATGACTAGCATGACCTTTTCCGTCAGATTATGGCATGCCCCTAGCGGAATGCAGCTGAGTGAATGGAGCGAGACACCTAAAAATGAAATGCATAAATAGTTTTGATCTCTGACGGAGGACTGACTAGACCGACTCTAACAGGTCCATCATCGTCAACATTTCTGGTGCTAGAAGGAGGTCCAGATGACAAGCTGTGTCTTCTCATTGTATTTTGAACCTTTTCACATCTATCATGAATTTTGTTATACTCACCCCTCCATGATGTTTTTCTCATGCCGAACCTCTCGACATCACGAGGGAGTTTTCCGATCTCTTGTCTGAATTCATGTATGATGGTGAAGGCGAAGTGGCCTGGCCTGTGTTCATAGAAGACTTCTTTTCCATGCTTGACAAGGTAGATGAATGTTCTGATGAAGAGGCTAGCCTACTACTATCACACACACTTCGTGAATCCCCACAACGGTGGTGCTGCAGTCTGCCTCCTGGCAGCATGCACTCACTTGAGTAGTTATGTGATCTCATTAAATCTACTTTCCATCATTTTGATCCCGAATATCTTAACCAAAAACTGTTACAACAACGGAAGGCCCTGCATGAATCACCTATGGAATTTTGGGAACGCTTCCGTGTGTCGCAGTTTCAAGATCTGAGAAGTCAGATGAAATTTCCATATCTTTGGGATAAATTCGAATATTATCTTAACAAATCAGTCAATCCCAAGAAGAAGTTCGAGCCCAAGCCCCGCTTAACATATTTCGGTGATGGATCTACGCAATCATAGATGGACACAGTCATTGTCACAAGTGACTTTCCATCATCCCCTCATCAAACAACTCCACCATCGCAGAGTGATGTGGGAGAATAGGCATACACATATGTTCAACCGTCACATCCTCCCAACATCACTCATACTGATTTTCGCACAAGCTTGGTTGTGAATCCATTGGGTTATCACATCCATTTTGTACCTCAACCTCCGTCTTCGTACCCAGATGATCCTCTAGATTGCACTGTCTTATGTTCTTCCATTCCATACTCTACACTTGTTGTGAACGAGGATCAAGCTATCGACAAAGTTGATGTTGCACAACCAACCTGCATTGTCATTCGTGAAGAATATGACTGGGAGCTTGAGCATCAATCCTCGGCGAAGGATGACTCCTTTCCATACAAACCTCCTCCGTTCTTTCCTGACATCTTTGATGATTCTATCATCCATGATTTCACATGTGTATCTCCATCTACGGATGCACCAATTATTGATCGTTCGCAGAACACACCGGATGTCAGTCCATCATCCAACAACAGAGAGGATAAATTATTCACATAAAATCCACTTGACTTTTCACCTGATTTTTCCAGAAACACAGAGAATGAATTTTTTCGCTTCTCATCTACCCCTCTATTTGATTCATCAGATCATGAAGATGCTGATGAAATCATTGATTTTGCTAATCGTAGATGTCATGATCTATTTACTCCTATATTTGATCGCGATGATGATTCTATCACAGTTGGTTTTTCAAAGCCACCTATTTATGATGATCTATCTGTCGACGAAGTTGAAACCCCCCAGACTGTTGAGTCGCTTCAACCCGAGTTGATGGTTACGTCAGGCCCTCACTATCCTGAGGTTGGTTTCACTTCTGATTAGGAAATTGTTGAAACACTTAAGGCTACTCATCATTCATATGTATGCATTGAAGATCAATATCACACACAAATCGTGCTTCCTCCACTCGAACTACACGATCCCATCGCTCATGCATTGGAGGAATATTACATAGAAAGCACACATGCATGACCAAAGTTATATTTGTTTCTTTTGTTTTCTTTCATGTCACAGTCAAGAGTATGCATATGCTTAATAGTTGCACGCAGTGTTGCACGGCACCGTGATAATTCCACAGATTGCATGTTATGCACTTGCACTCACTTATGTTCTGTGGACACATTTAAACTTGGAGTGTGCTTGTCTTCATTGTTATATCTTTCATATTTGTTGGTTCACACATCTGTGTTGTTCGCGAACCATGCCTTCACCAACATGGGTCAACCAATGCACCGGTGGCTGCATTGGAAGTATCATTTCACGTGATCAGGCCCATGCACCATTAGCTTAGGAGTGGAGTAGTGTTTGCTTTTGGTTTGCTTGCTTGCATGTGTGTTTGTTTCTTACGTTACATGTTTGTTTTCTTGCATGCATGTTTGCTTACTCGCTTTTATTTCGTGGTCACTTCTTCTTCCTCTTTGTTTTGTGTTTGTTTGCTTGTTTACGTTCGTAGGTTAGTTTCGCATGAGACCGTGCGCAACTCTTGAAACAAGCTGGATAAAGTACAAGAAGACTTGTGCGGTTATCAATACTTGGTTACCTGTCATCTTGCCTCTGTATGAAGAACTTTTTATCTTCAGTCCATGATATGCCGATGGAAATACGTATTGTTTGACACAACGCTTGCGCGCTAACTAGTGTCACCTACTCTAGTCGGTTGTTTTTGTGTTAACCCTTGTCCACTCAGTCAAGTGGAGTAAGGTGGGGGGGGAACCTTAACAAGCACGTCAGAGGTATATATAAACTACTTGTCTGAAGGAACAACCTTTTCTTCTCTCAATAAGTCAGGATCCATCTTTCGCCTCTGAAATGAATAAGTGTTATGCACAGTTATGAAAACGAAAAATAAAAAAAATGAAAAGTGAAAATTTTCGAAAAGAAAATGAAAAATGAATAAGGCAAAATGAAAGAAAGGCTTCCTGCATAGAGAGGTGATGCAAGTAACTCCACCGGGGTACTAACCAAGCTCGCTAGTAGCGGAGCGATGCTTGTGTTCCTGCGTGACTCTGTCGGGGAACTGTCTAGGGCTGCTGGCAGTAGAGCAACACCAGAGTTGAAACTAAAACTCTGATGAATATACTGCTTGTGCACCAATATACCCCTCATCCTCAATCAAAACAACTGTGTTGACTTGCCTTGGAATGTGTGTTGATCGACCAAGAGCTTGGCAAATGCTACATCCTAAAATCAAGCAAGTGTGAAAACCAAGATGAAAAGAGAACTGAACAATACTTCCAGAGGTGTTAGACTTGCTTTTCATGAACAAGGTCCATTCAGAGAGTTATAGTTCTACCAGTGCATCACCAAGTGTTGTAGCGGCTACAACCACCCTCCAAAATTTTTCCTTAGCTTCGTTTTGGAGCCTTCCTACTAACCATCCTCAGTAGCATGTCTTGCACTATCAAATACATGAGCTTCAGTGGTTTTCTAGCAGCCTATGCATGATAGCTTGCTTCACTCCCCTCACAGGCTGCTACTCTGGACTTGGTCCAGCTACTGGCTGAGAAGCTCCCTCAACAAATTGCGCAATTATGGAGGGGAACCAGCCTTCCCTCTAGAAATTGCACAAATCTGACTGGCAACCTGTTGGGCTCAAAAACTATGCAATCTTGTCAGACATGCTTCCTAGTGAAAATTGTGCAATCTGGCCCAGCAATGCTTCTCACCTCAGAAATTGTGCAATTCTGGGTAGCAGTCAGTTGCTCCTCCCAGAAATTATGCAATCCCTCTGGACAACCAGCCCAGCTTCCTCCCAGAAACTGCGCAAAATTTCCCCTCAATCAAGCAAGTTGTTGCATGTGCCTTCAGGTTGACCGGTTCCACCCGGGACCGAGAAAACTTGACTTGCGTGCATGGGCTGCTTTTTCCTAAAATAGTAAAATTCAACATGAAAAAAGCACCCCTAGATTTTAGGGAGCTATTTTTAGCAGCTAGAGGTGACATGCAAATATCGTTTTAGAAACTTTCCTCCAAGTGTTGCTTTTTCCTAGATTTGTGGCATGCGCATCATGAGCCTCAAACTTATTTATTTGACGCTTCAGAACTCATTCTTCACATAAATCTTATAGCTTTGACATCCCACAACACATCCAGGAGTCTTTGACACATTCAGCTCAGCTATTTCTAGGTAAGTCCACTTAACTTGTCTTTTGCAGCATTTCTATGTTTTTTGTGTTTTTGCTTATGTGAGTGTTGTCTGCTTGATTTATATGAATGCTTGTTGTCATTTGCATGCATATTAGCTTGTGCAAGCACCGTTTTAGTTTTTGTTAGCATCTCACTGTTGTCACATGCATGACACTATTTTGCGTGAATCGTCGCCGATTCGGCAACTCATCTCACACACATGCATGTTGTTCTATTTTGTGAATCTTACATTCACGGTTTGCATGCATGATCATTCACCTCTGCTTATACTCAGTATCGTCATGCATTCACATCTTCATTTGCTTTCAGTTGCCCATCAACGGGTCTAGGCAACCTTGGCCCGGACTCTGCCTCACCAAGACATCATTACACAATTCTAAGAGGGAAGGCTCTTCCTTCCTCCCAAAAAATGTGCAATTCTGGCCAGTGACTATCCTCCAGTCTTGCCTTGCGCAATTCTGAGAGCCATTGACTGTTGGCCCAGAAAATTGCGCAATGCAGTCCCTGGGCCTGCAGCACTTTCCAGCTGAAATTGCACAATCCCAGCACCTAGCAGGCCAGTCTAGATTGTGCATTACACATTTCTAGTAGTTTATCTAGCCTCCTGATAGTCTGGACTTCCTTTTTCGTAGTTCCGGCAGTTAGTCTCCCAGCCTCCCAATAAAAATTGTGTAATCCTTGTTAGTCAATCCCCATGTATGTAGCATGTCATCCCTCAAGTTTTATTTGGTTTTAACTAATAGATTTCTTGCCATGCATGTTGCCATGTATCCAGATATAGCAAGTGTTTGTCCATATCTCAACAGTTCAGGATCAGTGGCCTGCAAGAAAGCAAGATCAAAGGACACTAACGGAAGCGCAACTGGAGCAGCAGTTGAGCGAATGTCTACAAGTTTGTAAATTTATGAAGACACTAAGCTGATTGTAGACAAAGACATTAGGCTGAAATGGAAAGAAGTCAATGATGCATTCTCAAGCACATTTGGGGAATATCTCGAAGACTGCCAAGTCTATGTGAACATTCACAAGTCTGGCTTGTACCGGATTGCATGCAGGTATCCCGCATTCCCATTCTCAGACATGATACATTGGATTGCCTCGCACACTGATCCCAAGATGATGACATTGAGCAGTGTCAATAGGATGGAGATTGCTACCTTCACGGCATAGGATTATCAGCAGATGTACCATTTTTCAAAGCCAGTGATCACCATGGAGACACCCTTTAGCCTACCCATTAGCAATTCCAACTCCAAGGATATCTTGAATAACTGGGTAAAGGAGCCAACCAAATTCAGGATGACACCCAACCAAATTTACAAGACGAAGATACTGTAGAAGGCATATCAATATTTGGTCATCTTTGCATGTCACTTGTATGGCCAACAGAGCACGGAGACCTTCTCGCATAGTTGGGTGATCGTGTTGGACCAACTGGCCAGTGAAGGAAAATCTTTCAACTGGTCTGACATGTTGGCTCAAAGGCTGAAGGAACAAGTCACAGGAGCTCGACAATTGCCTAAGGGTCAGCAAGTAGAAATCTACATGTCTACCTACATCTTGGATGCAATCTATGCCCGTCAGGAGTTCCTGGGCATGAAGTGGACATGGACATCGGCGGAAACCTCTATCAATACTTATTGTAAACTGTTTTCCGAATGTAGCTTTAGAGGATTTATCACACGGCTATCAGATCATTTTGTCAACCCAGTGTACAAGATGATATTTGAGTAGGATTCACCTTGCATGTTGAAGGCAACAATGGAGGCATTGATCGATATAGTGGATTGGTATGCCTCACCGTCTGACACCTTCATATGGATGTATAGTGCAAAGAAGCCTTCACATTTTTTGCCAAAGTTTTGCATGGAAAAGCTCGTCATGTAAGAAGTATCGTACCACATCTCGACAGGACTGTCAGTTGGGCTGCACCGAAAGAAGAAGGAACCTTGGCCCACTCTTCCGTTTCGAATCAGGTTGTATGAGATACATAACCTCAAGCATGTGGATGTCGAAATAGAGGAGATCAAGAAATATCCTTTTGACGTCTGAATCTTCAATCCATATGACCCACACTATATTGTGGAAGATCACTGCACGAGAGTACAGTTTCAGTGGATCCATGGAGCATGTCATTAGGCAGAGGAAGACCCATGGAGATATTGTTACATCTTCTCCAGGCCCAATGAACTGTTCGGCATCGTTGTGGAATGCTTAGCGAAGCAGTGTGAAGCAACATCCAGGAGAGAACCACCACCACCACCACCAGAGGTAAACATACCAGCGCACGACAAAGGCAAGATGAAGATTGTCGATAGCGCGGAGGCAGAACAAAGCTGCAAGTTTAGAGCAGACCCACTTGTGCAAAAAGAAGCTTTGGTAATAGAGGCAAAGAGGCAACAGCACGATAGGAGGGCCGCGCAAAGGTAGATAGAAAAACAAAGGATGGAGGAAATAGTGAAGGAGTTGAATGAGTTGAAGGAGCAACTCCAAAAGGAACAGGAGTTGCGTAGACAGGAGAAGGAAGTGAAATAATAATAGTTACAGAAGGGGGTGCAACATATACAAACAAATGAAACTGCACCCGTACAGGTCGTAGACTCATCCAAACAGAAGGCACCAAGCAGACAGGGTGAGTAGTTGCAAGAGCAGGACTTCGCTCAAGAGATTGAACAAGCACTTGAGTAGATGGATACGGATATGGAGCAACAAGAGTTAGAGCAAGACATCGACCTCATGCCTTACCACCAAGAGGTCAACCCACCAGCTTCACCGGATCTGGAAGTAGAGTAAGTCCCAAGTGATCAAGGAGATACTGAGATCCTTGGAGAAAATCCAGAAAGAGAGATGCACAACATATCATTCCATGAGTCGCAGCATAGAGTTGTACAATCACACAGAGTCTCTACTCCAAATGACAACACATCTCCTACGTAGTTTGAGGAATGAGTGATCGTGTCTAACATGCACAAGCATACAGTAGCATTGGCTAATGCTACCGAAGAATATGCTGAAGCCACTAGCTCAAGTGTTCGCTTTTTGATAGCTGAGAACAAGCGAATGACTAAGGAGTTACAGATGACCAAGAAAGGAGGAGAACTGTTTACAGCATTCGGCCGAGCAGAGTTGAAGAAGATGATACTAGATGAAGTATTTTCCCTTGAGACGGTCATGCAGGTGTTGTATTCCAAGTTTGGGGCCATGCATAAGGCATTTGTCCATCTCAACGATTGGCAACAGTGATGTGCTAGAAGAGCATGTATCTTGTCAAACATACATACTGTTGTTGATTATATGCAAACATGGACAATGAGATACAAGGGATTCCCATTACACTTGCCCCAGATGATGAATCCCAGAGCGGTCGAGCTGAAGGCATGCATCCAAAGCCAGATCCAAAACTATGAAGAACTCTCACAGCTCATCACTAGTTTGCAGGCTTCCCATGCATAGGTATTCAGGAGTATGGATGTTTTTATGTGCACACATGTGATCCCATCTATTTGGACACTCACAGAGGCAAAGACAAAGACACAAGTCCAATTGGAGCTTGACTCGTACTTTGACGAGTTGATGCGCATAGCCACCAGTGCAAACTTAGTGATTAGTGCAAACATCATGTGTGAATATGTCCCCGATTCGACCGCACTCAAGACAATGATGCACATGTTATCAGACGAGTTGGATAGAGGAGCCTGAGTAGTGTACTCGAATGCTACAGAGGTAAGAATTCGTTTCCAGAAGATGTCACCATAGAGTACAAGGACACCATCGTGGACTACCGAGCTTGGCATCAATTCGCTACTATCGACCACCATGAGGATGTCGAAGAGTTGGTCTTCCCACAGTTGTCTGACTCATAGTGATGTCTTGCATGGCTTTCTCAAGCCTATTTTGTCTCACATGGGTACATGTGCAGATTGTATGTAACATCTTGTCAAGTGGAAGATCAAGTGTCAATAGTTGGATGTAACAGTCATAGAGTAGATGAAGAGTGATGAGGGTAGATGAATAGTCACAAAGGGGAAATTCAAAGGCCACCCTAGCCTTTGCTATATATAGTCCCTCATAACTCATTGTAGAGGCTTTTGGTCAACCAAGCTTTTGATAGGAGTATCTTAGAGAAAGCTTGGAGAGTATTGTAACGAGCCTTGGCTTCTCCACTGTGTAGAGCTAGTATATCTCTTTGGAGGAGTAGGTGATAGTGACTGCAACATTCCACTGTCAGAACTAGTGGTTGGTCATGGTTGTATTGTATGACTGGAACTTTCACTTCTTAATATAATAGAGCCATCATGTTTCATGCATATGTCGTATTGTATTTCAGCTATCTTGTTTACTCTAAATGATATATGTATCTATTTTCTTACGCATGCATGTATGGATTTCCTATATAAGTATGTATGAATCTTACTGAAATGTGTTGTTGGTTTAACCATAACTTTGGATTTTTAGCTTACTTGCCTTCCAGTTTGTGATGCATCTTTTCTCGTGTGTTCCCTTCTTAACTTCGTGCCTTCACAGGTTTCTAAGGGGCGCACTCACCTCACCCTCCGTGTGTTAGTACCGCCCATGCACCTTCCTTGACTTGTTGCATATGTCATACCCTTGCTACCAACAGGGACATCTTACTTTCCTCTTCACACAATCGTGGTCAAGGCGATATCGTATGACCCACTGTCGAGACTCTTACACCAAACGGTCTAAGGTCTAGTTGGAACTTCTTACCGAGGAGATCCCTTGACATGTTGGTGGGTCCAGCACCTTCAACACTTCTAGAGGATCAATCTCTTCTCTCCTTATGTGAAAGGGCCTATTATGCATTGTAGTGGATATTCCACGAAGTTCACTCATTTTCTATCCTCAAATTTATATGCATTCCCTCTTTTTTTTATTGCAACCAAGGAACACCTTTAAGATCAAAATTATGGTGGTCAAGTTTATTTCCCGGATGGGGCTCCTACTCCAAATGGTGTGAGGTCTAATTGGGACTTCATACTGAGGATACCCCCTCCCTATTGTCGGCATCCAACACTGTCAACAAATGGTTAGTGTGACATCCATGTAGCTAATCTCTCTTGTAAATATTCCTATGAATTATAATTCATGTAAATAATGTGGAAATGTAAACACATCGACTGGTTAAGGAGGTGGACATGGATTTATAGGACTAAGGAGGAGGAGTTGCTTGTAAAACCCCAAGCCTTTCATTCATTGTATCACATAAATCCATGTTGGTTTGATGGTCATGTTGTGTAGACATTTAATGGGGGAAATGGACCTCTAGGGGAGAGTACAAGTTTGTAGGCTTGCCTTTGTAGACTTTGTTGACAAGCTCAACACATAAGATTAAGTCATAGGAGAAAAGTCCCGACGAGGAGACATGAGGGAGGGAGAATATAGATCAATGCACATACTAGGATTGAGTGTGAGGAGAAGAGGCAAGGGAGACTATAGATTGATGCACATCCCTCGATCGAGTGGGAGTAGAAGAGGGAAGGGGAGTGGATTCTAGAAGTGGTTTTGATATTCCTAGAATTCTCGACTTCTCTAAGAACCTATGTTCCAAACTTATGAGACAAATTCCTTTAGCTTCTACTAAGGTCTAAGTTATTCTTGTGTATAGTTTTACTGAGGTCACATGTGTGCCTATGTGTTGTGTGCCATAGATATTTTAGCTAAATGTTGATACTCTAGTACTATTTGGGTTGATAAACTTGCTTGGGATTACTTACTAATAAACACTTGATTAGTGGCTTGCCTTGGGGTTGATAAACCATTAGGTATTTGTTGGGTTGAGAAACTAATAGCTAGGTTGAGACACTTATGTTTTAGTTGGGACTAATAAACACCAAGTGTATCCCTGGGGTTGATAACACTAGTTCTAGCACCCATTGATAAGCCACCTAGATGAGTGGACTCTTCACCCCTACAATAGTTAATATAGTTGGTAAACCTACCCTTATACATATATAGCCCTTCCCTAAAATTGAACTAAGACTCTTTGTGCCTATCTTGAACCCTTGTGGTTATTGTGTAGATTGGTGGAGTGTCATTGTGGTGTTATGACTAGCGTCTGTTGATAAATCACCTGAGAAATGGACTCATTCTCTTAGCATTTGTCGATTGGTTGAGAACTCTTGAGAAATTACCTCCTCAAACTCTAAATCCAGCTTGGGTGTGGTTAACTACAAGAAATAATAGTGATGTAGTCATCTTATTGTTGGGTGGAGAGTTGATGTCCCACTCTTAGTCTCCATCCATTTACTTCATAAGGTAAGTTGCTTACCAATGTCACTATGCATATTAATATGATGTGAATTTTTAATGCTATTGAATACATAACATGTATTGTTGGTAAGGAATGTGCGATTTCATGTGTATTTTGATGAAATCCATGCATGTTTATTCTCATGACATAAGGGGCATGAGGATCCTTGTTTATTTGTTATGCTCTTAGTAATTCCATGACTTGTTTAGTGTTTGAGAGTCCAGATGTGGAACTTTGGTGGACGGGATTCATGGCTTGAGAATTATGACTTAACAATGAATCTCTATGACTAAGAGTTTCTAATGAATATGATGAGAATGTTTATCATGAGTTTCCATGGATTTATATGATTTTTTTTTGCTACTTCTCTACTTATGGAGTAGAAAAAGAAACTATGTAATTGCACTAAGATATTAGTAAGAAAGTCTAGTATTGTTGTAGGGAAGCTCACAATGTGTTATTTTCCATGAGCTAGTTGTGTGTGTATGTTCCCTTTTATGAGCTTGCGTAAACACTTGACCGAACTTTCTGCAAAGGTTGAGATGGCCTAAGAAGTATGATGGGGAGTTTTGGTTTAATTTCCTCTTGGAACTGATTAAGTGTAAACCTTGTGAGCAAGGAGTTATGACCTTCTATGTATGAGATTTGGTGAACCTTGATGTTGCTACAACACGAAGAGATATAAGTAGACTAAGAAGGATAAGTGTTAGTGGGAACCTAACAGTAATTTTCCTAGTTCCTAATACCAAGATACACTTCCCGACATCGGCCCTTTATGGGTGGCAGGTTGTGGTAAGTGGCTCAGTGATGGAGACTGTGAAACAGACAGTCTTTCCATCACCAGAAAGGAGGGTTCCATGTTCATAACGTGACCTTGGAGGGTCATCTTCCCCTTATCCTAGTAAGAGGGTAAAGCATGATAATGCAGAGACTCTATAGGCAAGGATCCATGATGAACCCCGGGAATGGTTATAACATAAAAGTGTTGGTTTGCACAAGGAGCCAAGACACCCAATGGGGCCTAGGATAGAGATTGGGTCGCTAGATGATGTGGAGGGAATAATGACATGATGTGCAGACACCATGACATGTGGAAAACATAAATGGCCTATTTGGATGGACATGTTGCTGTAATTGGGTGACACATGGCACCATTAGAGGAGTCCACATGGAAACATGGCATAAATGTGATGTCATTGGATTTTTCTAACCAAGGAAGGTTCAATATGTGGATTCTATTATTTAAATCACAGTTAACGGAGGCTGGAGGGATGGAAACCCACTCAATGAATTCCATGGGAAATCATTTTCACGCCACAAGAATGTAGAAATAGCTCAAAATTTGAAGTTGCTAATGAATTCAGACTTAAAACAATAGACACAAATTCTTCTACTCAATTTGTAGAAAGGAAAACATACAATAGAAACACGTTCATTAACATACAACCATTCAATAATAATGAACATATTATTTTTTTTCCTGGGGAACCCAACTGGGAAAAACCCCTTCTTTGTTTTGTATTAGATCATATGAGAATATGGATCTATTACAATGATTGCTTAACACATGAAACATACCCTACACTGAAATTGATCTCTTGCTCACTGACCTTCTCTTACCAACACTTAGTCAAAATAGGCCTCAACCTTCCTCCTATTTCTTTGCGCAATCCTTGAGAAAATTAGCTCTTACAAGATAGGGAAATTCCCT
The DNA here is from genome assembly GCA_031772625.1 of Pinus tabuliformis. Lineage (NCBI taxonomy): Eukaryota > Viridiplantae > Streptophyta > Pinopsida > Pinales > Pinaceae > Pinus > Pinus tabuliformis. The sequence continues at coordinate 841,771,483 of CM062816.1, forward strand.
ATTTCCTTGCACAAATCCTAGAGGAATTGTTCACCTGCTCCAATGCAAAGCTTGTACACTCAAATAGTAAATAATTTATAATTACAATGTGCCTTTTCCTCCACTCCAACTATGAAATTCCAATTTCATGCATGACTGGGGCTATTTTTAGTAAATTGATCAGTTAACTAAGATATTAGTGAGCGTACAACATCCATTACTACTCAACTGAACTCCTACTGACTCTACTAATGACTAGAGCTCAGATAATTGAGTTTAGCTAACAATAGCTCCACTAGATTGCTAAATTTTAGAAATCAACCCATGCACAAACCTACTTCTAGCCTACAAACTTGAATCTACAGATTTAACTAGGAGACAAGGCCATGTCACTCCAACTAACTACAATCCAAGTCATCTTGCTAATGTGGAAAAACAAATTTCTCCATTTGACTAAGGCACAAGTCAAATGAATCATTTTCTTGCTATAATTTAACACTCCCTCTTAGCAAGAAAAGGGTTATGCACAACCCCAATCTTGCTCCTCTGTAGGAATGTATTGTAACACAAATAACACTCCCTCTCACTATTGTTGTTGTTACTACAAAAAATACAACTCAAAAGCATCCAGAACACTGAATCAATTGTTTCTTTGAGTTACAACTGTCTCCTGAGTCTCTGACTCCTACTATCCTATAATTGTCACTCAAGATCTAACTACATCAACTGACATTGATCCTTCTCTTACTGAATATTGTGGGCCCTTGTAGCAAAGGTAATGATCCATGAGAAGAGTATACTACAATTGTTGCTACTATCCTATGGACCCTTCCAAAATCTTTTCAACTCTGGGACTAAGGATCTACATCACCCCACCTCACTCCTAGAGGTATATCTGCATGCATGGAAGAATTGATGTGATGCAACCAGCTCACAAAATAGAAGAAGAGATAGATCAACGACTTCAAAATTAGCCTCTTCGAGGGGGAAACCTCCTTTACATTATACAAATGAACAATTCTTTGATGATTCAAATAACAAAACCTCCTTTCTATATATAGGAGTCTAAGGGGTCACAATATAATCAAAGTCGACATAACAATAATAATGTAAGGGTACAACAATAACAATAGTGGGCTTATATGGGGCATAATAATAAAAATATGAGGATTACATGGGCACAACAATAATAATAAGGGGGCTACACTGACAATAACAATAAGGAAATACACTAGTATTATAGGGACCTAACATGCCCCTCTCCTTCAAAAAAGTGTTGTCCTCAACGCTCGAGTAGTTTTGGATATGGATGTTTTTGTATACAATTCTCATCCTCCCATGTGGAATCTTCAGCGGGTAAGTCCTTCCACTTGATGAGATACTCTGAAATTGATCGATTTCGTAGCTGTCAAGTTCTTGTTTCCATGACTGTTTCAGGTTCCAATATGATTTTTCCTTCCTCGTCAAGTTCTGGAAATATTGTTTGAATTTGGATCTTGTTACCTATAACCTTCTTTAAGCATGAACCATGGAAAATTGGGTGCACTCAGGAAGGTACAGGAAGCTCCAATTTTTATGCCATAGTATCAATCTTTTGCAACACCTTGTAAGGACCATAATAATCTGGTGATAATTTATTGTCCTTCTTAGATTGCTTGAGGGACATTTGTTTGTATGGTTGTAACCGTAAAAATACTCATTCACCTACATCAAAATTTCTTTTATTGCGATGTTGATTTGCATGTCGTTTCATTCTATTCTACACCAAATTGAGGTTATCCTTTAAGAGTTAGAGAACTTGTTGTTGATGCTCAATGTGATCTTCCATTTCTTGAACCTTAGAATGATTATCCAAGACTTTTTGGAGATCTGGAGAAATATATGATTTCAATGTTTAAACATCTAGTGAACATAATTGTGCAATTACGCCCCATTGTTATTTATTTCAAAGTTTTTTCATGCCATTAGAGTTGATTATCTTTCTTGGTTTCCCTGTGATACTCCTTAATTCAACTTCCTTTCCTTCCCAAAAAAAAATTCAAGAAAATTTCTTGAAAATTAAAAGTCATCGTACCCAAAGATTGTAACCATTGGACTCCTAGTACAACATCAGCACCACCCATTGGAATGGAAAGCATTGGACTATTCAATACATATTCTACCATGGATAGCTTGATATTATGGCACTTTCCAGAGAAATTTATGGTTCCTCCATTTGCAACTATCACTTGACACTCTGGTGTTAGATATAGGAAGAAATTCAATTCCTTGGTTATCTTACAATGAATAAAACTATGGGTACTACCAGAATCAATCAACACTATTACCTTTTTCTTCTTGATATGTCCTTCTATCTTGAGATTTTGAGGAGTGTTAATTCCTATCAATGCATTACAAGATATGGTTAGATTCATTTCTTCTTTCTTTGGGGTTGATTCCTAGTGTATATCCTCTTCTTTTGACGTTTCTTGTTCATTTTCTTCCTCCTCTTCCTAATCTATGTAAATTAATTTCTTCTCAACACACTTATGACCTTTAGTGTATTTTCTATCACAATTGTAACAAATCCCTTTTGCTCTTTTTTATTCCAATTGTTTTTGTGGCAACCTTGTAGGTTGTGGAAGGCTAGGAGCAACAAGACTTCCATCTTTATAGTTGTGAGTGGTAGGCTTCCTTATTTCCATAAATTTGCTTTCATTTTTTCTTGCCAACCTGAATGCCTTCTCCAATGAATCAGGTTTCCAAAGAGGAACCTCATGTTGGATGTTATCCTTTAAATTCCCTATGAATACATCAATACTATGCTCCTCTGGAATATCATTTACCCTTATATTCAATTTTTGGAAGTCCTCAATGTGCTCTACCATTGAACCCTTTTGTTTGAGATTTATCAATTTACTAAAGAAGGTATTTCTCTTTGTATCCTCATAATGTGCTATCATTTCCTCCGCAAAAATTGACCAAGTGACAAGAGGTTTACGAGAACAAAGTCATCGATACCATACCAACCGATTTGGTTCTAAATATAAAGTTGCAATGTGTACCTTTTGCGTGTGTTGCACATTATGAAGATCAAAATATTGCTCCATTTGTAGTATCCATGTTACTGAATCCTTTCCATCAAAATTTCTCATATCGATCTTTGGAGTATGGTGGGTCTTCAATAAAATGTTAGAGTCTATGAAATCATGATTAACATTTCTTTTGTTCTGATCATGAGTTTCATCTAATACCTTTTCTCCATTAGGAAGCATTTCTTGTAGCAACTTTGTTAAACCTTCGATGTCTTCTTTTAAACCATTCTTCAAATCTTCCATGTTGCCTTTCATTTTTTCTTCTACACCATTCATATTAGATTTCATGCCATTCTTCAAACCTTCCATGTTTGATTTTAAGATATTCTTCAAACCATCCATCTTAGCTTCCATTTCATTTTTTATTACTCTTTGTGAGAGAAAAATTTGTTGCACTTGGTCTCGTAATTTTGATATATCATGTTCCATTTCTTCTTCTTGATGCGTCATAGTAGAGATTTCAAGTTTCTTACTAGGTGTTTCATTTTTATTTTTTCAATTCATTTTGAAATCAAACAATGATATATATGCTTCATTATTCCCTTTGAATCACTTCAAATTGATTTTTCAAACAAAATTTATGCAATTTTTTTTTTTAAATACACACCTTTTTCTTGCTTTTAGGATCTCGATCTTGAAATGATTGTAACTCTGTAATTTAGTATCTCCATGTTTTGAAATTTCATCCTGTGGTATCCCTCTAAGTCTTATTTCCAACCCCACAAATTTGATAGAGGTTGGATTCTTCAATAAATAGTTATGCCCAATCTCCCACGATGACCTGATTCTAGATTAGTTCAGTAGATCAAACATGTACGGAGTGCCACATGTCACTGTTTTGACCTTCGGCCCTAAAAATGATAACCAAGAAACTAAAATCTGTCCTATTTCTATCATATTTTATGAAATTTAAATCTGATTCTCCAAGATAAAATTATGTTGATTTTTCCAAGGTCACTTGTTTGAGATGGAATTCTGGAGCCTGCAAAAACCCTAACTTCCTCGGATCATATCTCCGAAAATATAGAGAGAAAATATATGAAATTTGTAAACGAGGTTCACCAAGATTTCAGCTCCACTTGGTTTTAATTTCAACTTCTTAATCTTAGTAGAAAAACGTTATAGTGAAAGTTCCATGATGACTTGTTTGAAGCAGTGAAACCCCAGAATCCAAAGCTCTGATACCAAATGTTATGCAACCAGCTCACAAAATAGAAGAAGAGATAGATCAATGACTTCAAAATTAGTCTCTTAGAGGGGGAAACCTCCTTTACATTACAAAAATGAATGATTATTTGATGATTCAAATGATAAAACCTCCTTTTTATATCTAGCAATCTATGGGGTCACAATGTAATCAAAGCCGACATAACAATAATAATGTAAGGGCACAACAATAACAATAGTGGGCTTCTATGAGGCACAATAATAATAATATGGGGACTACATTGGAAGAACAATAACAATAAGGGGGCTACACTAACAATAACAATGAGGGAATACACTAGTATTATAGGAACCTAACAATCGACCTCTAGTTTGTAAATATTTTTAACTCAAACACCAATTTGTTTTACTTTTCCAATAGTAACATGCTTTAGAAAAGCTTTTCGCTTACTAAACAACACATCATATCCACTATCTTCAAGTACAACTACGTAAACTAGATTTTTCTTTAGACCAAGCACATACATTACATCCTTTAAGTGAAGATGGGAGCTTGAATCCCTCTAAAAGGTGATAGTATCAATCACTTTGGTATTGTACCTTCCATCATCTGCAAGCTCTATGTGTAATTGTATGTCCTTCTCCTCTAAGCTGCTGGATAACTCCTTATTTACTATCACATTATATGAACCACCAGAGTCTAGGTACCACTCACTCCCTCTTATTATGCTTTCCATGCAATAAATGAGGGTGAAATCCAACTCGAATCATGATGCAAGATAATTTCCTCTTGCTCCTATTGTAGGCTCCTTACTGTATTTCTTGTGTGGACACTTGGTAGCATAGTATCCATACTAATGGAAGTGAAATAATTTAATTTTATTGATGTCTTTCTTCTTGCCATTGTTCTAGCTATATTATGCCTTGCCTTGGGCCTTATTTCCTTTGGCACTCTTTCCTTTTCCAACTAAAGCAAAGTCTTCTTCCTCATCAAATCTAGATGTGACACCATATCTAGTGTTTCTTCTAATATCCTCCTACACCAAATCATACCAAAGTCTCTCTCAATTTGGAAGCTTGTCTCTTCCATTAACCGAATCCTGATAGTTTTTCCAGGACTTTGGAAGACCGAGGAGTGATAATCTCACAAGCTCAAATGGTGGAAAAGTCTCTCCTACTCCTCCATGTTCATCTCTGACCTGAGTGAATCTGGATAGGTATTGAATAATGGTTTCATTTTTCTGCATTCGAATGTTCCTGAGCTTATCTTTCAATGCCAATTTTCTGGCATCACTACTACTTTCAAATAACTTTGTGAGGGTTTTTCACATTGCATAAACAGTAAGGTTTCCATGCAAACTCGAAACCACTTGATCTCTTACTCGAGCCAGTTGTTGTGCATCTGATGTTGCTGGTTTTGAAATATTTGTTTGTGTGTTCTCCAATACTCTATTTTCATCCAGGACAACTTCCATCCTATCTTTCCAAGCACAAAAAATTAAGGTGCCCTCCAATGCATACTCAAGCCTCAATCCATTGAAAGACATTGTTCTTGCACTAAATAATATCTACACCAAAAACTCTACAAATTGAAATTTTGCTGAGAGAAGATCTGGAACCTAGTTTCTATGTAGTCTTCAACAACTCTGATACCATGTATAAATAACTCAAAATTTTTGGCTGCTAATGAATTCAGAATGAAAACAATAGACACAAATTTATTCTACTCAATTTGCAGAAAGGAAAGCATACAATAGAAACACATGCAATAACACGCAACCATTCAATCACAATGAACACGGTATTTTTCTTGGGGAACCCAAATGGAAAAAAACCCTCCTCTGTTTTGTATTAAATAAGATGAGAATATGGATCTATTGCAATGACTTCTTCACACATGAAGCACACCTTGCACTCTAATTCTAATCTCCTACTCACTAACCTACTTTGACCAACACTTAGCCAAAATAGGCCTCAACCTTCCTCCTATTTCTTTGCGCAATCCTTGAGGAAATTAGCTCCTAAAAGATAGGGAAATGTTGTATTTCCTTGCGCAAATCCTAGAGGAATTTTACACCTACTCCGATGCAATAATTATACACTCAACTAGTATAAAATTGATACTTATAATGTCCCTTTTCCTCCACTCCAAATATGAAATTCAAATTCCATGCATGAGTAGGACTATTTTCAGTAACTTGATTAGTTAACTGAGAGATCAGTGAGTTAGCAAGTGTCATTACTACTCAACTAAACTCCTATTGACTCTACTAATTACTAGAGCTTAGATAACTGAGTTTAAATAATAATAACTCCACTAGATTGCTAAATTTTAGCAATCCCATGTACAACTCTACTTTTAGTATACAAACTCAAATTTACTTAATTAACTAGAAGACAAGGCCATGTCACTCCAGCTAACTACAATCCAAGTCATCCTACTGATGTGGAAAATCAAATTTCTCCATTTGATTAAGGCATAAGTCAAATGAATCCTTTTCTTGCTACAATTTACTAATATGCACATTCTACGAGTTACATCACAGTTAATGGAGGTTGGGGGATGGAAACCCACTTGGAAAATTCTGTTGGAAATCACTGTCGCGCCATGGGAACCCGTAAGTGCAATGCTAAAAGATTAATGCAAAGGCAAGGTGATGTGATGATGTGGAAACACCACATATTCTGGTTAAGTGTCACACATGGAAATACTTTGCGACATGGAGAGTGTTGTTGCCCAAAATTTAAATAGCCATGACATTTGATCTGAGTATCAGTTTTTTATAAAATTTATATCATCGAAAAGTTCTCAACGAGTTGAATGCAATGGTGTAGCCCAAATTTAATTCTAATAACTTTGGAGAAGGAAGAATTTTGTATCTCCATTTCCATAATGAGACCATGCAAGTTGGGTTAGAGCAAAGTAACAATTCCCCTTTAGCTTGGATAGTCCAAGGGGGTGGGTGGCACTATTATAGAGTGGTATCAGAGTATAGGTTTTAACACTGGACCTCTAGAGAGAAATATTTGGGACTCTAATGTAGTATGGTAATGTGTTATATTCTTTTGCAGAATAATTTTAAAAGCATGGATCAACACTTAGGCTAAATGGGCCTAAAATGGTTAATCTTAGAAACATGTTTGGGTATGGTATCTAATTTGATTGATTGTATATTTCATGTTGTTTTCGAACTTATGTGCTTACTTTAGGCGGAATATGGGTGAGAACTCTAACTAGAGCCATTGTGCATTCTAGATTGGAGGAAGAATGCGCTCTAGAATCAAGCAATCGAGCAAGTCAAGGTGCAGTCGAGGCACTTTGGACCACATGAAGCCACTTGGGAAACAGTTGAACAGATGAGGGTATCATACCCATTTTTGTTTGTTGGTTAAACAAATGTAAATGTAATGTAAATGAATGTAAGGGGTTGTGTATATATATCTCTTGTAAACAGTGAGTGTTCAGTCATAGAACGCCAAGCATGGTGTTCCTCTAAAGGGTGGGATTTGTGACAAACCTGTATCTAATCCCTCTCGTAAATATTCCTATGAATTGTAATTCATGAAAATAATGTGCAATTGTAAACACATTTGCTAGATGAGGAAGTGGACAAGGATTCAGAGGACTAAGGAGGAGGATTTTCTTGTAAACTCAAATCCTTGCATTTATTTTATCATTTGAATCCCCATTGGTTTGATGGTCCTATTGTACAGACATTTGATGGAGGAAATGGGCCTCCTGAGGAGATGATGAGTCTATAGGCTTTCCCTTGTCGACCGTGTTGATAGGGTCAACATGTAAGAGTAAGTTGGAGGAGAAAAGTCTCGACGAAGAGACCATAGGGAGGGAGAATCGCAATTGATGCACATCCTTAGACTAAGTGGGAGGAGAAGAGGCAAGGGATATTTTGTATTGATGCACATACCTGGATCAAGTGGGAGGAGAAGAGGGAAGTGGAGTGGATTCTGGAAGTGGTTGTGGTCTTCCTTGAAGGATTGACTTCTCTAAGTACCTATGTTCCATGCTCATGGGATAGATTCCTTGAGCTTCCATTGAGGCCTGAGTTGAGTATGTGTATAATTTTAAGGAGGTCGTGTGTGTGCTTGTGTGTTGCATGCCATGAATAGTTTAGCAGAATGGTGAATCTTTGGTGTTAGTTAAGCTACTAAACCCACTTAGGCTTACTCATTGATAAACGCTAGAGCAGCGGTTTGCCTCGGGACTGATAAAACACTGAGAAATTGTTTGGTTGAGAAGTAACTTTTTAGGTTGAGACACACAGGTATTACTTGGGACTGATAAACATTAAGTGTGGTGTTGGGGATGACATCATTAGTGCTAGAACCCACTAATAGACCACCTGGATGAGTGTGCTCTTCACCCCTACAGTAGTTAATCCAACTGATGAAACTCCCCTTATCCATATATATATCCCTTCCCTAGAACTGAACCAAGATTCTTTGTGCTTATCTTGAACCCTTTTGGTTGTTTTGTATATTGGTGGAGATTTATTGTGGTGTTACAACTGAGGTCTATTGAGAAATCACCTAGGAAATGTACTTTGTCTCTTAGCATTTGTTGACTAGTTGAAAACTCTTGAGCAATTACCTCCTCAGACCCTAAATCTAACTCGGGGGTGGTTGACTACAAGAAAGAATAGTAATGCATTTATAATATGGTTGGGTGGAGAGTTGAAAACAACATAAACTTTGAAACGGGAACTATAAACTCAAAACAAGAACTCTAGCCAAAAAATCCCCCAAAAACATGAAAAAAAAAAACTCGAAAATGAAAAGTGTTGATGCTGGAATAACACTTTTTTCTAGGGTAAATTTTCAACATGTTTTAAAAATGGAAGTGAAAACCAATTTTTTGTGCAAAAAACACCCTAAAAACGAAAAGTGTTGATGTGTTGATGTTGAAATATCATATTTTTTTTCAAAATAAATTTTCAACATTTTGAAATAATGGCGTAAAAGATTTTATCATGACTCCGAAAAACATTAAAATTTCAAAAAGATAATGAAAACATAAATTTAAAAATTGATACAATTAAAAAAAACAAAATGAAAAAAGTTATAAAAAATAACAAAAAGTAAATAAAATATATATTAAAAAAACATAAAATGACAAAAAAAATCAAATATATAAAAAAGACAAAAAAAAAATCAAACATAAAAATAAAAATTAAAAACAAAAACAAAATTAACCTAAAAAAAAAAAAAATTAAAAAAAATTTAAAGAAATAAATAATAACAAAAACATATTTTCAAAAAACATGATGAAAGAAAAAAAAAATAATGAAAGAAACAAAATAAAAAAATAAAAAAAAAATGCATCATTGGACAATTCAAGAAAAATAACAAGCAAACAAAAAATTAAAAAAAAAACACACACACACAGATATATATATATATATATATATATATATATATATATATCAACAACTTGAAAATAAAAAAGAATCATTGAAAAAACATTATAAAAAAATAACAAAAAAAAATTAATATACAAACAAAAATAACAAAAAAAATTATTAAAAAATTAAAGAAAAACACAATAAAACAACAACAACAACAACGAAAAAAAAAAATTATAAAAAAATGATAATTATTATAATAATAAAAGTTGTCCTCTTTGGGCCCTTGGATGGGCTCAATCCGATTCTCAGAATCAGATTAAGCCCACCCAGGGGCTCGAGGGGTCGCGGCCCTGGGTGGGCAAAGCTGCACGTAGCTCCACCCGCCTAGGGTCATTGCCCCCCCCCGAGCCCCTGAATGGGGATTAATCTGATTCTGGGAATTGAATGGAGCCCCGCCCATGGGCCTCGGGGGGCGTGGCCTTGGGCAAGTGCAGTTTGCACGCATCTCCGCCTGCCCAGGGGCCCGGTGGGGTGCGGCCCTGGGCGGGCGGCGTTACACACAACTCTGCCCGCCCAATGGCCTGGGGAGGCATGCCCCTAGGTGGGCGAAGTTGTGCCCCCCTGGGCCCCTAGGCGGGCTCAATCCGATTCTTAGAATCGGGTGAGCCCCTCCTCCGATTCTTAGAATCGGGTTGAGCCCACCAAGAAGCCCCAAAAAGCCTTTTTTTATTGTTTATATATATATTTTTATAATGTCTATATTTTTTAATTTTTTATATATAATTTATTTTTTTCACATTTATATGGTTTCTTTTTATTCTAAATGGTTTTTTTAGTAGTATTTTTTATCAAAAAATTTATATATATATATATATATATATATATATATATATATATAATTAAAAAAAAAAAAAAAAACTTGTTTTTTATTTTTAAAATTTATTTTTTTCAATGTTATTTTTTTATTTTTAAAATTTATTTTTTCAATGTTAATTTTTTATTTTTAATGGTTTTTTTATAACTTTTGTATTTTTATTTTTAAATTTTTTATATGTAATATTTTTATTGTTTTTTTAAATTCTATGTTAAATTTTTATTTTTATTTTTTCTTTTACTTAAAATACATCTTTTTTTGAATTTTTAATTCTCAAATGTTATCATTTTTTATATAAAATTCATAAAATTTGTTATTTCTCCTATTTTTTTATTCAAATTTTCAATAATTTTTTTTGTTTTAATTTAATGTGGGTTTTTAGCGAAAATGTCCTAAAATACATATTTTTTTAATTATATCTATATGCAAAATGTGTATTTTCTGTCGAGTTTTTTAAATTATTATTATTTGGTGACAATTATTTTTTGTGTATTGAAATATTAATTATCGATATATAAATATAAAAAAATCATAATCTCGAAATATTATTTTTATTATTTTTTTTTAACTTTGCAAAAAAAAAAAAAAATCATTATAAAAAAAAACAGTGCAAAGGAAAACAAAAAACAAAAAATCGAAAACCCTTAAAAACCAAATATCTAAGGATGAAAAACATGAAGAGGAATAAGAGAATTTTGAAAAATGGTTAAATACTCAACATTTAAAAAAAAAAAAAAAATCCACAATTAATACATTAGAAAATTTAAAGTGTCAAAAATAAGTCCTCTAAAGAAAGGAGTCGATGCCATATCAACAGTATTCAAAATTAACATGAAAATCACTGACATTTAAAAAAAAAAGGTTCATACTTGATACATAAGAAAATTTAAAGTGTCAAAAATCTTCTCATATATATATATATATATATATATATATATATATATATATATATATATATATATATATATTCTCAACACTTTTCTAAATCGGTTGATTTTTTTGCTACCTCAAAAAAAGGGGTAATCGAATCAGTTCCCATTTCAAAGTTTACATTGTTTGAAGTCCCACTCTCAGTTTCCATCCATTCACTTCATTAGATAAGTTACTTACTAGTGTTATAGTGCATATTAATATGATATGAATGTTTAATTATGTTGAATACATAGCATGTATTGTTGCTGAGGGATGTGTGATTTCCCGTGTATTTTGATGAAATCTATGCAAATTTATTCTCATGAAATGGGGGGCATGAGGATTCTTGTTTATTTGTTATGCTCTTAGTAATTCCATGACTTGTTTAGTGTCTAAAAGTCCATATGTCACATTTTGGTGGATGGGATTCATGGCCTAAGCTTTATGACTTAACAATGAATCTCTGTGACTAAGATTTGTTGATAAGTATGCTGAGAATGTTTATCACGAGTTTCCATGGATTTATATGCTTGTTTGTTGTTACATCTCCACTCATGGAATAGCAGAAGAACCAATGTAATTGCATTGAGATATCAACAAAAACTAATATTGTTGTAGTGAATATCACAGTGTATTATTGGGCCATGAGTTGGTTGTGTGTGTATGTCCCCTTTTACAAGTCTGCGTAAATTCTTGACCAACCTTTGTTCAAATGTCGAGATGACCTAAGAAGTACAATCGACATTTTTGGTTTAATGTCCCCTTGGGACAGATTGAGCATAATTCCCATGAGTAGGGAGTTATGACCTCTATGCATGAGAGTTGGTGAACGTCATTGTTTATATAACATAAAGATATAGTGACAGACTAAGAAGTTTTAGTTTCAACAAGCACTTAACGAGAAGTTTTCCCATTTCCTAACACCCAGATTCACATCATGTCATGATCTCTTTGTGGGGTGGAATGTTGTGGTAAGTGGGGCAGTAATGGAGATCGTGAGATAGAAAATATTTTCATCACTAGACAAGATGGTTTCCCATTAAAGTTGCAACCTTGGAGGGTGGTATTCCCCTTATCTTAATGAGAGGGAGGGGCATGATGATGTGGATGCTATAGGCGGGCATCTGTTGGAAAGTTGGAATTTCCTGGATGGCTAGTGGCTGCAAGTTTATTGGCATTGATGTCAATAATCATGTTGGGAGATGTGTTGGGTAGTTGGCATTGTTTAACTATTGGCAAGAGTATTGGATTGATGTCAACTAGATGAGCATGGATGTTTGTGGTAGTAGATGTCGGCTTTGATGTTCCCTAGCCTACCTGTGATGGTAATTGGGCTAGTTTGATGCGTTTGATGTGTCAATCTCAGGGGGAGTCCTATGGTTGTTGCAGTGTCTGGTAGAGAATCACCATAGTAGCAAGTTTATTGGATAAGTCCTAAAATGGTTACTATGGTGGTTGGGAGTCCCATGGTTGGTGCAGTGCTTTGTAGAGAATCATCACAGTAGAAGGCTTATTGGAGAATCCATAAAATGATGACTGTGGTGGTTGGGAGTCCCAGACTTTGGAGGATTTTATGCCTCAAGAGATTAGCTCAAATACTCTTGGAGATAGCATAGTTGGTGAGTGCATGGAAAGACATCTCCAATGGTATGTGGAACTTTGCAAAATGTCTCCGAATAGCAAGTTCTAGGCACAAGAATAAGGGCCAAGTTGCAAAGAACAACAAAGAGTTTGCTGCCACTTACAAGTAGAAAATGGGCTTAAATCCTACATTGGAACTTCTCCACTTGAAAGTGATCTAAAAGACATTTCCAATGGTTAATGGAAGTCTGCAAATGGCCTCATGGATTAGGAGTTATTCCCAATCAAATTTTGGTGATTTAAGCCATGAAAGCAAAGTTAAAATGTGATTGGAGGAGTCTTAGCACATAAACAAAGTTGGCAGTAATGCCAAAATCAGTGGAGATAATTGTAGAGCTTCTACACAAAGAAGGAATTCCTCAGAACCTTGGAAGGTTCAAAACCTCATGACCTCATAACTTCGTAACCTCAGTATAATTCCATTTTAAGAAAGTTTTGATCCAATATCATGGTAGCAAGATTGAATTTCTAAACCTGAATTTCGGGACCTTGGAACCAAGGCAGCAGGTGAAATTAGAATATCGAAGCAAGTAGAACATTGGGACCCGTTATTGAATGGACTAAGTAGGAAGCATATCGAAACCTCGAGGCATGCACCATATTAGAAAATCAGAGCAGACAGTGTACCGAAACCTTGGAGCAAGAAACATATCGAAACCTGGGGCAAGCGAATTTCGGTATTTCCGATATCGAAATATCGTAAGTTATTAGTAATTGATTTCTTTTAAAAGCACTGAGGGTTGCGAGGAATAGGAATTACAAAGGAAATTCTTTGCAAAACCAAATAACTAAGGACCCTTTATCTCTCCTCTAATAGGACATATGGCAGCAGGTGATTGGCCCTGAGGAGATGACAATAGCAGGTGACGTCAACATGATGTGGTTATATACGGAGGACACATAGCAATCAGGTTCAACATTTTGGGTGGCCTAGTAGGGAAAATTCATGTGACACATGTCACCACTATAGACATGTCATGTGGGATTGATGACATCATTATGTCATCTCGTAGGCCGGTATATAGGAAGTCAGAGATCTCGTAACTTCTATGCAAATGATATTTGAAACAATTATGATGAAAGGGGCTTCGATGTGTTGGTGCTTGGTCGATGAAACTAATAGAACTAAGGGCCTAGAGTGAGGCTTAGCACCTAAGTGATATGGATCATATCGGAGGTTGGAGATTTCGAAACTCTGCTTTAAATGAATTTTGGAGAAATTATGATATGTGGAGCTTCCGATGTTGTTGGCACTTGGTCGTGGAGCCCAGAAAACTAAGGGCACAGAGCAATAACACGGGGAGAAAGGCCCCCAACCAGATGTTAAAGGACTTAGCACCTGAGTGTTATACTGACAGTCACAAGAAGTGGTCCTATGGTGGAGATGTGATAAGGAGCTAAGTAAAAGGGACTAAAGGCCAAGCGAAATATTATAATATTGTAGCATCTTCTTAATAGAGTTATGAGATGTTTGGGCTTAGAAATTGCACTATGGTGTAAAAGCTATAATATAGCATCATGGAGGACTATTTAAGGTTGGATGATTCGAAAGTTGAAGAGTAAATGAGCGCAGAGGATTTGGTTATTGGAATAAATAGCAACTATCAAAGATCGTTGGGTCAAGGCGACGAGGACCACGATTCATAGGAAAGAGTGTTGGGCCTATCTTGAATTAAATGAAGAACAGAGAAGCCATGTACCTGTCAAGATTTGTGAGCCATGAATAAGCATGGAGAGCCTCAGGGACAAGAGATTTGTTCACAGAAAGGATAGTGCCTGGTTGGAGTGTGCATTTTAACTGAGAATTAATGTAACTATCGTTAAAAAATTAGGTTTTCACGGTGAATTGCGAGGTAAAAGTATAATCCCCAATACTTAGTTGTATATTGTTTATGTCATATTTTTGTTACTTGTGCCAACAATTTTTTTCGATTATAGTCGATTCAGGAATTACTAGTTGGTTAGCACATTTAGTACTAACATAATTACTATCTTCAGTAAAACTAATAGAGAATATAATATCTCTTCCTACCAGTGATCCTTTGATTTTAAATAGTGTACTAAAACATTAAATAAAAGGTTTAGGAAATCTTTCCTTGTTGGTTTCCATTTTTCATCTTGGAACGAGATTTAAGGTTTTTAAGGTAACCCTTTTTATACTCCAAAAAATATCTTATTGAAATATTCTTTATATATTTATTTTCTTTAACAACAAACCTTTTGATCTTTTTTATCCGCTTGACTTGAATATCTTCTTAACAAGAAATCAATCTTTTACTAACCACTCTACTATCCACTATAAAACACTTCAATAATTCTTCTCTTCTTTCAAAATACTTGATGAAAAATACCTTAATACTTTATTAAAGTAATTTTTTTGAAAGTATAGTTTTATAACTAATTAAATATTAATTTCCCCTCTTTATATATAATTATAATAAATAATATAATTATAATTTTTTCTTAGTTTAATTCTCAAATGTTCAACATGGACGACTTCCAAAACGATACTGATTTCCAAAAAATTCCATGGAGGGACGAGATCGCAATTTTTTTTTTCTATTGGAATTAATGCGATCTTTTTGGTTTGACCACACCCAATGTTATTTTTTCTTTCTGTTGTAGCAATTCGGATATAGTAATGATTCGAAAGTTGGAGGCAGTGGACTATACTGCAATGACTAACTGTACCACGAAGGCTAATCGACTTCAGTGTGATTATGAACAACAAAGGACATTGACGAATGTGTGGTGCGACTGTGTTTTGTGACTGCAGTCTAGACAAGCAGCAAAATAATTGTAATTGTGTGCAAGGGTTGTTCGGGCATGGTTGAGATTTGAGGCAGTTGAGTGACAACTAAACAGAGTCTCGACGGAACAGGTGGTGGACTGTGGAGCAGACAGACAAACGGTGGTGTGCAGCAGTCATGAGACTGTGGTTCCACAATGGCAGGGGCTAGGTCGTGTTTTTACGTTGTTCAGATGGCAAGTAAACTAGTCGTTGGCGGTGTCAAAGGTGGTTGAGCGGGCCGACGGTAAGTGTGATTTTTTTTTTTCTATAATATTTTTTTTCAATTTTTTTTATAATTTTAATATATTTTTTTTCTATGGTCAAAGGCCAACTGGAAAATTGGAGAACCTTCATAATCTTGTAGCGAAATGCTCCAATGACAACAAGGTTGATGAATTTCAATGGCCAATGACCGGATCAGACTGGCTCTGTGCAGCAGTCTAGTAGCCAGAGGATCAAAGAACTCTAATACCAAATGAAGTGAAAAAAGTTCATACTTCCTGTTAAATACTCCATAAGACTTGGAATATCAAGATTTGCATTGAGATGCAAATATATATATTAAATGTATGAATGAGAATGATTATACAACGAGAATGAGAAGCTTGCTTATATACCAAGCAAGTGTCTCTTCATGGGGAGTCATGTCTCATTTAGACATGCCTCTTCAACCTAATTACTAATTAACTAATAATTATTTATGATTATTGTCATTTACATTATTTCCTATATATTTTATTCATAACAATTAACCATGCTTATAACCAACATAAAATCATGGAATTAATAGTGAGATAACAACCATTAAATCCACATATAAACAAGTACAAAAGCAAGAGAACTTAGCTTATATTAAACATAGGCAAATCAAACCAAGTTCGGGACTTCCACGTACCACCTGACCGTAGACTTGGCTGAACCAAATCTTTCTTTCAGCCAGTCACCCCTATTACATATTCCAAGCATGAATGTGGGATCTTATGGAAAAACCAATCCAAAAACAGCCAAGGGAATCCAGAGGTTAAACCACCTCCACCCTCACCATGCCATGGTCACACGAAAACTGGTGCTCTGATTATAAAACCGAATCAAACTTGGAATGCCATCTGAAAGCCATCACTATCCTTGAGGAATCCTCCGTCTCCCTATCTCTCAGGATTTACCGCGATCCAATCCCGGATCACTAGGCCCTAAACTGAGACACCTCCCTCAAGCCTTACTATGTATCTCGCCAAAACTAGTCAAAGGATTCCTAGGCCTTTGGGAATGAACCTTGAGACCACCTCTGCCTAGGATTCTGAAATCCATCTGGCAATTCCAAAACTCAAAACCGAGATCAACATCCCAACACACCATGTTATCCGAAAAAAGGTAAGGCTAGGATGAAAACCATTATCATAACCTGGAAAATCCATGCCACTGACAACAAGAGAACCATACACCAACATGCAAAGCCATGCATGTCAAAACCAGCTAGGAAATCACACATGCAATATGTTATCTACATGTATTCCTGTTGAAGCTGCTTGATCCTACTCTTCCTTACTTTCTCCTTGCTTCCCTTCCTTCACATTTGCTTGCTTTTCCTTCCTTTCTCCAAAGCTAGGGTGTTCCAAGAAAACTCTAAGTATCCAAGAGTGTGTGTGAGAAAGAGAATAATTAAAGAGCTCCAAAACGGAACTAACAAAAGGTTACACTGACCAAGCCTGCCAACTGATCCTCATAAGCCTTTTTATCAATTAGGCCTCAATTTTCTTCATTTTCCATTATTTTCCTTCAATTTCCTCCTCACATGCAACCTGTGACCTTTCACCTTACTTTTCTCCTATTTCCTTTATTTTCATAAATAAATGTGCCAAAAATCCTTTTTTTCCTTTTTAATGCCTTTGCCTTTGCCTTTGCGAATTTCCTTAGCCATAGAAAACCGAAATGAACACCGACACCAAGATGTCCTGCCCAACATTCAGCTTGGAATACATGTCCCTTAACCGTGGTATTCTTTATTTTTACATGGATTTTTACCAGGGCTATTACAATATATCCATTAATCCAAGAAATAACATTTACCAGGTGGTTCCACCCCCCCAACAAGTAAAAATATTACTCTAATAAGGTAACATGGGCTTTCAAAAATACTTACCAGAATGTTAGAAGTGGGAAACCAATATTGAGTTGCCCCTCTAGTTGTTGAGCATAACAAGACTCTTCGTCTTACTGGGATCCTAGGACTGATGCAACTTGCCCTCAAGAGCTCCACCCCTAATTATCCACTTCCCACAGGAACCAAAAATTAAAAAAACCTTAGACGAAGGAGCATGCACAAGTTGGTTGCTTGCACATACTCTTCACAATCAACACCACCCTTCCAATTACCCATAACCAAGCTTGCACTCATGTACACTGAATTTTCCATCCCAGTAATAAGCCTTTCATCCATCATCTCGAAAGTTCCATGCATTGTGTTATGCATGCCGTCACCTTGCCACATGTGACTCATCTCAAGTCGTGGGAGGGATTAATTGCCTTTCCTCTTCCCCATGTGCCTGCCCTCTTCCACCACCATGACAAATTTTTTAATTTTCAAAATATTTAGTTTAATATTTATTTTTTTCAAAACTTTAATGAACATCATAGAACCTGTTTAAGAATTTACAAATTGAAAGTCAAAGCTGGTATAAAAAAAAAAAAAAAGGGTAGCAAAGTTATAAACTAGCATACCCCTAAAGTGGGGTAAATTGAATGCCGAAATGAATTGGGACTATACTTTGTTTGAAGATAAGAGAAGTGCGTTGGATGGTTCATGGATAACTAATACAAGGTCCATTGAAGGGGGTTCAAGAATAATGTATCTAAATTCTCTCTCAAATAGTTTTAAGCAGTGTCATAGTTGACTTCTAAATGTATACAAAAGAAATTTCATATTTCAATGTAACATCAGTTAAAGGTTAAACGTAAAAAATAGTCATAGGTTAGTTGTTGTCATGACAGAATATGGGTGAGAGCTTAGTGTGAGCCATTCAAATGTACATATGACCATAAATGAGATTATACATGTTGATCATTTATTGAAAGTAATTTTATAATAGAATAATGATGTCTTGATCACCATTGGAACACCATTATATCAATTAAAAGTGATGATGTATGATTATTTAAAAATAAATAAATAAAATCGAGTGGCCTTCACTAAGTTTCCATCTATTTTATTCTACATTCCATTAGTTTGAGGAGATGTAGCAATAGATTGTTGGTTTAATAATAAAGAGGTAGTGATGATACTTTGTTAACAACATTAATGGATACTAATTCTTAGTAAATATGTATGTTTTTTTGTTGTTTCCATGTGGTTCTACCCTTAGCTATAGATTAGCTCCTCAAAACACAAAGTTTGCTACGAACTACCTTAAACCATAAAATTCTTAGCTACAAGTCACATGTATACAATTGGACTCCATCTTAGTTTGGGCATATAATTAATGGCTAGATCAATAATCTAGAGTGTTTATGCATTCCTTGTTTGCATGTTTCATCGCTACTCACACCATTTCCTAAATAAGTATGTCCCTCCCAACTTTAAGTTGCCAGTTATCTTTATCTTTGATTCTTGTAGGTCAATTATGAGCCTTTTTGGCTCTAAGTATTCACATTTTCCCATCTACTCTATATTTCATCATTCTACATATATTAGTGATGTTTACTTAGAATCCTATAAACCTACTTTCATTTGAGCCCCATCCCCATTACTTCTATCACATGACCAAATCCCATCAGCCTTAGTCTTTATTATTGAAGTCATTTGAATTAATATCATTCTCGTTGGGGCTATGATCCTATGATTTGGCTAGGGTTATTCAACCCTTAGCTATAGGTAGGCGCTTAAAAAAATGAAGTGTTATCTCGAAGCCATGAACTACCTCAAACCATGAAATGCTTAGCTACAAATCACACGACTACAATTTGGCTCCCCCTTAGTTTGGGTGCAAAATTAATGGTTGGATCAATGAACCAATGTGTTTGTGGGTCCTTGCTTGCTAGTTTCACTATTGCTCACACCATGCCTGAATAATTATGTCCCTCCCCACCGTAGGTTGTGAGTTCTTTTTGGATTTTTTTTAAATCAAATAAGTCAAGTCTAACCTAACATCTTTGAACCTCTTTGAGGACCATTGGCTAAATTGGCCATAAAGGCACTACATAAGATCTTTGCTACATCAAAGGATTCTTGCCTGAGAGATCTATCTCACTTGAGATATAAATATTTAATATATTTCTATAAACTTAAATTTGATATAATAAACAATCAATAAAATGTACATTAAACCCAAAGTAGAGCATCACTGAGTTAATATAATTTTATTATATTTATGGAATGCTATACTTTAATGTAAGAGCATTAAAGTCAACTTCATTGTTCTTTTTTTTCAATCATCAATTTGAGAAATTCACAATCAATTATCATATAAAGAGGATCTAACATAATCAATAAAATCCATGTCACTAAAGGTTGATGTATACAATCACAATTTTTAAAAACTCGCAATTAATTTACATATTCTTAAATGCAAAAAGGATCTTGTAGAAACCACGCCCCTAAATACTATAGGGTTCATGTAAGTGAAACCATATTTCAATGTTGAAGACGTAAATGAATTTTGAGATTATGATACATTCCTATGTTACATGGTAAAAGAAATGAATTGGATACAATACCATTCAACGCATAACAGATAATGTTCAATTATGTAAATTAAGTTGAAAATGTGAAAACTTTAATCTTAAATTTAAGACAAAAATAAAGAAACTTCTATGAAACACGACCCTATTCAATATGGATTTATCTTATTTTTCAATCTTTAACTTAAATTTACATGTATAATTCTTTTCAATGTGTTATAAAATTTCTTAAAATAATGAGAAAGTGTAGTCCAATCTATGATGTTAGAAAATCATAAATCATACAGAAAAATTATTACAACCATCTATTATCCATTATTCATGACATATAGATTTGGGGTGAGTGGGCTAGGTATAAGGGCCTTAAAATGCATAAATCACCATACTTCGTACACCATGTCTTACATCTAGAAGTAACCCACCACACGAAGGGGTACATGTGTGGAATAAACAATTCCATAAATTTATAAATAATAATAATAAAAGATAATTCAAATTAATATATTCTCAATTGTTGATCATTTTTTATATTGTGGGCTAAATTGTTCCTATAAAGTCTGATTTTTCTATTATGATGCTATATGATAGACTTCTATTGAATGCTTCACGCATGTACTTATGTAAATTTTTATAAATCCTAATAAAAGGTTATGATTTTTGCGGAAAAAAAAAATATATAAATAAATAATTAAATAAAAAATAAAAAAAATTAAAAATTAAAAAATTAAAAAAATAAAATAAAATAAAAATAAAAATTCTCAATTGTTAAATGTAATAAACAAACTCAAATTAAAAGTCAAAGACACGACATTGATTCGATTGAATTGCAATGAAAACTGCACTTTGGACAATTAAGAGGCTCCAAGTTGATCCACCCAAATGTTTCCTATATACAATTGACCTTCCAAGCCTATAAAAATGGGAGTAGTCTACCGAGGCGGAAGAATGGCCCGGTTTCCGGCGCCGCCCGGAAAAACCTCCGACTCCGGTCGCCAACAATTCCTCCGCCCAGCTCCGCCACCCTCCTCGAGCTCCACCCAGCGCCGCTGCGAGCTCCGCCCAGCTCGATTCCGTGAACTTCCAAAGATTAACAAAAACAGGGATCCGTGGCGCAATGGTAGCGCGTCTGCCTCCAGCTCCAAAGGTTGCGTGTTCGATTCACGTCGGGTTCAATTTTGCGAGTTCGTTTATTTTTCGCCCATCGCCCAGATGAGGATTGCAGACAGGACAACCAGTAGCCAAGCTTGTGTGCCCTATTTCTTTTAAGACATGCACGGCTACGTTGTTTGCTGAAAAAAGTTCTTTCTGGAATGCAATACAGATTTTATATGAATTACAGTCAGAGAAAAATTTAGACTTAACATTTTCTCATAGTCAGATTCCTCGTCTGCTTGAATATCATGAAACTCCTAAACGTTGTGTTTAAATGGATATGTTGTGGAAGCCCCTTTGTTGTATGCGTGTTCAGAGTCCTATTCTGCAGTTTCTTCATCGAATTTTACTCATTGCAGATTTTTCTCAATGTAAACTGACGCGATTATAAACATTGAGAAAAATCTGCAATGAGTAAAATTCGATGAAGACACTGCAGAATAGGACTCTGAACACGCATACAACAAAGGGGCTTCCACAACATATCCATTTAAACACAACGTTTAGGAGTTTCATGATATTCAAGCAGACGAGGAATCTGACTATGAGAAAATGTTAAGTCTAAATTTTTCTCTGACTGTAATTCATATAAAATCTGTATTGCATTCCAGAAAGAACTTTTTTCAGCAAACAGCGTAGCCGTGCATGTCTTAAAAGAAATAGGGCACACAAGCTTGGCTACTGGTTGTCCTGTCTGCAATCCTCATCTGGGCGATGGGCGAAAAATAAACGAACTCGCAAAATTGAACCCGACGTGAATCGAACACGCAACCTTCGGAGCTGGAGGCAGACGCGCTACCATTGCGCCACGGATCCCTGTTTTGTTAATCTTTGGAAGTTCACGGAATCGAGCTGGGCGGAGCTCGCGGCGGCGCTGGGCGGAGCTCGAGGAGGGTGGCGGAGCTGGGCGGAGGAATTGGCGGCGGCCGGAGCCGGAGGTTTTTCCGGGCGGCGCCGGAAACCGGGCCATTCTTCCGCCTCGGTAGACTACTCCATAAAAATGACTAACCACTTCAAACTCTCCCCATCTTATTAATCAACACAAAATCCTTGCATGACTTCCCATTTAACTTTAATTATTCCTTGATATTTTTCATTGGGTAAATAGTTACTTATTTTTTAACACTAGTGACTAGAAAATGAAATATTTTCAATATTCTTATAACTCAATGCGCTCCTATAGTAGTCATAGATATGTGATTATGACTTATGTAGAGAGATAGAAGAGGAAGTGAGTAAATTATATTCTTCCATTTTTTAATTAAATTTTATAATAATAGTTTATATTTCTCTCATTTTTCATTAACTTTTATAATATGCAAATTACATAATCTGTTTTTTAATGGGTATAATTTAAACTTAAAATAAAAAATATCAGTTTTATGAAAGGATAAGAATATGTATGATCTAGATTTATCTATATTATAACATATTTTTACCCTTTAATAAAACTCAGATCATTTATAGTTTTTAGAAGTAACATATTATCATCTATGAGGTTTTGGATAGACGGTCATTGGGCTCTCTGTTAAGACCCTCCTAAATGTGAAGTCATTGGGTGATTGGGTACTCTGTTAAGATCCTCTTTGTCACGCCCCTACACTTGCGGTAATCTTCCAACTGCTTATAGCGAGGTGCGGCACCACCGAACGTTTTCTTTTCACCAATACTCACCTTCGTGGACTACGCCTAATTCACTTGTCCTTACTTAGTTTGTGTTTCGCAACCAAGTAAAATGCAATTATCCTTTATACTTAATGAAGCCCATACTCATTCATTATCCATAGCAATTATAACAAGAACATCAACAATTGCAACAAGTATAAAGGGGAGGGGCAACTCCCGAACAAGTCTGCCCGACAATATATTAGATCAGTCTTTCAATAATACAATCATCAAGTATACTTGGCAAAACTCCAAGTCTATACTTAGAATATTTTACAACCAAGGCATAGAACAACCTTTTACAATCATGTGCACCCTTGCACAAAGAGAAGTGCTCACCCGAGCCACTTATCCTTTCTACCAATTCCTACACATACAACCCGAACCTCAGCACGCTTGCCTACACTTCAACCGGCATAAGAAATCCCAAATCTGCACTTAGATAATCTACGCATGAGATATGCGCAGTCCTTATCTCCTTTGCGCAGGTTTTACCCTTCCCTCATGCGCAGAAGTGAATGAGAGTTCGATGGCTTCAAATGAGCCTCATGCTTCTTTTACTTATACCAATCCATGCGTATGTTTTTAAGGGGGTGTGCAGCCCCATGGCCGACCCCACAAGCTCATTAACATACGCCCATGTAACTCTATTACAAGTCGGCTTCCATATATTTTATATCGCATATAAAAGTGCTCACGCTCACACTTAGTCGCATTAAGTGTTTGCACATATCGTCGCTTTTATGTCGCATGTAATGTTGCATTATCATCGCACAAACGTCGCAGCCCCGTCGCACTTCCGTCGTTCAGTGCGCCCGCGCCCGCGTGCACGACCTCGCCCGGCGCCCGTCGCACTGCAGCTCGAAGGCCTTACATCCTCCTCCACCTGAAATCGTTGTCGTCCTCGACAACATACCATCCCGGTAGCCACCCACCAAGATCATCACTCATCTGTGGTGTGAACTCCTCTTCGCAAGGCAAACATCCCTGCAACATATGTAGAACTCCATCTCCATCATGTCTCACCTCAGTGACCAACTGCCACCAAGATACTCCATACCAATGTATGTCATATATCAGATGTCCATGATCATCGACCACCCTGTCACAATCTCCTCATGCTGCTCTCCACCACGGAAGGTCGATCCCTCCAACTCAAGCTACATGTCCACCGCAACAATGTGTCAAACTCCATCATGTCATCACCACCATGTGCAAAATTACCCATGATATGTCAACAAGTGCTAACACACCTCAACCATGTGCCAACATCTCATCTCAACAATATGTCATATATCGGAAGTCATCTCAATCCATGAACATCAACCACCATGTCACAATCTCCACATGCTGCTCCATGGTGGAACGCTGGTCCCTCCATCTCAAGCTACATGCCTACTGCAACATATCGTGTCGACCTCATCATGTGTCGTCCTCATGTGAACTGCTACCATGATACTTCAACACAATGCCAACATATCTCTATATACTACTAGTCCCCATGTTTGAACTAGTCGGGTGATCAGTCCAACTGTCACGCTCAAACCATGAGAATGCACATCCTCATGTCACCATTAGTCGATTCTCAAAACATCTTGTCACATCCTGAACTCGATCAAGAATCCATCCGTATAAGTAAACCATGCTCAGGTCCATGAAGTAGTCCTCATCTCATCTGCGACATGCTCCATATAGCCTACCTGATGTTCATGACTCTAGTTGTCCATGACGCTCAATCCATGTAGGCTCCATCTCAACCTCTGGTCATCTACATCCAAGTCTGCACCTGTCATAAAGAAGCCTCCTCCAAGGCCCCTTGCAAAGTTGGTGTGGTTCCTCCCTACCAAGGCCTCCACACCAACCTTCCTCCAAGGTTATTTATAGAGAAAGGAAGGCCAAGAAGTTTCCCCCCTGACTCTCATCCACCCATGTGTCAGATTGATGTTGTGTCCTCAAGTATCTATGCACAACTTCAATCTCCTCACATGTACATCCAAGCTCACCTAGCTTGTTCTTTGTCAATTGAAAGTCATATATGCCCATAGCATACCTGCAAAATTCCACTATCCCAGCGGGATCTCTACCTCCATAATCCTCATCAACCACTGCCTCTGAAGTAGCACTTGGGCTCCCTTCACTTGCAACTCCATTGTGAAGATCATCAATAGAAGATGCTCCCAACAAGTGTCTCCATGTTCATGAGGTTTTCTTCTCACTTCCTTCATTCTTCTTTCCAGCTCTTGCAACGAAGTCAACAAGTTTCCTTTCCTTCATTGTTTGAGTCACACTTCCAAGTCTTCTTTGCTCCACATCCTCATGTTTCACATTTGGATCTTTGGGATACAAAGTCATGGAAGCCATCCTTGGTCTATACCCCAAGCAACTTATTCTATTCATCGGTACCATCATGGTCTTTCCTCCAGCTGTGATCAAGAGAATGTCCCGGTCCACCATTGGCATGGCTTGTGCAAGCTCCATAAAGTCCAGCCCCAACACCATAGAATGATCATCCATGTCCACAACTCTCAAGTCCAACTTCCCAAACCACGATCCTACTTTCACCTGAGTGTCCTTCAACACACCATCAACAGCTCTAATGGTAGAGTTGACTGCTTTGAAAGCACTCCATTCCCTCTCCATTTTTGCTTTCTTCCCGAAAGACTTTGCTGCCTTCCTGCTCACGAAGCTATGAGTAGCCCCTGTATCCACCAAAGCTGCAAATCTTTTGCCCTTCACGGTTACTTGCACAAAACTTAGCTTCAAGGAATCACCTCCCTTTGTTGGCTTTGTCTTGCGCCTCACATCAACAACCTTCTTCAAGAATTCGGCCTCAGAAGTGTCAATTGGCTCATGCTCCATCTTGACATTCCTCCTAAGGTACTTCACTTCCTTGCTTGGCTCTTCTAAGCAACCCGATCTTGGTCCAGCCTGACTTCCTTCAAGCTTGCCCTTCATCGCATCTTGCTCAAGTGCACCAACCAAGTGTCCACTGACCAAGTTCATAGAACTAAACTTCCGAATGTCCTCTGGATGTTCTCAGTAGTGAGTTCCCAACCTGTCAATGTAGTCGAGCTCTTCCTGCTCAATCACAACAACCTTCTTACCAAGAAGCTTCTTCTTTATTTCTTCCTCAATCTGCTTGATCTCGGCTTCCACCCTGGCACTTTCCTTCCTCAACTGGGCTCTTTCATCAAAGAGCTCTTGAAGATCAAAACCACTTCGTTGGATCTCCTCATCAAGTTCCTTGAGTTCAACATCTGTCGTACTTCCACATTGGCTCTTGAGTTCTTCAAGTTCCCTCTTTAGTTTCGAACAGCTTTCTCGAATCTTCATGTTCTCAGCCCTCATCGCAACCCAGTTAGAACTCCATCGACTCATATGTTCCAACACTTCGTACCGGAGAGCTTCAACCGCATTATGGCTAGATTCACCTTCATCCACCATCACTGCTTTTCCAGCCTTCTCCATGTTCACCAAATCACCTACAACCTGAACCAACCCTTGTTCCACTTCGTGTGAAACGGTTTCCTTCACCTGCAAGTACCTGTCACGAGCAAACCTTGCTCACCAACTCTAAACCGAGCTCTGATACCAACTTCACTTCGGTGAAGTTGTGTAGCAGCTTCAACCTTCAATACCCTGAATCAACTGCTCTGATACCACCTTCACTTCAGTGAAGGTGTGTAGCAGCTACAACCTTCAATACCCGGATCAGCTGCTCTGATACCACCTTCACTTCGGTGAAGGTGTGTAGCAGCTACCAAACGCTTTCTTTTCACCAATACTCACCTTCGTGGACTACGCCTAATTCACTTGTCCTTACTTAGTTTGTGTTTCGCAACCAAGTAAAATGCAATTATCCTTTATACTTAATGAAGCCCATACTCATTCATTATCCATAGCAATTATAACAAGAACATCAACAATTGCAACAAGTATAAAGGGGAAGGGCAACTCCCGAACAAGTCTACCCGACAATATATTATATCAGTCTTTCAATAATACAATCATCAAGTATACTTGGCAAACCTCCAAGTCTATACTTAGAATATTTTACAACCAAGGCATAGAACAACCTTTTACAATCATGTGCACCCTTGCACAAAGAGAAGTGCTCACCCGAGCCACTTATCCTTTCTACCAAGTCCTGCACATACAACCCGAACCTCGACACGCTTGCCTACACTTCAACCGGCATAAGAAATCCCAAATCTGCACTTAGATAACCTACGCATGAGATATGTGCAGTCCTTATCTCCTTTGCGCAGGTTTTACCCTTCCCTCATGCGCAGAAGTGAATGAGAGTTCGATGGCTTCAAATGAGCCTCATGCTTCTTTTACTTATACCAATCCATGCGTATGTTTTTAAGGGGGTGTGCAGCCCCATGGCCGACCCCACAAGCTCATTAACATACGCTCATGTAACTTTATTACAAGTCGGCTTCCATATATGTTATACCGCATATAAAAGTGCTCACGCTCACACTTAGTCGCTTTAAGTGTTTGCACATATCGTTGCTTTTATGTCGCATGTAATGTTGCATTATCGTCGCAGCCCCGTCGCACTTCCGTCGTTCAGCGCGCCCGCCCGCGCCCGCGTGCACGACCTCGCCCGGCGCCCGTCGCACTGCAGCTCGAAGGCCTTACACTCTTGATGTGAAGTCACTGTTCCCTGTCCCAATTTGGGTGATATATTAGAGATGATAAAAATGTAATTTTATCTAACTTAAAAATATATATATATTAGTGATAATAATTTCAAATTATAAAATATAACTAATTCTTATGCCTTTAAATTTGTTATTGTTTAATTTTTTAAATCTTGAATTCCCTAAAAAGCCAAACTCTTAAAGAACAAAACAACAAACCTACAGTGTAAATCATGTAAAGCGATATTGTTGATCTGGTTTTTAACTTGGGCCTTGAGGAGCTGCTGCAGAACAGCGGAGAGGAGAAAATTATAGGGAGCTAATTCCGGATTCCATTTCATAGGCTTGAGGCATCAAAGAATCACCAGAGACGCGAAGGTGTGTTCCAATGCTGCCGTGGAGGGAGGTCCTTCCTCTGCCCTGTGCACAAAAGATGGGACATTACATTGCTCGATCTCGTAGCCAGCAATTGTAGAAAAGAGTGCCAGGAACACAAAATATATCTCAATTCCGGTGAATTCTCAACAGAAAAACATGACAAATAGCCTGACAAATGGCATGCGCCTATATTGGACGCGAACAGACGAAAAATTAAAATAAGTAGTTTACCATATGGTTTTTCCATACTGGTTGCTACCATTCATTAGACGAGAAAACCGCCCAAAGAACCCTCCGTTTAAAGGGAATGGACGACATGATTCTCTGAGTGTAGTAGCAGTATTCTCATGTAAGGAAATAATTGCTTAAAGGAAACATCTATTAAAATTCGTAGTAATGTGATGGGAATGATCTGTGTAATGTAGGGACAGAGTAGGGTAACACTTCAAGTTTTTACTGGTTTAAAGGTATATTAGGACAATGATTAGGACAATGATTAGTTAAGTATTAGGGGTTTTCCTCGTAACATTATATTAGATATCATTGTTTAAGATTCAGTTGCATTAATTAAGTCATTCATCTACGACTATTTCCATTAAAAGTAGTAGTAACTGACTAATTTCTTATGATTTTTGTATAGTCTATCAGTGGGGTGAAGCAGTGGGATTGAAACTGGTGAAATAAATCACATAGGGTCAATCATCACTTCGGGGCGAGTAACCAGGACTTCCCAAGAGGTCACCCATCCCACATCACCTCTGGGATGGGTGACCGGGTGACCTCTTGAGTGACCGCCTGAGAAGTCCTGGTTACCGGGTACAAGCACCGAAGTGATGATTGATGCTATGTGATTTATTTCACTAGTTTCAATCCCACTTCTTCACCCTCTCATAAAAATAATCATAAATAAATAACTTATTTAAAATCGCTGAATCTCAAACCAAAAAAAATTTAAAAAATAAAAAAATCTAATACAATAATTAATTTTCCAAATCTCTGATTTCCTTAGAGAGTTTATGTCCAAATTTCTACTTTCCATGAACATGCCCTTCATGTTATTTATTAAACATGAATTCAAAGAAGATATATATTTAAACTTCTTGAAATTTGTCATTTCTTCAAATTTTATTTGTTTGCAGGCCTGTGTATGTATAAGAAGATTAGCCAAGCTTCTTGAAATTTGTCACTCCCGGGGGAATTGCAGGGTAGTCCTTGTTATGGCTTCTGATGTGGGCGACGGGCACGGGTTGATGATCCAGCTGCTCGCGGTGAGAGTGGGCATGGCCACGCAGATTCTCATTAATGGAGCCCTTCCCCTCTGCTCGGAGTGATCAACACTGGTCTCGGATGATGTAGGCGTTTAAAATATATATAATACGTGGCATTTTGTAATAAGATTAAAAATAAATGGCAGATCGTAAGTGGCCTTTGACAGACGACGAAGGTCGGTAGGTCGTCCCCTAAAATAACGCCTTTGGCGTAATAAGAAGTCAAAGGTGAGCAGCTCAACAATTCCTTAGAATTCCCAAATCAGTCGAAAGGAGAACGCTCTGTCAGACTTCGATATTATGGCAAACAGCAGCAGAATTCTGATAATTGGAGGAACAGGCTACATTGGTAGTTATATATCCAGAGCCAGCCTTGCTCTCGGCCATCCCACATTCCTTCTTGTTAGAGAGTCTACTACTTCTAATCCTGAAAAGGCTCGGCTTCTGGAATCGTTTAAGGAATCGGGAGCTAATATACTCCGTGTAAGTTCTCTGCCCGACTTTCAGATCAAAACTCATTAGCATGCGAAAAATCTGCAGTGTTTATTTCTTTATGGGAAGGCTGCTTTTCTCAGTTGCTGTAAGGGGTTATTCTGAAAATCAATCTGCATAAGTTTGTTCTGCACTCTTCGTTTCTTGTGGGTATGCCCATTTGCTGATTCCTTGCAATTGGTAGGGAAGCTTGAACCCTGATTAGCAGATCCCATAATTGACTGCTTTTTTCTCGCATTATGCTTACTTTATCGTTTATCTACTGGGTTGTGGTAAGTAATCAGTATGAACTATTTGTCTACGCGCATTTTTCTGTGCATGGTTCCTTATTATGTGAACTGGGTCAGGAGTATTAATCAGTATGTACTATATTTGTAATGGTTTATAGTAGTAAATATGCTTATTTCGGCATTCCATTTTGAAATGGGTTTTGAGAACCGATCACCATGATCACTGTAAATTGATTCTTTATTCTTTAGGGTATGAAAATGGATCATTTCTCAAACAAGGTGACAAACTCCCACACACACTAGATCCAGCCCATCCTAGCCAGAACCAGCTTACCAACTTCATTAGTTGTACAGATTGATACTTTGGCTGAAGTTTCTGATACCTTGTGATTTGTAAACTGCTGTGGATATTCCACTGGACAGTTAATCACAACAAATCTGATAAAGATTTGCTTAAATTTAAAAATAATTATTATGAGGGTTAATTTTCCTTACACCTTCTAGATTTATTAAATTATTGTTTCTTCTTATGGATGCAATATATAAAATGCACAAAATAAAGAGCAAATAGAACAATCACTCACAAAACCACAATAACACAAGATATGTTTTGGGAAACTCTTTCTGGAGAAAATCCAACTGGAAGGTGAGGCTGCTCTGCGTTCTCTTTCTCTAAATGGAAAATGGTGCAAGTAAAAAAGAGAGAGACCTATTGCTTGTTGGTTGCTACGGAATATAAACCCATAAACCCTCTCTGTGTTGTCCTCTCCCTATCCACTCTTAGCTATTCTGCTCTACTATGGAACAAAATGCACTAAAATAGAATCAAATCCTTAACATGGTCGGAGCCTTAACCAGGGGCTAAGTTTGACCCATTCAACCCACAGCATGAGTTACAACTTGACTCTTCTCGAGTCTCATTCATCATGGTCATATGGCTAGCCCCTTTTCCATGAATAATGAGGTTGATGTAGCATCATCTTGAATCATAGTGAACAAAATAGGAAGGTCGATTTCTAGGTCTCATAACTTTGCATATGGACTCTGATTGAGGTCATGCTTGCGCAATGGAAAGGTATCTGAGTGTAGAACAACACTAGGGATTTCATACAATGAGAGTTTTTAGAACCCTAAAATCTTCATTAAATGCCTCAAAAGGCCTCTGGAAGGTTTTAAACTCCAATTCGACAAACTGGGACCTGCCGGTAAAAAAGGTCCTGTGAACCGATTCCTCCAATTTTCCGGCACTAAATGCGTCAAGATTGATGGCAAATAATATAATGATCCAATGTAAATCATTCTGAGTAGTGGTTCACAGGAAAGACTACATACAGGTAGTTACGTCGGATGCCCTTTGTGCTGTAGCCTGTACCCTTTGACTGGTTATGACAGTTCTGTCCTGCTTCAAGTGAACAGTTTTTCACTTTATTAAAAATTCTTTCAGAGGCATTTGAGGTTTCATTTTGACTCTATTCTGATTATTTGTGGACATTATTTCAATTTCTCTTCTTGTTGGTATCCATATTTGACCCTATTTTATGATGGATTATGCAAATCAACAGCTAAATGTGCTCTAAATTTTTTTCTATAGAGGGGACTAGGGTTTACAGTTATTTTTTCCATATTGGGATTCGATAATGTAGGAATTCTGTTATAAATTTTTGTGACTGATCATCTGAAAAGAAATGAGCTAGGTCATTCCGTGTTCAAGGCAATATGTTGTTTTAGACGGGGTATTGTAGAAGTAGGTGCTATTCATCTTTTAGGATATGCTCAATTGCTTGACCTGATATACGATCACCTATGTGCAGGGATCTCTAGAGGACCAGGCAAGTCTTGTGGAAGCAATCAAGAAAGTCGATGTAGTTATTTCGGCAGCAAAGGGACCACAGATGATGGATCAGCTGAACATTATCAAGGCCATTAAGGAGGTTGGAACCATCAAGGTATATAGTGCTATTGATGAGGTTTTGACTGTATGGGCTGTAAGTAGATCCGATCCATCATTTCAGAATGCTTTTTCACAACTATTGGTGATGATATTTACAGAGGTTTTTGCCGTCTGAGTTTGGAAATGACGCTGATAAAGTCCATGCAGTGGAGCCTGTAAAAACCATGTATGAAAACAAAGCAAAAATTCGTAGGGCAATTGAGGCAGAAGGCATCCCTTACACATATGTCTCAAACAATTGCTTTGCTAGGTACTTTTTGCCAGGTTTTGGGCATCTGGACATTACTGCCCCCCCAAGAGATAAAGTTGTAATATTTGGAGATGGAAATGCCAAAGGTATTTACAACTGGCTGTCTGCTTATAATTTTCCTTTTATGATTAGCATGGTCTACAATGTATCCTCTGTTCAAAAATTTTCTATCTATGTCTTGAATTCTATCATGTAGTCTTTGAGTGGTTGTTAATCCACCCCACAATGAATACGCAGCTGTTTTTGTGAAGGAGGAAGATATTGGAACATTCACAATCAAGGCGGTGGATGACCCCAGAACTCTGAACAAGACCCTATATTTTAGGCTTCCTGCCAACATTTATTCTCTCAACGAACTTGTAGCTCTATGGGAGAAAAAGATTGGCAAGACTGTGGAGAAGTTGTATCTACCAGAGGAAGAGATCCTGAAAAAAATTACAGGTTAGGATTTGGAATATTTTTTCATTTTCCCCTGACATCTGTGCAAATTTCGTTTTCCGCCTCCCCCTGCCATTTAAGTACAAATATCTTTTAAAATAATTTTACGCATATATGTTCTTGATTTTTGTCTATTGGCTACAGTTGCTTTTGGTAACTGAAATGTGGGATGGGTATTTCTATGCTTGTTTAATCTCTTCAGACTATAGAATGAGAAAATAACTGGTCTCATAAAATGCTATGGTGGGTGATGCAGAAACACCATTCCCAGATAACCTTGGCATGGCAATTGAGCACTCTATTTTTGTAAAAGGGGATCAAACAAATTTTGAAATTGGACCTGATGGTGTAGAGGCCAGTCAGCTCTACCCAGATGTGAAATACACTGCTGTTGAAGAATTCCTCAATCAGTATGTCTAAAGTAGATTGTAGGAGGTGCTAGGAAGAACATCAGAGTGGTTGGATGCCTTTATCCATTTTGGATGAAACTTTTGGGAGTTACCAAAATAATTATTCTCAGGTCACTGATTCCTTCTGTTTTGCAGTTTCGTGTTTTGTGGATAGCCACTATTCAATCAAGCTGGGATTTTGGATAAGTTCAAAATATACAGTTGAGCTTTTACACGGATTTACACTGAAAGCTATGCTGGGCTGTTGTTTTCCCTTTGCATTGCATTCCTTTATGTGATTGTGCAATATTATTTAACAAGGTGTTATATCGAAATTTGCTTTCAATGGAATGCTTTTGTTCTTTCTCACAAAATGTTATACTATATTAATGTTATTTGCGTTGCAGTGCATTTCGGGATGGGCACGCATCCCTTGGGCAGCAAGAGTGCACTCTTAAAATTTAGCCGACAGCGATAGATTAGGACAATAATAATAATTATAATTTAGAGTTTGCCCTAAACATTTGTAGTTGCTTGCAAGCATAACATGCTATACTATATAGTATTCTACAGAGCCTTTATAGTGGTCAATTCTGAAAAAACTCAAATTTCAAGCAATTTAGAAAAGGGTCGAGTAACATTTTATAAATGGGCCTTAGACATTAGAAAAATGCAATTTAGTTTTAGGAAAACATAAATGTAACTATTTTCAATTTGCAATAAGGTCTATTAAGTGTCTATAACACAAAGAAATGTTTTTTTCACAGTGTTCTTTTCCTCGTATTTCTTGTTAATGATGATTATGTTAAACTTAAAAGACATTCTCTTTTTGCATATTTTCATAGTTGTATTGTGTTGGTAATAATTGGCATTGATGTCAATGGACCAAGGGCAAGAAGGTCGAACTGGTCCACCAATCAAGAAGTTCAAAGCACAGATCAAAAAGGTTGAACAAGTTTGTCGAGCATCGAGCCATCTAGAAGTAAACCACAAATGAAATGGCCTAGAAAGCCGAGGGTTGTGGAGGTAAATCCCTCAATCATTGCTTCGGATCATAGAGGGGCAGGAGGTTAGCACCCATGGGCTAAAAGCCCTTCAACTATCGGACCATGGAAGAAAAGCTCAAGAGTGCAGCACAAGTGTAGAAGTCCCTGAAAGATTGAAACCGTCAAGAAGGTTGAGCGTCGTCAGATTAGGAAGCTTGGGCAAAGCGATGATAGGAGGGGGCTTAGGCCCATCCGAAAGTTAACAAGAGGGTACCCCCCCTTACACGATGGAAACCATCATGGTTTACCACAAGTTATGTGGTAGCATGTGACTGGTTGCAACCCATCCACCCTGTTGGGACAAGGTCCCTTCGAGTCAATTTTGTAAAAAGTATTGCAAAGTCTCCGCATTTTGAGGAGTGGAGCGCATAGGTCGATAGGAGTCAAAGGGGCTTTGGGAAGGTCAAAGCCCCTTAGTTTGTTAGAAGTTAAGTTGTTTTGTGACCCGCCCATGGTTCGCGGACCATGGTATTATAATATAGAATGATATAAAAATGAGTCATAGAGAGTCATGAGAGATAGAGAATCAATCTATGAGTGAATGATCTAAGTAAGAGAAGTCTGTTTTCAGTTTTTAGGCGAAGGGGAAGGTTCCTGCAGTTGTGTGCATGGTGTTGAAGAATCTAGGGCAATTAGGTATAGTGTGATTCTTCTTGACTTGATAACAATTTGTGAGGCACTTTTACAATTATTTTAGCTTGATCTTCTTATTATTATTAGCGTGTGTGTTTCATCAAACTACTACCAAAAACATAAAGACAAGAACACAAATGTTGGCTCTCTACCAGGGCCAAAACCTCTCTTCTTTTGAGAGGAAAACCCTTCGGTAAGTTTTCTCTTATTGAAGCTTTTTTCTTGATCAATGCCAAACCCTAGACCCTTGAGTAGGATGCCCTCCAAGCACAAGTCAAGTCCTTCCTCTTTTTCTGCACTTGGTTCCTCGACACATAGACTTTCTCCTTCCAGCACTTTGCTCCCCAGGACTTTGTCCTCCCTCTTTGCTTCTAGTCTAGAGATAGACCTTCCTTGAGCGAGCTTATTAGTCACAAGAATCCATGCAAACTTTTTAGTTTTTTGGAATAGAGCCAATTGCATAGCCATGAATTTCTTGGGATTAAATTGTATGGCCTCTAGACTTACAATGTGGCCCAATTATTCAACCTCTAAAGCCCCAAAATCACATTTGTATCATTTCATGAATAGTTGGTGGTCCTATAGGAGTTACAAGATTTTAACAACATTCTCCATGTGGTATATTATTTTGTTGTAGATCATAAGATCATCCAAGAATAATAGCACAAATTTGCATAGAATGGGTGAAATATATTGTTCATGAGACTATAATGTTGATATAGAATTGAAAAGGAAAAAATGCATCAATAAAAACTAATATTTACCTTCATGTGTATAGAAGGTGGTCTTAGGTATACTTTTCTCTTTCATCCTAATTAGTGGTAGCTAGAATGAAAGTTAATTTTAGTGTAAAGATTGGATTCATGGAGTTCATCCAAGAAGTTATTAATAACTAGGATAGGAAATTTGTCCTTGATGATCAACTTGTTGAGAGCCCATAAATTAGGATACATGTTCCAAGTACCTTCCTTCTTTAATACCATGGCGATTGGTGATGATTAAAGGTTAGTAGTAGTACATATGAATCTTTCCTCCAAAAATTCATAAATGATCTTTGTTAATTTCATTTTTTTGTGCAAAACGATACTTATTAGGGTGCACATTAGGTGGTTGAATAAATGGAATGAGGAGAATATGATGGTCATACTCTCTATATGAAGGTAGTAAACCTTATGGTGTTTCAAGTACTTTTTTAATATATAGAGAAGAGTAGCTTCAAATCAAGTTTAATATCTTGAAGGGTGGCGTCAACTACTTTTATGACATTACACAGTGCAATAACACTCAAGTTGTCTTTCTTCAACAACTTCTCATATGATTAAAGGTGATAATATCAAGGGATCTAATTCTCAATCCCTTGAGTGAAGCTCATGTATTATTATATAAAAATCCATGGTGAGAATTCCTAAAGTGTATAACCATTCTACCTTAACAACTTTATCAAAACCACCCATTTCGATTAAAAACATGTGACTACTGAAATTATACTGGACAATCTATAATTTCAGAGTTTCACATTACCTCTGACATTTCATCATACTACCATTGGAAATCAATTTGAAAATTATATATGGCACTTACATAACAATGGGTTTCTTGTGCCACTCTCCAATGAGTAAAAGTGTGGGTGCTATCACTATACATCAACACAATCACATTACTTTTCTTGATGTAGCCAACTAATTTCAAGGTTTTGGGTGTTAGGAAACCTAATAAGTTGTGGAGATAAATTTGGGATTCCTTGCAAGGATCTTGCGAGGGAGATTCATCCTTCCATGGGAGGAGTATGAAACTAGCATCAAAAAGTTTGGTGACCAAATGTCACTTAGCCCCACCGAGAAAGATTACGAAGCCATCTACTTGGCTTGTGCGACCCATACTTTTTCTTTTATTAATTGTGTAGATCGATAATTGGATTATGGCACGCCCTTTGATCCTTTCTTGCGTACATTCTCTACCGACAAAAGTATCATGGAGATCATGATGTTAGACAACATGTTGTGGGATTAACATCATCATTGTTCCTCCTTCACAGATACCATTGAAGATAATCTCAGTGGTGTGTACCTACCTAATCTTGTCAAACCCTTTACGAATTTTGTCTCCATTCATGAGATCGACTCTGAAAAGAACCTTTCAAATATCAAAGAAACCATCCCTCTCAATATTTCAATTAAACCAAGAATAGTAGAAAATTTATACATCGGAGCATATTGTACGTCATTTGAAATCGATATTTATCGAGCCCTTTTCGTGAGTTCAGAGATGTCTTTTCCTGGACATACGAGGAAATGCTAGGTATCGACCCAAACATCATAGTGCACGAAATCAAGACTTATCCTTATGCCAAAACCGTCTGGTAGTGCCTCCATCCATTCCATCCCAAGAAGGTGGCTGGGATAAAAGCTAAAATCAAAAAGCTTCTTTGGGTTGGTTTCATATACCCCTTTCCTTTAACTAATTGGGTATCAAACATTGTCTTTGTCATGAAGAAACAACTCACAAGCCAAGTATGTGTCGATTATTGGGTTGTAAATCCAACTTGTCCAAAGGAAAACTACCCAACCCTGTTTATTGACCAGATTGTTGATGACTGTGTTGGCTGCGAGATTTATTCATTTATTGATGGATTCTCATGCTATAATCAAATCAACATTCTCCCGACAAACCAACCTAAAACCACATTTATTTTTCCTTGGGGCACTTTTGCTTATAGAAATACCCCTTTCCATTTAAAGAATGCAGGGGCCACGTTTCAACGTGCAATAGACCACGCTTTCCACGACATCAAGCATATCGTGCAACCATATCTAGATGATATCCTAGCTCACTCCAAGCATTAGGTTGATCACCCCACGAATTTATGGGCAATTTTCCTTCATTGTAGACATTATAAAATTTGACTCAACCTGTACAAATGTGTGTTCTATTTTATTTCTGGTCAGCTCCTTGGCTTCGTCATTTCCAAACAAGGAATTCATATTGATCCTTTGAAAGTCCAGGAAATCATTAACTTCCCTATGCCTTCCACTCTTGTTCAGTTACAAAGACTCCAAAGGAAATCCAATTTCCTAAGGAGGTTCGTCCCTAACTACGTTGAACTGACCGAAGGATTTACTCGCTTACTGAAAAAATGGGATTCCCTTCCATTGGGATGACATTGGACAGAAAGTGTTTGATGCCTTGAAAGATGTACTGGTTTTGCACATCTCTTTTATATCACCCCGACTATCAACGCGATTATTTCCTGTGCCTTGTTGTCGCCATCTCTACTATAGCTATGGTGTTGGTCCAAGAAGACGATATGGGGACTGAATATCCCATTTATTATCTGATTCGGAACCTCAACAATACCGAGATCTGGTATACTCATGTGGAAAAGTTAGCTTTGGCAGTCGTTCAAGTCGTCTAGATATTTTGCCATTACATCTTGCTTCGCAAAACTATGGTCATTGCAGATTGCAACCCTATGACATCCATATTGTCACGTCAATTGTTGGGCAGAAATACTCTTAAGTGGATAGTTATTTTCCAAGAGTTCGACCTGGAATTCATCAAATTCATGTCAAAGAAATCCTTAGTTTTTTTCAAGCTGATGTGTGTTCTCCCTTCCCTTGATGTTGAATCTACATTTGAAGATTCCATCCCATACGATTCATTGTTCCTGATCTCGTCATCTGACCCATAGTATGGATATTTTCTCATCTATCTCCAGACTCGTACTTTTCATCCTAATACCTCTTGCTCAGAGCAGCAACGTATCCAGTACCAATCCTGAAACTATGTGATTATCAGTGACACCCTTTACCATCGTGGTATAGATACGATTTTACGGAGGTGCCTCGCTCTTGAGGAGGCCGAGAGAGCCTTGAATGAATTCCACTTGGGGGCATGTAGTGGAAATTTATCTAGTTATGCTGCCGCACAAAAAATATTATGCGCTGGTTACTTTTGGCCCACCATTTTCTGCGACTATATCCTCACAGTCTAGAAATGTCATGCGTGTCAGATCTATGATCAAAAATTTCGTGCTCCGCCTACTTTGTTGCATCCCATTGTCATCGTTGGTCCTGTTATCACCCCAAGAAACTCTCATAGGTTGTATCTCAGAGATGCTCGGGAACATTACAAACTCAACAAAAATGTTGGAAATAGCTGGATGAATGGAAGGAATGATGCATATTCAAGCCAGATAACCACTTCTACTATGCTTAACCCCAGACATGGGTGAACACCCCCAGACTACAAGGCTTTAGACCACCAACTACTCACAGTTTGAGGATTAGGTGAACATGGAGAATACTGACCACACCGGCAGATGCACAAGACCCTATGATGGCCGGCTGCAACCAGTAAAGAGGTCTGCAAATCTATTTCCTAATGCACAGACAGGATGATAGCTCTCTGGCATTAAAATAACAGAAACCGGCATAGCACATTCAATGATACATACTAGATTCTAACACAGAGGTGGGATGACAGCCCCTTTAATGCTAAACATCAAGAGCACATGAAAAATACATAACAGGCACAACCTAGAACAGAATAGAAGTGGAAAGTGAGCAATTAACAGCAAAATAAGCTTGTATCAGCTGAAAATGAAGACCAGACACTGCAGGTATCACAGTAGTTACAGTCTCTAGAAGTTGAACCTTATATCAAAATAACATCCATCAACCTTCATTACATCTTTTTTCTGGGTATATATAGAGGTTGATTATAAAATTATCTGCTATCCTATGCGTGGAGGGGTCATAATGGACCACCAACCACCTTAACTCTCTGATATGGGTCTCTGATACAATCTGTTGCTTCAATAAATTAATTTGAAATTCTCTGTTGCTCGGCCGTCCTTCCTGAACAGGTGGAGTGTTGTACAGAAGAAGCTCCATAATTGATGAATGCTTTAACTGCTCAAGGATGTCCTTTTCTTCTCGACCATTCTTTCTGTTGAATGCAGTGGTTGAGGAATAACTGCTCGGGTACTGGAAGTTGGTCGCCGTTGTCCTCCAGGAGCACAAAACAATCAAAAGAGTGTGGAATTCATGGCGAGTGGACAGGGTGAACAGAGGAACAAGGCGGACCGTCGGATTACACAAATCAATGGCGGAGACAGCGCGACAGGGGCTATCGGGAAGGTGAGGCGGAAGACGATCATAGGCCGTTGGATAAAGCAGATGAATGGCGGCGATTGATTTGCAGTGGATATCGGGAGGTACGTGGACGGACAAACGCGGGCTATCAGATCATGGTCGGACAGATCTGACGGCTATCGTGCGAGAAAGGTGTGCAAACGTTAACGGGCGAGGAACAGTACGATGGGCGGTAAGCGGTATTCCCCGCACCGCTTACCGAAGGTGGGTGGTATTCGTATAGAGCTGTGCGATACCATTCGTCGATTGACGCGTGGCCGATGGGACTGACGGCGAACTGCTTTCCCCACGGGTTATTGCGTGTGCAGGTTTCGGCAGCGAGGAAAGCGAACAACGTTGGATCGTGCGACAGGAACGATCGGATGGTGGAAAGCGATAACGGGTTAACGCGCAGGAGGAAAAGGTGGAAACCGTTAGATCGGGTGATGTGCGATCGAAGGTGGGGATTTAACAGTGAGGAATAGTTGGGGAAGGCGCGTGGTCATGTTACCGCGGTCATATGATGGCTAAAATTTAGCGCCCAAGGGTCAGAGGAAACACGAAATTACACAAAGTTCAAAGGTAAAATGGAGGTGAAAGGGAGTCAGATGAAGCGGGGGGGGAAGGTTAAAGTTACCGTCAAGAATCTCCTTTCAACAAAATCAAGCACCGAGTCCACCTCGGCTTCTCAAACTGTAGCAGAGCTAACACTGGCTCCTTCTGGGGATGAGATCCTCCCTGTGAGGTCTCAAGAACCTACAGATCAATGAATTCTTGATGAAAACAAATTAGCCAAAATTCCTAGTGTTCCATTGGGCATGGAGTCTGACTGAACCTACTCTAAGACTGATTAAACAACATATTTACAATTTTAATGCCACAGGACCTTAAATCACATAAATTTTCAGAAAACACCCATTAACTGGGCCATCAAAAACTGTTTCTCCTCCCACGCTTTTCAGCATGAAGGTATTGTTCCCTTGAATCTGAGAAATGATAAAAGGCCCGGTCCAGAAAGCATCAAACTTCCCATGATTGCCTTTCTTTTCTTTCAGTGCATCCCACTTCAGAACCAAGTCTCCAACCTGAAAATTATCTGCTTTTGTCCCTTTGTCAAAAGCTTCCTTGATCTTTTTCTGATGTGCTGCAGCCCTTTCAACCAGCTGTTCTCTAATCTGATGTACCTATGCTAAATCAGTGATCCTCTTTGCCATGTCTTCTTCCTCATTCTGCTCTTCTTGAAGGAATTTTGCCACAGGGAAAGCTAACTGAATTGGGAATACAACTTCAATGCCATGCACCAGCTTGAATGGAGAATTCCCTGTGGATTCCTTAATGGTCACTCTGTCAGCCCACAGTGCATATTTGAGTTTGGAATCCCAATTTTTTTTATTGTATTCTAACAGCTTTTTGATTATCCTTATCAGGCTTTTATTAAAGGATTCTGCTAGACCATTACCTTGAGGATAATATGAGGTGGAATGCACCAGTTTAATTCCCATTGAATCACACATTTCCACCAATTCCTTTGCCCTGAACACTGTTGCATTGTCTGTGACTAATTTATGTGGACAACCAAATCTGGTAAAGATATTTTCAATTAAAAACTTAATGACCACATTATGATCAGCCTTTGTGGTCGGGATTGCTTCAATCCACTTAGTAAAATAATCAGTGGCTACTAATATCCATTTGTGTTGGCCACTGGAATGTGGTTTGATCTCTCCAATGAAATCCAAGCCTCACTGCTGAAAAGGTCCTTTTGCATGTATTGGTTTTAAGGGCAGGGACTTCAACTGCTGCTTTCCTTCAAATCTTTGGCACTTGTCACAAGATTTAACGAATGAAAATACATCAGAAAATAAGGAGGGCCAGTAATATCCAGCTCTGAGGATTTTATGTGCTGTAGTCTTCCAATAATGGTGTCCTCCACACATGCTGGAATAAAATTGTTGCATGACTTCTATTGACTGTTCTTTGTCCATACACCTCAAAAGAAATCTAGATGGATCCCTCCAATAGAGCAAATTTTCATTAATGCAATACTTAGTTGCCCTAAGCTTAATAGTTCTGGCTTGACTTGTGTTTGAGCCTGGAGGGATTTCTAGCTTCAACAAGAAATTAATTATTGCAGAATACCAATCACAAGAAGCTAAATTTTCGGCCACTGACTGCTTTCTCTCTAGTTCAGCTGCTTCTTCTTCTTCATCTGTTTGACCAATTTCTGCAATTGTGCACAGGAAATCTATATCCAATGATCTGTAATTTTCTTCAGCTAACAATCTGGCAAGACCCTGGCTTTTGAAAATTTTGGTGGGCTTTAATTCTATATTGAATTCAATCAACTTTGCAAACCATTTAGCCCTTCTTCCATCGACCTCAGGTTGTGTTAAGACATCTTTTATTGCAGCAGAGGGTACATATGCAATTATCTTGGAATGCAGAATGTAAACTCTGAAAGCTTTCAAAGATTTGATAAGAGCATATACTTGTTTCTCCATAATATCATACCTCAGCTCAGCATCCCTTAATGTTTTTCTGAAAAATTCCACCGGATGCTCTGAACCTTCCTCATCTGCTTGCAATAAAACTGTTGCAATGGTGTCTTCAGAGGCAAAAGAAAATATATGGAACTCCTTGCTGTAATCCAGGCTTATTAAGGTGGGAGCCTCCATAATAGCCTTTTTAATGGACTCGAAGGATTTTCTTGCTGAATCAGTCCACCTGACCTCCGACCCTTCCTTCAACATGGAGGTAACATGCTTCACTAGTTCTGCAAAATTTGGTATAAACCTCCTCACAAAATTTATTTTGCCTAGAAAGGATTGAATATCTTTCTTTGATCTCGAGACATACAAAGTCTGTATTGCTCTTACTCTTTATGGGTCAATTCAGACACCTGCAGCAGAAACCATATGTCCCAACAGCTTGCCTTCTTCTAAAGAAAATTGTGATTTTTTAGGATTGACTAAAATCCCAAACCTTCTGCACATCAGAAACACTTTTTTCAAATGCTGCAAATAGTTTTGATGGCTGTTGGAGTATACTGTTATGTCATCAAGGTAGATAAGAACAAATTTATTCTTCTCTCCCACAAATGCTATATCCATAGCTATCTAAAAGATGGCTCTAGCATTCATCAACCCAAAAGGCATCTTGGCATACATAAAAGTGCCCCAAGGAGTGGTGAATGCAGTCTTCTCTTGGTCATCTGGATGCACAACAATCTAATTAAAGCCTGAAAATCCATCCAGGAAAGACATTACTTTGGCTCCTGAGACCTTCTGCAGTAAATGCTCCATCTTGGGTAGAGGGTAGTTGTCTTTCTTGGAGCATTTGTTCAAGTTTCTGAAATCAACACACAGTCTGATTTCTCCACTTTTCTTCCTTACTACTACTAGGTTGGCTACCCACTTGGAATATCTAAGAGGGACTATGATCTTGGCAGCCAACAACTTTTTAATTTCTTTTTCAATCAAAGGAAAGAGCATAGGATTTATTGGTCTCGGCTTTTGTTTAAAAGGAATGGTGTCTTTCTCTAGAGGGATTTTATGCTGAATAATCTTTTTATCATAGGTTTTCAGGCCACTATACTCCCAGGCAAACACATCAGCAAATTGCTTCATTAAATTGCAGTATTCAGATTGGAATATCTAAGAGGGACTATGATCTTGGCAGCCAACAACTTTTTAATTTCTTTTTCAATCAAAGGAAAGAGCATAGGATTTATTGGTCTCAGCTTTTGTTTTAAAGGAATGGTGTCTTTCTCTGGAGGGATTTTATGCTGAATAATCTTTTTATCATAGGTTTTCAGGCCACTATACTCCCAGGAAAACACATCAGCAAATTGCTTCATTAAATTGCAGTATTCAGAACTTTGGGCAGCAGACAGATGAGTGGAAAAATTTATGTATCTAGGCTGACCTGGACTCCCTATGTCATGCTTACAGACTGCAGATTGGTCTTCTTTCTGAGCAGCCTTGTAAGGCACATCATTATGATCAAACAACCTTTCAAACGAAATTAAACCCCTAGGAATATGATTGCTGGGAAGCTAAACAATGCTATATTTGCCAATTTTGTTTATAAGCTGGGACTTGGGGCTTTCTTCCAAGGCTTCATTTTCTTGGTCAACTTGAATTTCGGAAAACTCATCAATGACTTGTAGAAACCTATTTATTTCATCATCATCTTCAAAAACTTTCCAATGGAGGACATTGTCGGGCAAGGATGGTATGTATTTCATCTGAACTTCATATACTAGTCTGGGAGGCA
The DNA here is from genome assembly GCA_031772625.1 of Pinus tabuliformis. Classification (NCBI taxonomy): domain Eukaryota; kingdom Viridiplantae; phylum Streptophyta; class Pinopsida; order Pinales; family Pinaceae; genus Pinus; species Pinus tabuliformis. Next base: position 841,815,906 of record CM062816.1, read on the forward strand.
TGGGAGGGACAAACATGCTAGCAGACACAGCAAGGGAATCAACAAGCTGATTTTTGGCTCTAGGGATATATGAAATATAGAAATTTTCAAAGGAATCTTTGAGTCTCCATACCTCATCTCTGTACGCTTTCAACGTTGGGTGCTTAGCCTGAAATGTTTTATTTACTTGCTGAATGATCAAATCATCATCTCCAAACACCTTTATGTTCCTAATTCCTTTTTCTTTTGCTACATTTAGGCCCAATAGCAGAGCCTCATATTCTGTTATATAGCGACTTGAAAAGCCAGTTTAAAAGACAGTTGTGTGCTTTCTTGTTTTGGAGATATCAACACCACCCATGCGCTTGCAGTCTCCCTGGAACATGCTCCATCAAAGAACATCTCCCAAACCTGACTTCCTTGCTCTTTCTCGGCCTGAACTGTTGGTTTCCTAATCTGCATCGAGGCCTTCTGAGATTCTTCTATTTGGAGAATACATGCTCCAAAATCGGTGTCCACTGCATATATGGGATGATTGGTAGGATTCTTCTCATCACTGATGATGTATGCCAGATGTGCTTCTCTGTACAATCTCCTGCTTTCTCCTCCAACTACTGGGACAGTAGCATAAGATAGATCATTCTGTAATGTCCCACCTAATCTCTTAATCCATCCTCTGGACAGCAGCATGCCAAACTTAGGAGGGACATCTGCTACCACAATATCCATCATCATACTCTTCATGTGCAGCTGAGTTAGGGTAATGGCTAGATCTTTAATCAGTCCCAGAGATTTCACATTTCTTGAATCAAATGAAAATAAATAATGATATGGTCTGGTGATATTAAGGCCTAACTCTTCCATGACAGCTTTAGGCATCAAATTGTAGCTGGCCCCTGTGTCTAGCAGGAAATTATGGAGGATTTTGTCATGAATGGTCAAGGAGACAAAAAAAGATGGAGAATTATTATCAGCAGGTTCAATCATGGGGCTAAACACAACAGTAGGCTTGTCATCTTGCAAATTGACAGAGTCAGTGGAGGTTTGTGTGGTTTCCAGCTCAAGAGCTTCAAGGATAGGCTTTCTAAATACTTCACTCTTTACCAACTCTACCAGAGGCACAAATATTTTTAATTTCTGGACTTCTGACTCAAAGCTGAAAGAGGAAGGTAACTTATCAGAACCTCTTACCTCTTGAACTGGAGCTTTGAGGATGACTGGGTCAGCTGCTGGTCTTCTCTGTCTGATATTCTATGACTCTGTTTGGACAACAGCTCTTTGGGCAGGATTCTCCTTGACATTTTTTGCATTTGACCTAAGATTGTATCTTTGCTGGTCACCAGTCTGTAGAACAACCTCTCTATCCCATTCTTGACTTATTTGGTCCTGCAGCGAAGATTCTTCGTATGCAGCCAATGTCAAAAGGGCATCACTGCCTTTATCTTCCATGCAGTGAATTTCATCCTCATCTTCAAATTGTTCCTCCTCCATGACTACATTCTGGAAAGGAGCTTTAACCTTTTGTTCTTCATTTGTTTTTTTACCCCTCTGAATTATTTGTAACTGTTCATTTGCTCTTCTAAATGGATTTGGATTTCTTGAAGCAAATGTGTTTTGCTGCCTTGTCTTTCCTGAATTCTGCTCAACCTTCAGCTTAGATATCTCAGCAGCCAATGACTCTATCATCTTTGTCATTTTATCTAATTTGGGGTCTGAAGATGAAGCAGAGGAAGTAGAAGCCTCACCTCTCTGCCTCCTTCTATCAGCATGACTCTTTAGTTTCTCTGCAACCATAATATTGGATTCCACCTCTAGTGCTGCATCCTGCATATCAGCTAGAGTGGCACACCTCCTTTCTCTCAACAACAGGCAGAAATCAGAGTCAAAAGCATTTGCATAAGTGAGTTTGACAAAGGTGGGGGTAGGCTTTACCTCAGCTGGTATCTTACTATACATACGATTGAATCTTTTATTAAAATCAGGCAATGATTCCCCATTTTCCCTCTTTAGGTTACCAAACTCAGTATGGTAATATAGCAAGTCCTTTTTATCTCCCCAGTGCTTCAAAAATACTTCATCGAAGGCTTCAATATCCACAATAGATCTAGGGGCTAGTTCTTTGAACACTTTCTGGCCTCTCCATCAAGGCTCTGTACAAAAACTCTCATCCATACATCATTTTCACTTATGTCTAAGTTATCAGCATAACTATAAAAAGCTTCCAGGTGTTCTTCTGCTGTCACTCCCTCTGTACCAGTGAACTTGGGCATATATTTCTGATATTCTCCTGTAGGCATAGCATTCAAAGGAACAGGCAAGACCAGGGGTCCATACCTGGCAGCTACAATTCTTTCTATCTTTGTAGGTGCTTGCTATCCTGCCATGACTGGGGTATGTGGAAGGACACTGGTGGATTGAGCAGTTTGAAACAATGAAATGGATGACAGAGACAAAGGGATGTTATGGACTGTATGGGAAGTTTTCTTTGGACTGAGATTCAAAGGGGAACTAACTGAGCAAGGGGTTGTATTAATCTCTGAAGGAATTTCCTTACTAACAGTGCTGGGCTCTAAATCGTCAAACTGTATATCTTCAGCTATAACTTTATCTTCCAGAGATGCATGAGATTTCTTAGGCTTACCGGATCCTGATGCCCCTTTCTGTGATGTTTTCTTCGGATTAACAATCTTTTCAAGGTCAGGCACTGGTTCAGCTAGTGATTTCTGAGGATTTCTTCGAGTACGTCTCACAAACTGAGCCAGAACTGCAAAGTGGAGTCGCCAAAGGTTGGTATTCCTCCAATGGAGTCGCCAGATAGATGATTACAACTAGAATATGTGTCCAAACCTTGTCTATCATCAAAACTTGGAACTGTGTCGTTCTCCCAGGGAAGCTGAGCTTCAATCTTCGATCCCCGGCAATGATGCCAATTAATGTTATCACCCCAAGAAACTCTCCTAGATTGTGTCTCAGAGATGCTCGGGAACATTACAAACTCAAAAAAAATGTTGAAAATAGGTGGATGAATGGAAGGAATGATGCATATTCAAGCCAGATAACCACTTCTACTATGCTTAACCCCAGACATGGGTGAACACCCCCAGACTACAAGGCTTTAGACCACCAATTACTCACAGTTTGAGGATTAGGTGAACATGGAGAATACTGACCACACCGGCAGATGCATAGGACCCTGTGATGGCTGGCTGCAACCAGTAAAGAGGTCTGCAAATATATTTCCTAATGCACAAATAGGATGCCAGCTCTCTGGCATTAAAATAACAGAAACCTGCATAGCACATTCAATGATACATACTAGATTCTAACACAGAGGTGGGATGACAGCCCCTCTAATGCTAAACATCAAGAGCACATGAAAAATACATAACAAGCACAGCCTAGAACAGAATAGAAGTGGAAAGTGAGCAATTAACAGCAAAATAAGCTTGTATCAGCTGAAAATGAAGACCAGACGTTGCAGGTATCACAGTAGTTACAGTCTCCAGAAGTTGAACCTTACATCAAAATAACATCCATCAACCTTCATTACATATTTTTTCTGGGTATATATAGAGGTTGATTATAAAATTATCTGATATCCTATGCATGGAGGGGTCATAATGGACCACCAACCACCTTAACTCTCTAATATGGGTCTCTGATACAATCTTCTGCTTCAATAAATTAATTTGACATTTTCTGTTGCTCGGTCATCCTTCCTGAACAAGTGGAGTGTTGTACAAAAGAAGCTCCATAATTGATGAATGCTTTAACTGCTCAAGGCTGTCCTTTTCTTCTCAGCCATTCTTTCTGTTGAATGCGGTGGTTGAGGAATAATTGCTCGGGTACTGGAAGTTGGTCGCCATTGTACTCCAGGAGCACAAAACAATCAAAAGAGTGTGGAATTCATGGCGGGTGGACAGGGTGAATGGAGGAACAAGGCAGACCGTCAGATTACACAGATCAACGGCGGAGACAGCACAATAGGGGCTATTGGGAAGGTGAGGCGGAAGACGATTACAGGCCATTGGATAAAATAGATGAATGGTGGCAATTGATTTGTAGTGGATATCGGGAGGTACGTGGATGGACAAACGCGAGCCGTCAGATCGTGGTTGGACAGATCCGACAGCTATCGCATGAGAAAGGTGTGCGAACGTTAACGGGCGGGGAACAGTACAATGGGTGATAAGCGGTATTCCCCGCACCGCTTACCGAAGATGGGTGGTATTCGTATAGAGTTGCGCGATACCATTCGTCGGCTGACACGTGGCCGATGGGACCGACGGTGAACCGCTTTCCCCATGAGTTATTGCGTGTGCAGGTTTCTGTAGCGGGGAAAGCAAACAACGTTGGATCGTGCAGCAGGAATGATCGGATGGTGGAAAGCGATAACGGGTTAATACATGGGAGGAAAAGGTGGAGACCGTTAGATCGGGTGATGTGCAATCGACGGTGGGGATTTAACAGTGAGGAATAATTGGGGAAGGCATGCGGTCATGTTACCGCGGTCATATGATGGCTAAAACTTAGCGCCCGGGGGTCAGAGGAAACACAGAATCACACAGAGTTCAAAGGTAAAATGGAGGTGAAAGGGAGTCAGATGAGGCGGGGGGGAAGGTTAAAGCAGCCATCAAAAATCTCCTTTCAGCAAAATCAAGCACCGAGTCCACCTCGGCTCCTCGAACTATAGCAGAGATAATAGGTCCCTTTGCAAAATGGGGCATCGATTTTATGGCATGTAACCATCACTCGGTTGGGGGGCATGGATATATCATTGTCTTTGTTGACTACTTTACTAAGTGGGCCAAGGCGATGCCTACATTTAATAATACTGGTGAAACAACTGCATATTTTTTCTTCAACCACGTGATTGCTAGGTTCGGTGTTCTGCAAGCAATAGTAAAATATCATGGGAATCACTTTCGGAATCATATGATGACCGAATTAGCTACTAAATTGGTACTTTCACTTGAAAATTCCACTCCCCATTATCCTCAGGCTAAAGGACAAGTTGAGGTGATTAACAAAGTTCTTAAGACTATTATTAAACGTATGATAAGGGTCCACAAATCGGACTGGCACTTGCTTCTCTTTGCTTCCTTGTGGGTATATTGAACCTCAGTTAGGGCTACTATTGGATTCACACCCTTCTAGTTGGTGTATGGTTTGAGAGTGATCCTCCCCATTGAATGCGAAATTCCCATCCTTGAAACTAGCTATCAAGCTTCTTCCTACTACTTCCGCAAAGGAGGAGCATCTTTTACATCTAACTCGTTTGGATGAAACCTAGCGCGATGTCACGTTAGCCAATGAATCCCATAAAAGATGCATCAAAGCGCAATATGAAAAAATTTTCAAGCCTAGAATCTTCTTGGAAGGAGATCTGATTCTCTTATATGACCAGGAGGTCAACAAGTTAGGTCGAGGAATGTTCCAGCCTATGTGGTTGGGCCCATACATTGTCAAATGTGTCCTTGCAAAACAAGCTTATAAGTTAATAGATCTCGATGGAGCTCCATTGGTGCAGCCTAGAAATGGGTTGTACCTCAAAAATACTATGATTGATCCCATGCATTGTACGTTGTGTACATACTATCTATAGGTGTGTTGAGTGTGTTTACAATGTGTTTTTTAGAGTTTCATGTGGATTCTATTGATTCATTTTACTTTTGGATTATATATGTCAATTAGGTTTTCATGTGGATTCTAATTTATCATGTTGTTAACAAAAAATTCTCATGTAATTTTCCAATTCAGTTCCATTTCCTCATAAATAGTGCCCGAAGTTGACTATTTAACTACTTTAGAAAATATGGGTTTTACCTGATTTTCCACAAATTTGCCTCAAAGTCCCCTCCAGATCTCCCAAACGGTGGTGAATTTGGGAAACCAACTCAGGTATTACTTAATTTTCTATACTGGTACAAAAACCCATGTTCCTTAATTTTTATATTCGACTTCATCTGCACGCAAAACTAGGAGGAAGTTTCTCATTTGAACATTGTTGTGAATTTGGGGCAGAAGCATTAATTATTCCCTAAAATTCCATATGTACTACCTAGATGGATTTTGACTGATGTGGATGTGTCTAAACAACATTTTGAATAAAAACATTTCTTGTATTTTCTTGAAAATGTGCCGATGAAATATAAGCCCACATTTGACTATAAAAAAGGATCCAATATCATTCAAAACTTGTGTATATATTACCATCTATCATTGTCCTTCGTGGAAAGATTGACAGAGGAATTGTCCCACATATACTTGGTGTATGATCCCTATGTGATGCAAGAACAACATAATCTACATTAACAACATTTTAATGAGCATTAATATGAGAAATTCATATAACAAAGGTATTATTATATATAATACAACCCAAGTATGAACCTTTGCTATTGCATTAAAAGAATGTAGAAAGAGTTCATAAACTAGTAAAACTAGGGAATACATAGGGCATCATATAAATAAAAAGGTGCATTAACTATGACAATTCTGGGGCCTAACATCACCACATGCCAATGATTTTTCATTTCCTCTTGGAAGTAGATCAACTGATATATTGATGTTTCCTTTGCAGGAAAACTAAAATTAAACCGTAAATGTTCTTGCAACCATGTGTAAACAAATGTCCCCTGCTAGATTTGACTGTTCTAAAAGATAATGGATGCTGGTTCATTTATGTACTAGATTATTTATTCTTTAACACTTATCCAAATAAATTTTTATGTCAGAGCTACAATAAGAATGCTAATAATGTTGTTACTACAAGAATAGTGTTATCATGAAATAGCCAACAACCAAAATTTCCTTAAAACATGTAAAGTGCAATCAAAATTAGCAAGTCTTCACTTTCAATAGCCTCGTTATTATAAATAAAAGTGACATTATTTGGAAGCCAAGGCATTGAAATGTATGGAAATAGGGAAACAGAAATATGAAAAAATGATACCTTCCTAGAATGTTCATCTTACCATTACCCAAGTGTATAACTGAACCTCCTCTTGTTCAAGAAAAGTGAATCACTTGTACTAAGGGTCCCACATCCATAAAAGCTAAATTATTTCTGAAAGATAGAACTCCAAAGCACATTACTGAAGGTATCTTAAAGTCATTCTTAGATGTATATGATAATGAGTTTAGGGAAATACAAAAACATCTAGGTAAATCATAGTGTAAAATTAAATTTAATACCATAGGCATGGCTATGTTGCTAGCATGTGTCTATAGCCTCGATAGCGATGCCTTTTATAAATACATGTGTCCCATATATCAAATATAAATTCAGATTCAATTGAAAGAATTTACATTCGTTTAGAAGTTGATTGAAGGCCACTGTCATGGCTTGGTAACTAGCTAATGACAATTCCATTCACAAGAACTAACAAGAATGAATGAGTCAGTTCGAGATGAGACCTCTTGTCTTCCAGCGTTTCAACTGAAATCCATTACCCTGGCTTGTTGACCAGTAGCGGTAAGGTCATTCTCATTAGGACCCATGATCATTGTAGGTAAACTCATAATGAGACCTGCAATCCCTTAATTACTGAGTTTAAGAGAACCTCTTATTATAATTAACCTTAAATAGGTTACTTAATAGTTGGGGAGGAAAATATTCTCCTTAAGCGAAAGGGATCACGTGAATTTTTTTTTAATTACTAATCTTTATCGGTTGGTCGTTCTACCCTAAAGACTCATTTTAAATAAATAATCACATATAATGACTAAAATATTCCTTGAGTTGATCATACTGGGGTTGTCATGCAAGCTCATTAGGATTTTATAGGAGTGGTCTACCATAGGAGGCTTTTCATCAATACCTTAGAAGAGAAACTTGAAATGGTTTATTGGATAACAGTTTTTTAGAATGAATAGGCCAGATGTGGGTTTTTAAGCTTATGAATGGAGAGTATTAAATATAACAATACAAATCCCCCTAACTGACCCAATGAACAATATTGGCCAATAATCAAAGTCACATTACAAAATATTAGGCATTAAGAGTAAATTGCTTCTGACAAGTCTTACCACAAGAATGCTTAATGATGGAAATTTCAATAGTTGTGCCTTAAGAATTGTAGTTTTAAGAGCGTTGCTATACAATTTTATTTTAGATGGCATTTTTATTTATTGTTTTTATAATACTCTACACTAATTTAGAGAGAGGAAGATATCCAAGTGTAGGAGTACTTCCAATGTAACCATAAGCCTAACAGAATGCTAAATATAGTCACACTCAGTTTTAAACAATAAACTTCAACACACACCAGAGTATGAGAAACCAACTACTTTAATTGAGATGGTACCAATATTTGTTGAATGATGGAGGACTACTATGTGATGACAATTGTTTGAAACCAATTTTCAATGGAGTTCTCATATTCGTGGTCTTTTGATTCATTAGTAACTGGTGGCATCCCCTCTTCTAGAATATCATATTGGTCTTCCGAGGATTTCTGATTGTTCTCTTGAGTGTAGGTTGGATATTGTGATAGAAATGTCAAGAACTCTTCAATCTTTGTTTCCAATGGCTCCTCCTCCTCATCCGATCTGATTCATGATTCTTCAATTTCCTCATTAGATTGAAAAATATAGTCGAAGGAAGATTCTCAAACTTCTTGACAGGATGGCTCATCGGTATTTTGTTCCTCTATCACATATGAAAATATGGTTCTGCTCTTGAATTCTGCCAAGATTTTTTCCTCTTGGGAAGAGATGCCACCTGCTGCAAAGATTTGAGAAATCTCCTAGATTGCACCTCTTATCAAGAATTGGATCATTCTTCTTCTGCTAGTTGGAAGATCATGTTAACACATTTATTAGCATATGGGGGGGTTCTTACAGCACCCAAAAAAAAAACCTAAAACCTCATTTGTAGGAAAGGAAACAAACTAGGATTGTGAGCTCTCTAGCAATACCATCTAGTATGCTTCAACAAGCAAGAAAATCAGACTAAAAATTCATTTGCATGAAAGGAAACAAATGAGGATTGTGACCTCTCTGCCAATACTATCTAGTATGATTCAACAAGAAAGATAAGCACACTAATTAAAAACTCATTTACAAGAAAAGGAAAAGAGCAAAATAGATCACCAAGGACTTATCCCTCAAGCACCTCCCTAGTAATGGCACCAAAATGTTCGGTGAAATAAAGAACCTAACATATAATCGTGAATCCGAGGTCTATAGACTTCGAGACGCAACAACATAAATCCCAGAGAAGGACTTCAGCAACTCGCACTAGTTAATACAATGAGACCACACCATTATCGAAAATGGATTCACTCAGAAATAATCAATCAAAGACTTTACTGAAGGAAATAAATCATGCCATTCAATAAGTCAATCATAAAACTCAAAATATTTGAAGAAATAAAATATGTTCCTAAACTTTTAGTTCTTGCATTAGGAAGACATAATAAATTTGTTTTCTATATTATATCACTTCTGCATCCTGTACCACAAAATGAACTTGTTCCTGTAATGGAACAATTCTATTCTCGCACTCAGAATGATTATGTTCACGTACTGGAACTACTCTGTTCTTGTACTGGAATGATTTTGATCCCGTACCAGAATGAATCTATTTCTAAACTTGAAAATCTTACACCCCTTAATCAATAAACCAAAATGTTGTGTAATCAAGCAAAAAATCACAAAATAAGAAAAGGAAAACTTTGATTCAATAAAGATGAAATCCCAAACCATGACATGCTCTGTAAAATGTAAATTACAAGTATGAATTGCAAAAGGAAGTGGGAAATTTATCAATCTTAATGCAAATAACAAACTCTTGGGTTTTAAATAAATAATCACCATATAAAAAAATATATCCTACTTCATTCCTCCTAGAATATTCAACATTGTGTTAAGGCAAGTTCTTTTGTTTGCAAACAGATTCAATTCCAAATAAAAAATATATATATTTTCAGCCTCGTACTTGAAAAATGATAATGATCAATTCCGATATTGTAAATTAATGTCGAACAGAGAAAGTAAAGTGATTTAGATATAATAAATTGCACAGGAAGACTGGTGCCTTCACATAACTGGATTATATATATATTGATGAGAGTATGGGGATTCACATTTCTTGCTACAAAGAAATAATTCTTCAAAGGAAACAATTCTTCAAATTAAACAATTCTTCAAATGAAACCTCAATTGTTCGTTAAGAAATATTAAAATGAATACTTCAATAAACCCTACTCATTAGTTGAAAGTGATTTCAAGAGAAAAACTTATCAAACCAAGGAAATGATTGTTGTGATTTAAAAATAAATTCTTCAACAAAAAGGAAACACACTTAACACACACAAACCCTCATATCTGAGAACACTTCAGCAAGAAAAAGGAAACACACAAGAGTTATGTCAATCACACATATTCAACATCAAGAAGCAGCCTTCTCACCACACATTTGTTGTACCTAACACACAAAACAATAAAGTGGGGAGAATGAGTTAGGTTGGCTGGGCCCTAGCCAACCATCTCATTTCCATTTTAAGGAGAACACTTAGCTTATGCGAGTAAGATAAGCATTACAATAAATAGACAAGAAAGATGCATAAAAACTGGCATTTAGATTATATGAATAAAGTTCAGTCCTTCAATACATCTTGAGCTCGATAATACAAATCCAATTGATCATAGAAAGCAGGGGAGAGCCCCCTAAACTTGATCCAACAACATGAAAGTACAATTAATGACTTCCTCCTCTTCTGCTCTCTAGCATAACTCAGTTTTTATAATATTTCTACATTACCAATTTGGCTTTAGACAAGCCAATCCTTTGTAACCAATATGATGTTGAATCCCAACAATGTGCCATGAATGGGATATCTAGTTCAGCCATGATCCAATTCAAGAAACACAAATCTGATACAAATTTTACAAATCTGGGCATATTTTGGAATTTTGGAAAAACATCTTTTTTTATGAAACTTCCTTAAAGATCCTTGTGTATCTCTTAGATTAATGCACACTTTTGAAATTTGTTTGGAGGCAACCTAACTTGACATGTTTTCAACAAAATCCACTCATGGTATTTTTTGATTCAGTTCCATTTCCTCGTAAATAGTTCCTGAAGTTGACTATTTCATTACTTTTGTCAAATTGGGTTTTACCTCATTTTCTACAAATTTGCCGTAATGATCCCTTCAAATCACCCAAACATTGGAAAATTATGGAAAACTGCTCACATATTACTTTATTTCCTATATTGGTAAAAAATCTCAAGTCCCAAAATTTTCATATTTGACTTCATCTGCATGAAAATCTAGGAGGAAGTTGGTCATTTAAATGCTGCTGTGAATTTGGGCTGAATCATTAATTACTCCCTAAAAATACATCTGTATGACCTGGGTGCATTTTGACTGATGTGGAGGTATCTAAACAACATTTTGAACAAAGACCTTTCCCATATTTTCCCGAAAATGTGTCGATACATATGAAATCACCAAATTGGTTTCTCTCTAATGCAGGAATGTTTCTCTTTAGTGTAGGAACAGGTCCATGAAACATAATTCCACCTCTCATTGTAAAAAACAATCCAAGATCATTCCAAATACGTGTCTGTACTGCCAACTAGCATTTTCCTTTGTGGAAAGATTTAATGATGAAGTGCTCCACATAGATTTGGTGCACGATCCTTATGCGATGCAATAACAAGACATTCTACACTAACAACATTTTAATTAAAATTAATACTAGAAATGCATATAACAAAGGTATTATTAGATAAAATATAACCCAAGTGTGAATCTTCGCTATTGCATTAAAAGAATGTAGAAAGAGTTCATAAACTAGTAAAACACAACAATAGGTATGGAATCATATAAATAAAAAGGTGAATAAGTACAACAGTTATGAACCATAAATTGAACCATAAACGTTCTTGCAACAATGTGTAAACAAATGTCCCCTGCTAGATTTGATTGTTCTAAAAGATAATGTATGTTGGTTCACTTTTGTATTGGATTATCTATTCCTTAAGACTAATCCAAAAAAATTTGATTCCAGGGCTACCATAGGAATGCTAATAATGTCATTACTGCAAGAATAGTGTTATCATGAAATAGCCCACAATAAAAATTTTCTCAAAACATCTAAAGAGCAATCCAAATCAACAAGTCTACGACTCTGGTGCCTAACAAAGTCTACAACTCAGCATAGCCATAGATGGCGTCAACCCATATTCCCTCCAAAAAACCAACTATTATATTTGGCATGTAGTAGTGATCAATAAAAATACCCCCCTACGGTTGTCTGTGAAGAATTAACATCTTACGTTTCCTCTTATAGTTCCTGGTAGAAGACAAGTGAAGAATATGGATGTCAACTTACAACCATTGATATATTAATTGAAGGAATTATGGGATGGGAGGGGATACATGTGTATGATGTATCAATACCCATCACATCAAAGAGGAGTTTTATGTTGTATGGCATATTTTCTTACGCCTTACTTGATTATCCAGGCTTAGAAATTTGCTCTTATAAATCACATGTTTATTGATTTGTTTATATGCATGAGAATATTACTTCACATATTAATTCAATTCACTCGAATTGTTTTGATCTTCATTGTCACTGGCGTCTTGGCTTGTATACAATAATTTTGTAGGTCTTGTAACAAAACGGTATCATGGATGTAAATGTTTTGCACCTTCTCTGAAGTCTAGGTGGTCTAGCCACATAAGAAAACTAGTGTGTGACCCCTCCAGGGTATTCCTCCCAGAAGAAAACCCTTACAAAAGAGAAACATCCCCCTTCAATGGTAAATCATAGAGAACCCAAAGGCCTACAATATTGACACCATTTGAATGGCTTAGAGGATATGAGAGAGAGAAGGAGAAGGAGTTTGTAGAAATGTTCGATTCAAATGAGGAGCCTATGTTCGATGATCCATAATTCTTCGACACCTATGTTCAGAAATTTCCCATTAGGATGAAAAGGAAATTTGTATTTTATGAACTCGCATATTGGGATCATGTTAACATTTCCCACTTACTATATCCCATGCATGTATTTAAAAATGTTTCATATTCTTTATGGAGGCAAATATCATTGAAAGAAAGTGACACATTGGTTGTTAGGAGAGATGTTATTTCTTCAAAAACTAAAGAGAAAGATTGGCCAAGACAAGAAACTAGAGGAGAGTTTGGTCCCTCTTGTTCTTTCAAATAAGTTGATGTTCCATGAATTTTAAAGAAGGAAGATCTTTCTTTGGGAAAGGAAATTATAATTAGTGTGAGGGTGCTTCTTTATATGGGTCTTCACTACGATGCTACTTCACTATGGAAGACCATTTGTCAGGGTTGAAATCACATGACCATTTGAACCTTCTAAGAGTACGTATGTCAAAAAATGATTTTTTAATTTTTATATTTTTTTAATTTTTTTTTAATTTTTTTTGTAATGGGATATTTTATAATTAATTTTTGTATAATGCACTATTTATTATGAAATGTCATTATCCTCTTCTCATGCATGGGTGTGTGAAACATGACTTTTCTCGAGACCTATGACGTGCCATATCTAAATTATCTGCATTTATACATGGGATCACATCAAAGGAGATTCATATGGCTAGCATCCCTTAGTGGCATCAAGAGAAGTTTGAGATTGTTTGTATGTTTGAGAAGGAATTACCAACAAGTTTCATGGACTTGGAGGTTCATCTTCTAATTCACCTAGTAGATGAGGTTGAATTAATTGGGGTGGTTTCTTGTTGTTGGATGTTCTTCTTAGAGAGCTACATGATGAAAATCAAATATTTTTTTTGACAAAATGAAAAACCCGAGTTGTCTATGGCAGAGGGGTATATATTGTATGAGCATTTCTATTATTCTAGTCAGTACATCAAGCAGAGCAACAACACACCAGGTGCAGTGATTTGGGATGACGAAAGGGATGAGTACAAAAGAGAAGGGGAGATTCTTGAAATGAATGGAAAGAGGCACATGATAAATAGTAAGTGAAACCTTATCCCAAACCTTTTTTTACTTGAGAACAAAGGTTTGTACCAACTCAACTTAAATCAAGTATTTTAAATTGAATAATTTTCTAGCATTAAAAAAATTAAATAAAGGCTTGTACATCTTTATCTATGATGGAATTAATAACTATATATTTAAAATACATTAGACTATTCACAATTTACAATGATAAAACATTAAACTTAAAATTATTTTGTATAAATAGTTTATTTAAAAAAAACAATATTTTATTTATATTAAGAAAAACAATATTTTATTTGTATTATATTTATAATCGTTATTCTGAAATTATTCAAAAAAGAATATTTACTTTATTTTAATAAAATGCAGAAAAATACAAAATAAAAATATTTTTACAGATTTTTTAGTTATATTTTTTAATTTTTTGTTATAATTACAAATATAATACTATACTAAGGTACTAGAATTATTTACTAATAAATTATTGTTTTATAATATTTTCCAAAAGAATTACTTCTATAACCATCTCGTCCCAGTTGTAAATGTCAATATTCGTGGACCCTCTTGCTTATTAGGAATCCTTAACCAAAAAAACAAAATTTTCTATAAAAATAGAAACAATTGTCTATCTTTGAATTTTTTAACCAACTATAAACTCATATATATTAAAACTCATATATATACATACACATGATCTCTTAAATTAGGGTGATGTAATAATCTAGGTTGTTGTATTTATGATCTCTCTGTAGTAATAATTTACGATCTCTCTGCGGTAATAATTTACGGTCTTTGCAGCCATAATTTACGATCTCTCTGTGGTAATAATTCACTATCTCTCCATGGTAATAGAAAAAAAATCTGGGGCACGTGCGTCTGTGGTCTAGCTTGTTGATATTAGGTGCACACATTCCTTATATTTTTCTAGTACATATATCTGCTCATATATTTTCAAGTATGAATAATTCACCACAATTACCAAAGATTACCAAAGGTTGACCTAGCACAGTTACTCTACAGAGCTTCTATGAGTATATAGAGTCTTTAGAGAAATGTTGAGAAGAAAGAGAAGTCAAGCTAAAAACAGAGTTAGCAGCCATGCTGGAAAATAAATTCACATCTCTTGAAGACAAGGTCCAAAAAAAAATAGAAAATGAAATAGAACTATTGGAGAATAAGATGGAGGCAATGGAGACTAAGTTGTAGGTTATAGAAAAACAAAACCAAGTTATGAACCAAACATCCCAGCAAATAGATGCTGATACTTTAGAGAGTCTTAAAATGCAGGACATGATTAAAGAGCTTGAACAAAAAGTTAATAGCCACCTCACCTTAAATAGTGTGGTAGGTAAATTAGATATCAAACCAATTAAAGATGAAATGAAAAAATTGATAGAATTAGACCATGAGCGTAACAAAAGGCCCTTAAACCTTATAATCCTTGGTTTGAAAGAGGAGGTAGACAAGGATACTTTAGCCATAGCCTAGACAGAGTTACATAACAAATTACAAATTGAAACAACGTGTCTCACAGAGGCAACAAGGTTGGGGAAACTAACTGACAATAAAGGAAGGCTGATCCGGATAAAGGTGAGCTCTACTGACCATAAGTATGACATACTTAGTAAAACCTCAAGTCTAAAAGGAACGAGAATATTTATAAATGAAGATCTCATTCCAGAAGATGAAGCAAAATTGAGAAAGGAGGTTCAAAAGGTAAAAGAAGCTAGGAAGGAAGGAAAATGGGAAATAATTAGAAATAGAAAAGTTGTTATTCGATATAGAAACCAGAAAGATAATAATAAATAGCAATTCAACATGCTCTGGATTCTTTCTTGGAACTATTGGGGCTTTCCATGGAAGAAAGGCCCCAAGCTAAGTTGGATCTCGAATGATGTTGATATTATTTTTCTTGTTGAAACTTGGGAGGACGAAGAATCTAAGGTCCCTAACATAGATGGCTTTACATTATGGTCTACTTGGAATAAGCGATCCTCCTGTAGAGGCAATGGGGGTATACCTTGTTACATTAAGAAGAACATCTCTCCCTATGCTAGGATTTATAGAAATGACCCTTACAACCAATATAGTTGGATAGAAAGTACTGACATTTATGATAAAAATACCTACATAGCAATCTGTTATTCCCCCCCATCAATTCTAACTTCTATAAGAAAAAGAATCTAGATAAAAATAGTCCTTACAATGGTTTAGAAAATATATTTCTAGCCTAAGGAATGAAGGCAATATCCTTTTAATGGGTGACTTTAATGCTCAAACTTCAAGCAACCAAGCTATTCTACTAAGTAATCATTCTAACCCTAATCCTCTTTTGTTAGACGAAGACCTTCCTCTGGCTAGCCGGTAGAAAAGGAGCTCTGAAGGCCTCGGGGAAAATTTGTTTGGGACAGAGATAGTCAAGCTCTGTAGGTCTGATCTATGTGTGTGTGTGTGTGTGTTTCGGTTTGATTTCATCAACAAATTTATAAATTGAAACCATCAACAAATTCATTCTTTAAAATGTGTAAGCAACACAATCATGGGTCGCATTGTACGAAGAAAAGAGGAGGAAATGGGGTAGTGATAGGAGAGAATTCAAGCAACCCAATGGTAGAAGCATGCCTTATCTTTATCATTTGAAAGAAAATATGCCAATGACATCCCCTAACAGTTGGGTTGTTGATCAAGTCAATGAGAAATACAGTGCATTTGGTCATTACTCACGTGCTGAAGATAGGGATTAGGTGCAATAACTCGGTAATTATGATATCCTTTTATTCAATTTTAAATTCATACTACACCTTTGAGTTGCAACATCTATATATATTTTATATTTTTAATTATGTTTGTGTTATTAGACACATGTCACTGTGATTTTTTCACTTTTTTATAGGTCCATTTGTTCCAATCTATGTGGGCACATGGACATCATTTTTGCATAGAGGTTTCCGATGATGTAGGAATGACACAAGATATGGAGTGGAAGTCGAGTTCGACCAATATATTTGTGCTAGCAACAACGATAAAATTCTAATGTAGGGGATGTTAGGTTACATTGGAAATATACAAGAGATCATTCAAGGGGACTTCTATTCATTCCAATGTGTTATTTTTAGGTGCAAGTGGTTGGACTCATTTTTTCAAAATAATGTAAAGGAATAACGTGATAGTGTGTTGATATATATAAAGTCTATAAAGATGTGGCATGAAGCTAGGGAGCCTTATTTTTTCCCAAAACACTACAACTAGGGGTTTTCTTACGCATATTTGTTGGATAGGCACTGCTGGTTCGTATTAAGACATGACCCTAGATCAAAATATAATTTTGAGAACAACAGTGTTATCTTGCCAATTGAGGAAGATAATCAGGGTGATGAAAATGGAGAGTGATATGTACTCGTGTTATTTCATCATTTATAGTAATGTTGTATGTTTTTGTTTCCTTTGTTTTGCTAATTATATTATTTGTTTATTCGTCTTATTAGCATTTTATAATATAATTGGTAACAATCACAAATGTTTTTACACTTTTTTTTTTTTTTTTTTGCAATGGAAACATTTCTACACTTAAAACTAAGTATTTCTATGTGTCTACAACATCTATGATGATAAGGATTCATGGTCACAATCCTTCTCAAATTGGAAAATGAGAAGAAAATAGTGAATTTAGAAATACCATTGAAGTTTTAGTCTCGATTTAGATACTTATTCATTTATTAATCAGTTCACATGTTTTTTATTCTTTCTTAGCTCATAATCAATATAAATCGTCATGTAGTGATAACTCGATGAGGACTTTAATAATGACAAAATTGTGTATTACTATGGCAGATTAAGTTCTTGACATGAGAGGTAAAGTTGTGTTTGTTATATTTAAATTACAGTTCTCGCAACATTATGTAAACTAAAAGGAGGTATTGTGCACATATAAACTGTTGATTACATTTTTATGGACTGTAAGAGAAACAAATGGGCTTGCATGGATGCACGAGAGGTTTTAATTTTTCTTCATGTATAATGGAACAATTTTGAGTTTTCTTTTCAATGGTAATTATAAATAAAAGTTGAATTAAGAAATATTTTATGGCTAAGAATTAAATGATAAATAATGTGATGATGATTAAGAGACATTTGTTTGACTTTCAAATAGACTCGATGATTCATTTTTTTTTTCGTATTTAAATTATGTAAAATAAATATCTTATTTTATGTATTTATAAGAAATTTTTTTAAAGTAGACATGTATTTATCATTGTGAACATGATGTAATGTTGGCTAGGAGAAATGTGAAAAAATGAATTTTAGTTACTGTCTCGTGATAAGTAAGTGGAAAAGATAATATTTTTTGAGCTGTTCATTAAGGAATAATCAAATATATTATTTATCAAAAGTTTAAATCCAACATAGTATCATTTTTTTATTACTTAACTCATATGTATGATTAAAAAGAGTTAAATTTAAACCAGTACAATAGAAAATAAAGAACCAAAATAGCATCAAAATGTTATATCTTTTTTACTAGAGAAAAGTTCACTTGTGTCTTTAAGGGAGAACTTGCAATATAGAAAATCCCCATCTAAAATTGACTTCATAGGCTTACAATCCTTTTTACATTTCATGAACCTCCTCTTTAGAGAGAGAAATTTCTAATTCAAATTGGTAAAAGTTGCTATAAATGTTGAATTTAAATTTCTTGAAAATCTCATAGCTTTAGTAATAAATCAATTTTTATAAAAATAGTTTTTTTAAGTTATATTAAATCTAAATTAACTATAAAAAATTATGACTTAAGTTTTTTAAATTTAACATAGCTTGCTTTTTATAAAGGATTATCGAGTTAGTTAAATTTTATTTTTGAATAATTTATTATTAATAATATTTTACTCTAAAAATTGAATGTGTTACACGTTTTCGTCTTGTGAAGAACTAACCAAATTATTTTACCTCTAATTAATTTTTCCTTGTGATTATTGCAACATTTTACTAATTAAGTTAGACTGAATATCAATTAAATATTTAGGCAATAGAATAATAGTTATTGTAATTTTAAAATCATAGTTTCAACCATACTAAACTTTGTAATTTATAAAAATATCTTTTTCATTTCTTTTTAAGTAAGTCGTTTTGCATGCAATTTCATATATAAAAGTTTGATACAAGCTCACCAAGACATAATCTATAATAAATATCATTTCATAAAAATAAACACGATAATGATAGCCATCTAAAAAACATAAACATCATCTAAGATACACATTCGAAATCACTACCATCATCTAATTATATACACCTCTAGCACATATAAACATCATTAGCTGGCACATAAATCTAATTATCTAATAGGGAATCATCAGCATGATCACATCTATCAAAACGAAAAAATTATAATCTAACATCATCACCACACACACTGTCAAATTAATATATATCTCATGTCAAATAACTGTTATCACGTACAAATCTATCTGCAAGCACATCAAATGAACATATCTAACATCACCTAACAATGTAAACATCAATACCAACATATCAATTAGGTACATAAAGATGAACAAAAAAAACACACCATATCTATCTATCTACATACATACATACATACATACATATATATATATATATATACATATATACATATATATATATATACATATATATATACATATATACATACTATATATATATATATATATATATATATATATATATATATATATATATATATATATATATATATATATATATATATATATATATATATATATATATATATATATATACATACATACAAACAAGTCAAATAACTATAATCTAATATCTGATACAACAAATGTCGTAGTGTCAGTTGTCTAGTATGAAATAGAAGATGATGGATGGTCAACTACTACCTTAAAACACATCTATCAAAACCAAAAAATTGTAATATAACATCATCACGAAAAACACCATCAAATTAATATATATCTCATGTCAAATAACTACTATCACATACAAATCTATCTGCAAGCACATTAAATGAACATATCCAATATACCTAACAATATAAACATCAATACCAACATATTAATTAGGTACATAAACATGAACAAAAAAAATGCACCGTACATATATATATATATATATATATATATATATATATATATATATATATATATATATATATATATATATATATATATATATAGAGAGAGAGAGAGAGAGAGAGAGAGAGAGAGAGAGAGAGAGAGATACACAAACAAGTCAAATAACTACAATCTAATATATGATACAACAAACATCATAGTGTCAGTTGTCTGGTATGTAATAGAAGATGATGGATGGTCAACTACTACCTCAACGTTGTATGGTGAACTCTGAAGTGGAGGAGGAGGTGGTTGGTCTACTCTATTAGGAGAAACATAAGGAACATCTTCTAGCTCTGGCATCTCATTATCAGGTGAATGGCAATCATGATCGGATGTGGTAGTACTACTCGAAGCATCATGATCACCACCCTCTTGATCATGATCATGATCACCACTCTCATGATCATGATCATGATCACCGCCCTCATCATCATGATCATGATCACCACCCTCATCATCATGATCACCACTCTCATCATCATTATCATGACCATCACCCTCATCATCATGATCACCACCCTCTAACATATATGCCACTACATGCCCTGCATCCCTCATCACTGCCAGTATCCTACTAGCTCTGATGATATGATGCATAAGAGACATCATCTAGCACAGACAATCCCAGTAAATGTCCACAAATGTAGGATCTGTGTTGATATCTCAATCCCTCACAAGGAGAACTTCCTCCTCAACCAAAACTATGACCAAATTGTCACAGTAGTCCATCTAAAATGGTAGAACATCTCTACAACCTCGGATTTCCATGCGTCCCTGAGGATATGCCTTACTCTATTAGTCCTTGCCCATCTCTCATCTCCTCCATAGAGGTGGGGGGGGGGGGGGGGGGGGGAAGGAATGTCCCCATCAAATGTGTCGATGTCTACAAAATATATAGTATATAACAATAATTAGACAATTTCATTAAACAATTTAATAAAACAAGTTGAAGAACGTGCTTGAATAAACTTTATTCTAATTAATTGAAATAACAAAATGAAACTAGATTAATTTAAATAAAGCACAAATATTGCCTCTATCATTTGGAGGCTTAATCGAAGTGAAGAGGATGTTGGGACATTGTTTCCAATCAATCCTCGTGTATATAAATGCATGGTCATCCTTACTATCTAGTAGCGCTCTTGCCTCGATGAAAATCCTGGTCAGATACTCCACTAGTTCCCTCTTGGGCATCATCTACCCCCACATGTGCATTCAGACCTCAGTGATTGGCCTGGGAGGGAAATGGTCAAATGTAGGCATTGTCTCTAAAAACCTCTCAAAATATAAACAAAAAATATTTTAAGTGAAAGGGAAGATCTCCTTCCCATGTCTCAACACACTACATCTTTCTAAAGTGATACAAAACTTCCTCAACAAAATGGCATACCATCTGATACAACATGGTTCTTGAATCAAATAATAGACATAATACAAAAGAGGGCAACTAATGCAATACTTGTAATTACGAAAGTGTGCACTAATGGTGACTAATAATGAGAGGCACCTAACCTCCTGTGTATCAAAAGAAGAAATTCACAGTTGTCCATCGGGCACCTAAAAATATGGTGGATGTACTGCATGATGCCTGACATATCTTTGAGTGTAGGTAAGTCGATTCTTAGCTGCAACCTCATCGAGGACATCAGGGAACTAGGTAAAAATCTCCCTCTAGTGATAAAGTATATGTCCTCCTGAGAGGTTTTATATGACACCTTTAGACTGACACATAAATCATTCTCCTGGGCACTCCATGCGCATATTAGATGCCAATAAGACAAAGTTTTCCTTTAGGGATGTAGCCTCATCATATTACTTTAGGAGGCTTACATTCCTTAAGAGTGCTCAGGTCATTGAACTAATAGAGAGAGGGTAGAAATCCCTCTCTGTCTCTTTAGTCTCCCATGGTCATACCATATTGTATGGGTCCACCATTTTCTCCTTCTCCTGTTGCTGCTCCCTCTAATGCCATCTTTAATACATGATTGACATATAAAATACATCAACCTCATACATAAAATACATTTTTCTTATTAAATGAAAAATATAGTTATAAATATGGAAATATAACTTTCAATTAAAAAAAAATCATCAGTATGCATAAATGAATGACACATCATTGTTGGATCACAAATTTAAATTTTAATCATGGTGCATCAAACTTATGCACTGGTACACACGTATAACCCTTTCACACCCGTATGAAACATTTCGCTTATTGAATTCACCAATCTATAGCTATATTTTTAAATATTATTTTTGTGGTGTATTTGGTAATATAAATGCACTAGGTGTAATGCATCGACATATCATTTTTATCTTTCCTGGTGCATTTACATTTGTGAAATGTTCCACAATAATAGTGATGTTTTATGTTCACACACCGAACTATAGTGCACCTTGTAAATTTATAGGGTATAGCACTATCAGTACGAGACAAACATATCAAGCGCACTGTCCAGGGAAATTTATTTTTAAAAAATAATGAAAATTTTAAGATAATTTGAAATTTTAATCCGCTAAAACATTAAATTAGAGAGAAAGATAGGTATTTTTTGGAAATTTGGTCATCAGGGAGGCATTGTTGACATGTAACGGAGAATTTTTTTTTTTTACCACTGTCTGAAAAAATTGGAAAGTCAGCCAGTGTGAATGGTATGAAAGGATGGTGAGAAAGAGAAGCACAGATGTTAGGGAGCTTGTATGAGGGAAGAGTGTTATTGGTTCTTCATATTTGTTTAGAATTGTAGATGTTTAAAATGAAATTTACGGTTGTAAATGTTTTCTACTTAACCTTCCTCTGATGCATTATTATAACCGCACCAGTGTGGAAGATATCCAACATCACTGTGTTTTTTTAAAACTAAAAATTCTATAGTGGGGAATTTGTGAAGGTGGCTCCATGTGTTCTAATACAAGTACCGTATCGATGATTTGTTTGACTATAACACCTCTCTTTCTAAGACAATTAAAAGCCATCTAACAATGCTCTTTAGAATATGTCGTGGGGCATTTTAGTACATGTATGACACCTGTGCATCATTAGAAACTAACATCTTTTTTTTTTTTTAATTTAAGAACTATAGAAATTCTCCTTCTTAGTACGCATCGAGGGGTTTTACTAGATGAAGGGCATCGGTGCAGTGGGTGTATATAGCACCAACATTTTTTTAAAGTAACATTTTCCCTTTGTTATCGATTATTCAAGCACTCGTGTGTAATGTTATTTAGTGCATTGTGTTATTTTATCTTATAAAAATAAATTTTCCATGGTCCACCATGTTCTATGTGGCACTAATGCTTGTATGGATAGTAAATTATTGATACATTTCTATATTATAGATGCACTTTCCAAAACAAATTTGCTAAAACATCCCCCCTCCCACCTCTGTTAGTGACCTTTGCTACAAATGGATTTTTGGGTTATTTTTATAGGGGCTTCTGTGAAAACCTCCACTAGAAAGTATTTTCCTTGTAGTGTCGCAAATATCCCATTATCATTAAATGTCTTCTTTTCTCATCTCTATTCATCCTTTCTCATCTCTTCTCATATCTTCTTTTCTCATATCTTGAACACTCTTTAATCTAAAAGGAGAAGAATTTAACATCAGAGGGGAGCCCAATGTACCACCCTCTATCCATCGAGGAGCCAATTCTACCACCCGGAATCATTTCCAATGAGAAGATAATATTTCTACCTAGGAATCTCTGCCAGTGAGGAACCAATGCCATGACCTAAGAAACTCTGCTAGTGGGGAGCCAATGCCACCACCTGGGAAACTCTTCCAGTGGGGAGTGAATGCTACGACCTAGGAAACTCTTCCAATAGGGAGCACAATGTTACAACCCAGTAAACCATAGACAATAGGAGGGCTTCCACTCACCTTATGAGGTAAGGATCGTGCCTATTCCACTTCCTAGAGATAATAGAAGGGGTACCACTTACCATAAATGGTAAGGATTATATATATCCTATTATATTTTCATCTTCCCAACTTGACCCTAAATAGGTAGTGGTAGAACACCTGCATATCTAGCTTGGGCGAGATGCCACTTACCATAAATTTTAAGGATCATTCCCAACTCAAGTAGCCAACACCCATTGGTTAGATGGGTGGGAAAGAAAGATGCCAACTGGGGTATACTCTGCATAGACCAATACAAGGGATCTACATCTTCCACCCTACGGGTAAAAAATAGGGGTGATACCCTATTGTCTCGAGATCCCTCAACCCTAGGAGATCTAAGACTCAATTCCTCAGTGTGGGAGCTCAGATAGGGAGGGAAGAGATAACTTAGTATCCTTGATTAGCCTAGGCCCATACTCCTACGGGTCACATCCATCAATCCAAGTTTCTCTCTATAGATCAAAAACATATCAATGTGCTCATATATGGTGCCATTTTAACTAACTCACTTAAGATTTACCTCATACATTACCAAGACCAATATTCCTATGTTTTCCTTTTCATGCAGGTCATCAAATCAAATATTATGATAGAGATAACACATATCATAGAAGGATACCTTATTCATGTTTCCTCTCATGGAGGCAACAACCACAATCCTAAGCTTGTCTCATACAACAACATTGTCTCAATCTATGAAGATATCTCTATCCCACCTATATACATGGGACTCTTTTCCAATTAGATTTGAGACTTTTTGTCATAATATATCACTATTGTATCTTGAACGCTCTCAAAGAAATCTCTAAAGAGATTCCTTAACTAAACTTTCTTACAGATATCCATGCTAGCAACAATTTACTAAACCTCGATCATGATTAAGGCTAAAGACTTCTATTTCTTTCTCATCCAAAAAGCCCAAGCCAAAGTAGCACCCAAATGTGCTCTTCATGTCAATAATGCTTCCATCCCAATCATCATTGTAATATCCATGCAGTATCACATCTCCATAATTAATGCAGCATACCAAGGTCCTTCAACATGATCTTGGATTTTAGCTCCCTCATACATTCAATCATCAAAGGCACACTACCTCCCAATAATAAATGATATATACATAAAACCAAAAGTCAAAGGCATACCTTGAACAACTTTCACATAGAGAAAGAAGTCAATGTTGCTTCTTGTGAATCCAAGGTTCATCAGGTAACTATTAATGTTGTCATGCCAGGCTCAAGGAGATTGCCTCAAACCATATAATTTTTTCTTCGACCTACAAAAATGAGTCTTCTTTCAACAACATCATATGATCACTTACCCATGTCCGAAGGCCTTGCCTTATTGTGCAATCATCCATTGTAAATAATGATAGGTGTTGGGATCTCATCAAGAGTTTCTCCCTCTGAATGAGAATCCTCTTTAATAATCATCATTCATGACATCAACTTCTCTATCATAATATTTTCATGCTACAACAAAAATGTTAGATGAAAAATGATATCATGTTCTCAAACATATATAATAACAATTCATCATTAATTTCTTCATCATCGCATATGAACATGTCATCAAACATTCATCAAGGGTTAGTGTCATATAAGCGTATCTTCATATTTCAAAGATCATAATCAAGTCAAGGCATCCAATTTTACCACCTCAAAAAGAGTATAAATCTTATTGTCACACTTTCATTATGGTTATCACAAGCATTAAAAGTAGTATCAATTTACCATATGCCAAAATCAATGTTTCTAGTCAACTTTCTAAAATCAAGAAATTCACCATGACTTGCCAAATATCAAGGGCACCAATATATCACATGTACCAAAAATCAAACTTAAACTGAAACAATATTGTAGTTAAACTAAAACAATATACTATACATGCCTTGTAATATTTTGATACCTTAGCAACTTTTAACACCTATTTGACATTGGTAGTTGTAGTACTTTCATATTGTAATTTTTGAATGTTATTCAAATACTTCTTTCCTTTTCCAACACCATCTCTTCTCTACATGCACTAGCTTTCTTTTCCTCCACCATAGTTGATCCTGAAGAAGGAGATGCTTATCACATATCATGTAGAGGTTATAAGTATTCACATACTCAAATATCCATGTAGGACGTATAAGAAATAATCAAAATAATAAATCTAGTATCACAAAGAAATAACATAAGTTTAAAATGTACTTATATTTAATGATAGGTGATCATCTCCCTCTTGAACCATCCTTCAAGAGTTAGTATTATCCATTATCCATGTAACAATGCTTCCTTTCAATATTTCCATTGACATCATCAACAATTGGGCCTAATTGAAACTAGCCCAAGTAGGATTACACTAAATCCGTTAGAAGAGCTAGAGCAACTTCTCACTGATAATGCTAGGGTTTCAAAACTACACAAGTCAAGCCATTATCTTATCCTAGGTTTTCTTCCAAACCATAGCCTCATCATATCCATCAAACCCTAATAACAAAATTTCCTAGGGTTTCCTTCAAACCCTAATTTTTTTTTATGTCTCCTCCAACTTCTCTTGCTTCCATAAAATGTGTCTTCTTGTGGGTGATCTCAATCACTTTTATTCAGCTAAGATTTGATACCATGCTAATTTTCTTAGGGCTATATTGTTCTTTTCTTTGGATAATTGCATTTCATAATTTTACTCATTTAATTCACCCCACAACATTATATAATATTTATACCATATGAAATTATTTAGAAAGAATAATATCATCAACAATTCAGTGGAACATAAAGGAACAATAGAAGAAAATAATTGACACATAGAGACACCAAGATTGGTCAGAGATTAGGGAAAAAACCTGCAATGAGGAAAACCCTTTCAATTTATTCTTCTTATTAGATTGTCATAAAATGTTCAAAAAATAGAGTAAAATGAACCATATCTTCAACCATAAAACTATCCACAAAAATCAACTAAGAAACATCCAAGAGATGAACCCAATAATATTAATAATCAAAACCCTAATTTAAAAGAATGTGGTCAACTATCGAACTCTGCGGTCAACTGATGAAATAAAACCCTAGTTTTCAACCACATGGAGAGAGAGTACATGCATGTGGTTGAAACCCTTCAAATTCATGGATGAGTCTGCATGCTTGTGGATGCAACCTAAAATTCCATGTGACAACCTTACCACTACAAATCAAAACCCTAGATCACATGTGCATCTTTGGACCCTGCAATTTCAGATTTGTACGAAGAAATATTTGTGAAACAAGTAATACTTGTGCGAACCAAATCAAATAAGATAGAAGAAGAATATGCTTCATGAGTTTTATCCAAATTAGGGGCACTTGAATTGTATTTATATTCACGATAGGGTGTCAAATTTCTTTTTTGGGCCAACCGGACCTTTTGTGCACATGTGGGTTTCTATACTAAAATAATGTTTCTCCTCAACCAAATTAAATTCTTCCAACGTCTAGGAGGGGTCTTCCTTCATGAGAAAGATTGTCCAAAGCAAAGAATTTTTCCCCAAGTTGCCAAAAAATAACAAAACACACCTAATATGCTTAGATATACTCAGACCAAACAATACACATGATAAAAGTTATAGATAGATGCAACAAGAAGACTAACTACAAATGTGCCTTCTAAAAGTAAATACACTTCGGGTGAGGAAATCCCAAAGAACCTCGGACTGATGAAGTATTTAGAGGTTGTTACCCCAACTTCCATATATCAAACTTTTTTGTCGTAAGTGACCTTGATGGAGCTGAGTTTAACCCCTCAGGAGCACTAATATGGTGATTGATGTCTACCTAACATATCATATGGACTTCCCACCCAAAGTCACCTAAGTAAGATCCCTAAAACATAAGCCACTATGATTACTACCTAAAAGTTAAGTGATTGATGGAACACCCACGATTGGTACCTATTGATGCCTCGAAAATCACAACAACAACATGGGGGAAAACCCCATGGTTGGGGACTTGAATATCGTCCCATTTCCATTTGGAATACTCTGACTGGATATAATGGGACCAATTTCCCAATAAAATGTGATAGAATGGATAGAGTGTTTATAACCAGAACTAAGTGATAGATAGGAGTGATTTATAAACTGAAATACATGTATTAATATATCTATTACTTAGGGTTACTTATGTGTATGCGATCTAAAATAATTGTCCTTAGTGCATGATAATAAAGATTAATCAAGCACTTGTAGAAATGAAAAGGATTTAAGATATTTATTTTGATTAAATAGTTAATCAAAATAATCGATGAACTCGTATCGCAGTCAAATAATGTTAATAAATCACTTATATATGTATTAAATATGAAAATTCCAGCATGTTCAGAAATGAATTAATGTAGAATAAGGTTAAAAAAGATACATATAATAAACAATATAAAGAGGAATGACTATCAATTCATAAAAATATAGAAATACAATGATAAAAGTGCCTAATTTATATTACTCTGCTCATGAAAGAAATAGTTCTGGTCCAATCTTTCTCATTAATATGTTTTCAAAAAGTACAAAAGTCCAAGCTTCCAAAGTCTTCTCTAAAAAACTTTAGGACCCTGATCCGATCATTCTATTAAGATAAGCTTGAAAGTATAGAAGTGCAAGCTTTCAAAGCCTTTCCTTATAAAATTTGGGGAACCTTTCTTTGTAGACATGAAAGGGTTTATATAAGAAAAATAAAATATAAAAATAGACAATACATAAAAAGTGTTGAGGAGGTTGAAACAAGTCTCCTTAAAGTAAGAGACAATAAGACAACAATAGAAGTTGTTGAAATGATGAACTCATGAATGTAAATGTGTATATTCTTACATTTGTTGTTTGAGCTCGTAAATACCTAACATTAGCTTAGCTTCAGGGGGATGAAATATCGTCGTGTGTAGTTGTCCAGTGTACACTACATTTGAAAGTGTAGGAAGGATATGAGTGGATGAGTCAGCAAGATGGTGGAGCGTTAGCCACTAACTATGTGGATTCACAAGATATTTCCTGTACATCTCCAAGTCAAATTTTGTCAACTTTTTAATTAGCTTTACAGATGAAATTTCATTCGATTGCCTTTCCAGAATTTTGATATCAGGAAAATTACCAAGTGTGCATTCTTGAATCGGGTTTGCATTATGCAGGTTATCATTGATAGTTTCGATGATGTTATTGGCAACATGGTTTTCCCTGGGGACTGCTCCTTTTGCCTATTTCAACTGAATATTTCTATAAGTAAAGAGGATTTCCTAGTGGGATTCCTCTATTTTTGGAAGGTTTGCTATTCTTCCTTCTGGTGTATCCAGCCATGTTATAAATCCTGATATTTAATCTTTAGTGTCAATGAAAGTCACGCTTAGGTCAGATGATTGATTCATCAGTGAATTGATTTTGACACATATTGGATTGATGATTGATAAAATTTGACAAAATATTGCTTCTTACTATGATAATAGAGTGTTTAGTTCCAATAATTCCTTTATAAAGTCTTCTACTTTAGAATTGTCCTTGAGCCGATCAAGTGAAAATTGGAGTTGTCAGATTTGAGTATCCTTAGTATTGATCTCTAAGTGATGTTGGAGTTATAATTTATCAAAGCTCTAATGGAGTTGAGACAATTGTGTCTTCACTTGTTGATCAATACCTTGTTTTTCCTATACCAACTGAAGTTCCAATGTTGAATTCTTTCTTCCTTTTCCCTAATCAATTGTCAAACCTCTACTAATTTATCAATCTTATAAGATGCATAAACACCCGTGAACTGTGACAAGTTTGTTAAATTCTCTGAAGCATCAGTTTGTGTATCCTTCCACACTATGTCCATTTGTATATCATTGCAAATCACTGCTGATGATTGATTTGTTCTTCTCCTTTTCCTTTATCCGAAGCCCTATCAGTAAAAGAGCTTTGTCTAGTATTCTAGGGTGTGCTGACTCTTTTCTCTAGCTTAATATTCTCTACCCCTTGTTGTCCCTTTAACTACTGATCAAACTGTTTCCAGACTCGATCCAGTTCATTATTCAAGGTTGTTTTATCAATGTGGATTTCTAGAGATTTGTCTTCCACTTCAATATCTTTAGAAACCTTCTCTGACGCTTGTTCTGAATTTTGTCCTGAATTCTTCTCTGAATTATTCTCTTCTTGGGAAATCAGTTGCAAAATCCTCAACAGATCCAAAGGGATGTTCTACAGTCTTTTTTCCATGTATTCTTTGAATTGCACTATCTTTTATGGATTTAGTTTAAATGTAGCTAGGTGTTATATTTGTGAAAATATCTTGGCATACTGAAATAGGTCATCGTAGTCATCATATTCATGACAGAGTTGCCTAATTTTTACTTGAGCAATAACATTCCATGTTGCTTTGCTTGGATCAAACTAGCTGCCAAGCACAGTAGCAAGATTTAAAATTTTTATGTTATTAATTTCAAGAGAAGAATGCTTGAAATCATGTAGATAATATACACCACATTGGATAGGGAATGAAGGCCATAGAGATTTCTTGGATTCCTTTAGGGTTTTTTGTCAATACATGCCCTATAGTTTGATAGGAAATTTCCCTAGCTAGTAGTTTATTAGGGACATATAATGGGAGAAAATTAGGAGCTTCCAAACTTCCATAAACCGTAACATAGGTAAATAGTTCTTAAGCGAACCACCTACCTATAGGTATGAAATCAATTTTGGCTTCCTTAGACACTATTGGGGCTCTTTTATCAAAAATGACTTGGTGTATTGGTAGAATGACTCCTTGGAAAATTTTATAAAAATGGACATTGAAATTAGATTCCCACATGATTTTGTGATGTACATGGATTGGAGTGGGTTCTTGAATCATCCATTTCCATCCCATGGTTGGGAAATATGAAGTGAAACAGACTGCATCCATGATATATCTGCTCATAAAGAATGGTGGAACTACTCTAATAATAACATATCGATTTTGTCTGTATTCTCGAATTTGGGAGGAAATATTATTTAAAATGAGAATGCCCCAATCCATTATATAAGAATTTGATGCTACCTCAATAAGAGGAAACCATTCTAATGAGAATTTAGTTGTATTAGGGTACCCAAATAGCATACACGTCATAGGGAGTGTGAGAGAAGATAAAGAGTACATACTTGAATTTTCATTCTTGTGTTTTTTCGGTAGGATATCCATCATCTAATTGGATCTGATTCCACCTGATTATCGCTTGCAAACTGTTTGAGGAAATGTTTCTCGTATACCTTCTATGGGTCGGCTATGTGGTACATTTTCTTCAAATCTTGAGCTATAAAAGACCTGATGACTATTTTTCTTGAGGTCAAGAATTTCCTATTGGCGATATTGATGTTCTTAATTATCCATTTCACCATATCGGTATAAGGAAGGATCTTGGGTCGAGAAATGATCCTATGAAGAAAAGAGATGGTTACTTCGTAGTTGGAGGCTTAAGAAAATGAGGTAGAATCTATTAATTCCACTCTTTGAATTACCTTGGGTCCTTCACTTTCAAGCAATTCATACATAGATTCCCATGAGGATGTTCCACTTTCTATCGTGCATGTAGTGTCCGAGAAAAGTGGGGGAATTTTTGTCACTTCAAAAATAAGAGATGTGGGTTGTGAAGCTTCTGTGGCTTCTTTCGTTTCTTTTCTTTGGTCATTCGGTTACATTGTTGCTTTTTAGGATTAGCTTACAATTGGAAACATAGAGGAATGTAGAACAATAGGCTTGAAATGCGGGAGTGTTGATCATACAAGGTTTCAAATGATAGCGAGTATAGTTTAAATGCAAACAAATCTAAAATATATACATACATGCCATTAAATCACCTTGGGGCTTTAAATTATAAATACCGTTACAAGTGTTTACTAACCAAAATCATGGCTTTACGTGATAACTTATTATGGCGTTAATAGATTGTATAAAAGAAACCTTTCAAACGATAATCTTAAACATATCTCAATGTGTTTTCTTGAGACGTGATTGTGATACCATTATATTAGGGATTTGGGTATCGAAAGTCCACGATGCAATGATCGTAATATCGCAATCTGGGGCTTGGAGTGGAGAACAATGGAAATGACCAAAAGTCTTTTGCGATTGCAAAATCACGAAGAATGATGTGGTAGTGGAAGACCAATGACTTATTATTATCTTTTAACATGCTTTTCCTTTGTTTTATTCATTTTATGGTTTTATTAAAGTCATGATTTAATAAATAGATTTGTCATAGTCGAAAGATCAGAAGTGAATGGAGTGGCCTGCATTTTGCCAATTTGTGATTTATCCTGATGCAACATATTTACAAGGTTTCATTAACTGTTATATCAGTTATAGAAGGTTTATCACATATCACAATTGGAGTGGTCCTCAACGTTTTTAAATCACGCTTGTTATAAGTTTTGCGATGCCGGTAAGCTTCGATGTAGAGCAGCTATGTTAATAATACTTAAGGTTTTTTAAGGTTTAACTATGTTTTTGTTCTCAGGGCCTACGTTATCATATCGTATCATTTCAAAATGATAAAACGTGGAGTTTGTCATTAGGACTTGTGAAGTGCGATAACGTCAGGATTCCTTTAAGGCCAGCTCATTTGAGTTGTTTGGGTCAATAGAATTTGGATTTTTTTTATTCAAATAAACTCAAATTTGTCCTATTTAAAACACTAAAATGTTATATTTTTCTATGATTTAAAAATTGAAAGGGTCCCCATTATTTATATAATAATTTCCTAAGAGATTTATATATAAATAAATGGTGTTGGGGGGGGGGGGGGGGGGGTTTCTTAATAGCACAATAATTGGCGATTCACTTGAAGAACGAGTTATCTTTGATTTATAATAATGAAATTTATAAAACTTTACTAAGTAAAAATAATTCAGGAAAGGAAAATTATTTTTTGAAATATTTAGATAAGTAAAATTACTCTGAATATAAAAACTCACTTAATCATATTTCCTTTTAAATACTCTTATAGAGGAAAAATATTTTTGTCTATATCAGTCCATAATTGGTTGTAAATATAAAGTAGGGGCCTTCTACAACTTAGCCTTTTAGTATACTCATTTGTCATAGGTAAAGCCACTACTGCCACAAGCGTTCATAGCCTCGACAGGGTTACATTTTAACCATCAATGATTGAGAATCCCATCCATTTAAGGGTGTAGTATTCAGTGATAATTTCAAAAGAATGTGTCTATTTTATTTTTTATTTGTTTACTTTTCTTTTGGTATTTTTTTTAACAATACCTAAAAGCCATTTTCCGGGTTTGGTGACCAGAAAGTGACAATTCCATTCACTAGTTGTAATTGAATTGAACAAGCTGGCTTGTGATGAGGCCACTTGTCTTATAATTAAAATAATCATAATCCATTACCCGCGTTTGATATTCAATATTGGTAATGTCAATCTATGATTTCTCTATGGTCATGGTAAGCA
Organism: Pinus tabuliformis; assembly: GCA_031772625.1. NCBI lineage: Eukaryota > Viridiplantae > Streptophyta > Pinopsida > Pinales > Pinaceae > Pinus > Pinus tabuliformis. The sequence goes on from CM062816.1 coordinate 841,849,299, forward strand.
GGCTCGTGATGAGAACCCTTATCTTTTAATTTTAATATATTTTTTAATTACGCTCTAAAACAGTAAAGTTAATGGATGGGGAGAATCATTAACTCCTTAAGAGTTTTGGATGAAAATTATGGAGTTATAGATGCTCAGATGTAAATAGTGTTTACTTTATTAAAGATTACCTTTCTTGACTAATAATAGAATAACATGATTTTATAAAGTTTGAGGCTTCAAAGAATTTACAACTTCAATGGAAAAAGAAAATTTTAGAGTTTTATGACACTTATCTAATTTTCAATGTTGAGATCATTTCCTTAAGAATTCCTACTTTCAAAGCGAAATATCATAAAATGTTTTAATAAATTCTAATTTAAATCCAAAAGTATGTCATTTCACATTATTTAATAGAACTAAAAATATAAATGAGATAATGTTACAGTAGAAGATATTATCTTCTAAGAAAATAATTTTTTCAAAATAAACCCATTGACAGGGAGAGAATCTCCCTTTCCTGATAAATCTTGCAATATGAATGTTGATGGGCCTATTTGTTCAACAATTTGAAATGGTCCAAGCCACATTTTCAGGAATTTAGTATACTTTCCTTTTTCCTCATGTGCCTTGTCCCATTTAAGGATGACATCTCAAATTTGAAAATATTTTGGCGTAATGGCACTTGCATCGAATAATATTTGAATACCTGCTTATGGTGAGCATGTGTAAGCTTGGAGTTTTCTCCTTCTTCTTCTAATTTAAGGATTTGAGACAATCTTAACTGTAAAGAAGAAGGTGTTTCTTCTATAAATTGGACGGGGGCTAAAGAGGGAATAGCTAAGTTTGAAGGAATGATAACCTCTTTCCCATATATTATATTGAAGGGAGAAGTGCCTATTGAGTCCTTTTTGGTTATTCGATCTACCCATAGAGAAAATGTCAAATATTTATGCCAATTCTTTTTTGCTTCGATCAACGGTTCTTTTAATAATTTTTATGAGGTTTTTCTTTGTTGATTATACTAGAAAATTTCCTTGGAGATAGTAGTTAGTAGATTATTTCAATTTAAAACCCCTCTGTTGGCTTATTGGGCCCTGACCCAGGTACGGATGTCTTGATGTGGTCTAGAGAGGTCACACACCGTTTTATTGCCTCGTGCCACTCTGCTTTCACATAGATATGGAAAAAGGCAAATCCTTAATGCTTATTATTACTAAGTTCGTTACAAATTAGATCTACGTCTTACAGTCTTTAAGCAAGGATTTAATAGAGATAACTAGAGTGTGCACCCAAGAAGGTTATAGATTTCCATAAACTTAGAACATAAGCATAAGTGCACAGATCAAGCAGATATATAACCTAGAAATTAACCAGATCCACAATATTTCAGAATCAACAAAGTATTTCAGAACCAACTTATCTTTATTCAACTCTTTTGCCAATACAAACAGATCTGCCCAACGCACTTAGCTGCAGGGGTCTGTGCACATAGCTGCAGACTCTACTTGGCCTTTGCACACACGCTTCAGAGCCTCTACCTATCTACCCACTTGACTCAGACTTATAGACACAGAAAATAAAGTCTTTACACAACCATAACACCAAGATTCCTCCAAAACATGAACTGCCTTCTACCCTTAGAGCCTCGCTCTATTTATACATTCCAATGGTCCACAGACCATGGGTAGAACAACTTAATTCCTATTATTATATACTATTTCTTGGGCAAACAACACTTAGACTCAACCTATTACATTTCGCCCTCCACATATTTCAGAGATTTACAATATTATTACCCTAACTTGTAGGATTTGAGCCCAAAAACTGTTACGCGGGACCTCCGCTACCCAACAGTCCCCCAACACAACCATCCTGACTCATCCCAAGTCACTCGTCGATGCAGTGATACGTGCTACCTAGGCTCCGCGGTTCACCTTCCTGTGAGTGAAACACTTCGTTTTGCTACTCCCTCTTTGTCTCCTACAATGCTTCTTCCAGCTCCTGCTCCATTATCTCTACCAATTCACACAACCGATAATGCTCATTCTACTTTGCTTGGTTAACACAGAACAACACCTCATAGGATTTTAGCTCTAGATGGGGTGCCGCATATGGGAACTCCTCGTACCAGTGCAGCCATTTTCCAATTTCATATCTCTTATCTGCACTGTCTACTGCAGCTTTTGTTACAATTTTGTAAGACCATTGCTACCATACACGAGATCTCGGTCTTCAAGGTGCATCAGAGATGACTTGTTAATTGCAATTCCACCATTTTTCTCCATATTTACAACCTTTCCCTTATCTTTTATGGTTCATCGTCCAGCCCATGGGTGAGGCAGTGACATTCGGACCAGATCTACTTCGTGTTTACAAATTTCTGGCACATCCCCTACCGTCGATGCTGAACTTTGTGCAGTGCCCACAGCTATCAACACTGTAATCTTCTGAAACCCCTGAATCTTCATTGGCCATATCAAAACCCTCGGGCTTACTCCTTGAGCGTAGGTAATGAATAGTTCCATAGCGGCGGGAAGGCACAATAGCTTACTATGCTCAGAAGCGTAGCTCGTTTGATGGATGCCCCCTGTGATTTATAAGTGTTTTGAAATTCAAATTCATTGCCTGAAGCCTTTTCTGGTGCCCTCATGTTAAGCTTGCGGTAGATTGTTCCAGAGCTGGCTCGTACCTCGTCTCTTAATCGCTCACTACCCACTCCTTTTTTTCATAACTCAGACATCTTGTCATGAATAGTGACATCAACGGTCACCTCTCTACTTGTCAACATGGCCGCACAGCCCTTTCCACTCAACGTGACCCTTGTGACAGACCAAATCTACGCACACACCAGTTGTTGTGCATCTTCCCCCAGACTACTTTAATGTCCCACGCTCTCTTTCAAGTAGCTAGAGCAATGAGACTGTCCTTCGAGCGGTTAGTCAGGTGGTCGGCCCACCCGTGTACAGCTTTAGGCACCTGCCATTTACTCTTCCCAGGAAGGGGTCTCCATTGAGCTTGGCAAGCTAGACCATGCCTCCATCTGTAACTTCTTTGACTACACAGGGTCCCAACTAGTGCATTCGGAGCTTTCCAAGGAATTCTTGAACTTGCTATCGTAGAGTAATACTAGATCATTTTCTTTGAACATGCACATCTTGATATGGCGATCATGCCAAGATTTTTCCCACTGCTTTTGTACCTGATGATGGAATCCTCCTAGAAATCATTCCTCCTCAAGTTCTTCTAGTTGCACGATCCTTTCTTCCAAAGCCGCATGGTCTGCAATGCTTGTTGTTGCTGCTATTCGCAAGTTGGGTACAATGTACTACATTGACATGATGGCTTCCTTTCCATAGACTAACCTGAAAGGCATCTGATGCATCAAATTCTTGCACGTTGTTCAATATACCCATAGCACCGTGGGTATGTGCAAATCCCAATCGTTCCGCTGCGCATTACAAACCTTTTTCAATGCAGTATCCAATATCTTGTTGAAAGCTTCAACTACTCTATTTGCCTGCGGATGGTACAGTGTGCTTTGTTGATGATATATCTGGAACTCCTCAGTGAGTGCGCTTATAGTTTCATTCAGGACGTCCGTTTCTCGGTCGCTCATTAGGATTTTTGGACATCCGAACCATGTTAACACATTCTCGAACAAAAATTTTCTAGTTGTAGTGGCCATGTAGTCTTTAACCGACTGTGCTTCCGCCCATCGGGTCAAGTACTCTGTCATGGTGATGATATAGCGTGCCCCTGTCTTTCCTAGAGGTGTGATAGGCCCCAAAAAATTGATTTCCCATTTCTCGAATGGTTGCAGCATCATCTGTGGCTTGAGAAGAATTTCATCCCTTAGTAAAGGTTTCCCAATCTGTTGACATATGTCGTAGGCCTAATAGTACGCTTTGGAGCCTTGATGGAGAGTTGGCCACCATAGTCCCATGCATAGAATCTTCTGTGCTGTGGCGCATCCCGCATAATGTTCTCCCGCAACCACCTCCATGTGCTTCGGTAAGAATCTGTCCTCACTCAAATTCTGGTACATAATGATGTAATATTTCATCATTGCCCATTTTGTAGAGGTTCCCTGCAATGATAGTAAAGTCTACTATGTGTATCACCATTTATTTCTTTGTTGAACTGAATAACCCTGTGGCATGGTCCTAGTGGTTAAGAAGTGGATGATATCCACGAAGTGGCCATCCGCGACGCGCACTACATAGAGTTGTGCATCAAGTAGCCCCTCCTCTAGCTTTGTCAGTTCTTCACCATTCTCAATTCAGGAAAGGTGATCTGGGCCTGCGTTTTTTTTAATTTTATATTTTTTTTGTATTTTTGGCATAAATAAGGCATGAGAAATACTATCATCACACACCAAACCAAAAATAGACAAAACATCACACTCCTATGTATAATATGTACAAGAAAAACACAGTCTAGTAGGTCACGTCAAAGTGTGCCAACAACCAGGCACATGACAAAGGTTTATATACGTGAACTCATGGAGAAGTGGAGGTACAATATGGCTCACCAATCTGGGGCCATGCCAAAGGAAATCAAATTTCCTAATATAGAAAGGTTGACCATGCTAAAGACATTATAACATAGTCACACTCTCAAAATTAACTTGAGGACATAAGGGAGGAGCAAGACATAAAGGAGGTACAAGATGCTCTTCAATAGGTGGTAAGGATTTGGAGAATGCATTGGCAAGTTCAGCATTAGAAATCCAAGACTTCACTCGATCCATGGGTGGAACTTCTAAGGAAGCTTGAGGAGATGACCCATAGGTCGATTCAAGATTTTGGAGGACAAGCTCTACCTTTCCTAATTCGGGAAAAATAGAGTCATGAAGAGGAATAATCTCCCTAGGATGATAAATAGTAAGATCCATGGCTTCCAAGTTTACTAACGGGGGAGGCTCGCCATCAAGGGAGTCATGTGGAATAAGCAGAGGGGTGTCTCGTGTGGGAAAAAGAATTTGATCATATTCCATATTAAGATGGAGTTTCTAGCCAGCGTCAGGAGCTACTGATTGGATTGTTGGAGTGACAATTTCTTCCACAATAGGTGATGAAGGGTGCTCACTAGCTTGATCAACCTCCATAGAATCAAATGACACCACCCATGGATTAGGAGGTCTATGGGGTCCATAGGTGCATGAGGAGATGATATGGCAAGGAGCAGTGGTAGGAGTAGGAGTGTTGGGAAGAAGGACTTGACGAAGAACTCCCATAAGAGCCGAGCATTTAAAGAGTCCACCTCCAACACTCTGAAATTGACCAGGGTGATCTCCCACAAGTGGCACAAAATTCCTCGTGGTGGAAATATAGGTTGACGACATGCAATAGTCAAGCTTATTGATAGCGACAATTTTTCCTTCACAAGGAAAGAAATGTAAATGAAAGATAGACGAGATGATTGTGGTCATCGCATAAAATCAACTATGAAAAAGGTGTAGGTTGTAATCTAATGAGGCATCAACAACTTCAACATCAACATATAATATTTTCCCTCATAACTCAATGGAAAAAATTAGAAGAACCCCTTTAGGTAAAAAGTTGTGATCATCAAAGGCTTGGAGGGTGGTGTTAAACGTGGTGAGCACTAGAGAGCCAAGAGCCTCCAACAAGATACTGACATAACACATGTGGAACAACCTTCATCCACCAAAGTGTGGTGAATATTCTTGTGGAAAATACACACAACCATTTGAAAATAAATCTAATGGGAAATTTGAGGAGTGACATTTTTGACATTAAAGGTGATGAGGCTAGAGTCAGACAGATCGACTCCACCAATGGCAGACAACAAGGCCTTGTGCTGCTGAGGACAGATTTGCAAGATATCCCATGTAGACATGACACAATTAGCGTGGGCAAGATATTTAATAATATTGTAACGTTGAGCAGCCCTAGGAGAAGGATTGTGTGTCGTCTTATGAGCAACGCCCTTGGGGAGGTGATAGACAGGTCCCACAAGTGTATCCAAAATGAGAGGTCTAGTGGAGGTAGGTGGAGTTGGTGAGTCCTTTGAGAGAGAACTCAACTTAGGAACATGATAGGGTTTAGCTCATGTAGTCACATTTACCTCTTCCTTGCACATAAAGATGGATAAATATGGGGGTGATGAGAAGATGACCCCTCATTGCCTCCTTTCGGAGGTAAAAGAGATTGAGAAACCATTCATTAGTGAGGTTGTGCAAGGAACAGATGAGTCAAAACAGCACGCTGTTGAGTAGATTGTGGTGAAAGAAGCTTATGGAATTCATCCATTCGAGGGAATACATGAGTGAGGTGGTCGCCTTAACAAATTTTACAAGGGAACTTGACTTTATGAAGATGTTCACTGGTTCCCCCCTGATTTTGAGGGTTGGTTTGGGATTCATGAGAATTTTGGTTCTTTTGTTTATTTCTCTTATTATTCTTTTTACCATGAGATTGGTGGTTGTTCCTCGGTTTAGTGGACTTCACCGTTAGAAAATTAGTGGATTTCTCAGCAGAGGGTGATTTAGCAGAGGTAGACACAATTTCTCGAGATTGATATGTTACAACCACTTGCCCAAGATGGGCAGTGAGTTAGCTCATAGAATTGGAAACAAACCTAATCATGCCATCAACATGGGGGCCTGGAACAAGTTTGGGAGGGTAAATAGAAGGCCTAGGGGCATTAGGAAACACTTCGTAGAGCGTACCCTATTGTGAATAGATAAGATCCAACTATTGGGAAGCTAAAATGGCTTATTCCTTGGTAACAACTCAAAACATGGACACATATTTGGCAATCTAGGGTAGGAGAGAACCAATGAACCATTTATGTAATATTTCATCAGGTAACCTGGTTCTCATTAACCTCTTGCAACGATGCCACTCATGAATGTGATCTAAAAGTAATGTGTCATCACCTTGTTTGAAGTTTGACAAGAGGTCAAAATCGATATCATACCGAGTAGGCAACTAGAGGTGTCAGGAAAGTTTGAGATAGGGAGGCAAAGTCACCATAGGATGCAATATCTAACTCGATATACCACTTTGCAACATCTCTAGTTAATGTATGTTAGAATAATAAAAGTTTAATAGAATCATCCACCAAATAATTAGATGAGCACCATAAGTGATAGGTGGTAATGTGAGTGGATTGATTCTCCCCAGGCTTCCCTTCAAACTTGGGAATATCCAACGTAAATTTGGTGGGCATGGGTGGACACCAAGGATGTTGGGTCCCTATAATACTAGTGATTACCCCATTACTATTATATTTATACCCCTTATTAATATTGTTGTTCCCCTATTGCCCCCATATTGTTATTACTGGGCCCCATAGAATCCATCTATTTTTATTTTTGTGGCTTTAGATTATTATTGTTAGGTCAGCTGGGTTATATTGTGACTCCTTAGACTCCTATATAGAAATGAGGTTTTGTCATTTGAATCATCCAAGAATTGTTCATTTATGTAATGTAAAGGAGGTTGCCCCCTCGAAGAGGCTGAATTCTAAGGTGTTGATCTATCTTTTCTATCTTTTCTTGAGCTGGTTTCATAACATTTGGTATTAGAGCTTTGGATTCTAGGGTTTCGCTGCTCCAAATAGGTCATCGTGGCATTTTCGCTATAACTTGTTTTCTGCGATGTTTCAGAAGCTAAAAAAAAGACCTATTTGAGAAGACATCGCACTAAATCTTGGATCCGCATTTCAGATCTTTTTGTGCTATATTGGCGGAGATATGATCTGAGGAAGTTGGTATTTTTGTAGACTCCTGAATTACATTCCAAACAGGTGACCTGGGGAAAATCATCATAAATTTTTCCCTGAGAGTTGGATTAAAATTTTGTAAGAAGGTGCAGAAAGAGGACAAACTGTAGTTTCAGGTTGCTTTTTCCAATAAACGTTGGTTACATTTCTTCATGTTATTTGTGCCAGTGACCAGTTTATGGATGAGTGCCATTGGAGTAGTTGGTCTAGCTCACAACAAAACAAATATAATGAACAACATATAAATATAAAAAATTAAGGTGAAATAAAATGAATAAGTAAAGGTTTTAGATAAAAACTATAATAACTACAAATGTAATTATATAGTTCTCAAATATTGTACAATAAAGGACTATTCACAAACACGTTGATTAACCATGCATAAAAATGATATTTAGAAATAAATTGCAGAAATGAACAAAATTCATAAAGAGTAATGATACAAAAGGGGTCTAGAGGACATAGGGTGGGCCCTAACCCAGGGAATATCAGATCCTTGAAGTAAAATAATACTAAGAATTGAATCTAAAATGTCTTTCATTACTTGAATAATTTCTAGGACATGGTAACAAGTTGCAGAAATGGGAAAATAGAATTCCTAATGCTCTCTAATGTTATCCTCTTGCTTCTACTACTTCTACTAGATTTGAGTAACTACCTAATCGGCTACTCGAGCCTTCTATTTATAAAAATGAATGTGTGGTAAACTCCTTGAAAGGAGAACTTCTATCCCTCCAAAACTCCTAGAAAATTGGATCATGATTCTTGAGCGACCACACATCTATAGGGAGGAGTATTTATTGCCCCAAGCTAGTTAAGTTTTAACCTTTTATAATAGGGAGAAAGCCCCATGAATCTCTCTCACTAGATATCCTCATAATCTATGAAAAATATTCTCAATGAATTGGGTGGCCATTGAGTCTCCCTTTGTTATTAGACACAACATTGGAGGAAAAATAGTTTCCAAGGAGAGAAAGCCCTTTTGGGTACCTATTATCCTTAAGTGAAATAATATCCTTCTTGCCAACAGATTGCCCCTATATGAATGGGAAAATTACCTTAGTGAGGCATTAGTTCTTATCTGTGAGGTTGGTCACAAGGTTGAGAGCGGAGTCAAACTGTATTACCATCTAAGCATTATTTCCCTTTTGGTCGCTCATCACCTACAAAGCACGTTGATCGTGGGCCCGAAGCTTGGTGATCACACAATCCTTCAAAACATAAAGCACTTTGCTAGGAAGTGCTGCCAAATTAAGGCCCACGCCTCTGAGGGCGCTTTTAGTAGGTCTGTCAGCATCAGTCATCGTTGTCAATGCTCCATCTAGCAGTATTATGGCTTGAGTGTCCCTTACTCGCATCATCTCCTTGACTTCGAAGGTGTTAATGGCCACACTGGTGGGTGCCACACTGGTCTGCATCTATGAAGTGTGGATTTGCAGCTCGCGCAGACCCATTTGAATAGTGCCTAGCACCTGCTGCCACTGCTGCTCGAACTGTTGTAGCAGTTCTGTGGTGGCATCCCACACCGTATCCCCTATGTCATTTAGATACCCTTTTGTTAAGGTGATAGGATCCAAAGACATCTTGCTCGATTTGGAATTCTTCCACAGTCCTAGCTTTTCTAGACCCCTAGTGCATTTGATATGGAATACAGTCATTTCTAGGTCCGCTTCTCCCTGCTATATTGGTTCATCTGCTTCTTCCTCTTTCTATGGTGACAGTGATTTTTCTTTGTTAGAACCGTGCTCCTCTCCTCATGCCTATTGTTGCTGTCCGAGTACGAACAAATTATTGAATCCCATTTCCTACATTAATTCATCAATCTGGGTGCATACACTTTTCAACATAACAAGCAAGGTATATGCAGGAGAAAGGTTACAATCATACATTGACCAAGGGTTCATGACTAAGAAATTAAAGCGTCACTATAACAGTAATGGAAATTAAATTATAGAAAGAAAAGAATTCACAACAATCTACAGAAATCTGTAACAACAATAAAGAAAATACAACAAGTAAAACAATATAAATAAAAAGGATACATGCATAGCACCTGATCAGAAGAGTGGGCCCAACTCCCTGGTCAGGGCTGCGCTTAACTCACATATTGAGAAAAATATCAAAAGGCTGGAAATTTCATTAACAAGAGCTCCACTGTTACAAGGCTGAATTCTTACATCAGCTAGCCCCCCCTTCCTCTCTGAATTGTGTCTTTTAAATATACAAACATCCAAAGGAAAATTACAACAAACTGATCTCAATATTCAGGATGAGATATAAGAGATTTGTCCATCATGATTTAGCTGGAACAAGTCGAGTTTTCTTATTACAGTTGAGCAATTCTAGAAAATGGCCGCAACAACAAATCTGCATAGATGTCCTTCGAGGAACCTTTCTTTTCTACCAATACAAACCAACTTTCTAAAAACCGCTCATTGGGAAATTGATTTGGTCCGTTCTGAACAAAACCTATGTCTCGGATTTTCCAGATTTGCTTTCATTTGCCCAGAACTTCCAATACGAAATGGTCGCTTCTTATGCCAGCGAATTCCTGAGTTGGAATATCTAATTATCTGTTGAAGGCCAAATCTACAATCTGGAAGAGATCGTGGAGGCTAAAATCACGAGAGAGGTTATAATGAATGAATAAACCAAAATCATGCATAATAATAATTAATTATTAAAATTAAATGAGATCATATATTATTTATCCATGAGAGCATAAATGATTATGAAATGGAATTATATAATAAATTATGGTAAATAATGTGATAAAAGAATAGTGGAAATAGATGAAATGAATGTTAAGAAGTGGTAATAATAATAACAAATTAAGAGCCCAACATTCCCCCACACTGAATATGTTGCATGCCTACATGCAACCCAATGCCTCTGTATAAAGTAGGGGAAATAATGGTTTGAAAAATATGAGTGAATAATTCTTAATGTTTTTTTTAGGACATTCTCCTAAACTTTTAATAAATCAAATTCTCAAGTTATTTCACCTCGATTGTTACTTTCAACAAAATAACATGGAAGGAAATCTATGGATTAAAATTTGTTGAAGCTAATGTAGGATGAGCTTGTGTAAGTGATGCAGAAGGTGGAAGCCATGCAAGCTCAAAGAAAGTAATAAAAAAATGTAGCAGGATTTCCTTCCCCCAAACTGATTAGTTTCCCTGTCATGAAGATTTCTATAGCACATCTCACGAGTATCCTCAACCAATAATTCATCAGGATTCAAAGTCAGAATTAAGCTTATTCATCCTTCCCCAAAATAATAGGAGTGTTGTTAAGCTAGGATTAAATAGAGATTGATTGGGTAAAGCAACTATCTTTGGTTAAAGATATGAAACTTGTAGAATAAAGGAATGATAGATTAGATGATACAAAATGTCAAATATCAAATATACTAAAAGTTTCATCCCTAACATGTAAAGTAAATATTTATAACTCAATAATAAATATAAACCATAACCACCATATCTAAGAACTGATTAAATATTACCCCATGAACCATGAGTTCTAGCAAACCTTATATATGCAACAATGGCTTTGTCGGTAGTTAGTTTTAAGAAAACAAGGTAACCAAGTAGATCATAGTATTGAATGAACTTCTTTACCATAGGCATGGACACTTCTGCTAGTAGGCGTCCATAGCCTTGACAAGGATGCCTTTTTAACCCATTGAGATGCCAATGTCCCGTATATTAGAAATAAGTACATAGCTACAGAAGCATTTCAATTTACTTAGATGTCTATTAAAGATCATTGTTCTAGCTTGGTAACCAGTTAATAACAATGCCATTCACGGGAACCAACAAAAGTGAACAAGTCGGCTCATGATGAGACCTCTTGTCCTTCAGTTTTATGACCGAAGGCCATTACCCCGGCTTGGTGACCAGTAGTGGTAATGTCACTCTATTAGGACCTATGATCATTGTAGGTCAGCTTGTGATGAGACCTCCTATCCTCTATTTGACTATTTATGTTTAAAATTTAACTATGGTTATTGTTAATCAACAAAATATCACTTAATAGATGGGGTTGCAAGCCAGCTCCTTAAGAGCTAGGGATGGTGTAAAACATTTTGTAGTAACAATTTTCAACTCGGGTAATTTTTCTTCTCAAATACTAATAACCTTCAAATAACTATTGATAAATATATTTTTCTTTGTTAAGATTGGGGTTTGAGGAATAATTCATTAGATAGTGATGGAAGGATTTAAGTACAATTTTGTGGTCATCATCATAAATTTTACAAGATTAGGGACTTGACAAATCAGGAAATTTGAAAGTTGCCATGATGAAATCATCTTTTCATAATTATTCCTTAAAAAATAAAATTATGTTTATAGATAAACAAAGATAAATTGACTACCCAATCATTATGTCAAAGAGGACTTGCACAATTAAATGCATTTCCTCATTCACGAAGTTAATGTCATCGTGCATGATTCAAGATCCAATGTGTGTGGATAAGTGGGGGTTATGGATTGTTATGGATTATGGTGGTAATAATCATGAGATGTATGAGTTGACGTGAAATTTTAATAATAATGATGACATGACATCATTTGTATTAAATATAATACATTTATATCAAATGCAACACCTCCCCCCAACTAAGATATGACAATCCTCAGTCATAATTGAAACATTAATCAAATACACGAAGTTGATTAGGGATGTACCAGAAGACTTACCTTGGTAGAGTATCAACACGTGTAGAGTAACAACACTAGGTACTTAGAAAAAATTTCACCACAGAGTAGTAGCACCAGAGGAGTAACATCACTGAAAGAGTAACAACACCAAAGGAATAACAACATAGGGTACTTAGAAAAATTTCGGGAGTAATAGTAGTAGTGGAGTAACAACAGCGACAGAGTAACAACATTGCTTGAGTAACAACACCGGCAGAGTAACAGCACCGACGAAGTAACAGCGGCGGCCAGAGTAACAACACTGGCTGAGTAACAACATTGGATGAGTAACAACACTGCTGGAGTAACAACACTGGCTCAGTAACAATACCAACGGACTAACATCACTAGTGGAGTAACAAAAGTGGTGGAGTAACAACAGTGACGGAGTAACAGCACCGAAGGAGTAACAACACTGGCGGAGTAACAACACCGGCAGAGTAACAGCACTAGTGGAGTAACAACACTAGCGGAGTAACATCACCATCAAAGTAACAACAGTGATGGATTAACAACACCAATGGAGTAACAACACTAGCAGAGTAACAACAGTGACGGAGTAACAACACCGATGAAGTAACAACACCACTAGAGTAACGGCACAGGTGGAGTAATAGCAATGATCGAGTAACAACATCGACAGAATAACAGCACTGGTGGAGTAACAACATGGGTGGAGTAACAACATTGGTGGAGTAACAGCACCAGTGGAGTAACAACACTGGCGGAGTAACAACATCGGCGGAGTAATAGCACTGACGGAGTAACATCATTGGTGGAATAACATCATTGGCGGAGTAACAGCATCGACAGAGTAATAGCAGTGATAGAGTAATAGCACCAATGGAGTAACATCACTCGCGGAGTAACAACATTTGCGGAGTAACAGCATCCAAGGAGTAACAACATCCGACACTTAGAAAATTTTCGGGAGTAACAATACTGGCAGAATAACAACACCCAATGAATTTGAGGAAACCATATAGTGATAAGACTCAGGAACAAATGGATAAATATGGAGCAACATCATGAAACTTGAGAACTTCGTTTTATTTTGATGAAGGAACAAAATTTGTGAATTTGAACACATAAAAAAAAACATAAGAGGAATCAGAAAATAAATAACAATTTCATTGAAAAACAATAAATAAATAAATAATTTAAGTTGCAACGGCTATGATTTTGACTACAACAATGTTGTTTCCGAAGGGAATATCATTCTATTTCCAGAAACAATAATCTATCAATGGTAAATGAATGGAAAACTGTTTTGGCGGAAATGACTTGGATTTTCAAATGGAAATCAATTCTCCATTTCTCCTGTTATAAATCCATTAGGTAATGAAAAAGTCTTCATGTTGTTGGTGAGAAATAACTGGAATAATTTGTAAGAAACTCCTATGATCAATTTCCATGGCACCTTGAAAGAATCAAAATTATATGATATTAGATTTCTTAATAGATGTTGGGATGAAAATCTATTATTTCATTATCATTTCCTTCAATAATCACTTGTTCAAAAACAAATTGACCTCTTTTATTCTCCTCGGACTTGCAAAAAGCAAGCGTCTACCTATAATAAAATATGTAATCATGGAAGAAGAGAGGTGATCAGGCTCTCTAAATCAAATAAATAAGAAAAAAATTAACAGGTAGTTACTTTGTAAAACAAATCCATGGAAAACAAATAACAAAGTAGAGTTAATTTATTACCTCCAAGACAACGGTGGCCAACCATACTAACCAACAGTATTTTAATCATAACTTCTTCATTTTTCATCAGATTTACCTTATTATAAAGCCAAATGAAATTGAATTAATAGGGATATCTCCAATTGAAATAGGTTTTAAAATTCCATGATATGATATGTCAAATTTACTTATAACAACATGCATAACAGAGTCATTTTCAATTTCCCAACTTAGACCAACAATCGATATTTTAAGCATAACCTTTTCATTTGATGATGGATTGAACAAATTAAAATTGGATATTAAATTAGATTCATGAAAAAATATCCAATAGAAACAGTTTTTGAAATCATGAAGAATTGATGGGTCAAATGTGTGAAGGAACAGTCGGAAAAACAAAGTTTTAAAGGTGTTGATTTACTATAGACAGTCAGTATTTTTGTCATAACTTTCTCATACGATTTCAAAATTAGGTGATCCAAATTGAATTGTAAACTAGATTAATAGGGTGATATACCATAGAAACATGTTTTAAATATCTAGTCCTTTAGGCCTCCAAAAACGGATTGTCCCAACTCTGTTCCTGAGCTGCCTTCTCGACATACTATCAATGTTTTGGTCATAACGTTTTCATTTCAAATCCAAATTGAGTGATTCAAATTGGATTAGAAATTAGAAATAAAGGGCTACTTAGGATAGAAACAGGTTTTGAAAATATTCCAATTTTGTTTCTCAAAACATGATTGTACCAACTTTGATTTCAGTGGTTTTATCAAGCCCACACGCCCTAAGATATGATAACTTTTTTTTTTTTCAAAATGATGATAAGTGTTTGTAGAAATCTATTTTTCAATATAATACATCTACATACACAATTAAATTCAAATATTTACCATTTATATTGGTATACTCAGCATGTTGCAACAAACACAACTCATTCTACATATAACAAAAATTATTTATATACTTATTTATTCTATTTTCTACACTAACATATTCTACCTTAAAAAATAAAGCATACTTATATAAGAGTACTTCCAATGGAGCCATTTTAGAAATAAGGCCTCAAGTGTATACACACCCAAATTTGAGAAATGTCTGTCAATAAATACTACGATATGAGAGACCAACTTCCCTTGAAAATATGGTGTCAAAAATTTCTAATGTATGGAGTGACACTGTGAACAACTGATGGAGTGAAACCAATCTTCAATATATCCTTTACATTCTTGATTTCCCATAGTTTTCATATCATGAAGTTCTTGAGTTCCTAAAACAACTTGTTGATGCAGACTAGAAGAAACCTCCTTTTCTTCAATAACTTTTACAATTTTTGGATTTGGAACATTTCCAATCTCGATATAAGTTTTCTGCAATTGCGTATGCGAGATAGGTTGGCTGGGAAGGGTAGGTAAATTTTGCAATTGAAAACTATAAGCATGTTGTACTGGTTTATTATGGTGAGGGTGTGGAATGAGTTGAGAAGGATATTGTGTAGGGCATGGAGGATTTTTGTGATGCAATTTATTGGGATGTGTGGATGATTTTGATATGCAAGAAAGGTGTTCTTGAAAATATGGAAAATAATATGGATGATATGTTTGTGCTACAAGATGAGGGAGAGTAGTCATGTAATCATAGGATGAACCATGCCAAAATTTTGGACAAGATTCATGGGGGTTATATTGAGATTGGCATGGCTACCCTAACACATGAGTATTCCATAATGGATTATGCAAGTAAGAAAATGGGGAGGAAGTGTTTTGAAACATTCATGTAGGTCAAGGTTTCAATGGTTGTGAAATTGTTGTAGCTTCTCCATCTCTTGGAAAATGTTGTTTTCATCCTAGGTAAGAAAGAGAAACTATCCATGGGATGCTCCTTTTCGCATTGAGGAAAAATCACTTCTTCAAATTCTGCTTGACTTTTCTTAACCTACGAAATGTGCAATTGTGAATTTAGAGAGCAAACGAAATCGACTTTAAAATGTTCAAATAAATCACTGATTTTATCTCTTATATCTCCTGTTCTTGTAGTAGATTTGGAAAGGAAAGAACAAAATTCTCTAGAATTCTTACCAGCCTTGGATATTCCTCTTGAATACCTTATTCATAAATCACAAACATCATCATATGATAGCTGAAAAACATCACATTTTCCTATCAGATTTAAGACATCTAAAATTTCATCTTTTATCCCCTTAAGAATGAGTGTTTTTAAGATTTCTTCTTCTAAATTCTTATGCTTTTATTTTTGAAGGTTGTATTTAAATCGTTCCAAATAGTCCTCCAAGCTTTCATCTTCCCCTTGTATCATACCGAAAATATCTTCATTGGCCTTGCAATGGTCTTGGTACTTCTTCAAGAATACAATCTTCCTATCCTCCCATTTTTTGATGCATTTCCCACTAAGGCTCATGAACCATCGAAGAGCTGCTCCTTTTAGAGTAAGAGGAAACACTTTCAACCTTTGATCATTAGTACAATAATCATATCCTGTACAAAGTACTTCAAACTCAAATAAGAATGTATCTGGGTCCTAATTATCCCAACCATGAAAATTTGGTAGAGAAGATAGAGGAATTATGTGCATTTATGTCACTCCTCCTAGATTTCTGATAGGGAATACAAAAGTAACAATGTGGGCCATTTCTTAGAAGATTTTCTTCATGTGCTGCTTTGAGGTTCCTACTTCAGATATTCTTATCAATTTGTTAGTGGAATGGGTGGTGCTTACATCACCACTTGAGTGAAATGATAAGATTTCTTCAAATTTCTAACTTTTTCTTCCTAGTCATTCAAAAAACAATTTGAAAGGAAATATAAAGCTCAAGACTTGGATCAGGGCATCAAAGGACCACTCCCTCCCTAGGATGAGAGACTAGTTTTTCCAAAATCAAAACAAACAAAAATGCAAGAAAAATTTAAGCTCAGGATGTGGAGCAGGGCATCAAAAGACCATTCCCTTGTAGGTTTTAACCCCCTATAGAAATTACTTGCATACGAATTCTAAAACACAGAAAATAAACAATGCGAGAGCATAACACATAAAATACATATACATAGAGATTTTCCCCTCGATTCCAAAACTGGGACTATTAGTTTGATTTTTTCATTATGTTCCTTTCAATGCTATAATACATATTTTTACATGCCGAAGTATCTAATATCATGGACCTAAAACCATCGCATCCAATACCATGGACCAAAAACCATCGCATCCAAAAACATGTGCGAAAATCATGCACAAAACCATAAGTGGGTCCGCCCATCTTAACATAGGGTCCAAAACCAAAATTTTCTAGGGCGCTGCCCCAGACCCCATAAAGTGGGGTTATGGGTATGCCGCAAACCCCCTGTGAACCCCCCCCCCGCTACACAATCGGTGCAACGGAGGCGGGCTTTGCCCCCCCTTCTAACCCCCCGGTTAACTACAAGGGCTAGTCGTGGAAATAATATAACACAGCCCAAATTCTCCCACTTATTGTTTTCTTTCCACAAGGGGCCATAAGAGAGCTTAGTCATTTTTCCAGCCCTGAAATGCCCTTTGTTTCTCTACACCAAGAGAAATTCTCAGAGCTCACAGACTTTTTCAATGCATCTACAGTATTCTTCAAAGTGTCCATCTTTACCAACAACACCTTTTTGTCTTCTATCGTATCCCTCACAAAGTGATACTGAACATCAATGTGCTTTGTCTTTGAATGATATGCGGGGTTCTTTGCCAAGAGAATTTCACTTTGGCTATCATAGTCTATCCTTATAGCTCCCTGTACTAACCCCATACTTGAACAAAATATTTGCAACCAAACTGCTTCCTTGCTTTCATGAGTGGCTGCCATGTATTTTTCCTCTGTAGTTGATAGTGCCACTACAGATTGTTTCTTACTCATCCAACTGACTGCACCTCCAAATAGGTTAAGCACATACCCACTTGTAGATCTTCTCTAATCCAGATCTCCAGCCTAGTCTACATCAACAAAGCCACGAATATCCAACATTATGTCCAATCCTAATCTTCCTTGGTAGCACAAACCATAATCACTAGTGCCACACAAATACTTGAAAACCCGCTTCACTACTGCCCAGTGCTCCTTCCTTGGTTTTGACATAAACCTATTGAATACTCCCACTACATGTGCAATGTCTGATCTACTACAGACCATTACATACATCAAGCTACCGACTGCACTTGCATATGGAACATGGGACATGTCCTCTTCCTCTTCTTGTGTCTTGGGACACTGTTCAGCAGATAACCTCACACCTACAGGAATAGGAACCTTCACCAGTTTACTATCCTACATATTAAACCTCTGTAGTATTGTCTCGACATATTTCCTCTGGTTTAACCATAGCTTCCTCTTTGCTCGATCTCTTTTAATTTCCATGCCCAAAACATAGTTTGTAGCACCAAGATCATTCATGTTGAATTTGAAGGACAATTGGGTCTTCAAATCCTTGATAATTTCTTTTTCATTTCCAACCAACAACATATCATCCACATACAAGACCAAATAAATAACACAATCACCAATTAATTTAAAATACACACAATGATCTGCTTTTCTTCTCTTGAAGCCAAGTCCCCTTATAAATGTATAAAATTTCTGATACCACATCCTTGGTGACTGTTTTAACCCATATAGAGACTTCTTTAACTTGCATACTAGCTCTTTCTTACCCCTCACCGCAAAGCCTTCAGGTTGATTCATGTATATTTCCTCTTCGAGATCCTCATGAAGAAATGTTGTCTTCACATCCATCTGTTCTACATCAAAATCAAAAGCAACAGCAACAGATAAAAGTAATCTAATAGAAGTTACCTTGGCAACAAGAGAAAAAATATCACCAAAATCAATTCCTGGCACCTGTGAATAACCTTTTTCTACCAACTGAACTTTGTATTTCTCCACCTTTCCTGCTGCATTTGTCTTCTTCTTGAACACCCATTTGATACCAATGGTTTTCCTTCGAGATAGCAACTCCATGAGATCCCAAGCCTCATTTTTGTGCAAAGATGCCAATTCATCAACCATGACCTCTTTCCAGAGTTTTCCCTCCTCTGAATATACTGCTTCCTTCATAGTTCTGGGATCATCGTCAGTAATAGATAAATCAAAATTTGAATAGAAAGTAGATGGACTATACCTATCTAGCTGCCTTCTTTCTTGAACTGATCTTCTCACACCCGGAGTTTGTGGCTCTTCATCTTCTAATTCCTCCTCTGCTGTAGAGTCTGATTCTTCCTCCTTAAGCTCAAACTCTATCTTCTCAGGTTCCTTTGGTTGGACTTCATGTTTAATAACATCTTTTACCTCTCTAAACACCACATCTTTGTTTTACACAACCTTCTATGTGACAGGGTTCCAAAGCTTATAACCCTTTAAACCATCCTTATACCCAATAAAGATGAACTTTTTAGATTAACTATCCAACTAGGTTCATTTCTCCTTTGGAACATGTACATGTGCATGACATCCAAATACCCTCAAATGTGAAAGAGAGGGTTTCTTACCAGTCCATGCCTCTTGTGGAGTCTTATCCTCTAACGCTGATGAAGGTGACCTGTTGACTAGGTAACATGCAGTATCCACCGCCTCTACCCAGAATTCCTGTCCTAACCTGACACCATTGAGCATGCTTCTTGCCCTTTCCATCAACGTCTTATTCATTCTTTCTGAAACTCAATTTTGCTGAGGTGTATATGGATTAGTCTTCTGTCATGCTATACCACACTTCTTACATAATTCTTCAAATTCCTTGCTACAAAATTCTCCACCATTATCAGTCCTCAGCACCATTATCTTCTTCTCTGTATGATTTTCCATGAGAGCCTTAAATTCCTTAAACTTATCGAAGGTTTTAGATCTCTTCTTAAGGAAATATATCCATGTATTCATTAAATCATCTATAAATGATACATAGTACATAGACTTACCCAGTGATGGAACCTTCACAGGTCCAAGCACATCACTGTGCACGAGTTCTAATATATGTTTCACCCTCTTACTACCAGAGGGGAAACTCACCCGATTCTATTTCCCATATACACAATTTTCACAGAAATTAAAATCCAGAGAGCTATTACTCATACCTTCTACCATACCTTTACCATGAAGTATTCGAAGGCCCTTCTCTCCAATATGTCTAAGCCTTTTGATGCAACAACATGGTCTTCTCTCTAGAGACCACTAGATTTTCTGCTCCACTTTCAGAAACCGCAGAACTATTGCACCCATCAATAATGATGCTACCTTACAGCTTGCACAAAGTTCCAATTCAAACTGCTCGCATCAATACCAGTGCTACCTGAACCATTTTGCAGGTATCCCTCTCGAACACTGTTTTTACACTTGCATCATCCAGCTTGCTTAAAAAAATTATATTTCTGGCCAATGCAAGAATATGCAGAACACCCGAAAGTTTTCTAACCCTTACACCTTGCAACTTCAACTTTACTTTTCCATGACCAATGATTCTAGCCTTCCTATCATCCCCTAAGAATACATCACCAGCATCGTATTTCTCATACTCGCAGAACCACTCTCTATGTGGAGTGAAGTGAAAGGATGCACCTAAGTCAATCAACCATGCCTCATGATCTACATGTGTACTTGAAGAAGCCAAGTACACATCCCCACCTTCATCTAAGGTGGTTTTAGCCTCTACAGAAGGAGCATCATCAAATCCCTTTCCTTATATCAGGAGCTTTAGATTTATAGTCCCTTTTGTAGTGCCCTTGCTTTCTGCATTTCCAGTACACCACCTTTATAGGTTTTCCAGGAGATTTAGATCTCCCTCTAGATTTAGATCTCCCACTCGAAGACTTATTTTTGTTTCTGTTCTGGGACCGACCTCGTACGGACAAGGCATCACCATTCTGGCTCTCCATACTTTTCTGTCTCATCTCCTCTATCAGCAAGGATGAGACTATTTCATGAAACTGCAAGGAAGCTGCATTGCTACCTATTACAATAACCAGACTATCCCACGAATCTGGTAGAGAACACAAAAAACTAATACACTTATCTTCATCTCAAATTTTAATATCAACAGATGCTAATTGACTTACCACAGTATTAAACACATTCAAATTCTCTATCACCAAGTCTCCATCTTCCATCCTTAGGTTATACAACTTTTTCCGTAGGAACAATTTATTCACCAGAGACTTAGATTGGTACAAAGTCCCTAACTTGTCCCACAAAGCCTTCACCATAAGTTCCCCTGATACATTCAACAATACTAAATCTGAGACACATAATCGTATTGTGATCTTTGCCTTCCAATCCAACTTCTTCCAATCTTCATCGGTCACTCCCGTTGGTTTAGTACCCAAATCTACCATGTTCCACTAATCTTTATCCACCAACAGATCCTCCATATTGAGTTTCCACAACTCAAAACTCTAACCATTAAATTTCTCAATCTCTATCTTTCCATTGCTCGCCATCTTCTTTTACCACTAGAATCGATTTTGCAGATCTCCCACTGAACAGGGTCTACCACAGGCCCAAGCGAAACCCCTCAGCAACAAAGGCGTCCCCTTGAAGCCAAAACAACTCTGATACTAAATGTAGGTTTTAACCTTGTACAAAAATTACCTGCATACGAATTCTAAAACACAGAAACTAAACAATGCAAGAGCATAACAAATAAAACACATATACATAGAGATTTTCCCCTAGATCCCAAAACTGGGACTACCAACTTGATTTTTTCATTATGTTCCTTTCAATGTTATAATACATATTTATACATTCCGAAGCATCAAATACCATGGAATGAAAACCATCGCATCCAATACCATGGACTGAAAACCATCACGTCCAAAAGCATGTGTGAAAATCATGCACAAAACCATAGGTGTGTCCACCCATCCTAACATAGGGTCGAAAACCAAAATTTTCTGGGGCGTTGCCCTAGACCCCATAAAGTGGGGTTACGGGTACGCCTCAAACCCCCTGTGAACCCCCCCGCTACACAATAAGTGCAATGAAGGGGGGATTCATGCCCCCTTCTAACCCCCAGTTAACTACGAGGGCTAGTCATGGAAAGAATATAACACAACCCAACATCCCTCCCAAGGACAAGTATCAGACAAGAAAAGAATGAACACAAGGAAATCTAGACCTCAGGACCTGGAGGAGGGCGTCAAAGGACCATTCCCTCCCTAGGACAAGAGATTAGTTTTTCCCAAAATCAAAACAAATAGAAATGTAGGAAAAATTTAAGCTCAGGACCTGGAGTAGAGCGTCAAAAGGCCATTCCCTCCCCAGGACGAGATATTGGGCCTAAAGATAAAAATGGGAAAGATGAAAAAAAACAACAAAACAAAGAAATGACTACACTCAAGACCTGGAGCAGGGTGTCAAAGGACGATTCCCTCCCTAGGATGAGAGTTTTACCCTCTGGTCGATACAAATCATGTCGTGAACTGTGTTAGCCTTCCCCATCAATGGTGCCAAAATGTTGGTGTCTGAGAATGAACAAATTATTCAATCCTGTTTCGTACATCAATTCATCAATCCAGGTGCGTACACTTTTCAACGTAACACGCAAGGTATATGAAGGAGCAAGGTTACAATCTTACATTGACCAAGGGCTCGTAACTAGGAAATTAAAGCGTCATTGTAACAATAATGGAAATTAAATTGCAAAAAGGAAAGCATTCACAACAATCTATGGAAATCTGTAACAACAATAAAGAAAATACAACCAGTAAAACAATATACTTAAAAAGGACACATGCACAACACCTGATCGAAAGAGTGGGCCCAACTCCCTGGTTAGGGCTATGCTTAACTCACATATTGAGAAACATATTAGAAGGCTGGAAATTTCATTAACAAGAGTTCCACTGTTAGAAGGCTCAATTCTTACATTAGCTAGCTCCCCCTTTCTCTCTGAATTGTGTCTTTTAAATATACAAACATCCAAAGGAAACTTACAACAAACTGATCTCAATATTCAAGATGAGATCTGAGAGATCTGCCCATCATGATTCAGCTAGAGCAAGTCAAATTTACTTATTACAATTGGGAAATTCTAGAAAATGGTCGCAACAACAAATCTCCAAATATGTCCTTCGAAGAACCTTGCTTTTCTCCAAATACAAATTGACTTTCTAAAAAATGCTCATTGACAAATTGATTTGGTCCATTCTGAAAAAAATCCATGTCTCGGATTTTCCAGATTCACTTTCATTTGCCCAAAATGTCCAACGCAAAACGTTCGCTTCTTATTCCAAGCGAATTCCTAAGTTGGAATATCCAATTATCTATTGATGATGAAATCTGCAATATGGAAGAGATCATGGAGGCTAAAATCATTAGTGAGGTTATAACGAACGAGTAAACCAAAATAATGCATAATAGTCATTAATTATAAAAAATAAATTAGATCAGATATTATTTATCCACAAGAGCATAAATGATTATGAAATGGAATTATATAATAAATTATGGTAAATTATGTGATAAAAGAATAGTGGAAATAGATGAAATGAATGTTAAGAAGTGGTAATAATAATAAAAAATTAAGAGCCCAACACCTGTCCTGCATGTCCTCCTGCCTCCTGCATGGCAACGTGCTCTGCCTTAGCCTTAGCATTGGCCTCCTTTTTTGGTTTCGTGGCCAGCTACTCCATCTTCAGCTTGGATTCTTCCTTCTTCTGCTGCGCGGCGGTCTTGCTAGATCCTATAGTCAAGTCGGAGGCAGTGCATCGTTTTGTCGGCCACCTATCAAGGACCGCTTTGATTGCATCATCTGTTACCAAGTAGGGCAATTCATGTCACTTCTTCTCGGGGTCCTTCCATGCCCTTATTGATACGCGGTGGAAATCAGCCTTGAATTCCACCTACTCCTGCAATCTGTCAAAGTTGTTAGGCGGCAACCGCGACTTGCAGTTGATGGCCATGTGCACATTCATCTCCATTAGGGTCCATAACATTTTGCTATCCTTTACCCACTGAGGATCCTTGGTCACCCACAGTGAAGCATACTTCATGGCCTTTCGTAGGTCTAGCACAACCGAAGGGAATTGACTCTCTTTGGGTAGCTCCCATGCTACTAGCATTATGGAAAAAAATAGCCATGCAAAGTTAAATGTCTTGTTGAGATCCTACACCTCATGATAATTCACGAGGAAATCAACATAGATGTAGTGTACCCAATTAAATTGAACAACTTCCACGCATTGGGATGTTAAAGCTGCGACTAGTGCCGGCACTTCATCTGCATGACACTTCTGCATGACCTTTCCTACTAAGAGTTGTGTAGCTACTTTGACCACCAAGTCATAGATGGTTGAGATGGAATAGCCACATGGCTTCTTCACTAACTTGAACTTCTCTTTAATGGCCTTCACAACAACATGTTCATCAGTCTTTCAGCCAAATGCCATGGCCAAATTTTCCCTTGTGTATGGCAGCCGCGTGATCCTATGGATCAGTCTACCAGTGATGGGTATTCGCTCCTCTAGCCACAAACACCCATTGTGCACCAAGAATAGTAACTGATTGATTACCATCATTATGATGGGAGCGTGGTTGTAATGTGGTACCCATAGCAAGTTGAGCAATCTTGCCTTATCCACGCCTCTCAGCCACTTCCGCGGCTCCAACGCAGTTACGCCAGTAGTTTTATGGAACATGCGGTGCATGAGTTGATCTGTTGCTATGTGAGGAAACCACTCTGTGTCCACTCATTCCCAGTATTCTAATTTCAAAAGGGGAACACACCCCAAGTGCGGTCCTTCAAACACAATCTAGTTTGGTAAGAGGGGTGTATGTAGGGTGACCTTACTCTCGTGAATTTCTTTGGGCACCTTGGTCTTTCCCTTGCACGAATGAACATATATAGGAAACTTAGTGATGGGGTCAGACCCCACAATTTCGAAATCTTTTGTTTCCATTCTAACATCCTCATTATCCATTAGGATATCTCAACCTCCTCTTCTTCTCGCTCTAGGTTAATTGTCTTTCCCTTTTCTTATGTAGTGGGCTTAACCTTCTATGGGTGTTTCCGGGGAGATGGACGCACCGGCTGCGATGGGTGGCCTACTTTCCCTTCTTGATCTGGGGACCCTCCATGGCCAGGGTAGGCCTTAGCCTAGGCATCCATGGAGACTTTGGTATTTCCGATAGTATTTTTGCAGGTGTCACATCTGGGGCAGCTCCTTCTGCTGCCATAGCCACCTCTCGAACAGCTCCCTCGCCTATCACTTCTTCTGTGCTCATAGATTTAGTGGCCATCGACATAATGCTACGTAATAAGTCCTAATTCGCCTATGGCAATATCTCAAACTTACAACTTTCTAGCAAAAGCTCGAAGGTTTCACGGTTCATGTGCACCTAAGAGCTCAACAACTCAATTCTCAAAATGCCAAGTGTTTTTCATTGGGTAGGCATCTATAATTTCTAGGCACTTTCAATTCAAATCCGACCATTTCCCCCAAATAGGTCCATTAATGCTAGATTGGTGGTAGATTTTTAGAGATATGGTCCATAAAGTTTGAATTAAATGCCGCCACCCCACTCCATTTGGCCATTTTTTCATCGTAAAATCATGAATAGTGACTTTAATGGTCACTTTTCGGCTACTCTGCATGGTTTCTTCCTCAGTAGCACACCCCCCTGGACACTTCTTGGGGAGTTGTGACATATCTTCATTCTGCGCAGTTTATTGATTGCATAATGATGAGCCCCAGAAATGGGTAATTATATGGGCTCATTTAGCTTCCTAACTCAACTTAATGCACCATTCTGATTAGTTTATTTCATGTTTTTTATTATATTTATTCTAATAGAGTGAATTGGGTTAGTCATTATGCCAAAAAGTCTAATGTGTGCTCTATGCAGATTTTTGGTCAATTTTGAGACAGAATCAAAGCTTTAATGAGCATTTGGCAGCCAAATTCAAGTAAGAACAATGAAGAGGATTTGTAGGAGGGTGTCTCCTTCATTTATGGACCGTTACCTTGAATTCTCCAACAAAAAATCGGAGCATAAGCAGCCACATGAGTGCATCAAAGGGGCAGTTGAGCAAGTAAAGAAGGACTGTTGTTTATCTACAGTTTTGGGAAGCTGAGACCCTTGATTTTAGGAGAGCTATTGGAGGCTCGATTTGTATAAATAGTATGGCTTAGGTGCTCAATTTTTTTAGTTGGATGTTAGCCAGTTCTTAGTATATTTTCGCACTTTTTTGCAGCTTTGTACTCAACTCATTTTCGAGCTCTTTTTGAAGACAGTTTTGTGATGTAATTGCTATTTTTTGATAAATGAAGATGAACCAAGTTTTGAACCAGCACTGATATTTTCTAGAGGGTTAAAGCTCTTCGTTTAGGTCCCAACCCAAGTTTCCCAACACCTCCTTTGTGTATTTATATGTTTTCTTGCTTCCATTCATGAGTTAATTTTTGCTGCATATACTCATTTTGCTTCATTAGATTAGGTTGCTTTTGATGGTTAGAATAGTTGTTTTCGCTTCAAGTTGGTTAAGTAAGTTGCTGCAGTGATAGAAAAAGATCCAAAAAGGTCAATAATAGGTATTGATCTCCTTTCTCCCTCCTTGGGACCATAATTTGAGGTCAAGGCACTACTACTGCCACCAAAAACACAGTTTTTTGCTCTTCCAATGCAACTGCTAGTGTGATATTTCGAGTGGGAGAAGTTGACATTAGTTTAGATTCGCATGCCTAGATCATTTCCTATTTATTTACCATGGTTTTCTCATATTCCTTCCTGTTCATAAGATATTGTTCAGCATTTCTCTGGTTTTAGGTCAGAAATTAGGTTAAGTTAGACAAAACTTTGTTTTTTTTGTTCTTGCTACTGTCATCATGCTAAGTGAATGTGAAAATCTATTGTAGGACATCTCAGCTCTCTATCCCTCCACCAAAAAGTCAACATCAACTCACTTCTCATAGATTTCCCCACTCCTTAACAACATTTCGCCAGTCTGTCCTATTTTTTGCGTTTTTCTATAAAGTTGCTTTCTTTCCCTTTGAACAAATCCAACCATCTCATTCATCCCTGACCTTCCTTGACAAGTTATCAACCCCACAACACCTTCATCCAACCTTCATTTCCCTTTTCCCATCATTTTTCCACCTTCAAACCTCCAAAAACCACTTTCAGCCTCCTCCTGTAGATCCTCCTGTAGAATCTCTTGTAGATCCCCTGCAGCCTCCTATAGAATTTCCTGTGAGTGATTTTTGGAAGTTTGATTGTAATGGAAGTCTTAAGAAGGGTACTAGGGGATTTTTAGGACCCCTCCACACCTTCCTCACCTTCTACAAAAGCGAACTCCATCTTCCTTTGCCACCAAACCTCTGCACAACCATAACCAGTTAAAAAAAACAAGCATAATAATTCCACATAAAAATGCTCAAAAGTACAAAAAGATGATTTCTTCTATTTCTCTTCAGAAGTAGCTTGAATAAATGCAACTTACCTTTTCAGTAGTCAATGGCACTGATTTCATCAGTTTTGATCTCTTTTCCTGCAATAATAGGGTCAGTGGGTAGATTAGGGTTTGCTAGGGTTTGCATTACATTTCAGTTTTCCTTCTCTTTCTACAAGTAGGATAGCCTCTTTCGATTTAGCTTTCTTTCATCATAGTTAAAATCTTCTTCTGAGAATTCATAGAAGTTGGCTTAAGCTCCTAGCAAACTTGCGCCAGCTAATCAAGTGATAGCCGCTGTAAGAGCTAGTACTTGTGCATACAGCACTGTCGCTTCCAAGTTTGTTACAAACTACCAGGTTGATAAAAGTAAAGTAGGGAGCCCTAGGAGTTGCAGCATTATTGCTACAATACTAGTGCTCACCACACAACTCTTCGATCTGGGCAGTGTAGTTTATAGTCTTACATCTCTTTTCAGCTGCTTGGAGCACTAAGCTGTGCCTCCCTCATATAGTCACCTAACTGGATCACTAGTGTATGGCTTCAATCGGATGTCTTTCACCTTCCCTGGGAAGGGTTCTCAATTCAATTTGACCAACTCAACTACTCCACCATTAGTAATCTCCCTGATAACATATGGTCCTAGCCAGTGCATCCTGGATTTTCTTTGAAATTTATCAAATTTACTATCATATAATCAGACCATATCGTTTACCTTGAACATGCACAGTTTGATGTGTGAATCATGCCATGCCTTTTCACGCTCCTTTTGAACTTGTTGATGAAATCTAGCTAGAAATCGGTCCTACTCAAGCTCTGATAGTTGCATGAGCCTCTCTTCTAAGGCTCCGCAGTCTGCCTTTCCTATGAGTGCTTCTATGCATAGACTAGGTACAATGTATTCCATTGGCATCATAGCTTTTATGCCATACACGAGTCTAAAAGGTGATTGCCCAGTCAACTTCTTGCAAGTCGTTCTATAGGCCCATCGCATTGATAGTACATGCACATCCCAGTCACTTCTCTGAGCATTGCAGACCTTCTTCAGTTCATTCTCCATTATATTATTGAATGCTTTCACCATCCCATTGGCCTGCAGGTGATAGGGCATGCTCTTCTAATGATACACCTAAAATTCTTCTATCAATGCATTGATTGTTTCATCAAGAAAGTGCATACCACAATTTCTCATCAAAATATTTGCACAACCAAATCTTGTCAATATGTATTCAAAACGAAACTTCACTACTATCGTGCGTGTATAATCCTTCACAGGATGTGCCTCCACCCACCTGGTCAAGTAATCAATCGCGGTGATGATGTACCGCACACCTGTCTTCTTTCCGAGGGGTTGAATTGGACCCACAAAGT
The DNA here is from genome assembly GCA_031772625.1 of Pinus tabuliformis. Taxonomy (NCBI): domain Eukaryota; kingdom Viridiplantae; phylum Streptophyta; class Pinopsida; order Pinales; family Pinaceae; genus Pinus; species Pinus tabuliformis. The sequence continues at coordinate 841,878,208 of CM062816.1, forward strand.
CCATTGCCCATTTCTCAAATGGTTATAACATCAGCTACGAGATCAAAGGTAGTTCATCACTCTATGATGGCCTGACAGTACTTTGACATGCATCACAGGCCCTATAATATGCTTTCGCGTCCTTATGTAGAGTTCGCCACCACAACCCAGCACGCAGAACCTTTTGCGATGTTTCGTTTCCTACATAATGTCCTCCTGCAACTCCTCCATGAGCCTCCACGAGAATGCTGCTTCATTAAATGTCGGGTACATAACATCACAGTATTTTGTCTAACCCCATTTTGTGCAAGTGCCCTACAATGAAAGAGAATTTTGTTGCGGTATTACTAACTCCTTTTGTTGGCTTGTATACCCTTCTGGGGCAGTTCTCGTCATCAGGAAATGTATGATATCTTCAAAGTCACTGTCTATCATGTGCACTACAAAGAGTTGTGCATTAGGAAAGCCTTCCTCTAAATTGGTAGGTTCCTCTCTCGTTTCAACGCGTGACAAATGATCAGGTCCTGCATTCAGTTGTCCTGGCTTCACAATAACTTCAAAGTCATACTCCTAGAAAAATAATAGCCATTTACAAATCTTCCCACCCAACACATGCTTGCTGACCAGGTATTTCAACGTAGAATGATCCATATACATCTTAAAATGTCCACCCAACAAATAGTGCCTGAACTTTTAGAGCACGCATACCATGGCTATTCCTTCGCACTCTGTCGTGGAATATTTCTTCTCGGCCTTGGACAAATTCCTGCTCACGAATGTTATAGGATGGTCCAATTCCCCCTTTCCTTCCTGTGTCAGCACGACCCGTAGTGTAATACATGAGGCGTCCATGTGCACATGAAATTCCTTCTTCTAGTCTGGCAAAACTAGGATTTTTGTGGTGACCATTTTGCCTTTCAGCACGTCCAAGCTCTTCTGGCATTCATCACTCCAACAGAATGTGACAACCTTTTTCAACAATTTCTCTATGAGCGTGGTGATCTAGGTATAGCTCTTGATGAACTTCCAATAGTATCCGGTATGCCCTAGATTTTCGTGCAGCTGTTTCACATTCCTTGGTACCTCCAAGTTGATTATCACCGTGATCTTTGCAAGGTCTACCATCAATCCCTGTTTGCATACCACACGACCCAGCAGGATCATGAAAGGGATACAAAACAGACACTTCTTCAGATTGAGCATGATCTAGTATCTCTAACATGTATCTAACATCAAGTGTATACTTTCCACATGACGGTTGACCAATCTAAACACTGTCCAAACGTTAAAGTATACCTCTAGAAGCTTATGAATAAAGTCTTTGAATGCCGCAATGACTACACGTGAAAATATTGTTGGTGCATGATTTAGCCCAAAAGGCATTACAATGTACTAAAAGCATCCCCATTCAGTCACGAAAGTCATCTTGATTTTATCCTCAGGCACGATTTTGATATGATGGTACCCAGAGAACCCATCAGTGAAAGAATATGCTTCTTGGCCGCCTACATTTTCGAGGACCTCGTCAGTGAATGGGCTCGATAAGGGATCATGCAAGCGAGCATCATTCAACTTCCGAAGATCGACGCATATCCTTATCTCTTCTTTCTGTTTCTTTTCCTGAACCACTATCGGGCTTACCCAATCAGATTCTTCAACTGCTTCAATAATTCTTGCCACGAGCTTCTTATCTAACTTAGTGCAAAGCCTTTCCTTATACTTAGGATTAAGGTCGTAAGGTAATTGTTTTACGGGCTTCACGTTCAACTTCAGTGTGATCTTCATGACACCTATGTCTCCTATTATCCCTTTTAAATTAGAAAAATTCATGGCAAACAAATCCTGATATTCACGGAGGAGCTCAATGACCTTGTCTACTGTCGCATCATCCCAATAGTCCCCAATATTTGCAAATTTTGGTTCCACCTCTGTGCCAATGTTCACCTGCCTAGTTTTCTGTGGCACAGTTATGTCAGGATCCGCTATCTACAGACATTCAACCTCGCAGTGACCTTCAGTTTTTGGAATATTAATGTTTTGGGGATCCTTTTATTCTTCTTCAGCGGTCACGTTATATCATTCCAGTGCATGGCTCAGCTAGGTAGTCCAATCAGGTTGGACCAGGTCCAAAGGATCTTATGGTACCCTAAATATTATTGCTCAAACCTCCTGTAGCACCGCTTCAATACTGTCAAACCCATCCTCAAAGATGAACATCATTATAAATCCCTGGCGCAAGATGTCCCACTCCTTAGTGTCATGGCAGAGCTTAGTTTCCAAGTAGAAATTCATTGGTACGACGGCCAGGGTATGAAAAAACAGATGCACCCATTCAGGCTAGGGCTCCACTCCACAAGCCTTAGTCCATTTGGCCAGGTGACCACGTGGATCATCCCTTCTATCATACTTATATGTTATCCACACTTTTGGCTTCCCGAAATGTATTCTCATCATCCTCCTATAGTTGCGCCAATCACCGAAACTATCCTTATGCATACCCCACCATCTTGCGAGCGTAGAGCGCATTACCCACTCTAGGGCCCGGAAACAATGTTTCTCCAACACTTCTCTTTAAAATGCATCTAAAAGGAAATAAACATTAGTTATCCCATCATAATGAGCCAGATCCCTCACTTCGGATGAGACATAATGCAATGAATTGGTCATCATAGTACAACGTAGTGTAGATACTTCATGCAGCCAGTTCTTCCAGTGCTCTAATTCTTTGTCCGAATCGGACATGAAACATCTTTCGTGGTCCCCTGCAATACGTCCATCCACTGTCAGAAACACCCAATCATTTTCTTGCGTCGTTATCTTGTATATCTGGTCCAGATCGTCATCACTTTTGTAATCTCAGACTGTTTCTCTATAGCACGGTCCCTCCGCAGGATCTAACGACACCACCACCTAGAGCAACTTCTTTTCAAGTATCATCTTTCACTTCTTCAGGTTGATTACCCCATTCATGTCAGTGGCCCAATCGATTCCAAGGAGCGCAGTGTAGGGATTACTATCATCCACAATCTCTATTACTTAAAAATCCGCCAGTGCGCTCACATCCTCGATGTCAACTATGACCCCTTGTAGCCTCCCCATTGGGATAATCTTCTATCGATTCACCATTCTTAACTTTATCGGAGACCACTGGAGCACAGGTCTCCCCATTCCTTCCAAAGTCTGTTTTGGCAAAACATTCACGTAGGACCCCAGATCCAGGATAACTTGTCCATCGCATACTCTCCTATCTATGTTGTGAGTCTCATTTCATGCCCAGTCCTTGCCTTATGCTTGCCAAGCTTCTTGACCACATGCCATTCACTAGTAGTGCCATCCCTACCAGCACACTAATTGATCAGTTCCTACAGGCCCTTAATATCCTTACTGTCACGGAGCAGCTTCATGCAGGTCTCCAAGAATGTGGTAATCGTGGACGGGTCCATTTATTTAGCTAGTTTCTCCTAACTTCCTTAGGTAGAGGCCTCAGTGAAGCTTTTCTTTGCTTCCATAAATGCTTCTTTTGCGTGCTCGAGATCAAACTTAGGCTCTTTTTTTGGTGCTTTACGGACACATTCGCCTTTTGGAGTCTACCTGCCTTTATCCTCCCTCGTCGTAGATCTACTTTGCAACATAATGTTTACCTTAGGGTCTTACTTCTGGGGCTCAACCCCCATCATCTAAAGGTTTTGCATCAGCTGTGGAGGCTACACCCCCTTTTCCTGAATCTTAGTCAATAATATTGGGCAATCATTAGTTGCATCATCAAACTAAGTACAGTAATGGCATGACAATCACGTCGGATTTCAACAATCCCTTGTGTAGTGTCATGGGCCTTTGCAATTATAGCAAATTAGTTGTCCTCGGCCTCTCCCAGGCCCTCCTCCACCTCGACCTCGGCTACACCCCTGATACTCACCTCGCATTCCCCCACCGCCTTGGTCCGAACGTTTTGTTTCTATCTGCACCTTGTATGCAGGTGTCATGTCCATCATCAATTTGTAACGTTGGAAATTGTGCTTGTCATGGCCTACTCGTTGACAGAAATTGCAAAATATTTGTTGTGGTGTCTGCACGAATTTCTACAACAAATTGAGTTTGTCGATCATGTTTTCGAACCACCTGGCATATAGCACACCATAGCCTAGACCCTGCACTTGGCCATGTCGTGGCCTTTGGTAATAGAGTCATTGGTCCTCCTACTGCAACATAGTTGTGAGGACTAGGCAGTGATCCTTGTCATGCCCCTGACACTTGTATTTTATGCGCCAAACTTCTTCATGCACCTCCGACTGAGTTGTTCTATCCTGCTTTAGAATTTTCATTTCGAGACAAATGTTTTGCAACTATGCATCAATCTACTGAGCCCCCAGATTATCATCCTACATTGGTGTCTCAAGCAGCCTCATCACGACTTCTAGAGCTTTTGCCTAGGTCCCAATCTTCTGTTGTGATAGCACAACCCTTAGGTGGGGCAGGAGTGAGGCCATAAACCATTTACGATGCTGCCCATCAGTTATTTTCATGTTGGCTTCATGGATCATACACTTTAGTCTTTGATCCAAATCCTAAGGCATCTCCCTTGGCTTCATCATGATCTCCTTGAATCCTACAATCGACTGTGCTTGAGACTTAGGTCTAGTGAATTCTCTATTTAGCACAGTCTGGATATTTGCCAACGTGGACGTTGGGTTATCTATACTATACTTAATGTACCATGTTCTTGCGTGTTCCTGCAGAGGACTAACCAGCATGGATTTCTTCATTTGGTCATATGTGATACCCTGGGCTTCCCATACAGCCTTCGCGATGAACCAGAACTAGTCTAGATTTTCATTCCATACACCCTTGAATACAAGTAGTTTTACAGAGTTTGCCATATTGAACAGTGGTGGAGGTGGCAGTGGTGTGGGTGATCGGGTGAGCGGTAGAGGCGAGGATGGAGGTAGTGTAGATGGATGGGATGAGGGTGGAGGCAATGCACGTATTCACATGAACCATTGTCTTATAAACTGACTAGCACTCAGGCGAGAAGTATGCAGTGCTCCTTCGTCATGACTCAAAGGAGGCTTGATCAGCAAGCTATACTCAGGATCTTTTCTTCCTCCGCCCCTAAAAGACTTTCCACTTCACGTAGCTCCAAACATCAAGGTAACCACATAACTTGTTGTTCACATAAGAGCATCTTAATCTAAGTATTGAGAAATTTTAAATACTTACCTTGTGGTCATTTAAAGAAGTGGCACTTTGCTTCGCTGGAATTGACAGAGGTATCAACCACGAACTTCGTCACAAATCCTCCTATGATGAGGTCGAGCCAATGGTCGACAATGCACACGATCTTATCTTTAGAATATTACAACCTCCTTACTAACTCCAGTGTCCAAACAATCAGATTATCAAACCTCCACCTTCCTTGGTTGCCTACTAATTTCGTGATCCACGCATATAACTCAACCGAGAGGGAACAAAAGAAGAATTTGTGTATTCTGTGTACAGGTATCTGTCCAACCACTATTCTTTCGTCAATCGCTGATTCTCGTTTTCTTGCACCACAAATTCATGGATCTTTCTATCCAACTAGGTTTCGATCTCTTTCTTAGTTTGATTCCAATGATACAACATCACACATCTTGTTATGCAGATCCCAGTCCACAGAACCATTTGTTGCCTTGATGGGTCCTAACCCAAGTTTATAGTTAAGTTTGCCAAACAAATCTCTACACTATTGGCCCTTTCGGCATCAATCCGTGAAGCCCAGACTGAAGTCTCACCTGAAGTAGTATGGGGGGATGCTGGAACCAAGTTTTCACACCTAGAGATTGTTATGATGTCGTCTTATGCTCTAACTTTTCCTTTGTGTAGATCGGTAAGCCTTTTAGGCCTTATCGATATACTTCTCTAAATTAGCCTTAGACCTTTACAAAGGTTTATGTCTGTCTTTCACAGACCCTAAACATGTTAATCTACAACTTATGCACCTCTGCAATCACTCCTATGTCTGTTATTACCCAAATCAGCTTAAGTATCTGATAACTTTAACATGCATTAAGATATTCTTCGCATAAACAGATATTATGACTTGCATTTGTATAACAATGTAAAACATACAGATTTGTGCATCAACACAACATTAAATCATAAACCCATTATTCATCATATCATAGTCACATTTATTCATAATATAAGTAATAGGGACAAAACTCAAATATTTCAAGAACAATCTCTTTACTAATGCTTCAGATCTTCTCACAGATTCAAACTACCTTATGCACTCAGCTGTAGGGGTCCACACACTTAGCTACAGACTCTACTCTAGGCCTCTGTGAACATAGCTGCAGACCCTCTCCTCTACTCGAAGACTGTTCACTCTTCACTTCTAATGCCCCTTACATCAACTAATAACATCACCTTTTATACAATCCCATGGTCTGCGGACCATGGGTAGATCTCCAAAATCGACACAACTTATCTAAACTAAGGGCGGAAAAGCCTTTTATCTTTAGACATCTTCGTGCTCCACGTCGAAAAAATGTGGATACTTTACATTTATTTATGCAAAATTTGGCCTTCTTCCCCAAAACTTGGGTGTTTAACCCAAAATTTACCCCTAGGGGTCTCGTTCCCAACACTTAATGCTAGATGAGTCTTTCTAATTTATGTGTGTCTGCATTATATTAGTACTATTAATGCTCTTTTAGAGGCTCACTTTCTTCTCCTTTGTAGTGAAATAACCTTGATACATCTACAACTAAACATTCAGAACAAACAATATCTTGTTCATTCAAAATCACATGTGCACTTCTCCCTCATGCTAAGTGCTTAAGCCAAGGAAAATATTTAAGTGAATGACAGTTGGGACAATTTTATGGATGGGACTCCTATGCTAAATTGTGTGAGGTCTAATTGGGACCCTATATCAAAGAGATCCCCTATATGTTGGCGGTATCCAACAACATCAAAGCATTTGAAGCGGATATGGATGCAAGTGGTTATGTTATGGGAGTCATCATGATTTAGGGAGGAAGACCTATGTGCTACCATTCTAAATTGTTTCATGGGGTAGTTCACAACTATTCTACCTACAACAGGGAGATCTATTCCCTAGTACACGATGTAAACAAGAAGAAACATTGTTTGATGGGAAAGTAGACAATCATCCATAGATACCACTAGCCACTATAATACCTATAGGCCAAAAGTGAGTTATAACATGCTAGGAATTACAATTGGATATGATTTCTATAGTAGCTTCATTAAGATATTGTACAAGAAGCGTAGTACAAGCAATTTGGTGGACATGCTTTCAAGGCCACACACATAAAAATCATAGCTTTGGGAAATTTGATGCACATGTATCCTTTCACCCACGATGCATATAGAGTCATATACAAAGGTTGAGGACTTTAAGAAGGTGTATCAATAGTTATAGCACCATAGTCATATGGATGATGGTGATGAAAAAATTGACTACCATGTCTAGAATAGGCTACTCTAAAGGTTAGAAAATATATGTGTTCTTAAAGGTGAGTGACTATAACTAATCAGAGAGGCTCACTCCTACAAATTCGTATAGGATTTTGTTGTTTGGAAGAAAAGTTCCAATTTTTAGAGGTATGTGTATTACCCTATGATGCAAGAATATGTATCTAGGTTCATTACATGATGTATACTTTGTTGTACCAAAAATACTGGCCACTGAAAAGGTAAATATCATCCCTTACTTGTACCCACACATCCTTAGGAAGTAATTTCATGGATTTTGTGAGAGGTTTTCTAATAAATAAGAATGGAAATGACTTCTTGTTCATGGTAATTAAGAGGTTTAGAAAGATGTGCATTCTAATGCCTTGTAAAAATAATATTAAGGAGCAATAAGTAAAATAAGTGTTCGTTTAAAATACATTATGGGACAAGATGGACATTAAATTCAATAAGTCTACAATATTCCATCCACATATAGAGGGGAATATAGTAGTAGTCAATGAGACTTTGGTACACGTTTTGAGGGTTTATAATCGTAAGAATCCAAAGACCTAGGATGAAGATATAGTTTATATACAAAATTAATCTAACAAAGTAGTGCATACTTGAAATAGTAAGTCACCATTTGAGACTTGTTTTGGATGTTTTCAATATTCACCTTTTGATGTAGTATATGGACAATAAGAAGGAGTGAACAAGGGTCTCATAGGAGATGTTTTAAAAGAATAATTTTTTTTTGAGAAGATTAGACATGTCCCTTTAATGTACAAGAGGTGTTGAAGATATCATGGGAGAAATACAAGGTCAAGAATGATCATGATAGGAAAAAGATTTCAATTAGAGTGGGAGATAGAGTATGGTTACATTTAAACGAGGAGAGGCTACAAGGTCCTAGTAGGAAAATGAAGGCTTTATGATATGGTCATTTCGATAAACTGGGAAAGGTAAGAGATAATGCCTACAAATTTAGTCTACCCTCGTGCATATGCACTTACTTAGTGATGAATGTGGAAAATGTGAAACTAGATGAGCCTTCCATGTTGGATCAGGAAGATGAATACGTCCTACCTTTTATATACAATTTAGCACTAGATGCTTAAGAAGAGTTAATAGAAGATACCATTTTTCAAAATAAATCCAAAACTACCAAATACGGGTAGCATGAACTTTGGTATATTGGGTTAAAAGGGAAAATTATAGGCAAGGCTAAATGGTACTCCAAGGAGAAGGTAGAGGAAACATTTCCTCAACTCATTCCATGAAAGACGTTGGGGACAAAAATATTCACAAAATAGGGAGGGGTATGATTTGGATTGGATTATTATATATATATATATATATATATTCATCCATAATGAAGGTTTCATAGAGGAAAATTTCAAGGATTTAGATTTATAAGTGGGACCCAATTCGGAGAATTAGGGTTAGAAACATTCTAGGGCCAGTTTGAGGACTTGATTAACATTTTTTTGGGGTAAATTTCTTCTTATTAAGCATTATATCCCATGTTGCTATTCTACACTTAAATACCTTTTGAAAGGTGCAATAATCACATCAATCAGATGTTAAATGCAAAAGTTATGCCTCCCAAAAGATGACCTATTGCGATTGACCAACATAATTTAAGAGGATGCACATGGGCACTATGAAGAATACTCTAAAAGGTTTAAATTTGTGAAACTATGGTTAAGAGTTGAAGGAGTAACACTTAAACCCTATTTTGCTATTAATATGTGTTATAATTGGGCCACTAGGAGGAAAAGGGGCTTAGTTCTATTTTATTACATTTTCTTCCATAATAGAGGAGATTAGTAGAGTGTGGGTAGAGGGAGAGCATAGTAGAGGGAGTGTTTTCTATAGTAGCACTAAGGCCAAAAGTCTCAAATAACTCCCTAGATAGTTCCTTATCCTCCTTACATACATAATTTCCTTTCTAGAAAAAGGAGAGGAGATAAATCTCACATTCTAGTCATGTTTTCTCCCATATGGGTTTCCTAGAGAATATCCTAGTGTTTATCGTGGTTTGTGAGTTATTGTATTTATATATTCTCTATTTTTTGCATGTTATCATTTGCTTGCATAAACAACAAATTAGCACTAACCAATATGGAATCTAAAAGGAATCAACCCTTCATAACATGGATTTTAGTTTATTTTCACAGATATATTGTGATGAATTTTCCAATGGGATATCCACAATAGTTTGGAAATCAATTGCATACAATTCATCATGTTCCACCTTGTTAAGGCACTACATATGTGTCACTAATATGATTGGACTTAAAAATATGAGAATTTTTCTAATTTAAAGGCATTTCTTTAGTGGGAAACATTTCCCAAGATTCATCCTCCAAGCCAATCCTCCTCAGAATTGGTATTGAATGGAAAATAATTTCCCTCAATCTTGAAATCTACGGAGTCATTTCAGCATTCACCATTTTTATTGTGAGTTGACCACCATAGAAAAGGTTTGACAAGGATTTCACTCCCAACTAGTGCTTTGCTTGCTCCATATAAATGGAAATTACTTGTTGCGTAGGGGGATAGGGTAGTGCAATTACTAATCTAGGGGGATATTGGTGGCCACCCACCTATTCCAAATGCACCCCCACCATTGTTGCTTTCAGTTTTTCAGTTTCCTTATTTGTAGCACAATTTACTATTTTTGGCAGTTTTTTGGCTCCTAAACTTCCGGAGCTATTTTGAGGCCCTAAAAAACGTTTTTTTTGGAAAAATGGGACCATCATGGTTTATATATTAATGTTGGTCATTCAAAAGTTGTATTACTTGGATAGGTCTTTCTAACGAGGTATCGTGCATGTCAAACAGAGATCGTATGCCAAAGTTACGACCCCGGGAAGTTGATGTACCAATTTACCCAAACGGGGCCCATAACTTGGCGCTTCATCTCCTAGGGTTAGGTTTTTGGATGTTTAGGGTTTTCCATTGTTTCTCAATAATAAATAGGCCTTTGAGCCTCATTGTAACATAGTTCAGAGGCATGTAGCTGCCACATCTCTTCCCAGAGATAAAGCTACCAATGATCAAGCTAGTCGTATTTCCTTTATGTTTGTAACCATATTTCAGTATTTGATAGTAATGAAATGAAGTGTTGTTTCTACTGCATATTAGTATTTATGGTTATATCTATAATTTGTTGTGTTCCTGTTTTAATCTAGATCAGTGGTATTAGAGCGATTTTCCCTTTCTTTGTTTTTATTTGCATGTCCCCAACAAGGTCAGGATATAAGGAGTCAGGGCTCGATATGGTTGAACCTTTGCAAGATCAGCCTCACAAACCTTGATGGCCTCACATGGGGGAAGGAAATGAAGGTGGGGGGCAGGAGATCCTATCAAAATATTGCTTGAGTAGGCCTTGGAGAAATAAAGGAACGCGATGATGGATAAATTTTCCCAGATCCTCCAATGATTACCCACCGACGGTGCATCCCCATCTAGCAGCCACTCTAGAGGCTCCACTCATTTTAAGGTACAAGTAAACTTTGACATTCCCATATTTAAGTGCCAAATAGATGCAGACACCATAGATAAATGATTAAATCTACTAGAAGTATATTTTTTTGTTCATGATTTTTCCAACAAAGAAAATATTACTTTTTCTCTTCTCAAAGCCGCCCCCCACCTCAAGGACTAGTGGGAAACCTACTATGAGCAGAAGGATGAAAATACAAACTCACTTTTTTCAGTTGCACCCACCTATAATTCCTTCCAGGATACCATCAAGAAGTAGTACTACCCTGCCAGGATCTATGAGGATAAATACATAAAGTGGACAATGTTGTAGCAGGGAAGGGACCAAGATGTGATAGAGTTTACCAATTTTTTTCATACCCTACGCACGAAGTTGGGTATCAAGGATTCTAAGAAACATTTGGTACTCAAGTACCATGACTACCTATAAATGTACATCCAAGATGCAATGGAGTTCCTAGATATCTCCTCACTTAGCACGGCATACCAATACACCGTCAATATAAAGCAACAGTTTAAACAGAAGAAGCGAGACTTTGGATCTACGAATCTGAAGCAGGGGAAAGGTGCCCCCAAACTACACAACGAAGGAAAAATCTAAGGTGGGACAGCCCATGACAACCTACCAAACCGAAGAGAAAATAATAACACCGTGAAGCCGAAGCAGGTCACAGGAAGGTGATGTGAGTTTCATAAGAGATCGACTCACAACATAAGTGAGTCTCAGGCCAAGCAGTCACTGATGGTCGGGCTGAAGGCTTTGGAATCAGATGCATGTTCTAACTCTAAGTCAGAACATGACAAGGAGAATGACAAAGGGAAGAAAATTATTGATGTGGAGCCCAATGCCACTATTGCCACCACAAAGATGTAGAAGGAGGAACCTGAAGATCTAGAGGAGGAGGAGCACCTCTTCCACTACCAGATGTGGGTAAAGGGATCCCCACTATAGTTCATTGTCAAGAATAGGAGCCAAAAGAACATCATTTTGGCAGAGGTTGTGAATTTTCTAGGCTTACCAACTGCAAAACACCCACAATCATACACCATCAGGTGGCTTCACCAAGGACAGATCTTTATGTGAACCAATGATGTTGCCTCCCATACAACATCAAGCCCTTCATAGATGAGGTATTGTGTGATGTTTCTCCCCTTGATTTTTGTGATGTATTATTATGCCAACCATACTTGTGGAAGCAACATGTTATGTATGAGCCAAGGCCTCACGCTATTATTGTTAGTTTGGGAATCAAGTTGTACAAGATACTGGAGGTAGCACCACCTACTGTCATCTCTTTGGTTACTGCAAAACAATGTAGTAAGCTCATTTCAAAAACTAGAAATTTGTTTTCCTAATGATATGACCTCAGGGAAAGAAGAAGAGAGAGACATATACTCTAGACATGGCCCATTCACACAACAATAACAAATGGACAAGGTCGTGGAGGAGTATGAGGACATATTCACCTCCCCTGCAAGGGTGCGTCTGCACTGTCAGGTTAGGGGCTCCATCGATCTAACCCTAGGTGCGTCATTTCCCAATGGACCAATCTATCAATGCTCCATTCTAGAGAACGAAAAAATCAAGAGGCATATTTAGGAGCTGCTATAGAAAGGTCACATCTAACCACATTCACCGGCCTCTCAGAGCCCGATCGTGTTGGTACAAAAGAAGGATGGGATTTGGACACTTTGTATTGACTATCACGTGTTGAACAAGGTCATTGTCTGGAATAGGTACCTAGTCCCACTGATTGAGGACCTTCTAGACTAACTTATGGGGAAAAATATTTCATCAAGGTTGACTGAAGTCCAGATATCACCAAGTACCAATCGAACCCTTCGATGTGTGGACGAGTACCTTCAAACCAAAGGAGGGCATCTTCAAATGGTTGGTTATGCCTTTTGGGTTGACAAATGATCCTGCAACCTTCATGAGGCTAATGGATGACATCTTATGGACATTAACCAAGTCATTTGTAGTGGCATACTTGGATGACATACTCGGACCACATACGATAGGCTCTCCAAACACTGTGGAAACATAAGTTGTGTGCCACTTTGGAGAAATGCACTTTTGGCATGACCCGGGTTCAATATCTGGGATACCTTATTCATGAATGAGGGGTGCAATTGGATCCAACCAATATCCAAGTCATTCGGTATTGGCTACCGCCAACCACTCTAACAGAGCACCACAGCTTTATGGGTCTTGCCAATTTCTACTGCAGGTTTGTGTTGGGGTTCTCTCATATCACTTGCCCCTTGAGTCAAGTCACCAAGGGAGGAAAAAAAGAAATATTCTTTTGGTATGCTCAACATAAGGCATTCGCAGAGTTGGAAAAATGCCTCTAATCTGCACCAGTGCTCACTTTACCAGACTTGAAACAACCATTTGAGATCTAGACAAATACCTCTAACTATGCTATTGGGGCAGTCCTTACTTAACAAGGGCATCCAGTATATCATAGTGAGACACTTTCAGACATAGTCTAGAAGTATCCTACTTATGACAAAGAGACGTATTCCATTGTGCATGCATGCTGACAAAGGAAGCATTACATTTTGGGGAAGGAAACAGTCATCCACAAATACCACCAACCCCTACAGTTCATACAGATGCAAGGGAAGTTGCAGAATGATTGCCATCAGAAGTGGTCCACATATGTACAACAATCCAATTTGAATATCAATTATAAGAAGGGAAACACCAATAATGTTGCAGAATGCCTCAGCTAACCACCGATCATGGCATTAACCACCATGCCCAACTCTTATGGGCACGAGACTTCCGATTGGCCACTTCTCTACAAAAGTGACCCAGAATTCAGCCACACATACCAGATGCTCTTATAGGGTCAGAAAGTTCCAGGTTTTCACCTCCAAGATGCATTATTATGCCACCTAGGACACCTTTGTGTTCCTTCAAGAGAGTGTACCAAGATGATTTTGGAAGTGCACTACAGTCGGGCCGCTAGGAATTTTAGGCTAAAGAAAACAGTGGTAGTACTGCAAAAGTATTTCTATTGGATGAATCTTTGAGAGGACGTCGAGAAGTAAATTAGATCCTGCACTGCTTGCACCATTGCCAAACTAACCATCATCAAGAAGCAAGGCCACTCTATACTCTACTCCCTACCCCTAGTTGACCATGGGAATCCACCTCAATGGATTACATGTCGGGCCTTCCTTCTACTAATCATGAAAATGGCTCTATTTTTGTGGTCTTCAATAGATTCTTGAAGATGGCCATTATAGTGGCATGCAAGAAGAAAATCATAGCAGAAGCCCCTGCTAAACTATCCTTTGAATGAGTGTGGGTACACTTTGGGATCCCATAGTCTATCATCTCAGATCGGGATAGTAGGTTCCTTAGTACATTTTGGTCTAGTCTTTGGTCGATGTTGGAAACCAAGCTCACTAAGTCCATGGATTTCTATCCATAAATAGATGGCGAGATAGAGATCATCAATAGGATGATTGTACACATTCTATGCATGTACAACTCAAAGCATCCACGTACATGGGATGAGAGCCTCCCCTATGTCTACCACAGCTCTAACTGGGCTCTCCACATCTCGACTAGCCACAACCCTTTTCAAGTGAGCTTGGGATTTCATCCACTATGTCCCATGAATGTGGCCATGCCATTTACAACTACTTAGGTAGATTCTGATCATGTCCAGTCCAAAGCCGATAAGGCAAACAACTTCATTGAGCACATCCAACGTATCCCCCAATAGTTCCATGACATTTAGGGGAAATAAAATGCCAAGTACAAGCAGCGACATGATCAACATAGGGTACCACACAAGTTTCAGGTGGGCGACAAGGTCTGGTTGCATTTGTAGAAGGAACACCTTACCGAAGCCTATCAAAAACTCAAACAAGTATGATATGGTCCTTACAGAATTACCAAGTCTATGGGAGACAATGCATTTCAGATCAGCATTCCACCATTCCTTGGCCTATACCTAGTGTTCAATGGGGACTGCCTTTGCCCATATTGTTACAGATCCATTTGCACACATCACTCCCATCATTCAAATCAGTATTATTAGGGCTCATCAAACCCTAATTCAATTACTACATGCCACAGACAAGTCATCACTTTGAATGCCTCCTTCCCTGAGAGTTTCTTGGCCCGAAGCCCTCCAGAAATGCCTCCATGAGGGACCAGTGCAGCCTTAGTCAAGGGTAAGTGCGCTTTAGTGTAGGTAGGCCCATGTCAGGGTGCTTCCTAGAGCACTTAGGCCCACTTTGACCTGCGCTAGGTGAGATTGAGTGAAATCATCATAGGGTTCTGGGAATATTCTTATCTTTTGGAGCTATCTAGAATATTTTCACACTTATCATCTCCTATGAGCTCGAAATTGGATAGGGAATGAGTTAAGTAACCTCCTATCCTCTCATCCTTTCCAACATGGAAACTAACTCTATGTTTGAAAGGCCATTCAATACCCTCCTTTATGATGAAACCTCCTCCATTTTTCTAGAAATTGAGAACTCATATAAGTGTTCAGGGGCTGGAATTTGAGAATTTGTAAGGAGATTTTGTTGGTGTGAGGTTTGAGATTGTAAGCAAGTATTGTTATGCTAGTAGAGTGTTGTTCTTTTGATGTGATGTTGGTAGGAACCCAAGTTGGAAGAGTGACAATGGATCGGACTTCATGGTTGTAATTCTTCCTTCTACTTAATATAGTTGTTTACGCCTTTTCCCATATTATTTCCTTTGTGTACGATGATTATATGTGTAAATGCTTTCGATTCCATTTTCTTATAGTAGATAGATCTCTTGATTTGATTGGTTTTTGTCTTCTATTTATGATTGTAGGTACTTGTTGAGCAGACCAAGTTCGAGAAGGAGAGACGTGAGCCATACAAAGGAGACAAAGGGAAAGAGAAAGATAACAAGTAGATCACTTGTCTTATTTATCTTCTACATAAAAAGGTTAAGTGCTTTAAATTTGTTGTTCTAGATGTAGCTACCCACCTAGGGAAATTGTGTTTATCTGTAGATTCTAAATTCCACATAACAAATTGGCGACTCCACTGGGGAACGATCATCATTTTGGGTAGTTTACCATCATCCTAGTATACCCCAGTAGACTTTACTTGCTTCCATTGATCTTGCTTCAACACTTTTTGAAGTGTTCTTGGTAAAAATTGTGCTTGCAAGCCCCTAGGATGGCCTCTTTGGCACTAGCAGAGGTCTGGTCAAGAGATAGAGTGTTGCAGAGCACCCCTAGCTTGAGGACAATGCTCTGAAGTGCACTGTCTCCCATTCAAGGCTGCGCTAATCCTCCCTAGGTCAAGAAATCCATCTTTTGACTTGATTTTCCTAAATTTCCTTTTGTTTCTGCTTGTTGAAAGATCAATGATGCTTGTGTCTCTGAAATCAATTTGTGTTTCCTTTGCTAGCCCTACTTTGGCCTTAATTGTTTAGTATTTCTTAAATGATTTCTTTATCACGACCAATTCATTGTCAAAGTTATTTTATAGTCGATTAATCTTTGTTCAAAATAAAGTTTCATAAAAGTGTTCATTTCTTTCGAAACGGAAGTATTGTAAAGTCTTCGTTCTTGCAAAAATACTGATTGATTCTATGTGTATTAGTTTCCTTTTGTTCACCACAAAATTAAGGGAATTGAAAAGAAAAACTTGCATTGTGCATTGAAAGAGTTTGTGTGTGCTCATAGGAATAGTTTAGGGAAATTGCATTAAATGTGCTCTTTCTTCTTTGATTAAAAGAATCTGATTGCTCTATCCCTACTAGCTAAGGTTTTCATTGCTAAAATTGAATGGAAAGAATGCTTATCATATTAGTTGCATTCTATGAATTTCAAATACATCACGTGGTGAACCTTGAATAGCAAATTATTAATCAAGATCAACTTAAAATTAACATCAATTAACCTAATGGAGCATTGTCACGTGACACAAAACATTTAGAGGTTCTAGGCTAGAGATGTGTTCCGGCATTGTAAAACATAGTAGTTATCACTAACTTGTGTACGATACATTTTGAGTGTGATACCTCATTCCATGTAAATGAGTATATCGTAGCTCGTCCATGTACCTTCGGGTATATAGGGTGGTGTTACAGTACGTAAATTATAAAGGAATGCTCTCATTACGTGGTTTCACATTAGACAAAAATAATACGGATTGGGCCTCCACATACTTTTGGGTATATATGGGAGGAAAACACTAGGTTTCTATCCATCCTTAGGTAACTGAGTCAGATTCCTTGTACACTATGATACACTAAACACAACATTGGGGGAGATTGTGTGCCCGTACTTCTCGATTCGCTAGGAGGTATTCTGCAGTTCACATTTGCTTGGTAAACCTTTTTCCTAGCTTACCCCTTTTTGTTTATTTCTTTTTTGTAATAAAATAAATCAGAAATCGTGGAGGAAAATCAACCCTTACCACTTTGTTTGTCGAGATCAATGTGTAAACTGCCTTTACTGCCCGAAGCTACACCTATTCGGTCAAAGCGATCTCATTTGACTGGATCCAGTACTTCACAAGCTTCTGGTTCTTTATCTGAATTACCAAAAACACCTATACCGGTAAGTACTGTGACCCCAATTACTCCTATAGTTACTGGTACATCTGTTACTGAAGTGGAATCTCCACAATTACCTGAGGAAACTAGAACTGAATCTAGTGAAATGGTAACTCAATTTGTTCAACAACAAGTTGATTCTCAACCTAAGGTTGTTCAACAAGAAATTATTTCTTAACCTGAATCTGTTCAACCAGAAGTTGATCCTAAACCTATCATTGTTCAATTAGAAGTTACTTCTGAACCAGAAGTTGTTCAAGAAGCCCAACCTAAACTTGTTCTTTTACCAGAACACTTGGATCTGGAGGTTGAACAATCCGAAGTTGTTTAAGAAGCCCAACCTGAACTTGTTCTTTTACTAGAACACTTCGATCTGGAGGTTGAACAATCAGAAGTTGTTACCATACCAAAAGAAGATCGATTGGTACATCCTCAGACATCCGTAACTATCAAGACTTACTCTTTACCTTAGGAACAAATACCAGAAGCCTATTACAGACCTGATGGTGAAATTTTTCCACCTGGTTGATTTCGATAGAAGAGGAACCTAAGGTAGAATCACTTGGAACTCCATTCCATTTTGGAACTAGACTGTATCTGTATCTTCATACTCCTCATTTTACTACTCCTTTTGATCTTGATTACCTTCAGACACCCGTTGATTTGTTAGGAAATTTATTTGGTGATCCAGGTGGATGTTGGTGGCCACCCACCTATCCCACTTGGACCCCCACAACTGTCTCTTTCAATTTTCCAGTTTCCGTAATTGTAGCACAATTTACTTTTTTTAGCAATTTTTCAGGTCGTGAACTTCCAGAGCCATTTTGAGTCCCTAAACAATGTTTTTTGGGAAATATGGTAGCAACATGGGTCCATGGACCATTCATAAAGTTATAGTTCTCGGATAGATATTTCTAATGAGATATTGTATGCGTCAAATAGAGATCGTATGCCAAAGTTACGACCCCAGGAAATTGATGTACCAATTTACCCAAATGGGGCCCACAATTTGGTGTTTCATCTTCTAGGGTTAGATTTTGGGATGTTAATGGTTTTCCATTGTTTCGCAAGAATAAATAGGCCTTCAAGCATCATTGTAACATAGTTTAGAGGCATGTAGCCGCCACATCTCTTCTCAGAGATAAGCTACCATCTCCCTAGCTGGTTTATTTCCAATTCTATTTGTATGCATATTTCAATATTTTACATTAATGAAATGAAGCATTATTTCCACTGCATGTCTATGTTTATGGTTATCTCTGTAATTTTTTGTGTTCCTATTTAAATCCAGATCAGTGGTATTAGAGCAGTCTGCTTTTTCTCTGTTTTTCTTTGCATGTCCCCAACGAGGTTAGTATATAAGGAGTTAGGGCTTGAACCGGTCGAACCTTTGCAAGACCAGCCTCACAAATCTCGATGACCTCCCATGGTGGATGAGAAGAAAGACAAGGGGGCAGGAGATCCTATAAAAATCATGCTCGAAGAATCCCTCAAGTGACAAAGGAACGCGATGATTGACAACTTTGCCCAGATCCTCCAGCGGCTACCCAGAGGCGACGCATCGGCTTCCAACAACTACTGTGGAAATGCCAGACCATTTAAGGTACAAGTTAATTTTGAAATCCCCATCTTCGAGGGTAAAATAGATGCAAATTCCATAGATAAAAGGTTAAATCTACTATATGGGTATTTTTCTGTTCATGAATTTTCGAGTCGGGAAAAGATTGTTTTCGCTCTTCTCAAAGCAGCCCCCCACATCAAGGACTGGTGGGAAACCTACTGTGACTAGAAGAATGAAAGTACAGGCTCACTATTTTCAGCTGCACCCAAGGGATTCATTCCAGGATGCCATCAAGGAGCAGTACTACCCTGTCAAAAGCTATGAGGACAAATACATCAAATGCACCACACTGCGACAGGGAAGGGACCAAGATGTGCCAGAGTTCGCAAACATTTTTCATACCCTTCATGCATAGTTGGGAATCAAGGACTCTGAGTTGCATTTGGTACTCAAATATTGTGGCTACCTACACAGATACATCCAGGAAGAGATGGAGTTCCTAAACATCTTCTTGCTCGGCACAACGTACCGATATGCTGTCAAAATCGAGCAAAAGTTCAAACAGAAGAAGCGAAACTTTGGATCTGCAAATCCGAAGACCAAAGGACAAAGCCAAGGTGGGGTGACCCAAGACAACCCATTGAAGCCGCAAGAAAAGAACAACACCACGAAGTGAAAGAAGGACACAGGAAGGTGGTGTGAGTTCCACAAGAGTCCCACTCATAACACAAGTGAGTGTCAGACCAAGCAGTCACTGGTGGCCGAGTTGAAGGCTTCAGAATTAAATGCATGTTCTAACCTTGAGTTAGACCCTGACAAGGGGAATGGCAAAGGGAAGCAGATCATTGATGTGGAGCTCAGCGCCGCTGTTGCCACTGCCAAGATCTAGAAGAATGAGCCCAAGGATCCAGAGGAAGGGGAGTGTCTTTTCCACTCATAGATGTGGGGGAAGGGTTCATCGCTGCAATTCATTATCGAAAGTGGTAGCCAAAAGAACCTCACTTCAGCAGAGGTCATGAAGCGGTTGGGCCTACCGACTACACCACACTACAACCATACAGTATCTGATGGCTTCACCAAGGATGAGATCTCAAAATTTGCAAGCAGTGTCGCCTTCCCTACAGCATCAAACTCTTCATAGATGAGGTATTGTGTGATGTTACACCTTTGGATGTTTGTGATGTATTATTAGGCTATCCATACTTGTGGAGGCGACATGCAGTGTATGAGTCAAGGCCTCAAATTGTCATTATTTCTTTGGGTGATTCATTATACAGGGTATTGGAGGTATCCCCACCTACATCCACCTCTTTGATCACTACTAAGAAACGCAGAAAGCTCATCTCCCAGAGTAGGAAATTCATTTTTTGTCTGGTTCGCTCCCAAAGTAATGGAAAGATCGTTGCCACATCCATGACCCCCATGAAGGGTTCCTACACACAGCAGCAGCAAAGTAATACGGTCATGACAGAACACAGGAACAACTTCTCCTCACCCACACGGGTACCACACAAGATTCCGGTGGGAAACAAAGTCTGGTTGCATCTGTAGAATGAATGCCTTAAGAGCCCACCGAAGCTCCGACCACGCCACCATGGTCCTTACACCATTACTAGGGCTGTGGGAAATAATTCTTTGGAGCACAACATCCCTCCATTTCTTTTCCTACACCAAGTTTTCAATGTGTACTGCCCTTGACCATGCTTCCCACCTTTATTGGACACATCCGAGATTGCAAAACAGCTCACCAGGGACCAAGTTTAGTAGATGGAGGAAGTCAACGCAATCGGGACCATCACTTCCTATGGGGGGAGGAATGATCTAGGTGTATGTTGCTGGCCACCCACCTATACCACTTGGACCCCCACAATTTTCTCTTTCAGTTTTTCAGTTTCCGTAATTGTAGCACAATTTACTATTTTTAGCAATTTTTCAAGTGCTGAACTTCTGGAGCCATTTTGAGGCCCTAAACGACATTTTTTGGGAAATCTGGGAGCCACATGGGTCCATGTACTAATGTTTCTCTTCCCAAAGTTATAGTTCTCGGATAGATCTTTCTAACAAGATATTGTATGAGTCAAACGTAGATCGTATGCCAAAGTTACGACCCTGGGAAATTGATGTACCAATTTACCCAACAGAGCCCACAATTTTGTGTTTCATCTTCTAGGGTTAGGTTTTACGATGTTAAGAGTTTTCCATTGTTTCTCAACAATAAATAGGCCTTCAAGCCTCATTGTAACATAGTTCATAGGCATGTAGCCGCCACATCTCTTCTCAGAGATAAGATAACATCGCCTTAGCTCGTTTATTTCCAATTCTGTTTGTAAGCATATTTGAATATTTTTACATTAATAAAATGAAGTATTATTTTCGCTGCACATCTATGTTTATGGTTATCTCTATAATTTTTTGTGTTCCTATTTACATCTAGATCATTTGGAGATTTGATTATGGCAGAGTCAACATCCCTTACCGTACCATCTATTATGGCTACCACAGAATCTTTTGTCGCAACCCCTTCGATGTTTACTAAGACACCTAAGTCACACTTGTATGGTGTTCTATATGTCCCATCGGGTTACCAATATTTATTAGGAACCCACTCATGTGTTGCTTCTAGCCCTTGGTCTTCACCAGTCTCCCCTACTAGAATTTTATCTAGTTCTTCATTAACAAATACCGAACAGCTAGACCCATCAAGTTTATATCAACCTAGTTCATCTGGTTACCATCATATGTATCCTCTTTACACTAGACTACCCTCATACAAAGAACAATATGCACATTCTCCTTATCCTCCATTCTCTAGGGGGCAACCATATGTCGGTATGTCGTCGTCTTTAGGTCAGCCTAGAATGACTGTCTCTGAGTGGCTACCAACAATGCCCGTTCAACCTATGCTTGTGCATCCAGCACAACCTATGCAATCTGTCTCATCCATACCTACAACATTTGTTGTTATAGCTTTACCGTAGTCACAAGTTCAGATTGTTGTATCTCAAACTGTGTAAGCTGGCCCTTCAACCTCAAACCCCCATGTTTTAGGTGTACAAATTTAGCCTTCTCTGGCATTTTTACAACAACCATTTGTGCCTGGAGTCCAACAACCTCAGGCTAGTTTACCTTTGATTGGAATGAATCAAACTTACACCGGTTTAGTTTATTCAAGACTTGGTCAAGCTTACATTGGTGGGAAGAAACCATTAAATTAACAACCGTTGTATCAACAACAACAACAGTTGCTTCAACAACATTGGTAGCCCCAATATCAAGAACAACAATTCTAGCAATACCAACCTCAACCTAGACTTGTTCAACAAGCCTATGCTGGGTTTGGTCAGCAACAAATTTACCTAGGTCCTGGTCAACAAGCCTATGCTCAGTTTTGACAACAACAAATGTATCCTGGTGCTCAATAACAACCTCACACTAGATTTGCTCAACATACTTATCCTTATTAAGGTTACGAGTAGTAGATGCCTTATGCTGGTATGCAAAGGCCTATTGCATAGGCAATTCCATCTTACCATGGGTATGCTCAACCTGACCTTAATAGACATTTGCCTTTCATCACAATACTTGAATTACCAGATCTAAACCAGCTCATTAATGACCCAATTCTTTATGCACCTTGGTGGTTGGTGACTCCTCATAAATTACCTTCCGATATTCTGAAATTCAATGGAAACCCTGGAGAAGACCCGTATTATCCATATTACCCATATTACCACGAACTTCTTTTAATAACTTCACTACCTTAGCTACCACATTTTTAACCCACTTCTAGTTACCCATATTATATGAAACTGAAACATAACTATTAACAAACTTTAAATAGGCTACTCTACTCATATCTATGATCATATTCATGAGTGGTGACGTCATCGTCGAATGGCTAAAACTTATGTTCATGATCAACTTTTAGCTGAGTGGTTTATAAAATCCTTGTTGCCATCTATAACTAAGGATGGGGCAAAAGGTGGAGTTGTCACTGAGGAGCAAGTAATTGCTCGTGCCCAGTATTTGGACTTGATTTATACACAATCTGGCATGCTCTATGACAAGATCCTGAATGCACCCTGACCAACTTTCACTGTTCCTCCACCAAAATCGAGTAAGGACTATCATTCTGGTGATGGTGTGATTTTTTGTTCAAGCACACAAATGGTAGGTACACCATCTAGTCGAACACTTTCCATTTCCAATCAAACTACAAATGCACCTCATACCACTCTCGTTTTTGAAATCAATGTCACGTCATCTGACAAAGGAAAGAATGAAAAGAAACCAGGATGCAAGAAGAAGGGGAAAAACAAGAAGAAACTAAATAATTACCCTCAAGAGAAATCATCTGATTCCTCTCATTCTGCTAGGAAACATCATTACCCATGTTTGATCTATAAGGATGAGCATTTTACGTGAGATTGTCCTCACCACTCCGAAGAGTCAAAGCTTATGAATACTTCTAATACAACCACAGTATTGACAGATCCTTTTCCAAAATCAGAGACAAATATGGTTGCTAAAGAGCATGCTTCCACTTCCCAAGCGCTTATGTTATCCGCCTCTAAGCTTAAATTTAGAGTTTTGGTCTCATCATGAAGTAAAGATTATGGAAATAAATTGTCATCATCGAATAACTAGGCTAATCAACCTAATTCTTCGACTTCGACTTTGTCTAATCCTATTTGACCACCTATTGCATCTAAGTTAACAATAAAACCACCTAAGGGAGTTGTACATAAACCAACATTTAACCCTTGAGCTCAAGCTGAACAAAATTATAACATACTACAAGGTTTGGCTCAGTCACCTTCTGCTATGTCGACGCTTGAGGTGCTTTGAAATTGTCCCTCCCAAAAGTAGGCTTTGTTGTCAACAATGGGTGGAATCGATCCAACTAATGCCAATCTTGTGGTTTTCAACCATGTGGGTTATACACCATAGTTATCGGCTCAATTAACATCCCTGATTCAAGTAAATGCCTTGAATAAACCAATTCATCCAACCATTATTGACGAGGGGGTATCTGCTTGTACTATGTCTATGAATTGCTAGAAAACACTTGGCTCACTGCCTTTATCACGTTCACCAACAACGTTAAAAGCTTTTGAGAGTCACACATATACACCTTGTGGAATATTAAGTAATCTCCAAATCAAACTAGGAGGAAAAACAGTAACTGTTGAAGACCGTGGGTTTATGCTATGGCTATTGTGGTTTCAACGTACTTTCGTATGATTGCATTCCCTCATAAGGGTGGAATCATAGTTATCGACCAACTCACCTTCTTTGCCTCTAGTTCACAGGCTATTGAAAGCATTCCATTAGTACACAGAGCCCTGCTATCTCTTCAAAAAATTGGTGTAGGTCTCTTCAAGGATCCTTCCCTAATGGGTACATTTTCACTACTGTCACCATCAAAAATGGCGGAAGTGGAAAAAGTTGAGACTTGCAACATGATGTTTTCCACTTCATCTGACTTAAGGAAGATTACAAACAGTTCTAAAGTTGATAGTAATAATGAAATCATGTCGTTAAGCCCTATTTAGCTTGGATAGCAATCAATCTTCTTGGCATGTGCGGCGAACCCAAATCCATATTCACCAATTCTATAGGTAAATCGTTCTTTAGAAAATGGTAGTTTCTCCGATCCTTTTTCACGTAGATTTTCTACTAATGAAGGAATCATCCAATCAATGATGCTAGAAGAAGAACCATGGGAATATTATCATCATCATTCCCGTCTTCCAAATCACATAGAATACTTTTCAAATGAACTTAATCACCCTTTAGTTGTTGATTTCCTTTCAAATTTTGTTTTCATAGATACAGTAGATTCCAAGCGAAACCTCTAAAATATAGAAGAAATAATTTCTATCAATATTTCAATCAAACCTAACATTGTAGAAAACATTCATGTTGGCAAAACTTGTTCTCCATCAGAACTTGATATTTACGTGCTCTTTTTTGTGAATTCTGAGATATATTTGCATGGTCATATGAGGAGATGCCAGGAATTGACTCTAGTATAGTTGAAAATGAAATCAAAATGTATCCTGATGTCAAACTAGTGCGACAACGCCTCCATCCTATTCATCCAAAGAAGGCTATTGCCTTTAAAATAGAAGTTGAAAAACTTTTGCATGCTGGTTTCATTTACCTTGCTCCTCTTACTGATTGGGTTTCCAATATTGTTCATGTCATGAAGAAACAAGGGACAATATGAGTGTGCATCGATTATAGGTATGCTAATCACGCTTGTCAAAAAGACAATTATCCCACTCCCTTTATTGACCAGATTATTGATGAGTATGCCAGATGTGAAATATTTTCATCCATGGATGGTTTTTCCAGCTACAATCAGATCAATATCCGCCCAGAGGACTAATCTAAAACTACTTTTATTTGTCAATGGGGCACATTCTCTTATAGGAAACTTCGTTTTGGTTTGAAAAATGAAGGGGCGACTTTTGAGTGGGCGATGAATTATTCCTTCCATGACATCAAACATATTGTTCAACCATACCTTCATGATTTACCTGCTCATTCATGAAAGTGGATTGATCACCTGCATCATTTGAGAGCTATATTTTTATAGTGTTGTCACCACAAAATATGACTTAATCCACACAAATGTGTGTTTCTTGTTGGTTCTGGTTGTTTTCTTGGATTCGTAGTGTCTAAGGAAGGAATTTGACTCGACCCACTTAAGGTTTAGGAAATTCTTGACTTGCCTCCACCTTCAAATCTACCTCAGTTATAGAGACTCCAAGGGAAGGCTAACTTTATGAGGAGGTTCATTCCCAATTATGCTGAAATGGCCATAGGATTTACTCGTCTATTGGAAAAGGGGATACCCTTCCATTGGGATCAGGTAGCACAAGATTCGTTTGATGCTCTTAAAGATACCTTGATTACTGCATCATTAATGTATTCTGCAAATTATCAAAATGACTACTTCTTGTATCTCGTCGCTGCAGATACAACCATTCGAATGGTTTTAGTCCAAGAGGAAGATGGGATTGAACATCTGATATATTATTTGAGCTACAATCTCAATGATACATAAGTTAAGTACTCTTACATCAAAAAGATAGCTCTAGATGCTAGTCAAGTTGTAGAGAGATTTCATCACTATATCCTGCTATGAAAGACCACTGTCATTTCAGATTGCAACCCTACGACATATATTTTTTCACGTTAATCACTAGGGGGGAAATACTCAAGATGGATTGTCATTTTGCAGGAATTTGATTTGGAATTCATCAAACCCAAATCAAGGAAATCTCTAGTTTTCGTCGAGCTTTTATGTGACCTTTCCTCGAATATCATTGATTTAACATCAGAACCATCAATTCTGGATTAGTCTTTGTTCCGGATTTCATAATCTAACCTGTGGTGGAGATATACTAATTTATCTCTAGACCCAAACTTTCCGGCCTAATACCTCTTGCTCGCAACAACGACGTATTTGATACCAAGCCAAAGATTATCTAATCGTTGGTGACACTATTTATCATCATGGTATTGATACGATTTTAAAAAGGTTCCTCACTCATGAGGAAGCCAAGAAAGTTTTGAATCATTGCCATTTAGGTGGCTGTGGTGGACACTTATCTAGTTATGCTACCACGTAGAGAATTCTCTATGCTGGTTAGTTCTGGCCTACCATTTTCAAAGATTGCATTATTGCCATTAGAAGATGTCATGCATGTCAGATATATGACCATAAATCTAGATTACCACCTGCACCATTGCATCTTGTCGTCGCTGTTGGACCATTTGCGAAATGGGGTATTGACTTCATGACATGTAACCCCAGCTCAGCCGGGGGGCATGGGTACATTATGGTCGCTGTTGACTATTTCAAAAAATGGGTAGAGGCGATTCCAACATTAAACAAAAATGGCAAGATGGCTGCACTTTTCTTTTTCAACCACATGGTTTCCTAGTTTGGTGTACCACAAGCTATAGTTACAAATGATGGGTCGCATTTTTGCAGTCACATGATGAGTGAGTTAACTGCCAAGTTAGGACTTTCGCATGATAGTTCTACTCCTTATTATCCCCAAGAAAATGGACAAGTTGAGGCCATCAACAAAGTCCTAAAGAGAATGCTTCAAAGAATGATAGGGGTTCATAAATGAAACTGGCATTTAATCCTGTACTCTGTTTTGAGGGCATATCGAACATCGGTTAGGAATGCAACTGGATTCACACACTTTCAATTGGTGTATGGTATGGAGGCGATCTTTCCAATATAATGTGAAATTTCATCTCTCAAACTCGTGATTGGCCTATTACCCAACACTTCTGATGAAGAAGCGTGTTTCTTAGAACTCATCCATCTAGATTGAATCCGTCATGAAGACATATTGATTAACCAAGTGCATAAGAAATGAATCAAGGCGCAATACGATAGTAATGTCAAGCCTCACTTTTCTTGAAAAGAGACCTAGTCCTACTTTATGATCAGGCAGCTGATAAACTAGGAGAAAGAAAATTTTAACCACTATGGATGGGTCCTTATATTGTCAAGCGTGTTTTGGAAAAAGGTGCCTACGCATTGGTGGATTATGATGGAATTCATTTGTCGCAGCCCCGAAACGAGTTGTATCTCAAATGTTACTATGCTTAATTAAGTGTAGTAAAATCACTGTATATATGCTTTAATTTCATGTGTGTGTGTCAGTGTATCTTTTAGAGTTTGTATGTGGTTAAGTAATCCGCTTTGCGTTTGTTGCAGATGTCAGAATCTTTGGAATTGCGCTGATGGTGCTAGTCGTAGTATGCAGAACCTATCTTCTGTAGCATGGGCCATTTTCGCTCCAAGTGGTGAGTTAGTGAGTTTTCAAGGGATTTGTATTGGTCATTCTACAAAAAATATCGTTGAGTATAGTGCATTGATCGAATTTCTCTTTGATGCCATTTCACTTGGAATTCACCGAATCATCATTAGGCTAGACTCACAACTCGTCGTACCACAATGAACAAATGTTTATACCATCTGAAACCCAACAATTCTTTGTATTTTCCTTAGAATTCGTGTTTTGGAAAGATATTATGAGTACATTCAATATAAACATATTTCCAGAAACTTTAACACATTAACTGATTCATTAGTGAACTATGTGTTAAACAGACATTTGCGACACATGTAAAAGTAAGTTTTCAATTTAGATCATTAGTTGAATAGGATTGCACATAACCATATATAAAAACTTTGAAAGTAAAATATATAGATGTTTTAAAGTTTTTACAAAATTTGTGTCCAGGACATCTTTGGTCATCTAACCTAAAAACTCAAAATGCATTCAAATCATCCTAAGTAGACCTAGTGATGCTCATGATGACATGTCACAGCCTGAGCTATCATGCACAAGAGCTGCATCCAATGGCCAGGAACACCAATAGTATGGTGCTACATCTTCATAGGTAACTCCTCGATACAGACATCCAGAATACCGAGGGTTAACCCCTTTAAATGATCCTACAACTCTGCGAGTGTCTTGGCCAAATCCAAATCTTGGAGAACTGCTCTCCCAACTTTTCTCCACGCTCATCCACCTGCCTCCTATTGGTGTCTCATCGATCGAACAATACCAACATATGTATGCATGAGAATGATTTTAGTTTATTCTTGGAAACATCAAAACAGAAAAACATGTAGAAACTTAAAAATCAAGAAAATATTTGGTCAAAAAACAATTTACCTATAGCACCCCATTGAGCACCCATTGGTAAACTCAAATCTGGATCTCCACAAAAATCCATCCCTACATATGGATGCTCCTCGATGAAAATGTGTTGTTGATCAAGCCAACTAAAGAATGTATTAGACAATGTAATAGATGACTAACCAACATGTCTAGTCATCAATTCGACCCACCTCTGCATCCATGGATCTCTAGGACCGGCTACACTCAGTGTTACATGTCGAGGTTGCATCAATGGAATTCTCTCTAAGGTAAAAGCAATTAAGAGTGATCCATAGCTAAAATTCTTGGTCTTACCACTCTTTACCTTTGTCAGCTTCTCTTTCAGTGAAGAAAGTACTGCCTCACACTAGTTGAATAAAGTTTGCTTGGGACACTCAAGTGCATACTGCATGTATGATCTGTTCGCTAGATGAAGTGTCACACTTCTTGCCAACTTTGCGATGGTGAAAAGGATTGTTCTCAAAGGCAAATCACAAATATATTTGATGATTGTCTTTCTATCCTTGCCAGGTTGTGTAGCTGGCAGATGGAATTGTTGAACATAGTCCCTCACTGATTCCCCTCCACGGGAAGAAACTAAAAGAGAAATGGGGGCACCACGTCTCGACAAACCTATAAGAAAGTAAAAATCATCAATCATAATAGGGACCAATTTTTCCCTTATGTGAAAAGCATGTCCCGTTGGATCCCATGCATGAACTAGGAACTGCAATACTTCTGATTGTTGCCTCATTCCAGATAACATGAAGTATTTGATCAACCTGCAATTTTTGAGGGCCTCAACTGTAATCGGATCATTTAGAGAAACCATGTCTTGTTCTTCATTCTCTCTTTCTCACCAAGTAATAGAAATTTTGATCTGATGAAAGCCTACAATCAAACCATAAGCTTAGTTAAGATCATTTTCATGCAAAAGACTGGAGAAATGTTGGGCCAAACAGGTGAAACAAGTTTGTGAAACTCACCCAGCGCATCCTAGGCAAGGAGGCAGTGTGTTGTAGTGTAGCCAACCTTTTTTTTGGGTGCTCCCTAACACAATTTTTGACATGGAAGCCTGCGCTGATCCCAGGGCGAAATATTCTAACCCAAGGTGCCCTAAAAACCCTAAAAACTTGCACGAAACTATAAAATAATGACATGAAAAGAAAGAGAAGGGGTAGATATCCTACCTGGTCTAGATGGCATGAGAAATGATCCACATAATCTCTTGTAATCAGCTACTGAAGATCGAGGTAAAAAACAGGGTCAGAATGCAAACTGAATGGTAAATATCAAATGGTGAAAATAACATGGAAAATTCTTGTTTTATGTTTACTTCATGATCATTAAATGAGTAATATTTAGTATTTACGTATTTTTACCAATGAAATAGATATGTTTAATCTATTTAGTGTTGCTTGGAACATATTTACAGCTAACTTACAGAATTTGATGTGCACAATCATGAATTGTACTTTGACCATAGAGCATACTTTTATCTCTTTTACAATCTCTGTTAAACATCGAAAAGGGAACCCCCTTGGAGTCCTCTTTAAGCTCTTTTCAAACTCTCAAAATATGAAAATATTACCAAGAGCATGTCCTTTTTAGCTTGTTAACTGATTGGAAATGAAATATACTTAGTATAAGTTTCACCCTTTTCCAGACTGAGATAGATTATTTACGAAAAATGAATACATTGGTCGAACATGGTCAATAGGTTCTCTCTTGTATTGTTTTACACTTTTTTGGACTCGAGAGACAAATCTACGAAAAAGAACTTGTGGAGTTTTCTTTTTGTCCCTTTGCAAACTCTCTAAACATGAAAAGGAAAAAGTTATCATTGTCGTTAGAATCGCTAAAAGATCAAATAGTGACAAACTTGTCCGTAATGACAAGACCGAGTTTCACCTTTGCTAGACTCGTTCAAACATCACATATGATGGATTCACCTGAAGGGTGGAATTATACAACAAGCATATGTTATCCTCCTCAAGCTTGATAAAAATAAAGAGGTATTAGTTAGCAATGACTGGGGAAAATGGGAAAAGGGGTAAACCACTTTATGGTAGCAGGTCGCTCTTGAACATGACACTTTCACTTCATCACTGTGACTACATGGGTTGGGTTATCTGCTTGATGGTCATCATACCTTGGTCTATCATACCATCCATTACTTTGGTTTTGGGTCAATGTTTCCAATTCATTCAGTGCCACTGACATGTTCAGGAGAAGTCACTCAGTAAAAATTCATTCTTTGCAATACTCATAAACCTTCATTTTCATGACCACCATTCCTGAACCTTGTGTTGTTAGTCACATTCCATCTCCAAAAATCATTACACTCATTTCGTGTCATTGATGTGGAATACATCAATGCCCTCCCACAACTCGTTTCTTCTGGTCCACATCAACACATTATCCAAGAAGTTGACTTAGAAACACCCTTCCAGTACCTTGAGGTTTGCATAAATCAATGGCAGGTTTCTCGCTTCCGGCAATAGGTTGACATCACTGGCCTTTGACTGAAATACTTTGTATGTTGTTCAACATCAAAACATCCATTCATACCATGTAGAATGTACTACAGTACCTTGAGGATCATTATAATTATCGGTGAAATCTCTTGCATCTATTAACAGATTACATCAATGGCTGGTAATCGCACGGTGTCTTCCCATGTTCAACTCTAGATCAGATATTGACATGGTTAGACTCATACTTGAGTGAACGATTAAAACAAGTTAGAAGACCCCGAATCTAGTTTCATCCATCCAAGATGGAATTTCAAGAAAGTACCAAATCATCCAATCATGGGTCTATATCTGTAGATGACTATCTATGTACTTGTAATGAAAGTTTATATGTTGAGCATGGGTATTCTTTCCCTCAACAATTCATGAGAAAAATCAAAATATCATGATATTATGTATTCTAATTGATGCAGGTCATCGTCCACTTCAAAACCTCCTCATCACATCGTAAAACATATCACTTGACATTATAATTTTCGACTTCATGATTTAGGGGGAAGCTATTACAGGTCCATTTTTCCACATCACTCCCATCATTTAGATCAATACTATTATGGCTCATCAAACCCTAATGCAATTGCTACATGCCCTAGACAAGTCATCACTTTGAATGCCTCCTTCCTTGAGAATTTCTTGGCTTGAAGCCCAATAGAGATGCCTTCATGAGGGACTAGTGTAGCCTTGGTCAGGGGTAAGTACACTTTAGTGTAGGTAGGCCCATGTCAAGGTACTTTTTAGAGCACTTAGGCCCATTTTAACCTACGCTGAGTGTGATTGAGTGAAATCATCATAGGGTTCTGGGAATATTCTTATCTTCTGCAGCCATCTAGAAGATTCCCACACTTATCATCTCCTATGAGCTCGAAATTGGATATAGAATGAGTTAAGTAACTTCCTATCCTCTCATCCCTTCCTCCATGGAAACTAACTCTAAGTTTGGAAGGCCATTCAATACCCTCATTTATGACCAAACCTCCTCCATTTTACTATAAATTGGTGTACTCTAAGGAGATATTATTGATGTGAGGTTTGAGATTGTAAGCAAGTACTGTTATGCTGCCAGAGTGTTGTGTTTTTGATGTGTTGTTGGTTGGAACCCAAGCTGGAAGAGTGACAATGGATGGGACTTCATGGTTGTAATTCTTCCTTCTACTTAATAAAGTTGTTTACACCTTTTCCAATATTCTTGTCTTTATGTACGATGATTATATGTGTAAATGCTTTCAATTCCATTTGTTTATAGTAGATAAATGTCTTGCTTTGATTGGTTTTTCTCTTGTGTTTATGATTGCAAGTATTTGTCGAGCAGATTAAGTTTGAGAAGGAGCAACGAGAGCCATACAAAGGAGACAAAGCGAAAGAAAAAGATAACAAGTAGGACCCTTGTCTTGTTTATCTTCTATAGAGAAAGGTTAAGTGCTTTAAATATGTTGTTCTAGGTGTAGCTACCCACCTAGGGAAATTGTGTTTATCCCTTTGATGCAAAATTACACATAGCACATATTTCCCACTATTGTTGGACACATCAGACATTACAAAATAGCTCACACATAGAGAGTTAAATCCAAATTGCGTGGAACAAGCCACAAATGATTAGATCATGGAAACACAGATCAAGAACAACTGATAGAAAAGGATCTAACTATATCAAGTTCTCAAAGCAGGCCAACTCCTTCACTAGGGCAAGCGGCTCACCAAAGACCAAGTTTAGTAGAAGTTTCCTCATCTAATGGAGGAACTCAACGCAATGGGGACCATTGCTTCCTAAGGGGGGAGGAATGATCCATGTGGATATTGGTGGCCACCCACCTATTCGACATGGACCCCACCATTTTTTCTTTCAGTTTTTCAGTTTCTTACTTTTAGCACCATTTACTATTTTTGGCATTTTTTCGGGTCCTTAACTTCCGGAGCCGTTTTGAGGCCCTAAATGATGTTTTTTGGGAAAACTAGGACAAAAATGCTCCATTGAACTATATTAATCATTAAAATGTTGTATTCCTTGGATATATATTTCTAATGAGGTATTTTGCATGACAAACGAAGATCGTATGCCAAAGTTATGACCGAGGGAAGTTGACATAGCAATTTACCCAAAGAGGACCCATAGTTTGGCACTTCATTTCCTAGGGTTAGGTTTTTGGATGTTTAGGGTTTTCCATTGTTTCTCAATAATAAAAAGGCCATTGAGCCTCATTGTAACACAATTTAGAGGCATGTAGCTGCCACATCTCTTCTCAAAGATATGCTACCATTGCTCAAGCTAGTCTTATTTCCATTCTATTTGTAAGCATATTTCAGTATTTTATAGTAATGAAATGGAGTGTTGTTTCTACTGCATCTTTGTATTTATTGTTATATCTGTAATTTTTTGCATTCCTTTTTAAATCCAGATCAGTGGTATTATAGTGATCTACACTTTCTCTTTTTTTCTTTGCATGTCCCCAATGAAGTCGGGATACAAGGAGTTAGGGCTCGATCTGGTTGAACCTTTGCAATATCAGCCTCGCAAACCCTGACGACCTCCCATGGGTGAAGAAAAAAGACAAGGGGGAAGGAGATCCTATAAAAATATTGCTCGAGCAGGCCCTCGAGAAATAAAGGAACGGGATGTTGGATAACTTTCCGCAGATTCTTCAACGATTGCCCACTGATAGCACATCCACATCAACTAGCCACTCTGGAGACTCCACTCATTTTACGGTACATGTAAACTTTGAAATTCCCATATCTAACAACCAAATAGATGAAAACACTGTAGATAAATGGTTAAATTTGCTAGAAGGATATTTTTCTATTCATGATTTTTCTAACTGAGAAAATATTACTTTTTCTCTTTTCAAAGCCACCCCCCCACGTCAAGGACTGGTGGGAAACCTACTGTGAGTAGAAGGATGAAAGTATGGCCTCACTTTTCTCAGCCGCACCCACTTGGAATTGATTCTAGGATGCCATTAAGTAGAATTACTACCCTGTCGAGAGCTATGAGGATAAATATATAAAGTGGAGAACATTGCGGTAGGGAAGGGACCAAGATCTACCAAAGTTTACCAATGCTTTTCATACCCTTCGCACGAAGTTGGGTATCAAGGATTTTGAGAAGGATTTGGTACTAAAGTATCGCGGCTGCCTACACAAGTACATCCAAGAGGAGACAGAGTTCCTGGACATCTCCTGGCTCAGCACGATGTACTGATACATTGTCAAGATTGAGCAGAAGTTTAAACAAAAGAAGCAAGACTTTGGATCTGCGAACCCAAAGTAGGGGAAAGGTGCCCCAAAACTATAGAACAAAAGGCAGAGCCAAGGTGGGGTGGCCCATGAAAACTCACCAAAGCTACAATCAAATAACAAAATCATAAAGCTAAAGAAGGACATGAGAAAGTGGTGTGAGTTCCATAAGAGCTCCACTAACAACATAAGTGAGTGTTAGGCCAAGCAGTCACTAGTGGTCAAGTTGAAGGGTTTGCAATCAAATGAATGTTCTGACTCTAAGTCAGAACAAGACAAGGGGAATGACAAAGGGAAGAAAATTATTGATGCAAATCCCAAAGCCACAATTTCCACCATGAAGATCCAGAAGGAGGAACTTGAAGATCAAGAGGAGGAGGAGCGCCTCTTCCACTCCCAAATGTGGGTAAAGGGTTTCCTGCTATAGTTCATTGTCAACAGCAGGAACCCAACGAACCTCATTTTGGCATAGGTCATGAAATGGCTAGGCTTATCGACCACAACACACCCACAACCGTACACCATCGGGAGGCTTCACCAAGGACGGGATCTTTGCATGAGCCAGTAGTGCCACCTCCCATATAGCATCAAGCCCTTCACAGATTGGGTACTGTGTGAAGCTGCTCCCCTTTATGTTTATGATGTATTATTAGGTCAACCATGTGGAAGAGACATGGTGTGTATGATTCAAGGCCTCCCACTGTTATTGTTACTCTCGGAAATAAGTCGTACAGGATACTGGAGGTAGCACTGCCTACTACCATCTCTTTGGTTACTAAAAAACAATGTAGTAAGCTCATTTCCAAAATCAGGAAATTATTTTTCTTGATGATACATCATCAAGGAAAGAAGAAGATGATGGCCATGACCTCTAGACAAAGCCCCTCCACATGACATATGAGGACATCTTCACGTCCCCTGCAGGGGTGCGTCTGCACTATCAAGTCAAGCACTCCATCGATTTGCACCCAGGTGGGTTGTTGCGAAATGTACCAATCTATCAGCGCGCCATTCTAGAGAATGGTGAAATCAAGAGGTAGATTCAAGAGATTCTATAGAAAGGTCACATCCGATCGAGTTCATTGCCCTACGGGAACCTGATCTTGTTGGTACAGAAGAAGGATGGGACTTGAAGACTCTATATTGACTATCAGGCACTGAACAAGATCACTGTGTGGAATAGGTACCCGATCCCATGGATTGATGACCTGATGGACCTGCTCAAGGGGGGGAGGGGAATATTTCAGCAAGATTGACTCGAAGTCTAGATCACTAGGTACCAATCGAACCCTTTGATGTGTGGAAGACTACCTTGAAATCTAAGGAGGGAATTTTCAAATGGTTGGTTATGCCATTCGGGTTGACAAATGCTCTTAATACCTTCATGAGGATGATGGATGATATCTTACAACCATTCACCAACTGATTTGTAGTGGTATACTTGGATGACATCTTGATCTTTAGCTAGAGTTGGGAAAAGCACCGCCACCACATACGAAAGGTTCTCCAAACACTGCGGCAACACAAGATGTGTGCGAATTTGGAGAAATGCACTTTTATCATGACCCAGCTTCAATATCTGGGATATATTATTGATGAACGGGGGGTGCATGTGGATCCAACCAAGACTGAAGCCATTCAATATTGGCCAACCCAAACCACTATGTCAAAGCTCCATAACTTTTTGGGCCTTGCAAATTTCTACTACAGATTAGTGTTTGGGTTATTTCATATCACTTCGCGCTTGAGTCAAGTCACCAAGGGATTAGCAAAAGAAAAATTCTTTTGGTCTGAATCTCAACAGAAGGCATTCACAGAGTTGAAACATACCCTCTGCTCCACACCAATGCTCACTTTACCAGACTTGCAACAACCATTTAAGATTGAAACAGATGCCTCTGACTATGCTATTGGGGTATTCCTTACTCAACAGGGGCATCTAATGGTAGATCACAGTGTGACACTTTTAGACCCAATCTGGAAGTATCCCACTTATGACAAAGAGATGTGTTCCATTATGCAGGCCTGCCGACAATGGAAGCATTATGTTTTGGGGAAGGAAACGGCCATGCACACAGACCACCG
This sequence comes from Pinus tabuliformis, assembly GCA_031772625.1. NCBI lineage: Eukaryota > Viridiplantae > Streptophyta > Pinopsida > Pinales > Pinaceae > Pinus > Pinus tabuliformis. The sequence continues at coordinate 841,914,850 of CM062816.1, forward strand.
ACCCCTGAAGTTCATCCAGACGTAAGGGAAGTTGTAAAATGATCGCCATCAGAATTGGTCCACATACCAGATGCTCTTGGACGGTTAGAAAGTTCTAGATTTTCACCTCCAATATGACCTATTATTCCACCTGGGACACCTTTGTGTTCCTTCAATCGAGTGTGCCAAGATGATTTTGGAAGCACACTACAGTCAGGCCACTGGGAATTTTGGGGTAGAGATAATAATGGCAGTACCGTAAAAGTGCTTCTATTGACCGAATCTTTGTCAGGATGACGGGAATTACATTAGATCCTACACTGCCTGCGCCATTGCCAAACTGACCATCAAGAAGCAAGGCCTCTATACTCCACTACATACTCCTAGTCGGCCTTGAGAATCCATCTCCATGGATTAAATGTCAAGCCTTCCTTATGCTAAGCATGGAAATGATTGTGTTCTTGTGGGCATCAGCAAATTCTTGAAGATGGCCATCACAACGTCCTACAAGAAGAATATCACAGCAGAAGCCACTACTAGACTCTTCTTTGAACGAGTGTGGGTACTCTTTGGTATCCCACAGTCTATCATCTCATATCGGGATAGAAAGTTCCTCAGTAAAAAAATTTTCTAGTCTCTGGTTGATGTTGGACACCATGCTCACTAGGTCCATGGATTTCAATCACTAAATTGATGGCTAGACAGAGATCGTCAACAGGATGATCATACACATTTTGTGCATGTACAAAACAAAGAATCCACACACATGGAATGAGAGCCTCCTTGATGTCCAGTACAGCTATAATCGGGCTCTCCACAGCTTGACAGGTCACAACCCTTTTTAGGTGGCCTTGGGATTCCATCCACTATGTCCCATTGATGTGGCCATGCTGTTTGCAGCTACTTAGGAAGATTCAACTCATGTCACGTTCGAAGCCGATAAGGAAAACAACTTCACTGAGCATATCCAACATATCCGCTAGTAGTTCCATGATATTCTAGAGAAATAAAATTCCAAGTACAAGAAATGACATGATGAACATAGGGTGCCACACAAGTTTTAGGTGGGCAACAATGTTTGGTTGCATTTGCAGAAGGAACACCTTATCGGAGTCTATCAGAAACATAAACCACTCTAATATGGTCCTTACACCATTACCAAGGCTATGGGAGACAATGAATTTGAGCTCAGCATTCTCCCATTTCTTGGCCTGCACCCAGTGTTCAATGTGGACCGCCTTCGACCATACTTCCCACCATTGTTGGACACATCAGACATTGTAGAACAACTCACACCTACAGAGTTAAATCCAAATTGCCTGGAACAAGCTACAACTGATCAAATCATAGACATGCAGATCAAGAAAACCCAACAACAAAGGATCCAACCATATCGAGTTGTCAAAGCAGACCAACTCCTTAACCAAGGCAAGTGGCTCACTAAGAACCAAGTTCAAAAGAAGTTTCCTCATCTCATGGAGGAACTCAATGCAATGGGGACAATTTCTTCATAAGGGGGGAGGAATTATCTAGGTGGATATTGGTGGCCACCCTCCTATTCCACTTGGACACCCAACATTGTTTCTTCTAGTTTTTCAGTTTCCTTATTTGTAGCACAATTTACTATTTTTGGCAGTTTTTTAGGTCCTGAACTTCGGAGCCGTTTCGAGGCCCTAAACGATGTTTTTTTGAGACACTGGGACAAACATGGGTCATATATATATGTTGGTCATTCAAAGTTGTATTCCTCGGATAGATATTTCTAACGAGGTATTGTGCGCATCAAACGGAGATCATATGCCAAAAGTTACGACCCTCGAAAGTTGTTGTACCAATTTACTCAAATGAGGCCCATAGTTTGGCGCTTCATCTCCTAGGGTTAGGTTTGGGATGTTTGTGGTTTTCCAATGTTTTTGAATAATAAATAGGCATTTGAGCCTCATTGTAACATAGTTCTGAGGCATGTAGCCAGCACATCTCTTCTCAAAGATAAGCTACCATCACCCAATCTAGTCTTATTTCCATTCTGTTCGTAGGCATATTTCAGTATTTGATAGTAATGAAATGAAGTGTTGTTTCTACTTCATATTTGTATTTATGGTTATATATGTAATTTGTTGCATTCCTTTTTAAATCTGGATCAATGGCTTTGCATAAATCCATAGTGATTCTCCCCCCATTATTTTTGCATGTTAGGTTCACAACTCACTAAGTTAGTTTTGTCTCATGATTTGGATTTATCCATTGAAGTTTACTAACTTTTCTAGGCCAGGAGACGACAAATTTTTAGGAATATGTATTTGATGGTGTGTGCAACCATGGCAAGTATAAATCTAGTAAGGAGCATTATTTTATTAAACACCCCAAAGACTGAGTGACCATGATCAAGAGTTGACTTACATGGTGTGTCAATCATTGACCTACAAACAACTTCATTCTATTGCTATAATTCATCTGTAAGGTAATCTTCAACCTCGGGTATGTAGTCTAATCATTTAATGCTGTTATTAAGGCATTGATTGTGTCTTTCCTAAGGTTTTCATGGAAACGCAAAGTTAGAAGTTTCTATCATGACATTTCCTTTTGCCAGGGTTTCATCTAATATTGAATGAAGTTAAGAAATGATTCATCAAAAATGTATTAATTATTGCACCTTAGTATATGGGAAAGCATTATTAAATATTTTCTAATATGAAATTCGTGAAAATAAAATGGTCATTAGAACTATGTTTTAAAAGAACTTTCTTCTTATGTGTTGAGCCACTTATAAAAAAAATTGCAACTCATTGCACTACTACTATGACTCCTCCTCCCATGAAAATTTAATATAATAATCTGAACATAAGATAGGTGGGGTCCCCAAGAATAATAAGCGGTAGTTGCATTTCATATTTTATGATGACGTAAAGTCTAACAAAAAGTTATAAATTTTGAAATACATATATAATTCCAATTGTGGTTGAAATATTTGAATATTATAAAGATATTAATATAGTGATAAAATTGAAAATGATGGTTCAATTATGTATACTTTTCCATTGTAGTTTCATAATCAATTTTGATCGAACGAATTAGCAATGTGCTCATGCAACAAGTGATGACTTGTTATTTTAGGTTCGAATATGGTATGCATATATATGTGTTGAAAATGTTCTAAAGCCATTATGAATTTCTTCACACCCTTCCACATTGCTAGAGGCATACATAAGTTGATCACAATCATATGATTTATGTCCTCAACAAGGTGTAGCTATATATGTTAGTTACCGAAAAAATTTGGGTCACTTTGTGCGGTGACCCAACCTTCAACGTGGGTGTAAACATATATATCCAACATAACCAATATGTAGTGACAAGTTTCAACTTGGTCCCACGTGGGACATCAATACACCACATTGTGCATTCTATTCGACACACACACAAATTTAAACTATGAGGGGTCAACAATGCCATGCATGTGGTTATAATGGAAGCCAAATGGGCCAAATAAGATAGCACAACTATGAATTGGGATCCCATGTAGCAATAGCGTCAAATAATGTTAACCATGAATGTTTGCTAGATGGATTTTTGGGTATTGTATACACTTCGTCTCAGGAAATTTATGAGGTTGTAGGTACTAGATTGCGGAAATATCTATTTGAATCACATGGAATGGGACTTGGGTGTTAATATGAGTTTTTAGACATCACTTGAGATTATCCCACCATTTCTCGAGGAATAAATTATGGCTTGTAACCAGTAATGGTGGTTGGAATATCATTTTCCTATTGCAAGAAGGCTGAGCTTATAGTCTTGTGTGAACTACTACCTATGCGATCACAATGACTGAAGATAACTGTCAACAACTTCTCTTGGAAAATTAAAAAAAAAATTGATCATAGGTATGGACATTATTTTGATTTTGGATTCCACTTACTGGTGTTTGTTTTGCAAAATTTTGGATTGTGTGATCAATTAAGCCTTATTATTGGTGTTAAACCTCACGAGAATTACCCTTTAGATAACCCCTCTCTAGATTTTTTCTCTATCATGCACGCATGAAATCAAGTGTTGTTATGATTGTCTCTAGCTCGAGCTACGATGCTTATTGTTTTCAGACGACCCATATTGGCCTCACACTACCTTGTTTTAAACTAAAAATATCAATGGCATAAAAAAATCTCCTACTCAACACAATTTGCCACCTTGTGCATTTAATTTTTCTTGGCTTCATGCGAACACCTACCTCCTATATATGGTGGTGAATTTCTCAATCCAGATTTTTTTTTCAAATACATGATGTTACATGCTTCCTTGTCTCCTTGTCTCAGGATTTGAGATAATATTTTCAAGAAATATTCAATGGTACATGATTGTTCAACTGACACACCCCAATAACCACATTAAACACATTCTTGACCAACTTGCTTCCCTTGGTTGACATATATGAGGCGTTGGACATCCATATCATGTCTCTTAATTGAATCTAACCAAAACCATTTTTAGTTTTTGTTCTCCTCTACTTGAAGTTATATGCAAACGAGCTTGTGATCCTAACTTGTAATATCAGATAATTCCCTTTTTTTCGTTGCATGCATACACAATATTTGTTATGACCTATAACTCTCCGGTCACATTGTATATTTTTGGAAGGAAAATGAAAAAGTCATGCCTAGTACCATTAATTAGCACATATCTATTGAATCAGTTAGCCTGTATAACTAATTGTGTACCTAGGAACATTGACCACATTCCATTATGCACAACCGAATATTTTTCATTTCGAAGGGCCTTCATCTTATTTCATTACCACACATGTGTGAAACACATATATGGATGGTACTAATTATTTTTTGAATGGTCATCAATTCTACATATTCCTAGTTCGCATAATCCTTATCACAACACACTGATCACATATTGTATTTCTCTCCCTAGTGCTCAGTACACATGTCCTAGTGCTCAATCGCTCCTCTGCAAAGGCATTGAACTCATCCTTTATTCCTTGTTATGACATCGCGTCAATGGATAAATCATCAATATTTGTTCATGAGGGTTTTGTTTCATATATCATGAAAGGGAGAAAACGAGGTATGATACCCATCCCTTGTCCATTGTCGTCTGCCTATTTCTCCCTTCTCCTAGGCCTCTCACTAAAATTGCTTCTCGGACTAGGTCAACAGGAGAATAATTTTCGACCACCTATTGAAGCATGTAATGGGAGTTGAATTTTACCCTGTGACATAAGGCCAAGAATCATGGTTTATTCCCATGCCCGCATAATGATTCATATCATTTAATTCAAAATTTATAGTTAATATGTGCTACTCCTGTTTTGTCAAACACATAAATCAAAATTTATTTATTAAATGTCAATGGTTCAAAACTTTTTGTATTATGTTTATATGCCAAATAAATTTCTCTCATAAAAATATAAGATACATATGTGTGCATAATAAATTCATTCTATATCATGTTTCCATTTCCCCTCTCCTCATTTCTAGTCCCTTTCATATTTTCCATTGAAGAAAATATCGAGCTAGGTTATATCTCTGTTGATCGTATAAAAACTTAGTCATATAGGTAAGATTTGTTTAAATTTACGCTGGAAATCATTTTTGTAAAGAAAAAAAAAAGGAATGGAGTATTACTATTTCCTTTACATAACTATGTGATGTCCATATACACATTTTAGATGTCTATGAAATATATTTGTTGTATACTGTAAGACTTTGCTCTATTCAGTAGTGGCAAAAATTCTTCATTCTTCTTTTTACATCATATACATGCTTTCATCTCATTGATCTTACTGACATGCATGTACATTATTATTTCCCTTCTCTATATATCTCCCTTGTGTGTGTAAATACTCCAACATTTTCATGGAATATGATTTCAGATAATCCATGTTTTGTTGATTAAATATATTTTTATGGTTGTATGATGAAATCATTTTCATTACATCGCATTATGATATTTTTTATCATATGTTCAGGAGGAAATAGAAGGGGACATAAAAAAATAAAGGCATGGAGAGAAAGTAGAAATAAGAATATCATATTCTCTATTCATTTTGAGGAAGATTCTGAGGAATTTAACCGGTTAACCCAAAATAGTCATTTGTACCTTACAACTCCGCCTCCTCCTACACTACATGCATCCCAAAAACTTCATTTTCCTCACCCAAACATTGTAGGATTCCTTGAACCTCAATCTCCCAAGTAGTAGCTAGTTCAAAATGATTGATGGGAGGCTAACCTTGCCAAGCCTACCTTTGGATTTGCTCGTCATCCCACATTGTCTCATCACTTTGTGCATTATTTCATTACGCCTCCTTAGATACCCTCTTATTTATGTCACACTACATCATTTTATGCACAACATCCTCTTGAATATCCTACATAGTTAGTAGTGGGAAAAACTCATACACATGCTATGCCAATTCACTCTCATTATGAGGCCACCTCCTCTCGTACTCATTCTGACATTCCTACAACTGAAGGAGGGGGAAGGAAGGAAATTTATTTCACTGATATGCATCCAGATAAAAAAAGAGAGAGAAAAAAATAAGAGAAGAGACCCTCCTACTAGGCTATTCCAAGCAGAGATCCTGAGTTATTTTGAGTACTACAACTTACCTATTTTAGTGATAGTAGAAATCCTTTCAGGAGTGACAAGGAGTAAAGAGATCTCATCTAATTTCTAGTTCTTTTTGAAAGGTTGCTATTATTTCTTGCATCAATTATTACCATCAAAAGGTTTGGTTTTTCTTTTAGATAGCGATAATTAATATGATTTTTGTAGAAACATTGTTTTTCAATATTATCAAAAAGAGCCCATGCCTCCTAGTACCAAATATTTTTTTATTATTTGGAATTTTGATGTATATTGTATGATTTACATTACATATTAAATATTTTTAAGTGATTTCCGGTCTTCATTTTCATATAAATTAGCTAAAACAACAAGGTGTACTTTAATTTTGTCAATAAAATAAATATTTTTGACAATTGATATCTTTTAGCATACTTTGTCCAATGAGTCTATTATTTGTTTTCTGATTTTTTGAGGAAGATTTCTTAGATATTTATGGAAGAAATTTATTATTATTTTTTATATTAGACCTTGAATATAGACTTGTATAGCCTTATTTATCATAAGGTATGAATTTTAAGAAATTTTCCATCAAAGTGACTCATTTATTCACTGCTAGTTCACCTTAATTTCAATTTATTAACGTATAACAATATATATAATTATTTATTTTTTCTTTATTATACTTTTGTAGCCACTTCTCTCAGATTCTATTATACAAATATGTGATGTAAAATTTTCATATTTCACTATTATTAGAGTCAATCCTTTGGCCTTCCTTCAGTGGTCAAAATGGGCCTCTTATTATGTCTATTTTGTTAAATTTTTTGCACATGAACTTTAGTGCAAAACATGTCGTAACTATGTCCATCAAAAGCAACTCAGAAAAATATTTCCAACGATATATCGCACTCCCAAAAATGGATCCTGGTTCAAAAGATATGACCAAATGAATGATTGACTCAAAGATTTCCCCGTGTAGTTGTTTATGTGTTTAATGATCCTGAGGAAACTCGGAGATGTCGGTGGCTGGGCTGTGATAGAGAAGGAGAGAACATAGCCTTTGAGGTCTATTATCATGTTGCTAATCCTCATCTAACCATATGGCGAGCTCGTTCTACTTTGATTGAAAGAGATATCTTGTCCAGAGGGCACTATACATTGTTGACAGGGATGTTGCTGGTGAAAGGTTTATAGCTGCTGGTCTGATGGTTCTAGAAAGAAATACTTGGAGATTTATAGGAAATTTCAACTGGGAAAGCATTTCTCTTTATCCCAAGATAAAGTGAAGACTATGAAATTTGGATGGGGAAAATACACACCTTAAGGTCTCTGGGAAGACAGTTTAAGCTCTCTTTCTATAGACAATGAAACTATGATGTTATATCTCTTGCATGGCTTTAACACGGACAACAATAAATTCTCTCAGCCTGCATAATTCAAGGGAATTGAAAATTTCAATATCAATCTTGATATTCTACATCCTATTCTGATTGAATGTCATGTATTCAAGTTGCATTTGGAATTTAATCTCCTACGATATGTCAAGGAAGTAAGCTCAGCAGCTCATGCTGAGGTCATGCAAAGAACAAAAGTTGGGATGAAGGAGTGTCAATTGGAAAGCACATTCTTGCATTATGTGTATATGTTTGGTGGTTGTAGGTGTTGCTCCTATACCTGCATCTTTGAAACAGGAGAGAATAGTTATGTTCTCCGCTATGGACATGCTGGAGCTCCAAATGATAGGACACTAAAGGATGGTAAATTGGCATTATTAGATATGGGTGTAGAGCACTATTTTTATTGTTCTGATCTAACATGCTCATTCCTTGTTAATGGAAAATTCACGAATGACTAGTGAGTTGTGTATAATGCAGTTCGTGGTGCTCACAATGCCGTTATTTCCAAAATGAAGCCTGGTGTAAGATGGGTGGAGATGCACAAGTTAGCAGAGAGCATTATTATAAAGTGTTTGAATGATGCCAACATTCTCTTAGGAACTGCAGAAGAGATGTTTACTGTAATGGTTTTAAAACAAAAAGAAAGCAATATCTAGAGGTTCTTGAGCATGAAAGAGCCATCACAGTGTGCCAAAGACATCCTATGAAACCTATTACAATGCCAGATGTCATTTTGAAAATGACACAATAGTTATTTTTTGGATGAGTGTTTGGTGTTTTTAAAAAAACCATGAGCATTGTGCATATAGCCATATTCAAAAGCGTTGCGTGTAGCCCTTTGGCACTGCAAGTAGAACCCTACCCGAGGAACATCATTTATATCTTATGGCTACTTGCAAAAATTGTTGTTATTACAACAGATATTCCTAAAGGTTACTATTTTTAATCAAATGATGGGAACTACATTTGCTCTTAATATGTTGTTCCATATACCTATATTGATTGGCGTTCTAATAACTAGACTCAGTACACTCTTGCTTTTAGGCATGCAGAGATTTGGGATAAGAACATTGCAAGGGTTAGTTGCTCTTCTTGTGTTTACAATGTTTGGGTGTTTCTTTGGAGAGTTGGCATATGCAAAGCCTAAAGTGGACGAGGTTGTCAAAGGACTGTTTGTGCCTCAGTTAAAGGGAAATGGAGCAACTGGTCTTGCAATCTCTCTTCTTGGAGCTATGATTATGCCACACAATCTATTTCTTCATTCTACCTTGGTTCTGTCTCGTAAAGTGACTCCTTCTACTTCAAGAATTAATTTAGCGTGCAAATATTTCCTCATAGAAACCAAAGTTGCTCTGCTTGTAGCATTTATGATCAATGTTGTTGTTACATCTGTGGCCAGGTCCATCTTTTTTCGCCAAGCTTACCTCTAGAGAAGTTGCAGAATTGTGGGAACTTGGACCTCAATGCATCAGCATTTCTACTAAAGCAAGTTCTAGGAAATTGGAGCTCAACAGTTTTTGCTGTAGCACTCCTAGCATATGGACAAAGCTCAAAAATTACAGGAACATATGCTGGGCAGTATGTCATGCACGGATTCCTTAATATGAAAATGAGGCCATGGCTCTATAATCTTATCACATGGTGCATTGCTATCGTGCTAATTTTAATACTATCACTCATCAATAGATCTTCTGGTGCAGGGAAACTTATTATTATTTCCTCGATGATATTATCATTTGAATTGCCATTTGATTTAATTACCTTACTGAAGTTTATGAGTAGTCAGAAAAGATGGAACCCTGACTTGAAACATTATTGTGTAAAGATTTAGGGTGATAATAAGGAGATTTCATGGGCGATTAAAGGACTTCTAGCAGTTAATCGAATTTTTGAAAGAGATGTGGCATTATTCGAATCTTTTTAGGAACTAGTGGCAATGTTTATAGGCTTGAAATAAATAGTTGTTAAACATTCCATATTTACAATGATGGTTCCAAACAAATTTGGCAGGCATTTCAGATTCTGGTAGCGAATCAATTGTTTGTTTTGATGAAGATTTAGTTAGATTATTTAGTTAAAATTTAGTTCATGTAATTTGACCATAGCACCTATTTGGTTTTCTTTTTTATTTTTATTATTTTGATTCCTATGTTTAGGAAATCATAATTAATATGTAATAGGGTATATATGGGATAATTTTTGAGATGTAAAGGTTCGATTTTTGTAGCAGAGAGAGGCTGCTTGGGACTGTGTAAAGTTTCTCTTGAATATTATTTTAATAAAGCAGTTTCTTCCCTATGGACCTGGGACCCATCATGGTGAATGTTTAGTATTTTTTTTCCTGTAGCTCACTTCCATATTTTGTTTTTCTTCATTTTTACAACATTATCTAAGAGATGTGTTAGGAATTCATTTGTACATGATGCTCCTTTCATGATGATTTTGTTGCTAAATGTAGTGGTTGCCTTTGTAGAATCCATCCTCTGTTAGATGCTCTGTTGAGAAACCTTGTGTTTTCTTTTGTCTAATGTTGGCTACTGTAGATCCATCCTTGTTTGATGCTTGCAGGGTAGCAGGCTTTCTCCCCTATTCTTCTTATATTTGCAATATTTTATCTCACTGAAGATTGCACTTACCTTGCCCCAAGTTTTGCTGGTAGAAACTGGCATTGACTCCATATCCCAATCAGGGAAAATTTTAAGAACCCCCTCTAAATTTACATGTATAATAAATGGGCGAATCTCCATGGTATATAGGAAAAATGGAAGGTGATTTTATGAATAATATGATATGTATATATATTTTTTTGGCGAATCTCTCACTAGGCATGGCGAATATTTTACTCAATTATAAAATCTTGTGTTTATTGAATACACAAATGAAATCATTGCATTTCTTTAAAATATCTTTTGAAATCAAAATTACCGAAATTACATATCAATAACCTAGTGGGTGTAGGATAAAATTCACCCGTGCCATTCACAGAAAGCATGATAAAAAAACCTAATACTATATATAAAACCAAGAAAAATTCAAATTCATCACTTCTAGGGACCTCGTAACCACCCTGCCAATACACAAGTATGTTCCTATTTGCAATTAGAAAAATTACCCAAATTACAATCTGTTTACTCCAGCATATGTTGGAAAGTTATAGAAGGATGACTAGTGCAATCAATCCATTCCTTTTAGCCCTGGATTTGTTTCAGTTTAAAACAGAAGTATACAAATATACTTGTCCAATGTCTATGCTTTAACCATTCACCTTAAGATGTTTTTACAATATAATTTCCTAAGTCTATTTAATATCTTCATTATCATAAAAACCAACCTATATCCATCTTAACTCCACATCTACCACTCTTAGGGGGATGAAATCTATTTATCCCTCTGAGCACTTGGTAGACCCAGAATTAAGATGGATCTAAGATGATAGAATTTCCCCTTTAAATAGTCTATGCTCACATGAATACCATGGTATTACCATGGGTGAATACCATGGGTTATCATACACCTGGAGCTTAAAAATTACTATTAGTAATTTATAAAAATTAATAAAATTAATAGTTGATTTTTATTTTATTTTTTATTTTAACCAAGCTAAAATGTTTAACATACATTAAATTACAACATCCATTTTTACTCTTGATCGGATCAAATATTTTTTCACTCTATGCTAGTTTGCATATCACGATATTTGATACATCTCGGGGGTTAGTAGATCCAGAGTAAAGATGGATCTATGTTGGTTTAATTCCCCCATTTAAATAGGCTACATTCCAGGTGAATACCATGGGTCAATACCATGTGCTATTTTGGTGAATACCATGTGTCAATACCATGTGCCATTTTTATTTTTATTAATACTAATATTAGGGTTAATAATGTTTTTTTGCATGGTATTAATAACAATCTAGTCCATGGTATTTGTCCCATAGTATTTTTCCCATAGGTTTCACCTAAATATAATGCATTTTTTGAGTGTTCGTAAATATAAGGTGACTTATGGAGTAAATATAAAAAAATGTTTTATTTTTTTACCATACTTCTCTTTTATTTATATTTTTATTAATTTACCATACCTCTTTTACAAATATGGTATTTGGCCTATAGGATTCACTTAAATAAAACCTCTTTCTTGAGCCTTCATAAATAGAACGAGGGTTATGGACTAAATATAAAAAGAGGTTTTATTTACTTACCATGCGTCTAGTTTACTTATATTTTTATTTATTTACCATACCATTTGAGTAAGTATAAAAAGACGTTTTATTTATTTACCATACCTCCACTTTACTTATATTTTTATTTGTTTACACCCTTGCATGTATATAAGGTGACTTATGGAGTAAATATAAAAAATGTTTTATTTATTTACCATAACTCTCATTTATTTACATTTTTATTAATTTACCATACCTCTTTTATAAATATGGTACTTGGGCCTTTGGCCCATAGGATTCACTTAAATAAAACCTATTCTTGAAATTGGGCGAATGGAAGGTTGTAACTCCTAATTTCAAGGGCTAAATTTACCTTTTTTACCCTCTCCCTTAAAATAAGGTGGGCTATTTGAGGTGATTTGTAAAAATGTACTATGACACAAAATATTCGCCCACTAAAAATTTAAAACCCCTTAATTTTGCCAAAAGGCGAACATTCGCCCCTAAAATTTTCTATGATCCCAATGGTCCTTTCTCTTGCTGTTTTCAACCCAAAACCTTTCAATCAAATTCCAGTACTGCATAGCTAGCCTATGATTCCAGTTATCATAGCCACATTTTGTTGGAAAAGATAGAGCCCTCTCTGGTCTAGCAGGGCTAGATTCTAGATCGAAAGCTTGGTCTGTGGTTACCTCAAAATTGCCTTTTCTCAGCCCTAAGGTACGTTCTGAGAGCTAACATTTTGGCATCATTCCCAGGGATGAGGTGACAGATCTTCTCCAAGAAATATCGTTCAAGTTGCAGATTTGATTGCTGATGGTGGATAATAGTCAGACACATATGAAGGCTGAAACATCCACCTAGCGACTCCATTGTTTGAAATCCCAAGTTTCAAAGTATTGATGGTGGCTCCACTGGCTAAATGAAGGACTCAAATGTTGCTTTTATTTGTTCAAGATATTCATGTATCAATGTTTCTAATCTTCTTGGTTTTCCTATTCAATTACCAAAGGATGCATATATTTTGAGTAATGGCCTTAAATTCAATGGGGAAGATCTGACTTTGACTCTTGAACATATAGAAAATTTTAAAACATTTGTGAAAATTCTTAGAGTTAAAAAGGAAGATGTCTTCATCAGATTGTTCTTTGATTCTTTTCAAGGCAAATGTAGAAAATGGATTAAAAGTTTTCCTATTAGATCTATTAATTCATTCGCAGATTTTTGGCATATCTTTCTTGAAACATGGATGGAGAAAGAGGAAGAATTCAAAATAGAGGTGCCCTCTATTCATGGCTTTAGAGAATGGGAAGATATGTGCACAAATGATGAAGTAGATGAGAACTTTGCTTCATCTCTTTCTTCTTATATGAAATCCTATTGATGTAGCCATGAAGTTAAGCTCAATTTTTTGCAAGAGTTTGCCATCAAAATTCAAGGAGACCAAACTAAATTGGAGACCCAAATACAGTCCCAGGATCTGGACTGTCGAGTCCCATTCTTTGGGGACCTTTTTCAGCAGAAGGAGAGAAGGTAAGGCTACCCGTGAATATTTGCATTGATATTTTGCAGCTGGAAGCATGCATATAGGAGTTGGCATAGCAAATAGAGTCTATTTTCTTCAATCCTATTGCAGCGTACATGGAAATTTTTTTCATTTTGAGGGATAAGTCAGATTGTCTTTCACATAGCCAAACTCATTATGTGCATGTATGGCTGCCAACATTTACATTTGTGTCTTGGTTCAAGTACTTCCAAGCAGCATCCTTATCACAGTTACTTTATTGGTTGATCTGGCATTACGACATCACTTGATCTATTGATTTTTGTTGCAATGTAGGGTAGGTTTATGCATAAGTAAGCTACCAAAGGCAACACTTTGCTTCTAGTATTTGTTTATGTATAGGTTGTAATATGTCTATGTTTTTGGATTGGTATAGGTTGTTAAGGTTTGCTGACCATATTGCCCAATGGATGAGGCACTAATCTACATCTTCCCAGAGATCTATGATTCTTGGCATCTCCAAGGAGCTACCATCCCAGATGGCGCCACTATTGGATTCAGTCCTTTGGCCTTCCTTCAATGATCAAAATGGGCCTCTTATTATGTCGATTTTGTTAGATGTTTTGCACATGATATTCAGTGAAAAACTTGTCATAAATGTGTCCATCAAAAGCAGCTCGAAAAAAGCTTTCCAATGTTATATTGCACTCCCAAAACTGGCTCTTGGTTCAGAAGATATGACCGAATGAATGATTGACTTAAAGATCTCCCTGTGTAGTTGTTTATGTGTTTAATGATCCTGAGGAAACTAGGAGATGTCAGTGGCTAGGCTATGATAGAGAAGGAGAGAACATATCCTTTGAGGTCTATTACCATGTTGCTAATCCTCATCTCAACATATGGCGAGCTCGTTCTGCTCTGATTTAAAGAGATATCCTATGTAGAGGGCATTATGCATTGTTCATAGGGATATTGCTGGTGAAAGGTTTACAGCTGCTGGTCTCATGGTTCTAGAAAGAAATACTTGGATATTTATAGGACATTTCAACTGGGAAAGAATTTCTCTTTGTCCCAAGATAAAGTGAAGACTACACAATTTGGATGGGGAAAATACACACGTTAAGGTCTCTTGGAAGATAGTTTAAGGTCTCTTCCTACAGACAATGAAACTATGTTGTTATATCTCTTGCATGGATTTAACACAGACAACAATAAATTCTCTCAGCTCACACAATTCAAGGGAATTGAAAATTCCAATACCAATCTTGATATTTTACATCCTATTTTGACTGAATGTTGTGTATTCAAGTCACATTTGGAATTGAATCTCCTACAATATCTCAATTAAGTGAGCTCAACAGCTCATGTTGAGGTCATGCAAAGAACAAAAGCTGGGATGAAGGAGTCTCAATTGGAAAGCACATTCTTGCATTATGTGTATATGTTTAGTGGTTGTAGGTGTTGCTCCTATACTTGCATTTGTGCAACGAGAGAGAATAGCTCTGTTCTCCACTATGGACATGCTGGAGCTCCAAATGATAGGACACTAAAGGATGGTGACTTGGCATTATTGGATATGACTGCAGAGCACTATTTTTATGGTTCTGATATAACATGCTCATTCCCTATTAACATAAAATTCACAGATGACTAGCGAGTTGTGTATAATCGAGTTCTTGGTGCTCACAATGTCGTTATTTCGAAAATGAACCCTAGTGTAAGCTGGGTGGAGATGCACAAGTTAGCAGAGAGCGTTACTATAAAGTCTTTGAAGGATGCCAACATTCTATTAGGAACTGTAAAAGAGATGTTGGAAAGAAATGTTTACTGTAATGGTTTTAAAGTAGGAAGAAAACAATATCTGGAGGTTCTTGAGCATGAAAGAGCCATCACAGCATGCCAAAGACATCCTATGAAACCCATTACAATGCCAGGATGTCAATTTGAAGAAGACATATTTGTTATTTTCAAGATGAGTGTTTGGTGGTTTTAAGAAAACCGCGAGCGCTACGCGTAGCCCTTAGGTGCTGCGCATATAGCCATATTCAAAAGCATTGTGTGTAGTCCTTTGGCACTGCGCGTAGATCCATACCCAAGGAACATCAATTATATCTTATGGCTGCTTGTAGAAATTGCTATTATTGCGGAAGATATTCCTGAAGGTCACTATTTTTAATCAAATGTTGGGAATTGTGTTTGCTCTTAATATGTTGTTCCATATACCTATATGGGTTGGTGTTCTAATAACTAGACTCGGCACACTCTTGCTCTTAGGCATGCAAAGATTTGAGATAAGAAAATTAGAAGGGTTAGTTGCTCTTCTTGTGTTTACAATGTTTGGGTGTTTCTTTGTAGAGCTGGCATATGCAAAGCCTAAAGTGGACGAGGTTGTCAAAGGACTGTTCATGCCTCAACTAAATGGAAATGGAGCAACTGGTCTTACGATCTCTCTTCTCGAAGCTATGATTATGCCACACAATCTATTTCTTCATTCTACCTTAGTTATGTCTCATAAAGTAACTCCTACTTCAAGAATTAATTTAGCATGTAGTATTTCCTCATAGAAACCAGAGTTGCTCTGCTTGTAGCATTTATTATCAACATTGTTGTTACTTATGTGGTTGGGTCCATCTGTTTTTCACCAAACTTACCTCCAGAGCAGTTGCAGAATTGAGGGAACTTGGACCTCAATGCATCAGCGTTTCTACTAAAACAAGTTCTAGGAAATTGGAGCTCAACATTTTTTGTTGTAGCACTCCTAGCATCTGGACAAAGCTCAATGATTACAGCAACATATGCTTGGTAGTGTGTTATGCAGGGATTCCTAAATATGAAAATGAGGCCATGGCTCCATAATATTATCACAAGGTACATTTCCATCTTGCCATGTTTAACAATATTGCTCATCAGTAGTTCTTCTAGTGCAGGGAAACTTATTATTATTTCCTCGATGATATTATCATTTGAATTGCCATTTGCTTCAATTCCCTTGCTGAAGATTATAAGTAGTCAGACAACATGGAACCCTGACTTGAAACATTACTGTGTAGAGATTTAGGGCAATAACAAGGAAATTTAATGGGCAATTAAAGGTTTTCTGGTAGTCAATCGAATTTTTGAAAGAGATGTGCGATTATTCGAATCTTTTTAGGAACCAGTGGCAGAGTTTGTAGGCTTGAAATCAATAGTTGTTAAACATTCCAGATTTCTAGTGATGGTTCCAAACAAACATTGGTAGGCATTTCGACTTGTGGCAGTGAATCAATTATTCTTTTTGATGAAGATTTAGCTAGATTATTTAGTTATAATTTAGTTCATGTAATTTGATTGCAGCGCATATTTCGTTTTCTTTTTTATTTTTATTATTGTTATTCCTATGTTTAGGAAATCATAATTAATATGTAATAGTGTATATATGGGATAATTTTTGAGATGTAAAGGTTTGATTTTTCCAGCAGAGAGAGGCTGCTTGGGACTATGTAAGGTTTCTCTTGAATATTATTTTAATAAAGCAAATTCTGCCCTTTAGACCTGGGATCCATCATGGTGTTAATGTTTAATATGTTTTTCCTGTAATTCACTTACATATTTTGTTTTTCTATGTTGTTACAACATTATCTAAGAGATGTGTTAGGAATTCATCTATACACGATGCTCCTTTAATGATGATTTTGTTGTTAAATGTAGTGGTTTTCTTTGCAGAATCCATCCTCTGTTAGATGCTTTGTTGAGAAACCCTATGTTTCTCTTTCATCTAATGCTGGCTACTATAGATCCATCCCTGTTTGATGCCTGGAGGGCAGCATGCTTTCTCCCCTATTCTTCTCACATTTGCAATATTTTATCTAGCTAAACATTACACTTACTTTTCCCCAAGTTTTGTCGGCATAAACTAGCATCAACTCCATAGCCCAATGGTCCTTTCTCTTGTTTTTTTTGACCCAAAAACTTTCAAACAAATCCCCACACTCCATAGCTACCCTAAGATCCCAGTTATCACAACCACATTTTGTTGGCAAAGAGAGAGCCCTCTCTGGTCTGGCAGAGCTAGATGCCAGATCGAAAGCTTGGTCTGTGGTTACCTTGGAATTACCTTTTCTCAGCCTTGAGGTACATTCTGAGTGCTAAAAACTATAACGAGATATTGTAAATAGATGTATCCTAATTTTGGGTGTTAAACCCCAAGCGTAGTCCCATTATCTCACCAACCTAGTGAGATTTGAGGGTGTTTGTAGCAGAACATAAAATATCCACTTATCAACATACTTTTGGAAACCATACCGAGAACTTGTTTCATAGATCCTTAGTTATTTTAATCTTTTTATTTACATGAACATTCAATCTCCCAATAAAATAGATCTTCCAAATCAATTGAATGATCAAAGGAGTATTTCACATTCATTATTCAATTTAATTCTCGATAATGTTCAAACCCTTTCTGAATTAGAATAATCTTTGGTTGTTATAGTTTGAGATATTGAATTGAAAGACATAAGATAAGCCACATAAATACATCTTAGAGATTGTGCCAATTGCAAGTAGCTAGCTTATGACCAATGAGCCTTGTGCTTCTAGAAGAATTCATAGATTGATATTTCAGTATAAACGGATGGAGTCCAAAGGTGAAAGAAAATCCTTGCCACCTAAGCTGGACTTCAATTTGATCAAGAATTTATTTTTTCTTCTAGGATTAATTCCCCATCTTAAAGAATCATGTCAGTAACTCATTAATTCTCTCAATCTACTCCCTCTTCCTCGTAGTCTTCATTGAATACATGCTCGTAAAAAATAGAAAATATATAATGGCGAGTATTGGAAAATATGCAAAAAGGCATCTCTCCTAGAAACCAAAACTGGGAAAACTAGATTGTATTTTTCATTATATTCCTTTCAATGTTACAATACATTATATACATGTTAAAGCATTCAAAAAAAGTGAATCCATTAACCCTGCATTAGAACATAACCATAGTTCCTTTTACCAGATCTACAAAACTATGTTAAAAACCATCATGAATAAAACCATGTGCAAAACCGTTGGTGGGTTCGCCCCCCGAAAAAAAAAATTCCCCTAACTCTAGCACTGGTAAATACTACTTTGCCTAAATTTAAAGAATGACTCCCTAAGTTTTTAGTTGACGACACGATCACGACTAATGAACACCTAATTGTATTTTCCAATGCTTGCATGTAACTCACTTAATTGCATTGGTGCCAATGGTAATGATATATGCATGCAACTCTTAGTGAATTCATTTGAAGGAAAAGCAGAAACTAATTTTTTTGAACTCACGTCCAAATCATTCTCCACCTAGATGGAGCTTTGATATTTATTTAAATCCACTTATGGCCAACCTCAAAGCCCTATGAATCTTCTTCATGGATGCAATAACGTTGTCTATACCAAAGGTGAAACCATTTGATATTTTAATATTCATTTCATTGAAGGTTTTAACTCTATAAAAATAATACCTACAAACAAATTCTTAAAAAATAAACAAATATACAATGGTGGGAAAAAATATATACACAAAGATTTCTCTCTAGGAACCCAAAACTAGGAAATCCAGATTTATTTTTTCATTATATTCCTTGAAATGTTACAATACATTATATACATGTTGAATAATTCAAAAAACCCCAATCCATTAACCCTATATTAGAACATAACCATTGTTACTTTGATGAAATCTACAAAACTAGGGGAAAAACCATCATGCATAAAACCATGCACAAAACCATTACTAGTTTTGCCTCGAAAAAAAATTTGGGTGCTACCCTAAACCTTGTGCAAGGCGGGTACTTACCATCAATAAACCCACTAGAAGGGGGGGGGATATTGATCCAAGTGGATATTGGTGGCCACCCTCCAATTCCACCTAGACCTCCAGTCGATTTCACCAATTTCATTTTTTATAGTAGCATTTACTATTTTTAGCATTTTTTCAGGTCTTGAGCTTCCACAACAATTTTGACCCCCTAAACGGATTGTTTTTGATGTCTGTAGTAGGCCCATTGCTATAGATAGCACTAGTAGAAAATGAGAAATTAGTGACTAGGTGACTAAAAAAGTTAGTCACCACATCTTTTCCAAGTGAGATGCTACCAAAATTGAGCAATCTTAAGTGACCGAACTAAAAACGACTAACATAAATCACTAATTTAGTCGCGGTTAAAATATGTGACTAGCTAATAAGTAATACAACTAAAAATGACTAACATGAATGACTAATTTAGTCTAAGAACAAAAATACAACTACTTGGGAAGTACTACAATGATATGAATTAGTTTTTTATGTTAGTCATCTTAATTGTGTCAAGCAATCTAAACTTACAAGTGATAGGGGATTGAAAGGTTGTTAAAGATTGGTTGAAAGGTTATCCTTCCTTAAAGAGTTATTCATCCTCACATGGTGTATATGTGAGCCAACTTAGCATTATTTATCTTAAATAATTTGTAATTTTAAAAATATATTTTTTAATAAAAAATTTATTTTATGTATTTTTCTAAAATCTATTAATTGAATATAATTGGATCTAGTTCCAATTTGAAATTAATTTGAAGATAAATTTTAATTTTTAAGACTATAATATCAAACAAAAAGTACTTTAATTTCATATTAACCAAGCTAGATCCATTTTAACCTTGGAGCTATCAAGCGTGGAGATGGGTCCAATCTCTCGAGGTGCAAACTTTTTTTTCTAGTGCAAAACTTGAGGAAATGATTGCACCTCAAGAGATTGGATCTCTCTCGGCACTTGATAGTTATAGGGTTAATATGGATCTAGGTTGGTTATATAATAATATATAATATCTATATTTGTATTTGTGTCTCTTTGTTATTCCCTCTCTCTATCTCACCCCCCAAACATACACACATTCTCTCTCCCTCTCTTGCCCTTCTCTCCCTCTCTATCTATATCCTTATCTCTATTTGCTCCTGCTATCCTCTCTCCCTCACTCTCTCTCCATGACTCCATTGTCACCCACTCTCTCTCCACCTTTCTCCCTCTATGTTTTTCTTGTTCCCTCCCTCTCCTACCCACTCGAATTCCATCTCTCTCTCCTCACCTCTATCTTCCTTCCTCTCTATTACTTGTCTCCCACCTCCCTCTATCTCTCCCCCTAAAATCACTCTCCCTCTCTCTCTCTCTCCGTTTCTTCCAACTCTATCACTATCTCCCCCCCTCTTTGTCCTTATCCATCTCTATGTCTCCATCTCTCTCCATTCGCCTTCTCTCCCTATCTCTATCCATTCCTCTTATTTCTCTTCCCTCCTCTCCTCTCTCCCTCACCCTCTCTTCATCTCTCCTTTCTCACTCCTCTCTCTCTCTCCACCTCTATCTCTCTATGTATTTTTTCTTTCCTCCCTCTCTCCCCCACTACAACTCCATTTCTCTCTCTCTCTCCTCTCTCTTCCTTCATCTCACTCCCTCTCTCCCACCTCACTCTCTCTCCCCCCATCACTCTCTCTTTCTCTCTCTCTCCATCCTCCAACTTTTTCACTATCTCCCTCCCTCTCTTCACACCCTCCCCAACCCACTCTTACATTTGATCACATTGTATTGTGTTTAAGAAATTATCTAAATTAAAAAAACTTAATTGGTTGTAAAATATTAAACCTATATTTTGGATCAATCATGTCAAAGAAAATAAAATAATGAAAAACTTTAAAAAATCATGCACTATATTTAATCTATTATAATTAGTCAATTTGCTTGCTCTCATCCCTATATATATATATATATATATATATATATATATATATATATATATATATATATATATATCTATATATCTATATATATATATACATATAGAAAGGACCGACAAAGATCCATCTTAGCTTATTTTTATTAAAACCTTAATTTAATTTCTATGGGAATATTTTTAGTAGTCGTGAGGATAGAGTGTTTAGATATGTCTCAAATTGTAACATTTTCCCTTTCAGATTCAATTAATTTTTTTTTGTAAATTAAATTAAAATAAAATATTTTTACTATGAAATAAGTTATGGTTTTTTTGCATGTGGTATTGATAAGCCATGGTATTGTAACAAAAGCCTATTTACAAGTTAATATCCATGGTAAAGTGAGGGAGAATACCCATGGTTAACAATCTTGTCATATTGTTATAAAATATTTTCATTGTGAAATAATTTATGTTTTTTGGGCATGTGGTATTGATAATCCATGGTATTGCAACAAATGCTATTTTTTACAATTTAATAATATCTACCATAATGTGGTGGTTGATATCCATGGTTAAGAATCTTGTCATATTGTTATAAAATATTTTTGTTGTGAAATAGGTTATCGTTTTAGGACTTGTGGTATTGATAAGCCATTGTATTGGCCCATGGTATTGTAACAAAGCCTATTCACAAGTTAATAACAAAATCAAAATATAACAAATTTAATTTTATTATTTTTATTAACTAACTTTTTATTATTAGTTGAGGTCATATTTAAATGTTCACACTCATCCCAACATCATGTTTAACTTCTTATTTTTAATTTAGCGTCTTACCCAAAAATAAAAAATTCTTATTAAAAATAAATCATTTAACCCAATTTTCATTTATATATTTTATTTTATATTAGAAATATTTCTTTTATTTTTTTCATTATAAATATTTCTTTTCTTTTTCATTTCCAGTTTAGCATTGGGTTCAAATAAAATATTCACAGATTACAACATCACATTATAGCACTATATTTTTCTCTGCCTTATCCATATCTAAGTGGAAATTGCAGAGGAAGGAAGACCATCAACGTGATCTATGGATTGGGTTGAAATAAAATATTCATAGATTATGACATCACATTGTAGCAGTGCATTTTTCTCTGCCTTGTCTATATCTGCATGGAAATTCCAGAAGAAGGAAGACCATCAACATGATCTATGGATTTCATGGGATTCAAACCCTAGATGGAGTTTGCATGGGAAACACCTTAGAAGTGCATCAATGATTAGATGGAGGAAGGGCAAGGTCATTCGACATGGAGATTTTCGTCATTTTTACATGGGTATGAATTTGGACTTTGAAGAGTTCTTCCTTTTTACTAAAGATGATTTTTGTTCTTATGGGTAAATTCTTTTTAGGGTTTATATGATCAAAGTATAAATATTTTATAGAGTTGAGGGTTTAATGATTATGATGATGCATATCTTGATTGCAACCAACAATTCATGAAAAGACAATGCACAAGTAAGAATTTTGCATTTCCTTATTGAGATTTTGGTAATTTTTACATGGGTACGAATTTGGACTATGGAGAGTTATTCCTTTCTACTAAAGATGATTTTTGTTCTTATGGGTAAATAATTTCGAGAGTTTATATGATCAAAGCATAAATTTTATCTAGAGTTGAAGGTTTAATGATTATGATAATGCACATCTTGATTGCGGCCAACAATTCATCAAACGACAATGCACAAGTAAGAATTTTGCATGTCCTTATTGTACAAAGGGTTTAATGATTATGATAATGCAGATCTTGATTGCAGCGAACAATTCATCAAAAGACAATGGAAAAATAAGCATTTTGCATCTCCTTATTGTACATATCAGTTTGCTCCTCCCTAACTTTTCTAGGGTTAGAACGCTTGAAATCTTATTTTTTATTTTCATCTTTTTTTTAGTGTTTGATTGTTTGTGTAATGGGCTCTACCATGCACAAATTTAAAGGGATCAAGTGATGCAAGAAAATTTTCTGGTAGGATGCAAATGCTAGAACTTCCTCAAACTTTTTTACATGAAATTAAAGTTTCTCGTAATCATGAACATAAAATATTTTATGTTTCATCCTTAGATTTTGATCTCAATGCCTAAAATTTTAAACCATGTTACTATATTTTAAGTAGAATGTACTTAAATCCATTAAACCTTACAAATCTTCAAAGTTTAGGTTAATTTAAGATAAAAGGATGAACCTAAATGGATTTTGAAATTTAGATTCAATGCTTACAGAGAACAATTAAATATGGAAGAACCCAAATGGTATGATAACTTTTATCCACCCATCAATTTCCAAGTACTTTCCTATTATTCTTAACCTAAACAGAGAAAGTAGAAGAAGAAGAGGAGCCTGGATGAGGTGGACCCTGACCTACTTGATACTTTTCAAAAGTTGGGCATGCCGATGACTAGAAGAAGAGATTGACCAACGTTGTTGTAGATGTTGTTTTGACAGTGTTTTCATTGCTACCATGCATAGGTAGACTCTATAGGTAGTTGAGGTTAACTTTTATTCATTATAAGAGGTTATTCCAGTGTCTCTTTATGTAGTTAGGAAGTAGCTTGGCAGGGTTGTTCCTCCTGCTGATAACTATTATGCTGCATTGTATTTTTTTTTAGTGATAGTTACTTCTATTAAATCCCCAAGTACACTTTGTCACCCATGGAAATATCCACTTATTTTAGGATGAATGAGATGGAGACTAGGCATTTTGAGAGGACTCTTATTGTTGTAGATGAGAGGCGTTTTTTGAGGTGAGAGGAGTTCTGTGACATATATTGAAGGATACACTGCACCATTTTATGATACCAATCGTCTCCATGTCACAATAGTGGATCTTTATTGCACCGAGGGAGCAACGATAAAGTATTGCACTATAAAGAATTGGTATGTTGGGGACGAGGAAGGAAGACATAGGATTTATAATTTTATTATGAAAAGAGGTTTGTGTGATGGAGACAAATCCTATAGATAAATTGTACCATTATATTTCTATGAAATATCGGAATGTGTTCAATATGGAAATATGTATGTACTCTTGAATTTATCTATGTTGTAATAAGATCAAGAATAAAGTTATCATTGCAAATAATTGGGATCTACCATGTAAGTTTACTTTACTACATGGAATTCTTGATTTGTTAGATCCCAACTAGTTAGGGTTGAATTTATTTTTGTTATAAAGAGATT
The DNA here is from genome assembly GCA_031772625.1 of Pinus tabuliformis. NCBI lineage: Eukaryota > Viridiplantae > Streptophyta > Pinopsida > Pinales > Pinaceae > Pinus > Pinus tabuliformis. The sequence goes on from CM062816.1 coordinate 841,939,404, forward strand.
AAGAATAAAGTTGTCTTTTTAATCAATGAAATATAACATGTAAGATTTAATCACTACATCATATTTTTTTTTTTAGATCCCAAATTATTGGGATTATGAAGAGTCATATTTCATGACAATATTAATGAATGCTCTATTCTTGCTCAAAGAATTACATATTACAGAAAGGTGGAAAATAAATGAGATGCAACTGAATGGTTTCTGTTTTAAAATGTGTGGAGGGAGTATAAAATCGTTTTCAGTTGTGTTCAAATATTTTGGAGCATCCAGTAAAGTGCTTCATTTTCCTCCTAGTTAATTCCATTTCTACTATCCCAATGCTTCTAGGAGTCCCTCTCCAAAGTGATCTCTTAACTATCTTGGAGGGAAGTTGATTACTTCACTAGTAGAAAATCTTCACTAGTAGAAGTTGATGACGTTGCTCTTCATCTGGTGAAATTTCACATTCATATTCATAGATTAAAGATCAATTTTCCTGAAGACTGTTTGATGAAAATGTTTATGGCTATCCTGGAAGATGAAGCTCGATCTTGGTATGAAAGTTTACCGCTTGCTTGTATTTACTGTTTAAAGGATTTTCATGCCCTGTTCATTAAAAGATATCAAGAATCTTATCCATCATTAAATCTAGTTCATGGTTGTTGCAAACATGCTTCTACTTTCATTGAAAGCCTTGAAAAATACTATGAGGATAATTTTATGGATGATGAGATCATGGAATCCTTGTACGAGAATTCATTTCAGCAACATGAAGAGAAACTAGAAGAGTCCCATCAAGATGCTCAGGAAATGTTGCAGCAGAATCAAGATATTTGTACGGCGGAAAATGAAGGAATTTTGCATCGTGACAGTCAACATGAATTACATGAAATAGATCAGCAGGCTGAAGATTTCCATATGGCTGAAAATGATGAAAGAAGGAGTTTTATTTCAGATCCGGTTGAAATAAATGAGGATACGCAGGAAAATGATGTTCCAATCTCAGAAAATGATGATGATAAACCAGATCGAGAGACAGATTGTGATGAGGAAAAACATGTTGTTTCGGATCTCATAGAAGAGAATTGCATTGTTGAGGCTACCTCAAATGAAGAAGACAGAGTTACAGACCTAACTGCCCTCATCTCATCAGAACACAACCTTCCTAACAAGGTAATCCAGTCAATTCATGAATAGCAAGAGGATATCTTTGTTCAAGTAGGTGAAAAAGTTTCTCTGGATGAATTTATGATAGATGACTGAAATGTCATGCTTGAGTTTCATGAAACATCTGAAGTTTCTTTTCTTATGATTAATGAATGTAATGAGAATCTGGCTGTCATATCATATGAAGATAACCTGCAAGATGTTCAGACTACCGAAGATCAGACCATTCACGATGCCATTTCAGATTCTTCTTCCTATGTTTCATGTTTTGAAATGTTCTTTGAAATGGAGAGCTGCTCATCTACTTGTTCCGAATTTTTTAAGGACCAGGAACATACTCTTATTTGTGAAAAGAGATCAGCATCACAAGAAATGGACACCTTGTTTCTTCATCAGGAGGAAAATCTTCATGCTTTTCAGGATCCAATGGTAGATTTGTTGCAGTCAGCAGTGAAGGTGATTATTGCAGTATTCAGTGATGAAGGGGATCATGATCAATTATGTTTTTGGAGGCCCAGTTACAAGTATCTACTGTTGACCAGGAGATCTGATCTGTGTTAGAAAATTATATATTATGGACCAATGGAACACATAAAATATTGCAAAAATATAAACACAGAAAGCGCATAAAACAAGAGAGACACAGATATATGTTGTTCACCTAGTTTGGGCTACGTCCACCCTGAACAGCCAGTCCTTCCTTTCTATTATCCCAACAAAATGAAGAGACACAACCTACAGCAGATCCACTGTAATATCCTCTGTTTTCTCTCATAGTCTCACCTCTCTATTTCCCGCTCACCGAATACACATCTATGACACAGCCTCAAATACAATGCCCTCATACAAAGAGAGGGGGTTTCCTTTAAAGGAAAAAAACCCTAAACTAAACATAAGTTCTACCGTCAGATCATCCGCCTAATGAACGGCCCAGATCGACTAGAAATTACTATACTTTTACAAGGCAATTTTACAGCTATTTTTAGCTTCGTGGGCGCTGCCCCCGAAAACCCTCGCTAGGGGGGGGCTCCCAAAGGTCGGAGCTACCCCCGTGGACCCCCCTACAACGAATATTTTATGGGCGGCAAAACTGAAGTCCAATGTGGCGATACCTTTGAATATAGAAGATAATCAGGCTCCACACCCAACAATCTGCCACTTGGAGATTGATTGTAGCAACTCCACCGCTACTCCATTTGCTGGACAATGACTCCTCTTTGGACCTGGCTGTTTCTCATCTTCATCGTCATCCTTGAAGACCAACTGAAACTGAGCATATTCTCAGTTTCTCCCTGGTTACAACTTTTGTTAGCATATCTACAGGATTCTGGCTAGTGTGTATCTTTTCCAGCTTCAACTCTCCATCTTCCAACACTGATCATATGAAATGGTACTTGAGCTGTATGTGTTTAGTCCTGGAATGAAATGCTGAGTTCTTTGCAAGATGAACGGCACTTTGGCTATCATTGTATAACGTGCCCATATCATGCTCCTTACCCAATTCACCCATAAACCTTTGTAACCAAATCATTTCTTTACTAGCCTCTGTAGAAGCAACATACTCTGCTTCTGTTGTTGAAAGTGCAACAACACTTTGGATTTTTGAAACCCAACTGACAGTTGTTCCTCCAACAGTAAATACATATCCTGTAGTGCTCCTCTTATTATCTTTGTCACCTGCCATATCTACATCAACATATCCTTGTAGGGAGATGTTTGAACCACCAAAGCATAATGCTTGATTTGTGGTACCTTTCAAATATTTGAGAATCCATTTCACTGCCATCCAATATTCCTTTCCTGGATTGTTCATGTACCTGCTTACAACTCCCACTGCATGTGCAATATCAGGCCTTGTGCAGACCATTGCATACATTAAGCTTCCAACTGCTGATGCATATGGAACTTTAGACATATAATCCATGTCTTCTTGGGTCTTTGGGCACATTTCCTTGCTAAGTTTGAAATGGATAGAAAAAGGTGTACTAACTGGTTTTACATTGTGCACGTTAAATCCTTTCAACACCTTTTGTATGTACTCATTCTGAGACAATGTTAATTTACGATTTTTCGTGTCTCTAGTTATTCTCATACCAAGGATTTTTTTTGCAGCTCTCAAATCCTTCATTGCAAATGAATTTGCCAATTTTCTTTTGAGCACATTTATTTCTTGCAACAAGCATGTCATCTACATAAAATAACAATATAATATAGCTGCCATCATTTTGCTTTTTCAAATAAACACAATGATCAGAGTGACATCTAGTATAACCTTGTTCAGACATAAACTTGTCAAATTTTAGATACCACTGCCTTGGAGCCTGTTTTAAGCCATACAAGCTCTTCTTCAACCTACACACTAGTTTCTCCTTCCCTTTCACCTCATATCCTTGTGGCTGCTGCATATATATCTCTTCCTCCAAATCCCCATGGAGAAAGGTTGTCTTTACGTCTAACTGCTCAAGATGCAAATCTTCAGCTGCTACAAGACTTAAAATAGTTCTGATTGAAGTCATTTTAACAACAGGAGAAAATATTTCATCAAAATCAATACCTTTCTTCTGTGCAAACTCCTTCACCACAAGTCTAGCTTTATACCTCTATTTTCCTCCATCTTCTTCCTTCAGCCTGTAAACCCATTTATTCTTCAATGTAGTTTTTCCTACAGGCAACCTGACTAAATCCCAAGTTTGGTTATGCATTAAGGAGTCCATCTCTTCTTCCATGGCTACCTCCCACTTCTTCCTGCTTTCAACCTGCATTGCTTCTTCATAACATTCGCGTTCACCGGAATCAGTTAACAATAAGTAATATAATGAAGGAGAGTATCGTTCAGGGGGTCTACTTATCCTGGTAGATCTTCTAACACCACTTTCAGGTGTTTGGGGTGCCTGTTGTTGTTGTGGTGGTTGTTGTTGTTGTGGTTGTTGATTATTATCATTTTCAGGGACCTTTACTTTTTCAGTGATTTCATCAAGAACTGCGTATTCCTTGTTTTCCTTTTCTTGTTTCTTTTCCTACAACTGATTCTTATACAAGACCTTTTCATTTAATATTACATCTTTGCTCCTAATGATTTTGTGATTTTCATAATCATATAAGCAATAACCAAAATCATTAACACCATATCCAATAAAGGTACATTTCTTTGACTTTGCCTCAAGCTTTGTTCTATTTTCTTTATCAATATGGACAAAGGCCTCACAACCAAAAGGCTTTAAAATAGAGTAGCTTACCTTTTTACCTGTCCATGCTTCCTCTAGAACACCACCATCCAAGGAACTTGAAGGCCCTCAGCTTATTAGATAAATAGCAGTATCTACATCATCTGCCCAAAACTGTAAAGGCAATCCTGCATGCAATCTCATGCACCTTGCACGCTCCATGATTGTTCTGTTCATCCTTTCTGACACACCATTTTCTTGTGGTGTTCTTGGAATTGTCTTCTCTTTGCGAATTCCATGCTCTGAACAGTACCTATCAAACTCTTTGCTGCAATATTCACCTCCATTGTCTGATCTAAGACACTTCAATTTCTTTCCTGTCTCAATCTCAACCAAAGCTTTCCATTTCTTGAAAGTATCAAATACATCAGATTTATTCTTAATACAATAAATCCAAGTTTTTCTAGTTGCATCATCAATAAAAGTAACATAATAACGAGAGCCACCGAGAGATGATATCTGAGCAGGTCCCCATACATCTGTATGCACAAGCTCTAATTTTTCATTCTTCTTTTCTTTCCTAACTCTGAGAAATCTAACTCTCTTCTGTTTTCCATAAATGCAATTCTCACAGAAGTCCAAATCAACATTCTTCAACAACAAATTCCTTGAGTGAAGAATCTTCATTCCCTTTTCACTCATGTGTCCGACCCTATGATGCCATAATGCTGCATCTACTCCTTTGGAAGTTAAAGCATTAACAGAGTTAGAAATACCATTGCGTAAATACAATGTACCAACCTTTTCGCCTTTTGCTATTACCAGGGCTCCTTTGGTGACCTTCCAAGCTTTATCTATGAAAGTTGTCACACAACCTTCACCGCCTAACTGCCCTGTTGAAATCAGATTTTTCTTTAGATCTGGAACATGCCTTACCTCCTTTAATAGCCATTGGTTTCCATTCTGCTGTTTTACAAGAACCTTACCCATTCCAATGATTTTACAGGGTTTATCATCACCCAGACGAACTTGTCCAAAATCTCCTTGAACATAGTCATGAAAGTATTTCTTATCAGGTGTGGCATGGAATGAAGCCCCTAAATATACCACCGAGGAATCAGTAATATTTTCGAAAGAAAGAATCAAAGCATCTTGTAACATCTCACCTGTCACATTTGCTTCATGATTGTTTTCTTGCTGTGAATCTCCTTCTTTTCCCTTCCGAGATCTACAGTCTTTCTTTAGGTGTCCTTTCTTTCCACATTTCTAGCACACTATCCCTGATATGGACTTGGATCTGTCTTTCCTTGATTTACTGTGATATCCTGAGCTCTTTCCTCTTTCCATTTTTCTTCCTCTAGACTCTGCACTCAAAGCACTTCCCGATGTCTCACCGGAGCTTTTCCATCGCATTTCCTCGCTAAGGATAGCACCGACAACATCATCAAACTTTAAAGTACTAGATCCAGAAACAGAGTTACTAATGGCCATTACCAAACCATTCCAACTTTCTGGTAATGAGCACAAGAATAAGAGAGCTCCAACTTCATCATCAAAATTTACCCCTACAGAACTTAACTGACTTGTAACTATATTAAAATCATTTAAATGGTCTGCAACAGATCCACCTTCTGACATCTTCATATTAAATAATTGTTTCATAAGAAATACCTTGTTTGAGGCCGAGGGTTTTTCATATAGTTTTGACAACGACTAAATCAAACCCTCTGTCGTGGTTTCCTTCGAAATGTTGAAGGCGACTGATGCAGCAAGGCACAACCATATTGTTCCGAGTGCCTTTCTATCGAGAAGGTTCCATTCTTCGTCTGTCATACCCATCGGCATCTTTGATTTTCCACCCAATGGTAGGCGTAGATCTTTTTGATACAGATAATCTTCCATCTGCATCTTCCATAGCGAGAAGTTTTGGCCGTTAAATTTCTCGACCCTAAACTTACCATCTTCCACCATTGCTCCCACTCGAACCAGGAACCCTTCTTTCCTGCGAGTTTATAAGCCAAATAGACCTTCGGCTCTGATACGAGTTGTTAGAAAATTATATATTATGGAGCAATGGAACACATAAAATATTGCAGAAATATAAACATTGAAAGTGCATAAAACAAGAGAGACACTGATATATGTGGTTCACCCAGTTTGGGCTACGTCCACCCCGAACAGCCAGTCCTTCCTTTCTATTATCCAACAAAATGAAGAGACACAACCTACAACAGATCCGTTGTAATATCCTCTATTTTCTCTCATAGTCTCACCTCTCTATTTCCCGCTCACCGAATACACATCTATGACACAGCTTCAAATACAATGCCCTCATACAAAGAGGGGGGGTTGCCTTCTAGGGCAAAAAACCCTAAACTAAACATAAGTTCTACCGTCAGATCATCCACCTAATGAATGGCCCATATTGACTAGAAATTACTATACTTTTACAAGGCAATTTTATAGCTGTTTTTAGCTTCGGGGGCGCTGCCCCCAAAACCCCCCGCCAAGGGGGGGGCTCCCAAATGTCGCAGCCCCCCCCCCCTCGGACCCCCATTGCAGTGAATATTTTACGGGCAGCGTTGCCACCCCCATTTCGAACTAGGGTCCAATGTGGCGTTACCTTTGAATATAGAAGATAATCAGGCTCCACACCCAACAATCCAGAGAATCAATCAAGGAGGCATCTACTTGATTGGTTACATTGGAAGACACATTACACATGATTGTACATATTGCATTAGTACGCAGGTGGCTGTCATCATGATTTGAAACCCTCGAATCTTGATGGACTGTTGCCATTGAATAAGTTTTGTCAGTTCTTGTTTTAGTTAAGTCAGCCATGAGTCATTTCCTTTTGCATAGAGTCAAGTTTTTCAGTCATTTCAATTCGCATTGAGTCATTTTGAGTCAAGTTTTAGTCAATAAATTGAGTCATGTTGGTTTGTCGGAATAATGGATTCCATAGCCCAATGGACAAAGGCACTGTCTGCTCACACAGAGATCTACAGTTCTTGGCACCTCCAAGGAGCTGCCATCCCTATTGGAGCCAATGTTAGTTTCAGTCTTTGCAGCCTTCCTCCCATGATCAAACATGCTCTTACAAAGTGATTTTAAAGTGTCAAGGTCAAATTTGGTCACTAGGCATTAGGTCTAGGGTTTGATTTTACCCTTGTCAAAGTTGTCCAAATGACGTTCCATGTCACCATTCAACTGAGTGTACCATCATTCAAAGGGTTTTCATCATCATGTCAAGTTACACTAGGCCATTTTACACCTTGTTCATGCTTCAGTTGCGCCTAGGCAAGGTTCATTTCCCTCTCCTAGGGTTTTGAAGCTAATTTCTCTTGGATGGTCAAATCATCAGAAAAACTTGTATCCTGTGGTTCATACACCTTTTCATATCCATAATGTACCTTATTAAACACTTCCCATCACTAAAATCCCCCAAATTCCTCATTTTCGCACAAACCCTAGTTTCTTGCTACAACCTAGCAACTTTCTAGGTTGGACTGTGTTTTTCCTTTTTTGACCCCTTCCCCTCACTCAATCTCTGAGATTTCAATTTCCCCTACTTCCTAACCTCCCTCCCTACTTCCCAAAATTTCCTCAAGAATTTTGAATCTCCCTATCCCCTTCATTTCGCTTCATTTCGACAAATCCCTTGTTCCACATATCCGGATAGGTTTCACTCAAATGATGTTTTTGAGCCATAAAGATGAATTTTGGAAAATTGGGAGAGGTTTTTTTTCCAAAACATGCTCAGGAAGAAAAACCTCCTTCACTTTTTACACAGGTGTCATGGTTGTGGAGACATGTCAAAAATATAGTTGCCTCGGGAGAATTGATGCACCTCTGAAGTGACCTTAGGAAACTCAAATTTTCTCCTAGCTCAGTTGGCCAAATGACTTGCTTGATGAGTCAAATGATAACTAGACACAAATCGATTTCCAATGAGCTATCATGAGCTCAATTTGGAGTTGAGGAAGGCATTCAAAAGATGACTGTAATAGCACTCTACCTTTAGGTAGCCTCATTTGGTACATTTTGACCAGTCTTGGGAGATTTGATTTTTGACAGGGAAAATGAACTCCAAATTGAAAACTTCTAGTTGGGTTGGAAAGTAGAATCAAATGCCTTTCCCACGAGCTATCCTACGCCCAATTTAGACATTGGTAAGGCCTCCAAAAGTCTCCTGCAAAAAGGCATGACACACATAGAAGGCGCGGCGCACTCGGAGAAATTTTTCTAGTGTAAATTTACACTAGCGTGGCGCACATGGAAGGCGCGATGCACAAAGTTGCCAAGGCTGATTTTTCTTAGAATTTGCAACCAAATTCCTTCAATCCCTTGAATTTTCCAGGTGGGTTCAATCTCTCAGTGTTTCATCCATTTTTGTGCTCAGTGACGGTGGTGTAATGGTGATAAAGGTTGAAACAAAGATTCATACCCAACACAAACAAATTTGCTGCCATGGTTTAAAAACTCATTGTTTCCTCCAAACATTGTGGAAGGGTCCAAGCCTACATCAGCAAAACAGGGATCACCATTACAACATAAGGCACCTTTGCAGGATGAGGAGCAATTCCATATTTACACTGATATAGTAAACTTGAATGTTAATGAATAGCAGAAGATAGTAGATTAGGTCATCATGGAGAAAGATGCTAAGATCAAAGAGATTAGGGACAATTTTTCTAAGGCAAATTTCATGGTTTGATTCCTAGAGAAGGATAATGAGAAATTGAAGGTAAATCAACTACTCTTGAATAAGCATAAGGTTGATGTTAGAAAAGAAGATGTAAAGGGAAAATAATTAGTTGACACAGATGATTCAGATGAGCATCCATAGCAAGTGACAAGGAAGAATCCAAAGACTAGAGGACTCAAAAGGGAACTTCAACAACAAAGAGAGCAGATGTCTTCGATTGACCTGATTGCAGGAGAAATCAATGAAAGTAGGGAGATTTGGCTTAACAAAGTAAATTTCCATTTAAATAATCTTCTTAAGAGGGCCAAAAGAGACAACAAATTTCAAAGACACATGGCTACTCATTGCTACACAAGGAATTAGGTCTCCAAAGTCAAAATCAAGCAGTTGAAGGAAATACTCCAGGAAACCCTAATCAGGTAAAAAGAGAAGGTTAAGTTGGATTTTCTTGCTGATGCTTCCCTCAAAGCAATACAGGACAAGGATAAGAAAGCCTATGCATGACGAGAGGCCATCAGGTGAAACAGGAGGCCGATTTCATCCTCATTCAGGATGATGATGTAGATGTGGAGAGAGCTCGACTTAGGATCACTATTCAGGAGCATAACACAGAGATCCAAGACTTGTCGCTCAATGTGGAGAGGGACAAATGGATCATCAAGTATTTGGAGCAGAGAAACAAGCAGCTTGAAGATCCGCAGGTGATTATGGAGCTACAAAACATTCGTGAACATCGCCAAGATGCTCAAAGGAGAAGAGTTGAGCTCACATCATTGGAGCAAGAAATCAATGAGGATCGGGAGGCTCATCTGGAGGGCGTGAACATGCACTTGGAGAGGCTAATGGACAAGGCCAATCAGGACCTTGCCTTATTGAGACACATGTCTTATCGTTACAGGACACGAAACATGAGTGCAAGGGCCCGGATAAGGAGTTTGAAGGCGTAATTGAGGAAAGCAATAAGAAAGGCAAAAGAGCAAGATCAGCTTTGAATCTTGGCTGAGGCTTCCTTGGCCCATCATAACGCCCCATAGGGAACCTCCAGCCCAAATTTCAAAAAAATTGGGGAATTTTTGGTCACATGTTAATTTTTTGGGCAAAAAACAAGGATTTTCTCCCTGTGCGCCGCGCCACTGGCGCGACACTAAAATTCTAGAGCTCTAAATGAGGAATGGATTGCATTTTTGGATTAATCATGGAAAATCATGACTATTGGTGTCCGGGCAAGAAATTTTGACAAGATCTGAGTCTCCTAAAGGTCAAAAAACACCCAAAAATGGCCTCTCTGCCACTCTTTTGACACACAGAAAGCAGTCTTGGGAGAATGGAGATTTGGAGGCGAAAATGAGCACCAAATTTAAAAATTCCAGTGGGGTTAGAGAGTAGACAGGACAGGCTTTCCAGCAGGACCACTTGGGCACATTTTGGACACTTTCAAATGCCCCAAGACAGGCCCCAAAGTAGCATGACACACAGAGAAAATGGCACGGCGCACAGAGGAAAATTTGCCAATTTGCTTCCGTTTCGCGAAATTTCGTTTCGTGACTTCTCCAAGTGGGCCTGCTCATCTACACTTCGGTTTTTTGGCACCAAAGGCGGCATTTAAAGTGTTTTTTCTCCAGATTGGCTTCTATCCATGTGGCAAAGGAAGGCAAACGGTCACCCCAAGCCAAATGTCATGTTTGTAGCACTGCACCTGTAGCTGATGGTTGGCTCTCCATCTCCATTTTGTAATGATTCAAGCAACTCCCCAACCCTTGGGAATTCTATCTCTTCCTTACACATTCTATATATTGTATGCAAGCTATTTGCAAAGGGTTGGTTGGCTTGTAACTTCTGGGAGACTATGGGAAAGAAACTTTGTTTCTTCACTGTGTATTTTTGACAGAGAATTAATGAAAGGCAGCGGCTCTGTTTCATGAGATTCTTGTGGTTGTGAGTGTAGAAAATGTGTCTCTTATGTTTTCATATGTATTTCGTTATGTTTCATAATTCAATTCATGTTCATTTCCAGTGAAATTTTTTGAGTGAGATTAGGTAGAATTCAATTTTATTGCTCTGCCTGTGGGAAAATTTCATGTTCAGTGTTATTCTTCTGTTGAAAAGGATTCATGTCACTATGCCCTTTTCACTTTCTTCAGCAATCTATTCATGCCGCGGTACCTCAAACTAAATTGCTACATTTCCCACCTACCTTACCTCACGGAATAATCTGTGACTTTATATTAAATTCTCTGTTCTTTGCTCAGCGTCGGTCCCATAACATCCTAGAAGATTGGTCATTCATGAAAATTGTTTCCCGAATCCCTATTCACTTACTAGCCTAAGGTAAATATTTCATTGTAAGTCATCTCAGACCATTTTCGATTATCTATTCACTGGGCGTGACTCGGAGAGAACCCTCTCCTGCTCTAGTAGGGCTAGCTACCAGACTGAGCGTGGTTTGTGGTTACCCTAATTTTTTTCCTTCCTTCAGCCTAAGGAAGATTTAGGTTCTAACAGACAGTACAACAATTTTCTGCTAGATTTAACCAAGTTTATTTTCAATGCCAGTTGATATAAGACCTCCTCCTAGATCTTCTCTCTTGCACTATCCGGGTGCCTTTGATCCGGAAATGGAGTTTCAGATGAGAGAAAGGAATCTTGCAACACTTGAAGAGATATAGAACAATGTAGTAAATGTAGAGGCTCATCTGCTGATCCGAAGGGCAAGGTTTAAAGAAGAAGAGATGAAAAATATAGATCCATATGAATCAACATCTCTAGAGGTGAAGCTTGACATTTTGGTAAGTGCAGTGGAAAAGATGATGGAAAAGATCAATGCAAGGAATGAGAATAGTGTTCAGTCCATCACTCGTTGATTGAAGAAGAACAAATGGCTGCTCCAAAACATTTTGTTTCATATCCTAGTTGTCATAGATCTGATAATGATTATTTTGTAGATCATCTTGGAGAAGAGAGAACTGTTGATATGACATGTATGCTTGATGATGTGTTTTATACTGATGATTTGCCTCAGTTTGATTAGTATGATGATGATTATGTTCTCCAAATAGAAGCTAATCTTGCAGACAAATCAGCAGCTAGTTTGTGGGAGGAGGAAGTTCACTTACAGCAGCTCGAATACAATGTTCAGCCGATGCATATCAGCTATGACAATGACAAGGAAAGTGCAGCAAATTTTGAAGTAAGTGAAGGATCTTTTCCTTTTTGTTTTGATTCATGTCAGTTCATCAGAGACAACTTCCATGCAATTAGAAATCAGCTGTCAACAAGTCTTGATTTGGACCATCTTGAGGGCAATGAAAACCTTGTTCAACTTTCATATTCAGATATCCAGCCCACAAATTCCATTGATTGTCAAGTTGCACATGAAGACTTGGAATCTGGAACATATGCTCAAATGATGCAAGATGATTCCATACCATTTTGTTTCGAATCATTTCAGTTTTTGAAGGGAAAATTGCATAGTACATCTTCAGTGAAGAATGAGCAGCATGTAGGCAATCATGTAATCACATAGGAACCAATAGAAAATGGGTTGCAGCAGTATTTTCAAGTTTTTCATGATCCAATAGCTGATGTTTTGGATGAATTTTGCAGTCAAAGTCCTTCTCCAAAGACTACATGTGAGCCTGAAATGTGTACTGAGACAAACTTGATTCGACGACCAGTTTCTTCGTCATTTTCAACAGGGGTCTCGTCACAAAGCTCAGATCAAAGTTTGCATTCATGGTATGAAGAGAAGAGAAGTAATCCATTGGATGAGCTAAGTCCCAGTGTGAATGAATTTCAAGATCCTTATGAAGTGTTTTTGGAGGTGGATAGAGAATCCATAGCATTCAACAGATCTGTTTCCAAGTTGTCATGGGAGTTACCTTTCAGTAGTTCTCTCTTGTTGTTCATAAGTGAGCACTTGCGGAGAATTAAAATAGCAGATGGAATACTTACTTGGTTGCATTGGTTGTTTCATTTCTTGATCAGGTGGTGAATGAAACTGTTAGAGTAGGTTTTGATGAATATGCTCACCTTGAGCATCATTTCCAGTTTTTTGGTTGTGTTTAAGTATCGAGTCAGTTTTTAGTTGAGTGAGAGTCAGTTTGTGTTTTCAAGTCATCAGTTTCCAGTCATGCATTTTCGCTTGAGTTTTGACTCCATTTCCCAATGGATGAAGGCACTTGTCTGCTCTCCCAGAGATCTGTCGTTCTTGGCACCTCCAAGGATCTACCATCCCCATTGGAGCCAATGTTAGTGTCAGTATGCAGCCTTCCTCGAGTGATCAAACATGCTCTTACAAAGTGATTTTAAGGTGTCAAGGTCAAATTTTATCATTTCAGTGAGTCTTCAAGTAAAATTTGGTCACTAGGTACTAGGTCTAGGGTTTGCTTTTACTCCTGTCAAAGTTGTCCAAATGTCGGTCCATGTCACCATTCAGTTGAGTGTACCATCATTCAGAGGGTTTTCATCATCATGTTAGGTTCCAATGGGTCATTTTACACCTTGTTAATGCTTCAGTTGCGCCTAGGTAAGGTCATTTCCCTCTCCTAGGGTTTTTGAATGCAATTTCTCTTGGACAATCAAATCATCAGCAAAACTCATATCCTGATGTTCATCCACCTTCCCCTATCCTTAATGTACCTTATTAAACACTTCCCATCACTGCGATTCCCCAAATTCCTCATTTTCACACAAACCCTAGTTTCTTGCTACAAACCCTATTTTCTAAGCTAGGCCTTTGTTTTGCCCTTTTGGACCCCTTCCCATCACTCTATTTCAGATATTACACATTCCCATACTTCCTAACATCCCTCCCTACTTCTCAAAATTTCCTCAAGAATTTAGAAGCTCCCTATCCCCTTCATTTCGCTTCATTTCGACAAATCCCCTGTTCCACACATCAGGATATGTTTCACTCAAACAATGTTTCTGAGCAAGGAAAGATGAATTTGGAAACATTGAGAGAGTTTTTGTCCAAAACAAACCAGGGAAGAAAAACCTCCTTCACTTTTTACACAGGTGTCATGGTTTTAGAGAAATGTCAAAAATACAATTTCCTCGGGAGAGTTGATGCACCTCTGAAGTGACCTTGGGAAAATCAAGTTTTCTCCTAGCTTTGTTGCCAAAATGATTTTCTTGATAAGTCAAATGCTAACTAGACATAAAGAACTTTGTAATGAGCTATCATGAGCTCAATTTGGAGTTGAGTAAAGTATTCAAAAGTTGACTGCAACAGCACCCTTCCTTGAGGTAGCCTCATTTGGCACATTTTGACCAGTCTTGGGAGATTTGATTTTTGATAGGAAAAATGAACTGAAAATTGAAAAGTTCTAGTTCGGTTGGAAATTATACTCAAAGACCTTTCCAACGAGCTATCCTGAACCCAATTTGGACACCAGGAAGGCATCCAAAAGTCACCTGGAAAAATGCCCGGTGCACTGGGAAGGCGCGGCGCACTGGGAGAAAATTTACAGTGTAAATTTACGCTGGTACGGCGCACTGGGAGAAAATTTACAGTGTAAATTTACACTTGCGCGGCGCACTGGGAAGGTGCGACACACTAGGCTAAATAGCCTAAAATTCACTCAAAGAACTCTCCCAAATTGCAAACTTTTGCTCAATATTCTTATGTTCAAGTAAGTTAACATTTCTCCTATGACCAATGAATGAGTTACCTTGGTGTTTATGGTGTTTTAGTGAGAAAATTTTCAAACCCTACCTCCTTGCAATTTTTCCTCAAAAATAATTGCTTGGGGTTTGCAATTTGAGATTTTGTTGTCAAGTCCACTTCATCACTCCCTCCCTGATTTATTTTCCAATTTCTAAAACCCATTCCCTAACCCCATATCCTTAATTCTCATTAATCGCTATATCCCTAATTCTCACTATCCCAAACCCTAGCTGTTATCCCTAAAGCTCCCTCATTCACGCCTAAGCCCCATTTTCCTATCCCTAAGTCACATCATTCCCTATAATTCCTATTTCCCCCTCTCATTTGTAAAATCCCAATTTACTCCAACATTCAGTGGTTTTCCCCTCCTCCAAAGTTTGTCAAATCGTCAAAGGGCAAACTACCACTTGGCAAGACTTCATTGTTCCCACTGTCCCATTTTTGCCACAGTCCCTCATTTCCCTTTGGCACACATTTGGCATTGAAACAAGAAAAAAATTCTCATTTCTCATTCTCAACAAACCAAACATACACTTGGCATAGACTTTCAACACCACGGAGGCGGGCACCGATACATCATGTGACCAAGATAGTGACTTTACAACTGAAACTGCATGCACCAGGAGGGCACTAAAACGCCATAAAATGGAGGATAGACTCCCAATCTTGGTCGAAGCCTCTTTGGCTGAGCATGATGCTTGATGAGGCACCTTCAGTCCAAATTTCAAGAAATTTGGGGCAATTTTTGCATTTTGAAATTTTTTCCACTAAAAAACAGGGTTTTTCTCCCTATGCGTCATGCCACGTGGCACGCGCTTTTGCTAGGGAGCTCCAAATTGCAAAATTTTTATATTTTTGGATTTTTCATGAAAAATCATGACTGCTAGTGCATGGCCAAGAAGTTTGGGCAAGTTTTGAATTCTCAGGAGGTCAAAAACACTCAAAAAATGACCTCACTGTCCCTATTTTGACACACAGGAAGCAGTCCTGGGAGATTGCAGTTTTGGAGGGGCAAATGACATCCAAATTTAGAAATTCTACTTGGGTTGGAATTTCGACAGGTAGGGCTTTCCAACAAGCACACTTGGGCTCCATTTAGACTTCAGGAAGTGCCTCAAAATCAGCCCCAAAGTGGTGCGACGCATACGGATTTTGGCGTGACGCATAGAGAATTTTGGCTTGTTTTTCACTGTTCAGCTCAGCAATTCGCCCAGTTTTTACTAGTTTTCCTTCTTGAAGTTATTCTTGACTTTTCATGATGTAATTTCACAACCATGATATAATATTGGCACATTTTTACTTGTTCTAGAAGATTCATTCACCAAAAGGTGAAATGTCAGTGAATGAATCAGTTTCCTAGCATATAGAGGCAAGTTGTTTTCATTGCCTAGATTTTAGTGCTTTGTTTAGAATTGGTTCAAACAACTCCTAGAATGATGAGCTCGAACCCTAGAGGCAAGGGAATAGGTTTTTCTTGTCTATATTATGTAATTTCTAAGTCATTCTCAGGGTTGGGCACTTGGGATTGCTTTGGCATATCATTGTACATTCTATCTCTGTATTTTTGGCTAAGGAAAGACTAGGGTTTTGTAGCACTGTTTGGGATCCATGTGGCTTTATGTTTTGATGGTGTGCTTCTCTAAGTAATTGTGAGTTAATTAGTGTTATATGTATCATTTTCTTGTCTCTTCTTCTGAATTTGAGCAAATGAGTGATTAAGGTAGAATCCATTAACTGTTATGCTCTGCCTTTGAATTTGTTTAAATTTCCATGTTTTCATCTATTTAAGGAGAATTCTTGAGACTCTCTTGCTCTCCTTAGCTCCTCACCAATATGATCTATCCATTCACTCAATTTAAAGCATCAAAACGATTTCCTTCCTTGCCCCAATCATAACTCTGCAGAAACTGTGCCTCATCCCCGAGCCCAATTTGCCTGTCCTGTTTCCAACACAAAACTCCCAAAAACTCAAAACAAACCCTTGTACTTCATACCTAGCATAAAATTAGCTTTTATTTCAGTCATCTCGAGCCCCCATCATTTGTCTTTTGCCGATATCGACCTGGAGAGAGCCCTCTCCTGTCCTCGTAGGGCTAGCTACGAGGCTGAGCGTGGTTTGATGTGGACGTAGAACCTTGTCTTTTCAGCCCGAGACAAATCTTGGCTCTAACATAGTGGCGACCATACTGGGGAAGAAAATGGTTTGCTTGTTGATGTAATTTGTTTTATAGCTACAGAAGGAACCTGAATTTATGCTAGGTAGCCTTTGAAACGCTTTTGCTTTGCATTAGCGGAAGTAGATAAACACTGCTTTAGTCAATCTCCTGTCTAGCTTGTAAACGTGACAACTAACTTTTTAATTTCGCTATTACATGTATCAAGTTCAGATCTGATTGTTGATGGTGGACAATGATCAGACAATGGAAAGGTTGAAATCATTCGCCTGGCAATTCCAAATCATTTTCGAGATCAAATCCAAAGACTCCACTGGATGATGAACCTAGCGAGTAGAAACATGAAAAGACAATATGGACAGATCAGGTATTCAAGTTGGAGTTTCATCCAAGACATTTTGTTCTTTGTTATAAATTATTTCTTCTCTTTTCCCGAGAACATTAACAAGGCTTCGCAAAGTAAACTATGCTTGAGAAAAGATCCCAGGCCTGCATTTGATTCCTTCCCTTTGAAGATGGTAAATACCAACGATTTGCATGCCTTTGAGCTTGATCAAAACCCTTCTTCTGAATCTTGTGATGACCCTCTTCAGAGTGATGAACCTAAAGAAAACAAAACTGATCCTGTAGCTCTTGTATATACTCCTACACCTTGTAAAATCCCAGATAGGTATAAACCTCTTGTTTTACCTTTTTTTTTCATGCTTTCCCAAAAAACTATGATCTATATTTGCTAAGGTTTGACGGTGAACGTTGAGATACATGTGCAGAATGTTGAGTCTTTTCTAGATCTTTTTGAAGTTGATGAAGAATATGTCAGTATAAGGCTTTTTGCTCTTTCTTCGCAAGGCAAAGTGAAGAGTTGGTTCAAAGCCCTGCCTGATGCGAGCATCTCAGATCTCCAGCAGTTTGTCAAAGTTTTCCTCGATAGGTGGGTCGTCGAACAGAACCTTTTCTTGATTATAGAAGAGTATAACTAGCTGAAAGGACTGTTAGGGGAGATAGTACAACCGTTTTCTGCCATATTTAACCACGTTTATTATTCAATGCCGGTTGATATAAGACCTCCTCCTAGATTTGCTCTCTTGCACTATCTGGGTGCCTTTGATCCGGAAATGGAGTTTCAACTGAGAGAAAGGAATCTTGAAACACTTGAAGAGATACAGAACAGTGTAGTAAATGTAGAGGCTCATCTGCTGATCCGAAGGGCAAGGTTGAAAGAAGAAGAGACGAAAAATATAGATCCAGATGAATCAACATCTCTAGAGGTGAAGCTTGACATTTTGGTAAGTGCAGTGGAAAAGATGATGGACAAGATCAACACAAGGAATGAGAATAGTGTTCAAGTCCATCACTCGTTGATTGAAGAAGAGCAAATGGCTGCTCCAAAACATTTTGTTTCTTATCCTAGTTGTCATAGATCCGATAATGATTGTTTTGTAGATCATCTTGGATAAGAGAGAACTGTTGGTATGACATGTATGCTTGATGATGTGTTTTATACTGATGATTTTCCTCAGTTTGATCAGTATGATGATGATTATGTTCTCCAAATAGAAGCTAATCTTGCAGACAAATCAATAGCTAGTTTGTGGGGGGAGGAAGTTCACTTACAACAGCTCGAATACAATGTTCAGCCGATGCATATCAGATATGACAATGATGAGGAAAGTGCAACAAATTATGAAGTAAATGAAGGATCTTTGCCTTTTTTTTTTGATTCCATGCAATTAGAAATTAGATGTCAACAAGTCTTGATTTGGACCATCTTGAGGGCAATGAAAACCTTGTTCAACACTTTTCATATTTAGATATCTAGCCCCCAAATGCCATTGATTATCAAGTTGCACATGAAGACTTGGAAGCTGGAACATATGCTCAGATGATGCAAGATGATTCCATACCATTTTGTTTCAAATCATTTCAGTTTTTGAAGGGAAAATTGCATAGTACATCTTCAGTGAAGAATGAGCAGCATGTAGGCAATCATGTAATCACATTGGAACTTATAGAAAATGGGTTGCAGCAATCTTTTCAAGTTTTTCATGATCCAATAGCTGATGTTTTGGATGAGGTCTGCAGTCAAAGTCCTTCTCCATTGACTACATGTGAGCCTGAAACGTGTACTGATACAAACTTGATCCGACAGCCGGTTGCTTCATCATTTTCAGCAAGGGTCTCATCACAAAGCTCAGATCAAAGTTTGGATTCATGGTATGAAGAGAAGAGAAGTAATCCATTGGATGAGCTAAGTCCCAGTGTGCATGAATTTCAAGATCCTTATGAAGTTTTTTTGGAGGCGGATAGAGAATCCATAACATTCAACGGATATGTTTCCAAGTTGTCATGGGAGTTACCTTTCAATAGTTCTCTCTTGTTGTTCATAAGTGAGCACTTGCAGAGAATTCAAATAGTAGATGGAATACTTACTTGGTTGCATTGGTTGTTTCATTTCACTTGATCAGGTGATGAATGAAACTGTTATAGTAGGTTTTGATGAATAAGCTCACCTTGAGCATCATTTCCAATTTTTCGGTTGTGTTTAAGTATCAAGTTAGTTTTTAGTTGAGTGAGAGTCAGTTTTTGTTGTCAAGTCGTCAGTTTTCAGTCATGAATTTTCGCTTGAGTTTTGACTCCATTGCCCAATGGATGAAGGCACTTGTGTACTCTCCCAGAGATCTGTCATTCTTGGCACCTCCAAGGAGATACCATCCCCATTGGAGCCAATGTTAGTGTCAGTCTTTGCAGCCTTCCTCTAGTGATCAAGCATGCTCTTACAAAGTGATTTTAAGGTGTCAAGGTCAAATTTTATCATTTCAGTGAGTCTTCAGGTAAAATTTGGTCACTAGGTACTAGGTCTAGGGTTTGCATTTACTCCTGTCAAAGTGGTCCATGTCACCATTCAGCTGAGTGTACCATCATTCATAGGGTTTTCATCATCATGTCAGGTTCCAATGGGTCATTTTACACCTTGTTGATGGTTCAGTTGCACCTAGGTAAAGTCATTTCCCTCTCTTAGGGTTTTGAAGGAAATTTCTCTTGGATGGTCAAATCATCAACAAAAATTGTATCCTGAGTTCATCCACCTTCCTCTATCCTTAATGTACCTTATTAAACACTTCCCGTCATTGAGATATCCCAAATTCCTCATTTTCACACAAACCCTAGTTTCTTGCTACAAACCCCATTTTCTAGGCTAGGCCTCTGTTTTTCCCTTTTGGACCCCTTCCCCTCACTCAATTTCAGAGATTGCACTTTCCCCTACTTCCTAACATCCCTCCCTACTTCCTAAAATTTCCTCAAGAATTTAGAAGCTCCCTATCCCCTTCATTTCACTTCATTTCGACAAATCCCCTGTTCCACACATCGGGATAGGTTTCAATAAAATGATGTTTCTGAGCAAGGAAAGATGAATTTGGAAAAAATGAGAGAGGTATTTGTCCACAACAAACCAGGGAAGAAAACCCTCCTTCATGTTTTACACAGGTGTCATGGTTTTAGAGAAATGTCAAAAATATAATTGCCTCGGGAGAATTGATGCACCTCTGAAGTGACCTTTGGAAAATCAAGTTTTCTCCTCGCTTGGTTGGCCAAGTGACTGTCTTGATAAGTAAAATGATAAATAAACAAAAATATATTTCCAATGAGCTATCATGAGCTCAATTTGGAGTTGAGAAAAGCATTCAAAAGTTGATTGCAACAACACCCTTCCTTGAGGTAGCCTCATTTGGCACATTTTGACCAGTCTTGGGATATTTGATTTTTGACAGGGAAAATAAACTTTAAATTGAAAAATTCTAGTTTTTTTGGAAAGTATTCTCAAATAAAATTCCAACGAGATATCCTGCACCCAATTTGGACACCGAGAAGGCCTCCAAAAGTTGCCTGGAACAAGGCGCGGCACACTGGGCTAAAAAGCCTGAAATTCACTCAAAAAACTCTCCCAAATTGCAAACTTTGCTCAATATTCTTATGTTAAAGTAAGTTAACATTTCTCCTATGACCAATGAATGAGTTACCTTGGTGTTTATGGTGTTTTAGTGAGAAAATTTTCAAACCCTACCTCCTTGCAATTTTTCTTCAAAAACAATTGCTTAGGGTTTGCAATTTGAGCTTTTGTTGTCAAGTCCACTTCGTCACTCCCTCCCTGATTTATTTTCCAATTTCATAAACCCATTCTCTAACCCCATATCCCTAATTCTCACTAATCGATATATCCCTAATTCTCACTATCCCAAACCCTAGCTGTTATCCCTAAAGCTCCCTCATTCACTCCTAAGCCCCTTTTTCCTATCCCTAAGTCACATCATTCCCTATCCTTCCTATTTCCCCATATCATTTGTAAAATCCCAAGTTACTCCAACATTCAGTGGCTGTCCCCTCCTCCAAAGTTTGTCAAATCGTCAAAGGGAAAACTACCACTTGGCAAGACTTCATTGTTCCCACTGTCCCTCATTTCCCTTTGACACATATTCGGAACTGAAACAAGAAACAAATTTCTCATCTCTCATTCTCAACAAAACAAACATACACTTCGCATAGACTTTCAACACCATGGAGGCGGGCACCGATACGTCATATGACCAAGACAGTGACTTTACAACTGAATCTGCATGCACTTGGAGGGCACTAAAATGCCATAAAAAGGAGGATAGACTCTGAATCTTGGTCGAAGCCTATTTGGATGAGCATGATGCTTGATGAGGCACCTTCAGTCCAAATTTCAAGAAATTTGGGGAAATGTTTGCATTTTTAAATTTTTTGCACTAAAAAACAGGGATTTTCTCCCTGTGCGCCGCGCCATGTGGCGCGCGCTTTTTCTAGGGAGCTCCAATTTGCAAAAAGTTTATATTTTTATATTTTTCATGAACAATCATGACTTCTGGTGCATGGCCAAGAAGTTTTGGCAATTTTTGAGTTCTCAGGAGGTCAAAAACACTCAAAAAATCACCTCACTGCCCCTATTTTGACACACAGGAAGCAGTCCTGGGATATTGCAGTTTTGGAGGGGAAAATGACATCCAAATTCCGAAATTCTACTTGTTTTGGAAGGTAGATAGGCAGGGCTTTCTAACAAGCACACTTGGGCTCAATTTGGACTTCAGGAAGTGCCTCAACATCAACCCCAAAGTGGCACGACGCATACAGATTTTGGCGCAGCGCATAGAGAATTTTGGCTTGTTTTTCACTGTTCAGCTCAGTGATTCGCAAAGTTTTGACTAGTTTTTCTTCTTGAAGTTATTCTTGACTTTTCATGATGTAACTTGACAACCATGATGTAATATTGGCACATTTTTACTTGTTCTAGAAGATGCATTCAACAAAAGGTGAAATGTGAGTGAATGAATCAGTTTCCTAGCATATAGAGGCAAGTTGTTTTGATTGCCTAGATTTTATTTCTTTGTTTAGAATTGGTTCAAACAACCCCTAGAATGATGAGATCGACCCCTAGAGGCAAGGGAATAGGTTTGGTTTGTCTATATTATGTAATTTATAAGTCATTCTCAGGGTTGGACACTTGGGATTGCTTTGGCATATCATTGTACATTCTATCTCTACATTTTTGTCTAAAGAAAGACCAGGGTTTTGCAGCACTGTTTGGGATCCATGTGGCTTTATGTTTTTATGTTGTGCTTCTCTAAGTAATTGTAAGTTCATTAGTGTTATATGTATCATTTTCGTGTCTCTTCTTTGAATTTGAGAAAATGAGTGATTAAGGTAGAATCCATTAACTGCTATGCTCTGCCTTTGAATTTGTTTAAATTTCCATGTTTTCATCTGTTTAAGGAGAATTCTTGAGACTCTCTTACTCTCCTTAGCTCCTCACCAGTTTGATCTATCCATTCACTCAATTTAAAGCATCAAAACAATTGCCTTCCTTGCCCCAATCAGAACTCTGCAGAAACTGTGCCTCATCCCCGAGCCCAATTTTCCTTTCCCTTTTTCCAACACAAAACTCCCAAAAACTCAAAACAAACCCTTGTACTTCATACCTAGCCTAAAATTAGCTTTTATTTCAGTCATCGCGAGCCCCCATCACTTGTCTTTTGCCGAGATCGACCCGGATAGAGCCCCCTCCTGTCCTCGTAGGGCTAGCCACGAGGATGAGCGTGGTTTGATGTGGACCTAGAACCTTGTCTTTTCAGCCTGAGACAAATCTAGGCTCTAACACCCTCTAAATGTGACATAGAGAAAATTCATTAAAAAAAAACTTTAAATGTTTTCTCTCTTCTAACAATGGTGATAATATGTAGTTCTGACATCTACTCATTCCATTGAACCATTTGATAATGTTCATTGAGTCCCCGAAGATCTGAATCATGGGTAAGCCAACAGAGAAGAAGTTTTAAGGCTGACAGTTCTGCAAAATTGTTGGATCTGGTCCCGAGTCCCACTAAGGCTTTGAGACATCTATGAGAGTTTAGATGAATAACCAACCCAGCCCCACATTTGTTATTTTGGTTGGAGGCCCCGTCGAATTATGCCCAAGGGACCCCTTCCTTAATGAGTTCCTCTTTAACAGGGTGTGGTATCTCCTCATGAGATGGCTCATGAATGTTATTGAAGATTTTCGCGCATCCAATAGCTATGTTCCCCACCGAGGGGTTTTGTTCTTTAAAAATACTTTTATTCCTTGCGAGCCATATACCCCAGGAAATGATTAGAGGAAGGTTTCTCAGGTTCTCTTCAGGGTGTTGCTTCCACCAAGTTTGCCATACTTCTACTACTGTCCTCCCATCCCATGACACCCTCTTTTGGATCAGTCTCCCAATAGCTTGCCGTACCTCTCTTGAGAAAGATCATTCTACAAAAAGTTGTTGAATCGATTCAAAGTCATTTTTGCATAGAGTGCACCTCCCTGGACGTTACTTATATATTTTCTAGAGTATATCCTAGGTTGGCACCTTCTCCTTGAGAATGCACCAGAAGGACAATCAGGCTTTTGCTAGACATTGCAGTTTCTAGATTGTGGTAACCCACCAATCCTGACTTCCCCAGCCTTTCTTCAACATTAGGTACTTATATCCTTGTTTTGTGGAGTAGTTACTTGAGTTTGCATGTGCCCAGGCTAGTTGGTCAGCTCTATCTCTAAGTCGAATATTGGATCTGGATAGTTCCATGATGAAGGTGTTCCATTCCCCTCTCCATTGATGATTAAGATTTAGGTCCGACCTTGATAGCCAAGCTTGTCCCCAAATGGAGGAATGGCCATGGTTCTCGATCTGACTGAGATTTTGGATGCCTCTTATGTCGAGTTGGTTGATGAGGCCCGGGGATAGAGTGAAATCTTTGTTGCACCCTACCCATGGATCCTTCCCTATCCTGACTTGTTCTCCATTTCCTACCTACCAGGACAGCCCTTGTTCAATGATCTTGAAGCCATCTAGTGTGGCTTTCCACACCACTGAGGCGCTTCCTTTCTTTTTATTTGGGCTTCTAATCTAGTCTTCCAACGGAATTGGATCAATGTATTTCCTCTTGACCACCATAGTCCAGAGATTCTCCATTTTGATTAGCTGCCATCCCAGCTTTGCTGCTAGCGACGACCCAAAAGCAGTTAAGTCTTTGATTCCCCATCCACCCCACTCCTTTGGCCTTGCCACCTTCTCCCAAGCCACCCATGGTAGTATCGAATCCTCCTTTGAGCCTACCCATAAGAATCTGCTACAAACTCTTCTAATTTTTCTAGAATCCCTTTCGAGACCTAGGTTATGGCAGCCCAATAGACAGGTATTGCGAGTAGTACTAATTTAATAAGGGTCAATCTACCACCTCAATATCGCCATTTAAAACTCCAGTGAGTGATCCTTGATTCAATTTTTACAATCAGCCAATGCCAATCATGCTTCCTGTATGAGCTGGGTTTCATGAAGAAGACTAGGTATTTGAAACTGCCTTCAAGCTTTCGATCTTCAAAAGGCAGATCTTCTTTAATTTGGTTTGATTCCAGCCTATTGAAGCCTTCTAGTAGTAGTTGTGATTTTTCTTTATTTCCTTGCATGTCTGTAGCCTTTAACAAGAGATCCAGTATCCTTCTTAATTCCCGTGTTTCACTCCTTCTTCCATTACTGAAGATCAGAATGTCATCCATGAACAGGAGGTGGGTTATTTTTAAGCTGACTACTAGTTCCAACCCTTTAATATCCCCTTTCCTTCTGGCTTCTAAGAGTAGTTGATGGAGTCCTTCGGCCACAAGTAGGAAGAGGAAGGGTGAAGGGGACAACCTTGTCTAATTCCTCTTTGACCTTGAAAGGAAGAGGAGGCTGCTCCATTGATCAACACCACAAAGCTTATAATGGTTAAGTATCCCATTACCCAGTTTATAAAATCTACTTGAAACCCCAAGTGTGTGAGTAGCATCCGAATATACATCAAACTAACCCTATCAAATGATTTTGAGAGGTGTATTTTCACTACAAATCCCTTACTTTTCTTTTGTTTGGTGCTATGGATAGTTTCCTAGGCCACACCAATTGCTTCGTGGATCTATCTCCCATCCAGAAAGCCAAATTTTTCTTTTGACATATGACTGGATAGAATTGGTTTTACATGAAGAGCTATCACCTTCGCTATGATTTTGTAGATACAGTTACAGAGGGAGATCGGCCTGAAATCCTCAAAGGAGGTTGGATCTTCTTTCTTCGGGATGAGGGCTATGAAAGTTGAATTAAAAGGGGGATATATTACCCCTTTCCTTCTTCTTCAATGACTTTAGTAAGCTCGTGTCTAATTTTCTCAAAGAAATGTTGGAACAACTCCACCGTCCATCCATCTGGACCTGGGCTCTTATCCTTTGGCATTGATTTTATAATTCCTTCCACCTCCCCCCTTGTGACTTCTTCCATTAGTTCCATTGAATCCTCTTCATCCACATAACAAGGAAAGGTTTGGGCTATTCGGATTACTTCAGCCAAGGATGCTTCTGCTAGGGTAGTGAATAGGTTTTGGAAATGTCTTATACCCATCTGAGAGAGATCCTCAAAAGATCGAGCCTCTCTTCCTCCCTCTGCCTTCAATTTCCAAATGGTGTTCACATTCTTCCTTCCTCTCACATAATTTTGGAAGAATTTGGTGTTCTCATCCCCTGCCCTTAGCCATATGGCTCTGCTTTTCATTTGCCATTGTTCTTCTCTTGCTAATAGGATTTTATTCCTTTGGGATTCCAGCTGCATGATTCTATCCCTTTTTTCCTGAGTTTCATAACCGTCAGCTTCAGGGCTTTCGAGCATTTGAAGATTCTTCCCTATTTGAATAAGATCTTCATCTTCTTTCAATTTCTTCGCCTTGGCCCAGCTCATCGTAGCTCTTTTAAGGCATTTCAAGTTCTCCATGAAGATGAAGGCTTTGTCTTCGGGGCCACTGGCCCTTGAAGGTCAGAATAAAACCCATTCTTATTATGCAAAACATATTAATATGCCCATATTCCCATTCTAATATCTTGCTCATGGACATTAAACATGAGAAATTCTTGTTTTTGTCCTATGTTCCATTTTCATTCCTTGGCCAAGATATAAGACCTAACTCCCATATATGATGTGGAAAACCTCATAATGGAACCCTTATTCTAGATAGAGGCATGAAATCCCTCGAAGAGGATTTATATTTTTCTTTATAATCTTTCCCATGCAGTGTAAGCCAAAGAAGTTTTGTTTTGGGCTTGAGGCCACTGTTTCCATCCATTTGCCATGGTACAAGCCTAAGACCCATTCTTATTATCACTTCAGAAATCCAAACTTACAAGTGATGGGGATTAGTAAACATTAACCAATAGTAATTGTGTCCTCCATGTGGGTCCAATAGTAGGCAACCAACATTTGATGTGAAAAACATATTTGATGAGTAGTTGTGTGTCTTCAATGGTTTATCATGGTGGCCATCTCTGTACTCAAAAAATATATATCATGTCAATAAAAAACTCATGGTTATTACCATTTAATTTATTTTGTGTTTTGACAAGGATATCAAAGAATAGCATTGTCTAGAGTCTCTTCACTCTTCGTCAAAACTATGCCTTGCTCTAGTCTGAAACTCCACGACCCTTTCTCCACTTACAATTTTTGTGTGAGACTCCAAGGTTTCTCTAGTGTTGAATTCCTCTCACATGGTAGAGATGTTGTAATTTCCTCTTTAATATTTTGAATCCGTCAAAATAAAATAAAATTAAAAAAGATAAAAACATAAAATTAATAAATACAATTATAATTATAATTAATAATTAAATCAATCTAGATCCATCTTAACTCTAGATATACAAAACACCTAGAGGTAGGAATGGAATATCTTGAGGTATAAACCTATTTTAAAATGAAAATATATTTGATCCCTCTAAAAATTTGGTAAATCTGAATTTAAAATGGATCTAGATTACTCATATACAATGAAAAAAATATGAGAAGAAAAATGACTTGCAAACTCAACATGTTTCTACATTTCTTTTGAAAATATTAAAATATTTATTATATGCGAATAAATATTTTTACATTATGATAAAATTTTGGACAATTCCCATTGAAATGCTTTGACTTATGAATATCATTTTCCCACTCCATTTAAATTTCAAGAATGTATTGTCCATGGAGGATTGGTGCTAAAAACAAACATAGATCGCATTCAGTTACCAACACAATAAGGCAAAGACTTATTGCAAAGTGATTGTCAAATCTAGCAGTGGCCGTAGATATGTTGTTGATTGTTGGAATAAGGTGGATAAAGAGAAACTCACTGCAAAGAAGTATCATGGGCTATGGGATACAGTTCTGTGAGAGTCACAAGCACGATACCTACTTCATGAAAAAATGGGAGCAACACATGAAGAAAGACAAGCATAGCTTGTGTGGATTATCCAAATCCATCACAAACAAACTTTATTTAGCAGACAATCATAAATTAACTTGAACGATTCCTCTATGAAAGGTCATATTTTCTTCAAATTTTAATTAGCAACTACAATGCATTTTGTTTCTCTATAATTTCATGTAAACTTCCAATAAAAAGGTGCCATGGTTAGTGATCCTCTAGCTTGGTAATTGAATTAAAAAATTTGAACAGAAACAGCTAGCCATCAACTTGATAGGAGGGAGGTCAGGGAATCTAGTAGATAGTAGAAGCCCAGGGTAGGGCTGTTGAGCATGAGAGGATGCAGCAAGAAGACACAAATATTGATTTCTCCTTGAGCGACAGAGCCCATTTTGGTGGCTTGCTACAAGGCCATGGTGACATCTAGGGAGTTTTACAAACCAAATATCATTATGCGAGCCAAGTAAATCATTGGAATATGCTTCATTTTCACGATGCCCTACAGGTATTGCACTAAAATCTTTATTTCTTTAAATATTCAAAGGAGTTATCATCTAGGTATGCCTCGCAAAGTAGAAGGTACTACATGACTATGGACTCTGAAGCCAGTGCAAATGAATGCTCGGAAATCACAAGAAAACGAGCTACCAGGATGCTCCCATTATGCTTGACAAAGATTTGGTTTTAATGCAGCACATAAAACATTAGATGTGGTTGTGACAATAGGGTCAACATTACATTTCTTTAATATTTTAGTTTAAAGTAAAGTTCACTCTTGGTCTAGAGCAGGGATTGTTAATGGAGAGTTCCCTATATGTAAGTTGATATGTGTGGAGGTTAGAAAAGGGTGGAGCATGGTTTCTCAGATGGTTTGCAAAGTAGAGGACACTACACTACTAGGGACTCATTAGAAGACACTACACTACTATGGACTCAAAAATATTTTTGGTGTTTTCATTCCCCATTAGCTTTCATTGTTCTTGAGTACCTCCTTAATGTATCTAATTTGTGTGTGCACTCCTTTTTGAAGATGCTTCTTCTCCTATGATGTGAGGTAATCACCTCTACACATGTTCAATGTGTGCATTATAGCTAGCTGCTACTATTTTGAACTCCTCCATGGTGAAAATAATGTGCAATCGTGGGAAACTATTTGAGGTTCTAGATTGCATTCCAGAGAGGGGTACTTGGGTTAGAAAGGAAAAGGTATTAAAATTCCTTGGAGGTCACAACTTTTGGATATGACACCGTCAGCACTGGGATCTATATACTAATTTCACCATTTTCTCAAATACAACTAAAATGTGTAAAAGTGAAAATAAAATATTATATCTACTTTCTGAACATTGGAAAGTTTAATACTTTTAGAAATTTTAAAATCAATTTTGTTTTACAATACCCCCCCCCAACCCCAACCACAAACTTTTCACAGTGCGAGAAAATGACATGCCAACAAACTTTTCATAATGCCCGCGGGAAAATGACATCCCAACAAAATTTTCATAATGCCCAAAAATGACATCTGAGGCAATTGTGAATTGTGGTTTTACTACTAGAGGACCCAATGTGGAAAGCCACCATCGAATCTTTAGTGCATTGATGGTGGAAGACCCAATATCGAATGCTACAATCAAATCTTCCATCCATTGGGGCAGATGCAATATCGAATATCACCATGAAATCTTCATGTACAAGAAGTGATTCTGGTGGAGGACACTGAAGGGATTTTTCCATACTGTACTTTAGCATCTGGACCTAGCTTGCCAGATATCTATGTCTGCTAGCATTAGGTATCTCTCTTCTCCGAATCATGGCTGCATGTAAACATTGTTCACTTTTTTTTTAAACTACCATCAAACAAGAAATTACAATGAATCCTGTGTAAAGGAGCGTGATTTTTGGTCTTGGAAATCAGTGATGGATTTTGGTCGAAGAATTATATGGGCGTGTTTATTGTAGGTAGTTTGATCCAAAGTCCAGGTCATGTGATCAACTCCGAGAGAGTCTCAATTCTATCGGCCAACTTACCGAGACTGTGTTTAGTGCCAAATAACTAAACTTCCAGAGCTCTATAGAGAAATAAGGTAGCTCTGCAGGGTTTTCCAGAGCTAGGAACCATTATCATTCAAAAACTTGGAGACATATATTCTTGTTTTCATTGGAAATATCCATCTTCCTGATGCAGCTTTCCTATTTTCGATATATTAAAAAGTTGGTGAGTCATTCCCAGCTTTAAGTTCATCTTTAAAAGCATGATATTACCATTCTGGTATAGATTAGAGTTTTATTTGTACTATAAAAATTATCCCATTCTTGCTTCATGACATGAAGCCGCAGATAAGTACGAAAGGTCACTTTTGTACATTCCATTTTGAGCCCAATCTGACACTCCAAACTATTTTTCTATGGAAACCAAATCCAAAAAACTGAAGTTGCCATTTGTGATCCCATATGGGTTGAATCCTCCTCTCTCTGATAAAATCCTCAAGCTTATTGAATCCATTGTTAGCCTCTTCCTAGAAGAGTGAAAGTAGATCGACCCCTGCCTACAAGATAAGTTGAGGGTGCTTTGCATTCAGATGTTGTCAGTGGAGGTTGTTGTAGTGATCCCTTAGGCGAGTCCAGCCTTTGGTGCAATGAAAGCTGAGGAAACACATGTGAGGATTTCCATTTTGGTTGGGCTCCATTCCTCTTCATTTGGAAGGGCCTTCATGCCATTCCCAAGCTTTCCATAGATGATATGGAATATTCTCTATCGATGCTAAGTGCATGCCGATTAGACAAACATACATACATACATACACACACACACACACACACACACACACACACACATATATATATAGTGCTCCATTACAGGTGTGATCTGCTAATGTTCTCTCATGTAGTAAAAATATTTATAGCCTTCATCAACTAAATTTTCATGGCTTCATGCAGATAAAACACTAAGGTCACATGATTCGAGTTCATCCCATAATGGTTCATTTTTTCAAAGAGTTTTAGTGTCTCCTTGCCCTAGTCATACATTGTGTATCCTACAATCATTGCATTCCATGAGACTATATTTCGTTGAGGCATTTTCTCAAATAATTCAACTTACTTATTAATGCACCCACATTTTGCATACAATTCTATCAAGGAATGCACCCCGATGACATCAAACATGAAACCATTTCTACTTGTTTTTATCATGGATCTCTGTACCCTGTTCCAAAGATTCTTAATTGACAAATACTAGAAGAATACTGACAAATGTTTTTGAGACTGGCTTCATTACTACCAATTGCATTTGTTGAAAAAGCTCCAAGGCTTCTGTGCTATTCCCATTCTACGGAAATATTTTTAGCAATGCATTCAGTGAGACTGCATTCACATCAGGCATTTCCTTAAAGAGTTCCAAGGCTTCATGAACAAGTCCATTATGTGTATAACCTGTAATCATTTCATTTCATGACATGAGGTCTCTATGATGCATTTTGCCAAATAATTACCATGACTTGCCTATCATGTATATCAATAAGTGCAGTCATCACCACAACATTGAAATTCAAATCCACTTTGAATTATTTCTTGATGGACTTCCATACCCCGCTCCAAGCCAATGCAGGCTGGAAGAAGACTAACAAATGCTTTTGAATTAGCTCTTATGCCCATCAATTTCATTTCAAAAAATATCTTTGGGGCTTCCTTACAATGCCCATTCTGTGTAAATCCTACAATCATGGAATTCCATGAGACCACATTCCATTGAGGCATTTCCTTAAAGAACTTTAGGGCTTCATCAATGAGTTGATTCTGTGCATATCCTGCAAGCATGGTTGTTTGTGAGACAACATTTTGTTCATGAATTTTGTTAAGAAATTCATGTGCCTTCCATATACTTCCACATTTTTCATACATATCTCTCAGGGAATTTGATACAACCACATCATACAGAAACCCATTTCTAATTATTTCTTCATGGATCTCCACACCTAGTTCTAGGGCTGCCATGTTACTGCAAGATGGGAGAATGCTGCCAAAGGCAATGATCTATGGCAATTGTCAGTGCCATTAAGGTTGTCTTCACCCTTAATGGGTTGATACCAACAAGGGCTCTATCTATTCAGCCTCTTGTGGATGGCTATGCACTCTATGGCATAGCTCTAGACACAGTATATACGATTAATCTAGGAGTAAATAAGATTGATTCTAGGAATGATACTTTGTGAAGGGTTTGGGAGACTATTCAGAAGTATTTAAGATAAAAACTACTGCTAAGAGTGCTTCTATTAGTCCTAGCTTTATCAAATACAATTCTCTTGTTAGTGACGTTATTTCACCTAACATGGTCTATGCAACAACACAAGAAATGGTTGTGAATGCATCTAGTACTGTAAACCCAAAATTTCAATGTTTCTTGGACTTTTAGTGTGGAATCTATTCTCACATATTTTGTTTAGATGCATTTTTTGTGATATTGGTAGCTAAGATATATCTTTGTTGATTTGAAGTGCCTATATGAATGGCCAATCTGCATTAGTGGACTTTGATATGTCTAGCAAGGCAAGGGGGTTGGATGTGTCTTTCTATCGAGACTTTGTTGCCAACACTTCAGTTGGGGCGAAGCTGGTCTAGATCCAAGTTTGGCTTACAAGTCCTCTATATGATAATACCAATGTTAATGTTATACAAAATGGGTTGGAAATAATGAAGATAAGCAGTCTCACTGGAAGTTTGGATGAGCCATATCATGTTCATTGCAATAGTCCTATGAACTCCAAAAGGAAAAATGGGAATATGGGACCTATTATTGGATCAATTGGTGGAGCTTTTGCTACACCTTGACTACTAGAAATAGGGTATTGCATGTATATCCACCCAAAATCTAAGTGAAATAACTCCCCTCCAACCTAGTTGCCTCTTCCTTTGCATGGTGGGAATTCAGAAACTACAACTAGAAACGTTTTCCGTGGTTCCCACAAGAGTGGTACTGGTAGTTATATTTCGTTTGCACCTTCAAGTATGAGCCAGTTCTTTACATTTGTAGAGATAAAATAACCCACCAACAACTTGGATGAAATTTTTATACTCGACATTAGATGTTTTTTTGAAGTTTATAAAGGTGAACTAGAGTATGGGACAATGTTTTGCTAAGGGATTTTGTCAAACATATCACTTGCAATTTATATGCTTCCCCATTTCACATACATGCCTACAAAAGCATTCCATACAAACATATTCATCTCAAAACCACTCCCTTGATTCGTTCATGAATCTCCATGCCCTATTCTAGAGTTGCCAAAGTGGCACACATGAAGAACCGTATAAACTCTTTTGGATTCTAGCCCAACGCCTTCATGTTCTATCTTTATAGAGTTTCAGGGCCTTAAGAGCATGTCAATTATATGCACATCAAGCAGTGATAGTGTTCCATTAGACCACATTTTTTAAAACGATTACCATGCCTTCTCTATAGTTCCACATTTCACATGCATGTCTATGAGAACATTTTCCACAAAGCCATCCAGCTAAAATCTACTTATAATTATCCTTACACCACCTTTTAAGGCTTTCAATTTGGCACACAATCAGAGTAATTAAATGCACCTTTTTCATTTTAATTATGTTTTATTCTAGTTATCAAAAAAATTTCTTAGTCATAGGGTATATGATATTAAGTTGTAGTTGGTCGACTTGGTCAATGGTGGTTAGAGGTAGCTGGTGAATTTTCAGGCCCTAGTTAAATGAATGGTGTGGTCTCTTTTGTGATTCGACAGTAGTCCAAGAGGTCTTAAAATCCCATACTTTAGTTCCTCAATAGAATCATCTGTCTTGGCAAATAATGGACTGCTACAACCTGATCTATTTTTCTCCCCTTCATGGCCAAGAAAGGTATTAATTTTGCATCATTGACATTAACTTTTGTTGCAAGACATGGAGTCTTCATGCCTTCACCAATTTTGTAGAGTTTGTTTCTAGTTTGCTCGAACAAGAAGAATGAACGAATATGTTTTTCCTATCATTCAATCTACAACAATATGGAAAACATTCCTTCACAAAATCCTATCCTTAGTTAATAAAAATATACTATTTTGATATACTTATATATCATCAAAAGCTATTACCATGATCACGTATTATGGTAGGAATCCCTGAATAGAAGATCTACATAAGAATATCTGCAAAAAAATGTACTTGCAGTGAATAGATGAAGGGATTTTATACAGACATTGATGCTAGTGCCACCATTGCATTCAGATCTAGCATTGTTGACTGCATGGTGCATGTTGATGTACACTATGGAATGCTATTAAGAGGACTTGTGCATGAAGTCTTATGTTCCTGTTTAGTATTGTTGCACATTACTACTAAATGAACAGGTCCTTAACTTTCATTGTCATACTACAAATAGTTGTAAGAACGCATAAACAAATGTCTCTACTAGTACCAAATTTTTGTTCACAACTTGTAGATCACTTCTTTGACTTCTTAACATTAAATGTATGAATTATTATCTTTTCACTAGGCACTCATTTAGTTTTAGCTCCATTCAAGTCAAAATTACAGTTCTAGGGTATTGATATTGTATTAGTGATTCAAAGATTTCTCTTAGCAACATCATTACCAATGTGCAATACAATAATCCTTGATTATTCAACAGAATCCTATTCTCCATCCTTACCACTAAAAAATTCTAAAGAAGCATTGAGAAAACACTTTCAACTTTTTAGAGCACACGAACTGTGAACTAGGGTGTTGACTTCATCTTTACAATTCTCAAGATGACCTACATGGTCCTCATCACCTACTAATTCCACTTCTGTAGAATTTTCAAGTTCATAGCATCTCTTTCGAGCTTCTTTGTAAAGCATTATCAAATTCTAGAGAATTTGACTTGTGAACTAGGGTGTTCAACTCATTTTTACGATCCTAAACAATGCCTAAATGTTCCTCAAAACCTAAATATTTGCTTTTTGTATAATATTCTAAGTTATTAGAGTCATATCTTCTGATCTTCTTCAAAATGCTTGTTAAAATTGGCAACTAGGTCCAAAATCCATGTGGGTCATCTTATTCATGGCAGTTGATATTTTTCTTGGATCCCTCTCAGTGAAAGGTGTAGGATTGATCTAAAGACATCCGATTTCGATAAGTATTCATGGAGATATGAATTTATTTGTGTTACGGAAGAATTCATCAAGGTCGACCAGCAACCAAAGAAACCCCAGATGTGCTCAATGTTTTAGTATAAATAGACGTGGCCTTCAAGTCATTTCTACACACTCGGGATCTCTTCCTCTCTACTTGTCTTTGGGTTTTAGTAGGAGGAGACATCCTAAGGGATAACGCTGCCCTAATGGAGAAAGGATCTATGCCCTAATGAAGAAGCCCTAGATGTAGGATGGAAGGGAAATCCAGTGTGGTGAAGGAAGCCTAAACAATAGACTCTAATGCAGCCTATCATGACATAGTATATATGATGTTCTAGAAGGGTTTGGGAGAGCCCTTAGAAGTAGCAAAAGGGACAGTAGTATGGAAGCTTCCATACAGGTTGCCCTAATACGTAGCCCTAGCCACATGTTCTAGCCTTAGCCGCAGGCAAGGGAGAGAATTGGCCACAGTCTAAGGAGCCCTAACAAACAGTAAACAAAGGTCGTAATCCACAGTCTAATAAGGTGCCCTAGCCATAGTCTAAGGAGGCCTAAAGAATAGCAAATGAAGGCCCTAATCTACAGTCTAATCAAAGATATCTAGTTGTTGTTTTGTGTATAATACACAACCCTTATCAACAACACGTGAGGGCCTAATGTATGTTGTAGGTGACAACATGTCTAAGTGTTGTAGGTGCCTAAGTGTGTTGGAGATGACAACATGGACTAAGTGTTGTAGGCACCTTGGTGTACTGTAGGTGATAGCATAGTGCTGTAGATAAAATAGTTACAAGGCATGAGTTAAGGACTGGGAATTCACTATCATAAAGAAGAAACAGTGAAGTCTACTCTCTGGGTTGTATGTTATCTAGTGAACACATGACAACGACATCTTCAGTTCGATGTATGGCATGTCAGATATATAGATTTTGTAATAAATGGAGGATATTCTTGTGGAAGGCGGTGATAGCCTTCCCTTAGAGGACAATTGTAGACAAATCAAGGCAGACATTCTTACTGTTACTTGACTACACTTTGGAGGAGTCTAGCTACTCTGCTAGGCCATATGCCATAGCAAGTAGCTAAGACTGGTGAGTGTAAAGCAACATATTGGATGCAATAATGAATGTAGCATGATGAGTGTAGAATTGGGTGCATATCAGTAATGGGTGCAGCATTGGCTGCAGATCCATGATTAGAGTAGCTCAGTGATTGGAGTAGCACAATGACAGGGGCAACAACATGAAGTGCACAACATGGTCATTAGGTCCAGCCCTGTGATGATGGGTGTAGTATGGTGTAGCACGGTGAGGTTCAGCGTGATGACGAGATGCAACACGATAATAGGTGGAGTCACCTTGGAGAATCAGTCAAGGCAACTTGTCTTCAACTGATTTCATGTATCATCTTCTTAGAGATGATCTATGCTCTTATCTAGATAAGTCAAAGTGTTTACTTCTATTGTAAATTTACTATCTCTCTCTCTCCTTCTCTCTCTGTTCAACTATTGAAGAACATATAAGAAGAATTGATCAAGGGTTTCTCCACATTGGGGTTTGTCATTGGCTATCTCCACATCTTGTGTCCTCTTGTCTTGGCTTGCCTTCTATGATTTATGTTTATGTTCTATCTGCAGTTTAATTTAATGCTGATGTGATTTCTAATCTGGGAAAGATATTGAGCTAACTGTGAAAATTGAATTAAATTTCTCTAAGCATAGAACATACCTAACCTTAACATGGTATCATAGGTGAGGTGAAGGCAACGCCCAAGGAAGAGTGAAAGAGCAATCACCGAAGACAATTGGGAAAGGAAAAAAGGATCAATGGATTCCTCATCCCTCTTCAAACTCACTAAGGCTAAGATAGAAGCAGAGAATATTTCCATAATGGTGCAGCAGAATCTTTCTGATAACCTACCTAAAAGATCACTTCATTGGGAAGACCATATCTCAAGGTGGAAGGAAAGGCAGATAACTAGTTCGACCATTATCCGAAGGAGTGTCTGAATGGCAGGGACACATCACTTGATGATGATAACAATCATTCCTAGGATATCTTCAACTATCATAGGAATGAAAAGTAATGCAGGTCATCAAGGAAACTGACGACTCTTCAGAGAAAGCAAGGAACCCCAGGTATGAAGAATCAAATGTTGTTTCTGATAAGATAAAGAAGTGTTATCTTGTATTGGCCCTCTCCTTCAGATTCTTTGGGAATATGGATTATTGATTGTAGTACTTCAAGACAGTTCATCGGATAGAAGGGGTGCTCTCTCTAATTTGGTAGAGATGGAAACAATCATGGGATTATACTTGGAGCCGATGCCACCTATCTCAAAAAGGGTGTAGGGAATGTTACCTCTCAATTGAATGAGGGTAACTCGATTCATTTACAAGAATATCTTTTATGTACATGATTGCAAGAAGAACCTGGTGTCCATTTTGGCAATGGAAGTCAAAGGTTTCAAGGTGGCATCCATCAATGGAAAGGTATGTAAATAGAATTTTCAAAGATGCTTTTTCTCATGGGTTCAGAGTTGGTAATTTGTATCAATTTGCACGATGGTCCATTGAGGATAATCTCAATTGACATATCTCATCTATAACATCGAAGGTCTACTTATGGGGCCCTACCCGATGTGAGTCAGATGGTGACTAGGATGCATGAATTCAAAAGGAGCATGAAGGTCCATGTTTGAGATGTACCGAAGGAAAATATTACAAGGGGACCATTCCCCTCATGTAGCAGGTCCACAGGTTTGAACAACTTGAGGAGGTTTGAGATTCATGATCGGGAATCTCATCTATGCAGGTGGAAGAAAGCCCTCTATGGCTTAAAGAAAAACACCTTGCTCTTAGTATGAGAGGATTGATAAGCTGTCTGATGAAGTTGAGATTGACTAGGAGTTAAACAAATCCAGACCATTCCTTAAAGGTTGTGGATGATAGGCCACTCATATCGGCACCTTCTGAGGACAACCAATTTCTGATAGGTGCATACCCTCTCATTTGCAGAAGTAAGAGGGAGTTGGATTCTTGATGTGTTATGGAAAACTGCAAGCCTATGATTACCTTTAGGATGTTAAATTTCAGAATTTATAAGGTGGTGATGCCGGACCAGATTTGGGAAATGCCTCTGAGTTTCATAAACTCATTTGCAGTGATGTTCTTGGGGATATATGTTTTCCAGTTATCATGGTGAGCTCATATTTGGTTGAGACTCATTGGATTGGTGCCTAGAATCTTATGAGATATCTTTGGGGCACATTCTCTCATGGATTGAGATACACTACTGGAAATATGAAGCTACATGATTATTCGAATGTTGACTCGGCAGGAAGTGTGGAGGATCACTAGAGCACTTCTCAGTGTTGGTTCTCTTTGGGTTTTGCTTCAATATCATGGATGAGAAAGAAGTAGAAGTCAGTTGTTATAAGCACCACTGAGACCAAATACATAGCTACAAGTATGATCTCGCATGAAGTTGCCTAGTTGTGGAAGCTCTTCAATGAGCTATTTGTACACATGATGAATACCATTGTCATCCTTTGTGACAACCATAGGGGGATCCGATTGTTGAGGAATCCTATATGTGATGATTGCTCTAGAAGATAGACATCATATACTACCTTATCTAGGATAAAGTAAGTCACTGAACGAGGAGGATCCATCGCATTGAGATTGATGTACAGGTCGCATACATTTTGTCAAAGCCTGGGGGAAAGGTAAAATCTGTGACTTTCCCAAATGACTTAGAGTCATTGAGAGACCTTCTTATAAGGGTCCTGCATGTTGCGTGCATGGAGCTCTAGGAGCTCTATGGGGATTGGGGTACTTATTGGAGCAACACACGAGCATAGGGTGACTCACCATCCCCTAATGGTGCGTTGTGTACAAGGTGAATGGCTTAGCCTTCCCCTGTGATACCGTGAGGTGACTTTGGGACATGATGATTAGTTCTCCTGTCGAGGCATCCTACCCATGTAGTCTAGGACTCATGGGAATTACCTCTCATCTGATCAATGAGTAGGGAAATGGGGTTAGGGACCATAGTATTATTATCGATGGATGCATCGTTGTGTCTACCATACTCCCTATGCTAGGATGACCTCCATTGATCTGGGATCAATATGAGTGGTTTGAGACACTCACTTGTGATATTGATCTAGGATCAATAAAACTAACTTCGAGTCAGTAACAGTGATATGACGCACTCTCTTCAAATGAAATTTACTTCGGAGTAGAGGATGGTATGAGATATTCTCAATCAATTCTTCTTCATGGTTCAGCAGAGCAGAGTAAAGCAGAGCAGAGCTCAGCGAGGCAAAGAAGTGCATCGAACTGATGACAGAGATAGTACAGTCGGACATATGGATTAGTAGATGGAGTTCTCCCTAGTTGAGAGAGAGTTTTAAAATTGGCAGCTAGGGTAAAACTCCATGTGGGTCATATTATTAATGGCAACTAATATTTTTCATAGATCCCTCTCATCAAGAGGTGTAGGATTGATGTAAAGATCATCTAATTTTGGTAAGTATTCATGAAGATATGAATTTATTTCTGTTATGGGACAATTCGTCAAGGTCGGCCAGCGACCAAATAAACCTGACATGTGCTCAACATTTTAGTATAAATAGAGGTGGCCTTCAAGTCATTTCTACACACTTGGGATCCTTTCCCCTAAGGGATAACACTACCCTAATGGAG
The DNA here is from genome assembly GCA_031772625.1 of Pinus tabuliformis. Lineage (NCBI taxonomy): Eukaryota > Viridiplantae > Streptophyta > Pinopsida > Pinales > Pinaceae > Pinus > Pinus tabuliformis. Next base: position 841,978,905 of record CM062816.1, read on the forward strand.
AAAGGATCTACATTGCGCTAAAGAAGGAGCCCTAGATGCAGGAAGGAAGGGAGATATAGCATGGTGAAGGAAGCTGTTATGAAACAAGCTCAAGAAAAGATAGAAAAGATAGATCAACGCCTTAGAATTCAGCCTCTTCGAGGGGGCAACCTCCTTTACATTACATAAATGAACAATTCTTAGATGATTCAAATGACAAAACCTCCTTTCTATATATAGGAGTCTATGGAGTCACAATATAATCCAGCCGACCTAACAATAATAATATAAAGCCACAAAAATAACAATAGAGGGATTCTATGGGGCACAGAAATAACAATATGGGGGTAATAGGGGCACAACAATATAAATAAGGGGTATAACTACAATAGTAGTGGGGTAATCACTAGTATTATAGGGACCCAACATGCCCCTCTCCTTCAAAAAAGTGTTGTCCTCAACGCTTGAGTAGTTCTGGATACTTCTGCATAAAATTCTCATCCTCCCATGTGGAATCTTCAGCGGATAAGTTCTTCCACTTGATAAGATACTCTGAAATTGATCGATTTCATAGCTGTCGAGTTCTTGTTTTTGTGACCGCTTCCGGTTCCAATATATTTTTTCCTTCCTCGTCAAGTTCTGGCAATATTGTTTGAATTGGGAGTTGTCGCCTATAACCTTCTTTAAACATGAAACATGGAAAACTGGGTGCAATCGAGAAGCTGCAGGAAGCTCCAATTTGTATGCCATAGTACCAATCTTTTGCAACACCTTGTACGGACCATAATACTTTGGTGATAATTTATTATCCTTCTTAGCTTGCTTTAGGGACATTTGCTTATATGGTTGTAGCTGTAGGAATACCCAATCACCTACATCAAAACTTCTTTCACTGCGATGTTGATCTGCCTGTTGTTTCATTCTATTTTGTGCCAACACGAGGTTATCCTTTAAGAGTTGGAGGACTTGTTGTTGCTGTTCGATGTGATGTTCCACTACCCGAACCTTAGAATTTTCTCTTAAATATGATGTGACGGATGGTGGTTGATACCCATAAAGTGCCATAAATGGGGTCATTTTTGTTGCTGTATGGAAGGAAGTGTTATACCACCATTCAGCCAGAGGCAACCATTTGACCCATTGTGTCTGTTTATCAGATACAAAGCAACGAAGATATCCTTCCAAACATTTGTTTACTATCTCAGTTTGCCCATCAGATTGAGGATGATAAGATGAGCTATGAGCTAACTGAGTACCAAGACAAGAAAATAATTCTGTCCAAAAATTTCCAGTGAAAATGGGATCTCTGTCACTTACAATAATCTTTGGGTTTCCATGTAGCTTTTGAATTGTTTCCATAAATGTAGTAGAAACTGTACTGGCTTTAAATGGATGTGATAATGCACAAAAGTGTGCGTACTTGGTAAGTCTGTCAACTACCACCATGATGACACTCTTTCCCTCAGACTTGGGTAAACCTGTGACAAAATCCATTGAAACCTCCTCCCAACGTTGGCTTCGAATGGATAAAGGTTCTAATAGACCCGGTGTCTTAATTGTTTCAACTTTATTTTGTTGGCAAACCAAACATTCCGCCACAAACTTTTGAATATCTGATTTAAGGCCATCCCAAAAAAATTCCTTCTTAACCCTGTGGTAAGTTTTTAAAAATCCTGAGTGCCCTCCTAAGGGAGAAGTGTGCATTTCCATAAGAATCTTTTGTTTTAGTTGGGAATTCTTACAGAGGTATAAGCGATCTTTGTACCATAACGAATCATTTTGCCAGCTAAATGTATCAGAAGTATTGGAATCTTGTTGTAGCTTTCGAATAAGTGCCCACACTTCTTCGTCATTCTTCCATTCCTCCCTTGCTTCATTTATCCAATCTGGTTGGATAATAGAAATGGCACACAACAATGCTTCCACATCCTCATCCTTTCTTGAGAGTGCATCTGCCACCACATTTTGCTTCCCTTTTTTGTAGATGATTTCAAAGTCATAACCCAACATCTTTGTGACCCACTTTTGTTGCTCTTCAGAGGATAATCTTTGTTCTAAAAAGTATTTAAGGCTATCATGATCCGTTTTTACCTTGAAGTGTCTTCCCATTAGGTAGGGTCGCCATTTCTTAAGTGCATGGAGTATTGCCAACATTTCCTTTTCATAAATAGCTTTTCTTAAAAACTTTCCCTTGATTGGACGACTTTCAAAAGCAATGGGTCTTTCATCTTGCATTAGAACAGCACCAATTCCATTTCCTGAAGCATCACATTCCACAATAAAGGTTTTTGTGAAGTCCGGTGTAGCTAAGACCGGTGCTTGGCACATTGCCTCTTTAAGATGTTCAAAGGCCTTTGTTGCTTCCGGAGTCCATGAAAATGAATCTTTCTTCAATAATGTTGTTAGAGGTGCTGCTATTCTCCCATAATTCTTAACAAACTTGCGATAATACACTGTCAACCCAAGAAATCCTCGCAGATGCTTTATGGATGTGGGGATTTTCCATTCCTTAATGGCTTTAATTTTGCTAGGGTCTACCTTAACTCCTTCATGAGATACTCCTAGACTCCAAAGAAACATTTGGATCTTTTTGCATATAATTGTTTCTCCTCCAATAGTTGTAGCACCCTGTCAACATGTTCAACATGATCCTTCCAAGACTTGCTGTAGATTAGTATATCATCGAAAAATACTAACACAAATTTTCTAAGGAATGGTTTGAAAATTGAATTCATCAAACCTTGAAATGTTGAAGGTGCATTGGTAAGGCCAAAAGGCATGACCAAAAATTCATAATGACCCTCATGAGTTCTAAATGCCGTTTTCAGAATGTCTTCAATCTTCATTCTGATTTGATGATATCCCGAACGAAGATCCAACTTGGTGAAGTAAATTGATCCATGCAATTCATCTAGTAATTCATCAATGATAGGAATGGGGAACTTATCTTTAATAGTGATCTTGTTGAGCTCCCTATAATCCGGACACATGCACCATGATCCATCCTTCTTGTGCACCAATACTACTGGAGCTGAGAAAGAACTTTGACTCGGTTGAATTATACCAGCCTCTAGCATTTCTGCAACCATACGTTCAATTTCACTTTTTTGGGCATAGGGATATCTGTACGGCCTGATGTTTGGAGGTACACTTCCTGGAATCAGATGAATAGAATGATCATGATCACACATAGGTGGGAGACCTTTGGGAGTCTCAAATACCTTGGAATGATTGTCCAGGACCTTTTGGAGATCTGGAGAAATAGATGATTCCAATGTGGAAACATCTAGCGAACATAATTGTGAAATTACACCTCTTTGCTCCTTTTTAAGAAGCTTAGTCATGCCATTAGAGTTGATTATCTTTCCTGGTTTCCCTGCAATACCCCTTAATTCAACTTCGTTTCCTTCTGTAGAAAGTTTGATGAAAAGTTCTTGAAAATTAAAAGCTATTGTACCCAAGGATTGTAGCCATTGGACTCCTAGTACAACATCAGCACCTCCCATTGGAATGGAAAGCATTGGGCTAGTCAACACATATTCTCCCATGGATAGCTTGATATTATGGCACTTTCCAGAGCAATTTATTGTTCCTCCATTTGCAATCATCACTTGACACTCTGGTGCTGGATATAGGAAGCAATTCAATTCTTTTACTACCCTACAATGAATAAAATTGTGGGTGCTTCCTGAATCAATCAACACTATTACCTTTTTCTTCTTGATTTGTCCTTCTATCTTGATGGTTTGAGGAGTGGTAATTCCCGCCAATGCATTACAAGATATGGTCGGATTTATTTGTTCTTCATCTAGGCTTTGTTCCTGGAGTATGTCCTCTTCTTTTGACCTTTCTTTCTCCTTTTCTTCTTCCTCTTCACAATCTATGTAGAATAATTTCTTCTCAGCACACTTATGACCTTTTGTGTATTTGCTATCACAACTGTAACAAAGCCCTTTTGCTCTTTTTCCTTCCAATTGTTGTGGTGTCAACCTTGTAGGTTGTGGAAGACTAGGGGCAACAACACTTCCGTCTTTATAGTTGTGAGTGGTATGCTTCCTAGTTGCCATAATTTTGCTTTCCATTTTTCTTGCTAACCTGAATGCCTTCTCTAATGAATCAGGTTCCCAAAGGCGGACATCATGTTGGATATTATCTTTTAAAGACCCTATGAACACATCAATCTTATGCTCCTCTGGAATATCTTTTACCCTTATGTTCAATTTTTGGAACTCCTCAATGTGCTCCATTATTGAACCCTTTTGTTTGAGACTTATCAATTGGCTAAAAAAAGTGTTGCTTTTTGTATCCTCATAATGTGCTATCAATTCTTTCGTAAAAATTGCCCAAGTGTTAAATTGTTTACGAGAAAAAAGCCATTGATACCATACAAACTAATTTGGTTCTAAATATACAGTTGCCATACGTACCTTTTGTGCGTTTTTCACATTATTGAGATCGAAGAATTGCTCCATCTGTAATATCCATGTGGCGGGATCCTTGCCATCAAACTTCCTCATAACGATTTTTGGAATATGATGATTCTTCAATCGAACATTAGCATCTATGGAATCATGATTAACATTTCTTTTTTTCTCATCATGAGTTTCCTTTAGTACCCTTTCACCCTTAGGGACCATTTCTTGTAGCAACTTATTCATATTTATCTTCAATTCGTCCATGTCTGTCTTCAAATCTATCTTCAAATCATCCATCTTAGCTTCCACGTCAATCATCTTAGCTTCTACATCTTTCTTTAAACCATCCATATTATCTTCTACATCTTTCTTTAAACCATCCATCTTAGATTCTGTTCCTTTTTGTGCAAGGGACAGTTGTTGCACTTGGTCTTGTAATTTTGATATATCATGTTGCATTTCTTCCTCTTCTTCATGAGTCATGCTAGAGCTTTCAGGTTCCTTACTAGGTGTTTGCATTTTCTTTCCTCGGGGCATCAGTTACCGATAATAATGCTCTACTATGCCCTTTGAATTCCTTCAAAATAAATTTTCAAACCAAGCTTAACCAAAAATTTAAGAAAATCTACACACCTTTTTTCACTTTGTAGGAGCTTGATATTGCCTCTGATGTATCTTTGTACTTTCCAATCATCTAGTTCTAAATTTATGATCTGTAGTAGCCCTCTATGTCCTCTTTACAATGCCACAAGTCTGACCCAAATTGGATTCTCCAAGGAAGAGTTATGTGAAATCTCCCACAGTGACTTGCTTTTAGACTAGTTCAGTAGGGCCAACTTGTACGACATGCCACGAGTCACTGTTTCAACCTTTGGATCTGAAACATGCATACAAGAAACTACAGTCCATCCTCTTTCTGTAGCCTCTTACAAAATTTCAATCCGATCCCCGGAGAGAAAGTTATGACGATTTTCCCCAGGTCACCTGTTTTGAATGTAATTCAGGAGTCTGCAAAAAGACCAACTTCCTCAGATCATATCTCCACAAATATCACGCGAAAATCTCTGAAATTCGGACCCAGGGTTAAGCGTGATATCTTCTCAAATGGGTTTTTTTGTGACTTTTGAAACATCACAGACAAAACGTTATAGTGAAAATGCCACGATGACCTGTTTGGAGCAACGAAACCCTAGAATCCAAAGCTCTGATACCAAATGTTATGAAACCAGCTCAAGAAAAGATAGAAAAGATAGATCAACGCCTTAGAATTTAGCCTCTTCGAGGGGGCAACCTCCTTTAAATTACATAAATAAACAATTCTTGGATGATTCAAATGACAAAACCTCCTTTCTATATATAGGAGTCTATGGAGTCACAATATAATCCAGCCGACCTAACAATAATAATATAAAGCCACAAAAATAACAATAGAGGGATTCTATGGGGCACAGAAATAACAATATGGGGATAATAGGGGCAGAACAATATAAATAAGGGGTATAACTACAATAGTAATGGGGTAATCACTAGTATTATAGGGACCCAACATAAGCCTAAATAGCAAACTCTAACGCAACCTATCATGCCCTAATATATATGATGTTTTGGAAGGGTTTGGGAGAACTCATAGAAGAAGCAAAAGGGACAGCAGTAAGAGAGCTTCCATACACGTTGCCCTAATACACAGCCCGCCACATGTTCCTACCTTAGCCGTAGGCAAGGGGGAGAACTGGCCGCAGTCTAAGGAGGCCTAACGAATAGAAAACAAAGGCCCTAATTGGCAGTCCAATAAGGTGTCCTAGCCGTAGTCTAAGGAGGCCTAAAGAATAGTAAACAAAGGCCCTAATCTATAGTCCAATCAAGGATATCTTGCTGTTGTTTTGTCTACAATACACAACCCTTATCAACAACACAAGGAGGCCTAATGTATGTTGTAGGTGACAGCATGTCCAAGTGCTATAGGTGCCTAAGTGTGTTGGAGATGACAACATGGTCTAAGTGTTGTAGGTGCACAGGTGTACTATAGGTGACAGCATAGTGTTGTAGATGAAACAGTTACAAGGCATGACTTAAGGACTGGGAATTCACTATCATAAAGAAGAAAGAGTGAAGTCTTCTCTCTAGGTTGTATGTTATCTAGTGAACACATGACAGTGACATCTTCAGTCTAATGTATGGCATGTTAGATATATACATGCTATAATAAATGGAGAATAGTCTTGTGGAAGGTAGTGATAGCCTTTCCTTAGAGGAAAATTGCAGAAAAATCGAGGCATACATTGTGACTGTTAGTTTACTGCACTTTGGAGGAGTCTAGTTGCTCTGCTAGGTTGTAAGTCATACCAAGAAACTAAGACTGGTGAGTGTAAAGCAACATATTGGATGCAGTAACGAATGCAACATGATGATTGCAACAATGGGTGCAACATTGGGTGTAGATCCATGACGAGAGCATCTCAGTGATTGGAGTAGCACAGTGACAAGGGTAGCAGCATGAAGTGCACAGCATGGTCATTAGGTCCAACATTGTGATAATGGGTGTAGCATGGCACAACACAGTGAGCCGCAACATGATGATGAGATGAAACATGATTATAGGTGGAGTCACCTTGGAGAATAAGTTGAAGTAGCTTGTCTTCAACTGATCTCATGTATCATCTTCTTAGAGATGATCTATGCTCTTATCTAGATAAGTCAGAGTGTTGACTTTTGTTGTAAATGTAATATCTCTCTCTCTCTCTCTCTACTGAACTATTGAAGAACATATAAGAAGAATTGATCAAGGATTTCTCCAAATTGGGTTTTTTCCTTGGCTAGCGCTACATCTTGTGTCCTCTTATCTTGGCTTGTCTTCTACGATTTATGTTTATGTTCTATCTGTAGTTTAATTTAATGTTGATCTAATTGCTAACTTGGAAAATATATTGAGCTAACTGTGAAAATTGAATTAAATTTCTCTAAGCATAAAATAAAACTAAACTTAACAATGTTGAATATATTTCGAGAGACTTTGTTGAGTAGATTCTTTAATATAAGATTTAGATAAGCCTAACAATTCATTGATGAGGGTTAATAAGAAGTCTTCCTCTCCTATTATAATTTCTTTGCATCTAGAAAAGCTACCATTGATGGTGTGCACCTATGAGCCAAGAATGGTTCGAAGTTTCTTAGGTGGAAAGTAAGCAACATCCATTCTCCTTGGATACTGATTAGGTAGAAAATGGCCCCATTAATGAGTATTTTAATTCTATCATCAATCTAGCACCAATTTTCTCCTTCTGCAAGAACTACGGTGGAAGGATTGCCACTAAGTAGACTAGAAACAAAGTTGTTATTTGACTGCATTCCATTTTATTTCTTTTGTCTTTTATGAAAGGTTATCTGGTCCATTGGGCTATTTGTAGTTGTAGAAGAACTTGGAGATGATGAACAAGGAAAATTCATTATCAAGTAAGTTGAAAGGAGAATGCACCATTATCGAGCATTTGGTGAGCAAGCACAAGCATGCCAGATGGCTCCTACATTGGTTATGATAGTCTGGAAGACTTGTCACTTGCACACCTGCTTCCTTAAAGAACTTTAGGGCTTCATCAATGAGTCGATTCTGTGCATATCCTGCAAGCATGGTTGTTTGTGAGACAACATTTTGTTGATGCATTTTGTTAAACAATTCACATGCCTTACATATACTTCCACATTTTGAATACATGTCTCTGAGGGGATTTGCTACAACCACATTATACATAAACCCATTTCTAATTATTTCTTGATATAACTCCACACCTAGTTCTAGGGCTGCCATGTTACTACAAGATGGAAGAATGCTGGCAAAGGCAAAGGTCTCTGGCATTTTTTAATGCCATTGAGGTTGTTCTGGCCCCTGATGGGTTGATACCAACGAGGGTTCTGTCTATTCAGCCTCTTGTGGATGGCTATGCACTCTATGGAATACCTCTGGACACCGTCTATACGATTAATATGGGAGGAACTAAGATTGATTCTAGGACTGATACTTTGTGAAGAATTTGGGAGACTGTTCAGAAGTATTTGAAGATATAAACTACTGCTAAGAGTGCCTCTATTAAACTAGCTTTATCAAATACAATGCTCTTCTTAGTGGCGTTATTTCTCCTAACATGGTCTATGAAATAACACAGGAAATGGTTGTGAGCGCATCCAGTACTATAAACCCAAATTTCAAGATTTCTTAGACTTTTAGTGTGGACTCTATTCTCGTATATTTTGTTCGGATGCATTTCTGTTATATTGTTAGCCGAGCTATATATTGTTGATTTGAACTGCCTATATTAATGGCCAATCTGCATTAGCAGACTTTGATATGTCTATCAATGCAAAGGGGTTGGATGTGTCTTTCTATTGAGACTTTGTTGCCAACACTTCAGTTGGGGCGAAGCTGGTCCAGATCCAAGTTAGGCCAACAAGTCCTCTATATGATAATACCAATGTTATTGCTATACTAAATGGGTTGGAAATAATGAAGATGAGAAGTCCTGCTAGAAGTCCAGACGAACCCTATCCTATTCATGGAAATATTCCTATGAACTCCAAAGGAAAAAATAGGAATATGGGACCTATTATTGGATCAATTGTTGGAGCTTTTGTTGCATTGAGACTACTAGAAATAGGGTATTTCATGTATATCCACCAAAAATTGAAGTGAAATAACTCCCTTCCAACCTGGTTGACTCTTCCTTTACATGTTGGGAATTAAAAAATTATGGCCAGCAAAGTTTCACCATTTTCTCATAAGAGTGCTACTGGTAGCTATGTTTCGTTTGCACCTTCAAGTATGGGCTATTTATTTACATTTGCAGAGATACAATAATCCACAAACAACTTTGATGAAAATTTTATACTCGACAAGAAAATTTTCTGTGAAGTTTATAAAGGTGAAATAGAAGATGGGACAATGTTATACTAAGGGATTTTGTCAAACATATCACTTGCCATTTATATGCTTCCCCATTTCACATACATGCTTACAAAGGAATTCCATACAAACATGTTCAGCTTAAAACTACTCCCTTGATTCGTTCATGAATCTCCATGTTCTGTTCTAGAGTTGCCAAAGTGGCACACATGAAGAACCATATAAAATATTTTGGATTCTAGCCCAATACCTTTGTGTTGTATACTTTCTAAGTTTCAGGGCCTCATGAGCATGTCAATTATGTGCATATCAAGCAGTGATAGTGTTCCACCAGACTACGTTTTGTAAAAAAATTACCATGCCTTCTCTATAGTTCCACATTTCACATGCATATCTATGAGGACATTTTCCACAAAGCCATCCAACTAAAATCTACTTATAATTGTCTTCACACCACCTTCTAAAGCTTTCAATTTGGCACACAATCAGAGCAATTAAATGAAACTTTAATTGTGTTTTATGCTAGTTATCAAAGTTTTATCTTAGTCATAGGGCATACGATATTAGGTTGTATTTGGTGGACTTGGTCAATGGTGGTTAGAGGTAGATGGTGAATTTTCAGGCCCTAGTTTAATGAATGTTGTGGTCTCTTTTGTGATCTGATAGTAGTCTAAGAGGCCTTAAAATCCTGTACTTTAGTTCCTCCATAGAATCATCTATCTTGGAAAATAATGGATTACTATAGTTTGCTCTATTTTTCTCCCCTTCATTGTCTAGGAAGTTGTTAATTTTGCATCATTCACATTAACTTTCGTTGCAGGATCTGGAGTCTTCATGCCTTCACACATTTTGCAGAGGTTTTTGATAGTTTGGTTGAACAAGAAGAAATAACGAATATGTTTTTCCTATCAATGCAATCTACACCAATATGGAAAACATTCTTTCACAAAATCCCATCTCTATTTAATAAAAATTTACAGTTTTGAGATGCTTCTATATCATCAAATTTTTTTACCATGATCACACATTATGGTAGGAATCCTTGAATAGGAGATCTACATAAAGTCCATTTAAAAAAATGTACTTGCAGTGAATAGATGAAGGGATTTTATACAGAAATTGATGTCAGTGCCACCATGCATTGAAATCTCGCAATGCTGACTGCATGGTGCATGCTAATGTACACTGTAGAATGCTATTAAGAGGACTTGTCCATGAAGTCTTATGTTCCTATATAGTATTGTTGCACACTACTACTAAATGAACATGTCCTTAACTTTCACCGTCGTACTACAAATAGTTGCAACAAGGCATAAACAAATGGCTCTACTAGTACCAAATTTCTGGTCACAACTTGTAGATCCCTTCTTTGACTTCTTAACATTAATTGTATGAATTATAATCATTTCACTAGTCACCGATTTAGTTTTAGCTCCATTCAAGCCAAAATTACACTTCTAGAGTATTGATTTTGTATTAGTGGTTGAAAGATTTCACTTAAAAACATCATTTCCAGTGTGCAATACAATAATCCTTGATTATTCAGTAGAATCCTCTTCTCCATCCTTACCATTAAAAAATTCTAAAGAAGCATTGAGAAAACACTTTTAACTTTTTAGAGCACACAAGTTGTGAATTGGGGTGTTGACATCATATGTACAATTCTCAAGATGAACTACATGTTCCTCATCACCTACTAATTCCACTTATGTAGAATTTTCAAGTTCATAGCATCTCTTCTGAGCTTCTTTGTAAAGAATTGTCAAATTCTAGAGCATTTGTCTTGTGAACTAGGGTGTTCAACTCATTTTTACAATCTTAAACAACACCTATATGTTCCTCTTAACTTGAATATTTCCTTTCTGTATAATATTCTATGTTCTTAGAGTCATATCTTCTGATCTTCTTCATAATGCTAAATATATTTTGAGAAGCTTTGTTGAGTAGACTCTTTAATATAAGATTTAGATAAGCCTTATAATTCATTGATGAGGGCTAATAAGCCGTCTTCCTCTCCTATTATAATTTATTTGCATCTAGAAAAGCTGTCATTGATGGTGTGCACCTATGAGCCAATAATGGTTCGAAGGTTCTGAGGTGGCAGGTTAGCAACATCCATTCTCTTTGGATACTGATTAGGTAGACAATGTCCCCATTAACGAGTATTTTAATTCTATCATCAATCTAGCACCAATTCTCTCCCTCTACAAGAACTGTGGTGGAAGGATTACCGCTAAATAGACTAGAAACAAAGTTGTTATCTCACTACATTCCATATGATTTATTTTATAGACTAGAAACCATGCAACCCCAACCTTTTTAAGCCTCAATGTTCTCCTTTGGAATGCCTAACAATCCTCCAATGTTGGATGTGCTCTAAAAAAAGCAATCTCCCTTCATGTGTTGCTTACATGAAGTGACCAAGCTCCATAGGTCTCTTACACTCCAAGGAAGAATGTCATACAAGCATCCATACAAGGTCTAGAACTCAAAAAGTCCAATATTCCATCATGCAACACCAAGGATCAACCACACACCATGAAGCCCACATCTAATGAGGTACCCCAAAACATCGTATAAACACTTTTGGAGTAAATTCTGAAAGTTAACAATCCTCTATAAACATAACTTGTTAGAAACATGCTTCTATATGCTTTTCTCTGACAATAAATGGGAGCATATTTGACTTCTTCTATAACTTTATAAGTATATTCCTATAAGAGCTACCAAAACTTCCCTAACTCTGTGACAAATCAACTACTCTTGTCACTCTCCATAGGGTTTACAAATCTGCCCATCTTGTCAACAATCTAACTGTTCCAGAATGCTGCATCTAGGGTTTGCATAGCCAGACCTCTAAGCATCCTTCATTGAAAGACTGCTTCTCAGGGCTTCCTAATCTACCCAACTATAGTTAAAGCTTGCCTGATCTAGGGCTTGACAAATCTTCCCTCTTATCAGTCCTCTAACTCTACTTAGATGACTGAACTAGGGCATCCAACACACTATTGTTCATCACCTATGAACAATCCCACTACATTATTTTCAATACCTAATGATAGCCATATATGTCTACTCTATATCATGCATTAGTTCACACCAAAAGACATACTTCAGCCTTATTCTAGACTCTTGAAGCAGCTAGCACAATACTGAGATTTTGTGGACCTCAATACAATGACAAAATAGTCCTTTTGTCACCTTTCATAGGATCACGTCTCTTCACAACCTTCTTATAAATCAAGGTGAGTTTCTCTAGTTTTTGGTCATACTAGGGCAGAATCTTGGTGACTGTCTATGTACTGAACCAGTGCTAAACTATGGCATCAACCCTTTCTCCAATAACTTTGTACAAACCTCCATCTCCTATTAATGAATCAACATGAGAACCAAGTCAATGTACCTTATCTTAGATGTTTTCTTCATTGTCATAAGGTAACTTTTATGTGCACTTTCCTTGTTATTTTCAGCCCCTTATAAAGCTCTTGTACTAGCTACAAGTGCGTCCTAAACTCAACCCTAACAACCTCTACAAAATAGTGTAAACCTCTTCTTTTAGATATACAACTTCTACAAATTTACTTGAGGAAGTGCAGACCTTATTCTAGCCTTCATCACAAACTACACGGTATTATTGTCCACTAAAATTAGGGTCTCAACCCTTCTTCATGGCTCAAAATTTTTTGGCCCAGTACATGGAGATTTACACCCTACCATATTCCTAGAACCACAAAAGACTCCTCCAATAGACCTACAAACTTGCCCATTCAGAACCTAAGACAAAGAAACTAAATGTATCTTCCTCTCCTAGCTGAATTGGCTTCTTGAGGGTCTACAAATTTTTGTTGCAGTAATCATAATGTTCTTTATGACATGCTTCTATCTTTCACCATTAACTTCACTATAGTGTCTCTTAGATTCACGAACATGTTTCCATAGAGAATGTAGAGTGCAAGAACATTCTTCTTATGCTTCTCTTGCTCAGATGATTTATGTTGTTGACATATGTTGATGTCTTATTATCCATGGTATAAGGGTATGTATATATATCTCAAAAAGGAGGCACTGGGGATGTTAGAAGCCTCGACTGGCATTGGGATCCAGGAGGGACCACCTATCATTTCCCAGGTATATGAGTTGACTACGATCTAGAGAGTATAGTTGACCTAATAGTTAAGTGTGCACCTCAGCTAGGAGAGTTTTAGTCAGCATCAATGGCCAACTAGTTCTTGGGTAGACTCCTTGGGTTGTCTTGGTATGACAATTGTACGTGAGGTCTTAGGATGATCAACATACTCTAGCAGGGGTTTGTCAAGCATGTGGCATTGGTAGGCCACCACACAGTACCTTATATGGAGCTGAGGATTCTTCACATTTGTGTGAGACACAGAGGAGCAGAGCAGTGGTGGCATCACTACAAAAACATGGGGAAATTCACTTTTTGGGTCCCTTAGGGAGGACTTAGAGAGGAGATCCCCTCATTGGAGAGCATGGTGATGTGACAATGGAGGTGATGATCTGGGTTGGATGCAAGTCGATGAGTATGGACACAACTTTATGCCATCTCATTTAGGGATATGTAGGAGCATCTAGCATGGAGCAGTGGTCTACAGATGGGCATGGAGACACATGGTGCTATGTCGTAGTATTTTGGGCTGCAATGTGGAGTGGGAGTGCCTGACATCGCACTTAGTACATGTGGGGGGTGATAGGTACAGTGACATAGGCATGACACAGGATGGTACATGATGGCATAGCCGTAGCCGAGGGTATCCAATGGTGTACAGGGGTAGGCCACAGTGTATAGTGGCATGTCTATAAGTATTGGGATGATCGATGGTATGCATGGGTGTATAGTACTGCACATCTACGTCTTGGACTATTGCCTCTAGGGAGACCCTTGGACAGAAACATCGAGCATAACTTTGGGTGTAGTTCACCCAAGATCATCGAGGACACAGATGAGCAATACTTGATGGTATCTACAAGGACTCACATGCTTGAACCTCTTCTACATCCCTCCCAGGTGTAGTCGATTTTTATTTTGATTTTCTGCACTCTCGGCATAAGCATCGAGGGGCGAGGAGCTCACCCAAGATATTTGGGTGACACTCAGTGCACTACCGAGGAGACTTTTCAGTAATAGCATTGGATTGGTGTATTAGTTGACAACCACAGGTTGGGGAATAAGGTGATCATTTGCAGGGGTGGCATATCATTCATCACCAGCTTACGTCTAGGGAGCTAGTCCGAAGGGAGACATTTGTCACTATTTCCTCGGGCATGTCGGGACTAAGCATGAGTAGAGGATGGTGGGTACAACTGAGGTAGTTTCCCAGTATGTGTCCGGGCTCCAGACTTGATATTGGCACATTATCGAGAGGGAGGATGGCAGACCCAGGGGAGATGGTTGGCCAGGATAGGAGGGATCGACATACCCTGAGTCAACTACGAGTATCAGATACCCATCTTTTAGTTGCATTCAGGGGGGTAGCTCTTTGGCACATGTTGCTTCCAACGATCATCAGTATTACACAGTGGCAGGCACAGGGTAGATTAGCATGCATCAGATTTGCCCACAATATATGGAGGCTATATAGTGATCACATGTAGGGACTAGAGACAAGGGCCAAAGGGATTCCATCGGTTGATAGGGATATGTCGCAGCAAGTTTGGTGATGGGATGCAAGGATTTAGTTGATTGATAGATCACTCATGATGAGTGGAGTCATGGTAAAGAGTGATATAGTTCGATCTTGGGATGACACATGGGGGTTCCCAAAGGGTTTCATCATATGGGGAGGGAGACATTCTTTGTTGCTGCATAGGTTCAGATTTAGATTTGGATGGGTAGGCGTTGGTGCCATGGAGATGCCCAGGCAGGATTTTTATCACCTCTTTTAGTATTCCACCATAGAGTTCCACAAGAGGAGGATACTGACTACGCATGATGGGGAGTATGAAATAGTGAGAGTAGCGCAATGTCAAAATGGTGGCACCACTCTAAAACTAGTAGGGAGTTGGGGCATCACAACTCTTCATAGCTCAATAACCTTTAGGGATGTGCTGGCTACTACAGGGGGAGATCATACAGATCATCCATTGGGATTTAGTGAGTCACTAATGGAGCACGGGACTTCTGGTACTTTAACCAAGTAGGATAGTGAGTGGAGTGAGGGGAGATTCATGTTGGACAGGATTACCTGGGATCCTGGTATTGAAGGATTCTTTCATATAAGGACATTGCAAAGGTCAGGCACAATCCAGTGGCACATATGGGACCCAGCCACATTTTTTAGTGACAATGGGGACCAACAGTTAGAGAGGATGCTTGCTCAGGCATTGCTTGAGGACAAGCAATTTTTGGTGCATTGGAGGAGCTTTTCGGATGAGGGTGAGCACATTTTGGAGCACCCATCTTTGAGGTTGCTTGAGGGCAAACAACATTTTGAAATGGAGGACTGTCATGTCCCTTCTCAAATACATTTGTAACAGGGTGTTTCCACACATTTTTGCACAATTTTAGCTAAGGGAAAGAACCCAACATTTGGTTGCTAGTGGAAGGTGGGGGCCACCTACATGGGAATTCGAACTTGGCTATTTGAATGGCTTGGAGGGAATTCAAAGTGTTGGACAGGGGGGCCCACATTTGGTAAGGAAGACCCACAAAGATAAAAGGAGGAAATTCTCAATTGGATTCAATCTTACACCTTGAAATCAAAATTGCTTGGTTGTTCGCTCTGCTATCTAGCTGAGTCAACTAGTTATTTAGCCACGAATCTCTCAATCAAGAGATTCAACCTCTACTTCAGGGGACCATCCATGCCCATGGTAGAGTGGCAGTTCCATAAGTATTTTAGGAGTTTCAGGAGTGGGTTACAACACTATCATTCAGCCATGACAGGGAGTGCCTATTTCCGGCTAGCTGGAGAATATGCACGAGGAGTTTGTTGCTATCAGTGATCAAGAATTTGCCAAGAGAGTTAGAGGATTGTGAGGGCACCAAAGGGCCAACCTTTCTTGCAAGTTTTGGAGCCAGTAGAGCCAACATCCCAATAGTTTGAATTACTCAGCTTGGGGACAATGTAGAGGGCCAGTCCAACATTTTCGTGGAGCTAAGGAGCAGGTGCCATATGCCAGAGGTAAACCCAACACTTTGGGTCCATTTCTGGGAGGATTTACAGGAAGATTCCAATAGGCCGAGTTTGGCAGTTGCAACTGAAGTTAGGCTCCAATGGGGTCGAATTTCATAAGTCTAAACTAGCCAAATTTCTTCGTGGGTCTTTTTGGGTTTTCTGAGAGGAGTCAGTGGTTAGGGTTTTAGAATTTTCAGGATGTTATTTGGGCCTGAAATCCTAATTCTTATAATAGGGCGAATTGCTAGTTAGTTGGGGAATTCACCTCAGTGTGTGTGTTTGACTTTTGCTTGGAGATAGGCCAAACCCTTTCTAAGTTTTTGTGGGTTTTGGTGAAGGAGCTTGAGGTTAAATTTGTAGCATTTTTTTAGCATTAGAGGTGGAGCTTCTTGCTATCCATTTTCAACTAGCAATGTAGTTTTCTCGGTAGCGCAGAGCATTAGATGGGTAGCCATTTATAGCATTTGAGATCATTGTATTATCATGTTGTGAAGCCAGCTCACAAAAGGATAGAAAAGATAGGTCAATGCATTAGAATTCAGCCTCTTTGAGGGGGCAACCTCCTTTACATTACACAAATGAATGATCCTTTGATGATTCAAATGACAAAGCCCCCTTTCTATATATAGGAGTCTAAGCAGTCACAATATAACCCAACCGACCTAACAATAATAATATAAAGGCACAAAAATAACAATAGAGGGATTCTATGGGGCACAGTAATAATAATATGGGGACAATAGGGGCACAACAATATTAATAAGGGATACAACTACAATAGTAATGGTGTAATCACTAGTATTATAGGGACCTAACATGCCCCTCTCCTTCAAAAAAGTGTTGTCCTCAACGCTTGAGTAGTTTTGGATGCTTCTGTATAAAATTCTCATCCTCCCATGTGGAATCTTCAGTGGATAAGTTCTTCCACTTGATGAGATACTCTGAAATTGATCGATTTCATAGCTATCGAGTTCTTGTTTCTGTGACTGCTTTTGGTTCCAATATATTTTTCCTTCGTCGTCAAGTTTTGGCAATATTGTTTGAACTGGGAGCTTGTTGCCTATAAACTTATTTAAACATGAAACATGGAAAACTAGGTGCACTTGAGAAGCTGCAGGAAGCTCCAATTTGTATGCCATAGTACCAATATTTTGTAACACCTTGTACAGACCATAATACTTTGGTGATAATTTATTATCCTTCTTAGCCTTCTTGAGGGACATTTGTTTATATGGTTGTAACCGTAGGAATACCCAATCACCTACATCAAAATTTCTTTCGTTCTGATGTTGATCTGCCTGTTGTTTCATTCTATTATGAACCAACACGAGGTTATCCTTTAAGAGTTGGAGGACTTGTTGTTGATGCTCAATGTGATGTTCCACTACTTGAACCTTAGAATTTTCTCTTAAATATGATGTGATGGATGGTGGCTGATATCCATAAAGTGCCATAAATGGGGTCATTTTTGTTGCTGTATGGAAGGAAGTGTTATACAAACATTCAGCTAGAGGAAACAATTTTACCCATTGTGTTTGTATATCAGATGCAAAGCAATGAAGATATCCTTCCAAACATTTGTTTACAATCTCAGTTTGCCAATCAGATTGAGGATGATAAGATGAGCTATGAGCTAACTGAGTATCTAGACAAGAAAATAATTCTGTCCAAAAATTTCTAGTGAAAATGGGATCTCTGTCACTTACAATAATCTTTGGGTTTCCATGTAGCTTCTAAATTATTTCCATAAATGTAGTAGAAACTGTACTGGCTTTAAATGGATGTGATAATGCACAAAAGTGTGTATACTTGGTAAGTCTGTCAACTACCACCATGATGACACTCTTTCCTTCGGACTTGGGTAAACCTGTGATAGAATCCATTGAAACCTCCTCCCAACATTGGCTTGGAATGGATAAAGGTTGTAATAGATCCGAGGTCTTAATTGTTTCGACTTTATCTTGTTGGCAAACCAAAAATTCTGCCACAAACTTTTGAATATCTGATTTAAGGCCATCCCAAAAAAATTCCTTCTTAACCCTGTGGTAACTTTTTAAAAATCCTGAGTGCCCTCCTAAGGGAGAAGTGTGCAATTCCATTAAGAATATTTTCTTTGAGTTGGGAATTCTTGCAAAGGTATAAGTGATCTTTGTACCATAATGAATCATTTTGCCAGCTAAATGTATCAGATGTACTGGAATCTTGTTGTAACTTTCGAATAAGTGCCCACACTTCATCATTCTTCCATTCCTCCCTTGCTTTGTTTATCCAATCTAGTTGGATAATAGAAATGGCACACAACAATGCTTCCACATCCTCATCCTTTCTTGAGAGTGCATCTGCCACCACATTTTCCTTCCCATTTTTGTAGATGATTTCAAAGTCATAACCCAAAATATTTGTGACCCACTTTTCTTGCTCTTCAGAGGATAATCTTTGTTGTAAAAAGTATTTAAGGCTATAATGATTTGTTTTTACCTTGAAGTGTCTTCTCATTAGGTAGGGTCGCCATTTCTTAAGTGCATGTAGTATTGCCAACATTTCATTCTCATAAATAGGTTTGTGTAAAAACTTTCCTTGATTGGATGACTTTCAAAAGCAATGGGTCTTTCAACTTGCATTAAAACAACACCAATTCCATTTCCTGAAGCATCACATTCCACAATAAAGGTTTTGTGAAGTTCGTTATAGCTAAGACTGGTGCTTAGCACATTGCCTCTTTAAGATGTTTGAAGGCCTCTGTTGCTTCTGGAGTCCATGAAAATGCATCTTTCTCCAATAATGTTGTTAGAGGTGCTGTTATTCTCCCATAATTCTTAACAAACTTGCAATAATACCCTGTTAACCTGAGAAATCCTCGTAGATTTTTTATGGATGTGGGGATTTTCCATTCCTTAATGGCTTTAATTTTGCTAGGTTCTACCTTAACTCCTTCATGAGATACAATATGACCCAGATATTCCACCCCTTGTACTCCAAAGAAACATTTGGATCTTTTTGCATATAATTGTTTCTCCCCCAATAGCTGTAGCACCCTATCAACATGTTCAACATTATCCTTCCAAGACTTGTTATAGATTAGTATATCATCAAAAAATATTAACACAAATTTTCTAAGGAAGGGTTTGAAAATGGAATTCATCAAACCTTGAAATGTAGAAGGTGCATTAGTAAGGCCAAAACGCATGAAAAAAAATTCATAATGACCCTCATGAGTTGTAAATGTTGTTTTCGGAATGTCTTCAATCTTCGTTCTGATTTGATGATATCCTAAATGAAGATCCAACTTGGTGAAGTAAATTAATCCATGCAATTCACCCAATAATTCATCAATGACAGGAATGGGAAACTTATCTTTAGTAGTGAGCTTGTTAAACTCCCTATAATCCAGACACATGCGCCATGATCCATCCTTCTTGTGCACCGATACTACTAGAGCAGAGAAAGATAGAAACCCTAGAATCCAAAGCTCTGATACCAAATGTTATGAAACTAGCTCACAAAAAGATAGAAAAGATAGATCAATGCCTTAGAATTCAACCTCTTTGAGGGAGCAACCTCCTTTACATTACACAAATAAATGATTCTTTGATGATTCAAATGACAAAACCTCCTTTCTATATATATGAGTCTAAGGAGTCACAATATAACCCAGCCGGCCTAACAATAATAATATAAAGGCACAAAAATAACAATAGAGGGATTCTATGGGGCACAATAAAAACAATATGGGGACAATAGGGGCACAACAATATTAATAAGGGATATAACTACAATAGTAATGGGGTAATCACTAGTATTATAGTGACCTAACATATCACCTAGGTTCTGTCACAGTTCCAATTGGAGAAAGCCCATGTTCATTCCTCCATATTATTGTACTTGCTCCATTGATTAATAAAATGGCTTGGCTAGTTATTACTTCTGGAGTTTTTATGAGCATTTGCTGATTGTTTAAAATTTATGTGCTGCAAATCATTTTTTCTTTGCATATCACTATTTATTTAAGTTTGGAACATTACACAATATTATACATAGAAAAATGTGAGCTTTGCTTCAAATATAATTCACTCAACCTTTCAAAGTATACTTGTAGTTTCATGCTCCGTTCTTCTATTAATTTTCAACTCCTTTTACTAGTTCCAAATCACTCTATTCGATGCATGAATTGAATCTCAAGGAGGCCGAACCATCTTCATATATATACCTGATTAGAGGTTGAACAAATATCATTTAGGCCAACTTGAAGGTTGCCTTCATCAATTTCTTGTATACTAAAGACTTAAACAAGAAAAATGACTGTATTTCTTTTACAATGTCGAAATAGGACATGTCTTGAATACAAATTTATATGACTCTTATTGAGCATGAAGAACATGCATGATAAAAGATAAAATAATAATAAATACATAAGTAATTATTTTTGTATTATGGACACTGATACCAATTAAATTTTCAACATAAGCCTCCATGCAAGCAACCATGCAACCCAAATCTTTTTAAGGCTCAATGCTCTAGTTTGGAATGCCTAACAGTCCTCCAATGCAAGGTGTCCTCCAAGGAAAGCAAGTCCCTTCATGTGTGGCTTACATGAAGTGACCAAGCTCCATAGGTCTTGTTAAGTTATGGCATGTTCTATGCTTATAACAGTTTACTTCTTTTTCTTATTATATTCCACAGATTAGCAATCACATGTACATAGAGTAAAGTGTAGATAGAAAATTAAATGATCGACAGAAAACAAGCCAAGACAAGAGACACAAGATGTAGCGGCTAGCCAGGGACAAACCCCACAATGTGTGGGGAAACCCTTTGATCAGATCTTCTTTTATCTTCACTAATTCAGCAGAGAGAAATAGTACAATAAATCTGATTCATATCAACAGTAGCAAACCCTAGATCAACAACATCAGCATTAGAGGCTTCTTTATCAAACTAGGGCAGACAATATCTCACAGACTGACCGTCAGATTGACTTCATTCCACCACCAAAAGTTTCGACTTCCAGAGGAGGTTTAGATGAACCTACAGTGTAGTTCAGATGAGGAGATCTTTTAGGCCACACAGGTCAATCTTTACTTCTGTAGTTGCAGCTTCGGTTTCAGCAGTTTCCGGCTTCAAACTAGGGCAGTCGATATCTTGCAAACCATTCGTCGGATTGAATTCATTCCACCACCAAAAGTTGTGGCTTCCAGAAGAGGTTCAGATGAACCTACAATGCAGTTTAGATGAGGAGATCTTCTAGGACACATAGGTCAATCTTTGGATCTGCAGTTGCAGCTTCAGGTTCAACAGCTTCCGACTTCACATGTGAGAGAGAGAGACCCATTTCTGTGCAGTAGAGAAGAGACTCATTTCTGCACAGTAGAGAGAGAGAGATGTGATAAGGAGAGTGAGTGAAAATGAGGAAAAGTCCTCTTATATTTATACACAACGTTGGTGTTTGAATAGATGCGACTGTTGGGCTTCTAAGCCTACATGAGTTGTAGGTCGGCTTGATAATAATTCCAAAATCAAAATAAATTCATATCTCCATGATTAATTATCGGAATCGGATGATATTTATATCAATCCTACACCTCTCGATGAGAGGAATCTAATAAAAATATTATCAGCCATGAATAAGATGACCCACATGAAGTTTTTCCCTGGTTTCCAATTTTAACACTCCCTCTCAACCAGGGAGAACTTCATCTGCAATCTATCTTCAGTCATTACTGTTCATACATCAAATGCACTGCCCTATACAGCCTGACCCTTGCCCTACTCTGGTCTATTCTGCCTGTTCTGTTTTGTCTTGTTCTACCCTGTACTGATTGATATTGTTTTGCTCTGTTCTGCTCTGCTCTTGCATTGTTCTATTCTGCTATGCTTTTGTCCTGAATTATGAAGAAGAAGAAATGATCGAGTATGTATCATACTAACTCAAAGTTAGTCTCAGAATATGTACCACTGGTCCCAGACCAGTCTCAACCAACATGAAGTTAGCGTCATAGTGAGTACAATTCCACTAGTCCTAGACTAGTATCATCCTCCACTAACTCAAAGTCAGTCTCAAAGTGCATACCATTGGTCCCAGACCAGTCTCAGCCGACCCGAAGTTAGCTTCATAGTAAGTACCACTCCTACCACTAGTCCCAGACTAGTATCACAGTCTCAAAGAGTGTACCACTGGTCCCAGATCAATCTTAAACGACCCAAAGTCAGCATCATAGTATGTACCACTCTTACTGATCCCAAACCAGTACTGCACTGACACGAAGTCAGTCTCAGAGTATGTACCATTGGTCCCAGACCAGTCTCAACCAACCCGAAGTCAGTGTCATAGTATGGTACAACTCCTACCATTGGTCCCAGACCAATATTGCAGTCTCAAAGAGTGTACTACTGGTCCTAGACCAGTCTCAACTCACCCAAAGTTAGTATCATAGTATGTACCACTCTCACTGGTCCCAGAGCAGTGCTGCATTAACAGGAAGTCAGTCTCGGAGTATGTACCACTGGTCCTAGACCAGTCTCAATGGACCCGAAGTCAGCGTTAGAGTATGGTACAACTCCTACCACTAGTCCCAGACCAGTATCATTGATCCTAGATCAATGGAGGTCATCCTAGCGTAGGGAGTACGGTAGATACAACGATGTGTCCATCGGTACTACTATGCTCCCTAACTTCATTTCCCTGTTCATTGATCAGATGAGAGGTACTTCCCATGAGTCCTAGATTGCACGGGTAGGATGCCTTGACTGGAGAACTAATCAATCCTGTCCTCACAGGAGAACACATCAGTCCTGCTACAATTTCCATGGAGAACACATCAATCCAGGCCGCCATGGAGAACACATCAATCCAGGCCTCAAATGAGAACACATCAATCCTGTTACAATCGCCATGGAGAACACATCAATCCAGGCCTCACAAGAGAACACATCAATCTTACTACACAGGAGAGAGAATCATCCTATTCCACAAGAGAGTGAATCATCTTGTCCCACAAGATAGTGAGTCATCTTGTTCCAGTGCACACCACCAAGGGAGGGTGAGTCACCTTGTGGTCGTATGTTGCTCCAGTAAGAACCGCAAGCCCTCAGAGCTCCTAGAGCTGAATGTATGTAACATGCAGAACCCTTGTACAAGGGTTTCTTGACAATTCCATGTCATTTGGGAAAATCACAGATTAGATCTTTCCTCGGGGATTTGACAAGGTGTATCGACCTGTACATCATCTTAATGCGACGGAGCCTCCTTGCTCATCAACTTACCATATCCCAGATGATGTTTATCTGCTGCAGCAATCAATGAATACGTGATTCCTCAATAATCGAAACCCACCTCTGGTTGTTACAAAGAATCACAATGGTATGTGTTCAAACAGCTCACTGAAGAGCTTCCCTAACCAGGCAGCTTCATACGAGATCATACTCGTAGATATGTATCCGGTCTCGGTGGTGCTTATGGTAACTGACTTCTGCTTCCTACTCATCCATTATATCGAAGCAGAATCCAAAGAGCAACAGCACTAAAAAGTTCTCCAGTGATCCTCCACACTACTTGCCTAATCAGCATTCGAATAATCATGCTGTTTCATATTTCTGGTAGTGTATCTCAATCCATTAGTAATTGTGCCATGAAGATATCTTAAAAGATTCTTGGCATCAATGTAGTGAGGCTTAACCCAATATGAGCTCATAGTGCTAACTTCAAAACATATGTTCAGATGGAGGTTCACCAAGAACATCAACGCGAATGAGTTTTTGAAACTCAGAGGCATTTCCCAAATCTGGTCCAACATCACTACCATAAAACTTCTAAAAGTTAAGATCCTCAAGGTAGTCACAGGCTTGCAGTCCATCATACTGATTCTTTCCAATATCTTTACCACATATTTTCCTTGAGATAGGAAAATTTCCCTTGGCTTCTGCCATACTTCATGTCCTTGGTCCTTCATTTCAAATTCATAAGCCAACTCCCTCTTACATTTGTGAATGAGAGGGTCTATGCCTATTAGAAAGAGGTCACCCACATATAGCACCAGCATGAGAGGCTTGTCATCTTCAACCTTAAAGTAAATGTTAGGATCAGCTTCACTCCTAGTGAATCCCAGCTTCATCAAGTAGTTGTCGATCCTCACATACCATGCTCGGGGTGCTTGCTTCAGCCCATAGAGAGCCTTCTTCAACCTGCATACATGAGATTTGCGATCATAAATTTCAAATCCTTCGGGTTGCTCCATATATACCTCTTCTTTGATCGAGCCATGTAAGAACACAGTCTTGAAATCCATCTGATGTAGGTTCCATCCTTGTGAAGTGGCAAGGGCCATGAGTGAGCGGATGGTTATATATCTGGCAACAGGTGCAAATATCACATCATATTCTATACCTTCCTTTTGGGAGAAACCACAAGCAACAAAATGAGCCTTATACTTTTCCATACTTCCATTTGCTACATGCTTTATCTTGTAAATCCATTTGGAAGTAACAACTGTCTTTCCTTAGGGTTTGGGAACTACTTCCCAAACATCATTCTTCATGATAGAATCATATTCTTCGGTCATAACATCCTTCCATACTTGATGATTGATAGCGTCTGAGAATGATGAAGGCTTATTTTGTATGATTGTGCTCATGATGGTCAGGTATCCCTGATACCTATTAGGTTTCTTAATTTCACAAAAGGTTCCTCAGGGTGCAACATGTCCTTCAGCATCATCAAGTAGGCCCCTAAGCCATGAAGGCCTCTTCCTAGAAGAGGAAGGCTCATGTCTAGGAGGATCAATCAGATCCATGGGTTCTTTTAAGGCATTGGTTCATCATCCTTTTCTTTCGGTTCCCTATTGTTAGCTTCTTGAGAGCCCCTGAAAGTTGGAAGATTGTTCACCTTGCTGAGAGCCATATCTAATTACAACTTCCCATTGACCAGCTACATAGATTCTATAGCCTTTAGTATTTTCACCATAGCCCATGAAAATTCCCTTCTTTTCAAATGCACCCAATTTATTTCCTTTCTCTTTTGGCACATGAAAATATATAGGGCTTCCAAAAATTCTAAAATGAGAGACATCAGGTTTCTTACCGATGAACTTTTCTTCAGGAGTCTTGTAACCCAATGCTTGACGAGGGCATCGATTTTGTACATATATGGCAGTGTTTGTAGTTTCAGCCCATAGAGACTTCGGAAATCTTTGATCATGTAGCATGGCCTGGACAGCTTCCACAATCGTGCGGTTCTTCCTTCCCGCCACATCATTCTTCTCAGGAGTACGTGGTGTAGTAGTCTCCCTCTTAATGCCAGCCTCAAATGTGCCTAAGTGAACCAACTGTAATATATCGGAGGTCTTGCATTGGCTTGAGGGGAATGGTCTCCTTTTGAGCTTTCCTTCAGCACATCTTGGACATACATCTTCTTTCTCTACTTGGAATTAGGGCATCCTTGTTACCATCTATCTTACAATGGGTAGAGCTTTGTAATGAAGGTGGGCAAACCTCTGATGCCAAAGTTCGGACTGAAGAGTTGTGTCACAAGACATGACACCTAGCGGACTTCCATTAACCAGATATAATGAATCAACACTAAACCCAAGAGTAAAGGCATCTTTAACATTACTTTTCCATATACATACCTTGCCATTGCTGAAGGTTACCTTGTAGCCTTTGTCTTCCATTTTCGAGATGGACACTAGGTTCTTTTTGAGGTGAGGTGCATTTAATACATCTTGGACTTTCTAGCCTTCTTGAATGGTTGTCATGTTCCTTGATCCCTAGCTCTCCTCTTACCTTTGTTGTTGAATTTGTCATTCCTTTGATTTGCCATCAGAGGGATTTTAATCATCGTCCCAGTGTGACTCCTTTCTATCAGGGCACTCCCTTGCATACTGACCTGCTTTATCATAGATGTAACATCGTCCTTTTATTCCACCCTTAGGTCCAGCCTTTCCTTTTGATTTAGTCCTAGAATTATTTCTTTTCTTAGCATGAGAAGAAAAGGCAGCATGAGGACCTTTAGGCATGGGCATTTCTTGCTCTTCTTCCCTTGTTTCTTCTTGAATGCATCTAGCCATTAATTCCTCGAAACTAGGAATTACATTATAGTTCAGAAGAGTAGTCCTGAACACGTACCATTCAGATGGTAATCCTCCAAGAGTCGTGAGTGCCATTTCCCAGTCTATTTAGATTTCCTTGGAGGTGTCTAGTTCAGAGATGTAGGCCACCAAGTGCTAGTCGATAGAGTCTCGGATGATCTTCTGTTTTGACTTCTTTGGTTTTCCATTTGTTCCATATAGCAGCGGATGCATTTGATGGAGCCTCAACAATATTGCTTCTTACATGGTCTAGCACTCCTATATCTTCTAGGGTTACATCGATAGACATCTTCCATGTGTGATAGTCATCCTTCTTACAAATTTTGCCTTTGGTAGAGTGTTGAGGACCCCATAATTCTTTTAGGATAGCCTCGCCAATCTTCTCTTCGATGATTGATCTTGCTCTTGCTTGGGCTTTGTCTTCACCTCAGCTCTGATGCCATGTTAAGTTATGGTATGTTCTATGCTTATAACAGTTTACTTCTTTTTCTTATTATATTCCACAGATTGGCAATCACATGTACATAGAGTAAAGTGCAGATAGAACATTAAATGATCGCCAAAAAACAAGCCAAGCAAGAGACACAAGATGTGGCGGCTAGCCAGGGACAAACCCCACAATATGTGGGGAAACCCTTTGATCAAATATTCTTTTATCTTCAATAATTTAGCAGAGAGAAATAGTACAATAAATCTGATTCATATCAATAGTAGCAAACCCTAGATCAGCAGAATCATCATTAGCGGCTTCTTTATCAAACTAGGGTAGATGATATCTCACAAACCGACCATCAGATTGAATTCATTCCACCACCAAAAGTTGCAGCTTCTAGAGGAGGTTTAGATGAACCTACAGTGCAGTTTAGATGAGGAGATCTTCTAGGCCATGCAGGTCAATCTTTACTTCTGTAGTTGCAGCTTCAGTTTCAGTAGTTTCCGGCTTCAAACTAGGGCAGTCAATATCTTGCAAACCATTCGTCGAATTGACTTCATTACACCACCAAAAGTTGCAGCTTCCAGAGGAGGTTCAGATGAACCTACAATGTAGTTCAGATGAGGAGATCTTCTATTCCACGTAGGTCAATCTTTGGATCTGTAGTTGCAACTTCAAGTTCAACAGCTTCCGGCTTCACATGTGAGAGAGAGAGACCCATTTCTACGCAGTAGAGAAGAGACTCATTTCTATGCAGTAGAGAGAGAGAGATGTGATGAGAAGAGTGAGTGAAAACGAGGAAAAGTCCTCTTATATTTATACACAACGTTGGTGTTTGAATAGATGCGATTGTTGGGCCTCTGAGCCTACATGAGTTGTAGGTCGGCTTGATAATAATTCCATAATCAAAATAAATTAATATCTCCATGAGTACTTATCGGAATCAGATGATCTTTATATCAATCCTACACCTCTTGACGAGAGGAATCTAATAAAAATATTATCAGCCATGAATAAGATGACCCACATGAAGATTTTCCCTGGTTGCCAATTTTAACAGGTCTCCTACACTCCAAGGAAGAATTTCATACAAGAATCCATACAAGGTCTAAAACTCAAAAAGTCTAGTATGCCATCATCCACAACAATGATCAACCACACACCATGCACCCAAAATCCCATGAAGTACCACCAGAAATGGTATAAACTCTTTTCGAGTAAACTTTGAAAGTTAACAATCATCTATAGAAATAACTTGTCAGAAAGATGCTTCTATATGCTTTTCTCTGATAGTAAATGGAAGCATATTTGACTTCTCCATTTATACATGTCATGGAATTTTGAAGAATATAAAACTGAGGGGATCAATATATTTCAGAATTATTCCTCATAAGAGATGAAATTGTCACAAGAATGCCTGTGTACACTTTTTTTATAGTGAAAAGGAGCAAATTTGACCTTTATGCCTTTATTCCTATCATGTAATTTTGAAAATCATGTTGGAAACTTTTTAGGAAAATTTGGTTTTTGGGGATATTGTAACTTGATTTATATTTTTTTACTTAAGATATTGTTTGAGAAGATGAAAACAAGGGAAATGTTGATCCATCCTCAAGCAAGTCAGTTTAAACATCTATATATAGTGAAGGTGTTTTTGTAAAGGCATTTGTTGATGATGAAGCTGAAGATGAAGATGGGGATATTCTAGTGAGGCATGATGAGGATGATAAGTCTGAGAAAGATGAAAATGAAGACTTAAAGGATTTTGTGGCAACTACTAAAGAAGAACAACCAGTAGATAAATGGAAACGAGATAAAATTTATCAAAAATGGCTTGAAGAACAAGATGTTGCCGAAACTAGTGATATTTTGCAAAGGCTTGGATATGGTTAGAGACAAAAAGTAGCTAGGAAGCCAACACTCGATGGTGAAGAAGATGATGTTGCTTTTGATGATGATGAAGATGAAATTGTTGAATGTGATGATAAGCTAGACCGCCATAGCCTTATTTCTCAAGAGTCTGAACATGGTGATGATGACTGTAACGTGGAAGCACAACCTAAGAAACCAACTATAGAGGAGGATTATGTTTATGAGTCATCATATGGTGAAGAATTGGAAGAAAGACTCATGCATTAGCGAGTGCTTAAGGGATCTGTAGTAACTTCTCATGCCTCAATGTATGGATAACATCCTAAGAATTTATGTCTCAATAATTGGTAAATGTAAGAATGAACTTTCACAAATCTTCCTCCTCTCCAATCTAGTGAATTTATTTCTTTGAAATTGCAATTTCATGATTCAAATTCCATGTTTGATTTACTAAAAGCATATTTTTCTCTTACACATTTGAATCAGGAGGAGCAAGAAGTATTTCTAAGTCCAGCGGATGATGAAACGTCAAGAGAAGTTTTTGGTCTTATAAAGAAAATGAATGTTGCCCCCACTATCAAGAAGAAACCAAAACCATCATCAATTATGATATTTTATGATCCTATTCATTGTTTTCAAAATCATGTCTTGATATTTGGGTTAACAGTCATAGAATAATACATAAACACTATTTTGATTTAATATTTTTGGTTTCCGAATGATACATTTTAAATTTGTTAACAGAAATATAGTCCCTATATAAACAATTTTCTCTTTTCCAAATTATAATTTTAGCTTTTTGTTCTAGATATATCAAAATTAACACTGGGAAATTACATCATAGGTTCATAAATAATAATCATAATCATACAAGGGATGGTTTTCTTCCTAAAAAGGGAAGATTTCTATGATGATGGACTCCAAACTCACGAAATGAGAGCGTTGTTGTGCAAAATTTGTTCTTCAAATGTTTCTATGTTGTCTCTGTGGCTGTACTAATTCTCTTCAATCACCTATTACTCTTATTGATCTTAGGTTTCAACCTCTTAGAGTTCCCAAATGCAAGTGGTAACTCATGTTGTGGAGGTTTTGGTTTTATAGAGTTTAGGTTCACTTCATGTGGTTGTGAGCTCGTCACCCATCCTATTTTTCATCATAGCCCTTCATTTTACCATGTGGATTTGTTTTTATACATTCTTATTGGCATTTTTTGACAAAATATTCATTTAATATTCTTAGAGATAAATACATCACATGCCAAACCATTTTCATATGTTAGAAATGTTTCCAAAATAAAATAAAAAATTCCAAAATGGTGATTCTGAAATGGTTAGATGATTCAACACCCTTCCTAGGTAAATTCAGTGATCCCCACACATCATAGTCCATCACAACATAATGAGGCCTTTTGTCCTTATTTAAGTTTGCCTAAAATTTTCACCATATGACCCATCTTGGACACCTCTCCGTCAAGTATCAGCATCCTTAGTTTGGGGTCACTTGGGGGTACAAATATGCGGTCAACAATTATTAATTTTCTAAACATCTTAATATAATAATCTTGAAGAAGAATGGGTGGCATTGGAAGCAATGCCATTAGCCACATGATACACCCTAGTTACATCCTCTACATCTTCCTTGGTTTGCATATTATAGAATTATGTTATTATTGTTAATTTAAAGACCCCATTTTTCATTATATTTATGTCACAAGAAGAACCGCTTTCACTTACACTAGAGCCTTCAACATGGGGCATAACTGAAGCTCTTAAGGACTCATAACCAAACATGAGATTGTGAAGTCCTTGAATAACAAAACGGACATCTTAATATTCTTAGTGTCAAATTTTGTTGAAGTAGACATTCACATGTGTAAACTGATATAAAACCAACATAGATCCATATTAACTATGGATCTATGAAGTAAGAATCAAATCTCTTGAGCTGCAAACCTTTATTTAAGTTTTTCACTCAAAAAAGGGTTTTTAAATCATTAGTTTTGGATTCAGTTCATGATTATTAATAGTTTTGAACTAAAAATTCCCTTTTCATATTCACTCATAAGCAACTCAGAATTAACCTCTATGCCTTGCAAATTTGTATGTTTTAGGGTGCCTGTTCAGAAAGAAACAACATGACTTTGCTTATACTTTTCCTTGTTTTCAATCAAATGCCCACACTTCATACCTTCCTCTCTACTAGTTACATCTATAGCACCAATTAGGTCCAAAACATCCTTTAAAAATTTGGCAATGCCTTGAACAACACCTCCTACTAAACCTAGAATTCAAGTAGCATTTCATGCCTAATGTACTATTGCTCATTATTAGAAGGCATTAAAGAGCTATTTTCCAATCACTACTCAAGTTTGGTTCACATTTCACAACAATAACATCTCTACTTGCAAAAAAATAGTGACAATGAATGTTGGGATTGCAAGGTGTAATAGCATGGACATTCATATAATTGGCAACAAGCCACAAGATTGAATCAATGACACCAACATATATTCCTCTCATACCAACTCTACGTGAAAATAACATTCTTTGCACCTCATTAACCATCCTTATTTAGTTTCTAGAAGCTTCTCAGGTTGGGATTTAATGAGGGGAGTTTTTTTTTTTTGTTTTATATGCTAAATTAACCTATGAATTCTTTCTCAATAGGAATGACCAATTGGATTTGTAGGACCACCTCCTATGTTGAAATAAGAACTACTCCATATAGATTAAATATTGGATTTAGAAGAATGCACATCTTCATTATTTTACTGTTGGCAAGACTGTCTCAAATTGCACATATAATTTGAGGTGTGACGCTATACTTCTTGAAGCTTGGTCATTGTACAACAAATGTAGACAACATATCTTTCTATGTTGAGGTTTTGTGGGATTCCATAGAGGAGGCCAGATTGCCCAGTGTTGTGATGTGTATCACAAAATCCACCCTATTTATCATAGCGATGAGTTCTTGAAGTAGAGTAGATACATGTAGATGTTTTGGAGCTATTTGTGTGCATTTGCTTAATAATGCCTTAAAAACACATAAACATGATCTCATGTATTCCTTTCATTGTTACAATTGATAGGGAGACATAAAACTCTATTTTAACCACCATAGCTCCGTAGAAAGATAAAAGATACATACAAAAGGAATTTGTATTTCCCATTGTTACATGATATGCAACACAATTTATTATTGTACAATGTAGATTGAAGGAGGTTTTATAGTCTGTAGTGGGTAGTATAAATTGGCCTAGAGAGAGTTAGTACCATGTCATTCTCCATCCATTTTAAATTTCATTTCTTCTTTTATATGTATGCCAACGTAGATCCCTAAAAAGGACTATATTTTACCAAGTGTGAATTTTTATTAGAGACACTATTTGTTTGTATTTTTTGGCTACAAAATGGATTTTCTCTTGGTCCTATGCGACTTTCAATTTATCATTTCTAGCATGTTGAGAAATGGAAAAGATTAGTGTGTGACATTCATCTTGCAGAAATTGAATGAAAGGATATAGAGTTTAACCAAGCTACAGTCTGATTTGGTAAATGCAGAAGAACATCTTAAAAATATGCCTACAAATACACCATATATAAAGTTTGAACACAAGTGATATATGGATTTTTCTTTTGTAGATATGTTATCTTTCCTACCCAAGATATCACAATAAGAAAAATATTGATATTGTAGGAATTATTTGAGGACCTCATTAAGGTCGATTTTATTGTGTCCTATTTCAAGATTAACACCTTCTCATGAGAGGAAGGCTTTACATATGAATTAATATGTTCCTGAAACAAATCAGATTCAAGTTTAATAGATATAAAAGATATTAAAAAATGTCAATGCTTTTGCTTGTTTGTTACTTCACTTTGGTGTGGGCAGGTGACAGGAAATGGGATTGGAAAAAGGATGGGGAGATAATGAAGAGCATGTCTTGGATATGATTCATTTGTTGTTGGAGATCCTTCAGGCACCTAAGCCATCGAATTTGGAAATGTTTCTAGTAGGGATTCCTATGGTTTTTAATGTTGTGATTATTTCTTCATGGTTATTTTGGGCAAGAAAATGTTTTAGGAATGCTAGACAAGACACTGGTGGACAGGTAAACAAATTTCTTATAATTGCAATGTTCATTCCATGATATCCTCTCTTTATTGTTTTCTTGTATTTTGTTGTCTTTTAACTATGAAATTGAAAATACTTGGTATCATGTCCATTTAAAAAACATCCAAAGCTTGAAGATGAGTTTAGTATTACATGATATTAATTGAAAACTTTTTAGTTGTTTTGTGTTAAAATATTTTCATGACTATTAAAAAAGTTTACTTTCATGTTGTTATTTGAGCACATGTTGTCTATATACTTGACCAAGTTCACTTGTTAGAGAATGAAATGTTGTTGCGAATAAAAAGACAAGGGTTAAACATCACACCTCATATTATTTGTTTTAACAAGTTATTTACAATCTGGGATTTTTAACATGTAATTTAGTTGCCATGATTGTACCTAAGCTTTTTTTGAAGGTTGAATATAACTAAGTTACTAAGGTGTTATTTTCTATGGTGATGTTTTTTTTTCTTTGTTTATATAGGTCATATGGCTACATAATGACCACTATCCTCAACTGAACATAACTTGTTTGATTTTCTTGCTTTTATCGGGGAAAATGGCATTGACATTGTTGATGTTGAGGTATATGTCGTATAAATATTTTATAGTCTACTTTAGTTTATATTCAAGTATTCATTATCTTTCATGTCTTATACTTTGCATTGTACCTTCTTTCATTTTCACAAGAGAAACAATCATGACAATAAGCAATGATTTTGGACACAATGAATTACATAATTCTCCAGCGCAAAAACAAGTTAGCATATTTAGTTTTGTCTGCATTAAAGAAAAATGAATAACATTAAGTTTCCTTTGAATATTTATAGAATCATTACAGATATTCTAAATGGAAATTTCATGTGCTAATCTTGCTCAATTAATTACAGGGAAAAAAAGGTGCACACACAATTTTTTGGCTTCTGGGAATTGGATTCCTTTTCCCACGGAATAGTACACTGACAATTGAAGATTACTATGTTGAAGCTATATCCCTAGATAGTATCGCAATTTACAAGGTCTTGTCTTATTTTTTTTTAGTTTCTTGTTGTAATCTTGTATCAACAATACTTTGCTCCGCCCATTAGATTTCTACTAATCAATTTTATTGTTGAAGTGTCACTACCTCTTAAATATAACTAGAGGAAATGATACAACTACAAAAGTGGAGCATGAGGCATTCTTAATAGAAATTGCTAGCTCCGATGTGTTTGATTATGTTGGACAAAATCAAAACTACAATGTACCATAAGCATCAAAATTCAAAATATTGGGATAGAAATGTGTGTGTCTATTTTCATTTATTACTTTAGTTGAAGATAACATTTCATGAACAAATGTTGTACACTAAGAACATAGTAGGTACACAATTTATTCTATGGCAACCTTTTATTTGCTTTGTTTATATAGGTCGTCTTGCCACATAGTGGCCACTATTTCCTAACTAAAGAAAACTTATTCGAGTTCGTTGCTTTTATGGGGAAAAATGACATTAAAAATATTGTGATGTTGAGGTATATATTGTATAAATATTTTATAGTCTACTTTAGTTTATATTCTAGTGTTCATCGACTTTCATGTCTTATACTTTGAATTGTATTTATTTTTTCACAAAAGGAAATCATTATTGATGGTAAGAAGTAGGAATTGAAGAGAGAGGAGAACAATAACACTAGAGCAACAAAATGAAAATTAAAGAGAAAGAGAATAGAATTGGTCTACTAGTACCCATAGAGCCAACATACCGCATAAGACACAGACATAAAGATTGATGGTCAAGTCTTCAAAATTGGTGAACTCACATACAATGCCTTGGCTACATAATGATAATGTTTTGAAGTGATGAAACACTATTTCATGTGAAAATTGTACTCCAACCAATGACAAGTTGGAAACTCATATTGTAATTCTTGACATTTTATAGAATATAATTTATGTGGTTTGAATTATTTATAGTTGCACTTGATATTACTTAGTATTGTAATTAACATATGTAACTTTTCTTTTTCATATTATATGAACATGTACATTGTATGCCATTTTTTTAATTTAGTTGCAAAATCATACTAATTATGTGGATTAATAATGAAAACATAAAATCTATTTAAAACTACTAAATTAGTAGTTTATGTTTATTAATGATGAACACATAAAATGAATATATGACTAAATTAGTTGCTTATAACAATTTTTAATGAAAATAAATGAAATGAATATAAACTACTAAAATAGTAATTTATATAATGAATATGATACTACCAAAAATATAAATGATTAATGAAAATGATAAATTTGTGATTACAAATGATGAATACATTTTGAATATATATGACTATTAGTAGCTAATTTATAGTATCTTATAATACAACTAAAATTTAGTCATATATCTTTGGTCATTAATTGGTTTCAAACGATGACCAAAATTTGCATACATATGACTATTAAGAGCTAATTTACAGTATCTTAAAACACGACCAATATTTTGGGCATATTTATTTGGTCATTAATTGGTTTTCTCGGTGATATTTTAATAATATATTTTGTTGTATATTTTGTTATTAATTGTGACAATTAATGAACAAATTATTGATTAAATCAATGACTAAATCAATGTCCAAATCAATGACTAAATTAATGACCAAATCAATGAATAAATTAATGACTAAATATACTACTAGACAATAAAATCGAGACAACCAATTAATGAGTAAGCTTAAAATGGCTAAAAGTTGTTTGCATTATAAGATACTGTAAATTAGCTACTATTAGTCACCACCAAAAAATAGTCGTGTATATGCAAATTTTAGTCGTTTTTTTGGTAACTAATTAGCCATTTTGTACTAGTGCTTGATTGGAACCCACGGATTACAATTTGATTAGGAGCAAGGGATGAGAAAGCTTCATATTCTTCAATATATTCCACAAGCTAAAA
Organism: Pinus tabuliformis; assembly: GCA_031772625.1. Lineage (NCBI taxonomy): Eukaryota > Viridiplantae > Streptophyta > Pinopsida > Pinales > Pinaceae > Pinus > Pinus tabuliformis. The sequence goes on from CM062816.1 coordinate 842,014,758, forward strand.
TAATATCAAACGATTTCATTTTTGTTTAATTGATATGACAATCACTCGATAATTTGTTAGGATTTTGAGACCTTTTTCAATGAGCCTTTTTTTTTTAAATTTATGTTCTCAATTAAATAAATTAAAGAAAAGGTGAAAATGATGCAATGGAAGGATTTTATGTTTTAGTGGCTAAGAATGCCTTGCTAATGTGAAGGGCTTGGTATTTTCTTGACTCAAGATTAGTCGCATTTGACTTCCTAGAATTTCTTTTAATTTCATTTTTGTTGTGTTTATATTGCTATCCTTGAAGTTGGTGATGTACTGTACGTGTAATATGAACTATTAAATACTAAACACTCTCAAGGTTGATATTGATGGATGACTAACTTTAAATGTTGCTACTTGACACTTTAGTATTACATGATCAATCAAATAAATTATTAATCAATATTAAAGGGAATATGATTAACGTGCAATGCTTCTTGGCTTGTCATGTAATTACTACTTTTTTTCCCCTAATAATATATCTAAGGCTACATTTTGGTTGTTAATTGTGGAGCTTCCCTTTGGCTCAGAAAAACATTGAGGACAAATGTCCATGGCATTGGCATTAGACATCATCAAAGAGGAATTCACCAAAATTAGTAGAGGACATGGGAGAAATTTGTACAATGAGCGGATAATGCTAGAGAAACTCCAAGGCACCATAATTTCTTGTGTATTTAGATTCACTAGAAATTAACTAGTCACAAAATGTACCTTTTCGTATACATAAATACTAGAAACGCAATTTCAGACTAATTATTAAAACTAATAATTATTTGATAGTCATATTTTATAATTAAATAGTATAATGTGATTAATATTATTGGGCACAACTATAGGGTCCAACTTTGAGGGGCATTATGAAAATATATCTACACTTCTCATTATATTAGATAATCATCTCTTAGAGTGTGATATCCATCCAACGAAATGTACTCCCAGAGGCCATTGTGCGATTGAAATTTTATCTTTCAGTGGAAAAGTGGTGATATCTTTTCTTAGGCCTTAGTGTTCTACTTCCCTAAGGTTTTGACACTACTCACAGCTAGCACCTTCATTCAACCAAGTCAGGTACTCATCTTGGAAAGCTGAATCATTTTGTCTCCACAATCCAATATGATGTTGGATCAATTTCATGATCCTAAAAACATGAGTCATAATAGCAAAGGACTTTTACTGTGGGCAAAAGAATATCCAAATTTAAGGAACATGACTCATTTAGAACAAGCAATAAGGATATTTTTTACTTGCCTGATATAACTTGTAACTTAGTTGGTATGATTGTGCCTAAGGCTTTGTTGAAGATTGAATACTAAGTTACTAAGGTGTTATCTTCTATGGTGATGTTTTATTTTGTTTTGTTTATACAGTTCATCTAGCCGCATAGTGGCAACTATCGAATGTTTAGGTATATGTCATATACATCTTTTATAGTATACTTTATTTTATATTCAAGTATTCATCATCTTTCATGTTTGATACTTTGCTTTGTATCTTCTTTCATTTTCAGGAGAGGAACTCAATATTAATGGTAAGAAGTAGAAATTGAAGAAAGAGGAGAACAATAACACTGGAGCGACAAATGAAAAATGAGAGAGAGAAGAGAATATGTCTAGTGATACCCTTTAAGCCAATATCTTGCATAAGACACAGTCATAGATACTAATGGTCAAGCCTTTATAGATGGTTAATTTGCTTGCAATGTTTTGGAAACACAGTGATAATGCTTTGAAATGATAAAACAATATTTCATGTGTAAATTGTAGTCCAACTAATATTAAGTTGGAAACGCATATTGTAATACTTGACATTTTATATAATAAAATTTATATGGTTCAAATTATATTTATTTGCACTTGATATTATTTAGTATTGTAGTTAACATATGTAACTTTGCGTTATCATATTAGTTAAGTATACACATTGTATGACATTTTTTAAAAAATTAGTCGCAAATTCATACTAATTAATTTATGTTGATTAATAATAAACACATAAAATCAATCTAAAACTACTAAATTAGCAGTTTATATTAATTAATGATGAACATGAATAAAATGAATACACAACTAAATTAGTAATTTATAATGATTATGAATGAAATGAATAGAAACTACTAAATCAGTCGTTTATATAATTAATATGAAAATACCAAAAAAAGATAAATGACTACTGTAAATGATAATTTTTTTATTAAAATGATGACTAAATTTTGCATATATATGACTATTAGTAGCTAATTTATAGTATCTTATAATACAACTAAACTTTAGTCATATTTCTTTGGTCATAATTGGTTTTAAATGATGACTAAAATTTGCATATATATGGCTATTAGTAGCTAGTTTACAATATCTTATAACACGACCAACATTTTGGTCATATTTATTTGGCCAATAATTGGTTTTCTTGAGGATTCATATAGTAATATATTTTGTTGTATATTTGGTCATTAATTGCGACAATTAATGACTAAACCAACGAAAATTTTATGACTAAATATACTACTAGATGGTAAAATTAAGGAAACAAATTAATGACTAAGCTAAAAATGACTGAAAGTTGGTCGTGTATTAATATTATACTATAAATTAGCTACTATTGGTCACCAATTGAAAGATGGTCATTTATATGCAAATTTTAGATGTTATTTTACTAACTAATTATTCATTGTGTACTAGTGTAGCGTCTTGTGGTAAATCTTGTAGCACTCGAAGTGATATTTCTAATGAGGTATCATACACACAAATAGAGATAATATGACAAAGTTACAACCTCGAGAAGTTTGCTTCCTGACTAACCCCATTGGGGACCACAAACTCTTGGTGTTCTATCTCTTGGGGTTAGGGTTTTGGTTTTTTAGGGTATTCCCTTGTTGTTCAATAATTAAAAGGCCCTTGAGCCTCATTGTAACACAGTTCAGAGGCATGTAGTCACCACATCTCTTCTCAGAGATAAAATACCATCACTCGAGCTAGTTTATTTCCATTTCTGTATGTAAACATATTTCAGTTCTATGATATTAATGAAATGAAGTTTTATTTCTATTGCAGCTTCATGTTTATGTGTATATCATTTTTTTTTCATTCCTGCATAATTTCATATCAACTACCTTTCCCCTATTATCCCCCACTATTCTCAATACATCAAATTGCCCATGGAGCTAATCATGCAAAGAATATAACACATACCCACATTCACTAAATTGTATAACCAGATCCTAAAGATCATCACACCGCAAAACAAAGAGGCCATGATGCACTATTGTACTACCTTTCCTCTTGCTTACCAACATAGTTTAGAGGATAAAAATGTTGATAACCTAGGGTATGCCTTACAGATATGCTTGGAATACAAAAATAAATTATATTGCACTAGAATTCCTCTTGAAGATTCTGTAAGGAAATTTGCCTTGTCTTCTATTCTCAAACTCATGAATGACATGAGTAATTTATTGACTTGTTTTGATAAAAAATTCATGATGAAACCACATGTTGAAACTTATCCTTTAAGATCTTATTAAAAACCCTTCCTAGGTACCACCCTAATGCCCTCTTTTCATGGCCATGGTGCAACTTTTTTGAAGAATACCATGAAGAAAAGACAAAATAGGATAAGAATAGTGTACAAGAGATAATATTTGGTAAGAGAAATAATTCCATGGTTGCATCCTTATATCAGGAAAATGACAACAAAGTCATGATGGCTAAAATAGAGAGTGCTTTTAGAGCTCCTAATGCTAGAAATAAACTATCTAGGGAGGATAATAGCCAAAAAATATCATATCTCACCTCATCACATCTGAATGTGAATTCCTCCACCTCTTCCTCTTTTATTGATTCTCATTTTAATATTTTAAATAAAATGGCTAGCATTAAGGCTGATGCTATATTTCTTGATATGGATGTAATTACTGAACAACAACAACATATGAAAAACATTCTTGAAGGGAAATTACCTACTCGTATTAATTTCCTTAAGAACCATCCTCAGGAGGATCCTCTAGAATATAAAATATTGATCTTAAATAATTCTCAAAATTTTGTTAAAAATGCTCCGTTTTATGTCTCGACGAAGGAATGTGATAAAATCATTCATTGTTGTTTAGTTGGCAGTTAGTCATGACCCAATGTGATGCCTAAAGTAATTATGGAGGAGTTAGGTATACAAAGTTCGTAACAGATACCCAAGAAAATGGAGGCATGTAATAATTCCCAGCAAGAAACCATATGTGAGATTAAAGGCATTACATTGGTATTATGCAAACATCTCTAGATTAGAACAACTTGTAATATCCAAGTTATGGATATTCCATTAAGAAATTATTCAATTAATCTTCGTAGAGATTGACAGATAAGGTTAGGTGGATACTTGTCATTAGATGGTACACACATGACCCTTCCCAAAGAAAAAAGAGCATGATTGTCTTAAGGGAAGGAAGAATATTTCCTTACATTGAAAATTTTCCACAACCCTATGTTAATTATATAGAAGAGTATTTTGGTGTTTACTCTCTTTTCACAAAACGCAAATCTCCTCCTCCTTTTGTTTTCAACAAAGAAGATCAAGTTTGTCATATGCATTTTGACTGTGCATCCTCCAATGAAAGAAATGGTTCTAGTATTGTCTTACTCTCGCCCTTACTAAGATGCACCAATTTCCCTTTAGACTTGAATTTGAATGCACAAATAATATTGCTAAATTTGAAGCCTTACTTTTAGGAATTGAGTAAGCCCTCAAACTAGGTTGTAGGCACTTGACCTCTTTTGATGATTATAAAACCATTTTTAACTTAATCAGAAGGGTCTATTTACCTTCCAAAAAATTAATTAAGAGATACACTCAAGCCACCTAGAAAAAAATATCTAAATTACTTTCTTTTAATATCACTCATATTCATATAGAACTAAATGCTTTTTCATACCACTTGGATATGTATGCTTCTATCCCCCAAAGGTATCTTCAATCCGAGAGACCCAATTACGTTCTACAATCACTAGACCAACCTCATTTTCTTAACAATGAAGAATACTAGCAAGTATTCTCAGACAATAAGATCAAACACATGGCCAAAAGAAATCAATTTTATAATGGAAAGCTAAAACTGGTTAAATGAATCACATAAATTTGAACCATAAATCAATCGATATATGTTGTTGAATCAGAAAAGAAAACACTAGCTGTGCAACAATGATATCACTGCAGAAACATAATCAAAAGAATATGCTAGTACTACTAATGGAGTTGTGAGTAAAGGGGGCCCTTCCTTACTCACAACCCCTTCAATATTAATAGGGTTTACTCAGTAAAATGGACAGAACATATAACTTGTATTAATATAGAAAATATCACAGTCTTGTACAATATGGTGCGGTGATCAGCCAACCAATCCCCTTACACATACAATGTAATAATATATATATAAGTTTCCAGACATATGACTTGCCAGAATAAGGAAAAACTACTTTCTAAACTATTTACTATTATTACAGGTACAAAATATCAAAAATAGCTCTACTAAGTTGAATCCATGACTAAACGTATGGACCAGACTATTTCACTACATCTGCTAGAGCTTTTCCTCATGCGGCCAATGAGAAGGAGATTCGAGACTTCGGTGGTTTTGATGATAAATATGGAGAAACCCATAGGATAACGTCCATGTAGTTGGAATTCGTCACAAAACCCATGTTCCCGTTTGTTTTGAGATTAAGTGAAACATATAAATCCACTAATTCTATTGTAGGAAATCTAGACAGTTGCCAAAAATTCACACCTGTAGGAAATTGTGGAGCATCTGTATGAAAATGGCAACCGCGAGATGTCTATAGGAAATGGCAGAGCTGCTTTGAATTTGCATAACACTTCTATCATTTGACTCAATAATTTCAATAAGGAACAGTTAGCTTAAGGAACTACTTAAGAGTAAGATAAAACAACACTTTTTAAGTTAATTTACATACCTTAAGAACATAGTACCCTTTTGGCCAAAATCTAGATAAGATGATCGATATAGGTATAACTAGGGGTCCAATAGAGTTTGAAAATGGGAAAAAAAACATCTTGGAAGGCTGTTGAAATGGAGAAAAAATGGGACTCAACATTCCCCCATGCCTAAATTCTTGCATGTCCCCTATGCAAGCAAAATTATGCAGCCTCTAAAGAAAAATATCAATCCTTGCCCTGCACTGCAGCTACTGCAACCAAATGGTACAATTGGGTACTACTAGATTCTACCTAAATTTGGCTCTATATGTTTCATTCTCCTTATTCAGGTGGTCAATCTGTCTTTATTTCTTCTTCATGATCTGGGTTGCCTTCTGATGCCATTTATCATGCTCTTTTTGCATGCATAAACTGTTTTCTTTCAAGGTTTCATTCTCCTTCTGTAGAGCCAGATCTGACACAATAAGATCATGGATGATTTCTTCTAGTTCTTGTCGACCCAATTTTTCTGAGAAGTTACCTCTACCTCCTATTGTGCAGGGGATGACTGAGGAAAACTAGGCTCCTCCTGCCCATGGTGGTCTTCTACTATCTTATCTCCACTTTCCTATAGCATGAATCTTGAAGGATACTACTTTCCTGTCAATAAATTCGACTGATACCTCCTTCTCCTTTCCTTTTTCCAAGTCTTGGGGCTTGTTTTTGTTCTTATCAGGTCTACTTCGTGATGTTCCTTCTGGTGTGATTTCCTTTTTTGCCAGATTTGCAACCCGGCTCCTTGTAACTCTTTTATTAGGGGTAGAAGAGTTTTTCATTTTAGGCTTCTTCCTTACGATTTCTCCCATCACCACTATCTCTTAATCCTTCTGATTTTCCTTTATTAGTAAACCTTAGGTTCGTGGCTTTTTCCTTGGCTTTTCATTCAAATTTTCTTCCTTAACTTCAGAAGGATTTTCTTTCTGACAGGAAATTGTCTCACATTTTATTTTTCTTCTTCGGAACCTCGGTCAGTATAATTCTCATTAACCCATGGTGATAGAGGTTTTCCTTTATGTGATCTTCTCTATCCTTAGCAGTAGTAGACATTTTCATCAAAAAAATCCTTAATAAATAAGCCAAATTTAAAGGTCTGTCTCGGAAGTTCCCGAGAAGGCAAATATGGAATAGAAATGTAAGTTGGAAATGACCTTTGCAAGTTATATATTTCTACAAGAAAAATAGTAGGTGTCGATACTTACCCGAGAGGTATTCTTGCGGGATGCCTTTACTCCAATTAGGGTTTGTGTGTTCTTTCTAGAGGAAGGGTGCAAGCTTCCTTTGTCAAACCATTGATTTTTAAACAAACATTCTCCCTCCTATGGAATACCACAAGCTCAAGCCACCAACTCCTCTTTAACCTAAATTGGACAAATCCCACCTGTGCTTTGTCGCCATTAAATTTAAGAGAGAAGGATTTGGTCACTTCCAAATTCTGAAATAGGGGCAACCACCTGCCTTTTACAACCTATATTTACTTCCAAGATCAACATCTAATAATGTAGGGCCTCACAGTCCAAACCGAATAGGGGCACATAGTTTAGACATGGTTAGGAGTGCAAGAAATAAAGCTAATTTAGCTGACACTGATGCCTCTAAGCCTTTTCAAAAACTCGATAGCTGGATTTTAATTTTAGAAGTATTAGGGAAGTATGACAATTTCTTTAAAAATACATTGATTATGATCATGATTAGCATCATGATCCGACTTGCAGAATGGATATCGTAAATATCACTAAAGGATGTGTGAAAGTTATGATATGTGGACATGGAACCCCATTTATGACGTAACGGTCATGGATGCAGAGTCTTAAGTTAATGCAAAATTTTAAAAAGATTAAACCATCAATACCTTTCACTTTAAGCATCTTATCACCAACGGTACCTTACCAATCTTACCTCCCCACCATCCAGTCCTTTGATGATGATTGCCATTGTCTTCGAAGTGATAACGCACCTTAGATTTACATAATTCATGTATACATTCAACATGATAGGTTATAAACATGATTACATAATTTGTGATCTTAACCAATAATAAATTATCAGTACTTTATCGAATTAATTTCAAGCAATGTTATGTCTGTATTTTTAGGACACTGTTGGTGTGATGGAGGAATTTTTCTGTCTGCACAATTGCTGAATTCTCTAGAGGAATTTCTTTTTTGTAGAAAACAAACCCATTTCTTCCCGTTTTTGTACAATTCATTGCACATGAATGAAGGTGATGATCTAGAATGTACAATGATCACATTGGATTACCAGCCATTAAGTTCAACTATTAACCAATGCAAGGCCCATCACCATTAATGAGAGTGAGGACTAAGGTACTCTGATGCATCCTATCAAGTGTGAATTTATGAGCTTATGTCTAACCCACTATATGATTGAACAGTCAAGGATCCATGAAGATTCCCCATTGCTGCTAGTGAGATAGCCTGTCATTAAGGCATACAAGCTTCAAGGCATCATGAGGCTCTTCATCTTGGGCTGAGATAATTTGCTGAAGTTGATGGGCCAAGATTGTTGGAAGGAGGGCCCTAAGGAGTCCCACATCAATCCAACATGAGAAATCCAAATATTAGCTGAAAAATAAAATTTATTTTGAGGATCCAAAAGATCTACTATCCTTTTATTTTAATGATCCCATGGCCATTCATGCTCGCCAACTTTCAATTTTAGAGAGTCTGAAATACTAAAAAAGAAGACTCCAAGGGGGCTCCTTTTCCGTAATTATTCCATTGGGCCCGAAAAGAGGAATAAACTTGTACCCAATAGAAATTCCTCTCATGGTTTACTGAGCATGAGAAGGAACAAAGTAAGCTCAGTTTATGACAACAAAAAATCAGGAAGAGGTAGTAGAAGGAACAACTCCTTCTCCTGCCATTTCCAACTCCTTCTTCACAATTTCTTCCACAAATTCCTCCTTGGATTGGGGATTTTGATATAACTTGACTCTGTGCCCATTTACCAAGAAGGCAACATTCCCGATGTCAATTGTTTTAACCTGGATAGGTCCATTATCAAAAACATTCTCAATTTCAGAGGGACCCAACCAATGTGTATTGAATTTCCCTTTAAATTTCTTAAATCTTGAATCATACAATGATGTTGAGTATCCCTCTTTAAATTGCTTCTTCGTTATGTATCTATCATGCCTTTTAGCTTGTTGTTGTTGGATCAAGTCAATATGTTGAAAATCATCCTACATAATCTCATCTAACTCATTGAGCTACAAAATCCTGTGCTGCTGTGCCTGATCAAGGTATATACCCAAATCTGCGGCCATCTTGAAGGTTCTGATATGAATTTCAATGGGAAGTAAAACATGTTTTCCGTACACAAATTCATATGGAGAGAAGTTGATGGTATTTCTCCATGTGATCCTGTAGGCCCATAATCCCTCAGGAAGTCGATCATACCAATCTTTTTTATGTAATTGCATTGTCTTTGTAAGGATTGTCTCCAACACCTTATTTGTTGATTCCACTTGCCCATTGGCTCATGGATGATAAGCCGTGGAATTTTGATGAGTAATATGATATTTGTGTACAATTCCCTGCATAAGCTTTGACACAAACTCAGTACACTCATTAGTAACTATCTCCCTAGGTACCCCAAATCTCACAAAAATATCAGAAAAAATAAATTCTACCATTGCTCTCTCCATTTCTCTAGGTAGTCCTCTTGCTTCCACCCACTTCGTCACATAATTATTATAGACTAAAATATACTTCTTACCTTTGGACATATCATTAAAGGGACCTACAAAATGAAGAGCCCACCTCTCGAATGGTTCTATGAGAACTATTGGCTGCAAGGGCATTTCATTTGATTGAACATGCTACCCTATTCTCTGGCATCTATCACACTTCCAGACATACTCCCTTGCATATTTAAAAAGACTTGGCCAATAATAACCTAAGCGGAGGATCTTATAGGTTGTCCACTTATCTGCAAAGTGACCTCCACAAGGTTCATCGTGAAAATCTCTCAAGATATCATACATCTCATCCTCCCTAACACACCAGTGAATAATCAAATCATGTTCAGTGAAAAAGAGGTCTCACATTATCCAAGAGTAATTGAAACTTTTCCTAATAATTCTTTTCTTTTCACTAGATGAAAAGTATGGTGGTAACTTTCCTGCAACAAGGTACTTGGCCATATTTGCAAACCAAGGTGTTTTAATAGAGATAGAAAACACATTTTCATCAAGAAAGTTATCATTAATAGGAACATCCTCACGCGCATGGTTAAGCCAAGATAGGAGATCAGCTACCTGATTTTCTTTTCCTGGCCTGTCAAATATCGTGTTGTCAAATTCCTGCAACAACAACAACCAACTAGTTATCCTGCCATTAGTGTCTGGTTTATTCACGACATATCGAATAGCAGAATGATCAGTGTGTACAAAAACTTTGTAACCAATGATGTAATGTCTAAACTTGTTAATAGCATAAATTACAACAAGGAATTCTTTCTCAGTCACAATGTAATTCAGATCTGCAGGAGTTAAATTTTTACTAACAAAATAAATAGCATGGGCTACAAGATTTTCCTTTTGGCCCAATATCGCTCCTATAGCTTAATCAGAGGCATCAGTGGAAATATGAAAGGGAAATTTCCAATCTGGACCTCTCAAGATAGGTGCTGAAGAAAGCTTTTCCTTGAGTGTATCAAAAGTAGATTTTCGTTCATGATTCCAATGAAATTCAAATTCTTTAGTTAATAATTTAAAAATGGAGAAGATACCTTTGTAAAATTCTCAACAAACCTTTTGTAGTAGCCAACATGTCCAAGAAATCTTTGCAATCCCTTTTGATTGGTTGGTGGATGCATTTTTATAATTACTTTGATTTTAGCTAGATCAACTTTAATTCCTGCATCAGAAACATGATGTCCCAAAACAATGCCCTCAGTCATAATCATAAACCACTTTTCATTACTCAATGAAATATTAGTTTCTCTATATCTCTGCAAAACACTCCTAAGATTATGTAAAGATTGTTCAAAAGTATCACCTATTATTGTAAAATCATCCATATAGACCTCTACGCAATCATGCCAAATATCAGAGAAAATACCAAGTATCGCCCTTTAAAATATGGCTAGTGCGTTACATAAACCAGATGGTAGCACCTTATATGCATAGGTACTGCAGGTACATGTGAATGTTTTCTTCTATTGGTTCTTTGGAGCTATCCTGGTTTGATTGTTCCCATTGAACTCATCTAGGAAGGAGAAATACTTCTTCCCTGCTAAAGTGTCCAACACTTGGTCTATAAAAAGCAAGGGAATGTGGTCTTTTAATGTATCTTTGTTTAGTTCCCTATACTCCACACACACTTGAAATTTACCATTATTTTTAGGGACAATAACCAATGGGGACGCCCACTAGCTATCTGAAATAGGATAGATGAACCCTACATCTAACAATTTCTACAGTTCATTTTTCACAATTTCTCTTAAAGCAGGGCACATCCTCCTTTGTGGTTGTCTTACATGTTTGGTACTTCCCTCAATGTAAATACGATGAATGCAAGTATATGGGTGAATACCTATCATGTCTATATATTACCATGCAAATGTATCTGAAAATTCTTCTAATGTTTGAATTAATTATTTTTCTTGTTCAAGAGTCAAGGCAACATTAATATTAAGAGTTTTTTCAAGAAAAAATTCAAGTACCTTATCTCCAAATTTAGTCAATGAATATGCAGGAAATACAAATAAGAGGGTTGAATTTAATTCAACCATGGTACTATGCTTATAAGAATTTTGTAAGTTCATAATGCTATCTATATAATGACTACACTGCCCTTCTTCATGCTGTAAAAGGTTAGGATTAGAAATATAACAATTTATAAGATTTCTTTCTGAGTTTTCCTTAAGGTTCATGACTTGGGCTATTGTTAAAACTAGTTGGGTACATTCTAAATCATTCTCTTCTTCTTTAACCCAGTGTGCATTTTTTGATCTTAAGAGGGGTTTAGCAGGGGGATACAAATTGATATGATTTGTTTTAGCCCTATGAGTGATAGTCAAATTCCATGATCTACACACTATGTAAGCATTTTCTTTGGCTAAACACGGCCTCGCCAAGATCAAAGGATGCCCTCCCAAGTTAGTTTTATGTTGAAGAACATAAGAGTTTATAGGGTATTCCCAAGAATCCAATGGGACGACAATATATTCTAATACCCCCTCTGACATTACCTTGGACCTATTTGCTAACTCTAACATGGTAGGAGTAGGTAGTAAGTCAAAGGATCCTATGTCAGATAAACTCTCCATGGTCATCACGTTGATGGCTACACCTAAATCAATTAAAGTGTTTTTTGTTGGATACCCATTGATAAAGGTAGTAACGACAGGGATTCCAGGATCTCCATATTTTTCAGTAGCAAATTTAGTGGACATAAGACTTGAAAGTTTTCCACCTACTTGAATTATCGAGGGTTATTTCTTCTATCTTCTTGGCTTCTTGGTACATAGTTCCCTCACCATTTTGGCATAAATCGGGATATCCTTAATTTCTTGCATTAATGTGATTTTAATGGACAAATTTCTTAGTTCAAACAAAATATCAAAGTCGGGTTATTTTATTTTTATTTCCAACCTCTCTAGAAAAGGAGGCTAGACCGCATGGGAGGAGGAAGATTCTTGTGATCATGAATTTGTTTTGTTGGTTTTGGTATGTTTTCTACTTCAGGTGGTTCTAGAGTGTCTTCCCCTACAACCTTTTCAATTCATTTAGGATGAGTCACCACTTTTCCAGATCAGAGTTTAATTTCCTGTAGAGACATAGGGAATTCCTGCAGTAAAGGAACAAAAACTTCTAGCAGTGACTGTGGGGAATATAATGAGTAGGAAAAGTGGGATAAGTGACCAATCCAATATTGTGAGTAGATTGGATGGTTTTATTATTCTAGTGAGATACTAGTTGAGTAGGAAGTTGTGTGGGACGAGGTTTATTTGGTGGGGCAGGCAACTAAAGTTGATGTTGTTGTGGCTATACCATTTGTTGCGGCGTGGCATGTGGTGGATAAGAGTTTTGAGATGGAAAAATCTTTGCATCCAAGTAAGAAAATTTCCCATGCCAAGGTTGTTGAGGAGGCTAGGGCTTCTAGGGAATTGGAACATTCCACATCTGATTATGAACATAGGGAAATTGAAAATGTGACTAAGACATACCTATAGGACATGTTTTCCATGTTCGTTGAGGTGCCATTGCATAGAGTGCATTGACAACTTCCTGATCTATTAATTATAGGAAGAGAGGAACATTGATCAATATAATTCTCAATGCTCGGTTTCACAAATTCTACATACCTCTATGCTATCAGTAGGGCATTCCCTTAGAGCATCTTTCTTCTTGCATTTGGAGCAGAATACGGCTATGGATTTTTCCAATTCCTCTTATTTCTTCTTAGCCCGCAAAACAACTAATTGTGAAGATAAAGTGCTGGGAATATTAGTCTTAAAATTTTCAAATAATTTACCCATTTCAGCTATCGTTACTCCAGCTCCAACCACTAATTTGAAAATCTTGGAAGAAGTGTCTCCTCCTCCAACCTTAGAATTTCCTCGTGAATAACGTTTGCACAATTGACACACATAATCATAGCTCGATTTTGATACATCACATGCTCCCATTAGGTTCAAAACCTCCAGCTATTCCAGTCCAATTGCTCTGAGAAAAAATGTTGTGAATGTTTCTTTACTCAGATGGTTCATCTTGGATCTCTGGATATTATATTGAAATCTTTCCACCAATTCCTCAAGGATCTCCCCTTCCTTCTGGGTCACGCCAAAAATTTCTTCCCTAAGGTCGCTAGTTTTACAATAATCTTGGTACTTTTTCAGGAATACCTTCTTCATTTCATCCCATGTTGCAATGGAGTTTGAGCCCAACCCAATAAACCACCTATGAGTTGCATCCTTTAATATAGCAAGAAAGAACTTCAACTTCTGAGCATTGGAAGAATAATCATATCTCCTGCATAATACATCAAATTTGAATAAGAAGGCATCAGGATCTTCACTAGAGACACCATGAAAGTTGGGCAAGGCTGAGGGAGGAATATTTTTCATCTGAGTAGCTCCAATAGTCTCCCTGATCAGAAATTCAAATGTGACTAGTTCCTCTTCAATGTGGCCTCCATCTGTATTACCGGTACCTTCTTCATGATCCATGTCGATCCAAGAGAAGGTAGGACCCTTATAAACCACATATTCTTTAGAGTCAATGGTCTGGAACTTCGATTCATGGATAGGTTTGACAAGGAATTCCTTCTCAGGTTAATAACTGAGTAGGGATATTGTCTTCATTGTAAGAGGAGGTTATAAATGGGCAGCAAGATAATATTTTTCAACCAAAGATTCTGCTATGGAAATATTAGTCTGCTTAGGGTCGTAGACTAAGCTATCTTCAGGACCATAGAGCTCTTGTTCATATTCTTCCTCCTTTGCTACCTTTTTTCTTGCACGATTCCTTTTTCTTGCTAATTTATTAGTGAATGAAGTGGTGCTCACATCACCACAAAATACATATGTAAATATTGGACCCTATTTCTTATTATGCAAACAAAATCAAAAGCTTATACTTACCAAGTAATAAGGAATTGGCTTTGGTGAATTCTAAACTCTTTAGGTGCGTAGGCTTTACCCCATGTCTTACCACTTTGACTCCCCTAGTCCTAAAAATCTTAAACAATAGAAATCATACTAAAACACTTTCAGTATCATCCCTTAGCACCTCCCCGACAACGATGCCAAAATGTTCAGTTAAATTATAGACTTATAATTTACCAACAAAAATTATCAACCAAGGGTAAGCAAACATGCAAGATGCCATGAGAAATATATGGAGTCTTGACACCTCAAGTTCATCCTAATTAAATCAACCACATATACACAACACTAATGCCTTTTTTCTACATCAACACTTGGCAGCAAAGGCTATGGAGTGGATTCACCTCCCTCTACAGCTTTGATATTTCTGATATTGATCACAAAAGATAAAAGTTCAAACACACAGCAAAAAGAAATCAATTTGATAATGGAAAGCTGAAACTGTTTAAATGAATGACATAAATTTGAACCATAAATCAATCGATATATGCTGAAAAGGGAACACTAGTTGTGCAACAATGATATCACTTTATAAACATAATCAAAATAATATGATAATACTACTAATGGAGTTGTGAGTAAAGGGGGCCCTCCTTTACTCACAACCCCTTCAATATTAAAAGGGTTTACTGAGTAAAATAGACAGAACATATAACTTGTCTTAATATAGAAAAGATCACAGTCTTGTACAAATTGGTGCGCTGATCAGGCAACCAACCCACTTACACATACAATGTAATAGTATTTATACAAGTTTGCAGGCATATGAATTTCCTGAATAAGGAAAAACTACTTGCTGAACTATCTACTATTTTTATAGGTACAAAATATCAAAAATAGCTCTGTTCAGTCTGATAAATGACTAAAGGCATGGATTAGACTATTTCGCTATATCTATTAAAGCTTTTCCTCATGCAGCCAACAAGAAGGGGATTGGAGACCTGGGTGGTTTTGATGATAAATTTGGAGTAACCAATAGGATAGTGTTCATGTAGGTGGAATTCCCCACAAAAAACAATGTTCCCATTTGTTCTGAGGTTAACTCAAACAGAGAAAATTGTCGATTCTGTTGTAGGAAATCTGGACAGTTGCAAGGATTTCGCATGTGCAGGAAATTACGGAGCATCTACAGGAAAATGGTGACCGCAAGATGTCTATAGTAAATGGCAGAGTTTCTTCAAGTCTGCGTAAGACTTTGCTCTGTTCACTCTATAATTTCAATAAGGAATAGTTAGCTTAAGGAACTACTTAAGAGTAAGATAAAATGACACTTTTTAAGTTAATTTGGATACCTTTAGCACATAGTACCCTTTTGGCTAAAATCTAGATAATATGGTCAAAATAGGTATAACTAGGTGTCAAATAGAGTTCGAAAATGGGAAAACAAGGTCTTGGAAGGATGTCAAAATTTAGAAAAATTGGGACGCAATAATCATCATATGTCCATGCGAACACATCCTGATACTGTTTGAACAAGTGGGAAAAGGCTTGCCACTCCTACTGTGTGCAACATGTACCAAGATTGACAAACTTCATATCTTGTTCTATTCCCAAGTTAATCAATTCGTGCATCATGGTAAAGCTGTGGGTTTTTCTGTTCCTTGGCCCCTGAAAATGGTCTTGCAAGTCATAGATATTTTCCAAAGATACCACACCCTTGGGGATGAGGTTTCATTTCTTGTCATTAGCCCCAGCTTGCAGAGACTACTCATGCCCGTCTTCATAAATCGCAACATCTTTGAAGATATCAGCGTTGGCCATGAAATGAAGTATCTGTTGATCATCATCAAACACACGTAAATTAGTTATGTTATCCAGGATAGAAGGCATATACAAAATTTCAATAGTAAGTATATCTGTTGGCTTGATGGGGCATGGCCTAGGTTTAGAGTTATTTAGCCAAACAAATCCTTGTACTACTGGCCCTTTTGGAAATAGCCCATGCAGTGCAGACTAAGGTCTCACCCGAAGTAGTATGGGGGGATGCAGGAACCAAGTTTCCGCAACCTTGAGATGTTTGATGGGTCGATTTAGTCAAACTATGAATACCTTCATGCAGGTTACTTCATGCACCTTCCTAACCTGCGAGGCCTTTGTGCCCTCTTGTATTTTCCTTCGTGCAACCCTAATCAGGCGTTGTGGAGATTTTGCGCTGCTAGAGCAACGATATATGTTATTTCGCCAAGTTACATTGCGGATCCTACTTATCTTCTTATAATAGTTAGTTATCTTCATGTAAATAAATACTTTATCTCATATTCACTTATTCAACATATTCATATAAGTTCGCGCAAAAAATAAATAGTAACCTCACAATTCATGCCCAATATACTTCAATGCATAAAATAGGAAACACACATAGAAATAATGTAAAACTTCTCTTTATTAATGCTTCAATCAGTTACAGACTCAACTTGCCCTGTGCTCTCAGCTGCACGGGTCCGCACACTCAGCTGTGGACTACTAGGCCTTTGTGCACTTAGCTGCAAAGCCTTCTCCTACTCTACGACCCAAAGACTTGACTTTCCACTTAGACTCAATGCTTCATCAGTAGATTTTCTACCTTCTTCTACTTCTTAGATGTCTTTACACTTAGAGCCTCACTCTATTTATACAATCCCATGGTCCATGGACCATAGGTAGAACTCTCAAGCTGACACTACATTTACAAAATTAAGGGCAGACAACCCTATGAGTCAATTATAACTTTGTGCTCCACGCCCATAAATCGCGGAGTCTTTACATTGGACTTAGTCAAAACTTGGGCTTTAAGCCCCAAAATTTGCCTTGGGGGATTCCCGCGCCCAACAAGCCGCCAACACAAACATCATGACTCGCCCTCAAGTCACTCTATCAGTGCGAACATCTTCGCATGGAGACCTCCCAACTCTGCTCAAACTGCTGCAGGGTTGGCAAGGCACTGAGCGGTTGTCTGCTGCATCTCTTGATGCGCTCTTCACAAACCATGGTATCTGAACTACTTTCTTGTAGCTACTCCTATGGCCCCTACACATTTTTATATTCATGCGCCTTCTTTTAGCTATGTGGAGTACTAAGACTGTGCTGTTGTCGACTAGTCAAATAGTCAGGCCACCTGTGTATGGCTTTAACCAACTACCATTCACTTTTCCTAGGAAGGGTTCTCCATTTAGCTTTACTAGTTGCACCATGCCTCCATCTGTGACCTCCTTAATAACATATGGTCCCAGCCAATGCATTCTGAACTTTCTCAAGAATTTATCAAACTTACTATCATATAGTAACACCAAATCGTTTACCTTGAAGGTGTGCAACTTAATATGTCGATCATGCCAAGCCTTTTTGCCCTGCTTTGGTACTTGCTGATGGAATCCAGCTAAAAGTCATTCCTCATCAAGTTCCTCCAACTATGCGAGCCTCTCCTCCTGTGCTCCGTGGTTTGTCATACCTATGATCACTGCTATACATAGACTAGGCATAATATACTCCATTAGCATTACGACTTCCACTCCATAGACCAGCCAGAAAGGTGTCTGTCCCGTCAGTTTCTAGCATGTCATCCTATAAGCCCATAATACGGTAGGTACGCGTGGGTCCAAATCATTTCACTGTGTGTTTCATACTTTGGTGAGCGTAGTCTCCAGTATTTTTTTCAATACTTCTACTACCCCGTTGGCTTGTGGTTGATAGGGTGTGCTTTTCTGATGATACACCTGAAACTCTTCTGTCAGCACACTGATTGTTTTGTTTAGGAAATGTGTACCACGATCGCTCATCAAGATCTTCAAACATCCAAATCATGTCAATATGTGTTCAAACAGAAACTTTGCAATCGTGGTGACCGTGCAATCCTTTATCAGCTGTGCTTCTGCCCAACGAGTCAAGTACTCTGTCATAGTGATAATGTATCTTGCACCCATTTTTCCCTGAGGTTTGATAGGTCCTACAAAGTCGATCACCCACTTTTCAAAGGGTTGCAACATCATTTGTGGATTCAAAGGCATCTTGTCTCTCTGCAATGGTTTACCTATTCTTTGGCATACATTACAAGCCTTGCAATGTGCTTTTGAATCCCGATGAAGTGTTAGCCACCAAAAACCTGTGTGGAGAATCTTTTGCGCGGTCTCTCTCTCCCGTAGCGCCCCCATGTGCATCTGTGAGGATATGGCTTTGTTCACATTCTGGTACATACCTTTGTAGTATCTGATCATTGCCCATCTTATATAAGTGCCCCGAAAGGAATGAAAAATCTGTCACACACACCACAAGTTCCTTTTTCTATTGGACGAAGTACTCTTTCGACATAGTTCTATTCATGAGAAAGTGGATTATATATTCAAAGTGTCCATCCACTATGTGCATAGCAAAGAGCTGCGCATCAGGTAATCCTTCCTCCAAACTAGTAGGTTCCTCTCCTGTCTCAATGCATGATAGGTGATCCGGTCCCACGTTCAGTCGGCCATGCTTCAAAACGACCTCAAAACCATATTCTTGAAACAATAAAATCCACCTACATATGCGCCCCCCAACATAGGATTATTGACCAAGTATTTCAATGCGGAATCATCTGTATACATCTTGAAGTGTCCCACTAGAAAATAGTGTTGATTTTTCTGGAGCATATACACCATATCCGGTCCCTCGTGTTTAGTGGTGGAATAGTTCTTTTCTGCTTTAGACAATCTGTGACTCACAAACATGATAGGATGATCCAAGCCCTCTCCACCCTCCTATGTTAGTACTGCTCCCAACACTATACACGATACGTCAACATGGACATGAAACTCCTCGTCCCATTTTGGGAAGACCAGGATCAGCACAGAGGCCATCTTTTCTTTTTGTACATCTAGGCTTTTCTAAAGTCATCGTTCCAGTAGAATGTGACATATTTTTTCAACAACTTCTCCATCGGCGTGGTGATCTAGGCATAGATTTTGATCAACTTCCTTTAGTACCCCGTATGTCTGAGGGCAGCACACAACTATTTCACACTTCGCGGCGCTTCCAAATTCAAAATCACCACAATTTTCATGGGGTCTACCATCAGTCCCTGTCTACAAACCACATGTCCCAACATGTTCCGAAAAGGAATGAGGAACGTACACTTCTTGAGGTTCAACGCAATTTGGTGTCTTCAAACAGGTATCCAGCATCAAGCATAAGCTCGCTACATGGTGCTTAACCAATGCAAATACAATCCAATCATCCAGATAAACCTCCAGGAACTTGTGGATATATTCCTTGAATGTTGCAACAACTATGCGTGAAAATATGATCAGCACGTTCTTCAATCCAAATGGCATAACAGCGTATTGAAAGCAGCCCCACTCAGTCTCGAAGATTTTCTTGCTCTTATCTTCCAGTGTGATTTTGATCTGGTGGTACCCTGAGAATCCGTCAGTGAAAGAATATGCTTCCTGCCCACTGACATTTTTCAATACTTCCTCTGTGAACAGAGTTGGTAATGGGTCATGCATATACGTGTCATTCAATTTTCTGAGGTCCATGCATACTATTATCTTCCCTTCTACTTCTTTTCGTGCACCACCATAGGGCTTACCCAATTGGATTCTTCCACTGGCTTAATGATTCCTGTTGCGAGCATTTTGTCTAGTTCTACGTGGACCTTCTCCTTGTATTTCAGATTCAAGTGGTAAGGCCTCTGCTTAACTGGCTTCACATCAAGCTTTAATGTGATCCTCATCATTCCTAAATCTTCGATGATTCATTTTAATTCTGTGATCTTGGTCAGGAATAAGTCCTGGTACTCACGAAGTAACCCAATGACCTTATCCACCATTGCGTCATCCCAGTAGTCGTCGAGTGTTACATACTTAGGTTTGGCCTCCATACCAATGTTCACCTGCTTTGTCTTTACTGGTGCAGTTATGTCAGGGTCTTCAATCAATGGTCCTTGAACCTTGCGATGGCATTCTGTTTCTCGAATGTGGATTTTCCTAAGATCCTCATATTCTTCAACATTTACATTATAATACTCCAGTGCGCAGCCTAGCTGAGTAGCCCATTCAGGCTGAATCGATTCTATTGGCTCCTGTGGTATCCTAAAGATAGTTTCTTTGACCGCTTGTAGCGTGTCATCAATGGTATCCCACCAACAATCATCAAAAGTGAAGGTTAACATGAACCCTTCATGCTGGATATCCCATTCACTCATCCCATGGTGGAGCTCTGTCTCTATATACTAGTTCATGGGTATAACATGTAGGGTATGACAAAATAGGTCCACCCACTCGGATTGTGGCTCTTCCCCATAGACCTTTGTCCACTTGGCTAGGTGCACATGCAAATCATCTCGTTCATCATACTTTTCTGTTATTCTGATCTGAGCCTTCCCAAAATGCATGCGCATCATTCTTCTGCATTGATGCCTGTCCTCAAACCTTCCTTGGTGTGTACCCCACCTTGCAGGTGTAGCATGTAGTACCCACTATAAAGCTGCAAAACGTTGCTGCTCTGGCACCTCCCTTTCAAATTTGTTCAAGAAAACATCTACCTCACTTAACCCATCATATGTAGGCAGATCCCTTATTTTTATCGATATGTATTACAATGATCTTGTTAATGTGTTACAGTTCAGCGTGGTTACCTTGTGTAACCGATTCTACGATCGCTCTATTTCTTCATCCGAATTTGACATATAGGAGCTTTCGTGCTCCCATGAGATTCATCCATTCGTGGTGCGATTTACCCAGTCTTTCTCTCATGCGGTTATCTTGTAGATGCAGTCCAAATCATCATCGCTTTCACAGTCACACACTGGCTCCGTGTAGTGCGATCCTTTTGTAGGGTCTAATGGTATGACTACACCTAGAGACTTTTTCTCAATAATCATCTTATGCTTCTTCAGATTAATCATTCCATTCATGTCAGTGGCCCAGTCAATTCCTAAGAGCGCGGGGTAGGGATTGTTGTCATCAACAATCTCTATTACTTCAAAGTCTGCTAGCGTGCTTGCCCATTCAATATCCATGGTGATTCCCTGGAATCTCCCCATAGGTATGATCTTTTGTTGGTTCACCATTCACAGCTCGATAGGACACCATTGTAGCATAGGCCTTCCCATGCACTCCCATGTCTACTTCGACATAACATTCGTGTTGGATCTTAGGTCTAGAATTACTTGGTCCATCTCATATTCTCTAATCTACGTGGTCAACCTCATTTCTCTTCCCATCCTTGTCGCATACTTTCCAATCTTCTGAACTACACACGGTTCTCCTGGCACGGTCCCAGCGCATCTGTTAATGAGTTCCTGCAATCCCTTTACAACCTTACTATCGCGTAATAGCTTCATGCATGTTTCTAGGAACATTGTAAGCATAGATGGGTCCATTTCTAGCTCTAGTCTATCTTTGCTTCTTGAAGTGGAGGCATCAGCGAAGCTCTTCCTAACTTCCATGAAGGTTTCCTTTTCACACTGCAAATCAAACTCTGGTTCTTTCGTCAATGCCTTGCAAACCCAAGTACTATCTCCAGGTTATTTGACTTTATCATCTCCTATCGTAATTCCACTTTGAAGCATAATGTTCACATTTAGATCTTCCTCACACAGCTCAGACCTCATCATCTACAGGTTCTGAGTCGGGGGAGGTTCGAGTGCTCCTTTATTGCGTAGCCTAGTTATTAGCGTGGGACAGTCCTCCATCTCATGATCAAACAAGGTACAATATAGACATGATGGATGTGTTGGATTCGTACAATCACAGGCATAATGTCCTGGTCCCCTGCAATTGTAACATATCAACTATCTACGACCCCTTCCAAGTCATCCTCCACCTCGGCCTTTCCCGCGCCCCTAAAATCCAGTTCGCGCCACTCCTACGTTTTGGTTGAGGGGCCGTGTTTTGGCTTGAACTCTATAGGTGGGAGTCCTATCCATCATCAATGCATAGCTTCTACAAGTGCGCTCGTTGTGTCCAATCGATCTACAAAAATTATATAACAACTGTTGCAACTTCTATGTGTACTTCTGTAACAAATGGCAGTTGTCCATAGCATGCTTTCCACCTATTTGAAAAATCGGGGACCATAAAGCAGGTGCCACACTAGGTCCTACTTATGCCTCTAGTCTTAACGGCATCAGTCCTCCTCCAGTGAGGTAATTTGTGAACACCAGGCAGTGGTCCTTCTCATGAACCTGACCCTTAAATTTAATGCACCATACCTCTTCGTGCACTTCTAGTCAGGCTGTCCTGTGCTATTTCAGACACTGCATCTCAGGGCATAAGTTTTTCAACTGTGCATGGATCTGCTGAACTCCCAAGTTAGGATCCTGTATTGGGGTCCCATGAAGCCTCATCGCGATCTCGAAGGCCTGTTCTTGAGTCATTAACCTCTTTTGCAACAACACATTTCTCAAATGTGGCATTAGCGAAGCTACAAACCATTCACGGTGTTGTCCATCCATCAAAGTCATATTAGCTTCACGAATCTTGCACTTCAGTCTCTGATCCAATTCCCAATGGGTCTCACATGGTATCATTTTTCTCCTTGAACCCAATGATCGATTGTGACTCCCACTTTGGCCTGCTAAACTCTATATTTAGTGCAATTTGAATATCTACGATCCCCGCATTCAAATTTTCATTAGAATGGTTAATATACCAAGTTATCAGGTGATCCTGTAGAGTGCTGACTAGCGTCACTTTCTTTATATTGTCATCTGTAACTCCCTGCACTTCCCATACGGCTTTTATCATGAACCAAAACTAGTCTGTATCTTTATATCCTACTCCCTTGAACATAGGAAACTTTATCACGCTTGCCATATTGACTCGCAATGGTGGCGAAGGTGGTTTGGGCAAAGATGGGGGTTGAGGCATTGAAGCTAGTGGTGGTGTGGATGGGGGTGGTATACGTGGAATCCTTTGTCGTATAAAATGGATCACACTCCTTGAGGAGACCTTTGCGAGCTCTTCCTCATCCCCTCGTAGAGGTGAAATTAAAGGGCTATTCTCTGGTCCCTCACTCCCTTCATTTCTGTAGGTTTTTCCACTTCACATAGCTCCGGACATCAAGGTAATTGCATAACACTTTTTTCACACAATAACAATTTAATCCATGTATTCACAGAATTTACGTACTTACCTCGCGATCCTTTAAGAAAGCGTGACTCTGCCTTGCTATAACTGACTGAAGTATCTACCACGAACTCGGTAATGAATCCTCCTATAATCTGATCGAGCCAGTGGTCAACATCTCATGCGATCTTATCCTCTGATGCTTCCAATTTGCGTACCAACTCTGGGGTCCACATAATAGGATTTTCGAGTTTTCACCTTACATGGCTATCTGCTAGCTTTGCAATCCACTCATACAACTCAATAGGAAAATATGTGAAGAAAACTTCATTGATCTCTGGTTCCCGACAGCAGAACCATTTGTTGGCTTCATGGGGCTTGACCGTGGTTCAGAGTTATTTAGCCAAAAAAATCCCTATACTACTGGCCCTTTCGGCAACAGCATGCGGAGCGCAGACTGAGGTCTCACCCGAAGCAGTATGGGGGGATGCTAGAACCAAGTTTCCACACCCTTGAGATGTCTGAGGGGTCGATTTAGTCTAACTATGAATACTTTCATGCACCATCCTGACATGCGAGGCCTTCGCGCCCTGTTGTATTCACCTTCATGCAACCTTAACCAGGGGCTGTGGAGCTTTTGTGCTACTAGAGCAACGATCTACACTATTTCCCCCTAGTTACAATGCGGATCTTACTTATCTTCTTAAAACAGTTAGTTATCTTACCGTAAATAGATACTTTATCTTATATTGACTTATTCAACATATTCATATAAGTTAGTGTAGCAAATAAACAGTAACCTTGCAGTTCATGCCCAATATACTTCAATGCATAAAATAGGAAATGATACAGAGAAATAATGTCAAAATTCTCTTTATTAATGCTTCAATTGGTTACAGACACAACTTGCCCTGCGCACTTAGCTACAGGGGTCCACGCACTCAGGTACGGACTACTAGGCCTCTGTGCACTCAGCCGCAGAGTCTTCTCCTACTCTACGGTCCAAAGAATCAACTTTCCACTTAGACTCAATGCTTTATCATTAGATCTTCTATCTCCTTCTACTTCTTAGATGTCTTTACACTTAGAGCCTCGCTCTATTTATATAGTCCCATGGTCGATGGACCATGGGTAGAACTATCAAGCCAACACTACATTTACAAAAGTAAGGGCAGACAACCCTATGAGCCAATTACAACTTTACACTCAACGCCCATAAATCACAGAGTCTTTACATCAGACATAGTCAAAACTTGGGCTTGAAGCCCCAAAACATGCCTTGGGGGGATCCCATGCCCAACATTATCCCTAAGTGGTGACATTGTAGAAGCTGTGTTTGCTAAAGAATTGGCAGCTACATTACTCGTTCTTGGTACAAGAGTGATAATAAATTCTTGCAAGTTAGAGACCAGTCGCCATACCTCTTGCTGGTAACTTTTGAGATGAGGTGATAAATAGTGTATGGTGTTACATACCTATCGTACCACTATTTCTGAATCACCTACCACTTTGAGCGTAGCCACATTAAGGATAATGGCTTTTTGCAAGCCCAACACAAGTGCTTCGTATTCAGCAATGTTGTTTGTGCACTCAAACTCCAAGTGGCTTGAAATCAAATGTTTCCTATTCTTTGGCTCAATCAAGACACAATCGGCTCCATAACCATCTTGTGTCTTTGATCCATTGAAGTACATGGTCCACAACTTGTTTGTACATAGACCGTTCAACATGCTTGTACGACTACTACTACTATCTCTACTGCTACTGCTACTAATGTTATAATGCAATGTTCAGGTTTCCTTTCCATTAGTTTGGTAAGGAAGGAGACCCAATTGCATGTTTGGTGGGGTCAGTGCTGGCTATGTGGGATAACTCCCCATCATTGTTTCCAAGAGGTAATTGCCAAACATGAGCTCTGCGAAGGCCAACAGTTCATTCTCACCATTGATGGGGGTGACATTGTGCCTCATGTATCTCTCATATAACACCTGGATTTGAATTTTTTTCCCTTGTATAGAAGCAACAAGTATGACGAGTCTGTAGCAAATTAATTTTTCAGCTTGCTAGACTAGTCTCTAATGAGTAGTAAGCCACATGCTTACAGTATGTCTAGAACAACAATGTTTATGCACTGGTGAACTTAGCTATCATGAGATAGTTGAATGATCACATCTCGAAGTTCACCAATAGATGGTACAAATGTCTAATCGAGTTGGATGATCTATGCAGATGTCTTACTCCATTGCACATTAATCGTTTCAGCAATGGAGAGTGGCATGACATTGGCTAATGTGTCATAATCAACCAAACAGTTGTGAACATTACAGTTAAAGATTTCAAATGAAAGCAGGAATGGAGGGAAAACATGGTTTTCTTCTTCCATATGGATTTTGTTTAGCATAGTTGAGAGTGATCTGGGAGGTATTCTTTCTCCCTTGGTAGTAGAGGCTACACTGTTTGTATATGTTTTCCCCATTGCACGCAGTCAAATATCCTGTTGACTCTGAATCTTAGCCAACGTGAGAAAAATGATCTTTGCATGAGTTTTCTTCATGTCTTCCATGATATTGTAATCCATAGCAGGTAGAATCATCGAGATTTTCGGGGTGAGATTTGTGTTCATGTTGTCTGATGGAGTGTTCTGTAGTTTACTACTCATGGACATACTCCTGTCTGTCGCTATCTTCCTGGGCTTGCTTTGTGTTTTCTACTTTTCGACAATTGGTGGATCAACCTTCCTCAATAGTTTGAGCCTTTGTTGCATTTCCCCAATTGTAGGGGGAGCCCCTTGACTTTTGAGGTAGTAACAACCATTTTTCTTTCTGGGATGTTTCTTAGTGTTTGTCTTCTCTGCTGCTTGCGAGCACTGATACATGTTAATCACCTGCCCAATGCTTGAGTTCTCATCAGTTTCAACATCTTCATCATCATCCATGTATCCTAGCTATCCCTGCGTACTTCTCATTATGTTTGATGTGGTCGCATACTGAGCCTGCAACTTGTTTCCAGTCTAAACAAGACAGTTCTAGGTGCTTATCTTCGTGAAATGAGAAAAATTCATTGTTCGTGCACTGTTCGACCTCGAACACTGAGATGGAGCTCTACGCAGTTTTAGTTAGGAAAAGATTGATCCCTGATGACATACTTCCTTGTCTTTTTCTAGGTGGCCGACTACTCACACATGTGTCAATTGATTGTTGTTTGGGCTCAGACACTTCTGTTTTCAAGTTCTTGACAAGACAAGTAAGGGTTTCAATATCACTCCTTTCCTTGTCTTTACCCATTCTCATCGCAACCTAGGGTTTCATGCTCTCATCTCTGGAGTCCTTTGTTGGTTTGTCATCCTTGATAACTCCAATTGTGCACAGGTCCTTCTCTACAATGATTGCCTCTTCGCAGTTTTCTAATAATGTTGGTTTCATATCTCAGTTGACGAACTGTACAATGTTGGTAGGCAGTGCAAATGTGTAGTAGTCGATAGTGATGGAGTCATGAGGCTTCGTGTCTGCTACAAAATTATTTAATATGTGCAAAAACCTCTAATTGAAATCTTTTACCTTTTCTTTCCCCTCCATCTTCAAGATTCCCAACTCTTTGAGAAACTTGAATGGGGTGTTGTCATCAACAAACTTTTTCAAAAACATGCATTTGAACATACCCTAGTTATGGATGGAGTTGATAGGAAAGTTGTGATACCATACTTCTGCATGACCATCTAGGTACACAAAAACAATCTATATGAAACATCATCGTACCTTACCTTGAGTGTCTACACCTATATGTAAAAGTTACCCAAGTGATCTTCTACCTGCACTATGCTATCAGGGTCAAAATTTCTAATAATTCTCTCTGAATACTTTAGCATCCTGTTCAAAGAACCCTAGAAAGTCAATGGTCCCTGAGTCATCCATTACAAGTTTTTCTCAGCCATGTCTTTTTCTTCTTCGTCCTCCTCCTTTTCTTTAGAATCTAACAGTTCCAGCTTTGAGTTTATTCGTTCGTCTCAACCCCCACCTCCTCTGGTACCTTCCCCTTTGCCTCTTGTACCTGAATCTGAGCCCAAGATCATGAG
Organism: Pinus tabuliformis; assembly: GCA_031772625.1. Lineage (NCBI taxonomy): Eukaryota > Viridiplantae > Streptophyta > Pinopsida > Pinales > Pinaceae > Pinus > Pinus tabuliformis. The sequence continues at coordinate 842,042,496 of CM062816.1, forward strand.
GGTGTCTCGTTCTCCTTGTTGTAGGACTGGAGGTTGCTCTTTGTTTTCAACTGCTTATGCAAGACCTTCGAGTGTGGGAAGAACTGCTTCTTCCACTGATGATACAATAACTCCTATGGGAGTGATTTTTTGTTTTCATGATGCATATGGAAGATGTTGTATTCATGGGGTCAGTTCGAATGCTTTCACGAATTGATAGGTGATGGGATGGACAAAGCTAAGGTGCTAATATGAAATTTCATGTTCACGTCTACGAGGTGAGGAGTAACCAACTTCATAGTCGCATGTAAGTGAGAGGGAGTGCGAATTACTGCCTTGACCAGATGATTTATGAGTGCGGATGAGAGGAAATTCATCCATAAACAACTAGTGACCCTCCTTCTACCACCAGAAATTTCGACGGTGCTAGACATGCAAACATTCAATGGATCTCCCCAGTATGAAGTCCCAACAATACCTCACATGGTTTGGTGTGGGAGTCCAATCTTGTACAATGGCCTGGTTTCCATTATCTTAAGGGTTTTCCTTAGCTCTTGCTTGTGGTATTCTTTGTCTTCAAACAACGTGGTTGGCATGGCTCGTGAGTGCTATTGTTACTCGTGTCAAGGTTCTTTCACTGCAAAGGGAGAGGGTGGAAGTGAGTCTCCATTTGAAAGGGAAGAGTCCCAACTTTGTCAGAGACACACCACACAACAGGATGTGCACAACTTTCGGTAGAGTAGTCCACACAGATGCGACATTCACAAACACACAATGAAGGGATATCATGTACAACACTCAATGGCATAGTCCGCGTGAGTGCGATAGTTCTTATAACATGTTTATGGTAAAGGTTATATCTAGTGTCTAGTGAGGCAGCCCACACAGGCAAGACATGTTAACAACTTATACAACACATTTTCATAAACATATGTATTAGAACAACTGAAACAGTTCAAATTTTTAACACAGGTTAAAGAAACATGCATTTCAAAGATTAATCTTACAAACAATTACAATACATGTGTGAAAACGTGTTGGCCTATTATCAAGCTTCTGAAATAAGAGAAAGTTCCAAGACACATCAGTACACCATACATAACTAACCTTGTGAGTGAGGTGTTGAAGGCACTGCTCGCTCCTCAAAGAAAAGACTACAGACTCTCAAGGCTATGTGGGAGGAGCCAAGGTGAAAAGTGTTTTGCATGTACAAATGAGGGGTATTTGTAGCCAAGGGTAAATGTGGCCCTTTCGATTGTTTGACTTCCCTCATGAGTATTTGACTTATTTGACTCTTCAACTTTACATGGCTCTTCATATTACATGTCGATCTCTTGGACTTTCACGTCACATTACATTGATTTACACTAGTGTCACCCACAATAGTGATGTGGCCGAGATGATTCATGACATGACTCAACATGATAGTGATAGTATGTTCATGCCACTGGTGGTGTCCATGTCGAGTTGTAGTGTTGTTGAGTGATGGATGTGCTATTGGTGTATCATAGCTTCACATCCACATGACCAGGTGTGCAGAGTCATCTATGATCTTGGTGTTCGCTTGATGTTGGATGTGCATGTCACTCCTTTGCTTGTACTTTGGCTTGCTTTGCATGTTCGTTTTTTTGCAAAAAAATCTCCTCACATGCATTCTTCATTGGTTTGTTTGTGAACAAACCTCCTTGCATGTGATCTCCTTATTCATCATGTTAATCTTTGTGTCATGTATTATCCAAATACTTATATCTTCAATCACTCATGACGAAATGACATAAAATCCACAAATCTCCGAGTCTACCATGATGCATTGTCATTCAGTTTCGGATGCAAGGGACCGGGAGAGAGGAAAAGGCTATGAAATTGCATAAGGAAATTTCACGATGGGATGCGGGCTCTGGGCACTGACGGTGAAAATTTCACAGAAGTCACTAGAAGACTGAGATGGACAATCTGGAACATCAGTGATTGTCCACGGGTTATGGCTTCGATGGAGGGAAGATCTGTGCGATTTATTGACGAAAGCAGTGAACACAGTAGAGGAGGTTGGTAGCAGAAACTATGTAATTCCTCTTCGGAGTTGTTAGCGGGCTGAAGGAGGCTTTCTTGGGAAAAATGCACACTTTTTTCAGGGAGTTGGCAGCGGGCTATGGGAGTGCTATTAGAAACAGATGTTCAATTGCTCAGAGGCTAGCCTACTGGAAATCCTTGTGCATTTTATGAGCTGAGCGGGATGCTGGGAAAATGGGGGACTGCTCATGAAACCTGCAATGTTTTCTAGGTGAGCAACAGGCTGACTCACCGGGTGACTGGCTGGAAAAACTGCACATTTTTTTTGAGGGCGACAGTGACAGACACTGGGTGTCTGTTTAGTATGTCTGTACAGTTTCTTTAGTCAATGGAGTGGGCATGCTTGGTAGCTTTTGCACAAGTTTTTTGAGGAGTGAGGCCTGGGGTCACTACCCAGTCAAACTCTCGGGGTGACCAGCTATAGGCTTTGTTGATGTTCTTACAGGAAACAAAAATTGAAATGGCTTGTTGCGAAACTTCCATGTTGTTCAAGGTGACAATTAGTGGAGTCAATTCTAGGGATGCATAGTGCAAGATGCTTGGGAGGAAGCCCCAATATTTGTGCAATTATGGGCATTAGTATGTAATTATTGAGAGCTGAAACTACGCAATGCAGCTCAGTGGATGTCCAGTTGTTGGAGTTTGTTCTGATCGACAGAGTTTGAACAAAATGACCAAGTGTGTGAATGAGTGACTTCGTACATGCATGACCTTGCGGACACACTCAACATGACATAACAACAAGACACCACGAAGCATCAAGACAACATAGACTCAGTTTGACTGATCAACAGTGTGAGAAACAAGCATGGCACTTGTGATAAATCATTGAACAACCACGACGATGCTTGTGTGACAGTGGATACAACTTCATGTGTGAGTACGATGGATGTTTACATAGCAAACACTACTCGTACGCATGAAGGTGAACCTTGTGCATGGCGAAAACATAACTACAAACATGACATTGTGACCAACAGGCAAAAATATGTCCAATGAATGGTCAAGCAAGGAAGGTGCAAGACTCAACATGGGCTCATGGGATGAGCCCAAGTGCTTGCAAACATCAAGGAAAAGCCCAAGGAAGGCTCCGAAATTGATTGCAAGCCAAAATTTTGGAGGGTGTTGCAGTCGCTACAACAATTCTTCTCTCTCTCTCTCTCTCTCTATGTCTACATATATATATATATATATATATATATATATATATATATATATATATATATATATATATATATATATATATATATAAACACACACCTAATATATTTAATATATATTTTTTCTATCTGGTTACTTATTTCACTATAATCAAGAGCTATCTTCTCTTTGTCAAATTTTAAATATAACTATCGTCATTGTCTTGTATTACATTAAATGATAATTTTATTCTAACTGGGACTATGCCTTAGTTTATTTCATGATCGTACAATGACTAAATTTTTCCAAATGTTATGCGTTTACGTATTTTTCTCTTCATTTAATTCTATACTTCAATTAAGTAGTTTCCCTCATGCTTTTAACTGCTTAACCAAATTTCATTTTCTTCTCTTATCCAATCATTTTATATGTTTTGTTTTAGTTATCTGGTATGTAGTACTAATAGAATCCATATATTTTTATCGTTAATAATATAGTAAGATTCAATATATTTTTAATACTAAAAAAAGATTCCCATGGAATCATGCATTGTACCTACAAATTTTCTTAGCTAAACTTATCAATAACAGATGGAAACATCCCTTGTACCTTTGGTAGAAAAGAGTATAACATAAAAATCCATTTGTTATCTTAGACCTATATTAGATATTATGTTAGATATAATAGGTAATATCAAATGGATATAATCTCTGCTACTTTCCTAACTTAGATCTAATTAAAATGTAACATAAAAATATTAGAAATCAATTCTATATTACTGTGTTTATTTAATTTTGTAGAATAATCTATAAGTAACCCATTTTTTGATAAAAATTTTAGAATATTTAGTTCAAATTCAAGGCCTGAATTATACAAAAATTCCATGACTTCTATAAGGAACATATTCTCTTAAATCTAGCTTATGTATAAATTAACCATCTATTAATTCCACTTCTCAAATTTTATCTTTGCCCTGGCATGCAGAAATTAATAAAAATAACAATAATACATATCTCACAGTATATTAAGCATGAAAACTATACTAAGTACAACTAGGTACAAAATTATAATTTATCACCCATCTATCATCACATAACAATAAACAGTTCATAATCCATAATAATATAGGAATAAAATTCAATCTAACCAAAAATTATTGCTTGGGGAATATGTAGAAACAGAGCACGTTCCATCCAACCATGAACTATCTCCATTAGTTCCCCGCAAGCTAAGACCTTCTGCCTTCAGGAACCAAGAACCTCTTTGGTTCCTAAGTGGTTTATTTCTATAGATTTCTTCCCAACATATTTTTAGCAGCGTCGTGCTTTAAGGTCTATCTACCTTTTCCCTAGGCCGTTTTTGTTTTTGTTTTCAAAAAAGATTCTTTTATTTTTCTTTAAAGAACTCCTTTCTCACTTGCTATGCTTTGTTCCACCTTTTACTCCACTTAGCATTTCTCTCTAGATAAGTGATCAACATATTTTTTCTCTCCCATTATGTTAGAGCATGAAGTGGAGCCATAAGCGGAGAGTGAAAGAAAGGGGTTGGTGAACAAGAAAGAGCGGATACACATTACACTTTCTGGGAACCTGCTGCCCAGGAAGCTCTATCTGAATACCCCTGGACAATAGGCCTTACGCTTCTACCCTTAACAATGGAAACCCGCAGAACACAGACAGACAGCAGCACTGTACGGGGGCCCCTAACTATTTTATCCTGGGGATTAGGGAAGGTACCAGAATTTAACCACTAATAACTTTTTATAAGCTAGTAAGAAGTCTTATAAAATCTAGTGCTCTTTCCTTAATATTTCCAAACAACTTATTTATTAATTCAATAATAAAAATAATAATTACATAATCCCATAGTTTCGATTCTGGCTTTCAAAAACTTTAAGTCTAGTAATAGTTTAAAATTCTAAAAATAACCAATGCCTAAAAAAAGAAAAACATAAAGGTGTTACATCTTCCCCCACTAAAAAAAAAACATTATCCTCGATGTCCTCGGTGTTTCCTTTTAGTTCATATCTGCTTGAAAAAATTCTAGAAATGCCTCACGCATTTTGTCCTACATCTCCAAGGTGTCCTCCTCTAGGGTAAAGTGCTTCCATAACACTTTAACGTGGACGATGGCTCTATTCTAGAACATGGTTTCTTTCTGGTATATATTTTTAATGGTTCTACCTAGGAATCTCCTTCCAGTTCACCTGTACCACATTGCAATCAATCACATGAGAACTATCATGAACATAATTTTCTAGTAAGGAGACATGAAAAACATTATGCAATTTTATATGACTCGACAATGCTAGTTGATAGGCCATTGATCCAACTTTAGCTAGAATCTCAATGAGATGACAAATATTGGTGCTAGTTTTGCACAAGTTCCCAGTCTCAGAGTGCTCTCCATTGCTTTTACTTTAATATACACATGTTCTCGCACTTTGAATTCTTTGTGTATTCTCTTTTGGTATGGGTAATTTTTCTTTCAATCATGTGCAATTTTTAGAGTATGAATTACTTTATTTACTACATGTTACATTTCCTAAAGAACATCAGGGCTCAATATCAACTTATATTCTAGTTAACTCCAACCTAAGGCAGTGTGGCATATCCCCCCATTCATAGATTCAAATGGGCTCGTTATTATAGATGTATGATAGCTATTGTTATATGAAAATTCTACTAAGTGAAGGAAACCCTACCATTTAGTGGGTCCATCCATAACATACATCCTTAGCATGTCTTATAAAATTTGGGTTTTCCTCTCTGTTGACCACATATTTTGGGATGGGAGGTGGTACTAAGGTTGAGCTACGTACCCATTCCACAAAAAAATGTCCTCCAGAATTTCGAAGTGAATTTAATGTCTCTATTTGATATTACCATTTTTGGTATTCCATGTAACTGAAATATTTCCTTCATAAATATGTATGCCATATGTGATGTTCCAAACGTAGAGTGTATAGGTATGAAATGTGTTAATTTACTTAATTTATCTACAATTACCATAATTAAGTCATGTTTTCTTCTAGTTCTTGGAAGACCTGTGATGAAATCTAAAAAAATAACCTCCCACTTCCATTCTGGAATGGGTAATTGATATAAAAAACTAGTTGGGTGTTGGTTCTCTACCTTCACCTATTGCCACTTTAAACATTTTTCCAAATACTCTCCCATTTCTTTCTTCATAATGGGAAAATGAAATTCTTTTCTCAAGGCCGAAATCATTTTTTTATATCCCATATGTCTTGAAAAATTATTTCGATGATCTTCACTTAATATAGGATCCTTTAGTGCAACTTCATTAAGAACACAAATTATGTTTTTGTACATTAGCAATTTTTTAGAATAATCTACATATTCAGATGCTACTACTTGCTATAATTTATATTGTAATTTTTATATAAACTTCATCTTTCTATGTTGAATTTATGATTTGTTTTGGAAAATTAGTCTTAGCACTATTAACAGAAATTTTCATTAGCTGATTTACATTCATACTTAAGGCATCTACTACTTTGTTCTCTTTCCTTTAGTGTGCTTTATGTCAAATTAAAATTCACTTAAAAACGCCATCTACCTACCTTGTCTAGCATTTAAATCATATTGAATAAAAAAATACTTTAGGATAATGTGTTCAACAACAAGTGTAAACTTTTTTCCTGATAAGTAGCACCTCCAAATCTTTAAAGCATGTATGACAACAATTAAGTCTAAAAAATAAACATCATAGTTCTTTTCATGTGGTTTTAGTTTCCTTGATTCATAGGCAACCACATAGTTTTCCTACATTATCACACCACCCAACCCCTTAAGACAAGCATTAGTACATACCACAAACTCCTTTTTGGGATCTAAAATATTCAAGATAGGTGCTACTGTTAATAAATGTTTTAATTTATCAAAATCTTCTTTATACTTGGTTTTCCACTCAAACTTCACTCCTTTATTTTGTAAAGACATGATGGGATAAGGTAATTTGGAAAAACCTTCAATGAACCTTTTGTAATACCTTGTAATACTCATGAAGGAACTAATATCTAATACATCCTTAGGTGTTGGTAAATTTTAAATTGATCCAAATTGGATCCATGAAGAAAAATCAGAGAACCATGACTGTATCAAATAAGGACAAAACTTTGAATTCAAAGAGAATGGAGCAACCAGGAAAACCTTTGAACAGTGATAGTTGGTAGCCAGCGTGGAACGACAAGGACCTCGGTCAAAGCACGTTGACCGAGGCCCATGGAGACTGCGCAGGAGGCGAAAATAGCCCCTGGGAAGCCTGAATCGAGAAAAGGAGGTAGTTTTTGATGCGCGACTAGCGCTTATCGCTAATAGTGCATTGCTGGGTAAAACGCCTCGAGAAGGAGAGGCCCCGAGCGCTCAATCACATGGGAGTCAGGAAAATCGTGGGGAAAAGGCTAAAGGCTAAAGGCTAAAGGTGGGACCCGCGCTCAAAAATCGGCGGTATTTATCAAGGGCACCCTTGGGCGGTAAGCAGATTTGGCAAAAAATGAGCGATTCCACTTGGCGCCCGACATGTGGCAGGCAAAGCCGAGAGAAAATCACCACTCATCATGCACTAACGGTCGAGCAAGTCAATTGTACGAAATGAGCGAGTGGTGTCGGCTCTAGGGGCTCCAGATCTAATGGCTGAGATCACGCCCAATGAAAGAACCAGATTTGATAGGAGATTAAGCCGCAATCCATAAGGATTTGAGGTTTGATTTAACCGTTGAGGTAGCAGACAAGTCATTTCAGGGACGTAATTGAAGAATCAAACTGACGAGGAAGAGCTGGACAGTTCGTAGGTGGACAAGTGGCCACTCCCTGTGAGCATGATGATGATGCTGAGACAGGGGACTCCAAGCAAGCAGCAACAGATGAACCGACGAAGATGGAAGGGGAATAAAATAGTTGTGAGGCTGATTAGCTTTAAAGCCATTAGCAGACAGAGTAGAAGATACTGAAGACCGGGAAAAGAGAAGAATAGATAGAAGACAGAGAAGACAAGAGAGTGAAGCAAAAAGCAGAAAGACAGAGGGCTGAGCTGACCACAGGTAGTGTCGAGCACCGAAGAGCTTAAGAGGTTCAAGCCATCCCCTAGAGGATCTGTCAAGACTGAGCACCGCATTGGGCTCCTTCCATTAAAGACCAGAGAGGTCAAGAGTTGGCAAGGCATAGAGTCTGTGTACTCCAGTAGCTCAGGGAATCGAAGAACCACCCTACCAAGCAATTCTGTCTCAGGAGACTCAGATTGAGCTCCTCATTGTAATTCTCTGCTTTTAGACACAATAAAAGAAGGCCATCACTGAGAGCTAGACCAAAGATGTAGCCCTAGAACATAGGGTGAACTCGTTATTAATTGTTGTGTTCTTGTATTTTCTTACTGTGTTTCTCTGTTGTTTTCCATATTTCTAGTGTCTGTGTATTTCGCAATCTGATCAATCTATAGCCTAAAATGACATAGACACACACCAGCACATGAGTTTGTAATATCTTCGTGTAATAATTCTTTAACTGAGTTCAGTCATAGGGTGATTCTCAGATCAAGTGGTATCAGAGCTTAGGCTGTAAGGTTAGACAAGCCTATGTTGGTTTAGCTATTGAATGCTCACTAGATCAGAGCTCAAATTAGGAGAAGGAGAGTTGGTCAAAACTAATCTTGAAGTTGGGAGAGTCTATCCTTGGAAGACAATGTCAGAGGAAGGTTTTGTGGGGCCAGAACCTCAATTCATAGAAAGTTTCCTAGATATAAAGTCCATGGTAGAAGAAATGTATAGGGACTTTGGAAAACACAAGGATGAAGATTCATTAGGCTTTAAACAGGACAAATAAGAAGATGAGCCTCACTTCCATGACCACTCCAAAGGAAAAGGGAAAGAGGAAAGCCTTCTCACACCTCCTAATAGCCTTGTGCATAACAAGAAAGCATCTTTGATCAAACTAGATGTTAAATTTTATTTTCCTATATATGATGGAGAGCTAAATGCAGAAAAGTTGGACAATTGGATTAGACAAATTGATGTTTATTGTAGAGTACAAAACATCGACTCAGACAAGAGCAAGATTCAGCTGACAAACCTATGCCTAGGAGGCGTTGCCTTGGTTTGGTGGGAAGGTAGAACCCAAGCTGACATGAAAAGACATGGGAAGAATATCTCTATCTGGAGTGAATTTGTGTCTGCAATTAAAAAGTAGTTCTATCCACTGGCCTACATACAACAAGCCATGATGAGTTGGAAAACTCTTCAGTAGTTGAAAGGGAAAAGTGTGCAAGGGTACACTCAAGAATTTAGAAAGAGAGCATTGATTTTAGGAATCTCATTAGACTCACCAGAAACTCCTTTGAAGTACATTGGTGGTCTACACAGCTACATGAGGCATACCATCCTCATGTTTAATCCCACTAGTATAGATGAGGTACCTATATAAGCTATTCATCTAGAAGGTAGAGGAAAGAATGGAAATCTAGAAGTTGGGGGACCATCCCAACCCACTGCAAGCAAGAGCAAGGAGAAAAGAAAGTAGAAGTGGAAAGCAAGGAAAGCTAACACTGCACAGAAAAGCAAAGCTTCATGCACTCACTGTAAAAAGGATGCACATGATTATGAGAATTGTTGTATTCTCCATCTAGAGCTAAGACCTAAGAAGTTCGAGGGCAAGAAGAAGAAGACTGTTGTAGCTATTACGAAAGATTTGGGGTCAGACTTAGGAGATGAAACAACCATTGCAGCCTCCAGTATAAAAGATAAGAATTCAGAAGCATCTACTAGTAATTCTGCACAATCTATTATTGATGAAGAGAATGAGAGAAAAAGACATGAGCTTTTCCATATTCGAGTTGTTGTCAAATATCAAAAGATTGATACTTTGTTTGATAGTGGCTCACAAGTAAATTTAGTTTCTGAGGCAATTGTAAAGAAATTGGGATTAGCAACTACACCTCATAAGAAACCATACCCATTAGGATGGTTGAATGATAAAACACAACTACAAGTGACTAGACAGTGCAAACTCAAGTTTTCTTTTTTGTCAGCATTTGTAGATGAGGTTGAGTTAGACATAATTCCTTTGGATATATGTGGAATTGTTTTAGGAAGTCCTTACTTTTATGATAGAAAAGCTATTTTCTATAGATCTGAGAACAATTATCTACTTGTTAAAGATGGAATCAAATACTTTGTAAGAGCTCATAAGCTCAGGAATAGTTATACTCTCATAAACTCAGGGTAGATGAAAAGAATGATAAATTCATGTAAAAAATTCTTACTGATGGTTGTAAAGGAAAAGGAGCCTGATAAAACCAATGTATTTGAGGGCTATAATGCTAAACAACAAGCTGATATAGAGAAGGTTGTTTTAGAGTATGATGTCTTGTTTCAAGAACCTAAAGGTCTGCCACCCAAAAAGGAAATAGCACATGATATTATTTTGCAACAAGATGCTCCATTGCCTAACATTAGAATGTACAGGTTGTTTGCTTTAGAGAATGCTGAAATCAAGAAGCAGGTGTAGGAGTTTCTTGAGAAGGGGTTCATCAGGCCTAGCACATCACCATGTGGGTCACCAATCATTTTGGTGGGAAAGAAAGATGGCTCATGGGGAATTTTCATTAACTACCAAGCACTGAACAAGAAAACAATCAAAAATCGTTATCCCCTTCCTCACATAGATGATCTTTTAGATCAATTGAAGCAAGCTGTTTATTTCACCAAGCTAGACTTGCACAGTGGATACCATCAGGTTAGAGTGGCAGAACAGGATGCATGGAAGAGTACTTTGAAAAAAAATCAGGGATTGTATGAGTGGCTAGTAATGCCTTTTGGCTTAACTAATGCTCCTGCTACTTTCATGAGATTAATGAATGACGTACTCAAACCTTTTCTTGATGATTTTGTTATTGTGTATCTAGATGACATTCTGATTTTTAGTAAAATGTGGGAAGAACACTTAAAACATGTTAAGAAAACATTAGATGTTTTGAAAAGAGAAAAACTTCATGTTAAAATCTCAAAATGTGAATTTGGCAAAACATCTCTAAATTATTTGGGTCATATAGTAGGGGGTGGTGACTTGAGGATAGATCCCTCTAAAGTGGCAGTCATTGTAAATTGGCCTACACCCAAGTATGTTATAGAAGTGAGAAGCTTCTTAGGGGCAACACAATATTGGTCGAAGTTCATTTCTAACTTTTCCTCATTTGCAGCTCCCTTACATGCTTTAACAGGATTGAACAAGGTGTTTCATTGGGGAGGCCAACATCAGAAAGCCTTCGACACCTTGAAAGAAAAGATTAGTACAACACCTGTGCTAGCACTGCCTGATCTTCAAAGACCATTTGAGATCCAAATAGATGCCAGTGACTATGCCATGGGAGCAGTGTTGACATGGCACAGTAAAGCCATATGTTATAATTCTGAGACTTTTAATCCTGTAGTAGTTAACTATCCTACATATGATAAAGCATTGTATGCATTAGTGTAGAGTGTGAAAATGTGGAAACATTACTTAATGGGAAAAGAGATAGTAATACATATTGATCATCAACCACTTCAATATCTACACTCCTAAACTAAGTTGCAGTAATCAAGACATTACAGATGGATGGGTTTTCTACAATAGTTCATTTAGTCATCAGATATAAAAAGGGCATACATAATAAAGTTGTAGACATGTTATCTAGACCCATTATAAATATGTCTACTATACTTAAGCATAATTCTGTGCTACATGAAAGCTACATTGAACAATATGCTCAAGAAATAAACTTTAAAGATGTATATGCAACTTTGAGTCAAGGCAAATGAGTAGAAGAATTGGGTTATCATGTGAAGGACTGACTCTTATACCATTGTGGGAAACTTCGCATTCCACAAACTGAGAGAGTAAAGGTAATTAGGGAAGCACACAGTTCTCTGATATCAGGTCACTTTGGGGTAGGTAAAACAGTTACACAGCTACAAAGATTTTGTTATTGGCCTAAAATGAATGAGACTATTTCTAGATATGTAAGAGGGTGTACTATGGGTGCCAAAAGCAAGCCCAACAACAAAAAACTAGGCTTTTACACTCCATTACCAGTTCCTTCTCACCCATGGGAAAGTGTTTCCATGGATTTTGTTGGAGGACTACCTAAATCTAGTAAAGGTCATGATTATCTATATCTTGTTGTGGATAGGTTCAACAAAATGTGTATTTTGATACCTTTAAACAAATAGATTACAGCTAAGCAAACTACAAAACTGTTCTTTTAACATTTATGGGTTCATTTCGGATTACCCACTTCCATTATATCTGATCGAGACACCCGATTTGTGGGGAAGTTTTTGTTGAGTCTCTGGGAACTGATGGACACCAAATTGAAGAAAAGCATAGCTTTTCATCCACAAACGGATGGCCAGATAGAAGTAATTAACATGATAGTGATTCAGTTACTCATAGGATATTGCAGCAAACATCCTAAGCTTTGGGATGAACATTTGTGTTATGTGCAACTTGCTTACAACAAAACATTCTTCTACATAGAGATCTCCTTTTGAGACCTGTTTTGGTTTCACACCAAGGTCTCCTTTGGATTTTGTCTTTAGTAAAGATACCATAGTTGATGGACATAATGATGTGGACAAGGAAACTAGGTTCATTGAACAGATCCAAGAGATCCACTAGGCAATACAGGAACAATTGGAAAAGAGCCAAGCCAAATACAAGGCTAGGCCTGACAAGCATCAGATGGAGCATAGTTTCCAGGTTGGTGACCAAGTCAAGCTGTATATCAGCAAAGACAGGATGCAAGGGGAAGGTAAAACGCTGAAGCCTATCAAGTATGGACCCTTCAAGATACTTGAGAAGATTGGTGAAAATGCTTTTCACCTTGATCTACCAGCTTACATGCACATCTACTCATTCGTAAATGCAGATTGCTTGATATTGTTTGAACCTCTCTAATTGAGGATCTCGAAGAGCAGAGTCAGTTGCCTTCTATTGATCACCTGCTACCTGAATATCTTAATGAATTACAGGAAGACATAGTTTTGGAAAGGAAGGTGAGGACGACACACAGAGGAGATGTTGAGTACCTCAGAATTGGGCTCAAAGGTTCAAAGCCAATCAGTGAAAAGTGGATCGAGATTGGACAAGTGAGACAATAGTACACTCACTTAGTCAATGCTTGAAAACAAGCTTTTGGTGGTCCAAAATCTTTTCAGTGGGAAGGCCATGATCCAAATTGGATCCATGAAGAAAAATCAGAGAACCATGACTATATCAAATAAGGAAGCATGGAGTGATTAGAAAAAATTCTAAACAGTGGCAGTTGGCAGCCAACATGGAACGACGAGGACCTCGGTCAAAGCACGCTGACCGAGGCCCATGGACTCTACGCAAGAGGTGAAACTAGCCCCTGGGAAGCCCAGATCGGGAAAAGGAGGTAGTTTTTGATGTGTGATTAGTGCCTAGTGCTAATCACGCATCACTGGGAAAAACCCCTCGAGAAGGAGAGGCCCTGAGCGCTCAGTTGCATGGGAGCCGGGAAAACCGTGGGGAAAAGGCTAAAGGCTAAAGGCAAGACCCGCACTCCAAAACTGGCGGTATTTATCGAGGGCACCCTTTGGCGGTAAGCAGATTTGGTGAAAGAGGAGTGACTCCACTCAGCGCCCGACGTGTGGTGGGTGAAGGAGAGAGAAAACCACCACTCATCGCATGCTAATGGTTGAGAAAGTCAACCACGCGAAATGAGCGAATGGCGTCGGATCTGGGGGCTCTAGATCTAATGGCTAAGATCACGCCCAATGAAAGAACCAGATTTGACAGGGGAATAAGCTGCAATCCATAAGGATTTGAGGTCTGATTTGACCGCTGTGGTGGCGAACGAGTCATTTCCCAACGTAATCGAAGAATTGAACTGACGAGGAAGAGATGGGCAGTTCATAGGAGGACAAGTGGCCACTCCCTATGAGCCTGATGATGATGCCGAGACAGGGGACTCTAAGCGAGTAGCAACAAATGAACCGATGAAGGTGGAAGGGGAATCAAATAGTCATGAGGCCGATTGGCTTTAAAGCCATTAACAGAAAGAGCAGAAGATACCAAAGATGGGGAAAAGAGAAGAAAAGATAGAAGATAGAGAAGACAAGACAGTGAAGCAAAAAATAGAAAGATAGAGGGCCAAGCTGACCATAGGCAGCATCGAGCACCAGAGAGCTTGAGAGGTTCAAGCCATCCCCGAAAGGATCTGTCCGGACTTAGCACCACACTGGGCTCCTTCCATTAAGGACCAGAGAGGTCAAGAGCCGGCAAGGCATAGAGTCTGTGTACTCCAGTGGCTTAGGAAATCCAAGAACCACCCTGCCAAGCAATTCTATTTCAGGAGACTCAGATTGAGCTCCTCATTGTAATTCTCTACTTTTAGACACAATAAAAGAAGGCCACCACTGAAAGCAGGATCAGAGATGTAGCCCTGGAGGATAGGGTGAACTCCTTATTAATTGTTGTGTTCTTGTATTTGCTTACTGTGTTTCTCTATTTTTTTCCATCTTTCCAGTGTCTGTGTATTTTGCAATCTAATCGATCCATTGCCTAAAATGACATAGACATACACTAGCACATGAGTCTGTAATACCTTCATATAATAATTATTTAATTGAGTTCACTCATAGGGTGATTCTCTGATCAAAAATGACCTTAACATTTTCAAGTCAATATATATGCCCTCCGTTGAAAAAACATGACCCAAGTACTAAATTTTTCCTTCGTAGAAATGAATTTTGTTGAATTTTGCATACATTTGATGTTCCCTCAAAGTCTATAGTAATATTCTTAAATGTTCCTCATGTTCCTTTTGATTTTTCAAATACACAAAAATATCATCTCTCTTATCTACCTACTTACTTATCTAATACACATATTTATCTAAGTACTTACTAAACATGTTGTTCATTAGGAACATAAAGGTTTCAGTTTCATTACTAAGACAAAAAGATAATACTACAAATTTGTAGTGCCCATACATTGTTTTGAATTTTTTTTTTGTATGTCTTCATCCTTTATTCTTAGTTGGTGATACATTGATCTCAAATCAATCTTTGAGAACACTATTGCCTCTCTAACCTGATCAAATAGATCATCAATGTGTGGTATTCAATATTTGTTTTTAACAACCAGTTTGTTCATTTATCAGTAGTATATGCACATCCTAAAATTGCCATCCTCCTTTTACAAAAACAACGCTGAGGCTCCTAAGGGGGAAATTCTTGGTCTGATATAGCCTTTAACTAACAATTCATGTAATTGCATTTTTAGTTCTAATATTTTAAGATTTCTCATTATATGAGGTTTCTTTGATACTGGTGTAGCCACTAGTACCAAACCAATTGAATTTTCTTCTCTACTAGGTGGAAATCATAGAATTTATTCCAGAAATACATCTTTTATTTATCTAATTACAGTCAGTTCATCGATACTTCATTTTTATTTTTTATTTTATTTATTTATTTATTTTTTATTTTTATTTTTTTTCTGGCTGTTTTCTTCAATTTTGATATCAAAGAGTTTCCAACCATTTTGAGAATTTGTTTTTAGCTGTAAGGATGAAATTTGTTTGACATAAATAGGTCTAGGTATGCCTTTAATTAGCTGTTCAAATCCATCATTTATGCATGTTACAATTTTTTCTCTAAATAGTTTATCACAACTCTATTTCTCTCTAACTATTCCATGCCTATCAATAGGCCATCATAACCTAGAGGAAGTATGTTTAAATTTAATTTATTGTTTTAGCCCTTTAATTGTACATGCCATTATTTTACCCAACTACTTACTTTCCTCTTTGTAATTTTTGCTAACTGTTAACTATGCATTTTTAAATTATAGAACTTTTTACTTACTTTTCCACCACTTTTGGACTATATCGCTATAACTAGCTCCTTGATCTACTAGTAAAGATACAGGATGGTCTACTATATTACCTTCGATTTTAATCATGGTTGATCGGTGCTCTACTTGGCTATCTTCTCATGCAACATTGAACTTTGGGACATTTCTTGCAATATCATTTACTGTAGTTGCTTCATGGAAAACACGTACATTTTTAACATATTTGGTGTTGTGTGGCTAATTTTTTAGCTGGTGGGGTTCTCCACATACTGAACATTTTATCAATTCTCTTTCCCTTCAACCAATTTTCTCCTTATTCTCTACCTCTATTTGTTTAGAACCAGTTTGTGATTGTGTAGTTTGGGGCTAATTATTCCAGCTAAACTTTTTCTGTTTGTGATCTCTTCCAAAATTATTCAAATGAAGGATCTTCGATTCTTTAATCCACCTACAAGTTTATTTTTGTCTTTATTTGACTATAATTTTGAGCCTTCACTCTTATTTTTAAACTGTTGATAACAAAAACTTTCTTTCCTTATAGCTTCATCCATGTCCTTAGGACTGTGAAATTTAATCCTTTGTTTATAAGAGAGTGGTAAGCATTTTAAAAAATGTTGTACATTTTATTTCTCCTCTTTAATGTAGGGAACATATCATAATTGATTGGTAAACTTTAAAGCAAATTCATCCATACTTAGTTTTCCTATTCTTAAATCATGGGGTTCCTTACCACAATCATCATAATATCTTTCAGTTAAATACTAGACTTTGAACTATTTATGAAATTCCTCCCATGAAACTATTTTCTCATCAAGATTATGCACATTTTTTCTTCTTCCCACCATAATGTAGATTTCCCTTGCAACTGATAAATTGATAATATGGATTTTAAGTTACTGTCATATTCATATACTTGGAAATACTTAGTAATGTTTAGAAACCATGCTTCTGTATCTTCCTCTTTCTTGTCATCAAAGGTAGGCGGTTTTATATTTTTGAACACTCCCTGGAGTTGAATTTTCTTCTTCTTTCTTGATTTAATATATTTTGGAGATGTTTTAGTAGAATCACTTTCACTTTAATATTTATCAATTCTATGATCAACAATTTTCCTCTTCAAGGGATCTTCCTTGTCCCCTTTTACATCTGCAACAAGAGGTTTATGACTTGATTTTTCTTTCAAATATTTTATCAACTTTTCTTACTCCTTGCTTACTCTTACAAAGCATCCAGTTCTAGTCATAAATCTCTTACTATGTCTAAGAATTGAGTTGTTAGAGATGTATCTCTCCCCCCCCCCCCAATTCTACATAAACTTGTCCTCCTTCAGGAGGAGGGTAACTTGAGGCTTCTACAATTTCTACTTTTTTTTTGCTTACACTTATACCTTATTGTCATGAAACAACACACATTACTTTCCACAACACATAATAATTTCTGCAATTTTATTTTTCACTATGGTTTTCCCTTAGGCCATGTTTTGAACCTACAAATTTCATTCCATATGTAACATACCTCAAAATACATACTATCTTTTTTCTCTTATAACATTACCATAAGTATACTTACATCAGAATTATTATCTTACTTGGTTGTCCCTATGCATATTTACTGTACGTGGAACTATCATTATACTTCTAGTTTTTGTTGTTATTCTTCAAGGGTAGTGCTTATATGAAATGTTTCTCGAACATGCTGGATCAAACTTAAATGCACTAGTTAATATTAGGATCTTATGACCTCCCTTTGAAAAGGTTGTCCATAGGTTATTAGTTTTCCTATGAGTATTGTATGCATTATATAATCCACTTTAAATTTATGGTATGTTCTGGTTCAATTTCTTAAAGGCGTTAGTTTGGTTTCAGTCTGTTGCATCCACTTTCTTAATGGAAAATTTATTCTTCCAACCTTTATGGATAATGATTTTCCCCGTACATGTATCAACCTAGGTTCTTAGTATCCATTTTTATGTACCTTCAAAAGTTAAACACCTTACCACTCATATTATTAATTCATAACATTTGGTTCGATATTAATAATTCACATACTTTACTCTTTTGAGTTTTAAGATATATATATATATATATATATATATATATATCTATATATATATATATATATATATATGTATGTATACACTCCAAACCCTTGGTTATCAATCATCACATACATTATTTTATTGAGACCCTATGTGTATACATATATTTCATGGTCTCATCAGTTTGCTTTAACAATGTGGGAGATGAACTAAATGGATTCCAATTGTTATGATTTGTGAGTTTGAGCCACATTTACCCTTCATGTTTTCTTCAAATGGTGTATGGGGAGACACGCCCCATGGATGGCTATGATTTACTTCTATTGATCCAATGGAAGGTTCAGACTACAATTTGTCCAAAACCTTTCACTCCCAACTCAAGACTGATTTCATTCGCTTGCTTTGGTTAAGAGATGCTCTGCCTGGTTGCAACGACTCTCGACTCTAGAGACAATTGTTGGATTCCATCCCAAGTTAATGCTAAACATTTTATCGAGGACGTCTTTGTTGATGGTTCCTTCCTCACTTACAACATAAGGTAGTATAGCATTCATTTTTCACTTATGACACTATTTGCATAACAATTCCTAGTGTGATGTCTCTTTGGAATGTCATTCCCATTTTTTGGGTGTCTTACATCGTTGTAGTTTTTATTTTCACTCGATGGTAATTATGGAACAACTGGAGCGATGGTGTATCTTTTGACCTGGTGTCTTAGGGTTTCTTTCCCCCCCCCGACATCACTTAGGGGTTTTGTTATCAGGTAATAAAACATTAATTAAGCTTCCATTGGATTTTTTATAATATATTTAGTGGTGGGTAAAACCGTAACTCCATATTTTACTGGGTTACAAAGGAAATCAACAAGCTATGGTTTTCTCCCTACCTTGTGCGTTGGGTAGCTACTACTCATGGTGAACACAAGTTGTTCTCCTTAATTATTTCAAAGGTAAAATATTAACTTTTATTATATCTTTTGGCTCTGAGCCTAGTCCTTTCCCATACGAAGTTTAGGAACATTTAATTTGGCTTACCGAAATTTTCTTCTGAATGTATGCACATAAGATATATTAGGCATAGGGTTTATTGTCTGTAAATTGAAGGTTTTGAACCCAAAGACAATTTTTGTTTCTACTGTTGGCTTTCAATCATTATATCACTCTAGTTTTGGTGCAATTTTATTCATTTTACTATGTAAATTCTATTATCTGTTGTTAACCATTAGAATTTCCATTATTGATTTGTATTTATTGATGAAAAAAGATCACCCTAGAGAGGAGTGTCTAGTCCACCTCATGGATATTTTAACTGAGCGTGAATACTGTATTCAATAGTTATCATATAGTATGTAAACTCTAAATTATTTCTTATTGTTTTCTCCAACTTGTGGTAAGCATAGGGTTCAAATAAAGGAGTGTCTTGTCCCCTAACATGTAATAATGTTTATTGCAATTCTCTCATTTATCTATATGTCTCATTATGTAAATTTACAAAGGTTCTAACCCTAGGCTATGTTGTCTTGCTTCAGGTAAAGCTAGTTTTATTCTGGGAAAATATAAACATTCACCATGGTTAAATTTTTCTATTATTTTTTTAACACTTTGACTTTGGCATCCATTTCCTACAAGTTGGCCTTCTATTGCACTTACCTATCCTGTGTGGTTATGTTGACTGCACACTTTATGGAAGTTGACTTAGGGTTATCAAAACCCTTTTTCATAGTTTCTGTAGTTTTTATCTTCTTGTTTAAACTCAACCCTTCCAGGGTTTGACTCTACATTGTCTTAAATGTATTATAAAATAGTATATTGGCCTAGGCCTGTACTATAATACTTATTTTTCTTAGGTTTATATACAATGATTTTGTTTAACAGAACTTTAGCCTTGCTACTTTTTTGATAATTACAAGAGTCTTTATATTATTTATATGCATGCAACCTTTTGTGTATATCTTGTATGTTAAAATAAGCAATGAATTCAATATTCTTAATTATATGCATAGTGGTCATTTTATAATTCAGGGTATTATGTATGATAATTGTTTTATTGTCTTGATCAACCTTAGTGATAATATTAATTTGTTATATCATTACTATATAAGCATAAATATATATAATTAAGGCTTCTATAGAAGAGTTGTATTACCTGTATTGTATTCTTTGCTATAATCAACTTGATTTATTTTATAGTTCCTCTCTCTCTCTCTCTCTCTCTTTCTCTCTCTTGATATATATATATATATATATATATATATATATATATATATATATATATATATATATATATATATATATATATATATCTGTGTGTGTGTGTGTGTGTGTGTGATAGAGTTATTTTATATATCTTTTATATATTTACTTATTTCAGCACACTTAAGAGCTATCTACTATTTGTAAAGTTTTAAATATAATTATCATCATTTACCTGTATCAAATTAAATGATAATGTTGTTCTAACTAGGAGTATGCCTTAGTTCCTTTCACAATCATATAGTGACTAAATTTTTATAGATTTCATGGTTTTATGTCTTTTTCTTTTCATTTAGTTTTATAATTTAATTATTTTCCCTTCTGTTATTAACTGCTTAATAAAATTTCTTTTTCATCTCTTGTCTAATCGATTTCCATGTTCACTTTTATTTATCTAGTATTATCACTAATAGAATATATCATTTTTCATTGTCAATACTATAATGAAAGTCAATATATTTTTAATACTAGAAAAATACTTGCTTTGAATCATGCACTATACCCTACAAATTTTCTTAGCTAAACTTATATACAACAGATAGAAAAATCCTTTGTACCTTTACTAGAAAAGAGTATAACATAACAAATCTATATGTTATCTGAGATCTATATCATATATTATGTTATATATAATATAACATATCAAATGGGTATAATCTTTGCTACTTGTTTAACTTAGACATAATTAAAATCTAACATAAAATAGGTTAGAAATTAATTCTATCTTACTGTGTTTATTTCTTTCTGTATAAATTTTCAGAATATATAGTTCGAATTCAAGGCCTTAATTATACAAAACCTCCATGAATTCTAGAAGGAACATATTCTCTTAAATCTAACTCATGTATATAAATTAACCGTCTACTAATTCCACATCTAAAAATTTATCTTTGTACTAGCATGAAAAGATTGATAGCAAAAATAGTAACACGTACCTCATAGTAGACTACGAATGAAAACTGTAATAAGTACAACTAGGTAGAAAACTATAATTTACCCTTCATCTATCATCACATTACAATAAACAATTCATAATCTGTAATAAGATAGGAATATAATTTAAGCAAACTGAAAATTACTACTTGGGGAATAGTCATGAACAGATCATGTTTCACCCAACCATGAACTATCTCCACTAGTTCGCCGTGAGACCTTCTTTCCTTCAAGAACCAATAACCTCTTTGGTCCCTAAGTGGTTTATTTTTATAGAATTCTCCCCTACATATTTTTATTAATGTCATGCTTTGAGGTTTGCCAACCTTTTTCCTAGGATATATATATATATATATATATATATATATATATATATATATATATATATATATATATATATATATATATATATATATATATATATATATATATATATATATATATATATATCGATATATATATATATATATATATATATATATATATATATATATATCTCGATATATATATATATATATATATATATATATATATATATATATATATATATATATTTTCTTTTTCAAAAATATTATTTTCTTTTTCTTTTAAGGCACCTTTCTCCCCCTCTGTGCTTTATTCCAATTTTTAGCCCACTTACCATTTGTCTCCAGCTAAGTGATTAACATAATATTTCTCTCCCATTATTTTAATAGTTTTAACTATTTTCTCCTAAGGATTTTTAGGAGACTTTTAGGGAAGGTACGAGATGTGGACTTTAACAAATAACAAATTTTTATTAATTGGAAATAAGTCTTCTAAACCCCTAGTTATATTTCCTGAATATTTCCAAATAATTTATTTATTAATTGAATAATAATAAAATAATTACATTATCACTTAGTTTCCATTATGGCTTTCAAAGCCATTAAGTCCAGTAATAGTTTAAAATTCTGAAAATAACCAATGTATGAAAAACAAAAACATAGGGGTGTCACAGTTTCTAAGGAAGCCTCTGCTTGGAACTTTTGAGATTTAATTCCTCAGATGACATGGCATGTGTGCAAATTCATTCATGAACCCTTTGCAATGGCATAGAATCCCTGACACATAGGAAGCCCCACATCACCTCGATGTACAAATATCGTCACATTACCCTTGAGCTTCCTAGCCTAGCAATTTCTTGCAATGCTTAGTAAAATGTCGCCGGAATTTTATCCCCATGATTACATGGTAGGAGTGGGCCCCTCCAATAGGTTTGATCATAGTATGGCATTTGTAGGTTAGCAATGGGGGCAGGGGGAGGTGAGGGAGCCAAGGGAATTATGTTAATGATGTATGTGGATAGGTTACTCCCTGTCACCCTGATAATTTCCAGCGAAGGCTCCCCAACGTTTTTGTAAAATGTCTCGATCTGAAAATCCTAGGATTTTATCCCTAGGATGATATGGCCTTGAGGGCCTTAATTAGATTATTATAGTGAATATTTTTAATGCGGACAGGGGGGGATTATAGTATATTATATATGTATGTTATATATAATAGCCATGTGGAATGGGGATGGGGATCCCATGAGTATAAGCTGTCATGAATGGGTTGGTAGATTGCATGTTTTCTATGATTTGGATGCCATGTGGGAACCACATGTAGGATATGTAGGTGCCACTTGGTAAGCGAGAATGACTTGGAATAAGTTAATTGGTTAAATCTTTGAATGGAAATAACTTTTGATCCAGGAGTTGGATGGAGGTAAATTTTATATCATTAGAAAGGTGTTGACAGGATTAACACAAGGATGTTATTCATTTTTAATTTTGAAGAGTTTGATACAGATAAAATATTCAGAGCTCATTTCCATAACTGCAACCTTAGAGGTATGGTTAGTTTCCTAACTATCTCCCTCGACCATAGTGGGGACTATGGGTAGGGGGTGTGTTACAAAGTGGTATTACAACTCTAGGTTCAAGCATTACATCTAAAAAGGCTCACATGAGTACTCTAGATGAATGATTAATATGCTTGATGTGTTATATTTCCCTTCCACTAATAGATCTGGGATGATGTTGAAAGTGAAAATTACTAAAATGCATGGTTTCATGGAACTATTGATAGAATAGTATTTAAGTGCTAACTAAATTTTGGTGTTTCATATTAATATAAAACAAGGTGATCAGAAATTGTGTTACTTTTCTTTCCTTTTCTAGTTGGATAACATCTATATGTGTCAAAAACAAAATTAACAAGCCTTAAGATACAATAAGCAAGAGAAAGAACGAGAAACATATTTGAACAAGATGGCATGAACATAATCCAACAGGGCCTGAAAGAAGATTCAATAAGGAAGATGAAAGGAGAAGACAATCTTGAATTGATAGAAATTGTTACAAGCCTAAGAGGTAAGAAAAGAAGTTGCAAGGAAGATAATGAAAAACGTTGTTAGAGAGAAAGCAATGATCATTAAAATGAAAGGTCTGGCAAAAAACTCACCACTCTTAGTTTCAATTGACCCATGATATAATTTCAGCTATATTAGCCCTAAAATTGTGGGAAAATGTGATTTACGAAGGAAAACCCATGAGGAACCATGGCTTGTTTAGTTGGCCATTGGAACAAAGAGTGTAATATGCTTGACCTGCAAAAAATATCAAAAGTGAAAAATATGCCAAAGATACCAAATAAAATAACACATTGAAATGATAAAAATGGAAATATTCTATTAATATCTACAACAATATTGTTCACTTACCTCTTCAAGGGGGAAACCTCTAGTAGATAAGAGTTCAATTACACAACACAAGACAAGAATTCCCTTACTATCTTCGAGAATATATAGTTTCATGAGACCCAAAACCCTAAATACTCGTTATCCCTTGCACAATGGGGGTTAACCATTTTATTTATTACCTATGGCCTGTTATAACAAACTGTGGTCCCTTTTTTATAATGTGGGTTAACCGCTTACAATTCTTATGAGGTTTATTTATTAAGCTAACTAATCATGACTCTTACAAAGCCCCTTGGGATTATTTCATTAATAAAGGGGTTAGGGTTAGACCCTAACATGCCCTTCACCTTCAGAACAAGCTTGTCCTTAATGCTATAGTTGCAAAAAATTTGGGAAAATAGTTGTTGGTTCCCATGTTGCCTCTTCTGGTAAGGTGTATTTCCACTAGATGAGGACTTCCTTCATAGTGTAGCGATAAATATGTCCTTCCCTTGAATTGAGGACCTATTTTGGTTCAAACAAAATAAAACCTTCCTCCTCCAATTTAGGAAGTATGGTCTGAACCTTGCAATTGTGCCCCACTAATTTCTTCATACAAGAGATATGAAAGACGAGGTGGATTTTGGAAGTGACCGATAGGGATAGATTGTAGGTGACAAAAACAATATGCTAAACCACAAAATAAGGACGATAAAATTTTGGAGCTAAGTTTTGGAAGCCCTTTTCTTTGAGAGATGTCTATTTATAGGGGTGGAGTTGAAGAAACACTATTTCACCCACTTGAAATGACCTTTCTGAGTGAGGTTGGTAAGCTTGTTGCTTTATTTGGTTTTCTGCTTGATGGATATTATCCTTCAGAATAGAGAGAGTGAGGACTTGTTTCTAAAGAAACTTATCAATTTTCTATACTTTGGAAGATCCTAGAAGATAAGAAGTCGACAAAGGTGGGAGTTGGCCATAGACCAACTCATATGGTGTCATTTTGGTTACTTCATGTTAATTAGTATTATACAAACATTCACCTTAAGGTAGACACTACACCCATTCATGTTGTTGGTCTGAAGAAAAACACCGCAGTTAGCTCTCCAAACATTTATTTTCTACTTTGGTTTGACATTCTGTATGGGGGTGTTATGTTGTACTCATTTGGAGTTGTGTTCCATGTATATTGAACAACTCCTGCCAAAAATTCCTAATGAAGTTGAGATCACAATTAGACACAATAGACTTGGCCATGCCTTGTAGTTTGAAAATTTGATCCATGAAGGCTTGAACCGCCAAAGCTAAAGTGAACGTGTGTGGCAAGGCACAAAAATAGGTGTATTTGGAGAGTCAGTCCACTACCACCATGACGATTGACTTATTACCTGATTGAGGGAGACTTGTAGTGAGGTCCATGGAGACATCCATCTATATAGAAGGAAGTAACAATAAGGGTTGTAAGGTTCTTAGATTCTTCACCATTTCCTTCAAGCATAGGTTATAACGAAGGTTTTTAGTGCCATAAGTTGGAAAAAATTGTTGAAGAACATATTCTAAAATATTTGTTTGGGATAGCAATTTTTTTAGCAGATATTATAATGGAACATCATCACAAATAAAAATATATGGGTAACCAAAGTTTTTAACAGATGTTTTTTTAGCAGTGTGTATTCATGGAACAAGTAGCACTAGTGAGTTACATATAAAAAAGCGTTGGGAATGCATACAGAACTAAAAGCATTGAGGCATTGAATGAAAAGAACACCGATGCCTGAAATGTATACTGCCTCAGTGAATATATATTAAAAGACACCTCGGAGTGTTCTTTTAAGGAACGACACTAGGGTATGAAAACAAATATTGCTTACAAAATGCTCTTATTTAAACTCGCGATGTTAATGCTTATGTTTTGTATAAACGCATCGATGTGATAAGGATATAAAAGAGTCAGTGTTGTTAATTTTAATAATAAACTAGTGCTAGAAATAATATTTTGTAGCATTGGGTTTCTAGTTATATGAAAGCACTGGTGATTTAAGAATTACAATGCACTAGGGAATTATTTCCAAATAATATGGTGCTTGAAGAACTAAACACCCCAATGTTGTCATTTTCTAAAAAGGCATCGGTCATGCAAAAGATATGTCATCACGATACTTTTATATAACATAATGCACTGGTGTGCGTTTATGTTATGGACACATTGGTTTTTTTATGTGAGATCCTCTTTTTTGGAAACATCGACCTCTAATAGTGCAATTATTGTAATTTTTAAAATCTGTTATTCATAAAAGAATCAAAATATATATTATAAGAGTATTCATATAAATTAAAATTTGATTAGTGCAATGTTTGGATTAATTTGTTATATTATCCAATTTCGCATATCTTCATTATAATATTTAATCATCCATATATTTAATCATAGGTGTAACAATTCGCAATGACATTGAATAACAGAAAAGAATAAATTAACATGAATTTTATTATATATCAATAAGAGGCTCTTTTTCATACAAAATGGTATCTTTTCCTTCAATTAGGACACTATGTCCATTACATTAAACAAAATTTCTAGTTTTCATAGACAAACATTTCAAAAAACACAACATGCTATATTGATATCCAAATAGGTCATCATCCTTCACTGGAACTCTTGTCAGTGTTTGAGCTACTTCCATGACGGGTTATTTTGACAAATGTTTTGTTGATTTCATCAATTTTTTTCGTCTTCTTTTTCTTGTTCCATTTGCAAACATAAAAATAAAATGTAATGAGTGTATCTACATTGGGGAGAATAATGAAGATTGAAATAAATAATATACATCAATGTAAATCGAATATCAATGTACCATCACAAGAAGTGAGTCATAAAATGTTCACATGGTCTCGTGCCTTGTTGCAACAAGTCTTCTACTAGAGTAGTTACATACTTTGTTTCCTGCATGCTTTGAACCCCATTATAAATCATTGATTTAATATAAAGGATTTTTTTGTTCTATTAATTATAAACTTAAAGAATTAAAACAAAATAGATACTGACAAATGCCACAATCAATTTTTCATATGCCAACATATACTCACAGCCCGTATTTAACCCAATGTTAATCAATTCTTCTAATGGCTCTTCTTTGTGTGTTAGCACCTATTTGAAGACATTCAAGGATGGTTGTTGTAAAGAAATTTAAAATATACAAAATTTAAACCTTGAGTTTTTATAAGGAAATATTAGCCATTACTCACAAACTTTGATATAAACCCTTTTCTTTCTTGTCATCCTATTTTATATACTGAATGAGTTCCATTTTGTTTGAGTTTTTGCAAGAAATTACTTGAAAATTAATATTTAATGCTAAATTATTATTTTTTATATGTACAAAGGAAATGATGATTACATATATTTGAAGCACGTTGTTGTTGAGATGGCTCTTCTTGTGATGCAGTTATGTCAATTTCTTTGACCACCTCCTTGTACACATTTTTGGAAATTCCTACTGGCATGTTTCACATATTAGCTCATTGATCCTTTGGGATTTTCATAATCTTTTTGAAAAAGTAATAAACTATTTTTATATTGATATATGAAAATAAAATATAACAAAATTGATGTTAATAAATGAATGGTTTGTAGTAATATATACATATAATTCTATAAAACCATTTTAATTAGGAATATTACATTTTGAATGATTCTTTTCTGTTGTTGTATATTTTTTCCACTCCAAGTCTGACATGTCTCATTGACCATTGCTCTAGAAATGTTTCATGTAGTTTAGATATAATTTGGTTCTTAGAATCATTAGATTGATTTTAATTATGTAACTGGAAATCATGACTATACAATCTTTCCATTATTTCCCTCATAGTTTTATAAAAAAATTCCCCCCTTTCATTAACCTCCAACACCACACTAGATGATCTAAGGACCAATTCATCGCCATTTACATGTTCTACAATTTTTATTTTCTTAGAACAACATTAATCTTTTCCTTCATTATTGTTCCGTGTAGAAAATTAAACATATATGAATTAATAGATTGTTCGAAACATGTTATCTAATATTCTAAAGTATATTACTAATGAAAAAAAAATCATATTGAATAGTATTGTTTCATTCACCTGATTCATCCTTCTGCAATTTTTCTATTAGGATTTTATGCTCTTCTAAACTTAGATTAGAAATATTATTATGGACATTCTTCATATTATGGCTCCACGTGACACACACTAAACAATATTTATTAGTTAAACTTACATATAGTTCAAACATATTTTATTTGTAAATAATTTACAAAGAGCTTGCATTCTCTCCTTTTTCCAATGTGTTATCATTGTGTCGATCTATATTTTTGTTACATGACATCTTCTAGGACATTTTTTTATTAATATACAAACTGTACCATTCAATACAGAAGCCACTAAATATAGTTTAGACATACATCAAATAATTTTCAGCCAAAAAAAGCTTTGGTAACTCGTGCATTTATTTAAATCAATACACTGGTGTGTTTAAGCCATTAAATTCACTGAACCTTTAATTGTTGAAAACTGTTAGTGAATTTATGCTTTTAAATAATTTTAAATTATGATAGTCTGATTTGTAATGAGAAAATCACTGTAATGACTTAGTGATGCTATTTAGCAAATGTGTGTCGATACATTGCATTACACCAAGAGCACCAATAAATATATTGGACAAAATAGACAGAGTCATAATATACGATGTGTTGTATTACACAGTGTTAGGTCCCTATAATACTAGTGATTCCCCCACTACTATTGTCATCCTATCCCTTATTGTTATTATTGTGCCCCTATTGTCCCTATATTGTTATTAGTGTGCCCCATAGAAACCCAATATTTTTATTTTTGTGCTCTTATGTTATCACTGTTATGTCGGCTTGATTATATTGTGACCCCTTAGACTCCTATACGTAGAAGGGAGGTTTATCCATTTGTATCATCCAAGAATTGTTCATTTTTGTAATGTAGAGGAGGTTTCCCCTCGAAGAGGCTAAATTCTAAGGCATTGATCTATATTTTCTATCTTTTTGTGAGCTGGTTTCCTAACATTTGGTATCAAAGCTTTGGATTCTAGGGTTTCGCTGCTCCAAACAGGTCATTGTGGCATTTTCACTATATAATTTTTCTGCGATGTTTTAGAAGCTAAAAAAACACCCATTTGATCCAAAATCGTTATGAATGTTGGGTCCAAATTTCAGAGCTTGTATCACTATATTTTTGAAGATATGATCTAAGGAAGTTAGGGTTTTTGCAGACTCTCGAATTACATTCCAAAACAGGTGACTTGGTGAAAATCGTCGTAACTTTTTTTTTGAGTGTCAGATTGCAATTTCGTAAGAATTTTTAGAAAAAGGATGGCCTTTAGTATTCTACATATCAAACTTAGGTATTAAGGTCAAAACAGTGATACATCGCACGTCGTACAAGTTCGCTTGACTGAACTAGTCTATAATCATGTCACCATGCAATATTTGGCATAACTCTTACTTGGAGAATCCAATCTTGATCAGACTTCCGGGGTTTGAAAAAGGACTCAAAGGTCTACTATAGTACAATATTGCAAATATTTGAGATCTGTAGTTACAAAGATACAACAGATTCAATATCGAGCTCTTACGAAGTGAAAAAAAAGTGTTTATTTTTTTAAAATTTTGCATAAGATTGGTTTGAAAAATTAGTTTGAAGGAATTCAAAGGGAATAGTGAAGAATTATTAGCATTAATTAATTCCTCAAAGAAAGAAAATGGAAACACCTAGTAAGCAACTTGAAAGCTCTAGCATGACTCATGAAGAAGAGGAAGAAATGCAACATGATATATCAAAATTACAAGACCAAGTACAACAAAGTTCACTCTCAAAAAAGGTAACTAAAGTGAAGATGAGTGGCATGGAAGCTAATATGAATGACATGCAAGTTAATATGGATGGTTTGAAAGCTAAGATGGATGGC
Organism: Pinus tabuliformis; assembly: GCA_031772625.1. NCBI lineage: Eukaryota > Viridiplantae > Streptophyta > Pinopsida > Pinales > Pinaceae > Pinus > Pinus tabuliformis. Next base: position 842,072,446 of record CM062816.1, read on the forward strand.
GTGGAAGCTATGATAGATGGGATGGAAGCTAAGATGAATGGCATGGACGCTAAGATGAATGGCACGGACAATAAGATGGAAGAATTGAGGATAAATTTGAATAAGTTGCTATAGGAGATGGTCACTAATGGTGAAAGGGTAGTAAAGGAAACTCATGATGAGAACAAAAGAAATTTTAATCATGATTTCATAGACTCTGATGTTGGATTGAAAACCCACCATGTTCCAAAAATTGATATGAGGAAGTTTGATGGCAAGGATCCTGAAACATGGATAGTACAGATGGAGCAATTTTTTGATCTCCATAATGTGGAAAGCACACAAAAGGTATGTATTGCAGCTTTATATTTGGAACCAAATCAGTTTGTATGGTATCGATGGCTTTTCTCTCGTAGACAAATTGTCAGTTGGGCAATTTTTACGGAAGAAATGATAGTACATTATGAGGATACAAAAAGCAACACCTTTTTTAGCCAATTGATAAATATCAAACAAAAGGGTTCAATTATGGAGCACATTAATGACTTCAAAAAGTTGAACATAAGGGTAAAAGATGTTCCATAGGAGCATAATATTGATGTGCTCATAGGGACTTTAAAGGATAATATCCAACATGAGGTTCGCCTTTGGGAACCTGATTGATTGGAGAAGTCATTCAGGTTAGCAAGAAAAATGGAAAGCAAAATTGTGGCAACCAGGAAGCCTACCACTCAAAATTGTAAAGATGGAAGTGTTTTTTCCCCTACCCTTGAACAAACTACAAGGTTGACACCAAAAAAATTGGAAGAAAAAAGAGAAAAAGGGCTTTGTTACAGTTGTGATAGCAAATACACTAAATTTCATAAGTTTGTTGAGAAGAAATTATTCTACATAGATTGTGAGGAGGAGGAAGAAAATGAACAATAAATGTCAAAAGAAGAGGATATACTCCAGGAAAAAACCCTAGATAAAGAAGAAATGAATCCGACCATATCTTCTAATGCATTGGTTGGAATTACCACTCCTCAAACTATCAAGATAGAAGGACATATCAACAAGAAAAAGGTAACATTGTTGATTGATTCAGGAAGTACCCATAATTTTATTCATTGTAAGATAGCAAAGGAGTTGGATTGCTTCCTATATCTAGCACCAGAGTGTCAAGTGATGGTTGCAAGTGGAGGAGCCATAAATTGCTCTGGAAAGTGCCATAATATCAAGCTATCCATGGGAGAATATGTATTGAATAGCCTAATGATTTCCATTCCGATGAGTGGTGTTGATGTTGTACTAGGAGTCCAATGGCTACAATCCTTGGGTACCATAGCTTCTAATTTTCAAGAACTTTTCATGAAATTTTGTGCAGAAGGAAAGGAAGTTGTATTAAGGGGTATTGCAGGGAAACCAAGAAAGATATTCAACTCTAACAGTATGAAATAGCTTCTAAATAAGGAACAAAGAGGTGTAATTGCACAATTATGTTCGCTAAAGGTTCCCACATCGAAATCATATATTTCTCTAAATCTCCAAAAAAAATTGGACAATCATTCCAAGGTATTTGAAACTCCCAAAGGCCTCCCACCTATTTGTGATCATGATCATACTATTCATTTGATTCCAGGATGTATTCCTCCAAACATTGGGTCCTAGAGATATCCTTATGCCCAAAAGTGTGAAATTGGACGTATGGTTGGAGAAATGCTAGAGGCTAGTATAATTCAACCTAGTCAAAGTTGTTTTTCTGCTCCAGTAGTATTGGTGCACAAGAAGGATGGATCATGGCGCATGTGTCCGGATTATAGGGAGTTCAACAAGTTCACTATGAAAGATAAATTTTACATTCATGTTATTGATGAATTATTGGATGAATTGCATGGATAAATTTACTTCAACAAGTTGGATCTTCATTCAAGATATCATCAAATCAAAATGAAGATTGAAGACATTCCGAAAACAACATTTAGAAGTCATGAGGGTCATCATGAATTTTTGGTCATGCCTTTTGGCCTTACCAATGCACCTTCTACATTTCAAGGTTTGATGAATTCCATTTTCAAACCCTTCTTTAGAAAATTTAACTTAGTATTTTTTGATGAGATACTAATCTACAACAAGTCTTGGAAGGATCATGTTGAACATATTGACAGGGTGCTCAAACTATTGGAGGAGAAAAAATTATATGCAAAAGGCTCCAAATGTTTCTTTGGAGTACAAGAGGTGGAATATCTGGGTCATATTGTATCTCATGAAGGTGTTAAGGTAGACCCTAGTAAAATTAAAGCCATTAAAGAATGCAAAATCCCCACATCCATAAAGAATCTGCGAGGATTTCTCGGGTTAATAGGGTATAATTGCAAGTTTGTTAAGAATTATGGGAGAATAGGAGCACTTCTAACAACATTATTGAAGAAAGATGCATTTCCGTGGACTCCAGAAGTAGCAAAGGTCTTTGAATATCTTATAAAGGCAATGTGCAAAGCACCAGTCTTAGCTACTCCAAACTTCACAAAAACCTTTATCGTGGAATGGGATGCTTCAGGAAATGGAATTGGTGTTGTTTTAATGCAAGATGAAAGACCCATTGCTTTCGAAAGTCATCCAATCAAAGGAAAGTATTTACAAAAAGCTATTTATGAGAAGGAAATGTTGGCAATAGTACATGCACTTAAGAAATAGCAACCCTACCTAATGGGAAGACACTTCAAGGTAAAACAAATCATGATATTCTTAAATACTTTTTAGAACAAAGATTATCCTCTAAAGAGAAACAAAATGGGTCCCAAAAATGTTGGGTTATGACTTTGAAATCATCTACAAAAAGGGGAATAAAAATGTTGTGGCAGATGCACTCTCAAGAAAGGATGAGGATGTGGAAGCATTGTTGTGCACCATTTCTATTATCAAACCATATTGGATAAACAAAGCAAGGGATGAATGGGAGAATGATGAAGAAGTGTGGGTACTCATTCAAAAGTTACAACAAGATCCCAGTACATCTGATACATTTAGCTGGAAAATTGATTCGTTATGGTACAAATATCACTTATACTTGTGTAAGAATTACCAACTCAGAAAAAATATGCTTATGAAATTGCACACTTCTCCATTAGGAGTGCACTCAGGATTTCTAAAAGCTTACCACAGGGTTAAGAACAATATTTTTGGGATGACCTTAAATCAGATATTCAAAAGTTTACGGTGGAATGTTTGGTTTGCCAACAAAATAAAGTTGAAACAATTAAGACTCTAGGTCTATTACAACCTTTATCCATTCCAAGGCAATGTTGGGAGGAGGTTTCAATGGATTTTATCACAATTTCACCCAAGTCCGAAGGAAAGAGTGTTATCATGGTGGTAGTTGATAAATTTACCAAGTATGTACACTTTTGTGCATTATTGCATCCCTTTAAAGACAGTATAGTTTCTACTACATTTATGGAAACAATTCAAAAGCTACATCGAAACCCAAAGATTATTGTAAGTTACAGAGATCCTATTTTCACTGGAAATATCTGGATAGAATTATATTTTGTTAGGTCCCTATAATACTAGTGTAATCCCTTATTATTATTAGTACAACTCCTTTATTATATTGTTATGACCATGTATTCCCCATATTTTTATTATTGTGCCCCATAGAAGCCCACTATTATTATTATTGTGCCCTTACATTATTATTGTTATGTCGACTGCAATTATATTATGACCCCTTAGACTCCTATATATAGAAAGGAGGTCTTGTCATTTGTATCATTCAAGAATTGTTCATATGTGTAATGTAAAGGAGGTTTCCCCCTTGAAGAGGCTGAATTCTAAGGCATTGATCTATCTTTTCTATCTTTTTTTGAGCTGGTTTCATAGCATTTGGTATCAGAGCTTGGATTCTAGGGTTTCGCTACTACAAAAAAGTCATTGTGGCATTTTCGCTACTCCAAACAAGTCATTGTGGCATTTTCGCAAAACAAAAATTCCATTTGATAAGAGATCATGTTAGACCTCATGTTTGAATTTCTAATCTTGATGGCCTATTTGGCCAGAGATATGATCTGAGGAAGTTACGGTTTTTTCAAGCTCCAAAATTTCATCTAAAACAGGTCATCGTGGAATTTTTGCTATAACGTTTTTGCTATGAAGTTTTAGAAGATGAAAAAACCAATTTGAAATGAAATTGGTCTGAACCTCGAGTCTGAATTTCAGACCTTGGATCACTATATTTTTACATATATGATCTAAAAAATTTAGGGTTTTTGAAGACTTCTAAATTACATCCTAAACAGGTGACCTTGGGAAAATCATCATAACTTTCTCCCTGAGCATTAGATTGAAATTTCTGAAGAAGTTACAGAAATACGATGGACTGTAGCTTTCATTTTATATCTTTCAGATCCAAAGGTCAAAATAGTGACACGTGCCAATTCATAGACATTCTCTCTTCTGAAAACGTATATAATTAGGTCATCTTCGGAGATTGTGCATAACTCTTTCTTGGAGAATCCAATTTTGATTAGGCTGGTGGCATTGGAAAGAGGACATAAAAGGCTACTGTAGGGGGAAATTTCAAAACTATAAAATCCCAGATTATAGAGTTACAGTCATTTTAAGATAAAGCTCCTAAAATCAAGAAAAGGAAATATGAGGAAGTTTGATGGCAAGGATCCGGTAAATTGGATACTACAGATGGAGCAATATTTTGATCTACATAAGGTGCAACTATTACAAAAGGTATGTATTGCATCTTAATATTTAGAACTAGATCACTTTTTATGGTATAAAGGGTTTTGTTTGCATAAATAACTTGTCACTTGGTCAATTTTCACGGAAGAAATGATGGCACATTATGAGGATACAAAGAGTAACACCTTCTTTAGCCAATTGATAAATCTCAAACAAAAGGGTTTAATGGAAGAGCACATTGAGGATTTCAAAAAACTGAATATAAGGGTAAATAATATTCCATAGGAGAAGAGGATTGATGTCTTCATAAGGACTTTAAAGGATAACATTCAACATGATGTTCATTTTTGGGAACTTGATACATTGGAGAACGCATTCAGGTTGGCAAGAAAAATTGAAAGCACAATTATGGAAACAAGGTGTCCTACCACTCACAACTCTAAATATGGAAGTGTTTTTTCCTCTAGCCTTCCACAACCTACAATGTTTACATGACAACAATTGGAAGAAAAAAGAGAAAAAGGGCTTTGTTACATTTCTGATAGCAAATACACTAAAGGTTATAAGTGTGCTAAGAAGAAATTATTTTACCTAGATTTTGAAGAGGAGGAAGAAAAGGATCAAGAAACATCAAAAGAAGAGTGTATACACTAGGAACCAACCCCAGATAAAGAAGAAATTAATCCTAACATATCTTGTAAAGCATTGGAATGAATTACCACTTCTCAAACTCTAAACATAGAAGGACATATCAAGAAGAAAAAGGTTGAAGAAGTGAAAGATTACATCGAGAAAGAAGAAATGAATCTGACCATATCTTGTAATGCATTGGCCAAAATTACCACTCCTCAAACTATTAATATAGAAGGACATATCAAGAATAAAAAGTTTCAAGAAGTGAAAGATCCCATCGTGAAAGAATAAATCAATCCAACCATATCTTGTAATGCATTGGTCAGAATTACCACTCCTCAAACTATCAATATAGAACGACATATCGAGAAGAAAAATTTTCAAGAAGTGAAAGATCACATCGACCATCAAGAAATGAATCCAACCATATATTGTAATGCAATGGAAGAAATTACGACTCCTCAAACTATTAAGATAGAAGGACATATCAAGAAGAAAAAGGTAATAGTGCTGATTGATTCAGGCAGTACCCATAATTTTATTCATTGTAAGATAGCGAAGGAATTGAATTGCTTCCTATATCCAGCATGAGAGTGTCAAGTGATGGTTGCAAGTGGAGGAACCATAAATTTCTCTGGAAGGTGCCATAATACCGAGCTATCCATGAGAGAATATGTATTGAGTAGCCTAATTCTTTCCATTCCAATGGGTGGTGCTGATGTTTTACTAGGAGTCCAATGGCTACAATATTTGTGTACGATAGCTTTTAATTTTCAAGAACTTTTCTTGAATTTTTTTTGGGAAGGAAAGGAAGTTTAATTGAGGGGTATCGAAGTGAAACCAGGAAAGGTAATCAACTCTAACAACATGACAAAGCTTCTAAATAAAGAACAATGGGGCGTAACTGCACAATTATGTTCACTAAGGATCCCACGTCGAAATCATGTATTTCTCCAGATCTCTAAAACATTTTGGACAATCATTCCAAGGAATTTGAGACTCCCAAAGGCCTCCCACCTATTTTTGATCATGATCATGCTATTCATTGGATTCCAGGAAGTGTTGCTCCAAACATCAAGCCTTACAAATATCCATATGCTCAAAGGAGTGGAAGTCATTCAAAAGTTGCAAAAGATCCCAGTTCAAACAGTATTGCGAGAACTTGACAAGGAAGGAAAAATCATATTGAAACTTGAAGAAGACACAAAACCAAGAAATTGACACCTATGAAATAGATCAATTTTAGAGTATCTCATCAAGTGGAAGAACTTACCTACTGAAGATTCCATGTGGGAGGAGAAGAATTTATAAAGAAGCATCAAGAACTACTCAAGCGTTGAGGACAACACTTTTTGAAGGAGAGGGGCATGTTAGGTCCCTATAATACTAGTGTAATATGTTATTGCTATTAGTGAAACCCCCTTATTATATTGTTATGACCATGGAATCCCCATATTGTTATTATTGTGCCCCATAGAAGCCCACTATTGTTATTATTGTTCCCTTACATTATTATTGTTATGTCGACTCTGATTATATTATGACGCCCTAGACTCTATATAGAAAGGATGTCTTGTCATTTGTATCATCCAAGAATTGTTCATTTTTGTAATGTAAAGGAGGTCTCCCCCTCGAATAGGCTGAATTCTAAGGTGTTGATGCATCTTTTCTATCTTTTTAAGAGCTATTTTCATAAAATTTTCTTGTCTCGGTACTCAGTTAGCTCATAGCTCATCTTATCATCCTCAATCTGATGGGCAAACTGAGATAGTAAACAAATGTTTGGAAGGATATTTTCATTACTTTGTATTTGATAAACAGACACAATGGGTCAAATGGTTGCCTCTAGCTAAATGGTGGTATAACACTTCCTTCCATATTGCAACAAAAGTGACGCCATTTATGGAACTTTATGGATATCATCCACCATCCATAACATCATATTTAATAGAAAATTCTAAGGTTCAAGCAGTGGAGCATCACATCAAGCATGAACAACAAGTTCTCCAACTCTTAAAGGATAACCTCACGTTGGCGCAGAATAGAATGAAACAATAGGCAGATGAACATCGTAGTGAAAGAAGTTTTGATGTAGGTGACTAGGTATTCCTACAAATACAACCATATAAACAAATTTCCCTCAATCAAGCTAAGAAGGATAATAAATTATCACCAAAGTATTATGGTCTGTAGAAGGTGTTGCAAAAGATTGGTACTATGGCATACAAGTTGGAGCTTCCTGCAGCTTCCTGAGTGCACCCAGTTTTCCATGTTTGATGTTGAAATAAGGTTATAGGTGACAAGCTCCCAGTTCAAACAATATTACCAGAACCTGATGAGGAAGGAAAAATCATATTGGAACCAAAAGCAGTCATAGAAACAAGAACTCAACAACTACGAAATTGGTCAATTTCGGAGTATCTCATCAAGTGGAAGAACTTATCTTCTGAAGATTCCACATGGGAGGATAATAATTTTATACAGAAGCATCCAAAGCTACTCAAGTGTTGAGGACAACACTTTTTGGAAGGAGAGGGGCATGTTAGGTCCCTATAATACTAGTGATTAGCCCATTACTATTGTCATTGTATCCCTCATTGTTATTATTGTGCCCCTATTGTCCCCATATTATTATTAGTGTGCCCCATAGAAACCCACTATTGTTATTTTTGTGCCCTTATGTTATGACTGTTATGTCAACTTCATTCTATTGTGACCCTTTAGACTTCTATATATAGAAGGGAGGTTTAGTCATTTGTGTCATCCAAGAATTGTTCATTTGTGTAATGTAAAGGAGGTAGCCCCCTCTAAGAGGCTGAATTGTAAGGCGTTGATATATCTTTTCTTTTTTTTTTGAGTTGGTTTCCTAACACACAGGGCGTACTGATGCATTATATTAGATTATTACACCATGAAACATACATCATTTTTAAAAAAAGGACATTGTCGACAAGATTTTTGGATCTAATTCAATATGTGATCCCCATACTTTACATGTCAAACACCCTATATAGGAAGTATACAAACCCATTAAATCTTAAATCACTAAAATGAAAAGCCCTAATTGTGAAGTGGTAGATGGAGTTAAACCCGAAAGTGAAATTTTGAAATCAAATAAGAAAGAAGAAGAAAGGGTTTCAAGTATTGAATTATTATTATTATTATTATTATTATTCTGAATTTTAACTAAATCTAAATAGAAACAAAGATCGTAAAAATTTTAGTAGTAAAATCAATAGTAATTTTTTTATTATAAATGGATTTTAATATTTTTCTATGCAGGGTTTGAGTGAATCACCATACCTTTCAAATTCTGATTCTATGGTTCCAAAATGTATTGCTAGTCCACAATGCTCCGAATATGTTTCTCTTGCAAATGAGTAAACCCTAACAAAAATTGTAAAAAATTTTAATAGTAAAATCAACAATAAAATTTAATATTTTTACTATGCAGGGTTTTGAGTGAGTCACCATACCTTTTAACTTCTAGTCTTCTAAATAGTTATGCTTCTCCAAAGTATTCTGCTACTACACAATGCTTCTAGTATGTCTCTCTTGTAAATCACTCCCTTGAAATTTTGTTAAAAATAATGAAATAACGAATAAATTTTTTACTATTTAAAATACTTTATGAGATTAGATATCAAAAAAACGATTGCTACTAATTTTTCAATTTAAAGAAAGAGAAGAAAAGAAACTCTTGTTCTTTTTTACTTAATCTAAACATCAGTGCGTTCGATAGTAAATAACACTGATGCATTTACAAGTAAAGTCAACCGAAACTTCTAAGGTTCTAAAATTTTTAAATGCATTGAGATATATATATATATATATATATATATATATATCTTAATTTTGCTTTTTATTTAATTTAATTTTTTATTTTTTCTGAATCCCGAAATGGCGCAGTTGACATTTTAAGGCAACAATGTGGTTTGCATTTAAATGCATCGATGCTATAATTGTTATAAGAGCATCGACATGGTAGAATTCATTTTTATTTTAAAAAATATTGGAAACAAGTGCCACCAATGCTATTTTTATTTAAACGCATCGGTGAGGTTTTTTTACAAGAACACTAATATGATAACCTATTTTATATTTTTGGAATTTTGGAAATCAGTGCATCTATTATTTGAATGCCCTGGTGTTGTTATTATTTAAATGCATTAGATTCATCTTGGTAAGTGCACAAGAAGGGTTTAAAAGCTATATGAAATTTTATTTTCACATAAAATGACATATTAATCTCAAATTATCCTTTAGGATGCATCCACATGAATTACAATAGTTCATAGTATACATTTTCTGCTTAAGCTCACCTTATTCTTTAAAAATGGTTTGAAAACTATTTAAATATAAATTGTGTTTATATGGTTCTCGAAATTAATTTTAGATATGGAGACAAAATTTTGTTTCTGGTTTTTCTCAAATGGAGGGACAAAATTTCAGTAATATCAAATGGCCAATTCTTCAAATTCTAGCTCATTCCTTTGCAGAGTTATCCCTTTCCATCTATACTAAGCTTATATTTTATTTATGTTTCAATTGTCTAATTGATTTTTTTTTAATCCATGTCAGTTTGAATAAAAATGTATCTAAATTTGCAGGATCCTGATTCAGAATAGAGTTCGGATGCATAAAATATTCCTCCATTGGAAAAATGTTAGAAGTTCTTATGAGGAGAAATATATCACAAGAAGTTAGTAGATGAAAATGGATAGCCTCTTCACTTTTCCAATTGGAACATGGCATTTTCCAGTTGCAATCATGGATCAACGATGTCAATAATTGTTTGGTATAATGTAATTTCAACAAACCAATTGCATTGATATGCTTACTAATATCATTGATATTGAAATAATGACATTCAATATTCTTTTAAATTAGAATTATAGTGATAATGAGTGACCTGCCTACCATCTTCTGTTGGAACCCACTACAACGTCAACTATAGAGAAGGTTTCTTTAATAGTAAGACTCAAAGAGGAAGCATACAAAGAATGGTTGAATCAACCACCTTTCAATTCCCAATATCTCTAGATTCACCAATTAAGAATGACTAAAACAATAGTAGTTCTTCATTCCCAGTTGGTGATGGAGGCAATCAAATAAATGTTGGTATGGATAATTACTTATGACATACAATTGTCATGGATTGTTAGGTCCCTATAATACTAGTGTATTCCCTCATTATTATTGTTAGTTTAGCTCTGTTATTGTTATTTTTGTGCCGATGTAGTCCCCATATTATTATTATTGTGCCACATAGAATCCCATTATTGTTATTTTTGTTCCCTTACATTATTATTGTTATGTCGGCTCTGATTATATTGTGACCCCTTAGACTCCTATATATAGAAATGAGGTTTTGTTGCTTGAATCATCTAAGAATTATCATTTTTGTAATGTAAAGGAGGTTTCCAACTTGAAGAGGCTAATTTTGAAGTCGTTGATCTATCCCTTCTTCTATTTTTTGAGTTTGTTGCATAACATTTGGTATCAGATCCTTGGGATTCTAGGGTTTTGCTTCTTCAAATAGGTCATCTTGGAATCTTCGTTATAACTTTTTTCTACGAGGGTTCAGAACCTGATATTTTTACCATGCAGAAAAAAAATCTTGGTGAACATCATGTAAAAATTTCATATCTTCATTCGATATATTTTCAGAGATATGATCCAGGGAAGTTAGGGTTTTCGAAGGCACCAAAATTTTGTGTCAAACATGACACCTAGGGAAAATCATCATAACTTTCGTTTCAGGCATCAGATTTGAAATCTATAAAAAATGGCTGAAAATGCATAGAATTTAGTTTGTCGTGTAGCATGTTTAGGGTTGAAGGTCAAAACAATGACACGTGGAACTCGGTACAAGTTCACTCTATTGAACTAGTCTATAATGAGGCCATCATGGAAGATGGGGCATAAATATTTCCTGAACACTCCAATCTTGGCCTGACTTGTGGGGTTGGAAATAAGACTCAGAGGGATACCATATGGCAAACCTTTAGACCTTGGAAATCCAAAATTACAGAGATATACTAGATTCAATATTGAGCACCTATAAAGTGAAAAAAAAGGTTTGTAGTTTTTAAAATTTGCATAAGTTTTGTTTGAAAAAATATTTTGAAGTGATTCAAAGGGCATAGTGAAGCATAATTATCATTAAATGATGCCCAAAAGAAATAAAATGGAAACACCTAGTAAGGAACCTGAAATCTCTACCATGACACATGAAGAATAGGAAGAAATGCAATATGATATATCAAAATTACGAGACCAAGTGTAACAACTTTCGCTCTCACAAAAAGTAACGGAAGCTATGATGGATGGTTTGAAGAATGGCATACAATCTAAGATCGATGGTATAAAGGAAAAACTAAAAGGAAACATGGAATATTTGTAGAGAGATTTGACAAAGTTGCGACAAGAAATGCTTCCTAATGGCGAAAAGTGATCCGGATTTAAACAGGAACACAACAAATTACAGAGATAACCATAAACACAGATATGCAACGAAAGTAATACCTCATTTCATTAATGTAAAATACTAAAATATGCTTACAAACAGTAATGGAAATAAACCAAATAAGGCGATGGTAGCTTATCTCTGAGAAGAGATGTGGTGGCTACGTGCCTCTGAAATGTAAAGGCTACATTGTGGCGGACAACCTGTCCTTTTACAAAATGTGACTTGTTACTTATACTATTTTTCAGTTAAAATACCACGGGTCAATTCCATGGGTGAATGAATACCATGGGTGGATTTCACAATACCACGGGCCAATTCCATGCGTGAATGAATACCATGGGTGGATGTCACAATACCATGGGCACTTACCATGGGTGGATGTCACTTACAATACCGTGGGTGGATGCCATTTACAATACCATGGGTAAATTCCATGGGTCGATGAATAATATGGGTGGATGAATACCATGGGTTGATGCCATTTTCCATTTGGATCATTCCTCCCTCCTTAAGAAGCAATGGTCCCCATTGCATAAAGTTCCCTCCTGTGAAGCCTTTGTTGAATATGAAGAGCCACTGAAGATAAGGGTTTTATGTGGTTAACCCAAAACCCTGATAAACGAAGATCCGAGGATAGAGATACCCTGTAATGCTTGTGACCAACTGTGATTCTGACAGTGTGCGGCCTAGCAAATGGTCTTCGATGACAAAGATTTTATGCGGTTGACCCATAACCATGATGTTGGTTGCTGAAGAAGTAGCAGGTGCCTACATAGCGTGGGGTGGGAGGGCACATCTCCAAATAACCCAAGCCAAATGCTGCTATGTTGAAACTGATGAATGTGAAGCAGGTGCCTACTAAAGTGGGGTGGGAGGGCACGTCTCCAATGGGAACCCACTCCGAATGCTGCTCTAGAATTAAAATGGACATAACTCGGCCAATATAACTTAGAATATTTATTATAACCTGTTTTTAGAAGCAGAAGGACCATTTTGCATCTTCCCATGAGTTGGAAATCCTTATCTGGACACTGTGAGATCTTAGATTCGCGCTGCAACAGTTCCGTCGTCACAAAAATTCTGATAAAATAGCTGATTTTAAATCAGCGATATCTCTCACATCCGAACTCCGATTCGACCCATTTTTTTTGAAATTGGGTGATTTTTCGAGAGGAATCTAGATCTAGTATTTCTTTCTATAAATTTTGTACCAAATGTTTCCGATCTGATCTACAAAGTCGCCGCCCATGGAATCATAACCTGCTCTGATACCATTGATCCGGATTTAAACAAGAACACAACAAATTACAGAGATAACCATAAACATAGATATGGAGCGGAAATAATACTTCATTTCATTAATGTAAAATACTGAAATATTCTTACAAACAGTAATGGAAATAAACCAGCTAAGGGGATGGTAGCTTATCTCTGAGAAAAGATGTGGTGGCTACATGCCTCTGAACTGTAAAGGCTACATTGTGGCGGACAACCTGTCCTTTTACAAAATGTGACTTGTTACTTATAGTATTTTTCAGTTACAATACCACGAGTCAATTCCATGGGTGAATGAATACCATGGATGGATTTCACAATACCACGGGCCAATTCCATGGATGAATGAATACCATGGGTGGATGTCATAATATCATGGGCACTTACCATGGGTGGATGTCACTTACAATACCATGGGTTCATGCCATTTACAATACCATGGGTAAATTCCATGGGTCGATGACTAATATGGGTGGATGAATACCATGGGTTGATGCCATTTTCCATTTGGATCAAAAAGGTAGTAGAGGAATCTCACGACGAGAACAAAAGAAATGTTAATTATGATTTCATAGAATCTAACATTGGATTGAAGACCCACCATATTCCAAGTATTGATATGAGGAATTTTGATGGCAAGGATCCCGTAACATGGATACTACAGATGGAGCAATATTTTGATCTCTGTAATGTGCAAAGCACACAAAAAGTATGCATTGCCACTTTATATTTAGAACCTAATCAGTTTGTATGGTATCGATGGCTTTTTTTCACATAAACAAATTGTCACTTGGTCAATTCCTACGAAGGAAATAATAGAAGATTATGAGGATACAAATATAAATACCTTCTTTAACCAATTGATAAATCTAAAAGAAAAGGGTTCAATGGTGGAGCACATTCAAGACTTCCAAAAATTTAATATAGGTGTAAATGATATTCTAGAGGAGAATATGATTGATGTCTTCATTGGTACTTTTAAGGATAACATTAAACATGAGTTTTTCCTTTGGGAACCTAATTAAGTGGAGAAGGGATTCAGGTTGGAAAGAAAAAGTGAAAGAAAAATTATGGAAACAAGGAATCCTACCACTCAAATCCATAAATATGGAAGTGTTGTTTCTGCTAGCCTTCCACAACCTACAAGGTTGACACCACAACAATTGGAAGAAAAAATAGGAAAAGGGCTTTGTTATAGTTGTGATAGAAAATACACTAAAGGTTATAAGTGTGTCGAGAAGAAATTATTCTACATAGATTGTGAAGAGGAGGAAGAAAATGAACAATAAATGTCAGAAGAAGAGGATATACTCCAGGAAAAAACCCTAGATAAAGAAGAAATGAATCAGACCATATATTGTAATGCATTGGCTGGAATTACCACTCCTAAAACTATCAAGATCTAAGGACATACCAAGAAGAAAAAGGTAATAGTGTTGATTGATTCAGATAGTACCCATCATTTTATTCACTGTAATATAGCCAAGGAATTGAATTGCTTCCTATATCCAACACCCGAGTGCCAAGTGATGGTCTCAAATGGAGGAACCATAAATTTCTCTGGAAAGTGCCATAATATCAAGCTATCCATGGGAGAATATGTGTTGAATAGTCCAATAATTTCCATCCTAATGGGTGGTGCTAATATTGTACTAGGAGTCCAATGGTTACAATATTTGAGTATGATAGCTTTTATTTTTCAAGAAATTTTCTTGAATTTTTTTTGGGAAGGAAAGTAAGTTGAATTAAGGGGTATCACAGGGAAACTAAGAAATATAATTAGCTCTAATGGAATGACAAAATTTCTAAAGAAAGAACAATGGTGTGTAATTGCACAATTATTTCCACTAGAGGTTCAAACATTGAAATCATCTATTTCTCTAGATCTCCAAAAATTCATGGACAATCATTCCAAGGTATTTGAGACTCCCAATGGCCTCCCACGTATTTGTTTTCATGATCATGTTATTCATTTGATTCCAAGAAGCATTCCTCCAAACATCATGCCTTATAGATATCCATATGCCAAAAAAAGTGAGATTGAACATATGGTTGCAAAAATGCTAGAGGATGGTATAATCCAACTTACTCAAAGTTGTTTCTCTACTCTAGTAGTATTGGCGCATAAGAAGGATGGATCATGGTGCATGTGTCCATATTATAGGGAGCTCAACAAGCTCACTATTAAAGATAAATTTCCAAATCTTAACATTAATGAATTATTGGATGAACTACATGGAGCAATTTACTTCAACAAGTTGGACCTTCGTTCAGGATATCATAAAATCAAAATGAAGACTGAATACAATCTAAAAATAACACTTAGAACTCATGAGGGTCACTGTGAATTTTTGGTCATGCCTTTTGGCCTTACTAATGCACCTTCTACATTTGAAGGTTTGATGAATTCCATTTTCAAACCCTTCCTTTGAAATTTTGTGTTAGTATTTTTTGATGATATACTAATTTACAACAAGTATTGAAAGGATCATGTTCAACATGTTGACAGTGTGCTCAAACTATTGGAGGAGAAATAATTATATGAAAAAACCTCCAAATGTTTCTTTGGAGTGCAAGTGGTGGAATATATCGGTCATATTGTATCTCATGAGGGTATTAAGGTAGACCTTAACAAAATTAAAGCCATTAAGGAATGGAAAATCCCCACATCCATAAAACATATGATAGGATTTCTCGAGTTGACAGGGTATTATCGTAAGTTTCTTAAGAACTATGGGATAATATTAGCACCTCTAACAACATTATTGAAGAAATATGCATCTTCTTGGACTCCAGAAGCAACTAAGGCCTTTGAACATCTTAAAGAGGCAATGTGCCAAGCACGAGTCTTAGCTATGCCAGACTTTACAAAAATGTTTATTGTGGAATGTGATGCCTCAGGAAATGAAATTGGTGCTATTTTAATGCAATAAGGAAGACCCACTGCTTCTGAAAGTCATCCAATCAAAGGAAACTATTTAGACAAAGCTATTTACGAGAAGGAAATGTTGGCAATACTACATGCACTTAAGAAATGGAAAGATTACCTAATGGGAAGACACTTCAAGGTAAAACTGGATCATGATAGTCTTAAATACTTCTTAGAATAAATATTATCCTCATAACAACAACAAAAATGGGTCACAAGATGTTGGGTTATGACTTTGAAATCATCTATAAAAAAGGGAAATAAAATGTTGTTGCAAATGCACTCTCAAGAAAGGATGATGATGTGGAAGCATTTCTTTGTACCATTTTTATCATCCAACCGGATTGGATAACCAAAGCAAGTGATGAATGGAAGAATGACAAATAAGTGTGGGCACTCATTAAAAAATTGCAGCAAGATCCTAGTACATATGATACATTTAGTTGGAAAAATGATTCATTATGGTACAAAGATTACTTATACCTTTGTAATAATTCCCAACTCAAACAAAAGATTCTTCTGGAATTGCACACATCTCCCTTAGGAGGGCATTCAAGATTTTTAAAAACTTACCACATGGTTAAGAAGGATTTTTTTTGGGATGGCGTTAAATCTGATATTCAAAACTTTGTGGTGGAATGTTTGGTTTTCCAAAAAAATAAAATTGAGGAAATTAAGACCGCAGGTCTGTTACAACCTTTATCCATTCCAAAGTCAACATTGGGAGGAGGTTTCAATGGATTTTATGACTGGTTCACCCAAGTCCGAAGGAAAGAGTGTCATTATGGTGGTAGTTGATAGACTTACCAAGTATGAAAACTTTTGTGCATTATCTCATCCATTTAAAGCCAGTACAACTGCTACTACATTTACGGAAACAATTCAAAAGATACATGGAAACCCAAATATTATTGTAAATGATAGAGATCCCATTTTCAGTGGAAAATTTTAAACAAAATTATTTTCTTGTCTGGGTACTTAATTAGCTCATAGCTCATCTTATCATCCTCAATCTGATGGGAAAACTGAGACAATCAACACATGTTTGGAAGGATATCTTCGTTGCTTTGCATACGATAAACATACATAATGGGTCAAGTGGTTACCTCTGGCTGAATGGTGGTATAACACTTCCATCCATACTGCAACAAAAATGACCCATTTATGGCACTTTATGGATATCATCCACCATCGATCACATCATCTTAAAGATAAATCCTAAGCTTCAACCAATAGAAGATCACATCGAGTGTCAACAAAAGGTTCTCCGGCTCTTAAACGATAACCTCATTTTGGCACAGAATATAATGAAACAACAAGAAAATAAATATCTCAGTGAAATAAGTTTTGATGTAGGAAACTGGGTGTTTTTACGGCTAAAACCATACAAACAAATGTCCCTCAAGCAAGATAACAAGGATAATAAATTATCACCAAAGTATTATGGTCCTTATAAGGTGTTTCAAATAATTGGGTTATGGAATACAAAATGGAGCTTCTTGTGTCTTCCAGAGTGCACCCAGTTTTTCATGTTTCATGCTTTAAGAAGGTTATAGATGACAAGCTCCTAGTTCAAACAATATTTCTGGAACTTGATGAAAAAGGGAAAATCATATTGGAAAAAACACCATCCACAAAAAAAAGAATTTGACAGCTATGAGATTGATCAATTTCAGAGTATCTCATCAAGTGGAAGAACTTACCCACTGAAGGTTCCACATGGGAGGATGATAATTATATACAAAAGCATTCAAAACTACTCAAGTGTTAAGGACAACACATTTTTTGAGGAGACATGCATGATAGGTCCCTATAATACTAGTGTATTCCCTCATTTTTGTTGTCTGTGTGGCTCCGTTATTGTTATTGTTGTTCCCATGTAGTCCCCATATTGTTATTATTGTGCCCTAGAGAATCCTATTATTGTTATTCTTGTGCCCTTACATTGATATTGTTATGTCGGCTTTGGTTAGATCGTTACCCCTTAGACTCCTATATATAGAAAGGAGGTTTTGTCATTTGAATCATCGAATAATTGTTCATTTCTATAATGTAAATGAGGTGTCCCCCTTGAAGAGGCTAATTTTGAAGTTGTTGATCTATTTCTTCTTCTATTTTGTGAGTTGGTTGCATAACATGGAGGCAATGTTGTTTGATTCATTCCAAAACGATGAGCTAGAAGATGTTTCACATATCACTAATACCTTACTTGAAAACCTGAAATCTACTTCCACCAACCCTCTCTTTGGACCTGACAGCAAATCGAATTCTACTCTCTTGAAGACAATGATGTTATTGTACAAGTTGGAAGAAACTTTTGGAATTTTGAATGCATATTTCTCGAAAATATTCAACTAATTAACCTGCATGATTGATCAAATCCCTTATATTTTGAAAAATATTGTCACACAATCAACATTAAAAATAGTCGGTTTTAAAAACTTTATATATTGTCATTGTACAATTGTGTTCCCCACCAACTGCAAGTTATTCAAATATAAGGTTCTTCCAAGTGATAATGTCTTGTCGGATAGCTATGAAGAGGAAAAACAGTTGTTGAAAATGTTGGTTGTTGAGTACATATCATATCATACATGTTTGAATGATTTTATTATATATAGAGGAGACTGTGCATAAAAGAGATATGTTCAAAATGTGGGAGTGAAAAGAACTGTAATTTAAAAAAAACAGGTAAATCAAATGGTCCTCCTCATAAGACATTGAGGCACATGCCTATAATCTCAAACATTCAAAGGATTTTTATTGCAAAGAATTATCTATGTTGTAGGTATGGCATGCCTCACACATAAGTGAGTTAGGATTTATGTGAATCCTAAAATATTCAATAACCATGAAGCATGTAGAGGATACACGGCCTAAGAAATTCAAGGATGAATTAAGAAGTCTATGAATCATCATAGCCATTGGATTGCATGAACCCATATTCCCTCCAAAACACCAACTAGTTTGTTTGGTCTGTATTAGTGATCAATAACAATATCCCCCCATGGTTGTCCATAAAGAATGAACATATTATGTTGGCTCTCACAGGTTGTGGTAGAAGGTAAGTGAATAATATGGATGCCTACTTACAAACATTGGTAGATGAATTGAAGGAATTATGAGAATGGATACATGTGTATGCTATATCAATATCCGTCGCAACAAAGAGTAGTTTACGTTGTATGGAATATGTGCTTACACTATACATGATTATTCAGGCTTAGGAATTTGCTATGGCACATTACATTTTTATTGATTTGTTTATATATGTAACAATATTATTTCACTTATTAAGCTAATTCACTGCAATTCTTCTAATATTCATGGTCGCTAATGCGTCGACCTGTATATAATAATTTTTCAGTTCTTGTAACAAAATGGTATCATGGATGTAAATGTTGTGGACCTTATTTGAAGGCTAGGTGGTCTGTGATGAGCACCAATCCTGTAGTAAAAATGCTACAACTCTTGGGCTACCAGCTTTACTTTATCAACCCGAGGTTCGTACAAACTTGGAGGTGACAATGTTGTATACACAAGTAAAAGCGATGGTTCTACCTTTTGTTACTGTTCAACTGGTGAGAGAACACTAGGGTTTTCAATCCAGACTTATATGGATTCAGAAGAAGCTTGGTTCCTTGATGGAAGAAATAGAAATCTACTCTAAGAGAGAGTTGATCTACTACAATAATGAAAACATTGAAATTCAATACTAAGGCACACCATTTCCTAATGAACTGCTAAGAGATATGCTTTGCAATGATGCTAAATTAACATGAACAAAATGCTAATATCCTAAGCATGGAAGGTAAGAACATCAAACACAAGTGTTATGCACATAAAGGACTGTAATAAATATATTTTGTCTTTTTATGCTTTTCATGAAAAATAAAGTGTGCAAACTAATCTCTTTTGGTGATGTGGCAGGTGGTTTAGGGATGCTGGTGGATGGCTAGAAGGTTTAGGAGATGGTTGGAAGGTTTGCGGGACCCTTGAGAGACCTTGGGAGGCTTCCTAGAGGTTTTCCCTCAACTCGGCCTCAAAACAGGCCACTATAGGAAAACCTACAGGATTCCCTGTATTTCTACAGGATACAACCATGAGAAAAATGATGAGTGTTGGAGGTGTTGAAAGGCTTAGGGAAGGTCATTGATGTGTGGAATGGAGTCGAAAATGCCTAGCATCACTAACAACCCAAAACTAATCTTAGGAGATGGTTAGATTCACTCAAAATGCTTAAAGCTATTTCTATGTAAAATCATGAAATTGGTGAAGGTTTTAATGAAAACAAGGAATGCCTATGGGTGGATGAAGTTGAATGGTGGTTGCTTGCTAGGAGATCTATGTCTGCTTCTGAAGCACCTGCTCTGCATCAAACATGTGTAATTTCCAAAAAGTCATGTAAACAAGAAGATTTCTCATGCAGAATTCAATGAAGTAACTCTCTACCTTATGCATGAAGAAATTGTTGAATAACATGGAATCATGGATGAGATCTACTGCAAGAATGAATATAGAAGAGATGGAAATGAAATCCTACCTTGTAAAACTGATCAAATGCTATTTTAAGTACAACAAACTCTAAATATCATGAAAGAAATGGAAATCTATCTTTTCGGGTTGTATAAGGGTCTTTTCCTCAAATCATGATCCTAGAAGGAAGAAGTGAGGTCAAGACACATATTGACATCATTATGGTGCCTCTTTTATCCCTTCTAACCTAGTAATGAGGTAAGGCACAAATGGAAGCAAACTAATAAACAATTAATCAAGTCTACACTATTAATGAAATACATCTAAAAATAGTTCAACCATGAATCTCTGAAACTAAGCTAAGCATAAAGATACAAGAAGAGGAGGCTTTGCTACTAGGGTTGAGCCCTAACCCAAGAACTTCATCCTTCTGAGTTAACTTAGTACTAAATTAAGAAAAAGCTCATTCTTATTACCAAAATAGGAAATTACATCAAAAGTCTTCCAAAAGTGTGGAGCTCAAAAATAACTAGTGTTTTTGCATAAAAATTCGAATCCTAATGAGGCTCTAGGCCTCTCTACTTATACAACTAAAGTCTCCAATGACTTCCTTAAATTTAGGGAGGCTCGACTCGAAAACTCAAGATGAACTAACTCTTTTTCTATCACATGCTTGATTTCCTTCTAATCTCCATGACCTCGTTTCTTGCACTCCAAGATGGTGGGATTAATGGAGGAATATTCGAATGGGGGAGGAGTAAATGAGGAGGATTTACCTCCTACAATCTCTCTCCCTTGTCCCATTCAAGTTTCAAACCTTAGTATTGCCAAAATTCCTTGATTTTCTCTTCCAAACCTACATTCAATGCATGTTAGTCTACTAGGCATAATATCTCACTTTAACTCATCTCATTAAACAAAATATAATCAAAACATGTAATAAGTTGTGAGAAGAGTTGGTTTGACTAATCTAGGAGGTGAATTAAGGCCCATATAATTACCCAATGATGAGGCTCATCATCACCCCCCCTATTTAAAGTCTTGCTCATCCTCTGAGCAACTTAATCAATATTCATGTCTTTCATAGCTCTAGTGGCCTCCCTAGCATCCCATGCCTCTATTGTGGTTTCCTCTTCTTGTTCATAGAAACCTACTTTCTTTTCTACCTCCTCCCACTGCCTCCTTTCTTCTTCTTCCTTCCTTCCTTCTAGAATTCCTAAGAGTAGTGTTGGACTGAGTCTCAAGCTAATCCAATTGACTTTGAGCCTTTACATAGATTGCTTGTACATGGGTGTCATGTGCAGTGCTTCTCTCATTCTTTGAGGAGAGTGGTACTCTCTTATCTTTAAACTGTATGGAAATGTGTTCCATATCCTCATGCAAGGTTGCATGCTATCATCTCCTAACAACCTAAACATGTCCTCAAAATGTGAAATTGCTTGCTCTTGGGCAGCAAGATACTTGGGTGCAAGATGAGGATCATTTGCAATTAAATTATGTGTACTGATGAGGGCCGTTGGATTGGACTGCTCAGCTCTGATCATCAAAGACTCTGTTAGTTCTCTTGCCAATATCTTCTTCATTTCTATAGCCCTTGCTTCCTCATGGTTCATCCATGATGCCAAAGCCATCAATTGTAAATCTCCTAGCTTGGCATTATGGTCCCATACATTCATGTCATTTAAGGCCATGTTATGAATATAAAACTCAGACATCTTGGCCCTGTCTTCCAATTTACTTTGATAAACAAAGATCAATGAACTATCTATAATCCTGAAATGGCATAGTGCCTCTCTATGCTAGGGTCTTGATTTGTAACTATAGCCACTGTTCCTTAAGGTATAGGGCATAGGATTTAGCTGGAATCCTACACTAGATTGCTTCCAAGAGAGACTGGCCATACGTGCCAATTGGTTCTCTCTTTCTTACAGTTGTCCTTTCAACCATGCCTTTTCTATCTCTAACTGATTTCTCATTATGGCCTCTCTGTCCCTCAAGATACTTAGTTATCTGCCCATCTCCTTGAGCTTCTCCTCCATGTGACCAATGTCCTCCACCCCCTTCGACTTGGCAATCTGCATCCATCTATGAGTTCTAGCTCTCTCCTTCTCAAGCTCAAAGAATAATGGAATAACAAATTTTTGTGGAATGACCTTGCCCCCTTCAATAAATCTGTAGTGGGAGTCAAGGTTAGGATGGGGGCTATGTTCCCTGAGCTCTGGGTTTTCTTCTTTAGTTCCTTGTTGCAAGCTTTGCTTCTTATACAATTTTTGAGTCTCTTGTAGATTTAGCAGAGCCTCATGTAGGACTTCTTCTGCTTCTTGTAGGTCTTGTTGTGTATCCTATAGGATTTCTTTTCCTTTGGATGAGGTGGATCTAATTATAGGCCTTATCACATAGGTGATAGGAGAAATAGGAGGAGACATTTTCTCCTGATATTTAGGTGAGTCCTTAATTACAATGGGAACTTTGGTTGGAGTTTGGGTTTTCCGCTGCCTTATCCTTGTGCTTTTCCTTGTCCTGAAATATAAGGAGTTCTGCCTATATATTTTGCCTTTTTGTTTGATAGGGGTGCTAATAGCAGTGAGGGCAGTTGCTGCTTCTCTCTCGATGGGTGCTGAAGACACCCTAGGTGACTCCTCCTTGTATTTTTCCTCCTCTTTTCCATTTCCCTTTTCCTCTATGTTTTTCCCCTCTTCTCCTCCTTCTAGGTCCTCATCTTGTTTATCTGTCTCCTCCTTGACATCTTCATCTATTTCCTCATCATATTCCTTCTCTTTTTCCTCTTCTTCCTCCTCATTTGTCTCATCTTCATCCCTCTCTGTTTCTTCTCCATCTATTTTAGTTTCTCATTCATCCTGGTCACTGACAGTAGGACTAACATCATATGTGAGGGCTTTGATATACTCCTCTATCTCTATGTCTCTAAAAATTTCCCATTGGATAGGAATTCTGAGGTTCTCTAGGGCATCTTCTATGATGATTCTAATTAACCATGGTGGGCTAATTTTTGGCGTTTTTCTCCTGCACCTTTATTCATGTCTCTACCAGTGATTGCAAAAGGAAGTATGGTATGTTGAGCCTATGGTGAGGAGGTGTTTCTGCTCCAAACCTTAATTCTTCATGAAGCCTAAAGTGATGCCCATAAACCACACTATACCTACCCTCACATGATATGTATTTGATAAGATGGTAACTCACCTCATTCCAGGGGTATGGTAGGCTTTCTCTCCTTACTCCATTTTTGTCCTCAATGGGCTCTTCTCCCTCTAAAAGGAACTTATTCTTGGCAATCTGGTTATCTCCCTTGTCTTTCTTTCTCCAAAGCACTCCTAGGGGAAGTGTGGTAATTCTGCTTATGAGTTCAGGGGTGAGATATATGGAGAGACCTCTCACCACAACAATGGCATGAATTCTGGTCAGTGGAATGAGGGAGAGAGAAAAATATCGGGCCACTTCATCATCATACCCTCTTAATTTTCCAAAATACCCCATCCAATTATGCCTTGTGAGGATTTCTAACACCTGAGGGTGTTGGTTGATTCTCACAGTATTAATTGGGTCGCTTCTATTAAACTGCCTTGTCATTTTGTTGGTGAATTTGGAGTTGATATGGTTGACAATTTTTTTTGAAGGCATGAGTAAATTACTAAAAGAACTATGGAGACAATTCCCTTACACACTTGCAAAATTAACTCACTACAGGGGAATTTTTTGTTCAATTCACTATGAAAAATGGAAGTAATTATAGAGCCTACCTCTTCATAGTGTTTGTAGTATCCAACCCTCGTGTTTTCCCCTCTGAAACTCCTCTCGGCCAATCCTATAGACTTTCTGTCTGTATCTTGTAGGGTTTCCTATGTAATGTTGTAGTAAATCCTGCGCTGAAGACTGTTGGAATTTTCCTCTTCTATAGGTTGCCTGGGTATGAGAGTGACTTTTCTAGAGTGAGCCTCGAGGAAATTAATGCATGAGTGCATGGGGATCAATGAGTATTTTTTATTATGGCTGAGTTATATGACATGGTGTGTTGGCAGCGGAGGTACATTTTCTATTTTTTGACCATTGGTCCCAAATACCACCTCATCATTCCCCTCTCCTCGTAATCAACTCCTAGTTCATACCTCGGTAGACTTAACTGTTTTTGTCCTTCTCTTCTATTTTTTTGACTTGACTACTACAATGTGTGGGAGGACCAACTGTTTTGTCTGCTTCGACTGAACAAAGGTGGCTAGGTTAACTGGCCACCTTTCTCTTATAAACCAACTTACTCATAACCTTTACATCTTTTGACTACATTAGGCAAATGAGAGAGTGAAGCGAGATAGTTACTTGTGGTGCTAATAACTTGATGTAGTTTTTGAAGACCTGAGGTACTTACTGTGTGTTGGCTACATGTTATTTATCCTTCCTTTTTCTATTTCTCTCTTATGATTCCTTTTATGTGCAGGTACCTAGTGTTGCTGATGATGGTGCTGCTACTACTTTGGAACTCCTTCTGCCCTTGGATCTTCATGCTGGAAGCTTCCTGCTACTCATGATTTTTATTTTGTGGGATAGTCTACTACAGGATTTCATACAGGATGTCCTGTAGTTGCTTCTCCCTCAGAACTTTTAATCATACACTCTGTTGGGATTTTGAGGATGGTGACATGGATTGAGAGGAAGTCTAGGAGTGTGGATAAATGAGAAATACTTGAGTGATACTCCCTTCTTATCTTTGTTTCATATTTTTCTCTCTGCGTTTTCTCTTGAAGACTGTGAAAAATATATATTTTTTTGAAACTGATTCTTTTATGGTGAATGCAGGGGTGATGAAAGTGAAGATAGGTATGGTAATGAAGTTGTGATGTACGGATGTCATTATTTTCACATGGCAGGTCATTTTCACACCCTAGGGTCAATTCCTATAGGATTCTCGAGCCATTATAATTCCTACAGGATCATCCTCCAGGTTTTTAGGGGATCCTGTATGTTTATAGGGGATCCTGTAGAAAACACAATCCCCTTGTAAACTGAATCAAAGGAGTGAAAAAAGTGAAAAAAATGGTGGAGAGATGAATGACAATGAGTGGAAGAATAAAAATGTGAGTGAAATAGGTCCCTTTCTGATCCTTCTTTGTTCTCTGATTGTCCTCCTTGCTGACCTGCAAATAGAAATTTTCATCATTTTTTTTCTTTTTTTTTGAAAACAACTAGTATGCCTCTAAGAGGTTTTCATCCTAGATGTTTTTCCTAGGCCCCTTAAGGGAGGTTTTCACCTCGGCATATTTTTATTTCCTTGTTTTTTTTTTTTTTTTGATACCATTGGGCCGGCCCAAGAGGTTTTCAACCCAATAGTGCGACTCAGGCACCTCATGGAGGTTTTCACTTGAGTCGTTATTTTTCTATTTTCTCGGCAATTTGATGAGGCAGGAGATGAAACTTGCTCCACCACCATCAATATTTTATTGATACCATCAATGAACTCTTCCTTTGATAATGGTCTTTCGTAAAATTTCAATTGTTGTCCATTAACAAGTAAAGGAATGGCCTCTTCATCTATGGTTCTGATCTACACTGAACAATTATCATAACATATTTGTATAACATAAGGTCCTAGCCATCCTATCCTTAACATGACCTAAAAGACTTTATATCTAGAATCATATAACATTTCCCAATCACCTTCTCAGAATTTCTTATCCTTGATGTTCTTATCATACCAGATCCTCCACTGAAGTTGGGTTACCTCTGTGTGTAGGAGGGCCTGCATTCTGAACTCATCTAAACCATTCAACTGAAGCAATCTCTCTTTTTGTGCACTGTTGAGATCTAGATCTAGTTGGGTTTCTGTTATAGACATTTTTGTGCCCTACAACACCAAGCATCAAATGTCCATAAACCAAGGGCTCCTAAGACCCTAAAAGTGTTGTTATAACTCCTAAAGGAACAAGGTCAACAGATTACTGCTTCTCCCAGAAGTTCTCCACCAGAAACTACTCAAAATTGGTCAAAACAGGATCATTTCAGCTGCTCCACTGGCTAAGTGCGTTGAATTGCACCTAAATACGCTGTAAGGGTGCGTTGCATTTCAAAACTCCCTTCTGTAGGGTGCGATGGGTGAGAAATGACAAATGGCAGTGTCATTCCGCGAGGTGGAGAGGCAATGGAAGCTTCCAGAATCTTCTCCTGTGACACTTGCCTCACTGAATTCGACCAAGGATGAGTAAGAGGCCCTCAGTCTCCAAGTGGAAGCAAGAACTGACAGAGAGAAGACACTAATCAAATCACAAGCTGACTCATCCTCCTTACACATATCTATATATGGATCCCTCATCCCAGAGATCCAGAGGCTGGAAGTTTTCATATTGTAAGGAATTGTTGTTGGTTTCTAGACACAAACATCAGATTGTTGGGTGATCTATGCTTTGTTTGAGGTGAAGAGGGGCTTCTTTGCTGGGAGGTTGATGCTGGGTCGGAACCACTGGTTGTAACTCCTCCTGGATCTTTTCTTGTTTATCAATAAAAACCATTTGAGTTTTCCTCCATGCTTTTGTATCATTGATGCTAGTTACATTTGTGTGGTTAACTTAAATCTGATCCTAAGTTGTTTATGAATATAAATCTATGTCTTTGTATAGTGCTCTGCTTCTGTGATCTTACAGGTACTTTGTGAAGTTGGGCATGCAAGGGAGCAGGTAGCTGGAGACCATCAAAGAAGAGAGGGATTGGATCAAAGGATTAGCGCAAGACACAGGTTGGTTCTTTCTATTCCTCTCTATATATAATTCATAAAGGAAATACAAAAGTAGTTTTTCTCTGTTTGTTTCTAAGGTAGTTGTCACACCTTAGTGGGATAGAGTAGTTCTAAATAGACACTTTTCCCTGTAACAAAATGGCGACTCCACTGGGGAGTTAATTAGTTTGTTTGTTTATCATTTTTTGTTGTTTGTTTCATAAACTTATAAGTAGCATTCGAACTGCATTTGCCATAACAAATGCAAAGTAGATAATTGTTGCTTTAATCCATTCACTAGATCTATTTATGATTTAAACAACTGATTCACAAACTATCTAATTGCCCTTGTGATAGCTCTTAGATCCTCCTTAGATCTACCCCTGATTGTTGCATTACTGATTCCTTTTTACTCGGCCAAAAACCAAGGACTGAACTGCAAACTGTGAACCGGAACCCGGATAGAGTCTCGTTTCTGGCCCAGCACAGGTACTGTTCAGAGATCCTGAATTTCAGCGCACTTCCCGAAGGGGCAACCTGCGTTGCATTTCAGATTCTCTGTGTTACAGGTGCGCTGATCAGACTAGCTCTGTGCAGCTGTGGTTCCTGTGCTTCATTCTTTCCAATTCTATCCCTGAATTTTGTTGCCTGTGATTAGTATATGTCTATTTGAAACCTCTTTTCCTTGCTGTTATTCCGCCTCCTTGTACAAAAGAACTATAGATTTTTTTGTGTGTTTGTTAAGTCGTTTACAGTTTTCCTTTGCAAAAGTAGCATAGTCGTACTATCGTCCTTTGATTTGAATCTGTCGCAAGTGTCGGTTTCGATCATAGGAGAAAGTTTGATAGCTGTTGATGGTCGATTATCCTGTTACTATTGCCTTTGGTCTCAATTTGTAATTTTATAGTGTCAAGAACAAGTGTTCATTTCAAAATCGTAAGGTGTCGTAATCATCTCTGTTTTTTATTTCGAAAAAGAGCTTGTTTATATTTGTCGCTTGAAAAGAAATTCAGATTTGTACATCAACTTTCTTTTTAGCATCAATACTAAGAAAGTCGAAAACAAATACATGCATGTGCATTTGCATATAGACAGTCTGTTTGGCTTGATTTAGGAAAAGTGCATTTACAGTGTGCTCTTTGCTCTTTGTGAAAAGATTCTGTCTTTCTTTTCCCCTAGTAGCTAGGATTTTCATTGTACAAAAGAGATAAAAGTTTGTTTATCATCTTTAGATTGCATTTTAGGAATTACATCTACATCTCGTGGTGAACCCAAAAGGCAAACTTCATAAACAAGATCAACTTAAAATAAATTCAATGAATCTAACAACGCTTTGGAACTTAACGCACAACATTTAGAGGTCTAGGCTAGAGACGTATTCTGGCGTCGTAAAGCCTAGTAACTGTTGTCCTCGCTGATGGTTGGGTGATTCCTCCACTTTGAGACGATAAGTGCCAGTACGGACTTGTGCTCCCACGTACCGTCGATTATATTTTGGGAGACCCCTATAGGCTTAAATCCTTTATCCTTAGGAAGCCGTGTCTGCCGCCCTATCGATCGCAATGCACTGAACATAGCATTCGGGAAGATTGACTGCTGTACTATAAAAAGTATTCTGCAGTTTTGCGATTGGTTTGGTACTCCCTCTACCTAGATCTCCAGAGAAGTCCCTTTTGTTCCTTTTTAGACTCCTTAACGGAAAAGGTCCATCTGAGCACTTGTCACTTCAAGCTCATTAAAAATCGAAGGAGACTAGAGTCATCTTTTGCTTTTTCTCGACTCTTAAAAACTAAAAAAACAAGTTGTGTCAAAGCGTCTAAAAAATTTATTTTAAACGGAATATTCATTACCCCTTTCCTACGTTGATCTTGGGTTGAGAAAATGGAGTCAACCAACCAAGGAATTCCCCTTGAAGGAAATCCTAGTCCCTTCTCCTCTTGGGGAGATGCTGGTGCACCCCATATGGCCACATTGTCGCTTCCAGGACTGACAATTGGTTTGCATGTATGGCTCTTCTCAACCTCTGTCGTTCAGAACACCACTATTCCTGAACAATCGAATCAGCAATTAGACGAGTCCAGAGTTACCCACCAGCCTTCTACTTCCTCTAATTCTTCCTCTCGTCCTTCCTCTTCGCTTGATGGGGCTGGTAAAGCCAAAAGTCAAGTTCCTAAGGAGAAGAAGGAAAAGAAGAAGAAAGAGAAGAAGAAGAAGGAGCCAAAAGCGAATGGGGGCAAACGAGTGTCGTCTAACGAAAATCCACACACTGCACCGACCAGGCATAAATCGCCATGTGTCATTTGCAAAGGAGACCACTTTCACAGAGATTGTCCTTGCATCCCTTGGATCTTAAGGGACTGGTCTCCTCATTTGCACAACCCGGTGTCGTCAACCTCTGATGATCATGTTGAAAACACACCGTCAACTAGTGAAAGTGAAGTCCCAGGACAAAAACAAAAATGTAGATTTCCTTGTAAACTGTGCGAAGGCGATCATGCCGTCCATCGTTGTCCCTTCTTAGATGAAGCTAAAAGATTTTTGGATGATCGTCCGGTTTCACCGTTATGACTTCCTCCTGGATATAAAAAACTCTTGCCGAGTCCGTCACTAGTTGAAAATCCGGCTGACCCGCTTAGGTGGTCGGCCGAAGCATCTGTCATTGAAGATGAACCATCTGAATCCATACCAGACGAAAGTCAAAAGGTCGAGGCGGAAGTTGACCCGGTCTTGCCTTCAGAGGTTCCATCTTCAGATGATACAATCACTGAAGAGAACAAGGATGACATCGTCCAAATTCTTTTCATAAGCACAGACTCCAATGAACATGGGGGCAATTTACCCGTTCCTTTACCGCAGGAAGGAAGTTCGTCAAAGTCGTACCCGGCCGTCTATTCGGTCCCACCTCCAAGCAACCTAGTTGTCTCCTTCGACTGGAATTAACTAGGCAGACCCCGTTTACCAGCTAGTGTACCGTTCCGAATTATTGTTCAGATATATAGAATGGTTATGGCTGGTACCATCATAGATGAGGGGGCTTCTGTGAGTATCCTTTCCTCAACTGCTTGGAAAGCGCTTGGTTCGCCATCGCTTTTTCCTGAGATGAGAAATCTGACAGGCTTTGATAAAGGAACCAGTCGACCGTTAGGGATCCTTCCTAATGTGCCCATAACGTTGAGAGGGAAAACCATTCACATGAACGTGATGGTAGTTCAAGGACCCCTGGATTACAATCTACTCCTTGGATGAGACTATATTTATTGCATGAGGGCCATCGTCTCATCACTCTTTAGAGTGATGTGTTTTCCGCACGAAGGAAGAGTGGTCAAACTCGTAGACCAGCTTTCATTTCCCAGATCACGCATAACAAATAGTCATATACCATCCCTGAATGGTCTTTTCACGCAAGAAATGTCTCAATCTCCAGTCCATCCTCCCGATGAGCGCGAGTGATTCGGAGGGATATGACGGAATCCCAGGGGGCATGCACCCTGGTCTGCTTCGGCAGGAAAAATTCGGGTATAGGGTAGGTTTCCGCGAGAGAATATGACTAGTCTATACCCCCGTCCATGATTGGAAGAGGGGGTTATTCTAGAACAAGATTCTCTTGTCAAAGTTATGTGAGTTGGCGAGCACCGTCGCTCACCTTTGTTTATTTCGGTAGACATCGCCGGAGAAGTGTTTTGTTTGCACTGTGAATAGAACGATCTTTGGGTAACCTATAAGAGGTAGGCCTCTCTCGGTAAAACAAATGTTTTAACGGACTAAAGAAGTGGTAACCTTGAAACTCTGTTTTATACCTGGGGGCATGCAAACCTTTTGGAATGCAAGCGAAGAGCGACTATTTATTTTTAAAATTCTTAGGACCTCTACCCCTTTAAACTCGTAGGATTAGTCGTTTCTAACTTGCATAAAGAAAGGATGTGGGGAAAATCTCTAAAAGTTGCCGTTTTTATACGAGACATTCTTATCACAAGACTGGATTAATCGAGTAGTTTTAGCACATAGTTCAAGCTCGTTAAAAAATAAACATAAGACATGAGCAAATGTTTCCACCCGCGTTTAAGCTCGTTAAAAAATGAACTATTCCCCTGGTAAATAACCATCGTGAATGTCGTACTTTAGCCGTTAAAGCCTTGGTCGTGTTTGCACCATCACCTCCACTTTTCATTGGCCGATCATTCACCTCCATTTGATTGTTTACCCATTTTGAGGAACAGCTGCGAAGAGTGATTTCACTAGCCATCCT
Source organism: Pinus tabuliformis (assembly GCA_031772625.1). NCBI lineage: Eukaryota > Viridiplantae > Streptophyta > Pinopsida > Pinales > Pinaceae > Pinus > Pinus tabuliformis. The sequence goes on from CM062816.1 coordinate 842,103,848, forward strand.
TATGACACTGTCGTGATTGGAAAATTCCAAACCTTACCTGGAATCAGCTGCTACCCGTTTTATCACTCGTTACTCAAAAGACGAGTCTCCTTTAAGCTGTTTTCAACTGACTCGTAAAATATGAAAAGATTGCTAAGCCATTGGCCTCTCCAGCTCGTTAAAGGGACAAGAAGTGCTATCCCTCATCTAGATTTTAATCTTTTTGGACCTGAGGGATTATTACACAAAAAGATCGAGCGCTTGTTTTGTTCGGATCATTAAAACTATCGAAAATTCATCCCTTCTGTATTGTTTTATACTTTTTCGAACTTAAGGGATTAGATGATGAAAAAGGAATTTTGGAGTTACCTTTATGTTCCTTTTCAGACTCTCTAAAATTGAAAAGGACCGAGTTATCTTTGTCGTTAAACTCGTTAAAAAGATTAATAGCGACAAACTTGTCTTTAGACGAGAATGAGTTTCACTATCACTAGGCTCGTTAAAACATAGCGATGGGTTTGCCCGAAGGGAAAATTATAGAACAAGCATATGTTATCCTCCTCAAGCTTGACAAAAATAAAGAGGTACTGGTCAGCAATGACTGGGGAAAATTTGGGAAGAAAACTCAAAGAAAATTTGTTGGTAGCAAGTCGCTCTTGAACATGACACTTCCACTCCGTGTCCGAGTCGGGTTGGGTTGTTTCATTCACCGGTCACATCACCATGGTCACGCCATACCATCCACATTTTGGGTTAATGCTACCAATCCATCACATCAGTGTCATCGATATGTTCAAGAGAAGTCACCCGTGTCTCACCCACTACCATACATTATACTCCATTCTTTCATGACCGCCACCCTTAACCTTATATCATCAGATCGTTTTCACCTCCATCAAAATCATTTGCTCCGTTCCGTGTCATTGATGTGGGATTCATTAAGGCCCTCTTGTGATGGATCACTTCTTGTCGACATCAGCTCATTATCCAAGAAGTTGATCTAGGAACACCCCATTCAGTACTTTGAAGCTTGCATGCCTCAATGGCAAGTTTCTCACTTCCGGCGACAGGTTTACATCAATGGCCTTCGACCGAAATATTTTGCGTGGTGTTCGATGCCAAGTCCTCTATTCACACCACATGAATTGTACTACAGTACCTTGAGGATCATTATCATTATCGGTGATTCCTCTCACCCTTGTTAACTGTTTACATCATTGACTGGTAATCAAGCGATGTCTTTCCATGTTCGACTTCAGAACATTTCTCACATGGATCGACTTGTACTTCGAGTGAAGATCAGACGAGATTGAATACCCCGGATCTAGTTTCATCCATCCGGGCTGCGATATATATTCAGGGAAATAAAGACATTAAATGTACAGCATTGCAGCACAGATAATCATCCTACCAAAAGGATGATGACTCTATTAGTATCATCAGTCTACACTCAGACGATTGTCTGTCCTATGTACATGAAAATGAATTTATAAAGCTGAGCATGGGAATGCCCGCCTCAGCTAGATCATGAAAATAGTATGAAGATAATGTATTGTATTGTATCTTATTACAGGTCTCCTCCCAGCATTGAAAGAACTTCGGATCCTCATAATAAAGCATTTCACCCGACACCAAAAGGTTAACGGCCTCATACTTTAGGGGGCAACTTTTATAGACATTTTTGTGCCCTACAACACCAAGCATGAAATGTCCATAAACCAAGGGCTCCTAAGTACCTAAAAGTGTTGTTCTAACCCCTAAAGGAACAAGGTCAACAGATTACTGCTTCTCCCAGAAGTTCTCCACCAGAAACTACTCAAAATTGGTCAAAACAGGAACATTTCAGCTGCTTCACTGGCTAAGTGCGTTGCATTGCACCTAAATACACTGTGAGGGTGTGTTTCATTTCAAAACTCCCTTCTGTAGGGTGCGATGGGCGAGAAATGACAAATGGCAGTGTCATTCCGCGAGGTGGAGAGGCAATGGAAGCTTCCAGAATCTTCTCCTGTGACACTTGCCTCACTGAATTCGACCAAGGATGAGTAAGAGGCCCTCAGTCTCCAAGTGGAAGCAAGAACTGACAGAGAGAAGACACTAATCAAATCACAAGCTGACTCATCCTCCTTACACATATCTATATATGGATCCCTCATCCCAGAGATCCAAAGGCTGGAATTTTGCATATTGTAAGGAATTGCTGTTGGTTTCTAGAGACAAACATCAGATTGTTGGGTGATTTATGCTTTGTTTGAGGTGAAGATGGGCTTCTTTTCTCGGAGGTTGATGCTAGGTCGGAACCACTGGTTGTAACTCCTCCTGGATCTTTTCTTGTTTATCAATAAAAACTATTTGAGTTTTCCTCCATGCTTTTGTATCATTGATGCTAGTTACATTTGTATGGTTAACTTAAATCTGATCCTAAGTTGTTTATGAATATAAATCTATGTCTTTGTATAGTGCTATGCTTCTGTGATCTTAGAGGTACTTTGTGAAGCTGGGCATGCAAGGGAGCAGGTAGTTGGAGACCATCAAAGAAGAGAGGGATTGGATCAATGGATTAGCGCAAGACACAGGTTGGTTCTTTCTATTCCTCTCTATCTATAATTCATAAAGGAAATACAAAAGTAGTTTTTCTCTATTTGTTTCTAAGGTAGCTGTCACACCTTAGTGGGATAGAGTAGTTCTAAATAGACACTTTTCCCTGTAACAGTTTCCATCCTTAATGTGTTATATTGAAACTCAATGGATAGTAGGGCCTTTTCCACATAGACCAACTCAAAGGCTGTGAATCTAGTGGTGGTCTTCCAAGTGGTATTGTAGGACCAAGTGGCCTCAACTAGTCTATCTGCCTAATCTTTCCTGCTATCGCTCACCACTTTGGTCAATATGCTCTCCAAGACTCTCTTCGTCACCTCCACTTGCCCATTAGCTTGTGGGTGATAGGTAGTGGAGGTCCTATGCTTGATCTTGTGCTGGATAAGCAAGTCTCCAATCATGTTGGAGGTAAACGGGTTGCCTTGATCAGTGACCAGCTCCCTAGGGTACCCAAATTTGTAAAATACATTCTCCCTTAAGAACTAAACCACCTTCTCCTCTGTTTTTGCCATAATTGCCTTGGTTTCATCCCACTTAGTGAAATAATCAGTTCACACAATGATGTACTATTTTTTCTTGGAAGGAGGGTCAATAGGTTCAATGAAGTCCATGCCCCACTTGTTAAATGGCTCGAAAGTCACTTGAGGCTGCGGAGGCATTTCATCCCTTGGAGTAGGCTTCTCCATCCTTTAGCACTGATCACACTGACTAGTATATATTTTCACATCTTGATGAAGAGTGGGCCAATAACATCCTTCTTGTAACACGTTGAATGTTGTCCTCTTTGCTACAAAGTAGCCTCCACAAGGTCCATCATGACAGGTAAGAAGGATTTTAGGCACTTCCTCCTCCCTGGCACATCTTCTGAAGATTTGATTTGGGCCAAGTTTTAAGAGATTGGCCCCAATCCAAGTGAAGGGGACATTGTTCCTTATAATCTTGCTTTTCTCTTTGGAGAACAAGTTCGGTGGGAACTGCATAGATACCAAATAGTTTTCTATGTCAAAAAACCATGGAGAGAGAACTAAAATGGCGAACAAGTACTCTTCTGGTAACTGGTCATCAACCATTCCCTCTTCACCTATAGGCAAAGTTAATATGGACAAAAATTCTGCAACAAAATTTTCCTTACAAGGCTTACACCAATAGTTAGATCAAACTATTGCAATAAAGGTAACCATCTTATAATACGAGCATTAACATTGGGTTTATTCATTAAATATTTGATTGCATCATGGTCAATATAGATAAATGTTTGATAACCTATAATATAATGCCTAAATTTGTTCAAAGAATGCACAACAGCCATGAGATCCTTTTCGGTCAATGTGTAGCTCAGTTTGGCCTTTGACATATTCTTATTGATAAAGTAAATGGCATAAGGTAATCTTTTATCTATCTAACCTAGTGCTGCTCCTATGGCTTTATGTGAGGCATCAACATGAATGTGAAAAGGAAGATCCCAATTTGGGCCTCGAAGAATCGGGGTAGTGGTTAACTTGTTCTTGAGGATGTCAAAGGCCTCTTGACATCTTTTTGATGATATAAACTCAGAGTCTTTGGACAACAATCCAAATAAAGGAGAGGCCAACTTGCTGAAGTCCTTTATGAACCTTCAATAGTATCTAGCTAATCCTAGGAAACTTCTAACATCTCTCTGCTTTTGAGGAGGTGGGACCCTTTGGATGATAGCTATTTTGTTGGGGTCCACCTACAATCCTTGCTGGGATATTGAATGACCTAGCACAGTTTGTGCAGTCATCAAGAATTCACATTTCTCGGGACTAAGAGACAAGCTTACCTCAATGCATTTGTGCAGTAGCTTACCTAAGTTGGACAAATCCTCCTCGAAATCACCCCCATAAGGTGTGAAATCATCCATATAGATTTCTACCTCATCATGGACCAACTCAGCAAAGATACTCAGGACTGCTCTCTAAAAAGTGGCAAGAGAATTGCATAGGCCAAAAGGAAGGACCCTATAGGCAAAAGTTCCCCAAGGACAAGTGAAGGTGGTTTTATATTGATCTTCTGGTCTAATCTAGATTTGATTGTACCCACTGAATCCACCTAGGGAAGAGAAAAACTTATTCCCTGCTAGACCATCTAGCACTTGGTCGATGAAAGGTAGAGGGAAATGGTCCTTATTTTTGGATTTGTTCAAATCCCTGTAATCGACATAAATCCTCCACTTACCATTTTTCTTGGGAACTAACACCAAAGGAGAGACCCACTCACTATCAAAGATAGGATAAATGGATCATGCGTCCAACAGTTTTTGTAGTTCTTCATTGACTATATCTTTAAGAGTTTGATTCATCCTCCTTTAGGGTTGTTTGACTGACTTGCAAGCTTCTTTGATGTAAATGTGGTGAGTACGCACTGAGGGGTGTACTCCCTTCATTTCTTTGTAACTCCAAGTGAAGGCATCCAGATGTTCCTTTAGCATGTTGCTCAACTTCTCCTCTTGGAGAACAAAAGGAGATGGATTGATTTTCAAAGTTCTCTCAGGACCAAATTCTATGGCTTTGACATGGAGAGGGTTGGAATCAGCTAAGTACAGATCAATTAGATGGTTGTTCTAAGTTTCCTTTGCTACCTATTCTAGGAACAATGTATTGGGAGTTGGACTTTGGAGTAGGTGTTCAATCAACTCATCTTCATCCTGTTGTCCTCCTCCCATGTGTTTATAAGGTATACAGTTGGGTAGAATAGACTTCATCTTCTTCCTCCTCTTCCAACCATAAAGGTAAATCATTCTCTGGAGATGGTTTAGCGGGAGGGTATAGGACTAACTGCTTGGACATATGCCCATTATTGATGGTCATATCCCCAACTCGACATCTGATGTAAGCATCTGTAGTGTCCAACCAGGGCCTCCCAATGATGAGAGGGTAACCAGTAATCTTAGTCTTAGGCTGGAGAACTAGGAAATCTGCAGTGTACTCCCAAGAGTCAATGGAGAGCATCACGTCCTCCAAAATCCCCTGAGGGTCATTATGGAGGAGTCTGCAAGTTGCAGGACTGTTGTGGTCTTTCTCAATGAGCCTTGGAGGTTAAGCTTGAGCATGGTGTCCTTGGTGATCACATTAATGACAGCCCCATGATTAATCAGAGGGTGTGGGACAATGGTGCCCTTCATGTGCACATCTACTATAGGACTTCCAAGGTCAAAATACTTTGAACAGATTACCTACCCCTGCATTAAGTCAGATAAGTGTCCAATGACATTCATGGTAGGGGCATCTCTTTTTCACCTCCCTGGATGCTTGAAACACTTCTCCTTAATAAACTTGATGTAAATAGGTACATCTACGATGGCTTGGAGAAGTGGAATCTTGACACATAGGTTTTTGAATTCTCCGAGAAGTTCAATCTCTTTTGGGGTAAGCTAGAGTGGTTGAGTTAATCTCTTAAGAAAGGGTGGATTTACTTCAAGAATTATTTCCACTTTTTCTTCTTAAACCTCCATAGGTGGAGGTGGAGGTTGGTTATCCGAGAGAACTCTCCGAGATCTCAAGTTAATTTCCTAGATCTCCACATCATAAGCTAGATATGAAGTCTCTCCACTGTACACTTGTTGTGCATGTCTATTGTTCGAGCTCGGATTTGGATGGGCAGGCATATGGGGTTGTTTAGGTGGAGTAGAGTGTAACAACTATGGTTGGGTAGGTGGTGAAGGAAATAAAGCAAGAACATTATTGTACTGGGGCCTCCACCCCTGGGGAGGTGCATTCCACTGAGGTTTTGGAGGAGCATATGGTTGAAATGATTGGTTGGATGGCTGGGAATAACGCTGAGATGCAAAGGACCAAGGAAGATGTGTAGACCAGGAAGGATGAGTAGGGGGTCCCCAAGAAGCTATGGGTATGGTCTGGTCCGGGTTGTAATATGGATGGGATGACCCTTGCATGCCCTGTTGGGATGTACTATGCCCATGAGGTCTCCTTTTTTTTATTTAATAGAGTTTCTAAGTGACCCCTTCAGCTCCTTGATATACATCTTTGAGTCCAAGCAAAGAAGGGGACTTGTATTTGGAGTGGTTTTCTTCACAGACTAGCTAAATTTCAATAGAATTCAATGGACATTCATTCCTAGGGTGCCTCCTAGTGCATCTAGGACAGAAAATGGCCAAGGCTCTCTCTGCTTCCTCCTACTTTCTCCTAATGTGAATAGTGTCCATCTGTAAGGCAAGGTTTTGCAACATCTCACTCTTGAAATCTTCTAGCATGTTCCCAATTTCACCCTTAATGGATGAATTAGAAGAGGATGTACTAACCATAGGTGGACTTCCCCTACCCCTTTTCCTAGCTACCCTAGAATGGTTTCTAAATACAATCTTGATATCCTCATAGGGTAACTGGTATATATCTCTTCCTACTAACATGTGTAGGGTATCCAAAAGGTCTTCCGTTACTCCTCTAAGCATGACCAGCTTCAGTGACTCAGGGTCAAGTATGCACTTGGCCCTTTTCTAACTAAGCTGAAATATTTCTTCATAATCCTCTAGGGATTCATCATTACCTAAGGTCATCCTAAACAATTCTTCTTTAGTGTCCTTAGACCTACAGTAGTCTCGATACTTGTTTTTGAAGGCTTGTTGCATCTAAGCCCAAGTTGTGATGCTAACCCTAGGTAAACCCATGAACCAGCGCAAAGCTGCATCCTTGAGGGTAGAGGGAAATAGTGTCAACTTCTGCTCATCATTTGTGTAGTCATAGGCTTGGCATATAACAACAAACTCAAATAGGAAAGTGTTGGGATCTTCTGCGGTCAGGCCATGGAAATGAAGAAGGGTAGAGGGGCTTATATTTTTCATCTTAGTGTCCCCATTGGTTTCCTTGATGGGTAAGGAACCCTCAACACTCTCTCTATCCCCTCTATCATTTCTATTTTCAGCCATTGGCTCTATAGGAATGGGTTATTCTTCCTAAATTAGCTCATAACTCATCTTATCATCCTCAATTTGATGGGAAAACGGAGATAGTGAACACATGTTTGGAAGGATATCTTCGTTGCTTTGTATCTGATAAACATACATAATTGGTCAAGTGGTTACCTATGGCTGAATGGTGGTATAACACTTCCTTCCATACTACAACAAAAATTACCCCATTTATGGCACTTTATGGATATCATCGACCATCGATCACATCATATTTAAGATAAAATTATAAGATTCAACTAGTGGAGGTTCACATCGAGCGTCAACAAAAAGTTCTCCAACTCTTAAAGGATAACCTCACTTTGGAGCATAATAGAATGAAACAACAAGAAAATAAACATCGCAGTGAAAGAAGTTTGGATGTAGATGACTGGGTGTTTTTACGGCTAAAACAATATAAACAAATATCCCTCAAGCAAGATAAGAATGATAATAAATTATCACCAAAGTATTATGGTCCTTACAAGGTGTTGCAAAGAATTGGTACTATGGCATACAAAATGGAGCTTCTTGTGTCTTCCTCAGTGCACCCAGTTTTCCATGTTTCATGCTTAAATAAGGTTATAGGTGATAGGCTCCCAGTTCAAATAATATTTCCAAAACTTGATGAAAAAGGAAAAATCATATTGGAACCTGAACCACTCACAAAGACAGGAATTTCACAACTATGAAATTGATCAATTTCGGAGTATCCCACCAAGTGCAAGAACTTACCTGCTGATGGTTCTACATGGGAGGATGATAATTTTATACAAAAGCATCCAAAACTAGTCAAGTGTTGAGTACAACACTTTTTTGAAGGAGACGGGCATGTTAGGTCCCTATAATACTAGTGTATTCCCTCATTGTTATTGTCAGTGTAGTTCCCTTATTGTTATTGTTGTGCCCATGTATTCCCCATATTGTTATTATTGTGCCCCATAGAATCCCACTATTGTTATTCTTATGCCCTTACGTTACTATTGTTATGTCAGCTTTGATTATATTGTAACCCCTTAGACTCCTCTATATAGAAAGAAGGTTTTGTCATTTGAATCATCCAATAATTGTTCATTTCTATAATGTAAAGGAGGCGTCCCCCTCGAAGAGGATAATTTTGAAGTTGTTGATCTATTTCTTCTTCTATTTTGTGAACTGGTTTCATAACATGCAGGAAATGTTGTTAGGTTCATTCCAAAACGATGAGCCAGAAGATGTTTCTCATATCACTGATACCTTACTTGAAAGCCTGAAATCTACTTCCACCAACCCTCTCTTTAGACCTGACAACAAGTGGAATTCTACTCAGTTGGAGACAATGATGTTATTGTACAACTTGAAAGAAATTTTTGGCATGTCGAATGCATGTTTCTCGACAATATTGAGGTAATTAACATGCATGATTGATCAATTCCCTTATATTTTGAAAAATATTGTCACACAATAAACATTAAAAAAGATCGATTTTAAAAATGTTATATATTGACATTGTACAATTGTGTTCCCCACCAACTGTAGGTTATTCAAATATAAGGTTCTTCTAAGTGAGAATGTCTTGTCGGGTAGCTTTGAAGAGGAAAATCAGTTGTTGAAAATGTTGGTTTTTGAGTACATATCATATCATACATGTTTGAATGATTTTATTCTATATAGAGGATACGATGCGTAAAAGGAGATATGTTTGAAATGTGCAAGTGACATGCACTACAATTTAAAAAAAATAGTTAAATAATATGGTCCTCCTCATAAGATATCAAGGCACATTCCTATAATCCCAAACATTCAAAGGAGCTTCATTGTAAAGAATTATCTATGTTATAGGGATGGCATGCCTCACACATAAGTGAGTCAAAATTTATGTGAATCCCAATAGATTCAATAACCGTTAAGCATATAGAGGATACATGGCCTAAAAAATTTGAGGATGAATTAAGAAGTCTACGAATCATCATAGCCATGGATGGAATCAACCCATATTCTCTCCAAAACACCAACTATTTTGTTTCATCTGTAGTAGTGATTAATAACAATACCCCCCCATGGTTTTCCATGAAGAATGAACATATTATGTTGGCTCTCATAGTTTGTGGTACAAGAAAAGTGAAGAATATGGATGCCTACATACAACCATTGGTAGATGAATTGAAGGAATTATTGGAATGGAAACATGTGTATGCTGTATCAAGATCCATCACAACAAAGAGTATTTTACGTTGTATGGAATATGTGCTTAGACCATACATGATTATCTAGGCTTAGGAATTTGCTATGGCACATTACATTTTTACTGATTTGTTTATATATGTAACAATATTATTTCACATATTAAGTTAATTCATCGTAATTCTTCTAATCTTCATGGTCACTAATGCATTGACCTATATATAATAATCTTGAAGTTCTTGTAACAAAATGGTATCATGGATGTAAATGTTGTGGACCTTATTTGAAAGCTAGGTGGTCTGCAATGAGCACCAATATTGTAGCAAAAATTCTGCAACTCTTGGGATACTAGGTTTACTTTGTCAACGTGGGATTTATACAAACATGGAGTTGATAGTGTTGTATACACAAGTAAAATTGATGGTTCTTCCTTTTGTCACTGTTCAGCTGGCAAGAGACAACTAGTTTTTTCAAGCCAGACTTCTATGGATTCAGAAGAAGCTTGGTTCCTTGATGAAAGAAATAAAAATCTACTCTAAGAGAGAGTTGATCTACTACAATAATGAAAAGACTGAAATTCAATGCTAAGGCACACCATTTCCTAATGAAATGCTAAGAGCTATAGTTTGCAATGATGCTAAATTAACATGAACAAAATGCTACTATCCTAAGCATGGAATGTAATACCATCAAACACAATTGTTATGCATGTAAAGTACTATAATAAACCTATTTTGTCTTTTTATGCTTTTCATGAAATATCAAGTGTGCAAACTAATCTCTTTTGCTGATGTGGCTGGTGGTTTAGGGATCTTGGTGGACGGTTGGAAGGTTCAGGAGATGGTTGGAAGGTTTGGTGGACACTTGAGTGATCTTGGGAGTCTTCCTAGAGGTTTTCCCTCAATTAAGCCTTAAAATAGGCCACAACAGAAAAACCTATAGGATGTACTAGAAACGTACATGAATCCCTGTATTTCTACAGGATACATCCATCAGAAAAACGATGGGTGTTGGAGGTGATGGAAGGCTTAGGGAAGGTGGTTGATGGGTGCAATGGAGTGAGAAAAGGCCTAGGATCACTCAGAACCGAGAACCTAGCTTAGGAGATGGTTGGATTCACTCAAAATGCTTAAGGAATTTTCTATCTAAAATGATGAAATTGGTGAAGGTTTTGATGAAAACAAGGAATGCCTATGGGTAGATGAAGTTGGAATTTGGTTGCTTGATGTGAAATCTCTGTCTACTTCTAAAGAACTTGCTCTACATCAAACATTTGTAATTTCCAAAAAGTCATGTAAGCAAGAAGAATTCTCATGGGCTAGAAAAGCATAATTCAATAAAGTAATTGTCTACCTTATGCATGAATAACATGTTTAATAACATGGATTGATGGATGCTATCTACTGTATGAATGAATATAGAAGAGATGACAATGAAATCCTACTTCGCAAAACTGATCAAATGCTAGTTTAAGTACAACAAACTCTAAATATCATGAAAGAAATGGAAATCTGTCTTTTTGGGCTGCATAAGGCTCTTTTCATCAAATCATGATCCCAAAAGGAAGAAGTCAGACCAAGACACCTATTGATAACTTTGTGGTGCCTCTTTTATCCCTTCTAACTTGCTACTGGAGTAAGGCACAAATGGAAACAAACTAATAAACAGTTAATCAAATCTACACTACTTGCAATGAAATACTGCTAAAAACAGTTTAACCATGAATGTATGAAACTAAGCTAAGAATAAAGATAAAAGATGATGAGCCTTTGCTGCTAGGGTTGGGCCCTAACCGAAGAGCTTTAGTCCTCTGAGTTAACTCAGTACTGAATCAAGAAAAAGCTCATTCTTATTACCAAAACAAGAAATTATATCAAAAGTCTTCCACAAGTCTGGAGCTCGAAAATAACTAGTGTTTTTGCAATAAAAATTCAAATCCTAATGAGACTCTAGGCCTCTCTACTTATACAACTGAAGTCTCGAAGGACTTCCTTAAATTTAGGGAGGCTTGGCTCCCAAACTCAAGATGAACTAACTCTTTGTCTATCACTTGCTCAGCTGCCTTCTAGTCTTCATGACTTGGTTGCTTGCACTCCGAGATGGTGGGATTAATGGAGGAATATTCGAATAGGGGAGGAGAAAATGAGGATGATTTACCTCCTAAAATCTCTCTCACTTGTCCCATTCGAGTTTCAAACCTTAGTATTGCCAAAATTCCTTGATTTTCTCTTCCAAACCTGTATTCAATGAATGTTAGTCCACTAGGCATATTATCTCACTTTATCTCATCTCATTAAACAAAATATAATCAAAACATGTAATAAGTTGTGAGAAGAGTTGGTTTGGCTAATCTAGGAGGTGAATTAAGGCCCATATAATTACCCAATGATGAGGCTCATTAGTTTGACCACCTACAAAAGCCATTGCATGACTTCTCCTAGATATTCCTCCCAAAAGAAAACCCTTACAGAAGTGAAACATCCGCTCTGAATGGTAATCTAGAGAGAACCCAAAGACTTGTAATAATGACATAAGCTGAATTGCTCACAACATATGAGAGAGATAAGGAGAAAGATTTTGTAAAAATGTTCGATGAAGTGGGGAGCCTATGTTCGATGATCCAAATTATTTGACACCTATGTTGAGAAATTTCCCATTGGGATGAAAGGGAAATCTCCATTTTATTAGATTCCATATTGTTAGCATATTAAGATTTCCCACTTACTAGATCCCATGCATATATTTAAAAATGTTTCATATTCTTTATAGAGGCACATATCATTAGAAATAAAATGACACATTGGTTGTTAGGAGATATCTTATTTCTTCAAAAGTAAAAAAGAAACATTGGCCAAGACAAGAAACTAGAGGAGAGCTTGGTCCTTCTTGGACTTTCAAAGAAGGTCATGTCTGACGGATTTTAAAGAAAGATGATCATTCTTTGGAAAAGGCAGTTATAATAAGTGTGAGGGTGCCTTCTTTATAGGGGTCTTCACTATGACACTGCTTCACTATGGAAGAACATTTGTTGGTGTTGAAGTCACATGACCATTTGAACTGTCTAAGAGTACGTATGTCAAAAACACAATTTTATTATTATTATTATTATTATTATTATTATTATTATTATTCTTTTATGCAATGTGATATTTTATACTTAATTTTTGTATAATGTACCATTTACTGTGCATTGTCATTATCCTCTGCTCATGCGTGGGTGTGTGACCCATCAATTCCCCATGACCTACGATGTGCCATATATAAATTATCTTCATTTGTACATTGGATCACATCAAGAAATATTTATATGGATAGCATTCCATGGTGGCATCAATAGATAGCTAGGAATTCTTTTATGTTTGAGAAGGAACTGTCAACAAGTTTCATGGACTTGTAAGTTCATATTCTAATTCATGTGTTAGATGAGGTTGAATTAGTTGGGGTTGTTTCTTGCTGTTGGATGTTCTTCTTAGAGAGGTACATGAATAAATTGAAAGGTTTTGTTCAACAAAGCGAAAAACTAAATGGGTCTATGGCAAAGGGGTATATATCATATGCTTCTTTCTATTATGACAGTGAGTATCATCAAGCAGAGAGACAACACACCAGGTGCGACAATATGGGATGAGGAATGGGATGAAGACAAAAGAGAAGGGGAGCTTCTCAAAATGAATGGAAAGAGGTGCATGATAAAGAGTAATTGGCTTATCATTTGTCAAATTTCTTCACAGTAACTATTTACACTAAACTTAATATTAATGCATATTTTGATCTCATACATATTATATATGTTGATTTGGTTTCATCAATGAATTCAAAAGTTGAAGCCATCAACAAAGTCATTATTTACAATATGGAAGCGACACAACCATTTTTGCATTGTACGAGTAGAAGAGGAGGAAATGGGATAGTGATTGGAAAGAATTAAAATAATTGAATAGTAGAAGTGTGCCTTATCTTGATCATTTAAAAGAAAATATGCCAAAGAATTTCTCTAATAGTTGGGTTATTGATCAAATCAGAGAGAAATATAGTGCATCTAGTTTTTACCAACATGCTGAAGAGGATGTGCTAAATATAGGGATTGATTCATTAATAATATCTTTCTATACATTTTTAACTTCATAGAAACATATTTTTGGGAACAACAATGTTATCATGCCAAGTGAGGAAGATAATTAGGGTGATGACAAGAAAGAGTGATATATACTTGTGTTATTTCGTCATTTATACTATTGTTACATGTTTTTGTTTTCTTTATTTCACTAATTATATTGTTGTTTTATTCATCTTGTTGCCATTTTATTTAATTGGTAGGATTCACAAACATTTTTAGATGTTTTTTTTGCACTCGAAACATTTTTCAACTTAAAACTAAGTATTTCCAATTGTGTACAATATATATATGATAATAAGGATTCAAGGTCAAAATCCTTCTAAAATAACAAAATGAGAAGAATATAACCAAAATGAGAAAATAGTGAATTTAGAAACAACATTGAAGATTTATTCTTGATTTGGATACTTGCTGGTTTATTAACAAGTTTACATGTTTTTTATTCTTGTTTAGACGTTCAAAATCAATATAAATCATGTAGTGATAACTCTATGAGGACTTTAACAATGAAAAAATTGAGTATTAATATGTAATATTAAATTCTTGACATGATACGTAAAGTCATGTTTACTATATTTAAATTCCAGTTCTTGAAATATTATGTAAACTAAAAGGATGTCTTATGCATGTATAAAATGTCGATTACATCTTTTTATGGACCATAAGAGAAAGAAATGGGCTTATGTGGATGCATGAGAAGTTTTAATTTTTTCTTCATGGATAATGGGACAATTTTGACTTTTCTTTTCAATGGTAATTATAAATGAAAGTTGAATTAATAAATATTTTATGGCTATGAATTAAAAGATAAATAATGTGATGGTGATTAAGATATTTTTGTTTGACTTTCTAATAGACTTGATGATGCATTTTTCTTTTCTATTTACATTATGTAAAATAAATATATATTTTAATGTATTTATAAGTAAATTATGTAAAGTAGACAAGTCTTTATCATTGTGAACATGATGTAATATTAGCTAGGAGAAATGTGAAAACATGAAATTTAGTGACTAACTTGTGATAAGTATGTCAAAAAACAATATTTCTTGAATTGTTCATTAAGAAATAATAAAATATATTATTTTTCAAAATTTTAAATCTAAATAGTATGGATTTTTTATTAGTTAACTCATATTTAGTTTTAGAAAAAGTTAAATTTAAACTAGTACAATAGCAAATAAAGAACCAAAATAACACCAAAATGTTATATCTTTATTACTAGAAAAAAGTTCACTTGCCTCTTTAAGGGAGAACTTCTAATAGAGAAAATCCCTAACTACAAGTAACTTCACAAGCCTTATTTTACATTTCTTGATCCTCATCTTTAGAGAGAGAAATTTCTAATTTAAATTGGTAAGAGTTGCTATAAATATTAAATTTAAATTGCTTGAAAATTTTCTAACTTTAGTGATAAATTAAATTTTATAAAAGCATAACTTCTTAAGGTATATTAAATTTAAATTAATTATAAAAATATGACTTAAGTTTTTTAAATTTAACAATACATTTAATTTTATAAACCAATATAGATCCATCTTAACAACGGATCTAACAAGAGCCAAGAGGGGTCAAATCTCATTATATTAAAATTTCTTTTTAGAATTTAAAACTTGAAAAAGGAAGTACATGTTGAAAGATTTAATCTCTTTTAGTGATTTATAAATTTGTGATTAAAATGGATCTATAGTACTGGTTTTATTTTCTATATCTATATATAGATCGACAATGGTGTAATTTTTAATTACTTAAATTGTATTTTTGAATAATTTATTATTAATATTTTATATTAAAAAATGAATTACACATTCCTGTCTTATGAGAACTAACTAAATTATTTTACCTTTAATTATTTTTTCCATATGAGAATTGAAATATTTTACTAATTATGTTATAATGAATATGAATGAACTAAGTAATAGAAAAGTATTTATTGTAATTTTACAATCATAATTTCTATCATACCAAACTTTGTAATTTATAAAAATATCTCTGCATTTTTTTTCAAGTCGTTTTGCATGCAATTTCATATATAAATTTTGATATAAGTTCATCAATACATAATATATAGTAAATATTATTTCATAAAAATAAGCATCATGATGATAACCATCTAAAAAACATAAACATCATCTAAGATAAATATTCAAATTCACTACCATCATATAGTTGTATACACCTCTAGCATATATAAACATCATTAGCTAGCACAAAAATCTAATAATCTTAGTTGGCATCATCATTGTGATCATATCTAACAAGGCAAGCATTGTAATCTAATGCCATCACCACACACATCCTCAAATTAATATACATCTCATGTCAAATCACTGCTACCAGATATACATATATCTACAAGTACATTAAATGAACATATATAACATGACCTAACAATATACACATCAACACCAACATATAGATTAAGTACATAAACATTAAAAAAAAGAATGTACCATACATATATATCTCCTATCAAATAACTGCTATAAAATATATGATACAATAGTTTTAGTAGTGGTGAACTGTTCTGCAGCAGAAGACGATGGATGGTCAAGTACTGCCTCAACTATCGAACTTTGAGGTGGAGGAGGAGGTGGCTAGTTTTCTCTCTCAGGAGAAACATGAGGCACATACTCTTGCTCTGGCATGTGATCATTAAGGGAATGATGAGGAGGTGTACTACCAAAACAATAACTGACACCCTGACCATGATATGATGGGGTAGTACTATGAGAAGCATGATCACCACCCTCATCATTATGATCTGACAGGATAGCACTGTGTGAAGGCTCATATGACATATCTAGCGTTGCATGCCCTGCATCCCTCCTCGCTGCCAGTATCTTGCTATCTCCAATGATATGACACATAAGAGTCATCATCTTTTGTGGACAGTCCCTAAAGAGATCCACAAACTAGGATTTGCACTGACGTCTCAAGCCTTCAGAGGGCAATCTCCATCCTCAACGTAAACTCTAGAAAATCTGTCACAATAGTCCAACCTAAATATTATACCAGCCCTATTGGCTAGGATGCCTACACCCGCTCAAGATGTTCCTCACCCTCTTAGGAAAAACCCATATCCTCATTTGGTCGCTTCGATGGGGGAAGAAATATGTACCCAAAGAATATGTTGATGTTTACAAAATATATAGTACGCACCAATAATTCGACAATTTAATTAAACAAATTAGTAAAAAAATAAATAATGTGCTAGAATAAATTTTATTCTAATTAATTTAGCTGATAAAATGAAACTAGATTAAGTTAAAGAGAACACTAATATTATTGCTATCATCTGCAAGTTCATCTAGTGTGAAGAGGATGTTGGGACACTATCTCCAATCAATACCTTCATAAACAAATGACAACAAGATAAATGAGTGGTCATCCTCATTCGACAATAGCATTAGTTCATAGGTAGAAATCCTATTCAAATACTTTGAGAGATCCCCCTTGGGCATCATCTGGACCCACATGTGCATCTGCACCTCAGTCATTGACCTAGGAGGGTGATGGTAAAATGTACGCCTCACCTCTGGAAACCTCTCAAAAGATAAAAAAAAAAAATGCTCTGAAGCGAAAGGGAAGATAATCCTCCCATGTATTGTCGCATGACATCTATCTAACTCCCTATTAAACTTCCTAAAAAAATGGCAGACAGTCTGATACATCGTGGCACCTGAATCAAAGAATTGACACCTAATGCACTGTCGATCACTAGTATAGTGTGAGATGGTTTTGCTGTAGTGGCTACGACCACACTCAAAATTTTTGGCTCGCATGTACAAATTTCGAAGCCTACCATCTGCAGGCCTGATCCAATATGCACTTCCCATAAGATCAATCATCAAGCCTCCCTCTCATCCACTAGAAATATGAACTGCACTATGACTTGGGCTGCACTGCTCTCCAAAACTACGCACACATGCCCAGCTGCCTACCCTACATTGCTTACAGAAATTGCAAAGTCATGATGAGCTAGGCCATTGCTTCGTTGCTCTACACTATCCCCAGAAACCGCACAGGCTTGTCTAGTAAGCCCCCCTCCTAGCTTGCTATGCTCTGACCCTGAAAATTGCATAGTTTTGACTAGTACACCTTCTGCTGCTTTGCTCTGCACTCATTCTGAAAACTGTGAAGTCTTCAAGGGAAGGTGCCTGCTGCCTATCCCGCATTGTCCCCCAAAATTTTGTTGTTGTGACCAACAACACCTCGTAGCCTGGTCATACCTTTCCTTGGTAAACTACAAAAAATTTCCTTACAGTGTTCCTTACTGCCCAGCTCTATCTTCCTCCTGAAAATTACACAGATTCTTAGTTGGACCACGAGTGACCTACTCAGTCCTCACCCTGAAAATGTGCAGTATTTTCCAGTAGTTCCCCCAAAAACCATGGCTTGTCTTCCTCCCAATAATTACGCAGTTCTACCCAGCTAGGTTCCATCTTGGAGTTGTCACTATTATCCCTAATCGCACAATTTAGCCTCCCAGTGACCTCTGCCAATTTTTTCCCAACACTAATCTAGAGCCTCTCATCCCAGCCTGAGCTATTCTCTACATATTTTTAGTGTCTTGTCCTCCCTCTCGGTTACCTGAACTCGAAACAAAAAAAATGCATCATGCTAGAATAACATATTTTTGGATTTGATGTTGTCCCGTTAGGAGTGAATTCCAAGGACATGTTCATTGATGGAACATGGAGCGATGATGAACGGGATGAAGAAGGAGGACATGTGAGAAGACATTCTTGAAGCTAAAAAAATGTACAAAGAACATCGAGAAATAAGAGAAAGGGATGAATGCACTGAACCATCAAGAAAATACCAAGACCATCAAAGACTTCGAAACACATTGCCATGGGGAGGTGAAGACACAACACACCAAGAGAATATCTATCACTCAACAACACAAAAAATCGACATGGACACCACAGTTAGCCAATACATGGCAGTGTCAGTGTCATGAATTTTCTCGACCGTATCACTACTATGGGCCATACTTATTGTAGTCAAATGTAATGTAATGTGAAAGTCCAAGAGACACACATATGAAGTTGAAGAGTCACGTCAATTGAAAATTCATAGGAAGTTGAACGGTCATGAGGGAAGTCCAAGAGTCAAAAGGGTCAAGCATCACCCTTTGGCTATATATACCCCCTCATTGTATGAGAAAAGAACTTTTCACCTTGGCTCCTCCCACATAACCTTAAGAGTCTGTAGTTTGTTCTTTGAGGAGCAAGGAGTGGCTCCAATGTCCCACTACTGGGGCTAGTGATGTGTGGTGTACATATGTGTCTTGGATATTTTTCTTAATTCATAGGCCTCTCTCAAGCTAGCACATTTTCACGCATGTTTTGTATCAATGCATAAGACTATTCTTTAAATGTTTGTATTGCATGTTTTCTTAACCTGTACTAAGATAGTTGAACTACTTCGGTTATTTTAGTACTTACATTGTTGAAGATGTGTTTTATTTTTTATCATTGTTGTCTTGTTCATGTGGACTAAGCCGCCATACCTTAGATATAGCATTTTTTTCCCTTGTTTGTAACGACTATAACCCCCATTTGGAAAACTTCACTGGACGGTGTACATTTTTTCCTTACATTTTGGTTTTAATGACTATCGCATCCATTCTGAACTATTCTGCTAGATGTTGTATATATCCTTGTTGTTTTCGCGTGTGTCTCTCCCTAGGTGGTACTACTACCTCTCATATAGAGGATCACTTTTACCCTCTCCCTTAGAGTAAGAGAACCTAGACACAAAGCTACATTATGCACTCACTAGGCATACTCACCTCGCTTTCTTGAAGTGAGGAGCATAACACTCTCTCATGCTGAACAACAAGAGATAAGGAAAATCTCTAAGATAATGGGAATTGGGACATTATACGGGATGGGACTCCTAAACTAAATGTTGGTAGGTGTAACACCATCAACATTTATGGTGCTAAAAGGAGGGCCAGATGACTTGTTGAGTCGTCAAAGTCTGTTCTGAATCTCTGCACATCTTTCATGACTAATTATACAATTTATCCTTTGAGATGTATGTCTTATGGTAATGAGTTTGAAATCCTATAGGATCTCTGGAATGACATGTCGCAAAATACATATGAAGGTGAACGCGGAAAAACCTACCATAGACACAGAGTTGTCTTTGCAAGTCTCTGTTACAGGTATGGAATCTATGAGGATTACACGACCTTTTGATCATTCACATTCACGCTTCGAGGGCACACATTGAAATGGTGTGTCACACTACCCGACCAATCTATTCACTCTCTTAATCATTTGATTGTAGAGGTGGACCATGCTTTCCATCATTTTGATCATAAAGCACTCAATAAATAAATTCTGAAATTATGGAAAGCACCTGATGAATCTATTGAGAAATTTCACACACGCTTTCGTAATCTTGCATTTTGATTTCCTGAAGATGAAATTGATTGGGAATTTCTTGATGGAATATTTTAGTATCTTCTTCACATATCCAAAAATCCACAAATATTAGAACCATTTGAACCCCTCCTTATATACCTCGGTGTTAGAGCTTCCAAATCTAAGATGCACAAGGTCACTGTCACAAGTGACTATCTATCGTCTTCTCATCAAACAAATCTAGCTCCATAGTGTGAGGTGGGAGAATGTGCACACACATTTGTTGAACTGTCATATTCTCCCACCCCACTTGCTCTAGAGATTTGTATAGAATTTGTTTCCAAGTCCATTGGTTGCCATGCTATCTTGTCTTCTCAACCTCTATCTTCTAGTTCCATTGATCCTTCATATTGTAAATTGTTGTGTTCTCCCATTTTGAACTCCACATCTTTTGTTCATGATGATCAATTTGTCAATCGAGTTGATGTTGTGCATCCATCCTGAATTGTTATTCATGATGAGTGTGTGTGGGAATCTCACGAAGAACCTATGGTGAAGGATGACTACCTTCCATCTGCGCCTCATCTGCTCTATAAAGTGATTCTGACACTTTATACTTTCCTTGTGAAAACTCACCGCCAGATGTTTCTACTTACAATCATTCACGAGAAACACCGGATGTCAGTTTGTCATTACATTTTTCAGAGGACACATCTTTATCTAAAACTCCATTAAATTTTTCATTTGTCATTTCAGGAAGCACAGAGAGTGAACATTCTTTTTTTTCATCAACCCCTCTACATCATTTGTTAGATCATGAGGATGCCAATGAAAATCTCAAATTTTCGAATCGTGGTTTTCGTAACGTCTTCATTTATTCAGTTGATCATGGTGTTGATTCACTCGTTCTTGATATTTCTAGGCCACTAGTCTTTGATGATCCACTTTCTAATAAAGTGGAAAACACTCAAGATATTGAGGCACTTCAGCCTGCGTTCATGGTTATGTCAGGCCCTCGTTGCCTTGAGGCTAGTTCCACTCTTGATGAGAAATATTTTGAAACACCGTAGGCTCATCATCACTCTCCTGTTTGCATTGAAGATCAATCTAGTTCACAGATTTCACTCCCTCCACTATCATCACAGGATCCTATCACCCATGCATCGGAGGAGTCATACACAACGAGCACTCCTGCAAAATGTAAGTTTTCTTCTATATTCATGTTTTATCTTTTGTCAATGTTAAAAGAGTGTACTTGCTTATTGTTTGTGCACAATGTGTTGCAACACCATGGTACGTCTGCAGAATCTTTGTCTTGCACATTTACTCTTTTCTTATTTGTGGACACTTTCAAACACTAAGCATGTTGGTCTTTACTATATTATCCTTTTTCTTTTGCTGGTTTACATGCTTATCTTTCTTGTTAACCATGTCTTCACCAACGTGGGCCAACCAATGCACTGGTGGCTACATTGGAAATGTCACTTTACATGAACAGGCCCATGCACTGTTTAGCATAGGAGTAGGAGTAGTGTTTGATTTTTGTTTGATTTTATTTCTTGCTTTGTTTTTCTTACATTTTTTTCTTCGCATGCTTGATTTTCTTTCACTTTTTGTCTACGCTTTTCCTTCTTGTTTTTTTTCTTATTTGCACCCGTAGTTTAGATTCACATGAAATCATGTTTGCCTCTTGAGACAATTCGAGCAAATATAAGAGGACTTCTACATCTATTAACATTTGGTTATCTATTTTCCTCTCTCTTTATGAAGATCTTGTTTTCTTCAGCCAATGATATCCTGAAAGAAAATAAGTTATGTTCATAGTGAGTCTTGGTGAAAACACAACGCTTGCAATGTTAACTAGTACCACCTACTCTAATCAGTTTTTTTGGGTTAACCCTTGTCAGATTAGTCAAGTAAAGTAAGGTGAGGGGGAAAATCTTAACAAATATGTTAGAGGTATATATAACATACTTCTCTGAAGGGACAACCTCTTCTGCTCTTAATAATTCAGGATCCCTTTTCCACATCTGAAATAAATAAGTGCCTATGCATAGTTCTTTGAAAGATGAAAAAAATGAAAAGGAAAAAAAAAAAAAGGCGAAAGAAGAGAAAGGCTCTCTACATAGAGAGGTGATGCAAGTAACTCTGCCTATGTACTATCCAGTATCATTGGCAGTGGAACGATGCTTGTGTTCGTGCATGACTCCATCGGGGTACTGCCTAGGCCTGCTAACAGCAAAGCAACACCAGAGATGAAACTAAAACTCTGACAATCATATTACTTGTGCATCAATATACCCCTCATCCTAATCAAAACAACTCAGTTTGCTTGGCTTGGTATGTGTGCTAATGGATCAAGAGAACGGTAGGGACTACATCTTTCACAAAAGCTAGTGAGGAAGCCATGACAATCAAAGGATTGAACAATACTTCTGGACATTTTAAACTCGCTCCCACGAGACAAGGTCCATACAGAGAGCTGAGGTTCTACCAGCATGTCACAAATGTTGTAACGGTTACAACCACCCTCCAAAATTTTGGCTTGCATACAAATTTCAGAGCCTACTGTGCATCCTATGATCGATCATTTCTTGGTCACTTATTGGTAAGTTGGTGATCTCAAGCCCCCTCCTTGATTTTAATATTTTTTTCATTCACATCTTTATGCACCAAGTGTCATATTTGGGCATGTGGATTATTATTTTGGATGCAAAGGGAAGTTTTTTTTGCTTCAAGGGGAAATATTTGTGCGCATGGGTTGTTCTCATTACACATACATGTCTCACACTCACTTCATGCACTCTTGTCACGAAGGTTGTTGCATCAAGCAGAGTATGTTTTATATGTTCTGGATGGTCTATGTTGTATCACTAAGTGTTCGTGTGTGATCATAGTCAAGTTCTATCATTGTTTACATATGTCTCATTGATCTCACTATTAGTGAGTTTCCCAAGCAACCTTGCCTCATATAGCTTTCTATAATTGCACACTTTGCTTCTGTGACCCCCAAGATTTTTAACTTGCCTACTGAAACTATGAAATGCGTAGGGACCCCAGCCTGCCTTGTCATCTAAAACTGTGCAGTGCTTTCCTCTAGTGTCCTTCTGTTAACTGGAACCCACCATCTCATGAAACTACAGAGTTTTGTCCCTCAGCTACCTAGTCTGTCTTGCAACTTGAAAATGTGCATATGTGTCCTCCCAGGACCCATCTAGAAACTATGCCTTATGTTAGGCCTCTAGTTTGTCATGATTATTATCACTCTTGAATGCCTATTTCATCTATTTCTACCATTCTTTATCGCATCATTTATCATACTTTATCATATAATTCCATTTTATAATTATTTATGCTCTTATGGATAAATATTATTTCTTCTCCTTTATTTTTAATAAATTAATGATTATTATGCATGATTTTACCAATGATGGTTTAATGAATTTGTTGAAACATCACTCACCATTTTAGCCTCCAAGACCTTTTCTAGATTGAAAATTTGATCTCCAGCTCATTATTAAATATTCCAACTCAGGAATTCACGGGAATAAGAAGCGACGATTTTGCATTGAATGTTTCAGGAAAATGAAGAAGAAACTGGAAAATCCAAAACATGGGTTTTGTCTAGAACTAACCGAATTAGTTTTATATTGAGCAGTTTTCACAAATTTGGTCTGTGTTAAGAGAAACAAAAGGTTCTCCGAACAAAATTTTCTCACATATGCTGTTGTGACCATTTTCCAAATTATTTCAATTGCAATACCAAATTCGATTTGTTCCTGTTGAATGTTGATGGAGAGATATTTCAAATATGATTTTGTGATCAATTTGTTTGGAACAATCCAATTTTGTAATGGGAATCATTTTGTAATCATCTCTGTTGTAACTTCTCTTTGCTCTCTGTGTATTTAAATGAAAACAAAGATCAAAGAGGAAGGATGATAATGGGGGATAATAGGATAGGATAGGAGGAGGACATATAATGGAGAGATTTAACTTTTTTCTTGGGACCTCAATTGTAATTTCAATATATACAATGTTATTATGAAGGATGTTGGAAATAATACTGAGGGGGGGGGGGGTGAATCAGTATTATCAAGTCACTTATTTTCTTTTTCAAACCCAGATCATATACGCTACTTCAGTTAGATAAAACCGCGTATATACGCAACTACAGAGAAGGAAACCCGCGTATGCAATGCAAACTTATAATTTAGTTTATCTTACTGATGTTGATAATTAATCTGTGTATTAGGATCAAATAAACAGTAACCAGAAACAGTAAAACAAATCTGAAGACAATCACACACACAAGAACACAAGATATAAGGTGGAAACCCAATGTGGGTGAAAACCACCTGGTGCAATTTGTCTCTATCTTCTTTTAATTAGAAGCTTCTTTTTACAATGTACTGGTGCAGTCCTTTACCAGTACGCAGGCTGCAACCTGCAGAGAGCTACAACCCTCTCTCGTTCTCCAGCTTCTCCTAGAAGGGAGATACAACCCCCTTAGCTCTTGCACTAGCCAAGATACTAGTACGTAGGTGCTGGCCTACAGAAATCTTCAACCTTCTCTTTCTTCCAGGGACCACGTTTCACAAATTTTTAGACTGGATCCACATCAATCAAATATCAAGAATTTCTGCATCAACCAATCACCTTTTCACCAATCAAAACTGAATCAAAATAAACACATCTCTGACAGTTGTACCCAGAACACAATAACAGTAACCACACACAAATTCTGAACCCAGACCACTACAACACTAAAAAAAAGTAGCTAGAACATAAATTAAGAGATGTACGCTACTTCATTGTTCAGAAACCTGCATGTATACGCTTCTGTGTCAAAGACAACCTGCGTATATGCTTCTTTCCCTTACCAAAACATCGTGTATACGTGCCTTCGCTTCACTGAACCTGTGTATAGATCTATAAAGGATAATTCACTCTTTCAAAAATTCAAACACTGATTAGCCCAGAGTATCAGATTTATAGATCAAACATGTGCCACATATAACAGATCAAAATCATACAACGATACTATCATTCAAGCCTTAAGATTATGACCTATCAATAGAACTTATCCTTCTCTTTGCATTAAGGTTCCTCCTTCATTCAGATCCAGATCTACATCATAACCCCAATCACCAATATTTCAGATCTAGCACTTATTAGAAATTCAATTAATTCATATGATCCCTTTCCAAATGATCTCCTTCCTCTTTTATAGTCTTAGGCCTTTCACAATACCACGGTCCAAAACCACAATAAAACAATACCAAGGACCCAATACTTGGGATCAACACTTCTGATGAGATACCATGGTCCAAAACCATAGGTTCAAGTACCAAGGACTAACTACCAGAGACCAAAAGAAGTTCTCCAACATATACATTCTTTTCCTTGCGTGAAAGTGCGTGTATACTCAAACGCGCCTTTGTAATGTCTAACCCGCGTGTATACGCCTCTTCATCTAGATGAACCTGCGTATACGTCTTTTCCTTCATTCTGAAAGCATGAACTGAGATCTTTTACCAAAGAGAGCTGCCATCAAGGACAACACCTGTGCCATAGCTCTAAATCAGTGCCATGATGCCAACAATCTCCCCCTTTGGACTTGATGGCAACCCTAAGATCTTGAAAGTCATTCTCCCCCTTTGTCATCAACGGCAAAGGTTTGTGCTCCCCCTAAGTACATGCTGAAATCTCTGCCCTGCTGTGCTGACCATGCTCCCCCTGGTTGTAGGCAAGATCTGCAAAAGATGTTCTTCAAGAAGAACCATGACTTATACATCATAAAAGACCTTCCTATCACCAAAAGACTCAATACATACATCCATCACCCAACCAAGTGGGGATACATCAGAAATTTACATATGTCAACCAATTACATTACATATTCATCCCAGGCATAGTGGCGAAACCAAAATAGGCCGTTACATGACCTTGACACCATAAAATAGATACATGACATAGAGACGAAATATATAGAGCAAGACATATGAAAGTCACCAATAACTGATAGCAGCAGGATCTGTCAATCACCTTTCAGATCAGCAACCAAGATTTCCTTATGTTCTCCCTCTGCCTTTGTTCCACCTGAAACCAACAACAGCTGTGTACTAGAACCAAAAGCTTCTAAGATAATGCCAACAATGCATCATTAGAAGTTTAGCTGCTCCCCCTGAACCTGTGCCAGATGGTCTCTATTAGACCCATATCAGAATAACTTCAACCATAGCCTGTCCCTACTGATGTCCATCAAACCTCCATATACGCGACTGTCACTGCACAAACCGGCGTATGTACGTGGATCCTCCTCAGGCAACTCGCGTACACCCATTTTTCTCTGAAACAGATAAGATTTAACAGCAAGATGATGCATCAACTACTCCTAGCTTCTGTCTGAGGCATTCAAAAGTTTCCCTGGGCAGTGGTTTAGTGAGAATATCAGCAACTTGTTCCTTAGAAGGAACATACTCGAATTTGACCTTTTGTTCCAACACTTGTTCCCGGAGAAAGTGATACTTGATCGGTATGTGCTTGGTATTTGAATACATGACTCGGTTCTTTGAAATGTTGATTGCACTTGTATTATCACATAAGATGGAGATAGGTGGTGTACAAGTTATTTCAAAATCATGCAAGGTCTACATCATCCAAAGGAGTTGAGTGCAGCAAGATGCAGCAGCCACATATTCCGCTTCAGTTGTAGATAAAGCAATCGAACTCTGTTTCTTGCTTAACCAAGATACTAATCTGGAACCCATAAAGTATGCACCACCACTTGTGCTCTTCGTGTCATCCATGCTTCCGGCCCAATCTGCATCTGTATAAGCATGAAGTGTGAGATATGTATCTCTAGGATAACATAAGCCATAGTTTTGAGTTCCTTGAAGGTACTTGAAGATTCTCTTAATTGCCTGAAGATGAGTTTCCTTAGGATTTTCTTGAAATATTCTAACTATTCCCACTGGATGCATGATGTCTGGTCGGGTACCTGTCAAATAAATTACACTTCCAATTATAGATCTATAGGTTGGTTGATGCACTGCTACTGATTCATCATTTGCACTGCGGCTGCATCCTGTAACCATGGGGGTACATACTAGTTTTGCATCTTCCATGCCATATTTCTTCAAGATCTGTTTGAGATACTTGGTTTGAGACAAAAAGATACCACCTTCATTTTGTTGGATTTGCAATCCAAGAAAATATTTCAGTTCTCCAAGCAAAGACATTTCGAATTTTTTCTGCATCACCAAGGCAAAGCTTTGACTCATAGCTTCTTCATTGCTGCCAAAGATAATATCATCTACATACACGACAAGTATTAGCAATTTGTTATTTTCAATTTTTATATAAAGATTTCTATCTGCTGATCCTTTTGAAAAACCTTGTTGATGGAGATATTTGTCCAAACAGTAGTACGAAGCCCTTGGAGCTTGTTTAAAACCATAGAGAGCCTTTTTTAGTCTGCATATAAGATTTGGATCATTCCCAAGAATGAAACCATCTGGTTGCTCAATGTACACTTCTTCTTCTAAGTCTCCATTCAGAAAGGTTGATTTCACGTCCATTTGAAATACTTTGAACTTCTGAAAGCTTGAGAGAGCAAGGAATTCGGATGGCCTCAAGTCTAGCAATGGGAGCAAAAGTTTCTTCAAAGTCTATTCCTTCTTGTTGAGCATACCCTTTACAGACAAGTCTGGCCTTGTTTCTAATAACTTCCCCATTTTCATTCAACTTGTCCTTGAAGATCCATTTTGTTCCTATGACATTCTTATCCTTTGGTCTAGGGACCAACCCCCAAGTGTTGTTCTTTTCGATCTGCTCAAGTTCTTCATCCATTTCCTTGACCCAACATTCATCTTTGCATGCCTATTTTACATTTTGTGGTTCAGTGGAGGAGAGCAACACCAAATAGCTTGAGACTTCTGCAATTGTTCTTCTTATTTGTATTCCTGCCTCTTTCTGCCCCAAAATTTGAGATTCTGGATGATTCTTCTGAATGTACATGGATGGATTCTTCTCTTCTATCCTTATCTATTCCTCTGGTGCCTCTTGAGGTTCTTCTTCATCATCAGTCTGATTTGAAGGATGGTCTTCATCTTCTTCGATGTTTTCATAATTTACATGCCTAGGAATGTTTCCTTCTTCATCAACCACTACATCAATGTTGTCAACAATTCTTCCAAGTATTTTATTGTAACATTTATATGCTTTGCTGTGAGGAGAATAACCAAGGAGAATGCCTTCATCTGCTCTAGGTTCAAACTTGGCAAGGTGTTCATCATTATTCTTAATATATCATTTGCTTCCAAAGATTTTGAAATGTTTTACCGAAGGAGTCTCACCATACCAAAGCTCATGGGGAGTTTGAGTGCTGTTCACCCAGATATTTTTTTGTTGAGAATAACAACCGCCACAAATGCAGCTTCACCCCAGAAGGTTGCGGGAGTTCCAGACTCATCAAGCATAGCACGAGCCATTTGTTGAACCATTTCGTTCATCCTTTCCACTACTCCATTTTGCTGAGGAGTCCTAGCTGTAGAGAATTCCCTTTTTATTCCACGTTCTTCACAAAAATCGAAAAATTCATTCAAGGTAAACTCCCCACCTCTATCAGACCTGAGGCATTTAGTTTTGTGATCTAATTCATTTTCAACCAAGGCTTTGAAAGATTTGAATTTTTTGAAGGCTTCGTCTTTGTGCTTCATAAGTCCTATCCAAACCATTATGGAGAAGTCGTCAATGAATAATATAAAGTATTCTTCTCCTCGAGGTGACCTTTTCCTAGATGGACCACATACATCTGTATGGACTAGTTCAAGAGGCCTGCTAGCTGATCCTTCCTTCTCAGGAAAGTTAGTTCTGGTTTCCTTACCAAACTGACATGATTTGCATATTGTATTGTCTGGAATTCTGATGTTTGGAAGTCCACGAACTGCCTGGTACTTGCATGCTTTCCTTATCTATGAAAAGCTTAGATGCCCCAACCTCTGGTGCCATAACCAGTGTTCATCATTTTTGCTCAAATAGCATTGTTTTTGTCCTTCTTCAAATATGTATAAATTATTTTGAGTTCTTATGCCTTTGATCACTGTTTTTCCTGTATCAAGATCACGAACACTACATCCATTTGATCGAAATATTACCTTAGTTCCTTGATTGCACATCTGACTGACACTTAGTAGATTAAGTTTCAAGCCATCAACATAAAAAACATTTCCATCTTTGACTTTTTCTTTCAACTGAACAGTGCCTTTTCCTTTTATGACTGCAGAGGTATCATTTCCAAAAGAAACTTTCTTTCCTTTTTCTAAAACAGTATATGATTGAAGTTTTTCTTTATCACCTGTCATATGCTTCGAACATCCATTGTCGATATACCATTGATTTTCCTGTCCTTCTGCATATAAAGCTATCCCACATCTTTTTTATTGCGGTTCCTTCATTCTCCATGTTCTGGCGCTTGAGGTTTGTTCCTTCTTAGTTGTCTTCCGAAACCTGCTCCTGCATTCAGAATCTTCATGACCAAAGTTATTACAAATAGAACATTCAATTTCATTTTCAAGGGCGGAAAAGTTATTATAGGTCCTTTTCGTGATTCCAGACATACTTATTTGTTTTTGAGCTTCTCTAGTCATGATTGTCTTATAGGCAACACATTGAGCTGCTTTGTGGCCAAAGTTATGGCAAGAGAAACATTGGCCATTGAAGAACCTCCTGCAATTATCAAATCTATCAAACAACCGATTGTAGTTTCTACTGACATCCATTCTTGAGGCAAATTGGGAAGATTTTACCTGTGGCTGGTTGTGGCTTCTGTTTGTCCTTAAAGTGGATTGCCCCCGATTTTCCTGATAGTCTTTGTTCATTCTTGAGGTAAACTGTCCCTGATTTACCTGATGATTTCTATTAGGCCTTTGCTCGCTCCTCCTTGCTGCATCAAGATAACTTTTGGAGGTGGATGCTTGATAATCTCATCCAAAGTTTCAGATCCTTTAACAAATTCAAGATTAAGAGTTTTGTTTTCTCAATCTCTTTTCTAAGACCAACAATTTCACATTCTAATTTTTCTTGATGTTTTTCCTTTTCAGCCAGTTGACATTGCAGAGAATCAATAATCACATTTTTCTCTTCTAAACAAATTTTGAGTTTAGAAATCTCTTCATAAAGACCTTCTTCTTATTCTGACACGTGTCCTGACTCATAGTAGTCTCCTTTGCCTGAAGCCTTGAAGGTAGCTTCTCTCCTGTCTGATGGTCCTCCTTTCCTCATTTCATAAGCAATTAGAATTCTATGCAGCTGTGACATGCTAAGGTTTCGTAGATTCTCTTTTTCTTCTATTGCAGAAACTTTAGATTCAAACCTAGGGGACAAAGATCTTAGAACTTTTTCCACCACAACAGCCTCTTTTATTTCTTCTCCCAAGTTTTTCATACAATTAACAATCTCATCTACACGAAGGAAATAGTTAGCCACACTTTCATCATTGTACATTCTGAGATTTTCACACTGAATTCTGAGGGTTTGAAGTTTTTCTTGTTTTTCCTGTTCATCTCCTTCATAGCTCAGAAAAATCTTGTCCCATATTTCTTTTGCGGATTTATACTGCATAACCTTGACGAATTTTGATTGAGATAGACATCCTAACAGGGTATTGACAGCCTTTGCATTTGTTTCATATTTCTTCTTCTCAGCTGGATCTGTAGGAGTTGCTGATGGAAAAGAGTACCATGTATCTATGATATCCCAGACTTCTGTACCAAGAGATCGAAGATAGGCAGTAACTCTTACCTTCCAATATACAAAGTTTTTCCTAGCAAAAATCGGTGGCCTGATAGATGCTTCTCTCTCGTAGTTGCTCATGATGATGGATCTTCCTTCAAGCGATCAAGCTTCTTCAGAAGGACCTGCTCTGATACTAATTGTTGGAAATAATACTGAGAGGGGGGGTGAATCAGTATTATCAAGTCACTTATTTTCTTTTTCAAGCCCAGATCATATACGCTACTTCAGTTAGATAAAACCGCGTATATACGCAACTACAGAGAAGGAAACCCACGTATGCAATGCAAACTTATAATTTAGTTTATCTTACTGATGCTGATCATTAATCTATGTATTAGGATCAAACAAACAGTAACCAGAAACAGTAAAAAAGATCTGAAAACAATCACACACACAAGAACACAACATATAAGGTGGAAACCCAATGTGGGTGAAAACCACCTGGTGCAATTCATCTCTATCTTCTTTTAATTAGAATCTTCTTTTCGCAATGTACTGGTGCAGTCCTTTACCAGTATGCAGGCTGCAACCTCCAGAGAGCTACAACCCTATCTCGTTCTCCAGCTTCTCCTGGAAGGGAGCTACAACCCCTTAGCTCTTGCACTAGCCAAGATACTAGTACGTAGGTGATGGCCTATAGAAGGCTACAACCTTCTCTTTCTTCCAGGGATCACGTTTCATAAATTTTCAGACTGGATCCACATCAATCAAATATCAAGAATTTCTGCATCAACCAATCACCTTTTCACCAATCAAAACTAAATCAAAATAAACACATCTCTAACAGTTGTACCTAGAACATAGTAATAGTAACCACACACCAATTCTGAACCCAGACCACTGCAGCACTAAACAGAAGTAGCTAGAACATAAATTAAGAGATGTATGCTACTTCACTATTTAGAAACCTACGTGTATACGCTTCTGTGTCAAAGACAACCTGTGCATACACTTCTTTCCCTTACCAAAATAGTGTGTATACGTGCCTTCACTTCACTGAACCTGCGTATAGATCTATAAAGGATAATTCACTCTTTCAAAAATTCAGACACTGATTAGCCCAAAGTATCAGATTTATAGATCAAGCATGCACCACATATAATAGATCAAAATCATACAAATATACTATCATTCAAGCCTTAAGATTATGACCTATCAATAGAACTTGTCCTTCTCTTTGCGCTAAGGTTCCTCCTTCATTAATATCCAGATCTGCATCATAACCCCAATCACCAATATTTCAGATCTAGCACTTATTAGATATTCAATTAATTTAGATGATCCCTTGCCAAATGATCTCCTTCGTCTTTTATAGTCTTAGGCCTTTCACAATACCACGGTCCAAAACCATAATAAAACAATACCAAGGACCCAATACTTGGGATCAACACTTTTGACAAGATACCATGGTCCAAAACAATAGGTTCAAGTACCAAGGACTAACTACCACGGACGAAAAGAAGTTCTCCAAATTATACGCGCTTTTCCTTGTGTGAAAGTGCGTGTATATGAATACGCGCCTTTGTAACGTCTAACCCGCGTGTATACGCGTCTTCGTCTAGATGAACCTGTGTATATGTCTTTTCCTTCATTCTGAAAGCCTGAACTGAGATCTATTACCAAGGAGAGTTGCCATCAAGGACAACACGTGTGCCATAGCTCTAAATTAGTGCCATAATGCCAACAAAGGACACATTGTGCTGTAAATGGCATTTAGATTTCATGAATAATATATAACTTGCGTTGTTATTAGTTTGGATATTCTGAAGTAGCTAAGAAGTATCCACTGGTGGCTAGGGCCTGGTCTCTGGCGGATCTTACTGTTGTTCCTTGTTTTATACTTTTCCATTTCCTACGAGTTTATTCTATTTTATATCTTTGCAATTGGTTTAATTTCCTTAATTCTGATTTCGCATACTCATTTCAGTAATTCGCAACTGTGTTAATTCATTTCATTTATGCATACCGTGGATTGAATTAGTTATCAGTTAAGGAATTGTTTCTAGTTAACGAAGATAGAGTGTGATTAGTATATATCCAGCTGAAAGAGCACAGTTACTACTACACTACTCTCAGTTGATGTTATTTGCATTCGAATTGCTTCATTAATGTAGATCCACCTGAAAGATCTTAGTTACTACTATAGTGCTCTCAGTTGATGTTATTCCCATTTGAATTGCTTACTTAAGATTGGATTATGGTTTTGCTTGAGATTAAGTCCTGATGCTTAGATGTATTATTTCCTTTAAAAGTTACAACTTGAGATTTATGATTGCATCCATTTACTCTTGTATTGAATTTAATAGATTATCTTAAATGAGTACTCTCTAGATTTATAGCTTGCACATATTGTGTACACTCCGGAAACAAAAAGACTTACCCAGGTTGATAATTAATGTGAGGCAATTAGGAGTTTTAAAAGACACCTTTTAGCACCCAACATTCTAGTGTCATTGTTGGGAAGAGTGTTGCTATTTCACAGAGAGTGATGTATGTTTGATATTTGCTGCTGGGAAAGAATTGGGTGTTAAAAATGGAAGGTAAGAAACTACGTAACGAGTAAGTAAAGTGCTTGCTCCTCTGCCCTCTTTTCAGCGAAATTGCATAGAAGTTGAAGTAGACATTTGATGTTTGTCTGTTGTGAAATAATTGGGTATTAAAAATGGAAGGTAAGAACCTGTGTAATGAGCAAGTAAAGTGCTTGCTCCTTCGGCCACTTTTCAGTAGAATTGCGTAGGAATTGAAGTAGGAATTTTAGAGGTAGAATTTTTGAAAAAAATCTGATAATTCCACTTGAGTGGTGATGTAAACACCACCCATTTTGCTAACCAATTGACAGGAACATTTGAAGGAGGATCCTTAAAGAAACACATGAAAAACATCTTATATTATGGTAATAACTGAATCACATTGCAACTTTTTAATTCCCTCTCAAAGATCTAGGAGGAGTGACATAAATGCACATAATTCCCCCATTTCTCTACCAAATTTTTATGGTTTGGCAAACAAAGACCCAGATACATTTTTATTTGAGTTTGAAGTACTTTGTAGAGGATACAATTATTGTACTAATGATCAAAGGTTGAAAGTCTTTCCTCTTACTCTAAAAGGAGAAGCTCTCTGATGTTTCATGAGCCTTGGTGGGAACTGCATCCAAACATGGGAGGACATGAACAACGTATGCTTGAAGAAGTACCAAGACTATTGAAAGGCCGATGAAGATATTTTCGGTATGATATAAGGGGAAGATGAAATATTGGAGGACTATGTAGAGCAATTTCAATAAAACCTTCAAAAATCAAAGCATAAGTATCTGGAAAAAGAGATCTTAAAAAAATTCCTTCTTAAAGGAATCAGAGATGAATTTTCAAAACTCTTAAATCTAATGGGAAAAAGTGATGTTTTTTAGTTGTCATATGATGATGTTTGTGAATTATGCATAAGGTATTCAAGCGGAGTCTTTAAGGCTGGTAAGAATTCTAGAGAAGTTTCTTCTTTCTTTTCCAAATCTACTACAAGAACATGAGATATAAGAGTTGAAATCAATGATTTATTTGAACATTTTAAAATTGATTTTATTAGCTCTCTAAATTCACAATTTGATGTTTTGTAGGTTCAGAAAAATCAAGAAATTGAAGAAGTGATTTTCCTCATTGCCAAAAGGAGCATCCCATAGATAGCTGTTCTTTCTTATCTAGAATGGAAGTAGCATATTAAAGAGATGGGGAAGCTGCAACAATTTCACAACCAAGGAAATAATGGCCTACATGTATGGTTCAAAACATTTCCTCTCCATTTTCTTACTTGCATAATCCATTATGGAATACTCATGTATTATGGCAGCCATGTCAATCTCAATATAACCCCCACCAATCTTGTCTACAAGTTTGGCATGGTTCGTCTTATCATTACATGAATACTCTCCCACATCTTGTAGTGCAAACACATCATTCATGTCCTTCACTAGCTCTTCCACAACATATTGCTTGCCTATCAAAATCATCCACTCAACCCAATCAACTACATCATCAAAATTCTCCATTCCCTACACAATTTCCTGATCAACTCATTCCACACCCTCACCATAATAAACCAGTACAACATGGTTACAGTGTTGAACTGCAAAATTTACCTACCCTTCTAACCCATTCTATCTTACATGCACCATTGCAAAAAATTTATATTGAATTTGGGAATTTTTCAAATCCAAAAATTGTAGAAGCTATGAAAGAAATGAGGTTTCTTCTAGCCTACACCAAAAAGCCATTTTAAAAACTCAAGAAGTTCATGATATGACAGCTATGGGAAATCAAGAATGTAGATGATGTATTGAAGATTGGTTTCACTCCATCATTTATTTGCAGCCTCACTACATACTTCAACAATTTTTGACACCATCTTTTGAAGGGAAGTTGACTGCTCATACCCTACTATTTATTAACATGCATTTTTCAAATTTGGGTATGTAGATACTGGAGGCCTTATTTTGAAATGGCTCCACTAGAAGTACTCTTATACATAAGCATATTCAATTTTCAAAGAAGAGTAGGTTAGTGTAGAAAATAAATAAATAAGGACATAAATAAATACATTTTTATTATCATGTAAAAATAGTTGTTTTCGTTGCAACACGCTGTGGAAATCAACATCGGTGATAAATATTTTACTTTATTTGTGTATGTATATGTATTATATTGAAAATAACATTTATACAAGAACTCATATTCATTTTTATCCCCAATTTGGAAAAATTACTTGAATATCATATTTTTTTGGCTCGCGGGCTTGATGAAATTTCTGAAAACACAGTCGGGACAGTCAATTTTTGGAGGCCAAAATGACAATATTTTTAAAATCTATTTCTATACTAAGTATACCTTGATGTATACTTTCCAACTCAATTCGAATCACTCAATTTCGATTTGAAACGAAAACGTTATAGCCAAAACATTAACAGGGTGTCTAGTAGGCAGCTCAGGAACAAATTTGTGATTGCCAATTTTTGGAGGCCTAAATCACTATATTTTTCAAACATGTTTCTATTATAATTATCCCTTGATGGATAATTTCCAACCCAATTTTGATCACTCAATTTTGATTTCAAACGAAAAAGGTATAACCAAAACATTGACAGGGTGTCTAGTAGGCAGCTCAGGAACAGAGTTGGGACAGTCAGTTTTTGGAGGCTTAAATGACTATATCTTGAAAACCTGTTTTTTTGGTATATTTCTCTATGAATTAGTTTACAATTCAATTTGAATCACTCATTTTTGATATCGTATGAGAATGTTATGACCAAAATACTGACTGTCTATCGTAAATCAACACTCTTAAAACTCTGTTTTTCTAGCTGTTCACTTGTGTATTTGACCCATAATTTTTTTTTTTTTAAGGAACCTATTACTATTGGAGATAAATAAATAAATATAATTTAATTTCCAATTTGAATCTTCTCAATCCATCATCAAACGAAAAAATTATGCTTAAGATATCCATTGTTGGTCTAAGATGGGTAATCAAAAATGACTCTGTTATGCATCTTGTTCTAGGTAAAATTGACATATCATATCATTGAATTTTTAAAACCTATTTCTATTGGTAATATATATTTGAAGTAGCTCTCATTTGGCTTTTTAATCATTCATATTGGATGAAAAACAAAGAATTTATTATTAAAACACTGCAGGTTAGCTTGATTTATTGATTGCTCTCCCGCAAGTAATAAATTAATTTTACTTTGTTATTTTTTTTTGTGGATTTGTTTTACAGAGTAACTACTTGTTAGTTTTTTTCGCATATTTCTTGGATTAGGGGAGCCCTATCACCTCTCTTTCTCCATGATTTAATGTTTTATTGCAGGTCGGCACTAGTTTTTTTGCAGATCTTAGGAGAATAAAGAAAGACAATTTATGGATGAGCGATTCCTGAAAGAAATTTTAATGAAACAAGAGCATCTCATCCAATTCATTACCTAAGGGATTCATAACAGAAGGAATGGAGAATTGATTTCCATTTGAAGATTGATGTCACTACTGCCAAACCATTTTTCCAAGAGATCATTTCCTTTCCATTGACAAATTGATATTCCCTTAGGAAATAATATCATAGCAGTTGTAACTTAATTTATTTATTTATATACTACTTTTTCACTAAAGTGTTGTTTCTTTTTTTCTTTCTCTTATGTTTTTGTGTTTTAGGTGTTGCTTTCTTTAAATTGTAGTTTCCACTCCATTGGGGATTGAACAATGAGGACCTCACCATGCAAGTTTTAGTTGCAGAAGGCAATCCTTCGACAGCTTCATTCTCGTAAAAAGTTTTTTTTTTTTTGTAAAAATTGTAAATATGATTGGTTTTCTATGTTCTTTTCCCTCTGTTTTTTTGCTGTTGTAAATATAATTGATTTTGTGTGTTTCTTCTCTGTTTTTTTGATGTTCCCTCTTGGGAACAACACTTTGTTGCATTTTTGTTGTTCCCAAGAGGGAACAACACTTTTTTTTTGTTTTTGTTGTTCCTTGGGAACAACACTTTTTTTCTGTTTTTGTTGTTGCCTCTTGGGAACAACACTTTTTGCATTTTTGTTGTTCCCTCTTTCGAACAACACCTTTTTTTTGCATTTTTGTTGTTCCCTCTTGGAGACAACACTTTTTGAGTTTTTGTTGTTCCCTCTTGGGGACAACACTTTTGTTGCATTTTTGTTGTTCCCTCTTAGGAACAACACTTTTTTCAATTTTTCCTATTCCCTTCTGGGAACAACACCTTTTTGAGTTTTGCTTTTCCCTTTTTGCAACAACACATTTTGTGTGCTTTTGATGTTCCCCCTTTGGAACATCACTTTTTTTGCATTTTTGTTGTTCCCTCTTGGGGACAACACTTTTTTAGTGTTTTTGTTGTGCCCTCTTGGGGACAACACATTTTTTTAGTTTTTTGCTGTTCCCTCTTGGGAATTGCACTTTTTTGAATTTTTTGTTGTTCCCTCTTGGGAACAACACTTTTTCAGTTTTTTTGCTGTTCTCTCTTGGGGACAAAAATTTTTGAGTTCTTTTGTCATTCCCTCTAAGGAACATCACTTTTTCAATGTTTTTTGCTATTCCCTCTTACGGACAACACCTTTTCAGTTTGTTGCTGTTCCCTCTTGGGGACAACACTTTTTGAGTTTTTTTGCTATTCCCTTCAGGGAACAACACTTTTTTGAGTTTTTGTTGTTCCCTCTAAGGAACAACACTTTTTTTAGTTTTTCTGTTGTTCCCTCTAGGGAACAACACTTATTGTGTGTTTTTCTTGTTGTTCCTTCTTGGGGACAACACTTTTTTGAGTTTTTTGTTGTTTCTTCTTGGGGACAGTACTTTTTGAGTTTTTTTGTTGTTCTCTCTAGGGAACAACACTTTTTGAGAGTTTTTGTTGTTCCCTCTTGGGGAAAA
Source organism: Pinus tabuliformis (assembly GCA_031772625.1). Classification (NCBI taxonomy): domain Eukaryota; kingdom Viridiplantae; phylum Streptophyta; class Pinopsida; order Pinales; family Pinaceae; genus Pinus; species Pinus tabuliformis. Next base: position 842,142,224 of record CM062816.1, read on the forward strand.
CACTTTTTTTAGTTTTTGTTGTTTCCTCTTGGGGACAACATTTTTTTGTCTTTTTGTTGTTCCCTCATTGGAACAACACTTTTTGAGTTTTTGCTGTTCCCTCTTGGGAACACCACTTCTTTTGAGTTTTTTTTTTTTCCCTCTTTGGAACAATACTTTTTCCGCTTTTGTTATTCCCTCTTGGGAACAACATTTTTTTGCGTTTTTGCTGTTCCCTTTTGTGAACAACACTTTTGTGTGTTTTTGCTGTTCCCTTTTGGGAATAGCACTTTTCTATGTTTTTGCTGTTCCCTTTTGGGAACAACACTTTTCGGCATTTCTGCTGTTCCTTTTTGGGAACAACACTTTTGTGTGTTTTTGTTGTTCCCTTTTGTGAATGGCACTTTTCTTTGTTTTTGTTGCTCCCTTTTTGGAACAACATTTTTGTGTGCTTTTGCTATTTCCTTTTGGGAACAAAACTTTTCTGCATTTTTGCTATTCCAACTTTGGAACAACACTTTTTGTGTGTTTACTATTCCAACTTTGGAACAACACTTTTTGTTGTTTACTATTCAAACTTTTGAACATCACCTTTTTCTCTTAGTGTGTCTTGTTGTTCCCACTTCTGAACAACTTCTATTCCATTTTTGAAACATCATTTTTGTCTATTTTGAAGTTTTATGTTTTATGAATAGCACTTCCTTCCTCTTATGGGATTATTCCTAGCTCATCTCAGCCCAGCTCATCTCAGCCCCATTTTTCTGATTCCCTTTCATGGCATGAAGTACAATACTTTTATGAGGAAAAGAATTATGGAGTCTATTGAGGCAGGTGAATACCCTTAACATTATGATCTTTAACATGACAGTTTTTGGATGAGAGATTCTTTTGAAGCAAAGGGAGACAGTTATTTATATACTACTTTACTGCATCATTTTTTACTATACATGATACTGATTGATCATCTTAATACCATGCTGGTTCCACCCTTCCTGGTTATAATCTTCTCTGTCTGTAATAAATGAGATTATGCGTATAGTTTTTTTTTCTTTTGACATGTTCAACTTCTTCCACCATCCCTACTCTTAAGGAGTATTGAGCCTCCCTCTATTTATCATAAACATGTGTAATAACAGCAAAACTTTGCCTACAGATAGAGGATAGGGGGTCTCATTAAGAGCCAGCCTACCACGTTCATAAAGATGTAGAGAAGTGACATTCCCAATATGGCCACCACACCAGGGTTATGATCCATTAGATAGCCAAAACATCCTTAGAACAGGAGGTCTCATCACAAGCCGACCTGATCAATTTTGCTACATCCTAGTGAATGGAACTGTGGTTATCTGGTTACCATGCCAGCACACTGATCTCTTCTGTAGAACAACACTGGAACTCTCCATTTATAAATTGAGGATCCTAGCTCATATGGGTTAAAAAGAAATCCTACCGAGGCTATGGATGCCTGCTGGTAGTAGAGGCTTTGCTTATGGTATTGAAGTTATATCATATCATCAATTATTACTATAATACTCTCTTCTTATTCTCTCTTTTTATCGGAGAAGTTATTTCCTTAATTTTTCCCTGTTTTGAGCCTTTACGCATGAGAAATTGTTTTCTAATCAATCGCATCATTCTTAGCTAGAATACCGTCAGCAAAGCATCTTTTTGGCATATTGTTGTCCTTTATATTTTTTTGCATAACTTATAATCAATCCAAAGCATCCTATCTCTTATTCATAACTATCTTTACACACTCTGCTCTCATTATAACCATACCTCTTGCCATCCTATCATTGATATGTGTACTCTGCTTCATTTACTACCGTACTATTCATTCCCTTGCCTTGTCATCAAAATGACACTTTTCCTATGTTTTATGGTCATGGATGCCATTTTCCAATTAGGGGGGGAAGGTATGCATTATGGGATAGCATGCGATATAATTATTGCATTCTTCCATAACTTGTTGATTTGACAAAATATTAGTATTGCATTTATACAAACGTTTTTTCTGATTATAATTTTTGCATATTACTTATCTGTCGCTGTTCAAAACTAAAATTGTTGATTCAACAAATTTTCATGCAAAATAGTGATTTGTTTATAGGATAACAAGTATGGGGGCAAACTCTATTCGCAGCAAGGCCACACTATTGCAACTAATAAAAGAGGCTTGAGAAACTCACGAATGCAAACAATTGTTCAGACATGATGTGCTTGCTTGGATTCCACCCTTTGCATCACTTTCAATATCAACTTAGCCTACATCAACTTCAACAAATTTAGGTCCATACATGTCATTCCACATTTTTTTCGGAGGTAAAACTTAAGGTAAAATAGCATACTTTTCTGATTTATTACGAATTTAGGAGAATTTCATGCAAAATCCATTGAGCGTTATTTATCATCATTCATTCTACATCTTTACCACTTCCCATTTTTCAGAGACAGAATCTTTCAGTTTGGGGGAGTGTTGCTTTCATTTATTTATTTACTATGACCATGCCATTAATATTCTTTATCATCCATTGATATTCTTATTCATTCTCAACACCTCCCTTATTCCATGTTATTTTACACTAAGCATAGATTTCAATAGATTGTAGCAACCACCTCAATTTGTTTTCTAACACTGCATGAGGGCATGCTAACTCTCCAGTTTGGGGGAGGAATTGCTACACATGATGAATGTTTTCTACTTTCTTTCTCATTTAAGGCATACAATTTCATTTCTATACAGTGCAGAAGTTGGTTGGTGTATATCTTTAAAACTATGAACTGAATTCTTGTGATTTTTGGATAACAAAGAGGTATCATTAAAATACACAAACACAGAAAATTTCAAGTTAAATTAGTTTGTCAAATTTTAGATATCATGCACTGTCACCTACAACCATTTTTCTTATATCTCATGATCCCTACATCAAAATGATTTGATTTTTGGATTAGAGAAGTATTAATATAGAAGAAATCTACTTGCAAAATTTCAACAAAATCTAGTTTGTAGCTTTTGAGAAAATGGTTAATGAAGTTTGTTGTTACTTATATCATATTTTGTTGCAACTTCATATACATATAGTTGAATGTCAACGTAAAAATTGTTACGCCTTCATCAACATTGCTAAAATTGAATATTCATTATTTGAGGAAGAAGTCATTTGTTCCATCCATTTCATGAGTTGGGATGAACAATTTCTATATTATTGCTTAGTTAATATAGAGGCTTTTGGTTGCATGAGGACATGCAATATATTCATTTTGGGGGTATGTTGGGCCGCTAGTTTGTCATTATTATTATCACTCTTTAACGCCTATTTCATCCATTTCTATGATTCTTTATCACATCATTTATCATACTTTATCATATAATTCCATTTTATAATTATTTATGCTCTTATGAATAAATATTAATTCTTCTCCCTTATGTTTAATAAATTAACGATTATTATGCATGATTTTACCAATGATGGTTTAATGAATTTGTTGAAACATCACTAACCATTTTGGCCTCCAAGATGTTTTCCAGATCACAAATTTGATATCCAGCTCATTATTAAATATTCCAACTCAGAAATTCACTGGAATAAGAAGTAGCGATTTTTCATTGAACGTTTTGGGCAAATGAAGAAGAATCTGGAAAATCAGAAACATGGGTTTTCTCCAGAACAAAACAAGTTAGTTTTATGATAAGCAGTTCTCCCGAATTCGGTGTGTATTAAGAGAAATGAAAGGTTCTCCAAAGACGATTTTCTCAGGTTTGCTGTTGCGGCTGTTTTCCAAATTATTTCAGTTGCAATACCAAATTCGACCTGTTCCTGTTGAATGTTGATGGAGAGATATTTCAGATATGATCTTGCTCATCAGTTTGTTTGGAACAATCCAATTTTGTAATGGGAATCATTTTGTAATCATCTCTGTTGTAACTGCTCTTTGCTCTCTATGTATTTAAATGAAAACAGAGATCAAATAGGAAGGATGATAATGGGGGATAATAGGATAGGATAGGAGGAGGAAATATAAGGGAGAGATTTAAATTTTTTCTTGGGACCTCAATTGTAATTTCAATATACAGAATGCTATTCTAAAGGACACATCATGCTATCAAGCACATTTGGATTTGATGAATAATATGTAACTTACGTTGTTGTTCATTCGGATATTCTGAAATAGCTAAGCAGTATCCGTTGGTGGCTAGGGCCTAGTCTCTGGTGGATCTTACCGCTATTCCTTGTTTTATACTTTTCCATTTCCTATGAGTTTATTCTGTTTTATATCTTTGCAGTTGGTTTACTTTCCTTAATTCTGATTTCATATACTCATTAGTAATTCGCAACTCTGTTAATTGATTTCATTTATGCATACCGTGGATTGAATTCGTTATCAATAAGGAATTGTTTCTCATTAATTAAGACAGAGTGTGATTAGTATAGATTCAGCTGAAAGAGCTTAACTACTGCTATAGTGCTCTCGATTGATGTTATTCCCATTCGAATTTCTTGATTAATGTAGATTCAGCTGAAAGAGCTCAATTACTACTACAATTCTCTCAGTTGATGTTATTCCCATTTGAATTGCTTGCTTAATATTGGATTATCATTTTGCTTGAAATTAAGTCCTCATGCTTAGAAGTATTATTTCCTTTAAAAGTTACAACTTGAGATTTATGATTGCATCCATTTACTCTTGTATTGAATTTAATAGATTATCTTAAATCATTACTCTCTAGATTTATAGCTTGCACATATTGTATACACTCTTGAAACAAAAAAACTTACCCAGGTTGGTAATTAATGTGAGGCAATTTGGAGTTTTAAAAGACACCTTTTAGCAACCAACAGCTTGCATTTAGAAACTGCACAAAGGTTTCCTCCTAGGACCCCATAGCGAAGCATTGCATTTCATCTCAAAACTGCATAGTGTTTTACTAACTGTCCAATCTACCTTACATTCTAAAACTGTGAATATGTTCCTCATAGGGAATCATCTCTGCAACTATCACTGCCTGCTGAAACTACACAGATGTATCTCTCAGTGACCACAAGTAAAGATGACATGCTATATGACTCTCAAGGGGTTGAGGAGAAAGACCAAGAAAATGAGTTATGACCAAAGACTGGGACCGCATGTAGACTTCATTGGATGCATAACCATCTTCAGGTTAACTATGGTAAGTAAAGTACATATTTTTGAGGTATATATCTTAGTGTAGCTTGAAGTACTTTTGATCATTGTTATATAATTCTATCTTCAATAACATGCATGTTCACAAGCAATGAAAGTCATTATGTGTGTTTCCTTTACATGTCTTGCTTCCTTTTCGGTTGTTAGGACCTCATCTCCACAGCTATCACTGCCTGCTGAAACTACACAGATGTATCTCTCAATGGCCATAGGGAAATATGACATACTAGATGACTCTCAAGGGGTTGAGGAGAAAGACCAAGAATCAAGTTATGACAAAAGACTTGGATCGCATGTAGTCTTCGTAAGATGCATAACCATCTTGAGGATAATTGTGGTAAGTAAAATACATCTTTTTGAAGTACATCTTTTAGTGTAGATTGAAGTACTATTGATCATCATCATATGATTCTATCTTCAATAACATGCATGTTCACAAGCACTGAAAGTTGTTGTGTGTGTTTCCTTTACATGTCTTGCCTCCTTTTCGCTTGTCGGACCAACTGTTGTCCTCGACATATTAATTGTTGTGCCATGCTTGCGATATTTTTATTGGTGATTACAAAGGTTTGTCTTTGTTTTCTTGGGTTCTCTTAGATATGTGAACACCCATCTCAATCACACACAAATTTCTGAGCACTTTCGTGCAAGTGTCTTCACAGTCCTCTGATGGTCTATCTCAAGTGTCGCACTTATTGCCCTTAACCTTAATATAGTCTCACTAAGTACATGCTTATCTTGTTAGGTCATCGAGTCATGATAAATGTGCTCATAATTTCATGTCTACATAGGTTAAATTTCTTTAGACACTTAGCACTTTTTCTTGAACATCTGGATGACCGAACAACCTCCTTTAATCGGACCCCGACTGAGTTGCACTACACAATCTCAACTCTTGGTGATGCTACTCTGCTACCCAAAACTGTGCAACGCTTGAGGTTGTCCTCCAGGGTAGGTGCACTATGCAATCATGGAAGTGAGCAAGCTATCTGTCTCCTAGAACTGCGTAGATGTTATCTCCAAGCCTGATCCAATTTGTGCTTCCTCCAAGATCAGTTAGCAAGCCTCCCTCTGGTCTGCCAGAAATATGAACTACACAATGACCTGGGCTGCAGTGTTCCCCAAACCTGTGCAGACATGCCCAACTACCTTCCCTGCACTATTTGTAGAAATTGTGCAGTCATGCTAAGCCAGGCCTCTGTTTCCTTACTCTGCACTATCCCCAGAAACTGCACAGGCCTGCCTAGTAGCCCCCCCTGTTGGCTTGCTCTTCTCTAAACATGAAAATTGCATAGTTTTGACTAGTACACCTTTTCCTACCAAGCTCAATACTCATTCCATAAATTTTATACTCATGTTGGGAAGGCCCTTGCTACCTATACTGCATTGTCCCCCAAAATTGCACAGTTGTCACCAGAAGCTCCCCATAGCCTTGTTAGAGTCAGTCTTGTCAGTCCTCTGTCAAAGATTAAAACTCTTTCTAAATTTCATTTTTAGGAGTCCCGATCCATTCACTTAGCTGCATTCTGCTAGGGGAATGCCATAATCTGACGGAAAAGGTCTTGTTAGTCAGTTCCCCTCATGTCTGGCACCTGTTGGCTCAAGTCTTTGGTCAAGGTTCACTAAAGTCCAGGACAGTCAACGTTCGATCTTTTAATGGACGAGAGTCATTTTTAGTCATTAGGTCTACGGATCAGGTAAATTGGTGTTCAAACCTATCCAATAAAGCCATGCAGACCAGAAGGAGGCCCTTACAAAGTTATGATTCAGAGATTTTCATTGTCATGTTGATAGATTACAACTATTCTTCAAAACTCTGTTTTGAAGAAAAGTCAAGCAGTGTGTCATTTGTGATAATTTTCAAAAAAGTCTCCAGTTGATTTCTTTAGGTGCAGTCATGGTTTCCTTGGCCAAATGCCATGTCGTGCAACCCCTGCAAAAGTGCCAAAAAATTTAATCATTTTAGCTAAAAATTCAAAGGGAAAAGTGAAATTCAGTGTTGCATTAAATCAGTGAAAAGTGTCAAAACAAAACATTAGCAAAATGGGTTTTGGAGAAGCAAAAATCAAACCCATTACTTCAAAGCCTTTATATACAAGTTTCCACAAGAAACAAAGTCATTGTGAACACCAAGGAAGAGTGAAACATTGCAAAGTGATTGTGAGAGTGCAAGCACGCGTTTGGAGTGAGTTTGGAGTCGTTTTCAGGAGCGCGGCACACACACAGAGGGGCGCATCACACATAGGGAGCACGGCGCATAGAGCATGGCCCCGCAGTGTAAAGTTAACATGGGCACGACGCATATACCGAGCGCGGTGCACTGGGTTTGTTGCGCGACGCACACCAACAGAGGCTCGAATTTGTGCCAAACTTGCAACAAATCTCTTTGAAACACTTCAAATCGATAGGTAGGGTCTATATCTTGGCTTGCTCATCAAATTTTGTGAACATATGGTGGTTCATGGCTATGTATAATTGCAATAAAAAATTCATAAACCCTACCTCTTGAAAGCATCAAAGCCATTGCTCTAGGGTTGAAAACTTGTTGTGTTGATTGCAAGGCTCCTCTTTCACCTCTCATTTTTTCACTCCTTTCAATCGTTCCCTTCCCCCCTATGCCATTTTTCCCTATTTTCCCTACCCTAAAACATTATTAAGGCCATATTCCCTATCCCTCCACTCATTGGTCAATGAAAACCCCAAAACCCTACCCTATAAAATCCCCAAACCCTCCTACTTATACCTAAACAAAATTTCCCTCCATAACCCCTATTCCCATCATATTATTCCCCTTCCTAACACTCCCTTTTTGCATTTTTCCCCTTGGTGGCAGAACTCACAACAACACCTAGTTTCATACCATCATCAAAGGGCAGTCGAAGCACAGTACACATACAGCAGTCATGGCATCTGAGCATTCATCGGAGTATGAGATGGAAACACAAAGTGATTCATCCTCGGAAGAACAGGCTCTGCAGAGACATCACAAAAGTGGCAAACATGTTAGGGATGAGCCAACCACCCTCACTGAATTGCAGGCCTGTCATCCTCCTATGTCATGTTTCCAACATCTATCATGTTTTGAGTTTTTTCAAAGGGTGGCTAATGTTCGAGTTCATCATGAGTTGGCCCATCTTTTTGTGCTTCACCTACATGGAGATCACTCTATCTTGGCAGGGGTCACCTTAAAACTGACACCCGAAACTGTTTCATTAGCAGCCGTCATAATGCATGTTGGAGAACCATGGCACAAGAAACAGAAGGTTGATCGGTAGCATTATGAGCCTTACATTAAGGCCAGTTGCTTGAGGCATCTCGCAAGACTCTTTCCATTCCGATATTTGAAATATGAATATGCTCCACTCATGAAGTTGATCATGTAGTACTTCAACTGTGAGGGGAGGTTCTCTCGTCTATATGCTTATCAAATCAGGTTGCTCATGCACTTTACCAGGGTACGGATGATAAACATCCCATATTTCATTTGCAGGAACATAGAGAGGATGAACACCTTCATGTAGCACAAGACCCCTTAGCAGCAACTTAACAGTGTTTATCACTTTGCTCTTATTAAGATTTTTGTGGTTCATCAGCGGGGATTGCAGGGCATTACTTGGGATGATTTCATCTCCCGTGACCTTTTCAACACTTCACAAGTATTATCAGAGGTTAAGCATGACGGTGAACCTTCTCATCGGTATGAGCGCCATGAGACTGCTAGTGTGCCAGTTTTCATCACGTATCAGAAAGGCACCAGATGTTTGTTTGCAGCGGCAAAGAGAGTGTTATCTCCACCCGGGGTGGAAGGGGCCTCGCTTCCTCCATCAGCATCACAGGAATAAGACAAAGGAAAGGAGCCAATGCAGGATGAGTTGCCTTCAGGTGAGCCTTCAGGTGAACGAGAGACCGAAATCATTCTCCTTCATGATGATGATATAGATACAGAACTGACAAGTGCACAGCTTAAAGAGATCATCTAGGAGTAGCAAGCAGAGATTCAAGCCTTGTCCATTGATTTGGAAAGAGCCAAATGGAACATGAAATATCTGGAGTAGAGGAAAAAATAGCTAGAGGATCAGCAAGCGATCATGGAGCTACAAAACATTCGTGAGCATCGACAAGCTGCACAAAGGAGAAGAGTTGAGCTCACGTCATTGGAGCAAGAGATTAATGAGGATCGGGAGGTCAATCTCAAGAGAGTTAACATGCACTTGGAGAGGCTACTGGATAAGGATGACAAGGACCATGCACTGCTGAGACACATGGCTTTCCACTACATGGCGCGAAACAGAGTGTGCAAGGCCCGAATCAGGAATTTGAAGGCGAAATTGAGGAAGGCAATCAAGAAGCAAAGGAGGAAAAGGGAGCTAGATCGACTTTAGATATTGGCCAAAGCCTCTTTGTCTCAACATAACATTTGATAAGGAAGCTCCAACCCAAATTTCAAGAAATTTGCGGCATTTTTGGTGTTTTTGGAAATTTTTGTGCAAAAAACAGGGTTTTTCTCCCTCTGCGCCGCACCACTGGTGCAATGCTTAGGATTGGGAGCTCAAAGTCACAAATGGATTACACTTTTAGATTCAACATGAAAAATCACGCCCGCTGGTGCATGGACAAGAAATTTGGGCATGATTTGAGTCCCCAGGAGGTCAAAAACACTCAAAAAATGACCTCTCTGCCCCTATTTTGACACACAGGAAGCAATATTGGGAGAATGAAGTTTTGGAGGGGCAAATGAGCACCAAATTCAGAAATTCCACTTGGGTTAGAAATCAGACATGCCAGGCTTTCCAACAAGCACACTTGGGCACAATTTGGACTCCTACAGGTACCTCAAAATTGCCTCCAAAGTGGCGCGAAGAATATAGATTTGGGCGCAATGCATATAGACCCAAAGGCCAAAATCACTTCCGCTCTGCGACATTTCGATTCGCGACTTTCTCGAAGTGGTCCCGGTCATTTACACTACACATTTTTCTTGCCCTAAGGCAAACTTTAAAGAATATTTTTACTAAAGGTTGGCTTCTATCCAAGTGGTAAAGGAAGGCGAGCAGTCACCCAAGACATTTGTCATTTTTGTAACGTTGCACCTGTAACTAATGGTTGGCTTTCCATTTCCAGTTTGTAATCATTTGGAAAACTCCCCTACTCTAGGTCATTCTATTTCCAAATGGCATAGTCTATTTATTGTATGCAAACCATTTGCAAAGGGTTGGTTGTTGGAATTTTTGGGAAACTGTGGGAGAGAAACTCAGTTACTCACTGTACATTTTGACAGAGAATTAATGAAAAGTTGCAGCTCTGGTTCATGAGATTCCTATGGCGTGAGTTTAGAAAATGTATTTCCTTTCTGTTTCATATGTATTTGGCTATGCTTCATAGTTTCATTGATATTTCGTTTCCAGTGAAAGCTTTTAAGAAAGAAAAGGTAGAATTCAGTTCGCTGCTTTGCTTTGGGAAAGTTTTCACGTTTTATGTTTTCTTCTACTGAAAAGGATTCATGTATTTATGCCCTTTTCACCCCCTTAAACAATCTTTCCACTTCATATTATTTCAAATCTAATTGCTAGACTTGCTGCCTGTCTTGCCTCACGAAATAATCTGTGCCTTTGAGTTAAATTATCTGTTCGTGCTGTTCCTTGGTCCCATACATCCCAGAAAACTCAGTCATTCATCAAAATAATTATTTCATATTTATTTACCTAGCCTAAAATCAATATCCATTTAAGTCATTCTCAGACCCTATTCATTTATTTTTCACTGAGCGTGACCCGGAGAGAGCCCTCTCCTATCCTCGTAGGGCTAGCTACGAACTGAGTGTGGTTTGTGGTTACCCTGAATTTTGCCTTCCTTCAGCCTAAGGCAGATTTAGGCTCTAACATAGTGACGACTCTGCTGGGGATGAAAATGGTTTGCATGAAGATTGTTTTTCCCTAGTACATATCTCAAGTTCAAAGCTGATTGTTGATGGTGAACAACGATCAGACATAAGAAGACGGCTGAAATCATTCACCTGGTGACTCCTTTGACTAAAGAATCCGGCAACCGGTGCTTCATGGTGACTCCATTGTAGAGGGATCAGTAGTTATTTTATTTTAAATGGAGCGTATTGCAAGAAGATACGCTCCCATGAGCTGAGATCACATTCCAAGCTTTCCAAATAAGATTCTGAAAGTAGATTGTTCAAGGAATTTTCCTACGTTTAAAGATGATGGTAAGAAGGACGCTACTTTACATCTAGTTCGATTTCACATGCATATTCGCAAGTTGAAGGTTGATTTTCCTGAAGATTGCTTAATGAAGATATTCCTAGCCACTCTAGAAGGTGAAGCCCAATATTGGTATGAAAGTTTGTCGCCTGCTTGTATTTACTGTTTAAAGGATTTTCATGCCATGTTCTTTGAGAAGTATGAAGACTCTTATCCAGCATTAAATTTAGTTCATGATTGTTGCAAATACGCTGATGGTTTTATTGAAAGCCTTGAAAAATATTATGAAGATGATAATTTCATGGATGAAGAGATCACGGAAGCCCTGTGTGAAAACCCATTTCAGCAACATGAAGATGATCATGAAATTTGTAGTAGAATCAAGATTGTAATACGGTGGAAGATGAAGGAATTTTGCATCTTGACAGTCAACAGGAATTACATGAAATGGATCAGCATTCTGAGGAAACTTTGTACACTCCACTTGAAAATATTGAAGAAAATCACTGTTCGTGCAAGAGAAAACGAAAAGCCATATCTCCTTTGCGTGAAGATGAAATAGATCAACTCTTGAACAGTCATGTTCCAGCCCAAGTTAACACAGATCTGCAGTGTGCACTGGGTCAAGAAGGTGACGGTGGAACTTTTTCCTCTTCTGAAAAGGACGACAGTCCTGTGCGCAGCTTTATATATCAGCGGGCTGAAGATTTCCATATGGCTGGAAATGATGAAATAAGAAGTTTTGTTTCAGCTGGTGGAAATAAAAGATGATATGCAAGAAAATGATGTTCCAATCTCAGATAATGGGGATGATAAATTAGATCAAGAGACATATGGTGAGGAGGAAAAAGAGAGTTGCATGGTTGAGGCTGCCTCAAATGGAGAAGACAGAGGTATAGACCTAACTGACCTTATCTCACTAGAACTAGACCTTCATGAGGAGGTAGCTCATTCCCTCTATGAACAGCGAGATGAGATCTTTGTTCAAGTAAGTGAAAAAGCTCTGGGTGAATTTATGGTAGATGATATAAATGATTGTGTTGGGTTTCAAGAATCATTTGAGGTTTCGTTTCTCATGATTGATGAATGCAAAGACAATCTGGCTGTCATATCATATGAATATGACCTACAATATATTTAGACTTCAGCAGACTATACCATTCAGGATTCCCTTTTAGACTCTTCCTCGTATGTCTCATGTTTTGAAATGTTCTTTGAAGAGGAAATCTGCTCACCCATTTGTTCAGAATTTTTTGAAGACCAGGAGCATACTCTTATTTATGAAGAAAGACCAGAATCAAGAGAAAAAGATACCTTGTTTTTTCAGCAGGAGGAAAGACTTCATGTTTTTTAGGATCCAATGGCAGATTTGTTGCAGTCAGTAGTGAAGGTGATTATTGCAGTATTCAGTGATGAAGGGGATCATGGTCAATTATGTTTTTGGAGGCCCAGTTACCAGTATATGTTGTTGACTAGAAGATCTGATTCGGAGAATCAATCAAGGAGGCATCTACTTGATTGGTTACATTGGAAGACACATTACACATGATTGTACATATTGAATTAGTACATAGGTGGTTGTCATCATGATTTGAAACCCTCGAATCTTGATGGACTGCTACCATTGAATAAGTTTTATCAGTTCTTGTTTTAGTTAAGTCAGTCATGAGTCATTTCCTTTTGCATTGAGTCAGTTTTTTCAGTCATGTTGGTTTCATAATTAAGTCGGTTTGAGTCAGTCCGCATCAACAAATGAGTCAAGAGTTGCATGTCATTTGTCAAAATGATGACTCCATAGCCCAATGGACGAAGGCACTGTCTGCTCTCCCAAAGATCTGTCGTTCTTGGCACCTCCAAGGAGCTACCATCCCCATTGGAGCCAATTTTAGAGTCGGTCTTGTCAGTCCTCCGTTAGAGATCAAAACTCTTTCTACATTTCATTTTTAGGAGACCCGCTCCATTCACTCAGCTGCATTCTACTAGGGGAATGCCATAATCTGATGGAAAATGTCTTGTTAGTCAGTTCCCCTCATGTCTGGCACCTGCTGGATCAAGTACTTTTTCAAGGTTCACTAAAGTCCAGGACAGTAAATGTTCGATCTTTTAATGGATGAGAGTCATTTTCAGTAATTAGGTCTAGGGATCAGATAAATTGGTCTTCAAACCTATCCAATAAAGTCGTGAAGGCCAGAAGGAGGCCCTTACATAGTTATGATTCAGAGATTTTCATCGTCATGTTGATAGATTACGACTGTTCTTCAAAACTCTGTTTTGAAGAAAAGTCAAGCAGTGTGTCATTTGTGATAATTTTAAAAAAAGTCTCCAGTTAATTTCTTCAGGTGCAGTCATGGTTTCCTTGGCCAAATGCCATGTCGTGCGACCCCTGCAAAAGTGCCAAAAAATTTCATCATTTTAGCTAAAAATTCAAAGGGAAAAGTGAAATGCAGTGTTGCATTAAATAAGTGAAAAGTGTCAAAACAAAACATTATCAAAATGGGTTTTGGAGAAGCAAAAATCAACCCATTACTTCAAAGCCTTTATATACAAGTTTCCACAAGAAACAAAGTCATTGTGAACACCAAGGAAGAGTGAAACATTGCAAAGTGAGTGTGAGAGTGCAAGCATGCGTTTGGAGTGACTTTGGAGTCGTTTTCAGGAGCGCGGCGCGCACACAGAGGGGCGCGGCACACAGAGCGCAACCCCACAGTGTGAAGTTAACACAGGCGTGACGCATATACCGAGTGCGGCGCACTGGGTTTGTTGCACGGCACACACCCACAGAGGGCAGAATTTGTGCCAAACTTTCAACAAATCTCTTTGAAACCCTTCAAATCGACAGGTAGGGTAGATATCTTGGCTTGCTTATAACATTTTGTGAACATATGGTGGTTTATGGCTATATATAATTACAATAAAAAACACCTAAACCCTACCTCTTGAAAGCATCAAAGCCATTGCCCTAAGGTTGAAGACTTGTTTTGTTGATGCCAAGGATCCTCTTTCACCTCTCATTTTTTCATTCCTTTCAATTGTTCCCTTCCACCCTATGCCATTTTTCCCTATTTTCCCTACCCTAAAAGATTATTAAACCCATATTCCCTATCCCTCCACTCATTGGTCAATGAAAACCCCAAAAACCTACCTTATAAAATCACCAAACCCTCCTACATATCGCTAAACAAAATTCCCCCCATAACCCCTATTCCCATCATATTATTCCCTTTCCTAACACTCCCTTTATGCATTGTTCCCCTTGGTGGCAGATCTCACAAAAACACCTAGTTTCATACCATCATCAAAGGGCAGTCCAAGCACAGTACACATACAACAGTCATGGAATCTGAGCATTCATTGGAGTATGAGATGGAAACACAAAGTGATTCATCCTCGGAAGAACAGGATCCCCGAAGACATCAGAAAAGTGGAAAACATGTTAGGGATGAGCCAACCACCCTCACTGAATTCCAGGCCTGCCCTTTTAATATGTCATGTTTCCAACATCTATCATGTTTTGAGTTTTGTCAAAGGGTGGCTAATGTTCGAGTTCATCATGAGTTGGCCTGTCTTTTTGTGCTTCACCTACATGGAAATCACTCTATCTTGGCCGGGGTCACCTTCACACTGACACCTGAAACTGTCTCTTTAGCAACCGACATACCGAATGTTGGAGAACCATGGCACAAGAAACAGAAGGTTGATTGGCAGCATTATGAGCCTTACATTAAGGCCAGTTGCTTGAGGCATCTCACAAGAGTCTTTCCATTCCGATATTTGAAAGATGAATATGCTCCACTGATGAATTTAATCATGAAGTACTTCAACTGTGAGGGGAGGTTCTCTCGTCTATATGCCTATCACATCAGGTTGCTCATGCACTTTACTGGGTACGGATGATGAACATCCCATGTTTCATTTGCAGGAACATATTGATTATGAACACCTTCATGCAACACAAGACCCCTCAGCAGCAACTTAACAGTGTTTATCACTTTGCTCTTATTAAGATTTTGGTGGTTCATCAGTTGGGATTGCAGGGCATTACTTGTGATGATTTCATCTCCCGTGACCTCTTTAGCACTTCACAGGTATTACTAAATGTTAAGCATGAGGGTGAACCTTCTCGTCGGTATGAGTGCCATGAGACTAATAGTGTGCCGGTTTTCATCACGTATCAGAAAGGCACCAGACGTTTGTTTGCAGCGGCAAAGTGAGTGTTATCTCCACCTGGGGTGGAAGGGGCATCGCTTCCTCCATTAGCATCACAGGAACAAGACAAAGGCAAAGAGCCAATGCAAGATGAGGGGCCTTCAGGTGAGCCATCAAGTGAATGAGAGACTGAATTCATTCTCCTTCATGATGATGATACAGATACAGAACCGACAAGTGCACAGCTTAAAGAGATCATCCAGGAGCAGCAAGCAGAGATTTAAGCCTTGTCCCTTGATTTAGAAAGAGCCAAATGGAACATGAAATATCTGGAGCAAAGGAACAAACAGCTAGAGGATCAACAAGCGATCATGGAGCTACAAAACATTCGTGAGCATCGACAAGCTGCACAAAGGAGAAGAGTTGAGCTCACATCATTGGAGCAAGAGATTAATGAGGATCAGGAGGCCAATCTCGAGAGAGTTAACATGCACTTGGAGAGGCTGCTAGACAAGGCTGACAAGGACCATGCATTGCTGAGACACATGGCTTTCCACTACATGGCGCGAAACAAAGTGTGCAAGGCCCGAATCAGGAAAGGCAATCAAGAAGCAAAGGAGGCAAAGGGAGCTTGATCGACTTCAGATATTGGCCGAAGCCTCTTTGGCCTAGCATAATACTTGATAAGGAAGCTCCAGCCCAAATTTCAAGAAATTTGGGGCATTTTTGTTGTTTTTGGAAATTTTTGTGCAAAAAAGAGGGTTTTTCTCCCTATGCAGGATTGGGAGCTCGAAATCACAAATGGATTGCATTTTTAGATTCCGCATGAAAAATAATGCCTGCTGATGCATGGATAGAAGTTTGGGCATGATTTGAGTCCCCAGGAGGTCAAAAGCACTCAAAAAATGACCTCTCTGCCCCTATTTTGACGCACCGAAAGCAGTCTTGGGAGAATGAAGATTTGGAGGGGAAAATGAGCACCAAATTTAGAAATTCCACTTGGGTTGGAAAGTAGATAGGCCAAGATTTCCAACAAAAACACTTGGGAAAAATTTGGACTCCTGCAGGTACCTCAAAATCACCTCCAAAGTGGCGAGACGCATATAGATTTTGGCGCGGCGCATATACACCCAAAGGCCAAATTCACTTCCGCTCTGCGACATTTCGATTCGCAACTTTCTCCAAGTGGGCCCGCTCATTTACAATACACTTTTTTTGGCACCTAAGGCAATGTTTAAAGAATATTTTCACTAAAGGTTGGTTTCTATCCAAGTGGAAAAGGAAGGCGAGCAGTCACCCAAGACATTTGTCATTTTTGTAATGCTACACCTGTAACTAATGGTTGGCTTTCCATTTCCAGTTTGTAATCATTTGGAAAACTCCCCAACTCTAGTATGTTCTATTTCCCAATGGCATAGTCTATTTATTGTATGCAAACCATTTGCAAAGGGTTGGTTGTTGGAATTTCTGGGGAAATGTCAGAGAGAAACTCAGTTACTCACTGTACATTTTTACAGAGAATTAATGAAAAGTTGTAGCTCTGGTTCATGAGATTCCTATGGCGTGAGTTTAGCAAATGTATTTCCTTTCTGTTTCATATGTATTTTGTTATGTTTCACAGTTTCATTCATATTTCATTTCCAGTGAAAGATTTTAAGAAAGAAAAGGTAGAATTCAGTTCGCTACTCTGCTTTGGGAAAGTTTTCACGTTCTATGTTTTCTTCTGTTGAAAAGGATTCATGTATTTATGTCCTTTTCACCCCCTTAAACAATATTTCCACTTCATATTATTTCAAATCTAATTGCTAGAGACTTGTTACCTGTCTTACCTCACGAAATAATCTGTGCCTTTGAGTTAAATTCTCTGCTCGTGTTGTTCCTTGGTCCCATACATCCTAGAAAACTCAGTCATTCATCAAAATACTTCTTTCATATTTATTTACCTAGCCTAAAATCAGTATCCATTTAAGTCATTCTCAGACCCTATTCGTTTATTTCTCACTAAGCGTGACCCGAAGAGAGCCCTCTCCTGTCCTCGTAGGGTTACCTACGAGACTGAGCATGGTTTGTGGTTACCCTGAGTTTTGCCTTCATTCCGCCTAAGGCAAATTTAGGTGCTAACAAGCCTTATCAAGCCTTGGTCTAGAAAATTGCGTAGAATTTCTTACCAGTGTCCCTTACTACCTAACTCTCTCTCCCTCTTGAAAATTGTGTATATTATCAAATGGACCCCGAGTGACCCACTTAATTCTCACACTGAACAATGCACAGAACTGTCTGGCAGTTCAACCAGACACCATGCCTTGTCTTCCTTCCAAGAATTGTGCAATTTTGCCCAACTGGGTTCTATCTCATGGCTGGAACTACTTTCCTTGATGAAGCAATTTTTCCTTTGAGTGACCTCTATGCAATTTTTCCTGAAAGTACTCTAAAGCATCGCATCCCAGTGTGAGATGTGCTCTAAACAATTTCAGTGTCCTATCCTCCCTCTAACTCACTTGAACTCAAAATTGAAAACAATGTGTCATGCTAGAATAGGATATTTTTGGATTTGATGTCATCTCATCATGAGTGAATTGCAAGAAAAGGTACATTGGTGGAACATGGCACGACGATGAACGAGATGAATAATGAGTGCATGCTAGAAGACTTTCTCACATCTGAATGAACGTACAAATCACATCAAGTAGCAAACGAAAGGGATACATGCACTGAACCATCAAGAAAATACCAAGACCATCGAAGACCTCAGAACACTTTGCCATGTGGAGGTGAAAGACACAACACAACGAGAGCACATCCATCACTCAATAGCACAACAACTCAACATGGACACTGTTATCACTCAGAAGTCTTCCCTAGAGGTTATAAAGGAAGGAATAATCTGAGGTAACCACAAACCTAATCCTTTAGACTCAGGTTCTAGCCAACCAAAGTCCAGAGAGGGCTCTCTCTTTATAATTTAACTTTGTTTTGGGTAGGATTTCAGGCTAGTCCTTAGTGCTCATGATGTTTTGGTTTTGATTTGTTGGTGGACTTAAGAAAACAGATGGGCAGAACAAGTATTCATGCCATTAAGCTATGGAGTCAATCAAAGAGTGGCTTAACTGGATTAGATCAATTACTAGAGGAAGAGTTTATAGGGCAGTCTAGCACAGCAAAAAGAAAATCTGTAGGTTCAAATGGATGAGGTGGTCCTAACTAGGGTAAAAGGGCAATGAAGAATCCTTAAACTGGGAGCAAGATGAAGAAAAGAAGGAGATCAGTAGCAAAGGGCAACTAAGAATCCTTTACTATGGACCTAGGGGGGAAAACTATGGAAGTAAGGGAACAATTAAGAATTCCCAGACCAAGATAGTTTAGCAGAAAATAATGAGAAAGTAAACAATCAAAACAGAGAGCATTTAAGCTAATTTTGAGATATCATTCCTTGTTAACTTTTTAGATTTCATAGAGAAAACATGTGAATATTTATAACATGAAGAGAAAACAATAATTATACATGAAGAGATAATACTTATTTAGTCCCAACTGTGTAGAAGAATACAGTGAAATGTCTTTAGCTTTATTTCATGACCCAGTTAAGCAGTCCAATCTTCAATACAATAGCTCCTTATCTTGATATAAAATGTCTACAAAAATGTATTTTAATCCACCCTAATTACTTAAAATTGAGAAGTATTTATAGAAAAAATGTTACAAAATATCTCATAACAATATGAAAATTATTCTAGGAAACAAAAAATATCTTCAAGCATGAAGATAGAGACAGATGGAGAATTGTATTCATGTTGTCCCTTTTATTGTGATTTTCCTGGTTGTTGTAATTCGGATTTGGCTCTTTCAATTGCTTGATACCTGTGTGCTGGAATCACTTTATGTCTTCAATCTAATGATACTCTTTACCAGCTACACTTTGACTCTATTTTACCTATTTTACCTGGATGCCATATAGATTTACTACAGTAACTTTATAGTAAATTTGTCAATTTCATCCACTATTCACCTTCAGGTAATTTCATCTTTAGCATCTTTCTATATATCTCATTAGCTTCGGTATACTTGGAAAAATTTGGCTTGTTGACGAATAGGTGCTTTACCTCATGCTCTAGAAAAACATATTTTCTATATGATCATATAATGCCTTTCCTGTGGGCAGAGATTTTACCCCTGAAGTACTAGCTTGGATGTTGGCCAACTTGTTTAGTCATTCAAC
Organism: Pinus tabuliformis; assembly: GCA_031772625.1. Lineage (NCBI taxonomy): Eukaryota > Viridiplantae > Streptophyta > Pinopsida > Pinales > Pinaceae > Pinus > Pinus tabuliformis. Next base: position 842,161,958 of record CM062816.1, read on the forward strand.
ATAGTCATCTTGGGTCATAAGCTTGCCATGGATTACCATAGGACTGGGGAGTCCTTTTTCTCTTAAAATACAAAACATTGTCATAAATCTATCAATATTAGCTTAGATGCTTTGGCATTTTTTCTTAAGATTGAGCATAAGGTTCCTCTTGGTAAGAATCTTCTTGATTTCTATGATGGTCCCTATTCTATCTTCTATGCCCACTTCATCCAAATGATATCTGTCCTTGCTATTCAAGAATTCTATCAATTAGTTGGCCTCTTTTGGGTTGTCTCCCAACTCTTCCATTGTCTTGTGAATTGCTTTTATGGCAACTTTTACGAGTTCAGTTTGCTCAAAAAGTACTTGAATATATGGACAAACATCATTGACAGAGTCAATGATGTTGGCCCAAAGAATTTCCTTTATATCTCCTAGTGGTTGTTGCAATGTCAATTCCTTTTCAAGGACTTTTATCCTTTCTCCCATTCCTTGATTCTTCTAAGCTTCTTCCTTCTATTGTATTTGTGTAAGTTTGCAATCACTTTCCAAACTTGACAATTTTTCTCTAAGATTTTTCAGCTCAGTAACCTGGATGGTCATTTCCTCCATGGCTTTTACCAATTCAGATGTCTTTTCTGTGGATGTACCTATGCTTGTAGATGTTCCTATGACTGGCAGAGCTATAGCTAGTGGAATTGTTGGTGCTCAGGAAGCAACCAATGTAGAGAGCACTGTTGTAGAGATTGTAGGAATTACAGTCTATGGAGTGGTGGCCCACTCACTCTGTCTAGACTGTATCAATTTATCCAGCTTTTTATCTATTTCTTTTAGTTGATCATTCAGCTGAAGGACTAAGTCCATAAGCTCTTCCTCCTTCCGAGTTTCCAATACTTCATCTATTTGTGGATGATGCAAAGGAGGAATTTTGAGTTGCTTTTTCAATGCAGATATGTCATTATTTTCTTTTTGATTAGATTTCCTGGAGCCTTTACATCCTTGGGATCATGCCCCATCTCTATGATTAAGTCCTCTAAGGAATTTATCATGCTATCCTTGGCCTATGAAGAGGCCTTCTCTAACTGGAATTGCACTGATATATTATCTAGCGAATTTTTGAGTTGATGTGCTGCAATGGCCTTGCTGGTCAATTTGGAATAGACCATTTCCCCAGTCTATTTGTGTAGTTCTATTTGGTTGATAGGATGTATATCCTTCGCCAACACTTCAAAGTTTGTCTTCAAGTAATCTGCTATTGACTTGGACTACTGTGTGGTAGGCTTCATGAAAGTCGCGGCTGTTTTCCAAATTATTTCAGTTGCAATACCAAATTCGACCTATTCCTGTTGAATGTTGATGGAGAGATATTTCAGATATGATCTTGTTGATCAGTTTGTTTGGAACAATCCAATTTTATAATGGGAATCATTTTGTAATCATCTCTGTTGTAACTTCTCTTTGCTCTCTATGTATTTAAATGAAAACAGAGATCAAATAGGAAGGATGATAATGGGGGATAATAGGATTGGATAGGAGGAGGAGATATAAGGGAGAGATTTAAAATTTTTCTTGGGACCTCAATTGTAATTTCAATATACAGAATGTTATTCTAAAGGACACATCATGCTTTAAATGACATTTGGATTTGATGAATAATATATAACTTGCGTTGTTGTTCATTCGGATATTCTGAAGTAGCTAAGCAGTATCCGCTGGTGGCTAGGGCCTAGTCTCTGGTGGATCTTACTGCTATTCCTTGTTTTATACTTTTCCATTTCCTATGAGTTTATTATGTTTTATATCTTTGCAGTTGGTTTACTTTCCTTAATTCTGATTTCGTATACTCATTTCAGTAATTCGCAACTCTGTTAATTGATTTCATTTATGCATACCGTGGATTGAATTAGTTATCAATTAAGGAATTGTTTCTCATTAATTAAGACAGAGTGTGATTAGTATAGATTCAGCTGAAAGAGCTTAGCTACTACTACAGTGCTCTCGATTGATGTTATTCCCATTCGAATTGCTTGATTAATGTAGATCCAGCTGAAAGAGCTCAGTTACTACTACAATTCTCTCACTTGATGTTATTCCCATTTGAATTGCTTGCTTAATATTGGATTATGGTTTTGCTTGAAATTAAGTCCTCATGCTTAGAAGTATTATTTCCTTTAAAAGTTACAACTTGAGATTTATGATTGCATCCATTTACTCTTGTATTGAATTTAATATATTATCTTAAATCATTGCTCTCTAGATTTATAGCTTGCACATATTGTATACACTCTTGAAACCAAAAAAATTACCCAGGTTGATAATTAATGCGAGGAAATTTGGAGTTTTAAAAGACACCTTTTAGCAACCAACACCTTGCATTCAGAAACTGCACAAAGGTTTCCTCCTAGGACCCCATCTCGAAGCATTGTATTTCATCTCAAAACTGCATAGTGTTTTACTAACTATCCAATCTACCTTGCATTCTAAAATTGTGAATATGTTCCTCATAGGGAATCATCTCTGCAACTGTCATTGCCTGCTGAAACTACACAGATGTATCTCTCAGTGACAACAAGTAAAGATGACATGCTATATGACTCTCAAGGGGTTGAGGAGAAAGACCAAGAAAATGAGTTATGACCAAACATTGGGACCGCATGTAGACTTCATTGGATGCATAACCATCTTCAGGTTAACTATGGTAAGTAAAGTACATATTTTTGAGGTATATATCTTAGTGTAGCTTGAAGTACTTTTGATCATTGTTATATAATTCTATCTTCAATAACATGCATGTTCACAAGCAATGAAAGTCATTATGTGTGTTTCCTTTACATGTCTTGCTTCATTTTCGGTTGTTAGGGCCTCATATCCACAGCTATCACTGCCCGCTGAAACTACACAGATGTATCTCTCAATGGCCATAGGGAAATATGACATACTAGATGACTCTCAAGGGGTTGAGGAGAAAGACCAAGAATCAAGTTATGACAAAAGACTTGGATCGCATGTAGACTTCGTAAGATGCATAACCATCTTGAGGATAATTGTGGTAAGTAAAATACATCTTTTTTAAGTACATCTTTTAGTGTAGATTGAAGTACTATTGATCATCATCATATGATTCCATCTTCAATAACATGCATGTTCACAAGCACTGAAAGTCGTTGTGTGTGTTTCCTTTACATGTCTTGCCTCCTTTTCGCTTGTTGGACCAATTGTTGTCTTCGACATATTAATTGTTGTGCCATGCTTGCGATATTTTTAGTAGTGATTACAAAGGTTTGTCTTTGTTTTCTTGGGTTGTCTTAGATATGTGAACACCCATCTCAATCACACACAAATTTGTGAGCACTTTCGTGCAAGTGTCTTCACAGTCCTCTGATGGTCTATATCAAGTGTCGCACTTATTGCCCTTAACCTTAATATAGTCTCACTAAGTACATGCTTATCTTGTTGGGTCATCGAGTCATGATAAATGTCCTCATAATTTCATGTCTACATAGGTTAAATTTCTTTAAACAAATAGCACTTTTTCTTGAACATCTAGATGACCAAACAACCTCCTTTAATCGGACCCCGATTGAGTTGCACTACACAATCTCAACTCTTGGTGATGCTACTCTGCTACCCAGAACTGTGCAATGCTTGAGGTTGTCCTCTGGGGTAGGTGCACTATGCAATCATGGAAGTGAGCAAGCTATCTGTCTCCTAGAACTGTGTAGACATTATCTCCAAGCCTGATCCAATTTGTGCTTCCTCCAAGATCAGTCAGCAAGCCTCCCTCTGGTCCGCCAGAAATATGAACTGCACAATGACCTGGGCTGCAGTGTTCCCCAAACCTGTGCAGACATGCCCAACTACCTTCCCTGCACTATTTGTAGAAATTGTGCAGTCATGCTAAGCCAGGCCTCTATTTCCTTACTCTACACTATCCCCAGAAACTGCACAGGCCTGCCTAGTAGCCCCCCCTATTGGCTTGCTCTTCTCTAAACTTGAAAATTGCATAGTTTTTACTAGTACACATTTTCCTACCCAGATCAATACTCATTCCATAAATTTTGTAGTCATGGTGGGAAGGTCCTTGCTACCTATACTACACTGTCCCCTAAAATTGCACAGTTGTGACCAGAAGCTCCCCACAGCCTTGTTAGAGTCAGTCTTGTCAGTCCTCTGTCAAAGATCAATACTCTTTCTGAATTTAATTTTTAGGAGTCTCGCTCCATTCACTTAGCTGCATTCTACTAGGGGCATGCCATAATCTGATGGAAAAGGTCTTCTTAGTCAGTTCCCCTCATGTCTGGCACCTGTTGGCTCAAGTCTTTTGTCAAGCTTCACTAAAGTCCAAGACAGTCAATGTTTGATCTTTTAATGGACGATAGTCATTTTTAGTCATTAGGTCTAGGGATCAGATAAATTGGTCTTCAAACCTATCCAATAAAGCCATGCAGGCCAGAAGGAGGCCCTTACAAAGTTATGATTCAGAGATTTTCATTGTCATGTTGATAGATTACGACTATTCTTCAAAACTCTGTTTTGAAGAAAAGTCAAGCAGTGTGTCATTTGTGATAATTTTCCAAAAAGTCTCTAGTTGATTTCTTCAGGTGTAGTCATGGTTTCCTTGGCCAAATGCCATGTCATGCGACCCCTGCAAAAGTGCCAAAAAATTTCATCACTTTAGCTAAAAATTCAAAGGGAAAAGTGAAATTCATTGTTGCATTAAATCAGTGAAAAGTGTCAAAACAAAACATTAGCAAAATGGGTTTTGGAGAAGCAAAAATTAAACCCATTACTTCAAAGCCTTTATATACAATTTTCCACAAGAAACAAAGTCATTGTGAACACCAAGGAAGAGTGAAACATTGCAAAGTGAGTGTGAGAGTGCAAGCACGCGTTTGGAGTGAGTTTGGAGTCGTTTTCAGGAGCGCGGCGCACACACAGAGGGGCGCAGCATACATAAGGAGCACGGCGCACAGAGCGCGACCCCGCAGTGTAAAGCTAACAAGGGCGCGATGCATATACCGAGCGCGGCGCACACCCATAGAGGCCTGAATTTGTGCCAAACTTGCAACAAATCTCTTTGAAACCCTTCAAATCGATAGGTAGGGTCTATATCTTGGCTTGCTAATCAAATTTTGTGAACATATGGTGGTTCATGGCTATGTATAATTGCAATAAAAAATGCCTAAACCCTACCTCTTGAAAGCATCAAAGCCATTGCTCTAGGGTTGAAAACTTGTTTTGATGCCAAGGCTCCTCTTTCACCTCTCATTTTTTCACTCCTTTCAATCGTTCCCTTCCCCCCTATGCCATTTTTCCCTACCCTAAAACATTATTAAACCCATATTTGCTATCCCTCCACTCATTGGTCAATGAAAACCCATAAACCCTACCCTATAAAATCCCCAAACCCTCCTACATATACCTAAACAAAATTTCCCCCCATAACCCGTATTCCCATCATATTATTCCCCTTCCTAACACTCCCTTTTCGCATTGTTCCCCTTGGTGGCAGAACTCACAACAACACCTAGTTTCATACCATCATCAAAGGGTAGTCGAAGCACAGTACACATATAGTAGTCCTAGCATCTGAGCATTCATCGGAGTATGAGATGGAAACACAAACTGATTCATCCTCGGAAGAACGGGCTCCCCGGAGACATCACAAAAGTGGAAAACATGTTAGGGATGAGCCAACCACCCTCACTGAATTGCAGGCCTGTCATCTTGCTATGTCATGTTTCCAGCATCTATCATGTTTTGAGTTTTGTCAAAGGGTGGCTAATGTTCGAGTTCATCATGAGTTGCCCATCTTTTTTTGCTTCACCTACATGGAGATCACTCTATCTTGGCAGGGGTCACCTTCACACTGACACCCGAAACTGTTTCATTAGCAACCGGCATAACGCATGTTGGAGAACCATGGCACAAGAAACAGAAGGTTGATCGGTAGCATTATGAGCCTTACATTAAGGCCAGTTGCTTGAGGCATCTCACAAGAGTCTTTCCATTCCGATATTTGAAAGATGAATATGCTCCACTCATGAAGTTGATCATGTAGTACTTCAGCTGTGAGGGGAGGTTCTCTCGTCTATATGCCTATCAAATTAGGTTGCTCATGCACTTTACCAGGGTATGGATGATGAACATCCCATATTTCATTTGTAGGAACATAGAGAGGATGAACACCTTCATGCAGCACAAGACCCCTTAGCAGCAACTTAACAGTGTTTATCACTTTGCTCTTATTAAGATTTCGGTGGTTCATCAGTGGGGATTGCAGGGGATTACTTGGGATGATTTCATCTCCCGTGACCTCTTCAGCACTTCACAGGTATTATCAGAGGTTAAGCGTGAGGGTGAACCTTCTCGTCGGTATGAGCGCCATGAGACTGCTAGTGTGCCAGTTTTCATCACGTATCAGAAATGCACCAGACGTTTGTTTGCAGCGGCAAAGAGAGTGTTATCTCCACCCGGGGTGGAAGGGGCCTCACTTCCTCCATCAGCATCACAGGAATAGGACAAAGGTAAGGAGCCAATGCAGGATGAGGGGCCTTCAGGTGAGCCATCAGGTGAACGAGAGATCGAATTCGTTCTCCTTCATGATGATGATACAGATATAGAACCGACATGTGCACAGCTTAAAGAGATCATCCAAGAGCAACAAGCAGAGATTCAAGCCTTGTCCCTTGATTTGGAAAGAGCCAAATGGAACATGAAATATCTGGAGTAGAGGAACAAATAGCTGGAGGATCAGCAAGCGATCATGGAGCTACAAAACATTCGTGAGCATCGACAAGCTGCACAAAGGAGAAGAGTTGAGCTCGCGTCATTGGAGCAAGAGATTAATGAGGATCGGGAGGCCAATCTCGAGAGAGTTAACATGCACTTGGAGAGGCTGCTGGATAAGGCTAACAAGGATCATGCATTGCTGAGACACATGTCTTTCCACTATATGGCGCGAAACAAAGTGTGCAAGGCCCGAATCAGGAATTTGAAGGCGAAATTGAGGAAGGCAATCAAGAAGAAAAGGAGGAAAAGGGAGCTCGATAGACTTTAGATATTGGCCGAACCCTCTTTGGCTCAATATAACAGTTGATAAGGAACCTCCAGCCCAAATTTCATGAAATTTGGGGCATTTTTGGTGTTTTTGGAAATTTTTGTGCAAAAAACAGGGTTTTTCTCCCTGTGCGCCACACCACTGGCGCGGCGCTTAGGATTGGGAGCTCAAAGTCACAAATGGCCTGCATTTTTATATTCAACATGAAAATCCATGCCTGTTGGTGCATGGATAAGAAATTTGGGCATGATTTGAGTCCCCAGGAGGTCAAAAACACTCAAAAAATGACCTCTCTACCCCTATTTTGACACACAGGAAGCAGTCTTGGGAGAATGAATTTTTGGATGGGAAAATGAGCACCAAATTCAGAAATTCCACTTGGGTTGGAAATTAGACAGGCTAGGATTTCCAACAAGAACACTTGGGCACAATTTGGACTCCTACAGGTACCTCAAAATCGCCTCCAAAGTGGCGCGAAGAGTATAGATTTGGGCGCGGCGCATATAGACCCAAAGGCCAAAATCACTTCCGCTCCGCGACATTTCGATTCGTGACTTTCTCGAAGTGGGCCCGATCATTTACACTACACATTTTTCTTGCCCTAAGGCAAAATTTAAAGAATATTTTCACTAAAGGTTGGCTTCTATCCAAGTGGCAAAGGAAGGCGAGCAGTCACCCAAGACATTTGTCATTTTTGTAACGGTGCACCTGTAACTAATGGTTGGCTTTCCATTTCTAGTTTGTAATCATTTGGAAAACTCCCCAACTCTAGGTCATTCTATTTCCCAATGGCATAGTCTATTTATTGTATGCAAACCATTTGCAAAGGTTTGGTTGTTGGAATTTTTTGGAAACTGTGGGAGAGAAACTCAGTTACTCACCGTACATTTTGACAGAGAATTAATGAAAAGTTGCAGCTTTGGTTCATGAGATTCCTATGGCGTGAGTTTAGAAAATTTATTTCCTTTCTGTCTCATATGTATTTGGCTATGCTTCACAGTTTCATTGATATTTCATTTCCAGTGAAAGCTTTTAAGAAAAAAAAGGTAGAATTCAGTTCGCTGCTTTGCTTTGGGAAAGTTTTAACGTTCTATGTTTTCTTCTATTGAAAAGTATTCATGTATTTATGCCCTTTTCACCCCCTTAAACAATCTTTCCACTTCATATTATTTCAAATCTAATTTCTAGACTTGCTGCCTGTCTTGCCTCACGAAATAATCTGTGCCTTTGAGTTAAATTCTCTTCTCGTGTTGTTCCTTGGTCCCGTACATCCCAGAAAACTTAGTCATTCATAAAAATACTTCTTTCATATTTATTTACCTAGCCTAAAATCAGTATCCATTTAAGTCATTCTCAGACCCTATTCGTTTATTTTTCACTGAGCGTGATCCGGAGAGAGCCCTCTCCTATCCTCGTAGGGTTAGCTATGAGACTGAGCGTGGTTTGTGGTTACCCTGAATTTTGCCTTCCTTCAGCCTAAGGCAGATTTAGGCTCTAACATAGTGGCGACTCTGCTGGGGACGAAAATGGTTTGCTTGAAGATTGTTTTGCCCCAGTACATATCTCAAATTCAAAGCTGATTGTTGATGGTGAACAACGATCAGACATAAGAAGACGGCTGAAATCATTCACCTGGTGACTCCTTTCACTGAAGAATCCAACAACCGGTGCTTCATGGTGACTCCATTGCAGAGGGATCAGTAGTTTTTTTTTTAAATGGAGCGGATTGCAAGACGATACGCTCCCATGAGCTGAGATCACATTTCAGGCTTTCCAAATAAGATTCCGAAAGTATATTGTTCAACGAATTTGCCTACGTTTAAAGATGATGGTAAGAAGGACGCTGCTTTACATATAGTTCGATTTCACATGCATATTCGCAAGTTGAAGGTTTATTTTCCTTAAGATTGCTTAATGAAGATATTCCTGGCCACTCTAGAAGGTGAAGCCCAATCTTGGTATGAAAGTTTGCCGCCTGCTTGTATTTATTGTTTAAAGGATTTTCATGCCATGTTCTTTGAGAAGTATGAAGACCCTTATCCAGCATTAAATTTAGTTCATGACTGTTGCAAATACGCTAATGGTTTTATTGAAATCCTTGAAAAATATTATGAAGATGATAATTTCATGGATGAAGAGATCATGGAAGCCTTGTGTGAAAACCCATTTCAGCAACATGAAGATGATCATGGAAATTTGTAGCAGAATCAAGATTGTAATACGGTGGAAGATGAAGGAATTTCGCATCTTGACAGTCAACAGGAATTACATGAAATGGATTAGCAGTTTGAGGAAACTTTGTACACTCCTCCACTTGAAAATATTGAAGAAAATCATTGTTCGTGCAAGAGAAAACAAAAAGCCATATCTCCTTTGTCTGAAGATGAAATAGATCAACTCTTGAACAGTCATGTTCCAGCTCAAGTTAACATAGATCTGCAATGTGCACTAGGTCAAGAAGGTGATGGTGGAACTTTTTCCTCTTCTGAAAAGGATGGCAGTCCTGTGCACAGTTTTATAGATCAATGGGCTGAAGATTTCCATATGGCTGGAAATGATGAAAGAAGAAGTTTTGTTTCAGATCTGGTGGAAATAAAAGATGATATGCAAGAAAATGATGTTCCAATCTTAGATAATGGGGATGATAAATTAGATCAAGAGACAGATGGTGAGAAGGAAAAAGAGATTTGCATGGTTGAGGCTGCCTCAAATGGAGAAAACAGAGGTATAGACCTAACTGACCTTATCTCACCAGAACTAGACCTTCATGAGGAGGTAGCTCATTCCCTCTATGAACAGCGAGATGAGATCTTTGTTCAAGTAAGTGAAAAAGCTCTAGGTGAATTTATGGTAGATGATATAAATGATTGTGTTGGGTTTCAAGAATCATTTGAGGTTTCTTTTCTCATGATTGATGAATGCAAAGATAATCTGGCTGTCATATCATATGAATATGACCTACAATATATTTAGACTTCAGCAGACTAGACCATTCAGGATTCCCTTTCAGACTCTTCCTCATATGTCTCATGTTTTGAAATGTTCTTTGAAGAGGAAATCTGCTCACCTATTTTTTCATAATTTTTTGAAGACCAGGAGCATACTCTTATTTATGAAGAAAGACCAGAATCAAGAGAAAAAGATACCTTGTTTTTTCAGCAGGAGGAAAGACTTCATGTTTTTCAGGATCCAATGGAAGATTTGTTGCAGTCAGTAGTGAAGGTGATTATTACAGTATTCAATGATGAAGGGGATCATGGTCACTTATGTTTTTGGAGGCCCAGTTACCTGTATATGTTGTTGACCAGAAGATCTGATCTGGAGAATCAGTCAAGGAGACATCTACTTGATTGGCTACATTGGAAGACACATTACACATGATTGTACATATTGCATTACTACATAGGTGGCTGTCATCATGATTTGAAACCCTCGAATCTTGATGGACTGCTACCATTGAATAAGTTTTGTTAGTTCTTGTTTTAGTTAAGTCAGTCATGAGTCATTTCCTTTTGAATTGAGTCGATTTTTTCAGTCATGTTGGTTTCATAATTAAGTAGGTTTGAGTTAGTTCGAGTCAATAAATGAGTCAAGAGTTGTGTGTCATTTGTAGAAATGATGACTCCATAGCCCAATGGAAGAAGACACTGTCTGCTCTCCCAAAGATCTGTTGTTCTTGGCACCTCCAAGGAGCTACCATCCCCATTGGAGCCAATGTTAGAGTCGGTCTTATCAGTCCTCCGTCGGAGATCAAAACTCTTTCTGCATTTCATTTTTAGGAGACCCACTCCATTCACTCAGCTGCATTCTACTAGAGGAATGCCATAATCTAACGGAAAAGGTCTTGTTAGTCAGTTCCCCTCATGTCTGGCACCTGCTGGCTCAAGTCTTTTGTCAAGGTTCACTAAGTCCAGGATAGTCAATGTTCGATCTTTTAATGGACAAGAGTCATTTTCAGTCATTAGGTCTAGGGATCAGATAAATTGGTCTTCAAAGCTATCCAATAAAGCCATGCAGGTTAGAAGGAGGCCCTTACATAGTTATGTTTCAGAGATTTTAATCGTCATGTTGATAGATTACGGCTATTCTTCAAAACTCTGTTTTGAAGAAAATTCAAGCAGTGTGTCATTTGTGATAATTTTCAAAAACGTCTCCAGTTGATTTCTTCAAGTGCAGTCATGGTTTCCTTGGCCAAATGCCATGTCGTGTGACCCCTGCAAAAGTGCCAAAAAATTTCATCATTTTAGCTAAAATTTCAAAGGGAAAAGTGAAATTTAGTGTTGCATTAAATCAGTGAAAAGTGTCAAAAAAAAACATTACCAAAATGGGTTTTGGAGAAGCAAAAATCAAACCCATTACTTCAAAGCCTTTATATACAAGTTTCCACAAGAAACAATGTCATTGTGAACACCAAGGAAGAGTGAAACATTGCAAAGTGAGTGTGAGAGTGCAAGCATGCATTTGGAGTGAGTTTGGAGTCATTTTCAGGAGCGCGGCGCGCACGCACAGGGGCACGGCACACAGAGTGCAACCCTGCAGTGTGAAGTTAACACAGTCGCGACGCATATACCAAGCGTGGCGCATTGGGTTTGTTGCGCGGCGCACACCCACAGAGGCCTGAATTTGTGCCAAACTTGCAACAAATCTCTTTGAAACCCTTCAAATCGACAGGTAGGGTCTATATCTTGGCTTGCTCATCACATGTTGTGAACATATGGTGGTTTATGGCTATGTATAATTACAATAAAAAACACCTAAAACCTACCTCTTGAAATCATCAAAGCCATTGCTCTAACGTTGAAGACTTGTTTTGTTGATGCCAAGGATCCTCTTTCACCTCTCATTTTTTCACTCCTTTCAATTGTTCCCTTCCCCCCTATGCCATTTTTCCCTATTTTCCCTACCCTAAAACATTACTAAACCCATATTCCCTATCCCTCCACTCATTGGTCAATGAAATCCCCAAAACCCTACCCTATAAAGTCCCCAAACCCTCCTACATATCCCTAAACAAAATTCCCCCCCATAACCCCTATTCCCATCATATTATTCCCTTTCCTAACACTCCCTTTATGCATTGTTCCCGTTGGTGGTAGATCTTACAACAACACCTAGTTTCATACCATCTTCAAAGGGCAGTCCAAGCACAATACACATACAGCAGTCATGGCATCTGAGCATTCATCGGAGTATGAGATGGAAACACAAAGTGATTCATCCTCGGAAGAACAGGCTCCCTGGAGACATCACAAAAGTGGAAAACATGTTAGGGATGAGCCAACCACCCTCACTGAATTGCAGGCCTGCCCTCTTGCTATGTCATGTTTCCAACATCTATCATGTTTTGAGTTTTGTCAAAGGGTGGCTAATGTTCGAGTTCATCATGACTTGGCCCGTCTTTTTGTGCTTCACCTACATTGAGATCACTCTATCTTGGTCGGGGTCACCTTCACACTGACACCTGAAACTGTCTCATTAGAAACTGGCATACCAAATGTTGGAGAACCATGGCACAAGAAACATAAGGTTGATCAGCAGTATTATGAGCCTTACATTAAGGCCAGTTGCTTGAGGCATCTCACAAGAGTCTTTCCATTCCGATATTTGAAAGATGAATATGCTCCACTCATGAAGTTGATCATGAAGTACTTCAGCTGTGAGGGGAGGTTCTCTCGTCTATATGCCTATCACATCAGGTTGCTCATGCACTTTACCAGGTACGTATGATGAACATCCCATATTTCATTTGTAGGAACATATTGAGGATGAACACCTTCATCCAACACAAGACCCCTCAGCAGCAACTTAACAGTGTTTATCACTTTGCTCTTATTAAGATTTTTGTGGTTCATCAGCTGGGATTACAGGGCATTACTTGGGATGATTTCATCTCTCATGACCTCTTCAGCACTTCACAGATATTATTAAATGTTAAGCATGAGGGTGAACCTTCTTGTCGGTATGAGCGCCATGAGAATACTAGTGTGTTGGTTTTCATCACGTATCAGAAAGGCACCAGACATTTGTTTGCAGCGGCCAAAGCGAGTGTTATCTCCACCTGGGGTGGAAGGGGCATCGCTTCCTCCATCAGCATCACAGGAACAGGACAAAGGCAAGGAGGCAATGCAAGATGAGGGACCTTCAGGTGAGCCATGAAGTGAACGAGAGACTGAATTCGTTCTCCTTCATGATGATGATACAGATACAAAACCGACAAGTGCACAGCTTAAAGAGATCATCCAGGAGCAACAAGTAGAGATTTAAGCCTTGTCCCTTGATTTAGAAAGAGCCAAATGGAACATAAAATATCTAGAGGAAAGGAACAAATAGCCGGAGGATCAGTAAGTGATCATGGAGCTAGAAAACATTCGTGAGCATTGACAAGTTGCACAAAGGAGAAGAGTTGAACTCACGTCATTGGAGCAAGAGATTAATGAGGATCAGGAGGCCAATCTCAAGAGAGTTAACATGCACTTGGAGGGGCTGTTGGACAAGGCTGACAAGGACCATGCATTGCTGAGACACATGGCTTTCCACTACATGGCGTGAAACAAAGTGTGCAAGGCCCGAATCAGGAATTTGAAGGCGAAATTGAGGAAGGCAATCAAGAAGCAAAGGAGGCAAAGGGATCTCGATCGACTTCAGATATTGGCTAAAGCCTCTTTGGCCTAGCATAACACTTGTTAAGGAAGCTCCAGCCCAAATTTCAAGAAATTTGGGGCTTTTTTGTTGTTTTTGGAAATTTTTGTGCAAAAAACAGGGTTTTTCTCGCTATGCAGGATTGGGAGCTCCAAATCACAAATGGATTGCATTTTTAGATTTTTCATGAAAAATAATGCATGCTGGTGCATGGACAAGAAATTTGGGCATGATTTGAGTCCCCAGGAGCTCAAAAGCACTCAAAAAATGACCTCTCTGCCCCTATTTTGACACACAGAAAGCAGTCTTGGGAGAATGAAGTTTTGGAGGGGCAAATGAGCACCAAATTTAGAAATTCGACTTGGGTTGGAAAGTAGATAGGCCAGGATTTCCAACCAACACAATTGGGAACAATTTGGACTCCTACAGGTACCTCAAAATCGCCTCCAAAGTGGCACGAACAATATAGATTTGGGCGCGGCGCATATAGACCCAAAGGCCAATATCACTTCCGCTCCGCGACATTTCGATTCGCAACTTTCTCCAAGTGGGCCCGCTCATTTACACTACACTTTTTTTGGAACATAATGCAAAGTTTAAAGAATATTTTCACTAAAGGTTGGCTTCTATCCAAGTGGCAAAGGAAGGCGAGCAGTCACCCAAGACATTTGTCATTTTTGTAATGCTACACCTGTAACTAATGGTTGGCTTTCCATTTCCAGTTTGTAATCATTTGGAAAACTCCCCAACTCTAGGCCATTCTATTTCCCAATGGCATAGTCTATTTATTGTCTGCAAACCATTTGCAAAGGGTTTGTTGTTGGAATTTTTGGGAAACTGTGGGAGAGAAACTCAGTTACTCACTGTACATTTTGACAGAGAATTAATGAAAAGTTGTAGCTCTGGTTCATGAGATTCCTGTGGCATGAGTTTAGCAAATGTATTTCCTTTCTGTTTCATATGTATTTCGTTATGTTTCACAGTTTCATTCATATTTCATTTCCAGTGAAAGCTTTTAAGAAAGAAAAGGTAGAATTCAGTTCGCTGCTCTGCTTTGGGAAAGTTTTCACGTTCTATGTTTTCTTCTGTTGAAAAGGATTCATGTATTTATGCCCTTTTCACCCCCTTAAACAATCTTTCCACTTCATATTATTTCAAATCTAATTGCTAGACTTGTTGCATGTCTTGCCTCACGAAATAATCTGTGCCTTTGAGTTAAATTCTCTGCTCGTGTTGTTCCTTGGTCCCATACATCCCAGAAAACTCAGTCATTCATCAAAATACTTCTTTCATATTTATTTACCTAGCCTAAAATCAATATCCATTTAAGTCATTATCAGACCCTATTCGTTTATTTTTCACTGAGCATGACCCGGAGAGAGCCCTCTCCTGTCCTTGTAGTGTTACCTACGAGACTGAGCGTGGTTTGTGGTTACCCTGAGTTTTGCCTTCATTTAGCCTAAGGCAAATTTAGGTGCTAACAAGCCTTATCAAGCCTTGGTCTAGAAAATTGCGTAGAATTTCTTACCAGTGTCCCTTACTACCTAACTCTCTCTCCCTCTTGAAAATTTTGTATATTCTCAAATGGACCCCGAGTGACCCACTTAATTCTCACACTAAACAATGCAAAAAACTATCTGGGAGTTCAACCAGACACCATGCCTTGTCTTCCTTCTAGGAATTGTGCAATTTTGCTCAACTGGGTTCTATCTCATGGCTGGAACTACTTTCCTTGATGAAGCAATTTTTCCTCTAAGTGACCTCTATGCAATTTTTCCTGAAAGTACTCCAAAGCATCGCATCCCAGTGTGAGATGTGCTCTACACAATTTCAGTGTCCTATCCTCCCTCTCATTCACTTGAACTCAAAATTGAAAATAATGTGTCATGCTAGAATAGGATATTTTTGGATTTGATGTCATCTCATCATGAGTGAATTGCAAGAAAAGGTACATTGGTGGAACATGGCACAACGATAAATGAGATGAAGAATGAGTGCATGCTACAAGTCTTTCTCACATCTGAACGAATGTACAAATCACATCAAGCAGCAAACGAAAGGGATACATGCACTAAACCATCAAGAAAAGACCAAGACCATCGAAGACCTTGGAACACTTTGCCATGTGGAGGTGAAAGACACAACACAACGAGAGCACATCCATCACTCAACAACACAACAACTCAACATGGACACTGTTATGACTCAAAAGTCTTCCCTAGAGGTTATAAAGGAAGGATAATCTGAGGTAACCACAAACCTAATCCTTTAGACTCAGGTTCTAGCCAACCAAAGTCTAGAGAGGGCTCTCTCTTTATAATTTAACTTTGTTTTGGGTAGGATTTCAGGCTAGTTCTTAGTGCTCATGATGTTTTGGTTTTGATTTGTTGGTGGACTTAAGAAAACAGATGGGCAGAACAAGTATTCAGGCCATTAGGCTATGGAGTCAATCAAAGAGTGGCTTAACTAGATTAGATCAATTACTAGAGGAAGAGTTTATAGGCCAGTCTAGCACAGCAAAAAGAAAATCTGTAGTTTCAAATGGATGAGGTGGTCCTAACTAGGGTAAAAGGGCAATGAAGAATCCTTAAACCGCGAGCAAGATGAAGAAAAGAAGGAGATCAGTAGCAGAGGGCAACTAAGAATCCTTTACTATGGACCTAGGGGGGAAAACTATGGAAGTAAGGGAGCAATTAAGAATTCCCAGACCAAGATAGTTTAGCAGAAAATAATGAGAAAGTAAACAGTCAAAACAGAGAGCATTTAAGCTAATTTTGAGATATCATTCCTTGTTAACTTTTTAGATTTCATAGAGAAAACATGTGAATATTTATAACATGACGAGAAAACAATAATTATACATGAAGAGATAATACTTATTTGGTTCCAACTGTGTAGAAGAATACAGTGAAATGTCTTTAGCTTTATTTCATGACCCAGTTAAGCAGTCCAATCTTGAATACAATAGCTCCTTAGCTTGATATAAAATGTCTACAGAAATGTATTTTAATCCACCCTAATTACTTAAAATTGAGAAGTATTTATAGAAAAAATGTTACAAAATATCTCATAACAATATGAAAATTATTCTAGGAAACCGAAAATATCTTCAAGCATGAAGATAGAGACAGATGGAGAATTGTCTTCATGTTGTCCCTTTTATTGTGATTGTCCTGGTTGTTGTAATTCGGATTTGGCTCTTTCAATTGCTTGATACCTGTGTGCTGGAATCACTTTATGTCTTCAATCTAATGATACTCTTTACCAGCTACACTTTGACTCTATTTTACCTATTTTACCTGGATGCCATATAGATTTACTACAGTAACTTTATAGTAAATTTGTCAATTTCATCCACTATTCACCTTCAGGTAATTTCATCTTTAGCATCTTTCTATATATCTCATTAGCTTCGGTATACTTGGCAAAATTTGGCTTGTTGACGAATAGGTGCTTTACCTCATGCTCTAGAAAAAACAGATTTTCTAGATGATCATATAATGCCTTTCCTGTGGGCAGAGATTTTACCCCTAAAGTACTAGCTTGGATGTTGGCTAACTTGTTTAGTCATTCAACATAGTCATCTTGGGTCAAAAGCCTGCCATGGATTACCATAGGACTGGGGAGTCCTTTTTCTCTTAAAATACAAAACTTTGTCATAAATCTATCAATATTAGCTTGGATGCTTTGGCATTTCTTCTTAAGATTGAGCATAAGGTTCCTCTTGGTAAGAATCTTCTTGATTTCTATGATGGTCCCTATTCTATCTTCTATGCCTAGTTCATCCAGTTGATACCTGTCCTTGCTATTCAAGAATTCTATCAATTGGTTGGCCTCTTTTGGGTTGTCTCCCAACTCTTCCATTGTCTTGTGAATCGCTTCTATGGCTACTTTTACCAGTTCAGTTTGCTCAAAAAGTACTTGAATATATGGCCAAACATCATTGACAGAGTCAATGATGTTGGCCCAAAGCATTTCCTTTATATCTCCTAGTGGTTGTTGCAATGTCAAGTCCTTTTCAAGGACTTTTATCCTTTCTCCCATTCCTTGATTCTTCTAAACTTATTCCTTCTATTGTATTTGTGTAAGTTTGCAATCACTTTCCAAACTTGACAATTTTGCTCTAAGATTTTTCAGCTCAGTAACCTGGATGGTTATTTCCTCCATAGCTTTTACCAATTCAGATGTCTTTTCTGTGGATGTACCTATGCTTGTAGATGTTCCTATGACTGGCAGAGCTATAGCTAGTGGAATTGTTGGTGCTGAGGAAGCAGCCAATGTAGAGTGCACTGTTGTAGAGATTGTAGGAATTACAGTCTATGGAGTGGTGGCCCACTCACTCTGTCTAGACTGTATCAATTTATCCAGCTTTTTATCTATTTCTTTTAGTTGATCATTCAGCTGAAGGACTAAGTCCATAAGTTCTTCCTCCGTCCGAGTTTCCAATACTTCATCTGTTTGTGGATGATGCAAAGGAGGAATTTTGAGTTGCTTTTTCAATGCAGATATGTCATTATTTTTCTTTTTGATTAGATTTCCTACAGCATTTACATCCTTGGGATCATGCCCCATCTCTATGATTAAGTCCTCTAAGGACTTTATCATGGTATCCTTGGCCTATGAAGAGGCCTTCTATAACTGGAATTGCACTGATATATTATTTAGCGGATTTTGGGGTTGATGTGCTGCAATGGCCTTGCTGGTCAATGTCGAATAGACCATTTCCCCTGTCTGTTTGTGTAGTTCTATTTGGTCGATAGGATGTATATCCTTCACCAACACATCAAAGTTTGTCTTCAAGTAATCTGCTATTGACTTGGACTGCTGTGTGGTAGGCTTCATGAAAGTCATCCGCATCTTACCTTCTTTTACATCAAAGGCTGACATTAGCCTTGTTTGATTAGTAGGAGCAATTTTAAGGTATTGGGCATAGCTTTGGGCCTTCAATCTTTCATTTCTGGCCTTTATTTCTTTGTAATTCTCTCTAATGTCTTGGTTCTGGCCAGTTGGAGCCCTGAATGAGGATACTTCCATGCTCTTTTGTTTGTCCAGCATTTGAGCCTGTGAAGTGGAATGTTCTTGTGTACCTCCAAAGGGAGTGGTCTGCCTACTTTCTGCTCTTTTGTACCTATAGTTCCCGTTGTTTCCTCTGTGTACTTCTATTGTGAAAAAGGATTTTACCTTTGCCTCTTGACATAAGTCTATGCAACAGTTCTGCTAGAAGGAGTGGCCTCCTCCCTATCTCTTTTGGGATTCTTCTCCTCATTCAGAGGAGTCTGTATAATAGGAGGATTTCTCATGATGTGTTCTAGATGAGCCAGCTCTTCTGATATGTCTGGCTTCTCTAATTCTTCCTATGCTTGAGGTCCTTCTTCTACTATTTGCTCACTGTGTTCCTATGTTTCACTTTGCGATTGGGATTCTCCTGGCACCTGTACAAAGGAATCTTCATCAAGTCTTCTTTCTAGATTAATCAAAACATTATTGACAACAACTTCTATGCTATCTCGTTCTACTAAAGTGTTCTCCACCCATTCTAGTTGATTTGCATAATGTTCTATTTTAGGAATTCTGTGGTGGAATTAAGGAAATAATTTGTTCTTTTGCCTTCTATTGCAAATAAAATCTAAAGGGTCATATCTCCATATAAAACTTTGTTTCAGTTTTAGCCTTTGAATGATTTCTTCTACTTCCTTTCCTTCTTCCCTACTATTTCATATAAAGGGGCCAAGCTGATCCTTTATTCTAAGTTGAGCTTTCTTCTTGGCCTTCACAAAATGTACCTCATTTCAATTAATCATTTTCCTTTAGTACTCTAGGGAAAACAATCTCATGGGGAGGTATTTTGGCAATTTGTAGGGTGCTAATTCACAACCATATATTCTGATTTCAGCATGATTTTGGTACAAGTACCAATCTCTCACTCTATATTGTTTGGACAACTGTAGGACCCTCCTCATATCTGCACTGATTCTGGGGGAGGACTTCCTAACAACATAGTTGCCATGGGGTGCACAAAGAGATCTATGAAATCTATATAAATATATGGAGAGTCATATTGGTGGATTAATGAAGCCTAGAAAACTACTAATCTAGGGTTGTCTTTGGTATCAATCTTTTGGAGTGTGAATGAGAATTTATTAGCTTGATAGTACAGGAAAAGATGATATAGAACTGATGAATATTTGAATACACTTTCATTGTCCATCCTCATGAATTGATCATGCATCTTATCTGCAATGAACTTAGCATAGTCAAACATGATGGTAGGGGGCTGTTTAGGAGTGTAAATGGACATGAAGGCTATAATAATCTCATCAACAAATTCACTTGTAGTCTAGCCTAACACACTAGATATCATTGCTATGATGTCTCGGCCAGGATCAGAGAATATAGTCCACATGTAGGGGGGGTCCTTTCAAATGTATTATTCTTCCCTAATGAAGGTCTGGAATAATTGAGCAAGTTTGACGAAGGTGAGTGTAGGGAATTTGTTAAGAAGGTCTCCAACAGAAAGGGGGGTTAGGTTTTGGCCTGGTTTCAACTGCAACATTTTGTTTATGGATTCAACAGTGATGGTAAATAATATAGAATGGTCAGGAGTCATCACTGCTCTTTGGCTGTGACAATAGTTCATATGGCAATAGTGGACAATCCCAGGGAAGATATGAACTCTAGGGAATTGGTACTTGGGAAACCTGATTCCCAAAGACCTATTTTGTCTGCATGGTTCAAGTACTAGTCTCTGTACCTGTAGTATAGCTTCAGTGGGGATTCTTGGACAGAGGTATCTTTGATTTGAAATTCTTTATCTGCCAAAGGGAGATGGTCTAAGTCCCTATGGGGAGTAGAAATTGGTAGGACGTTCAATGCAACTGGAACAACCATCCTTGGTTCTTGTGGATTCAAGGATGAGGCGAAAGGTTTTCAGTCAAATTGGTGGGAAATTGGTTTAATTCATAATGGTTTAGAGTTGATGGGCAATTGTTTTACTTAATTACTTAATAAATTAAAGCAATTGAGTAAAGGTTTGGGAATTAAACAGGGTTTCTCAGTGAATTTGGGTAAATCCCTGGTTTCGGGTCTAAATGGATTGATGGGTGACTATGAATGGTTTGCAAGAAGCGTACGTGACTGAAAGGTGGTCTGGAAGTTCAGTAGCTTGAGCAGGTTGGTAGTTGCACGTGCGTTGACAGTCGCATCAACTCTAGTGCTTGCATGGAGGTCCCAGCGGCCTTTTTCATGATAAAAGTAAAAACAATGAGTTTTTTTAGTTTTATTTGCAAAGTCAACTATTTTGGTGGGTACATGAGGAAAGGTACAATTGGTGTTAAGTAGGGGATGAGATGTTTTATCATCTAGAGGGAGGCAGTAAGCAGGTTTATTTTGCACAGCTTTTGGTCTGGAGTGATTTCGGGGGAAGGCCGCCTGATGCCATTCATCGGGTGCCACGTAGCAACGGGGTGAACAGTGAAACCACCCATATTAGGCAGGTAAAGTTCAGCCTTTGGAGGCCGCCCGATATGATCATCAATCGTCAGATCAAATGGGACCCGATCGTATGGTGATCAGCGCGGGGATTCGACATAAAGTTTAATGCAGCGGCCCGGCAGGGGTTTAAGCGCAGTGGGATTAATTAATCACAGGTTATGGTAGATTAAGGGCATCGAGGGTGATTTCATTGGTAGGGGTCGATTATTAATTAACAGTGGATCGGTTAATTAATTCATTTTATTCAGCGAAGGGTTTTGGTTCTTAATTAGACATTGATCGAAAAATTAAACCATTAATCATTCATTAATAAAGTTTATATTTCAAACTTCGGGGTAGGATATTAATATGGGGGTTTTATTTATAATTATATACAGGAAGGGTTATATTTCTTTTTTGGGATTTTAATATATAAAGTTAAAGTTAATATGAATTGAAAGTGGAAAATAACTTAGCACCAAGTCAAATGTGTATTTATAATTTATTTTCTTTTATAAACACATTATAACTTAGGCTTAGTGTTATTTTTGTCGGTTTCTTTGGAAAAGGGGTTTGCTTGGGGGAATGGCTTTTCCTGAGGAGAAAATGGTGTTTTACCTTAGGAAAAGGGATTTGTTAGCGAAAATGAGGTGAAGTGAAGAAGGGTAAATTCTTATGAGGGGAATTTTTGTACTTAAGGTGCATACTTCATTAGGTCGAGGGTTCGGTCCCTCCAGAAGTTAGAGAAATGCTCTGAGCCCCTTTGACTTAAGATTTTAGGTACTTAAGACTTTTCATGGAAATTAGTAAAGTGAAAAGTGTAATGAGTGAAGGAGGTTAATCAAATGACTTTGTGTACCTTGACAAATGCTCAATTTTCATCCATACTTTAGAAATTTAATAATGAAGGTAAATGATATGATCTTATCTAATCAATCATCACAATTCTGCAACCATTCAACTACTTACCCATCTACTCATCCTACGATTTTTTCTTCTCTTTATTACGGTGCACTTAGGCTGGCAAGCCCTTATCAAAACATTTTCTTTTCTTTTACAAAATTAATCTATCTAAGTCTAACCTTATTACATCTAAGGGCTTATATTAAATAGTTGAGCTCCTTTTATTTCCTCTACCTATCTACTTATCTACCAAGATTAAATAGTTTGGTCAGATATTATTCTCTATTTCTAAGCATAAAATTGAAAACATGAAATATCCAAGTTTAAACATTTTGACCATCCATGGATTGTGGCAATGGTAACAAGCTACACACAATATTTTATTCCACATTAAAGGTAAATAGTAGTGGAATTTTGTCTTGCACACTTTCATGGTCTTTTTCTTTCTTGGGGTTCATTTTCTCATTTTTTTTTGACATTTTTTATATTTTTTGTCTTTTGATTTTTCTTTTAGGACATACCCTCTTTATATTTTTTAAATTTTTTTGCTTTTTTGAATATCGAAAACATTTGCAGAAAGCAAAGGTATGTACATATTACAGATTTGATGTGAGCTATTCAAAAATCATGACTCCTATTGGTATAGGAACATAACAGTGGCTCCACTTGGGGATGCCATTTCCTGGTGAAATGTCAAGAACTAGTGGATCAATGGCCTTCTGAATTACTGTGATTTTACTCTACAACTTTTCCCTTTTACTTTGCTACTTTATTAATATTTATGACAGCGAAACTTTTGAAGCTTAGGGCCTTCTCTTCCGGCTTCAACTCCAAAATTACCATCCACTCAACACTAAACTTTGTGAAGAATAAAATATGTACAAGTGATTAGTGAAATCAGTGACTGGGATCTATATAGCGCTTAAGCATTCAACCATTAACTGGTCCTCCTTCTACTTCTACACCATCCAATTCTTTGAGGAAAAAATTATTATTACCTCTGAAAGCATAAATGATGTAAGGGCCTTTCCATAGGAAGTTGAACTTCCCATGTTTACCTTTATCCTCCCTTCTTGAGTCCCATTTCAAAACTTTATCTCCTAGATAGAAATATTCTGCCTTGGTCCATTTGTCAAAATCTTTCTTGATTCTCTCCTACACAACTTGGGATCTGATATATACTTCTTCCCTAGTCTGTTGTAAGTGAATTGTCTGGTTGATCCTCCTTTGAATATAATTTGGCTCAATTTGTGCTTCCAGGAGCAATTTCATCACTGGAATTCCCAAAGAAGATGGGAAAATAGCCTCCATTCCATAGGCTAGTTGATAAGGACTAGTACCAATAGATTTCTTTGTGGTCAGCCTATCTTCCCACAAGGCATTTACTAGCTTTTTGTTCCAGGTTTTCTTGTTATATTCCAACAATTTTTTGATGATATTCACTAAGCTTTCATTGGAAGACTCTACTAGTCCATTTCCTTGGGGATAGTAGGCTATGGAATGACCTAGGGTTATATGATATTTTTTGCAGAAATCAATCATCCTGTTTGATTTAAAAGTTGCTGCATTTTCTGTGATGATTTTGGTGGGGCAACTGAATCTGGACAGAATGTTGGCCTCAAGGAAACCTATTATGATAGTATTAGTAGCTTGTCTTGAGGGTATGGCTTCTATCCATTTTGTAAAATACTCTGTGGCAATCAAGATCCATCATTGTTGGGCAGAGGAAGGCGGATGAATTTCACCAATGAAGTCAAGACCCCACTGTTGAAAGGGTGCTTCAATAGATATTGGTTTCAAAGGTAATGGTAATAGTTTTCTTTTTCCTTCAAAAATCTGACATTTGTGGCATGAGGTTACAAATTTCTTTACATCAGAAAATAGAGTGGGCCATTAAAAATTAGCTCTTAAGATTTTATCAGCTGTGGTCTTCTAGTAAAGATGTCCCCCATAGTCACCTGCATTAAACTCCTATAATATTTTGTCATATTCTTCCTTTAACAAACAATTAAGAAGGACGCCTTCATGATTTTTCCAAAATAAAGCATTGTCAATTATGAAAAACTTCCAAGATTTCATTTTTAAGAACCTACTTTTAATTCTAGACAACTTCGGAGGAGCTTGAAGATTTTTTAGAATGTATATAATGTCTGCATACCATGGTGAGTCAATAAAGGCTTGGCTGATCTGTGGAGTCGCCATCTTCACTTTGTTATCCAATTCTACAATGAAATTTATGTCTAGGGCCTGACAGTTCGATTCAACCATGAGCTTGGCTAAACCTTGGTCTTTGATCAATTTTGTAGGTTTAATTTCTAATTCATACTCTAATATGGTAGTTATCCACTTCCCTCTCTTTCCATATGGTTCATCCTGTGTTAGAATGTCTTTTACTACAGCATTGGGAACATAAGCTACTATATGAGAATACAAGATATAAAATCTGAAATGTTTGATAGCTTTAACTAGATAAAAATCCTGCTTTTCCATTATATTATACTTTAAGGTTGCATCTCTCAGGGCTTTGCTAAAGAAGGCTATTGGTTATTCAAAACCCTGATCATTTTTCTGCAGTAGAACTGCAACAACTATATGTTCTGAGGCGAAAGAAAAAATGATGAAATCCCTATCAAATATTGGACTGATGAGAACTGGTGTTTGTGTTAAGGCTAGCTTTATATCTTCAAAAGACCTTTTGGCCTCTAGAGTCCATTTAATATTTGAATCTTTCTTTAACATGTTGTTTAGTAATCTAGTTATTTCAGCTAAGTTAGAGATAAATCTTCTCAAAAAGTTTATTTTACCTAAAAATGCTTGTAGTTCGTTGATGTTCCTAGGGTGTGGTATCTGTAAAATGGCTTCAATTATTGTTGGGTACATCCGGATACCATCTTTGGAGATTATGTGGTCTAGTAATTTTCTCTCTTCCAACCCAAATAAAGATTTTTTAGGATTCAGAGAAATTCCATACTTCCTACACTTGGTGAAGACCTGCCTGAGATGATCCAGGTGTTGCGGATCTGATTTAGAGAATACTGTGATATCATCTAGGTATATTACTAGGAAGTCATGGATTTCCTTATAAAAGGCTATGTCCATTTCTCTTTGAAAGGTGGCCCCTACGTTTTTTAACCTAAAAGGCATTTTCACATACATGAAAGTGCCCCATGGAATAGTGAATGCAGCTTTTCCCTGATCATGTGGGTGGACTAAAATCTGGTTATAACCAGAAAACCCATCTAGCAGTGATATTCTAGTTGAACCTACTACCCTCTGTAACATGTGATCCATTTTAGGAAGAGGGTAGTTATCCTTGAGTGAAACTTTATTTAGATTCCTAAGGTCAACACAACCTAATTTCACCAGTTTTCTTTCTTGTAGGTACCAAATTAGAAACCCAATCTGAGAATCTAATTGGTGCAATGATCTTAGCTTCGCACACTATTTTGATATATCTTTCAATAGAAGGCAATAGAATGGGGTTAATCCTTATAAGCTTCTATCTAAAAGGCTTCTAGTTTTCTTTTAAAGGAATAGTGTGTTGTATTATGTTGGTATCATAGGACTTAAGGTCCTCATAATTCCAAGCAAAAAAATCTTGAAATTCCTTTAACAGTTCTATTTATTTCACTTTTTCATTGGGAGGTAAAGATTTTGAAAGTTCTATCATTTTGGGATCTTCTTCAGAGCCTAGGTCACACTCCTCAATGTCTTATTTTAAGGGTTCCATTTTTGGCTTTTTAGGGACATCATTTGAATCAAATAAATCCTCCAAAGGAGTTAATCCTTTGGGCAAAAAAATGTCTTTAAGATTGATGACTTCAAATTCTTCATCGATTGCTTCATCAATTTCAATTTGTTTTAGGTTTCAAATATCTGATTTTGTAAAATTTGTGGGATGGAATCTATCTATCCTTTCATCTTCTACTTTGTTAATATCTATTTTATCAAGGTAATCAAAATCTAATGTTGTGTCGGTGTCTATGTTGCTATTTACAAACTGATCATCTAAAGATAGAAAATTGCTAATTTGCTGATCATTATTGAACACTTTCCAGTTCTTTAAGTTGTCAGGAATAGTAGGTCTATGCCTAACCTCAGTAGTGTACTGATGGTTGGGCTGAAATTGCAACTTGCAAGTACTAGCAAACGTTGCTAAACTGTGAGCTTTCATATGATGTTTTCTTGGAATAACAACAAGCTTGGTTTCTAAAAAAGTATTTACTATTTCTACAACTGTTCATCTATAAAATCCTAACCTGGGATCCCTAGTCATATAAACAACGTTAATTTGTTTTATTACCAACTCAGAATCTCCCATAATAGAGACTCTTATGGCTCCTAACCTTTTGACCAATTTCAGACCTAACAGAAGTGCTTCGTACTTGGCCATGTTGTTTGTACATTTAAAGCTCAATCTGTAGGCATTACCCTCAGAATGATCATTTTCTAATTTGTAAATCCATACTCCTGCTCCTGCGCTTAGTTTGTTTACTGACCCATTGAATTCAAGATGCCATATAATTTCATGTTCATAATTCTTACTATCTCGGGGAACAAAATCTTCTTTGACTAAAGTATCTAGGTCATCTTTATTATCTGAAATCTCATGAATTTGGACACTTTGATTGGCTTTTGTCACTATAATTTCTTTTGGTTCTGCAATAATGTTGTCTGAAGTGTTTTCTTGGTTAGATTTAGCATTGTAAAGAATGAAAGAATCAATATCAGAATGCATTGAATATATAGGAAAGTTTTGAGGTCTCTCCTGGGTATTCCCTACATAATTCATTAGAGTCTCTCTATCCATTTTTCTGGGATGTCCAAAGACTAATATGGTAGCATACGACATGTCAAGTTGCAGAGATCCCTGGAGTTTGGCACCCCATGATCTAGACAACAACATGCCATATTTAGGTGGTATATCAGCAACAACTATTTCCATAAGAATGGTCTTAGCAGGGTATTGCACCAGGGAAACACACAGGTCTTTTATAAGTCCTAGGCACTTAACTTGGCTTGAATCAAATGAAAACAGGTCCTTGTAAGGCCTAGTGATATCCAAGTTTAGCTTCTCCATAACAAATTTAGACATAAGATTGTGTGAAGCCCCAGAGTCTAGCATGGCATTAAGGATTTTATTATGGATGTTAGGGCTAATGTAGAAGGGTGGTATACCTCCTTCCACTAGTTTTCCATTAACATCAGGACTGAAAATTAACTCAGGTTGATCATCAAATGAGTTAACAAAGTCTTCATTTTCAACGAAGTTCAAAGATTTGCTTATTTGAGATCTATAAGTTTCATGTTTAACCAGTTCTGTTAAAGGAACTGAGATTTTGAGTTTGGCCACCTCTTCTTCCAAATTGATAGGCAAAGGGGATTTGTCTGTTTGAACATTCAAAATCTTAGCAACTGGGTTTGGAGTAGTTTGTTCTTCTCTTTTAGTGTTTGGAGTATTTTTAATTGGATTTTCTGATATAATTTTTGGATATTGTGTCCACTGTTTCCTTGAGGGGAAATGAAGTGGAAGGTTGCTCATTATAAGGTTGGTCATTGGTTACATATTCAATGGTGGGACTGGGAGGGTTCTGATTTGATGTAGAAAGGATTTGTAGAGTTTTTGTAACTGGAGTAGCTTTCACTTTCTTAGGATAATTAAGTATTTCTTTCTTGTTTTGGTCTGAAACATTAGTGTTCTTTTTGTTCCTAAAATTGTATTGTTTATGCACTATGAAGATATCATAATCATACCCTTGCTTGTAGTCGAAAGATTATCCAGTTTGGATCTGTAACTATTGAAGCATGTATAATTCCTTGTCATCCTAAGTTGGAAAGACAATTTCCTCATCATCTAACTCCATTAAGTTAATTTGGGTTTCTAGCTCAGGGTATTCTTGATGGGAAGTTTCAGCATAGTTCTCTTGGAAAGGAGGTCTAATGTTCTGATGAAGCCCATTTTTACCAGTATTTTGATTCTGGTTCTTCCTAAAGATTGGATTCCTTACTCGAGGTGCCTGTTAGTTATCCCAGTGAGGTTTCCTTTCAATGATTTCTATCTTGTCCATTAATTTTTCCATTCCTTTAGCTAAAGCATCCATTTTTTGATCAAAGGGTGAAGCTTCATCTTTCAGGGGTGCTATCCTTTCATTTCTAACCCTAGCTCTTTTGGATAGTAGATTAGCTTCTACACTAACTGCTACACTTTTCATATCTTCTAGTGTACAGGGATTTCTTTCACTAAGTTGAAGAGCTATGTCAGTGTCAAACCCGTATGGAAACTTTATCAGGGCTAAGCGAGGTGGAGGCCTAAGGTCAAGTGGTATTGCATTATATACATTATTAAATCTAGTACAGTAGTCCTCAATAGTTTCATTTGGTCCCCTCTTGAGGTTTTCATTTTGGAAATAACTTGAAGAGGGTTCTTTTTCTTCTCCCACGCAATATTTAAAAATTGCTGGTAAAAAACATCTAGACTATCTATACTATTAGGAGGCAGAGATCTAAACCATGTTCTCACTTCTCCAGTTAGAGTTTGGGTAAAAAATCTAATTTGGACATCTCTTATGTCAATTCCATGCAGTTCAAAATAATCTGTCATTTTTCTTATGTGTTGTTGTGATGTGTAAGATTCAGTGCCATCGAATAGGACACTTTTACTCTAATAATCTGCTGGCAAGACACCTTGAGGAACAGGCAGCACAAGAGGGGCATATCTGAATGCCATAGCTCTAAGTTGGACAGGATTGAGAACAAGAGTTGAGGTAACAGGGGATATGGGACAACAAGGGGATTTGGGGTAACAAGGCTAATGGGTATTTGATGGGTAGTGATAAGCTGATAGGGAAACGAAGGTATGAACAAAGATGAGGAATGAACTTCAAAAGTGTGAGTAAATGATGGTGAGCTAAAAGAAGTTGAAGTGGTTTCAAAAAGTTTAGGGATTCTATCAGTAGTAAGGGATGACTGAGGGGAATTAAGAAGGTACTAATCAATTTACAAGTTTGCCCTTTGGACTTCAAGTTCTGCTGTAAATTTTGGATCTAGAATTGTGTCCTCAAGTGCACTTTTAGACTTGGTTCTAAACAAAGAAAGGTCAAAATACTTGTCAAATGGGAGATCTTCTATGAACAACCACTCATTAGGGCAAGAAGTGGATCTAAAGAAAGGTCTTGGGCTTACTGAACTTTCTTGAGTTCTGATTATTCTCGAAATAAGGTTGGGATTGTCAAATACAGGGGGAGGATTTGGATCAGGTTTGGCCCTTGTATAGTGAGTTCTCCTTGAAGCCAGATTTTGAGCCTTTTCTAATTATTTTCTTTTTTATGAATTTTTGAAATAACTTCTAATAAACCCTTTAAGAGGGTTGAAAATAAAAATTTAAATTTCTCAAAGGTTTATTAAGACTGGGGGTTTGATTTCCCAGTATGGTCACCACTATGTTATCACTCGAAGTCTTCCCTAGAGGTTATAAAAGAAGGAACAATCCAAGGTAACCACAAACCTAATCTTTTAGAGTCAGGTTCTAGCCAACCTAAGTCTAGAGAGGGCTCTCTCTTTATAATTTAACTTTTTTTTGGGTAGGATTTCAGGCTAGTTCTTAGTGATCATGATGTTTTAGTTTTGATTGGGTGGTGGACTTAAGAAAACAGATGGGTAGAACAAGTATTCAGGCCATTGGGCTATGCCCTCATACAAAGAGAGGGGTTTCCTTATAGGGGAAAAAACCCTAAACTAAGCATAAGTTCTACCGTCAGATCATCCACCTAATGAGCGGCCTAGATTGACTAGAAATTACTATACTTTTACAAGGCAATTTTATATTTGTTTTTAGCTTCAGGGGCGCTGCCCTGAAACCCCCTACTAGGGGGTGCCTCCCAAAAGGTCATAGCTGCCCCCCCAGACCCCCCCTGCAATGAATATTTTACGGGCGGCATTGCCGCCCAATTTCGAATTGGGGTCCAATGCTGCAATACCTTTGAATACAGAAGATAATCGGGCTCCACACCCAACATGAAGTACCAGCTTGCTGTTGGCCAACCTGTTTAGTCTTTCAACATAATCATCTTGGTCATAAGCTTGTCATGGATTACCATAGGACAGTGGAGTCCTTTTTCCCTTAAAATACCAAACTTTGTCATAAATCTATCAATATCATCTTGGATGCTTTGGCATTTTTTCTCAAGATTGAGCATAAGGTTCATCTTGGTAAGAATCTTCTTGATTTCTATGATGGTCCCTATTCTATCTTCTATGCCTAGTTTATCCTGCTGATACCTGTTCTTTCTGTTCAACAATGCTATCAATTGGTTGGCCTCTTCTGGCTTGTCTCCCAACTCTTCCATTGTCTTGTGAATTGCTTCTGTGGCTACTTTTACCAGTTTAGTTTGCTAAAAAATTACTTGAATAGATGGCCAAACATCATCGACAGAGTCAATGATGTTGGCCCAAAGCATTTCCTCTATATCTCCTAGTGATTGTTGCAATGTCAAGTCCTTTTCAAGGACTTTTATCCTTTCTCTCATTCTTTGATTCTTTTGAGCTTCTTCATTCTGTTGTATTTGTGTAAGTTTGCAATCAGTTTCCAAACTTGACGCTTTTTCTCTAAGCTTCTTAAGCTCAGTAGCCTAGATGGTCATTTCCTCCATGGCTTTTACCAATTCAGCTGTCGTTTCTATGGATGTACCTGTGCTTGTATATGTACCTGTGAGTGGCAGAGCTGTAGCTAGTGGGACTATTGGTGCTAAGGAAGCAGCCAATGTGGAGGGCACTCCTGTAGAGACTGTAGGAATTACAGTTTGTGGAGTGGTGACCAACTCACTCTGTCTAGACTATATCAACTTATCCGGCTCTTTCTCTATTTCTTTTAGTTGATGATTCAACTTAAGGACTAAGTCCATAAGCTCTTCCCCCTTCCGAGTTTCCAATACATCAATTTTCTGTGGATGATACAGAGGAGGAATTTTGAGCTTCTTTTTCAATGTAGGTATGCCATCATTTTTCCTTTTTATTAGCTTTTTTGCAGCCTTTACATCCTTAGGATCATGCCCCAGCTCTATGATTAAGTCCTCTATGGACTTTATCCTAGTATCCTTGGCCTGTGAAGAGGCCTTCTCTAACTAGAATTGCACTGATATATTATTCAGTGAATTTTGGAGTTAATGTGTTGCAATGGCCTTGCTGGTCAATGTGGAATATACCATTTCCCCAGTCTATTTGTGTAGTTCTATTTGGTCAATAGGATGTATATCCTTTGCCAACACTTCAGAGTTTGTCTTCAAGTAATCTGCTATTGACCTAGGTTGTTGTGTGGTAGGTTTCATGAAATTCACCTGCATCTTACCTTCTTTTACATCAAAGGCTGACATTAGCCTTGTTTGATTAGTAGGAGCCATTTTAAGGTATTGTGCATAGATTTGGGCCTTCAATCTTTCATTTCTAGCCTTTATTTCTTTGTATTTCTCTCTAATGTCTTGCTTCTGGCTAGTTGGAGCCCTGAATGAGGATACTTCCATGCTCTATTGTCTCTCCAGCATTTGAGCCTGTGAAGTGGAAGGTTATTGTGTACCTCCAGAGGGAGTGTTCTACCTGCTTTCTGCTCTTTCTGTACCAGTAGTTCCAGTTGTTTCCTCTATGTACTCCTGTTCTGAAAAAGGATTTAACCTTTGCCTCTTGACATAAGTCTGTGCAATAGGACTACTAGAATGAGTGGCCTCCTCTCTATCTCTTTTGGGATTCTTCTCTTCATTTAGAGGAGTCTGTATAATAGGAGGATTACTCAGGATGTGTTCTGGCTGAGCCATCTTTTTTGATATGTCTTGTTGTTCTAATTCTTTTTGGTCTTGAGGTCCTTCTTCTGCTAGTTGCTCGCTGTATTCCTATGTTTCCCTTTGGGATTGGGATTCTCCTGGCACATGTACAAATGAATCTTCACCAAGTCTTCTTTTTAGATCAATTAACACATTATTGACAACAACTTCTATGCTATCTCGGTCTACTAAAGTGTTCTCCACCCATTCTAGTTGATTTGCATATTGTTCTATTTCAGGAATTTTGTGGTGGACATAAGGAGATAATTTGTTCTTTTGTATTCTATTGCAGATGAAATCTAAAGGGTCATATCTCCATATAAAACTTTGTTTCAGTTTCAGCCTTTGAAGGATTTCTTCTGCTTCCTTTCCTGCTTCCCTACTATTGCATATAAAGGGGTCAGGCTGGTCCTTTATTCTGAGTTGAGCTTTCTTCTTGGCCTTCACAAAATGTACCTAATCTGAGTTAATCATTTTCCTCTAGTACTCCAAAGCAAACAATCTCATGGGGCGGTATTTTAGCAGTTTGTAGGGTGCTAATTCACAACCATATATTCTGATTTTAGTGTAATTTTGGTACAAGTACCAATCTCCCACTCTCTACTATTTGGACAACTATAGGACCCTCCTGATATCTACACTGATTCTGGGGGGAGGACTTCCTAACAACATAGTTTCCACTAGGTGCACAAAGAGATCTATGAAATATGTATAAGTATATGGAGAGTCATATTGGTGGATTAATGAAGTCCAGAAGACTACTGATCTAGGGTTTCCTTTTGTATCAAGCTTTTGGAATGTGAATGGGAATTTATTAGCTTGATAGTACAGGAAAAGATGATATAAAACTGATGAATATTTGAATACTCTTTCATTTTCCATCGTCATGAATTGATCATGTATCTTATTTTCAATGAACTTAGCATAGTGAAACATGATGGCAGGGGGCTGTCCAAGAGTGTAAACGGACATGAAGGCTATAATAATCTCATCAACAAATTCACTTGTAGTCTGGCCTAACACACTAGATATCATTGCTATGATGTCTCAGCCAAGATCAAAGAATATAGTCCACATGTAAGGGCGGGGTCCTTTGGAATGTATTGTTCTTCCCTAATGAAGGTCTGGAATAATTGAGCAAGTTTGATGGAGGTGAGTGTAGGGAATCTGTTAAGTAGGTCTCCAATAGAAAGGGGGGTTAGGTTTTGGCCTCATTGCAACTGCAGCATTTCATTTATGGATTCAACAGTGATGGTAAATAATACAGAATGGTCAGGAGTCATCACTGCTCTTTGGCTGGGACTATAGTTCATATGGCAATAGTGGACAATCTCAAGGAAGATATGAACTCTAGGGAACTGGTACTTGGGAAAACCTGATTCCTAAAGACCTATTTTCTCTGGATGGTTCAAGTACTGGTCTCTGTACCTACAGTATAGATTCAGTGCAGATTCTTGGATAGAGGTATCTTTGATTTGAAAGTCTTTCTCTACCGAAAGGAGATGGTCTAAGTCCCTGTGGGGAGTAGAAATTAGTAGGACATTTAATGCAATTGCAGCAGCCATCCTTGGTTCTTGTGGATTCAAGGATGGGGACGAAAGGTTTTCAGTCAAACTTGGGGCAATTGGTTTAATTCAGAATGGTTTAGAGTTGATGGGCAATTGTTTTACTTAATTACTTAATAACTTAAAGCAATTGAGTAAAGGTTTTGGAATTAAACATGGTTTCTTAGTGAATTTGGTTAAATACCTAGTTTCGGCTTTGAACAGTTTTATGGGCGACTGTGCATGGTTTGCAGGAAGTGTACGTGACTGAAAGGTGGTCTGGAAGTTTAGCATCTTCAGCAGGTTGGCATTTGGATGTGGGTTGACGGTCGCATGTACTCTAGTGCTTGCATGGACGTCTGAGCGGTCTTTTTCACGATAAAAGTAAAAACAATGAGCTTTTTCAGTTTTATTTGCAAATTCAACTCTTTTTGTGGGTACACGGGGAAAGGTAAAATTGGCATTAAGTGAGGGATGAGACATTTTGTTGTCTAGCGGGAGGCGGTAAGCAGGCTTATTTTGCACAACTTTTGGGCTGGAGTAGTTTCGGGGGAATGCCACCCGATGCCATTCATCGAGCGCCACATAGCTGCGGGGTGAATAGTGAAACCACCCATATTAGGAAAGTAAAGTTCAGCCTTTAGAGGCTGCCTGATATGATCATCAAACATCGGATCAAATGGGACCTGATCATATGGTGATCGGGGCGGGAATTTGAAGTAAAGTTTAATGCAGTGGCCCGGTGGGGATTTAAGCGCTGTAGGATTAATTAATCATGGATTATGGTGGATTAAGGGCATCGAGGGTGATTTCATTGGTGGGGGTCAATTATTAATTAACAGTGGATCGGTTAATTAATTCATTTTATTCGGCGAAGGGTTTTGGTTCTTAATTAGACGTTGATCGACAAATTAAACCATTAATCATTCATTAATAAAGTTTATATTTCAAACTTTGGGGCATGATATTAATATGGGGGTTTTATTTATAATTATATACAGGAAGGGTTATATTTCTTTTTTGGGATTTTAATATATAAAGTTAAGGCTAATATGAATTGAAAGAAGAAAATAACTTAGCGCCAAGTCAAATGTGTATTTATAATTTATTTGATTTTATAAACACATTGTAACTTAGGCTTAGTGTTATTTTGTGGGTTTCTTCAGAAAAAGGGGTTTGCTTAGGGGAATGGCTTTTCCTTAGGAGAAAATGGTGTTTTACCTTAGGAAAAGGGATTTGTTAGGGAAATTGAGGTGAAGTGAAGAAGGGTAAATTATTATTAGGGGAATTTTTGTACTTAAGGTCTATAAGTCATTAGGTCGATGGTCCAGTACCTCCAGAAGTCAAAGAAATGCTTTGAGCCCCTTTGACTTAAGATTTTAGGTACTTAAGACTTTTCTTGGAATATAGTTAAGTGAAAAGTGTAATGAGTGAGGGAGGTTAATCAATTGACTTTGTGTACTTTGATAAATGCTCAATTTTCATCCATACTTTAGAAATTTAATGATGAAGGTAAATGATATGATATGACCTTATCTAATCAATCATCACAATTTTGCAACCATTCAAGTACTTACCCATCTACTCATCCTACCATTTTTTCTTCTCTTTATTAGGGTGCTCCTAGGCTGGCAAACCCTTATCAAAACATTTTCTTTTCTTTTACAAAAGTAATCTATCTAAGTCTAACCTTATTACATCCAAGGGCTTAGATTAAATATTTGAGCTCCTTTTATTTACTCTACCTATCTACTTATCTGCCAGGAATAAACAGTTTGGTCAAATTTTATTCTCTATTTCTAAGAATAAAATTGAAAACATGAAATAGCCAAGATTAAACATTTTGACCATCCATAGATTGTGGCAAAGGTAACAAGCTACACATAATCTTTTATTCTGCATTAAAAGTAAATAGTAGTGGCATTTTGTCTTGCACACTTTCATGGTCTTTTCCTTTATTGGGGTTCATTTTTTCATCTTTTTTGACCTTTTTTATTCTTTTTGTCCTTTAATTTTTCTTTTAGGACATACCCTCTTTACATTTTTAATTTTTCTTTTATTTTTTGAATATGGAAAACATTTGCAGAAAGAAAAGGTATGTACATATTACAGATTTGACGTCAGCTATTCAAAAATTATGACTCCTATTGGTATAGGAACATAACAGACACGACAGTTAGCAAGTACATGTCAATAGTGTCATGTGGAGTTGTGTCATCAGTTGTCTTTGCCACATCACTTCTATGGGCCACACTTGTTGTAATCAAATGTAATGTAACGTGAAAGTCCAAGGGATGCGTAGATGAAGTTAAAGAGTCACATCAATTAAAAATTCAATGGAAATTGAATGGCCATGAGGGAAGTCCATGAGTCACAACAATCAAGCATCGCCCTTGGCTATATATACCTCCTCATTGTATGAGGAAAGGCCGTTTCACCTTGGCTCCTCCCACATAGCCTCGAGAGTCTGTAGTATATTCTTTGAGGAGCAAGGAGTGGCGCAAATATCACACTACTGGGGCTAGTGATGTATTGTGTACATATGTGTCTTGGAACCTTTTCTTAATTTAGAAGCCTTTCTCAGGCCAGCACGTTTTCATGCATGTTTTATATCCATTTGTAAGACTATTCTTTAAAAGTTTGTAATGCATGTTTGCTTAACCTATACTAAGATAGTTGAACTACTTCGGTTATTTCAATACTTACATTGTTGAAGATGTGTTGTATTGGAGAGGCACCTAAGCTCCTTTGTAGAAAAATAATCAATCTGCAGTTTTCCACCATGCACTAGAAAATATACTAGACAAACTACATGATCCCAGCATATCTCTAAGTGTAGACAAGCTGACTCTCTGCTACAATCCCATGGGGGACATAAGGGAAATGGGGAAAATTCTCCCCTCTACTAGATAGGCCAGTGATAAAATATATGTCCTCCTCAGAGGCCTTATACAATGCCTCAGGACCCACACAAAAATATTTCTCCTCAACACTCCACTGACGGATCAAATGTTCCAACAAGATAGAGTGCACATTCACGGATGTAGCCTCATCATAGTACTTAAGGAGGCCTACATTCCTCAAGAGATATCAGATTGCTATGCTAATAGGGTGAGGGCATAAATCTCTCTCCCTCTCTCAGGCCTCCCATGGTCAGAAC
Source organism: Pinus tabuliformis (assembly GCA_031772625.1). NCBI lineage: Eukaryota > Viridiplantae > Streptophyta > Pinopsida > Pinales > Pinaceae > Pinus > Pinus tabuliformis. The sequence goes on from CM062816.1 coordinate 842,198,522, forward strand.
ACATTGTATTGGTCTGACATTTTCTCCTACTCCTGTTGCCGCTCCCTTTGTAGACATTTCAACTACATGATTGACATATAAAATATACCTGTATTGTACATATAACATAAAAAAAAATATTAAATGAAAAAATCATTTATAAATCTGGAAATATAACTTTCAATTAAGAAAGAGAAATCCCCGGTGCGCCCAAAAAAAAGTAATGCACCGGCTCCAATGCACTATCAATCACAATTGCACCAGAGATAGTGTGTACATACATATGATACGCCATTTTTGGTTCACATATAACCATTTTCATTGCATTGTGTCTCAAAATTATACATTGTTGTGCACATATAATTTTTTTGCACCAGTACTGAATCTTTAGGTTATCGCACACACCGAGCTATAATTTTCTTATATTATGTGTGTGGTGCACTTGGTAAATATAAACACACTAGTTATAACCTAAAAATGTACCCACCAATGTATAATTTACAAATTTTCATGGAGCATTTTTATTTACTAAAGGAACCGCAAAAATAATTGCTCGTTAGGTTTACACACCAAACTACAATGCGCCCTGTAAATTTACAAGGTACATCGCTATTAGTGCGAACTGAAGTTGTCGAACGCACTACACAAGATCTTTTTTCTCTCAAAAACAGTGGATTTTTTTTATATGTATTTTTCAATTCTATTCCACAAAAATAGTTAAATTAGAGAGAAACATACACATTTCCTGGATATTTGGTCATCAGGGAGGCATTGTTGACACGTAATTGAGAAAAACAAATTCACCACCATTTAAGGGAACTGGAAAGCCATGCACTGGGCATGGTACAGAAGGATGGTGAGAAATAGAAGCACTGATGTTAGGAATCTTTCATGAGGTAAGAGTGGCATCAGTGCTTCAAAGATCTAAAGCATTGTAGATGGTAAAAACGAAATTTATGGCCAACATATTTTTTTTTATTTAACCCTCCTTCGGTGTATTATTATAACCACACTGTTGCATCAAATATCCAAGAGCATTGCTTTTTTTTTCTAAATTTAAAACCCTATAGTGATGCTCTATTTAAGACACATAAGGGCATACGAATACATGTACCACACTCGTTCTTTGTCGAACTATATCACCACATTTTAACAAAATTAAAAACTGCCTAGCAGCGCTCTTTCGAAGGTGCACCGAGGTTTTTCAATACATGTACAGCACCAGTGCTTCATAATAAGATATCACCATTTCTGAAAAAAAAAAATTTAAAACTATATAATGGTTCTTTTTTTAAGAGGCACCGAGGTGTTTTAAATAATTCATAGCATCGGTGCTCTGTGGGAACATAGAACTGCATTTTAAAAACAACCTACAGGTATTATTTCTAAGACAGACTGAGGTATTTTAATACATGAACATCACCGGTGCTTTATTGGAATGTAGGACAACATTCTTTTGAAAATTAAAAATTGTAATGATGATCCTTCTAAGTGTGCACTAGGGCATTTTACTACAAAAAGGGAACTATGCTACGAGTGGATATATCACCCAAATGTTTGAAAGTTTAACCTTTATCTGGTGATATCAATTATTCAAGCACTAGTGCGTGGTATACTGTGTACACATCGAGGCATTATAGTACTTGTTTAGCACCAGGTCATCTTCATAGTATAGCATGGGACTGGGAAAAATGAATTTTACAACCGACATTGTTGTAAATTTAACCCTTTTTCGGTTCTATCAAGTAGTATATGCACTAGTGCTCTTTGTTATTTAGCACATCATTTTTTTTATAAATAAATTTGCCACGGTACACCATGTTTTATTTGAAATTGGTGCTTATATGTATACTAAATCACTGATGCATTTGTATATTGTAGATGCATCACCCAAAAAACATCCGCTAAAACATTTGCTCGCCCACGTCTACTACAAATGGATTTTTGAGCTAGTTTAACAGGGGCTTCCACTAAAACCTTCGCTAGAATGTCTTTTCCTTGTAATTGAATGACATGTTTCATCCCTTCCCAAAATAAAGACTAGAATGCATGAGAATAGTTCTTCTCAAATCCATAATTTTCTACAATGGATGAAGAGTTCAGCTCCACTAGGATGCATGGTTTGAGACTAAATTTAAGGGAGAGAGCGACATTATCCTTATATTGAAGAATATCTTCCTGTTAAGTGTAGGCCATTGGGGGGCTAGGATACACTTCTAACCTTTATATTAGTCGGGAAAGAGATAGATGGGGAAACCATTCATTGTGTGCCCACTTAATCCAAGATGGTATGGGCAAGGATAAGGATAGGAGGGTGCCATCCTCTTCAAATTGTTGTGATAAGGAATTGGCCACAACATTGTCTTGAACCTTCTTATAGACTATGTAATTATCATAGTCCAACATTTTGGTATGCCATTTATTTTGTCGCGGAGAGGATAAGTGTTGCTGCAAAAAAATACTCCAAACTATGATGATCAATTTGGATCTAGAAAGGTTTTCTAAGAAAGTATGGTCACGAAGTTTATACTGCATGTAGGATGGCCATCATTTCTTCCTCATAACTAGATTGACCCAAATTCTCTCCACTTAATCATTTTCTTAGGAAGAATATTGGTCGACCTTATTGCATTAATACTGCTCAAATGCTAGACCTCGGGGCATCACATTCAATCATAAATGGTTTTACAAAATTTGGGAGGGCCAAATCCACATTGGAACACACAACATGTTTGAGATACAAGAAGGCCTATTGAGTTGCTTCTATCCAAAGGAATTCATTTTTATTGAGAGTATTCATCAGGGGTATGGCAATGTGTCCATAATTTCTGAAAAAATTGTGATAGTATCTAGTGAAGCCTAAAAATTCCTACAAAATTTTCAAGGTCTAAGGTCGTGGCCTATCTTACATTGCCTGATCTTTTTTGGATCCACCCATTGTCCTTCACATACCACAATGTGTCCCAAGTAATCCACCTCTTCCATTTGAAAAGAACACTTGGACAATTTGAAAAATAATTTACCATGCTTCAGAAGCTACAATACCTCATCAACATGTTGAAGATGTATTTCCCATGTTTTGTTGTATATGAGTATATCATCAAAAAAGACAAGGACAAATTTTAAGATATGTGGATTGAGAAAGTGATTCATAAGGCTTTGAAACGTGGATGAGGCATTAAAAAGACGAAAGGGCATAACCAAAAATTCATAGTGACCTTCATGTGCTCTGAATTTTTTTGTAAGAATGTCTAGTACTTTCATTTTGATTTGGTGATAGGCCAAACAAAGATCCAAGTTGGTAAATAATTGGGCGGCATGGAATTCATTAAGGAGATCATCAACTATTGGAATGAAAAAGTTATCTTGGATGGTTGGCTTGTTGAGGGCCCTGAAGTAGGGACACATGCACAACTCCCCATCCTTATTTAAGACCATGACCATTGGGAACGAATAAGGGTTGGTGCTAGGATGAATAACATGTACTTCTAGTATCTCTTCAATAATATTTTCAATTTCATTCCTTTGTGTGGATGGATACCTATACGGGTGTGAATTTGGTGGTTGGCTACCAAGAATAAAAGGGATGTTATGATTGTGGTCACCCCGAGATGGAGTTAGCTCCATGGGTTTATCAAACACCTATTGGTGGTCACTTAGTATGTTTTGTAAATTTGGATGAATGTTGGTAGTGCTTTAGTCAATGGCTTAGATTGCATTGAATTGATAAACTACCCCATGGTCTCCATTTTTTAAAATCTTATCCATTCTATGTGAGATGATGATAATAGGAGCACCTTCCAGGATCCCTCAGAGTGTATGAGTGTGTCCATTCTAGTTTAAGCTCATATATAGCTCTTGGAAGTCCATGTTGACGGGGTCTAACGTTCAAATCCATTTTGCTCCGAGGACGATGTCACAACCTCCCATTTCAATGGAAAACATGTGTTTTTTAAGGTGGTAGTCCCCCATTTGGAGCTTTACGTTCTCACAAAATCCTTCACATTTCATGGTCCCCCCCATCATCTATAAGAACCTAAAAATTGGATACTACCATTGCAAAACAATGCGTTGCCTCAACAATCCATTTATGGACAAAATTATGTGTGATTCCATTTTCAGTGAACACCACCGATGGTTAATGCTTAATAAGTCTCTGATTTAAGAATTTGTAGAGAAGAAATGTATGCTGATGCATGGAGTGAGAAAATCAACTCATCAGGTGTTGTTGCAGTGTCTACTGTAGTATCGTAGGGTTCCATTGCATCCTCCCTGGACACTTAAAAGGGATGTGCCTCATTGTTTGGGCTATTTCCAGTCATGTCAATGTGAAAGAACTTTGGTTCCTTGCATTTGTGACATGGTGAATATTTTTCATCATAATAGTAACATAATCATTTTATTCTCCTTTCATCCATTTCTATCGGTGACAAATTTTTCACCTTAAGAGTTTGGGTGGGGCCACTTGTACGGGTGGGACATGCCTTTGATGGTAATGAAGGACTATTGGATTGGGCATTAATAGCAATTTTTTCATCGAAATACTTGTGGAAAGCTTCCAACCAAGTAGCAATTTGATGCATTCTAACATGTTCTTGGATGGCTTCCTTAAGGCCACTGATGAAACATTCCATATAGAAGGCGTCCCCTAGGCCCTTGCTTTAGATGGTCAGTTGTTCAAATGTCATGATGTAGTCTCATACCATATTGGTTTGTTTGAGCTTCATGAGGCAACCCAGAAAGTGAGAGTCCCTGTCAAAATGGCCACAAATGGATTTATAGAACATATTCCAAGTTGGATTTCCTGTGTAGCATTTTTGATGTCATCGCAACCACTGGAAGTGTTGTTGGTCCAAGTAAAGAGCCCACACATGTACCTTGGTTTCATCATCCCACATAGTTTTGAGTTGAAAATACTGTTCCATTTGTGCCACCCACACTATCGTGTTAGAACCATCAAATTTTTGCATGTCAATCTTGGGTGTCTTATTTGTAGAATATTGGTGACACCCATGGAAATTATTATACCCCTCATATCAATGGTGGCTAGTGTTTGATGGATAGTTTCCTTCTGTGGACATAAGAAAACTTCCTAGATCTATTTTCTTGATCTAGAAACAATATAGACAAAACGAATATGCTTTCTGTTAGCCTCCTGCTGCAGCAGCTATTCATCTTTCATGATTGACATTTTTACATGCCAAATATGTCATACTTTGCAAGCTGCAGTGTTCCATATTTCCAAAACAAACCAAAGAAGAAAGCCATGAAGTGTGCTGGTCCAAAGGCCACTGCTATATTCCATTTTTTGATGAGTTCTTTTCTAAAAGGGAGGTTTCAATTTCCTGTTGTAGAATATAGAGAATGCATCTGTCCAAACAGTTTAATCTTGGCAGATTTGTAGATAGGTAGAGAATCAAAGGGACCCAACTGTTTAATCTGGACCCTGACAGAAATAAGTGTAGATTTATATAGGAAATCAGAAGAAAGAAAATAAAAATTGTAAATATGGGTCTGCAAGTTTAAGTGCACCCAAATCAAAAGAAGAAAAAATGTTAGGAAGTAGGCTGGGTAGGTAGTTGTGATTGCAGAATGGTGATTCATGATCAATTTTGTGTTTCAAAATGTTTGTCTTTTCAGATCACAGTGCAGGCAGTTTTGTATTCAGAAGATCTCAAGACTAGACATCACTAACTTCCACTTCTTCTAAATTCCCCAAATCACTTACTAACTCCCCAAAGAGGTCAAGATCTGCTTGAGCCTCTTAGTTTCATCATCATCCATATCAGTCACCTTGGTGAAGATCTGCTTCACTCAAGGACTTCATCTCTTTGCAAGTTCTTTTCCCCAAATATAGCCTAAGGTCCCTGACCTTAGCGCTTGCTGGTCACCTTCATATTAACTATTAACAGTATTATATAACTCCCTAGTAGTCTTCCCTTTCCCCTACTAAAACTTTGTATATAAAATTCCCCTATGTAAATATCCCCTCCCTGGCAATATAGCCATATTTTTATAAAGTCCGGGAAAAAATAGTCCATCTGGGCCTGTTTTTAGCCCATCCGAGTCATAACAGGGATTAATCTGACACCTGTCCAGATTAATAACCTCTCACCTAGTCCTAAAAACCCCCAAAAAACCCACTTTTTGCCCATATCCTAAGTTTTCGAGCACAAATTACTAAAACCCGCGCTCAAAACCCATGTTTTACCCCCAACCCAAAGTCTTGGCATTAAGTATTAACCCCGCCGCTTATTAACCCCCATGAACGCCATTTCCCATAGTTAAACCCACCCGCACGCATTATTAAAAAAGGAATATTCTTTGAATATTCCCCCGCCATATTATCTTTGCTGCCGACCGTTAGATCGCCCGCCCCGCAGATCAACGGTGGGTGGGCCGTCCCATCCCCGAGCCGCCCGAGCTTTAGCGTCCAGGAGATGGGCGGTGTTACCGCCCTACCTCCCGCCACACGTCAAGCGTTGGGCTGTGGCGGAGGCCCCCCTCACGAAACCACCATCCCCAAAAAAGCGGTGCGCCACATTACCGCTTACCGCCCTCCCCTGTAACGTAAGCCCCACGTCACATGGCATGTCTCCGCTTACGTCACCCCCTTGCCCAGTCATGTCGCCGAGTCATCTGCCTGCGTGGCCTCCTGCCACACCACTGCCACATGTCCCTGCCACCATACCTGCCACGTCACCGACCGTACATGATGACATCATGCTGACGTCATCCTGCCACATCATCATGCTGACGTCATTGCTGACGTCACCCTCCGTACAACGTCACATCATGCTGACGTCATCAGCACTTTTTTGGCGCGAAGGAGCAAAAGTCGCATTTCAGAGCCCCGGAATCCAATTCTGAGTCAGTTTTTGATGAGCGATTTGCAGGATTTTTTAGGCCAAAATGGAGAATCTTCAGGGAATCTTCAGGGAATCTTTCCATTATGCGGCCCCTAGGAAGCCCAAAAGGCGCAAAAATGACCCGTTTTCTTCGCAGAGCATACCGAAAGGATCAGAAGACAATTCCAGAGGATGCAGAGGCTGAACAACAGCCATCAATGCGTGATTAGACCCACAGCACATCAGAACAGCAGTCCAGATTTTGTCAAAGAGTATCAGAAGGAAGAAAAGACGCCAAAGAGTATCAGCAAAGATTTTTTAGGGGCTCGAAGCACCTGTACATTAATGAAGCCCCCAAAAAGTCAAATCAGGCATCATCAGCCCATCCTTGCCTTCAAATCACAATTAAGGCATTTAAAGCCACAGGACAGCAAAGAAGCAGGAACCCATGAACATTTATTTCAGAAGCACCTGCACCAAGCCACCGAGGACCACATAAGTTATTCAGTTTTGATACCGCCGCCCCAACACAGCCTGAGATATTTTTATGCATTTATTTCAGATAGGAGTAGGTAAATTAATTATTCTTTATGACCTAATTAGGTCAAGATGTAATAAAGAACTCTGCAGATAGTTTTGCCCTATATATACCACCCTCTGTATAGTTTTAAAGGGTTGGTCAATTGAGAATTTTCACCAGAGACTCGCACTGTATACCTGACTGTTTCTATAATCAAAGATTTCAGAAAGCTTGAAGAGCAAACTGTCTGTTGTGAATGAATGTTTATGGAGATATGAAGATGGAATTCTCGTGCTGCAGCCTGAAGCAATAAGTGCATCTTACCTCTGTTTTATTGTTATCACTATCTAGATAGCAGAAAGAAAGAATATCCTAGAATTAGATTAAATACTCTCTATGCTCAATTTCTGCTATTCCTTTATGTTTTCCTCTGATTGAATTGGTTATGAGTATGAATTCCTTCTGGCTCATGTTTACCCCGATTCACCTGTGTTTTCCAATTATCTAGGGATTCTTAACTGCCCCTAGGTAGCACCTGTTATCTTCCCCTGTTAAGCATAATTGAGAGATTCTTAACTGCCTCTCATTACTTAGCATTTCTTTCCATCCCTTTACCCTAAAACATTGTTTCATGCTCAGCTATCTTGCTCCATTTTCCCTCATTGTTATTAAGGAAAGGCACCAGCAGTTTTTCTCCTCGACTCCATGCCCAATGGTTTGAAACTTCCAGACTATGCCTTGCCTCTCTGTCTAAAAACATCAATTTTCCAACCAAAAACAAACAAAAACCCTCTAAACTCGAGACCTAGCCTAAAATCCTTTTCAAACAAAGCTAAATCATAAAGAGAGAGCCCTCTCTGATTGCAGGTTGGCTAGAACCTGTAGTCCAAAGTTGGTTTGTGGTTACCTCGGCCGTATCCTTTTCCGGAGCTTAAGGACAACCTGAGTGATAAAGCTTTCCTTAAAGAAGTTTAGAATATGGAAGAAAGACCTACCTAGCATCCAACACAAGCTCTCCTCTTCTCCTTGCTTCTAAGATCTAGCTCCAACTATAAATGGTAAAAGTGGAACCTGCAAAACAACTAAAACATGAAAGAGAACCAAAATATACAAAGAACATATACTAACATCTCTAAACAATGAGTTAAGAAGGAATTGTTCTACATATGCATAAATGAGACATAAATATAGGAAAACAAAGAACTTTTTATATTAATGAATGTCAGAGAAGATACAACCCTAGGAGACCTTAACCTTGTAGATGTCTCCCAACTATCTTGTCCTTCCTTTGCCACAAAGCAAGCCTTCAATCACAACTCAATTGCATGGATGGATAATGGATACTTAGGCACAAAGAAATAGCATGAGGGCATAATTAAGAGTCTCCAGACAACAACCCAGTCTCTATGGGAAGCAGTGAATTTATTGGGTAAAAGAGGTAGTTTGGGATTTACCACTCTAGGACTTAGATCCACATTAGAGGGATGATAAGTTCTAGGGATAAGAGATAAGACCTTAAGAGTAGGAGTTTGAGATCTAATCCAATAGTAAATGGTTAAAACCGCTCGGGAAGCTTCTAGAAAGAAAAGATTCATTTATTTATTTTTTACTAAATTTATGAGGCCATCACACTTGCATTGAAATCAACATGTGCTAGTTAGTGCAGTTTCTCTTTGTACAACTTGCAACAATGCAATTTGCATGAAGGTTCAGTTTGATTGGTAAAAAAAGTATGGTTTTGAGCTATTTAATCAAGAATTCCTGGAACTTTTGGAGAGAGGATGCTCTTGTATTTATAGGGGATTAATGGAAAGTGTAAATAGATTTTGATTGAGTTGGTTCCATGGCCATATGATTGGATGTGAAAAAATGACATATAAAATATTGCCCCCTAAAGTAAAGCCAGAAGTAGTTGTTGAGGACTGAAGTGCTTTACCATATGACAAGTTCAAATCAAGAATAGATTGGTTGATATCATTAAATGTCTATTATAATACATAATCATCATGATATCATGTCTGAGGTAGGCATACCCATACTCAGCATATAAGCCAATTTACATGTAGATGTACGATAATCAGAATCACTTTTGTTGATGATATATTATGGAATCATGGTTGGATAGGTTTCTAAATGATCATAGCCATCATATTTTTTAATCTTGTATGAATATTGAAATCTTGGCCCAGATGGATGAGACTAGATTTGGGGTCTTCTACCTCATCACTCGATAATAGGAATCTAACCATGTGAATAAATGTGTTAAAGTCGAACATGGTAGACACCATCTAATTTCCATCCAATAATGTAAGATGTTAACTGAAGGGAATTTCAAAGTAAACATCCTAGATAATGTGTTGATGTCGATAGGAAGAGACTTGTCATAGGAGGGACTTAATTTATCCCCCAACAATGACATGAAACAAGTATCAAGACTTGAGATATAATACTTATGACTTAGAGCTAGTTCAGGGGCAGTAGACATGAACTGAGGCTTAAGGTTATTGTAAAATATGTTAATTGAGGGTGGAATTTCTCTTGAACATATCGACAAGCCTTTTATGGAGCTAGAAACATTGACTCAAAGAACTATCATGAAGGATTTCAATGAAGTGTTATCAATAGAGAGGAAAGTGGATTCCTAAACCCAATGGATAAGGTGTTGGTCAGTGAAACCAAAGATTCTGGGTTCAATCCATAGTATTGTCACCAAGTTGTTTGACAAATAATTTCCTTCTACGAACATAAGAAAAAACCATAGTTCTAATGGCTTAATCTAGAAACAACAGAGACAAAAGGACTATGTTTTCCTTAGAGAAGTTTAGAATATGGAAGAAATACTTACTTGGAATCCAACACAAGCTCTCCTCTTCTCCTTTCTTGTAAGCTCCAGCTTGAACTCCACATGCTAAAAGTAGAACTTGCAAAACAACTAAAACAAGCAACAAGACCAAAATATATAAATAACATACACTAATATGATCTAGGTAAATATTGGTGTCCATCTGCCTACTCCACTTGGACCCCCACCATTATTTCTTTTCAATTTCGTTAATTGTAGAAAAGCTTACTATTTTTTCTAGTTTTTTGGGTCTTAAACTTCCCATGTCATTTTAAGGGAATAAGAAACATTTTTAAGAAAAATAGAGAGACCAGAAAAGTCCCAAACCAATTTAATAGTTTATTTTTGGCCTTCTCTTCGAGATCTTCGAAATGAGGTATTATGATAGCCAAACAGAGATTATATGCCAAAATTATGACCCTGGGAAGTTGATGTTCCAACTTACCCCAACAGTGCCCATATGCTTTTGGCGCTTCATCTTGTAGGGTAGGATTTTTGGATGTTTATGGTTTCTCATTGTTTCTCAATTATTAAAAGGCCATCGAGCCTCATTGTAACATAGTTCAGAGGTGTGTAGCCACTAGGTCTCTTCTAAGAGTTAAGCTACCAATGTTCAAGCTAGTTTATTCCATTTTGGATATAAGCATATTTCAATTTTTTTATATTAATGAAATGAACTTTTGTTCCTATTACATCTCTATGTTTATTTTTATATATGTATTTTGTTAAGTTCCTGCATAAGTCTGGATCAGTGGTATTAGAGCAATATCCTCTTTCTCTATTTTTATTTACATGTCCTTAATGAGGTTAGGGTATAACGATTTAGGGATCAAAGTGGTTTAGCCTATGCAAGGCCAGCCTCGCAAACCTTGACGGCCTCCCATGGTCTAAGAAAAAAAGATGAGGGAGCAGGAGATCCTTTCAAAATATTGCTTGAGGAATTCCTAGAGCAAAAAAGGAATGTGATAATGGATAAATTTTCCCGAGTCCTTCTACGGCTACCCATAGGCAATGCATTTTCATCCAATAGACACTCTGGAGGTGGCACTCCTTTTAAGGTACAAGTTAAATTTGACATTCTCATATTTGAAGTCCAGATAGATGTAAACATCGTACATAGATGGTTAAATATTTTGGAAGGATATTTTTTGGTTCATGACTTTTTGAATTGGGAAAATATTATGTTCTCACTCCTCAAAGCTACCCCCAATGTCATGGACTGGTGGGAAACCTACTATGAAGAAAATGATGAGAGAGAATCCTGAATTTTTTCAGCCGCACCCACTTGTAATTATTTTCGAGATGCCACCAAGGAAAAATATTAACCTATTGGGAGCTATGAAGTTAAATACATAAACTGGACCACATTGCGATAGGGTAGGGACTAAAATTTGTTGGAGTTCACAAATATTTTTTATACCCTTCACACGAAGCTAGATATCAAGGATTATGAGTGGAATTTGGTACTCATGTACAACAACTATCTACAAAGGTACATCTAGGAGGAGATGGAGTTCTTGGGCATCTCCATGATTGGTGCCTCCTATTGATACACTATCAATATCGAGAAGAAATTTAAATAGAAGAAGAAAGACTTTGGATATGAGAATAAGAAGCAAGAGAAAGATGCCCCCAAACTATAGAACAAAGGACAAAGCCAAGGAAGGGAGACCCAGGACAACCCGCTAAAGCTAAATAACAACACCACAAAGAAAAATAAGGACATAGGGAAATGGTGTGAGTTCCATAAGAGACCCACCCACAACACAAGTGAGTGTCAAGCCAACCAATCATTGGTGGTTGAGTTGAAGGCTTCAAAATCAGATGTATGTTCTGACTCTGAGTCAGAAACTGAAAAGGAGAGTGAAAAGTGGAAGTGGGTTATTCATGTAGAGATTAGTGCCACTGTTTCCACCACCAATATTTAGAAGATTGAGCTTGAAGGTCCAAAGGAGGAGGAGTGTCTCTTTCACTCATAGATGTGGGTGAAGGGTTCTCTATTGCAGTTCATTTTCGATATCAGAAGCTGAAATAAACTCATTTCAGCATAGGTCATGAAGCGGTTGGACCTACCGACCACACCACACACACAACCATAAACCATCAAGTGGCTTCACCAAGGGTGACATCTTTGTATTAGCTAATAATGTCACCTTCCTTACAACATCAAGCCCTTCACAAATGAGGTACTGTGTGATGTTTCTCCTTTTTAAGTTTTTGATGTATTATTAGGCCAACCATACTTGTGGAAGCATCATGCTATGTATGAGTCTAGGCCTCACACTGTTATTATTTCTTTGGGCAATAACATATAAAAGATACTAGAGGTAGCACCACCTACCGCCATCTCTTTGATATCTGTGAAGAAATGCAGTATCATCAATTCCCATATTGAGAAATTTTCCTTCCTTATGATTCTCCCTCAGGGAAAGAAGAATACTAGGGACACTTCCACATCCTCCAAACAGGGCTCCTCCATACAACAACAAAAAATAGACAAGGTCGTGGAAGAGTACAGGGACATATTCACCTCACCCATGGGGGTACCCCTACATTGTCAGGTCAAGCACTCCATCAATATAACCCCAAGTGCACCACTACCCAACATAATGATCTACCAACACTTCATTTAGGAGAATGATAAAATTAAGAGGTAGATTCAGGAGTTTCTGCAAAAAGGGCACATGAGGCCAAGTTCATCGCACTATGGGAGCCTGATCATGTGGTTAGACAAGAAGGATGGGACTTGGAGACTTTTTATTGACTATCGAGCACTGAATAAGTTCACTATTCGGAACAGATATCCAATCCTAGGGACTAATGACCTTCTGGAACAACTCAAGGGGGCCACATATTTCAACAAGATTCACATGAATTTTGGTTGTCACTAGGTACCGATCAAACCCTCCGATATATGGAATACTGCATTCAAATCCAAAGAGGGCCTTTTTGAATGGTTGGTCATGCCTTTTGGGTTGACGAATACCCCTGCAGATTTCATGAGGCTGATGGACGACATCTTGCGGCCCTTCACCAACTCATTCATGGTAGTGTATTTGGACGACATCCTGATCTTGAACCAAAGTTGGGAAGAAAACCTCCACCACTTTGACAGGTCCTCCAAACCCTGCAACAACAAAAAATGTGTGCCAATTTGGAGAAATTCAATTTTGGTATGATCCAGGTTCAATATCTAGGGTACATCATCGATGAGCGAGGTGTGCATGTGGACCCAACCAAGATACAATTTATTTAGGATTAGCCAACCCAAACCACTCTAACAGAGCTCCACAACTTTTGGTTTTTGCTAATTTCTACCATAGGTTCATGTTGCAGTTCTCTCATATCCCTGGGATTTTGAGTCAAGTCACCAAGGGTGGAGAAAAAGAAAATTTATTTTGGTTTGAATCCCAACAAAAGGAATTTTTTGAGTTGAAGCATTTTCTCTGATTTGCACCAATGCTCACATTACCAGACTTGCAAAAACCGTTTAAGATTGAGAGAAATCCCTCTAACTATGCCATTGGTGCAGTTCTTACTCTATATGGGCATCTAGTGGCATATTATAGTGAGACACTTTCAGACAAAGTATGAATGTATCCCACCTATGACAAAGAAATGTATTCCGTTGTGCAAGCCTGTTGAAAATAGAAGAATTACATTTTGAGGAAGGAAAGCATCACCCACATAGTCCACTCGCCCTTTTATTTCATACAAACATAAGGAACGTTGCAGAACAATCACCATCAGAAAAGGTCCACATACCTACAACGATTCCATTTGAACATTAAGTACAAGAATGGAAGCACCAATGATGTTGTAGACTACCGTAGCCGACCATCGGTCATGGGGCTGACCACTGTGCTCGACTCTTGTGGACACGACATTTCGGGGTGGCCGCATCTTTAGAACATCGATCCAGAATTTGGAAAAACATACAATATGCTCCTCAAAGGTAAGAAAGTTCCTGATTTTCGCCTCCAGAGTGCACTGTTATGCCTCCTATGACACCTTTTTGTTCCTTCAAGCGAGCGTGCCAAGATGATTTTGGAGGTGTACTACAGTTGAGTCATTGGACATTTCAGAGTAGAGAAAAGAATGCAATCCTGCAGAAGTATTTTTATTGGCAAAAACTTCAACAAGATGTTGGGAAGTACATGAGGTCCTACATTGCCTATTCCATTTCCAAATTAGCCATCATGAAGAAAGGCATATATACTCTTGTTGCTACTCCTAGTCGGCCTTGGGAATCCATCTCCATGGATTACATGTCGGGCCTTCCTTCTATGAAGTATGGAAATGACTATGTTTTCATGGTCATCGATAGATTCTATACGATGGCCATTTTGGAAGTCTACAATAAAATTATTACAGTAGATGCCACTGCTAAGCTCTTCTTTGAACAAGCGTGGGTACACATTGGGATCCCATAGTCCATTATCTCAGAACAGGACACTAGGTTCTTGAATACATTTTTTTCAAGCCTTTGGTCGATGTTCGATGCCAAGCTCACTATGTCCATGACCTTCCACCTCGAAACTAATGGCCAAGCAGAGGTTATCAACAGGATGATCATGCACATTTTGTGTATGTACAAATCGAAGAATCCATAAACATCAGATGAAAACCTCCCCTATTTCCAGCATAGTTATAAGAGAGCTCTCCATAGTTCAACTAGCCACAACCGCTTTCAAGTGGGATTGAGATTCCGACCACTATGTCCCATTGATGTGGCCATAACATTTGTAGCTACTAATGTAGATTCATCTCTAAAAAATTCATTGAGTGCATTCAACACATACACTAAGGGGTTGATGACATATTGGACAAAGCCATTTCTAAGTACAAAAAGCGTCATAATCAACAATGTGTGCCGCACAAATTCTAGCTAGGCAACAAATTTTGTTTACATTTTCAGAAGGAGCATATTGTTGGGGCCCACCGTAAGCTTCACCCACTTTGATATGGGTCTGACACCATCACTAAGGCTGTGGGAGAATATTCTTTTGAGATCTACATTCCCCCATTCCTTGGCCTGCACCTAGTGTTCAATATGGACCACCTTCAGCCATAATTTCCACCATTACTGAACACATCAGACATTGCAGAACAACTCACACCAAAAGAGCTAAACCCAGATTGCATGGAATAAGCCACAACTAATCAGATCATGGACATGAAAATAAAGAAAAATCACCAGTAGAATATCCAATTGTAATGGGCTGTCAAAGATGGCTAACTCCTGCAGCAAGGCAAGTGGCTGACCAGGGACCAAGTTTAATAAAGGTTTCCCCATCTCATGGAGGCACTCAAAACAATGGGAACCCATTGCTTCCTAATGGGGGAGGACTGATCCCATTGAATGTTGGTGTCCATCTACCTATTCCACATGGACCCTACTATTCTTTCTTTTCAATTTTCTTAATTGTATAACAAATCACTATTTATGGTATTTTTTTGGGTCCTAAACTTGCATATCCATTTTGAGGGACTAAAATACATTTTTAGGGAAACAAAGAGACAAAAAAGTGACAAATTAGTATAATAGAATTTTTTGGCCTCCTCTTTACATCATTGAAATGAGGTATTATGATAGCCAAACATAGATCGTGTGCCAAAGTTATGAACCTAGGAAGTTGATGTTCTAACTTACCCCAACGGGGCCCACAAGATTTTGGCACTTCATCTCCTAGGGTTCAGTTTTTGGATGTTTAGGATTTCTCATTGTTTCTCAATGATAAAAAGGCAATCGAGCCTCATTATAAGAATGTTTAGAGGCATGTAGCCACCACATCTCTTCTTAGAGGTAAGCTACCAATGCCTGAGCTAGTCTATTTCCATTATGTATGTAAGCATCTTTTAGTTCTTTGATATTAATGAAATGAAGTTTTGTTCTACATATGCATAAATGAGACATAAGTATAGGAAAACAAATCACATTTTATATTAATGAATGTAGGAGAAGATATAACCCTTGCAAATATTGACCTTATAGATGTCTTCCAACTATCTTGTCCTTCCTTTGCCATAAAGCAAGCCTTCAATCACAATTCAAGTTCATGGATGGATAACAGATCCTTCGGCACAAACCAACATCATTAAGGCATAACTAAGAGTCTCCAAAATTCAACCCAAACTCTACGGGAGTCAGATAATTTATAGGGTAAAATAGGTGGTTTGGGATTTATGATTATAGGACATAGATCAACATTAGAGTGGGGATAAGTTGTAGGGATAAGGGAT
This sequence comes from Pinus tabuliformis, assembly GCA_031772625.1. Taxonomy (NCBI): domain Eukaryota; kingdom Viridiplantae; phylum Streptophyta; class Pinopsida; order Pinales; family Pinaceae; genus Pinus; species Pinus tabuliformis. Next base: position 842,214,954 of record CM062816.1, read on the forward strand.
AAGACCTCAACGATAGGAGTTCAAGATATAATCCAATTGTAAATGGTTAAAACCACTTCAGAATCTTCTAGAAGGAGAAGATTCAATTTTTATTTTTATTTTTACTGAATTCTACAGGCCATCACACTTGTAGGGAAAGAAACATGCACTCATCAATGCATTTTCTCTGTGTACAAATTGCAACAATGCATTTTTCATGAAGGCTAAGTGCGATGGGTCCAAAAATTAGGGTTTTGAGCTATTTAACACATATTTTGTGGAAATTTTCGAGAGAGGGTGTTCTTGGCTTTGCACGGGATAAATGAAAAGTGTTAATGGATGTTGATTGATAAAATCTCAAGGCCATTTGATTGGATGTGAAAAAATGACCTGTAACAGCTAGATTCGCCTTTTTGGTGGGAATCAACATGTTTCCCCTCCCCCAAAGGGTGTTTAGCCTTTATGAAATGATGTATTAACAACTGGTAATTGGCACCACCCACCTCCCAGGGATCTACCCATTGGCTGACAATTATCTCTTCCCATGGGACTATTGGCTATCTATATCTATTGGAAAATGGAAAAGTGAAACATAGATATGCTAGTATTGTATGTAAAATATGAATTATTCTCAGAAGAGAAAGCCAAAATATTTGTTCTTTAAATATCCCAGGGCCTTTGTAATTCCCTCTTCTACTATGGTGTTGATGCTTGCTTCTAGGTCTTTCACATTTTTCTCGAGGTTTTTTATAGCTTGACCCCTCGTACTCACCATACAGTTGCCAAATTAAATATTTCTGATTATTTAAAATTAAGGTGGTTGCAATGGGTGTGAGACAAGGAGTTTGTTGATGTAGGTCACTTGAAAGCACTTTCAAAAAAATTGGGACCGCAAGAAGAATGGGTACTTACTGTTGGATGATATCACTACATTCAAATTGTTGTCCCGAATCATGTGGGATAGGTCTATTGCAAGAGGAATTTTGGGACCACGAGCCTTTCATTTCTTTCTTACACTAATAAGAATATTACTCCTAGTTGATCAATACTGCGGTGACCGAAATCCCAAAATCTTGATACTACAAAATGTGTAGGAATTTGGTGGTCCCAACTAATAAATATTATGGCGGCAGAAATCCCAACTACTAGATACCATAAACTACATAAGAATTTGGCTATCCCAACATATCAAGACTATGGTGAAAAAGTCCCCAACTTCTAGATACTACAAAATGTGATGGCCAATCAGTAGGAAGTGAGGGAACTATGGAAATAAAGGAGCGTCAGGTGCTACAAATTGTGATGTATGCTAGTGGTCCAATAACATTACTTGGCCCAATATTTTAGAGCTCTAACTAAGGAGGATCAACCATGCCCTTAGTTGTACTACCCAACTAGGCTAGGTATGTGTAACTAATCTCCTCGATTGTGGTTCTCAGTGTGTTGTAGCAGCAAGATGGTTGATAAAGGGTAACCTTGGCGGACTTCTTATACACCAAAAGCACGTAGAAGTGTAGTCTGTGTACAAGTGTTATCTGATGCAATACTGCTCGAAGGGGTGCCAATAGGGGTTACAAGGGAGTCCAACGAACATGACCACCTCTTATAGGTCCTATGTGTTTCCTTCCCCAACTAAAGGTTTATTTCTGTAACAACAGATATATGTGGTATAAATATGCCATAACACGTCTCTAGCTTTAAAAAAATTTCTAAATTTGGTGGTACGACTTTCCCAAGAAAGTGCTCTAATACCACTTGTAGTATGCTTGAATTGCAGAAAATATCATGTGTGAAATATGCTAGAGATACCACAGATAATTTCACAATGAGATGATAAAAATGGAAATATTCTATTAATATCTACAACAATATTGTTCACTTGCCTCTTCAATGGGGCAACCTCTAGTAGAGAAAAGATATATTACCCAACATAAGAAAAGACTTCCATTACTATCTTCGAGAATATATAGTTTCATGGGACCCAAAACCCTAAATACTCATCGTTCCTTGCATAATGTGGGTTAACCATTTTAGTTATTAGTTATGGCTCGTTATAACTAATTGTGGTCCCTTTTTTATAATGCACGTCAACCACTTACAATACTTATAGATTTTATTTATTAAACTAACTAGTCATGATTCTTATGGGGGCCCTTGGGCTTATTACATTAACAAATGGGTTAGGGTTAGACCCCAACAAAGAGACAAATAATAGATATGGTTCAATCTTTCCCTATAGAAATTGGTGGCATCACTACTGCAGTCAAATTAAATTTACTTCCATTGGGATCGTTTGGTATCCTCATTAGTATGGATTTGCTCGCATCCCATAGGGTGAAGGTGGATTATATGAAAAAGTGTTAGAGTGCCTCAATGAAAAAGGTGACCCAATGATTTTGCGGAGTATTTAGATGCCAATAACATTCATAATGATATCAATGATGCAAGTAAATCACTACAAAAAAAAATGTTATGCCCTTTATAGCATCCAGATAACATTGGAGAAAGAGGCCAATGTACATCCCTTAGAAAATTTCCAAATGCTAATGGAATACAAATATGTATTATTGGATAATTTTCTAGGACTACCTAACAAAGATATCAAATTCACCATCGAGATGATCTGAGGAACAACACTAACAACAAAATCCCTATATTGTATGAGCAACCTTGAACTCATGGTGCTAAAGTTGGAATTAAATGAATTAATGGAGAAATGATACATATGACCCAATGTTTCACCATGGGGATCCACAACACTCTTTGTCAAAAAGAAACATGGAACATTGCATTTGTGCATATATTACCAACAAGGCCTCTATGAAAAATAAGTACCCATTGTGCAAAATTGATTATCTATTCAACCAATTGAGTGGGATTGGTGTGTTTTCCAAGATCAACTTAAGGACTAGAGACCACTAGGTCAAAATAATGGAATAAGACATTCATAAACCCATGATTTAGGATGAGGTATGGCCACTACAAGCTTACTGTAGTACAATTTAGGCTTACAAGTGCTCCTACAACCTTTATGACGGTGATGAATAATGTGTTTAAACCATACTTGCACAATATGTGTTGGTGTTTTTGGATGACATCTTGGTGTATTCAAAGAATGAAAAGGAGCATGATGACCACTTAAGAGTTGTTCTACAACTGCTCAAATAGCCCAAATAATTTTATGCCAAGCTTATAAAATGTGAGTTCTTTCATACTTAGGTTCACTATTTTGGGTATGTGATACAAAAAAAAGGAGTGGTTGTGGATCCAGAGAAGATCAATTCGATAATGGAATTTCCCATGCCCCAGAATGTGATAGAGGTCAGATCATTTATGGGGTTAACTGGTTACTATCAAACATTTATTTGAAACTTCTCAAAGACTGGGCATCCTAGCTCTGTGTTACAAATAAAAGGAGTGAAGTTTTAATGGACACCTGGATGTGTATCTAGTTTTGAACAATTGAAGAAGTTACTTACATATGAACCTATTTTAAGAATATCTAATCTAGAGAAAGAATTTGTAGTCTACATTTTGTAAGGAGCGACTTAGTGGATTCCTAATATGAGAAGGACATGTAATATACTATGAATCTAGAAAGTTGAATGAGAATGAAAGGAACTATGTCACTGATGACATGGAGCTAACAACCATTGTGTACGCACTTTAAATGTGGAGGAATTACTTATTTAGAAGGATATTTGTGCTAATGAAATATCATGGTGGATTGAAATACTTGTTTTACCAGCCCAAAATAAATGTCATACAAGTGAGATGTTTAGATTTGATAAATGAATTTTACTTCTAAATTAAGCACATCAAAGGAAAAGAGAATAAGGTGTAGATGCACCTAGTAAAAGTTTGAAATAGGTTCACATAGTAGCCATAAACACTTGCTAATTTTACATCAAGGAGAGGATTAAAGAAGGGCTAATAAATGATGAAAATTACTAATTTGTGAAGAAGTGTTTGCAATAATTGTTAAATGGATTAGTAAGAAAAAGTTACCATCTCACTGGTGATGGAATATTGATATTCAAGAACAATAAATATGTTCCCAATGCAATGAATCTAAGGAAGCTTATCATCTATTAATTTCATAAAAGAACTTACTCCAGACACCCTGGATATGAAAAGATTATGACAACCATGATGGGGACATATTTTTGTCTAGGGATGAAGAGAGACATTGCAGAATACCTCACAAATGTTTGGAATGTCAACAAGTGAAGATAGACTACAAGCATCAAACTGGACTGCTACAAGCAATTCCAATTCTAGAAAGGAAATGGGAGGTCATATCCATGGAATTCATTATGGGATTACCAAGTACATTTAGTCAGCTTGATAATATCATGGTGGTAGTGGATACATTAAGCAACAAAACTCATTTAATAATTGTTGCGTCTACTCATGAATAAATATATATAGCCTATATCTTCATGAAAGAGATAAGAAGGTTGCATGGAGTACCCAAAAAATATAATATTAGATAAAGATTCCAAGTTTAGTTCAAAATTTTATAAGTTACTATTTATTGGTGTTGGAACCTAACTAGTCTTTAGAACAACTTATCATCCTAAAATTGATGGTCAAATAAAGAGAGTAAATAGAATATTGGAGGACATGTTGAGGATATATGTGATGCATCAGCCAAGAAAGTGGAAAGGCTATCTTCCACTAGTAGAATTTCTCTACAACAATGGTTATCAAAAGTAATTGGGGATGAGTCCCTTTGAGGCACTTTATGGCAGGAAATGTTACACCCCTATCAGTTGGAATGATATAGTAAATATAGAAAGTGTTGGGCTAGATATGAAAAGAAAAGGAGCACTAGATGACAAATATCAAGAAAAATTTAAAGGTAGCCCAAGATAGGCAGAAAAGTTATGCAGACCAAAAAATAGCACATAAAGAGTTTCAAGTAAGAGAGAATATTCATCTCCATATTAAGATAAATAAAATATCAATAAAAATGGTCTCATGTGCCATGTTAACAACCATATATAGCAGGACCATTCCATATCTTGGAGAGAGTGGGTCCAGTGGCCTACAGATTGGCCTTGCCACTCACAACAAAAGTAAACAGTGATTTTCATGTTTCCTTGCTTAATAAATATGATCATGACATTATTCATGTTTTTCACTGGTTTGTGATATAGGTGGAGCAAAAGGGAGAGTTCCAGCTAGAACCAGTGTGCATCCTGTACCAGAGATAAATCACACTTTGAGATAGAACAAGAGTGCAAGTCAAGGTGCAATGAAATCATTTTAGACCTGTTGAAGCCACCTGGGGGACATTTGAGAAACTAATGGTGAAGTACAATTATTTTGATTGTCGAATAACAATATATATGAGCTTTATGTGAAGCTCAATTTTTATTACTCTGATTGACAATAACATCAAGGGTGATGTTCCCTTTTAGGGGTTTGGGTTTGTGATACCCTTGTTATGGTTTCCCCCTAATTTTTGTAATGTAATGATACTTGATATTATAAAAGTATATTTTTATGTAATGGCTTGAAGTGTGGGACCACAAATCCATGATCTAAAAGGGAGGAGGAAAGATAAAGCCAAGCGAGGTTAGCTAGCATCTTTAATTAATTTTATGGTGAAAATGATAAGAAATAAAAGAGGAAGAGTCGAAGAGGAACATGAAGAGACACCATGAAGAAATGATAAAAATGAAAATGCAAAACATTGTGGGTGTTGAACCTCTTCTTGGTGAAATCATGATTAAATATAGAAAGAGCTAAAATTTGAGGGAATGGGATTTTCCATGAAATAGTAAAATTATGACTAGAAGTGCAAGAGAGTTCAGAGGAAATGGGAATGATTGCTTCCCAAGGACTAGCAGGGAAACCATTCAGGGTGCTAGCTAGGACTGATAAATGACATGCAAAAGGTGCTTTATAAGAGAGAACTAATAAACCACATGGGGTGCTTGTTGTGGGATAATAAACCACTCTTAGAGCTATTGGCACAATAGATAAACCACCCGTTATTTTGAATTATGTTGTGCTTAACTAATTGATAAACCACCCAATGACATATGTATTTCTTATTCTCTATGAATTTATTATGGCTTCCTACTAAATCTATTTAAAGGAAACTCCCCTTAGATCCTGGATCTAGCTTGGGGGTTACTATTGTAAGTAAATATGGCTACAATAAGTCTATGGTTGGGTGAAAAAATGAAGTCCCACCTTTCATTTTCCCTTTCTCTATATTGTAAATGACATGCACTTAGATGAGGACTGTGAAATTAAATAATTTCATCTTGGAAAATGATGGGTAGCCCTGAGTGATGTTTCATTATGGTGTGATGGTGGTGCATGAATGTATTGGTTGAAATTATTGAATGCCTATGGTCCTTTTTATGAATTTATTTCATGCATCTATGAGATAAATGCCTGCAGTTATCTAATTACTATATATGGAGTGCATTTTGTGTTAATGAACGATAAATTCCTCTAAATATCAGTGTTGGATGCATTATTTATTCTGTGGAAGAGAGAGGTTGAATCCCTAGATAAATATACCCAAAAATGGGTTAGTTTTTGTGTTCCTTTAGAGCATTCATTATGCCCTAGATTACCTGAGTATGAAAGAGATGGATAAATATATATTAAATTCTACATTTCTATAGTAAAACTAAATTGGTCATCAGGCCCTAATTTACAAAGTGGGAGCCCAAGACAGACAGGCTTTCTACTATGCAAAAGTATATAAATGCATTCCAAGTCTGGTTGGGTTGAGACCATAATAAGGTCATAAGGGATTTCACCATACACAAGTATCTGTGCATAATGGAAAGGCCCTATATAGGGCTCAAATAATATTTATTTATACATATATGCCATGCTGGGTTGGGTTGGATCTCATATATCATTGGAGAGAGTGCCTCTTTTGAGTCTTGTTGGTGGAGGATTGAAGGTTTACTACTATGCATGCAGAGGTATTTTGTGGTAAAAAAACATAGCACTAGAGAAAATTATCTCTTGAAACTTGGCTTTCCAAATGACTGGTGTCACGACCAATCATAGGAGGAATGAGGCTTTGAATTTAGATGAGGAAATGAGGACGTTACGTGACAAGTCTATTTCCTATCTCGTAACTATTTCCTTGGAAGTTTAGTGGGAGGAAAAAAAGGTAATCCCTGATATTTTACTCAAGGGTGATGTGGTATAGGGGGAACTGCTTGATGGAGGTGTGGGTGAGTGGATCATATCATAAGTTTAAGCTTGTATGAGTTTCAAAGGGGGGAGCTTGCATTATTTTATATTTAATTTATTATGGCTGAGATAAAAATGATGCAGTGCCAATGGAGTCCGCAGAGGGTACAAACCTTGAGAAATGATCACTTAGCACTTGTCGATGACTCATTTGATAGACCAATGATGGGGTGGGTGACACCACCCTATTATAAAATCACACAGTAGATTTCCAAAGCAGTCTCCCAATAAAACTCCTGGGGAGTTTCTACCCCGAGATAGAGAAAATTGACAGAAAGGGGGGATTGTCAATAGACAAAAGTGAATCTCTATCTGAGTCCTTAGATCCTAACATTTACATTTTGTTTGTATGATTAAATCCCTAAGCTTTACTCAAGTGACGTAGCATTAGAGGAGGGTAACCCACACCATGTGAGTATAATGAGTAGGAGAATGTTGATATATATATATATATATAGATAAGGAATATATAACTTTAATTTGACATTGCACAAGAATTGAAAACATAAGTCCCAAAGGAATATGGTCCATTAGATATCTTGGAAGTATCCACCAATGGATGAAACCTATAAGTACTACCCTAGAGGTTTCGTATCGATTTTTTCTTTGAACTTTTGATATTCGATTCCCAGGACAACATGGAATTTGGGCTCATTCATTTATCAATGCTTTGTAATGACGTGAAAACCCCAGGTGGATAGGAATCCCCATGTCACCTCAACATATAAAAGCTCTGACATTACCTTGAAGCCTCCTACCTTGGTTATTTCCTTCAACACTTGGTACAATCCCACCAAGATTTTATCCCCAAGATTATGTGGCAGGAGTGGGTCCCTCCAATATGTTTGAGCACAATATGGTGTTTCTGAGTTAGCAATGTGGGGGGGGTGGAGGGGTGGGGATCTATATGGAATTATGTTAAAAATGTATGTGGACATGGTACTCCCCGTCACCCTAGCGATTTTGAACAAACGCTTCCTGACATTTCATTAAAGGTGTCAAAGGGAAAGTCCTTGGATTTTATCCTTTGGAAAATGTGGCCCAGAGGGCCCCACTCAGATTATTATACTGCTGATTTTTAATGCATACGAGGAGGGGTTATATTATAATATATGTATGTTCTATATAATATCCATATAGAATGGGGATCCCATCAGTATTTACCATCATTAACGAGTCAGCAAAGGACATGTGGCATATGATTTGGATGCCATTTGGGCACCACGTGGAAGCTATGTAGGTGCCATGTGGTAGGCAAAAATGACTTGGTAGAATTTAAATGGTTAAATATTTGAATAGGAATACCTTTTGATCTAGGATTCATATCAAATTAAATTCTATATCATTGGAAATTTCTTGATGATACGAATTCAATGATGCTATCCATTTTGAGATTTGAAGGTTTTGATAAAGATAAAAAATTTAGACCCCATTTCCATAACTAGAACCTTGGAGGTTGGGTCATCTTAGTAACTATTTCCTTCTACCATATTGGGGACTATGGCTGGGGGGGTATGTTACACTAAGAATGTCTATCAATGATACAAATAGAGATAAACTGGAAAACTCAAAAATGAAAGTCTCAAAGTAAAAGTGCCAATGCAAAAACAAAGGAAGTCAATTAAGAGGATACACTTATGATGTGGATTTCCTATTATTTTCAACATGGGATATGTAAAATATGGGTAGAGGAACACAATTTTGATTCCATGAAGACATTCCAATTTTTCTCCTTCAGGAAGATGTTAGTCCTTAACTTTTCAATTAAAAAGATATAAACCTTCTTCACTTTGGAAATACCCACCTCCTTTTTCCTCACTTTTATGCATTTTGATTACACTTTTCCCTAATAAACATAGATAAACCCAGAAAAAATATATTTTCACTATTTTTTATTAATTTTTTTATTAGCAAATTTAAATATTAGAAATTCATTTTTTTATCATTTTTTCCAAAAAATAAATTAATTTGGTAAACTATCCTTCATTGAGATACTTGTAGACATTTTGGGGCAAAAAAAGACATGGGTTTTGATACCTAAGTTCATGACATGGTTAATTTCCTCTTTATTCTATGAGAGCTCAAATATGAGGGTTTGATCAATGTGGTGGTCAACATTGCACCATTAAGAAAATCACCCAACAACAAGGGGAATACACACGTCATTTGGAATGCATGACTAGGCATGCATTTGACTATTCTAGGGGTTGAATTAGCCATATTTAGATGCTAAATTAGGTATATATTTAATTCATATAGGATTGATATATTGGTTCAATTTGATTTGTATAAATAACTATAATGAGGGAAGACTCAGTGTTGTACCCATTTACATCATTATTATATAGTGGCTATATGTTTCTATAGTTTGTAGATTTTATTAGGTGGCAAGCCAAAATATGGAGCCCCCCTTGACTATATCATGTACACTTATTTTTCATGTGTACACATCTCTTATTTTCTTGTGCATTATTTCCTTGTAAAAATTTCTCTTTATTTTCCATAAAATTTCTTTTATATGTGTATATCAATGTTTTTTTGTTTATATTATGACGAACATTTTATTTCATTTGTATGTTTTAACCCCATATAGAAATTACCTGCATATGAATTATAAAACACAGAAAATAAACAATGTGAGAGCACATAAAACACATATACATAGAGATTTTCCCCTGGATCCCAAAATCAGGACTACCAACTTGATTTTTCATTATCTTCCTTTCAATTTTACAATACATATTTATACATGTAGAAGCATCCAATACCATGGATCAAAAACCATCGCATCCAAAACCATGGGCCGAAAACCATCGCGTCCAAAACCATGTGCGAAAAACATGCAGAAAACCATACGTAGGTCCGCCCAACTTAATATAGGGTCCAAAACGAAAATTTTCCGGGGCGCTTCCGCGGACCCCATATAGTGGGGTTACGTGCACCCCTCAAACCCCCTATGACCCCCCCACTACGCATTCAACACAATGAAGGGGGCGCTCCACCCCCCTTCTAACCCCCGGGTTAATTACGTCGGCTAGTCGTGGAAAGAATATATCACAACCCAACATTCTCCCAATTGTTTTCTTCTTTCAACAGGGGGGCACAAGAGAACTTAAGCATTTATCCAACCTTGCAATGCCCATTGTTTCTCTACACCAGGAGAACTTCTCGGAGCTCACAGATTTTGTCAATGCCTCTACAATATTCTTCAAAGTGTCCACCTTTACCAGCAACACCTTTTTGTCTTCTATCATATCCCTCACAAAGTGATATTGAACATCAATGTGCTTTCTCTTTGAATGATACGCAGGGTTCTTTTCCAAGAAAATTTCGCTTTGGCTGTCACAGTCTATCCTTATAGCTCCCTGTACTAACCCCATACTTGAACACAATCTCTGCAACCAAACTACTTCCTTGATTGCATGAGTGGCTACCATGTATTTTGCCTCTGTAGTTGATAGTGCGACTACAGCTTGTTTCCTACTTATCCAACTGACTGCACCTCCAAATAGGTTAAACACATATCCATTTGTAGATCTTCTATGATCCAGATCTTCGGCCCAACATTAACAAAGCCACGAATATCTAACACTCTATCCAATCTTGATCTTCCATGGTAGCACAAACCATAATCACTAGTGCCACGCAAATACCTGAAAACCCGCTTCAGTGTTGTCTAGTGCTCCTTCCCTGGTTTTGAAATAAACCTGCTCAATACTCCCACTACATGTGCAATGTATGGTCTAGTACAAACCATCGCATACATCAAGCTATCGACTGCACTTGCATATGGAACACGGGAAATGTCCCCTTCCTCTTATTTTGTCTTGGGACACTGTTCAACAGATAACTTTACACTTACAGGAATAGGAACCTTCACCGGTTTACTACCCTGCATATTAAACCTCTGCAATATTGTCTCAACATACTTCCTTTGGTTTAACCAGAGCCTCCTCTTGGTCTGATCTCTTTTAATTCCCATGCCCAAAATATAGTTTGTAGCACCAATACCTTTCATGTCAAATTTTGAGGACAAATGGGTCTTTGAATCATGGATAATTTCTTTGTCATTTCCAACGAGAAACATATCATCCACATACAAGACCAGATAAATAACATGATCACCAATTAATTTAAAATACATAGTGATTTTCTTTCCTTCTAGTGAAGCCAAGTCCCCGTATAAATGTATCAAATTTCTGATACCACATCCTTGGTGACTGCTTTCACCCATACAAAGACTTCTTTAACTTGCATATCAGTTCTTTCTTGCTCTTCACCGCAAAACCTTTAGGTTGCTTCATGTAGATCTCCTCTTCCAGATCCCGTGAAGAAATGTTGTCTTCACATCCATCTGTTCTACCTCAAAATCAAAAGCAGCAACAACAGATAGAAGTAATCTAATAGAAGCTACCTTGCCAACAGGGGAAAAAATATCACCAAAATCAATTCCTGGCACCTAGGAATAACCTTTTCCTACCAACCGAGCTTTTTATTTCTCCACCTTTCCTTCTGCATTTATCTTCTTCTTGAACACCCATTTTCTTCCAATGGGTTTCCTTCCAGTCGACAACTCCACCAAATCCCACGCCTTATTTTTGTGCAAAGATGTCATTTCATCAACCATGGCCTCTTTCCAGAGTTTTCCATCCTCTGAATCTACTACTTTCTTCATAGTTTTGGGATCATCATTAGTAATAGATAAAGAAAAAATTGAACAGAAAGCAGATGGACTATACCTTTCTAGCTGCCTTCTTTCTTGAACTGATCTTCTCACACATGGAGTTTGTAGCTCTTCATCTTGTGATTCCTCCTCTACTGTAGAGTCTGAATCTTCCTCCTTAAGATCAAACTCTATCTTCTCAGGTTCCTTTAGTTGAACTTCATGTTTAATAACATCTTTCACCTCTTTAAACAACACATCTCGGTTGTACACAACCTTCCTTGTTACTGGGTTCCAAAGCTTATAACCCTTTAAACCATCCTTATGCCCAATAAAGATGCACTTTTTAGATTTACTATCTAACTTTGTTCTTTTCTCCTTTGGAACATGTACATATGCATCACATCCAAATACCCTCAGATGTGAAAGAGATGGTTTCTTAGCAATCCATACCTCTTGTGGAGTCTTATCCTCCAATGCTAATGAAGGTGATATGTTGACCAGGTAACATGCAGTCTCCACCGCCTCTACCCAGAATTCTTGTCCTAACTCGGCACCAATGAGCATGCTTCTTGCCCTTTCCATCAACGTCTTATTCATTCTTTTTACAACTCCATTTTGCTGAGGTGTATATGGAGTAGTCTTGTTCCATGCTATACCACACTTCTTACAGAATTCTTCAAATTCCTTACTGCAAAACTTTCCACCGGTATCTATCCTCAACACCTTTATCTTCTTCTCTGTCTGGGTTTCCACCAGAGCCTTAAATTCTTTAAACCTGTCAAAGACTTCAAATTTCTTCTTAAGGAAATATATCCATGAATTCCATGAGAAGTCATCTTAAATGATACATAGTACATAGGCTTACCCAATGATGGAACCTTCACAGGTCCAAACACATCACTGTACAGAAGCTCTAATATTTGTTTCACCCTCTTACTACCAGAGGGGAAACTCACCCGATTCTACTTCCCACATACAGAATTTTCACAGAAATCAAAATCCAAAGAGTTATTATGCATACCTTCTACCATACCTTTACCATGAAGTATTCGAAGGCCCTTCTCTCTAATATGTCAAAGCCATTGATGGCACAACATGGTCTTCTCTCCGAAGACCACTAGATTTTCTACTCCACTTTCAAGAACCATGGAACTGTTGCACCCATCAACAATAGTGCTACCTTGCAGTTTGTATAGTCCCAATCCAAACTCCCCAAATCAATACCACTGTTCCCCGAACCATCTTGAAGGTATCCTTCTCGAAAACCATTTTTACACCTGCATCATCCATCTTGCATACAAAAATCAAATTTCTAGCTAATGCAGGAATATGCAGAACAGCCGGAAGTGTTCTAACCCTTCCACCTTGCAGCTTAAACTTTACTTTTCTGCGAGCAATAATTCTAGCCCTCCTATCATTCCCCAAGAAGACATCACCACCATCATATTTCTCATACTCGCAGAACCACTCTCTATGGGGAGTGAAGTGAAAGGATGCACCTGAGTCAATCAACCATGCCTCATGATCTACATGTGTACTTGAAGAATCCAAGTACACATCCCCACCTTCATCTAAGGCGGTTTTCATCTCTGTAGAAGGAGCATCATTAGATACCTTTCCTTTATCAAGAGCTTTAGATTTGCAGTCCCTTTTGTAGTGCCCTTCCTTTCTGCATTTCTAGCACACCACCTTTACAGGTTTTCCTAGAGATTTATATCTCCCTCTAGATTTAGACCTCCCACTCGATGACGTATTTTTGTTTCTGTTCTGGGACCGTCATCATACAGACAAGGCATCACCATTCTGGTTATCCATATCTTTTTGTCTCATTTCCTCCGTCAGCGAGGATGATACTTTGATCAAATTGTAAGGTAGTTGCATTGCTACCTATTGCAATAACCAGACTATCCCACAAATCTAGTAAAGAACTCAACAAACTGATGCACTTATCTTCATATGAAATTTTAATATCAACAGATAATAACTGACTTACCATAATATTAAATGTGTTCAGATGCTCTATCACTGAGTCTCCATCTTTCATCCTCAGGTTATACAAATTTTTCTATACGAACAATTTATTCACCAGAGACTTAGATTGGTACAAAGTCCCTTAACTTGTGCCACAAAGCTTTCGCCGTAGCTTCCCTTGATACATTTAGCAATACTAAATCTGATACACACAATCGTATTGTGCTCTTTGCCTTCCTATCAAACTTCTTCCATTCTTCACCGGACACTCCGATTTGTTTAGTACCTAGATCTACCGTGATCCACTGATCTTTATCAACCAACAGATCCTCCATCTTTAGTTTCCATAACTCAAAACTCTCACCATTAAAGTTATCGATCTCTATCTTTCCACTGCTCGCCATCTTCTTTCACCACCAGAATCAATCCCACAGATCTCCCACTAAACAGGATCTACCACATCCCCGAGCAAAACCCCTCAGTAACAAAGGCATCCCCTTGAAGCCAAAAATAGCTTTGATACCAAATGTAGGTTTTAACCCCTTATAGAAATTACTTGCATATGAATTCTAAAACACAAAAAATAAGTAATGCGAGAGAAAATAAAAGACATATACACAAAGATTTTCCCCTGGATCCCAAAACCAGGACTACTAGCTTGATTTTTCATTATGTTCCTTTCAATGTTACAATACATATTTTTACATGCCGAAGCATACAATACCATGGACCGAAAACCATCACATCCTAAACCACGGACTGAAACCCATCGTGTCGAAAACCATGTGCGAAAAACATGCACAAAACCACAGGTAGGTCCGCCCAACCTAATATAGGGTCCAACACCAAAATTTTCTGGGGCGCTTCCCCAGACCCCATAGATTGGGGCTACCTGCACCCTTCAAACTTCCTGTGACCTCCCCCGCTATGCAATCGACACTACGAAGGGGGGTCTTCGCCCCCTTTCTAACCGCCCGGTTAACTATGTCTGCTAGTCGTGGAAAGAATATAACACAACCCAACATCATTAATTAGATTTTTCTTTCTAAGCATGTCTAGACATGCTTCTTATTAAGGATTGGAGTGGTATGAAAGGTACTACAACAAACCTCTTTCAACCACAAGAGTTAAATAGATACAATATAGCATGATTTTCAACACATTAAGACCCCAATGGATGTTAATTAGCTACTTAGAATTGACCAAGTTTCTTTCATTTGATTTGATTTTATATTCTTTCTATTTGATGCATGATTATTATAATTATTTCTGAATCAATGAACTCCAGAAGCGAACCGAGTATTGTTATGGGAGAAACTTAAATCATGAGATCTCACAACTTCATTTTCTATGTATGAAAACTTTGATAGTTTTGGACTCGAAAGATTAGTTCTTAATTTTTTGTCAAAGTTACATTGCTAGTATAGAATTTTATCTTACATTGCAATCATTTTAGTGAAGATAGTTTTTATTTTTCTTATGATATCAAGTTAGAATTTCTATTTTCCCACTACAATGATTTGATTACCCTTCATACTTCTTTTGGTTATAATTGTTAATTTAAATTTCATTCTTGATTAAGCTCATGTATAATTTGTATTATTTATTAAGTAATACCTTAGGAAAATTCTAAGCTAACTCTTTCACATATGGTGAGTGTAACTCATCAGTTTAAGAAATCAAAATTCATATGATGATGTCTTAATTTGTGCATGTAAATTTAACTTGACACCAAGAACATCTATTTAAGAGTAGTTTTTTATTTTTGAAACCATAATAAAAAATTTAAGTTGAAAACAATCTAAAAACAAATAATTTTACCATCTTAATGAAAAATATAACCTCAAAGCAATAACTCTAGCCAAAAAAGCCCCTAATGTTGGGCAAAAGAATGAAAAACACCAAATTCTTTTAGAGTTAAAATTCCAACATCTTTTAGCCACGGTATTAAAAAACAAAATCATAATCATGGAAAACCTTAAATTATCAATAATTTTGAGCCATGACATTAATGATCAAATTGCATGACTTCGGAAAATTTTAAAATTCTAACTCTTTTCAACCATGGAATTAAAACCAAGTATCATAATATGAAAAACGTTAAAATTTCAATTTTTTTAACCATGGTCTTAAAAACTAAATGTCATAACTAAAAGGGCATAAAATTCAATACGTAAGTCAAAGATCCATTCTATGATTTTTTTTAAAGATAAAGCTAAAGCTCGTTTCAAATCCAAATAATCATTAGCACAAAGAAACTCATGAAAATTACCCTTTACGAAAATAATGAGACCCAATTTTTTTAATCTTTTAACTATTTTCCAAACCAAAAAAGAGTTTAAAAATAAATTAAAATGATTAAAATAAAATTAAAACAATTTTAGAAACAAATAAAAAATGTAGAGAATTTAAAAATATGTTTGAAATCCAAAAATAAAAAACAATAATTAAAAAATGATGGTAAAAGATAATGAAAATATAAATAAAGTGTTTATATACCTAGATATATTTTATTTTCATTTTATAAACATCAATATTTTATTTTATTTTATTTTAAACTAAGAACGTGTATTAAAATAGATAGAGAACAAGTATATATATATATATAACTTTTAAAATAAGAATATAGTGAAATAAAATAAAATTAATTAATTAATTAAAAATGAAAAAAAAAATTAACTAAATGTTAATTAAAATAGAGGAAAAAAACAAAAATGAAAGAAGAAAAAACACATTCACATGTTGTGTGTGGGGAAGAAGATGTCCAACATCACCCCTCCACCCAGACAACTTTCTTCATAGCTACCACACAACCTACACCTGGTCTATGTGGCAAATGGAAGGAAAGTCATGAGGGTGGATAGGCAACGCTCTGGAATGCCTTCCCCTGCATACAACACTTCAATGTTCTCTTTTTTTTTTTGTTGTTTCTAATGTTTTTTATTTTTCATTTAAATTTTTTAATTAAATCTCTTCTTATAGGGTGCCAAGAGTACACATCCCCACGTGTTGATAAGATGCTAGCTCACATGAAAAAGGGTTATGGCTCCCACTATACTTAGCACATTACATGTGATCCTATCACTTCATCGATCATGGAATAAAGAAAATACATGGTTAATTATGATTTTCAATATTATAAGCAAGATAGGGAGGTATAAGAGGGCTCAATAGGAGAATTCTATCATATTGAAAAAGTAAAAGGAAAAATTTGATAGTATAAACTGCGAGCTAAACATTCTAGCCATAAGAACAACCATCATCTCTTTCTCCTTGGATGAGGGTAGTGAGCAACCAATGCAGATGCTTGGAGATTATGCTCAATATTTTTTATGACTCAACGGTTTTATGCTTATAACACTACTAGTCCGATTATGCTCAATATTTTTTATGACTCAATGGTTTTATGCTTATAACACTACTAGTCCTTTTTGTCTTCTCCTGTTGATGTATGTCAAGATGTGGCACTCTCAACCTATTTTTATAAGTTACTCTTTATAAGATGCTCTAAATATATAAGGCCTTAGAAACCTCAAGGCTCTAAATTTGTGTGTGTGTGTGTGTGTTTAAAATATAAATTACATTTTATATTTTTTGTTTGTAAGTTCCGTGATGGTGAGACTACATCAGGATCATGTCCAAGAATAACACCCAAATACGGTGGTGAATTCAACTCGTTACTTGACATATAAGAGTCCCTTAACAATTCACTCGATCATTATCTATAAAAGAACTCCTGGACTTGATTTAAATATATATATATATATATATATATATATATATATATATATAATTATTTTAATGTTTTTTATTTTTTATTTTTTTAAATATTTTATTAGTTGAGAGAGTGAATATTTCCAAAGTAATTCAGGGTGAACAAATTTATGGAGAAAATCTTTTATTATTTTCTCTTTCTTTTTTAATTAATTTTTACAGTTTCTTTTTTGTATTTTTTGAATTTTTATAGATATATATTGTTATTTTATTTTTAAATTTTGTATTTAATGCTTCCTATATTTCTAATTTTTTTTTTCCCTTAATCATCAAAATGTTTTTTTTTAGTATTTTTTATAATATAAAGATAATGTTTTTTTTTACACATTGATTTTGCCCCTTAAAAAGATTTACAATTTGTTTATCACCTTTTTAATGTCAATTTAACTTTAAAAATAATTAATAATTAATAAAAAATTATGTAATCCTAATTTTAGGTCTATAGTTCATTTTATGTATTTTTAGCTTTGATGGTGCCAATGTTCAAGGTAATCAATTAATTGGTAATTTTAACCCAAAAGGAAAAAATAAATAAATAGAAGTTAGACAAATTTGAAAAATACTTTAAAAATGGTATTTTATTTAAAAAAAATAATCAAACTAAGTTCTAATTTTGAAGGGTTTTTATAGTTATGATATTTGGTCTTTAATGCCATGGTTGACAAATGTTTGAATTTGAACCCTAAAAAAAGGGGATGATGTTGCATCATCATTTTTGGATTTCACAATGTTTTATAATGTATTTTGGTAGTGATGAGGTTACGTCTTTAATACCATGATTGAAAAATATGTGAATTTTAACCCTCAAAAAGAAGATATGATGTTGCATCCTAGTTTTTAAAATTAACATGCAAATCACGATTTGATAGAACCTAAGAAAAAACAATTACTAGTTGAGTACATCAATCATTTGTAACTTGCCAAATTTATAAGGAAGCAAAAATCTAACTCAAATACTCTTAACATTCCCAAAATTAACATAGTTAACTTAGTTTTCAAAACTCATGGAGAAACTATATTCCGAGTAGTATTTATGTGTGACTTTTTGGAAGGTTTCTCAGTTTACTTTCCAATCTAATTTGTCTAGAATCTGATAGGGATTCATTGAAATCACAAGTTTGACAAGTGAACTCTTCACAATAAAAGTGCCCTAGGGATTTTTGAGGATTATGAATCCATATATGCAGGCAAAAATCCAATTTAAACAACACAAATCAAGATTTGGTCCCAATTGTTTTCACCTGATGCAGACTAGAAATAAACTAGAAATTCCAAAAACTAGCACATAAAGATTACATTATATTCAAAAAATTATAATTTGTATATATTCTCACAAATTGATTATATATAAAAATAAACAAAAATAACACATGATCAACTTGGTTTTTATGTGTGCTTCTTATGAAAATTGGATGAAATATTGCTAGAAGTTTCTTCCTCTTTTGTCCTACTATTTCCCAAACTTTCGTTGAAGTAAAAGAAGTGCTTGCGGGTTTTTTTAGATATGGAATATCTTATGATGATGAATTTTATTGTTATAGAGATTAAACTACATCTGCTTGATTTACCCAACTTTCCATTTTTTGAGGGTCTCACTTATCATGAGGTTCTTGACCCAAGCCTTGAGAGTCTAGGTCTAATTTCTATGGAATTTATGAGACCAAATATTGTTTTCTTTTTTGAAACTAAGCCATTTGAGGAGGGGAAGGAGCTCGAGGATTTTTCTCACACAAAACTAAACAAATGATCCTCAGTGGAACCAACCTACGAAGCATATTTTTACAACTTCTTTGTACAATTCTTTAACCTAGTTGGGTAATGAAAAACAATATGGATTATATCAAAATAATTCCTACACCACAAGGAAACATGTTGATAATCTAAATTTTGATTCAAGAAAAAATATTTTTCATCCAAAATAATTTCAGCTCAAAACCTAAGAATGATGTTCACTTCCACAAAAATTGTAGTATAAGTAGCAATTCTTCTCCTTTGAGTTTTTGTGGAAGACTGAATGGAACATTCAAGGGTTTAATGAAATGGAAGGCTCCATATGTGCAAGGGAATATTTGGAAGCCTCACCCAAAAAAGAGCAAAGGTTAGAACTTTTGCTAATGGATCGAAGGAGTAAGACCAATGTTTCATACATAGACCAACATTTCCCCAAAAGGACTTGAATTAAAGATGAAATTCCAATCCTCAACAATTTCAAACTCAACAACCAAAATAATCTTAGCGCAAAGGTGAATGAAAACTTCATTCTTGATCATAGGAATCAATTTTTCACTAAACCAAACTATCAGAATTGAGGAAATCCACTTCCTCATTAGCCTCCAAGGCAATGGGAATGGAAATGGAGGGATCTTCATGAACCATAATAGAAGAAGAAAGGGGAAATATCATTGAAGTAAAACATGCTTGAAAGAAGGCAATTCATGAGAGACAATGGTTTGGTCTAGCACTGATAGGGATAGAGAATCTATCTCACCATCAAGTGGCAAAGGAAAGATGGGGCCATAAGGTGTGAAGGACCGAGGACATATGCACCAAGGATGACAACCTAGACACCATTTTCTATACTATGAAATTTAAAATCTATATAAATAATTTCTCTTGAAAATTGAAGAACGTGAGGGTGGGATTTGAGCCACTTATATACCGAGAATCCCATTTGATACTAGTTTTATGAGAAGTCAAAAACCCTAATTTCCATATGTTATAACTTTGATTGTATAGATAACAAAAATGTAATACTTTTACCATTAGTACTTAACTATGTCTTTTTAATGTCTCGAAAATTTCATTGTCTAATGTTTCCTAGAAAAGAGTTATAGATAATATACCAAGTTAACTCATTTAAAGGAGAAAGATCATAGGATTATATGCTTTGAAACCAAATGTTGGTCTGAAAACACCCAAATGAAATAAAAAAAAAAAAAATACAAACAAAAGTAATATACTCCTTAAAATATAAATTAATATATCTACAAATCTCGTCCTTACAAGGGAATCATCCATAAGAAAGGATGAAGATTTCCATATGGAATAAGAAGTCAAAATACATTGGTAAAATCCTTAGAAGTACATCAAAACTATGTCACGCACTGAATTATTTGATAAGATCTAATCAATACGAATTTCATTTTAATGTGTGTTAAAAGCCATAATAATGTACCGATAATATTTCCATGCACAATATCTTATGAATACAATATTTAAAAAAAAAATTGATGTGCTCAACAAAACCACTAAAAACAATCATTCATGAATACATATTTATAAACAAAAAGGACTTACAAAAAATTTCATGAATCCGAATTACATAATAATAGCAATAACTTGGTAAATAAATTAGGCTATTAGAAAGAAATACTTCATGAACTCCTTTTACAAAATATAATTCCAACCTCATAAATAAAGCGCTTGAACTAATAACATTGGCATAAGAATTGTGATGCCAAGAATTAAGCATTTCATCAATATTAGAAAGTGATGAAATTTCACTAGAAAATGATTCTATTATGGATACGATTTTCATGAATTTAACCACAAAGAATAATAATGACTTGGTAAATAAGGTAGACAAAACTATCCTTTATTTATTTATTAAAAATGTAGAATTCTTCATAAGGACATATATGTCCCCATGCCAATGCTAGTTGTCATCTCATCATTGTTCTTAGTTATATGGCTCCCAATTTAGTAAAAGCATGTCCACTTCATTCATCTCCACCCAATGTTGGATGCTAATGACTCATCTTCACGAATATGATATTATGGCTCATCAAGTTATTTTTCAGTGTTTGTGATGTTTGCTTTTAATGGGAACATATCTCTCCCGATTATAAGAAAACTATTATATACTTATTAGATTTATTGTGTAACCATCATCAATTGAAAAAACACTAACAAAAAAGTAGACACAAATCCAATTTATTACATGTTTTGCTATATTTAAATGATGAAGACATTGTTATTGTGTAATGTAAACGATGAAGCCATTGTTATTTTGTAAATGTATGATTAATATAATTGTGATAAGGAAAATCAATTTTTTTCCACATTTCGAAACTAGAAAGAAATATTAAGCATTAGGTATATTATATCTCGAATTATTTTAAATCCTCTCAAGTAAGGTTCCTCTTTCTTTCAATAAATCATTACTAATGCATTTATAATCTTATAGGTAATAAGAAGACCATGAGAGCCTTAAAACATACCATAAATGTTAGATCTCAAGAATAAAATAACACCATGTATAACACTAACATGAATATCACAAGAAATAAAGAGAAATAAGTACAATAATAACACAATATATTACATGGATTCTTATAGAACTATAACAATGTGGGAATAAATATGACATATATTTCACTATAATGTCAATATGTTCTAAATTAAGTTACATATATATATATATATAATATGACATATATTTCACTATAATGTCAATATGTTCTAAATCAAGTTACTTATATATATATATATAACTCTGGTTACATTAATAACACTGAAAAGACATAATCATGGGTTTTCAAGTAAATGCCATTTATAGATTTTCAATTAAAGGAGAAAATAGTTTGACCCAAAAAAATAGTCAAACATTCTGAGATTTAGGTGAAACAAAACAATATTTTAAATATTTTATAGTTTTCATTAAAACAAATGAACCTATTGACATTAATGTTGACATTTACCTTAACCTCTATAACTTTGATAGTTCATTTCATAACATAAAAATGACAACATTTGTAGGTTGTATTAAAAGATAACCATGAAAGTTCACATCACTATATAATGTTGGCTTGACAATCATAATTTACTAACATAAAATAAAATCAATTTTTGATTTTAATTTAAATCATCGAGCACAGTTTATATGTTTGCAATTAAACAAAAATATTTTTAAAATATTAAACATTATCTATATATTATGAAGCTTGAGTGGAATTGAAGAATATTTGAAAATTTCATGATATCTAGATATATATTGATGTAATGACTATAACATTCATTATGTACCAAATTATTTTTACTTCCTTGAAATATTGAAAGAAATGTATAGGTTGTGTGGTTCTTCAATTTTTGGATTTATATCAATGTCATACATAACCCTTCATTTAAATAACTCTATTCCGTGGTTTGGATGACCCATATTCCTCTTTTGGAGTACTCAAGATGTCTAAAGGGAATAATCACTGATTCAACTTGAATATGCCTTCACTAAAATAACTCCCATGTCAAGTCTATGAAATGAAAGGTACTGTCATGGAGATATAATCATAGGAACTATTTAATTGATTAAATTTCCTATCTCGCCACAAATATTTTTGCAGGTAGAACTAAAATATAGGCCAATAGAAATATAGAAAGACAAGTTCAAGAAACAAGGAGTTGCATACATCACAACGAAGCCAAATTGCACATAATTCGAGGAGATTTTACAAAAAATATATTTTATGTTTTCCTAGTGTTCCTATGGCTTCAAGGACTAGCCTATAGTCTAAGAATCCACAACTTAGAGGAATCTAAGTCATAAAGATCACTCATGAATTATACTTAGCCTAGGCCAAACCAACCCTTAACGTGGTTGGATTTTTCCACAGTCTCCTCCCAACTATTGCAAGTTTCAAATCTTGGCATTGTTTGAAAATGTAACCCTCAAAATATAATCATGCTTGCAAATTTTGATAAAGGAAACGTGGCTATTATTTGTGTGTATATTGGGGAATTCAAAACATGAATTCAAAACTATAACATTGATACAAAATATAGAGCAAAGAATTACTAAGAGAGTAACTATGGCTTAAACTTGATAAGCAATTATCTCATTGTTGCAGTCACCTCAGTTCCAATTTCCAAACACTTTTCCTTGCCATTACTCAAGTGGTTGAGACCATATTCACTACATTTTTTCTACAACTTCAATGTAGACACAGACTTTTGTTGGCTCTAAATTGCACATAATTCAAATATAATAAAAATAAATGCATGCCTTAAAGAGTTTAGAATAAGTGTTCAAATATGACACATCTATCCAAAATGTAGAGCAAAGAATAACAAAGATAATTTCAAATGTTTTAGTTTCATAAGATGTACAATTCTCTTATAACCTCATCGGCCTAATTTGAGAATTCTCAATGCATTATTTCTCATTACTCAAGAAAATAAGGCTATATTCAATGCCATTTTCTCCAAAAATTCTACTCAAATGCATCTCTTTGAGAATATTACATCACTATCATACATACATGCAAGTACCCATTCACATTTCTAATAGCATGGTAATTACTCTAGCAACTCCTCACCTATTGTCATACTAGTGCTCATCTCTAACACAATTCTAATTAACCACTAGTGCTCATTTCCAACACAATTCTACTTAACCACTAAAACAATGCACACTCAATAACAATGAACCTTGTACTAACTCTTTATATATCCAATTATCTAAAAAATAATGCTCTCCAACCAAGTGTAATGGAGATGTGTAGTATGTTAACTTAAAAAAAATATAATAATAATGACAAAGAATTACAGGCTAATTATCTAAATATTTTGAATCTTATTATGATAGAAATGTTGTCACATATATAATTAACAATTATAACTATATATATATAATTAGAAAAATCTAAATTTCAATAAATATACAAAATTAAGATCAATTTGATATATAAATTTAATATAAAATTATATATCTATATAAAAATAAAAATATGCTATTTATTATTCTTCATTTAATTTAATTTTAATAGATTTATTTTTTCTTAAAATTTGATAATTTAGAATTTACAATAAATATTGGATAAATTTAAAATTAAAATAACTCTTTAATATTAAATTAAGGGAAAAAGAATGCTGACAAAATATGGAATATCCAATTCATATTTCATACTATCACTAAGACGGCATCGAGTAAAGTACAGCTTTGTTAGGCAAAAATTTGAAGATATCACTGCTACTGCTTTGAAACAATTGAATGCTTCCAAAAATATCGAATATCCCGCTCATATTTCATAATGTCATTAATACAGCATTGAATAAATATAATGGCGTTACATTTAAGTTTCAGCTCAGGGTTGGACTTTGCATACATTTGATTCGTTTTTCTTTATTTCTTAAATCTTTAATGGACAAGGACAAGATAGGGAGAGGTTTGATTGGATTTTTTTTCAGAGAGCACGACGAAGGTGGCGCTTTCTCACATGGACACCGCATTTTTGGAAGTATTAATTTATGAAAGACAGTCTTTTGCAGACAATGAAAACTTCAATACATAATATATGCAAGCATACGCGTGCAGAAGTCTAATGAATACCCTTCAAGTCTTGTTAGTTGCCGAGCTTAAATTCTGGTCGCTTGAAATCAAGTTGGCATGACGTAATCGTACTGAGGATTTACACTCTTATTCACTCTTATTTTATTCAAATCCTTCTGTTCGATCAACCATGGCAGTCTCTCCATAAAGAGTAATTACTGATACGCTGGAGAGAAATACGTGAGCGGAGGGTTTCAAAGATGTAGACGTGACGGCCCTCAATATATAGAGACGATCGTTGGTGAAAAGAATGGCGTTGTATTTGCATCGATACGTCACCGCGCAATCATCTGATCCGGTGAAGAGAAGCTCGTCAGCGGCGAGCTCTAATCGTCTGGTTCTCCAACACCATGGAGACAATCAGACCTCACAATGAGGCTGCCGATACCGTCGTCCTGCGGCAGGACGGGCTGCTGTTTCACCGGATCCGATGACAACACGGTCACAAGGACCTGGGGAAAACTCCATCGTGGTCACGTTCAGTCCATTCTGTGCGCGGTGACAGTTACGGATTCTATATATTTTCTGCCTTGAGTTTATTTTAGTTTAATATAAGTGGTTTGGTTTACATAACGATTGGTTTGGTTTGGTTTGCATAACGATTTGTGATACAGGTTCCTTATCCAAACTTACCTTCCAAGTACTTGTAGTTCTGTGATTGTCAAAGAGGCTTCCAGAGAGTTCATAAAGGTTGCTATTCATGTCATGGGAGGGCACAGAACTCCCAAGTGGGTTACACGAAAGGCACCGCGCAATATTCTCTTCCTCACGGCAGTGAACATATGTATTCTTGTCAATGATATATAGGCCCGGTGGATTTAGTGATAACTTCCTTAACAGGGTTCCAGTTCCATGACACGAATATATTGATAATCCTGAAAAAAGGTTCTATATATGGTTATTATATGCTTATTTTAAGTGCAATGGTATGTTTATCTGAAGTTTGTAGTTTAACATTTATATTATGGTATATATTTATTTTTAATTTATTTATATAATAAAAAAATTAATTTAAACCCTAACAAATTGTATGCTGAAAAAAGGTTTTATGTATGGCGATTGTATGTTTATTTGAAGTGCAGTTGTATGTTTATTTGTATGTTAATTTAAAGTGCTATATAATATATGTCTTGTTTGTAGTTTAACATTTATATTATGGTATATATTTATTTTTAATTTATTTATACAATAAAAAATTAATTTAAACCTTAACAAATTGTATGAAAAATTATATGGTTTAATTTTAATAAAAATTAAAAATTTTAAATTTCGTTATATTTATATATCAAATTAGAAGTTCTCATATGATGAATCATAACAAACATGCCATAGATCAAACAAAATTTAATTTGGAAGGTTATAAAATTGATATTTCCACTTTTATTTTTCCTCTTTATTTTATTACTAGATTTATATTAGATGTATTTAAAATAGGAAAAACAAGTCCATATTCATCTTGGACTTATTCAGCCTTAATGTAAATCAAATTTAGAAAATGCAGTTTTTTTTAATTATAAGAAAATATTTTCATCGAGAAGATTTAATACTCTTGAAAAACTTATTATTAAAATAAATATAAGTTATAATGTATATTAAATGAAAAATTGTTATAATGTTTTTTGATATCGAAAAATTAAAATTAAGTTTCTTATTTGATTACTATTATATAATGAATTAATTATAATATTACAATATTCAACTTTTGAAATTTCATTTACTATTATATAATGAATTAATTATAATATTGTAATATTCAACTTTTGAAATTTCATTTATTACATTTAATCTATTAGATAAAAGGAAAATGCTTTTGGTAAACCTATTTTTTAATAATAATCAGAGTGATTCTTTTAATTATGTTTTTTTTTTTTTTATTTAATTTTTTTATTTGAGTTTAATTTTAATATAACAATCAATATTAGTGTATTTAATTTTTTTATTTGATTTTAATTTTATTTTATTATTACAATTAGTATTATGTTTTAGTTATTATTTTCTTAATCTAATTTTTTTTTGGTTAAAATAGATTAGAAAATATTAATAAGGATTTATTGTAATTCAACTATAATAAACATGAAAAATATAAATTATTATGATTAAAGTAAGATTACTTTAAATTATTATTTTAAATTTATTAATTTCTAAAATATAAAAATAAATAGTTTTAATTATATTTAAAAAATGTTAATATAAAATAACCTTATTTTTAATGATATTTATATAATTGATATATCTTATGTTTTTTTTTTTAACAATAGTGAGGTTATATCATGGTCATGTTTAATAATAACACCCAAATAACGTTGAGAATTGAACCGGTAAATTAACATTTAAGAGTAGCTCACGAATCTAAAACCTATGTATTGCATATAACATGTTTTAAAAAAACATGTCTTTATATTTCTTTTATTTTTTGAATATATATATATATATATATATGTATAACTTTAAAACTCTGTTAATATTAAAATCTCAAAATAATTGATAAAAAATAGGTACAAATTGTGTCCACAAATTGATGTAACTTAGATAGACTATAACCCACAATTTTTAAACGACATACTAATCACATAAACCATAATTAAAATAAAAAACTAAAATACTAAAATTTATAAGTATTATTTTATATAGAATTCTTTCACTTAAAAGCTTATAAAATGGCTCGGTTAGTTATATATATATATATATATATATATATATATATATATATATATATATATATATATATAAACACGCATGTTTAGTCTAACTTATATACAAATAATATTTTTGATGATATATTTTTTTGTTAATTTTAATAAAAAGATGGTATATATTTTTTAAAAACTTGAGTTTAAGTTGTTTAATCTATAGAATCTGAGTACCCCAAGGGTTCTTTACTTGGTTTAATTATAACGTCCCAGGTAAGCTCACATGAAAATGCATGGGGTTAAGAAAATTTTAACACAATTCACCTACATGTAACTATCTGAATTACTATTCTAGATTCCTCATTAACCACGGGATATAATCTTCATCATTACATAAAGTAACTTTAGTAAATGAATCGTAAGTTACATAACCATTAACAAACATTGTTGTAGCATATAAAATTTATGATGTAACTTTGCATCATTTTCATGATTCTTTTAACTAGATTAGTTGATCACATACTTGATATTATAAGCATAAGCTCATGCAAGGAATCTACATGATAAAAGTAGCACAACAAGAAACCACATCATTAGACACTAATATACCATGGAAACCTTGTAGGGTGAAAACCAACAAATGTTTAATCTTATTATTAAACACTCATGAGGGTGTTCATTGCTCACTCAATGAACCAACAAACGTTTAATTTTATTATTAAAAGCTCATGAAGGTGTTCATCCCTCACTCTGAATATAAGGGAGTCCATCCCTTGACCATTGTCATCAAATCATAGAAATAAATATATCTAAAATGAACATCACTAGCTATAAGTTGTTACAATCATCATGATATCATTTACCCACAAGGCCTTTAAAATTAAGCTTTTACGACCCGGTTCTTCCTATCTGTGGATCATACTGTAGCTGACATTCCTTCAATATGAATAAACCATTACTTTATCACTTGCCATAACATTTGACACAATCCATATTTCGCATATGTTGCAGTATTTCTTGCAACAGGTATTGACAAGAAACTTGATATTATGATGAGATCAAAATGTGATAAAAAATTCATTATTAGTAATGCTTCAACATCTATACATTTGCATCCATAAAATATAAACAAATACTAAGACATGCCTTCTCCACATGCATTAATAAAATCATACAATAGGTCTATCAATAATTACTGCATTAACCATTATTCCCATCACACACGCACATATTCTTTCTCTTTTAAAAACACAAACAACTATAGTCTTCACATTCCTTACTAGCATCTTAGCTTTTACCTTTGTGCATGTAATTATATATCTTAAGAGAAACTAGCATCTCAATTATGTCATTATGTGTTCTTTTACGTAAGAACTAATACATTAGATATTATTCTTATTCATGTGGCTGCAGGCTATTTGTAGATACTATACTTGTGCATGCAACTACATGTTCTTTCGACAACATTTTGAAAATTTTCTTCCAAGGAGGAAGTATTTATAATAATTATAGTACCTGAAAATACATGCCCTATTATAAAATATAGTTAACACATTAATAATGATTTATTGCATGAAAACACTTGTTTATTAATATCATAGTTATTCTTCTTGCATAAACACAAATATCCCTTTAGCAAAAGAAGTTAACTACATCTTGCATCCAAATGCATAATTTTTTCAAAAAATAATTAACACATTCTTTCATGCAATATAAATTCTTTCCCAAATCATATTAACATAATTAGCCATATTCTTTTCGTAAAAATCAATATCATGGCTGTAGTCTTATGCACCTCAATAGATATTATTTTCCATAAGAATTCATTACAATTATTTCTTCCATGCATATTTTTTTCAAAGAATCGAACATCATAGTTCTACTTTTCATGGATGTAAAGATCATATTTCCTTTCAAGAGATCAAACACAATATTTATATTTTTCATGCAAAATAATAATATATCTCTTTTCAAGAAATATCAAATGTAATAGTTCCATTTTTGTACATGCAAAGAACTTATTTCCTCTCAAGGAACATCAAGCAAAATAGTTCGATTTTGTACATATTTCTCATCAAGAAAATATAATGAAATTAGCATATATTCCTCTTTAAGAGTCTAGTGGTTCTTAATCTAATCCATAGGAATCATGTGAATAACTTCAAAGGAATTAGTAATCTAAATTGTCACACATAATTGCATGTTATCATTTTTTTATAATAAAATAACTCAAATTCCTTATCTTTTCTCAAGCAAAGCTCACATGCATTCTTTATGAAAAATTGCATGAATTCTCAAATATTTTTGTTCATGAAACCTATGCTCTTGTTAGGAAACTAGCTCACAAAAAGATAGAAAAGATAGATCAATGCCTTAGCATTCAGCCTCTTCGAGGGGGAAACCTCCTTTGCATTACACAAACGAACAATTCTTGGATGATACAAATGACCAAACCTCCCTTCTCTATATAGCAGTCTAAGGGGTCACAATATAATCAAGCCAACATAACAATAATAACATAAGGGAACAAAAATAACAATAGTGGGTTTCTATGGGGCATACTAATAACAATATGGCGACAATGAGGGCACAATAATAACAATGAGGGATACAATGACAATAGTAATGGTGGAATTACTAGTTTTATAGGGGACTAACATGCCCCTCTCCTTCCGAAAAGTCTTGTCCTCAATGCTTGAGTAGTTCTGGATGCTTCCGTATAAAATTCTCATACTCCCATGTGGAATCTTCAGCAGATAAGTTCTTGAACTTGATGAGGTACACCGAAATTGATTGATTTCATAGCTATTGAGTTCTTGTCTCTGTGACTGCTTCCGGTTCCGATATGATTTTTCCTTGCTCGTCAAGTTCTGGCAATATTGTTTGAACTGGGATCTTTTCACCTATAACCTTATTTAAACATGAAACATGGAAAACTAGGTGCACTCAAGAAGCTGCACGAAGCTCCAATTTGTATGCCATAGTACCAATCTTTTGCAACACCTTGTAAGGACCATAATACTTTGGTGATAATTTATTATCCTTCTTAGCTTTCTTAAAGGACATTTGTTTATATGGTTATAGCCATAGCAATACCCAGTCACCTACATCAAAACTTCTTTAGTTGGGATGTTGATCTGCCTGTTGTTTCATTCTATTCTGCGCCAACGTGAGGTTATCCTTGAAGAGTTCAAGAACTTGTTGTTGATGCTCGATATGATGTCCCACTGCTTGAACCTTAGAATTTTCTCTTAAATATGATGTGATGGATGGTCGATGATATCCATAAAGTGCCATAAATGGGGTAATTTTTGCTCTAGTATGGAAGGAAGTGCTATACACCGATTCAGCTAGAGGCAAATATTTGACCTATTTTGTCTATTTATCAGATACAAAGCAACGAAGATATCCTTCCAAACATTTTTTTACTATCTCAGTTTGCCCATCAGATTGAGGATGATAAAATGAGCTATGAGCTAACTGTGTACCGAGACAAGAAAATAATTCCGTCGAAAAATTTCCAATGAAAATGGGATCTCTGTCGCTTACAATAATCTTTGGGTTTCCATGTAGCTTTTCAATTGTTTCCATAAATGGAGTAGAAACTGTACTGGATTTAAATGGATGTCATAATGCACAAAAGTGTGCATACTTGGTAAGTCTGTCAACTACCACCATGATGACACTCTTTCCTTTGAACTTGGGTAAACCTGTGATAAAATCCATTGAACCCTCCTCCCAACATTGGCTTGGAATGGATAAAGGTTGTAATAGACTTCGGGTCTTAATTATTTCAACTTTATTTTGTTGGCAAACCAAACATTCCACCACAAACTTTTGAATATCTGCTTTAAGGCCATCCAAAAAAATCCTTCTTAACCCTGTGCTAAGTTTTAAAAAATCTTGAGTGCCCTCCTAGGGGAGAAGTGTGCAATTCCATAAGAATCTTTTGTTTGAGTTGGGAATTCTTGCATAGGTATAAATGATCTTTGTACCATAATGAATCATTTTTCTAGCTAAATGTATCAGATGTACTGGGATCTTGTTGTAACTTTCGAATGAGTGCCCACACTTGCTCATCATTCTTCCATTCCTCCCTTACCTCGTTTATCCAATCTGGTTGGATAATAGAAATGGTTCACAACAATTCTTCCACATCCTCATCCTTTCTTGAGAGTGCATCTGCCACAACATTTTTCTTCCCTTTTTTGTAGATGATTTCAAAGTCATAACCCAACATCTTTGTGACCCATTTTTGTTTCTCTTAAGAGGAAAATATTTGTTCTAAAAATTATTTAAGACTATCATGATCCGTTTTTACCTTAAAGTGTCTTCCCATTAGGTATGGTCGCCATTTCTTAAGTGCATGTAGTATTGCCAACATTTCCTTCTCATAAATAGCTTTGTGTAAATAGTTTCCCTTGATTGGACGACTTTCGAAAGCAATGGTCTTTCATCTTGCATTAACATAGCACTATTTCCATTTCCTGAAGCATCACATTCCACAATAAAGGGTTTTGTGAAGTCCGGTGTAGCTGAGACCGGTGCATGGCACATTGCCTCTTTAAGATGTTCAAAGGCCTTTGTTGCTTCTGCAGTCCATGAAAATCCATCTTTCTTCAATAATGTTGTTAGAGGTGTTGCCATTTTCCCATAATTCTTAACAAACATGCGATAATACATTGTCAACCCGAGAAATCCTCGCAAATGGTTTATGGATGTGGGGATTTTCCATTCCTTAATGGTTTTAATTTTGTTAGGATCTACCTTAACACCTTCATGAGATACAATATGACCCAGATATTCCACCTCTTGTATTCCAAAGAAAAATTTGGAGCTTTTTGCATATAATTGTTTCTCCTCCAATAGTTTGAGCACCCTGTCAACATGTTCAACATGATCCTTCCAAGACTTGTTGTAGATTAGTATATCGTCAAAAAATACTAACACAAATTTTCTAAGGAATGGTTTGAAAATGGAATTCATCAAACCTTGAAATGTAGAAGGTGCATTGTTAAGGCCAAAAGGCATGACCAAAAATTGATAATGACCCTCATGAGTTCTAAATGTTGTTTTCATAATGTCTTCAGTCTTCATTTTGATTTGATGATATCCTGAATGAAGATCCAACTTGGTGAAGTAAATTGATCCATGCAATTCATCCAATAATTAATCAATGACAGGAATGGGAAATTTATCTTTAATACTGAGATTGTTGAGCTCCCCATAATCCGGACACATGCACTGTGATCCATCCTTCTTGGGCAACAATACTATTGGAGAAGAGAAATACTTTGACTAGGTTGAATTATACTAGACTCTAGCATTTCACCAACCATATGTTCAATTTCACTCTTTTGGGCATAGGGATATCTGTATGGCCTGATGTTTGGAGGAACACTTCATCAAATCAAATGAATAGCATGATCATGATCATGAATAGGTGGGAGACCTTTGGGAGTCTCAAATACCTTGGAATGATTGTCCAAGACTTTTTGGAGATCTGGAGAAATAGATGATTTCGATGTGGGAACCTCTAGCGAACATAATTTTGCAATTGCACCTCGTTGTTCCTTGCTTAGAAACTTTTTCATACTGTTAGAGCTTATTATCTTTCCTGGTTGCCCTGTAATACCCCTTAATTCAACTTCCTTTCCTTCCGCAGAAAATTTCATGAAAAGCTCTTGAAAATTAAAAGTTATTGTACCCAAGGATTATAGCCATTGGACTCCTAGTACAACATCAACACCACTCATTGGAATGGAAAACATT
The DNA here is from genome assembly GCA_031772625.1 of Pinus tabuliformis. NCBI lineage: Eukaryota > Viridiplantae > Streptophyta > Pinopsida > Pinales > Pinaceae > Pinus > Pinus tabuliformis. Next base: position 842,248,306 of record CM062816.1, read on the forward strand.
GGCCTATTCAATACATATTCTCGCATGGATATCTTGATATTATGGCAATTTCCCGAGCAATTTATGGTTCCTTCACTTGCAACCATCACTTGACACTCTGGTGCTGGATATAGGAAGAAATTCAATTCCTTTACTATCTTATAATGAATAAAATTATGGGTACTTCCCGAATCAATCAACACTATTACCTTTTTCTTCTTGATATGTTCTTCTATCTTGATAGTTTGAGGAGTGCTAATTCCATCCAATGCATTACAAGATATGGTCGGATTCATTTCTTCTTTATCTAGAATTTTTTCCTAGATTATATCCTCTTGTTTTGACATTTCTTGTTCCTTTTCTTCCTTCTTTTCACAATCTATGTAGAATAATTTCTTCTCAGCACACTTATGACCTTTATTGTATTTTCTATCACAACTGTAATAAATCCCTTTTGCTCTTTTTTCTTCCAATTGTTGTGGTGTCAACGTTGTAGGTTATGGAAGGCTAGGGGAATTAACACTTCCATCTTTATAGTTGTGAGTGGTAGGCTTCCTGGGTTCCATAATTTTTCTTTCCATTTTTATTGCTAACCTGAATGCCTTCTCCAATGAATCAGGTTCCCAAAGGCAAACCTCATGTTGGATATTATCCTTTAAAGTCCATATGAACACATCAATCTTATGCTCCTCTAGAATATCTTTTACCCTTATGTTCAATTTTTGGAAGTCCTTAATATTCTCCATCATTGAACCCTTTTGTTTAATATTTATCAATTGGCTAAAAAAAGGTGTTGCTTTGTGTATCCTCATAATGTGCTATCATTTATTTTGTAAAAATTGCCCAAGTGACAACCTTTTTATGAGAGAAAATCCATAAATTCCATACAAACTAATTTGGTTCCAAATATAAAGTTTCAATATGTACCTTTTGTGTTTTTGCACATTATGGAGATCAAAAAATTGCTCCATCTGTATTATCCATGTCCCGTGATCCTTGCCATCAAACTTCCTCATATCGATTTTTGGAACATGGTGGGTCTTCAATCTAACATTAGAGTTTTTGAAATCATGATTAACATTTATTTTGTTGTCACCATGAGTTTCCTTTACTACCCTTTCACCATTAGTCACCATTTCTTGTAGCAACTTATTCAAATTTATCTTCAATTCTTCCATCTTATCGTCCATGAAATTCATCTTAGCTTCCACGCCATCCATCTTAACTTTCATGCCATTCATATTAGCTTCCATGCCATTCATCTTGGCTTCATTTACCTTTAGTGAGAGTGAAACTTGTTGTACTTGGTCTTGTAATATTGATATATCATGTTGCATTTCTTCCTCTTCTTCATGAGTCATGTTAGAGCTTTCAGGTTTCTTACTAGGTGTTTCCATTTTATTTCTTCGGGGCATTAATTAATGCTAATAATTCTTTACTATTCCCTTTGAATTCCTTCAAACTAAATTTTCAAACCAATCTTATGCAAAATTTTAAAAAAACTACACACCTTTTTTTTTCACTTTGTAATAGCTCGATATTGAATCTATCGTATCTTTGTAACTGCAGATCTCGAATATTTAAAATCTTATCCTGAGGTAGCCCTTTGTGTCCTCTTTCTAACCCCTCAAGTCGGATTAAGATTGGATTCTCCAAGGAAGAGTTATGACAAATCTCCCACGTTCACCTGATTATAGACTGGTTCAGTAGAAAAAACTTTTATGACGTGCCACATGTCATTGTTTTGACCTTAGTACCTACAACTGATACAAAGAAAACTACAGGCCATTCTCTCTGAAACTTCTTACGAAATTTCAATTTGATGCTCGAAACAAAAGTTATGACAATTTTCCCTAAGTCAATTGTTTGTAATGTAATTCGAGAATCTGCAAAAAGCCTAACACTCTCAGATCATATCTCCACAAATATAGTGAGAAAATATCTAAAATTTGGACCCAAATTTTAGAACGATTTCAGTGCAAATGGATTTTTTTTGTAGCTTCTGAAACGTCGATGAAGAAAAGTTATGGTGAAAATGCCAAAATGGCCTATTTGGAGCAGCGGAACCCTAGAATCCGAAGCTCTCATATCAAATGTTAGGAAACCAGCTCACAAAAAGATAGAAAAGATAGATCAACGCCTTAGAATTCAGCCTCTTCGAGGGGGACAACGTCCTTTACATTACAGAAATGATTAATTCTTAGATGATACAAATGACTAAAGCTCCCTTCTATATATAGGAGCCTAAGGGGCCACAATATAATCAAGCTGACATAATAGTAATAACATAAGGGCACAAAAATAACAATAGTGGTTTTCTATGGGGCATACTAATAATAATATGGGGACAATAGGGGCACAATAATAACAATAAAGGATACAATGACAATAGTAATGGGGGGATCACTAGTATTATAGGGACCTAACAACTCTTTTAACACATCACCATTCCTTCTACGCATACAAATACACAATATTTTCTGAAAAAAAACATGGCTTATTTTCTATATGCACATGTTTCATAAACACGTTTCTAAGAAAATAATCGTCGTTCTTATCATTTAATGCACAAGAATTCATATGTCTTTATTTCCAAAGAATTAGCACAACTTTTTATCTTTTACCATGTAATGTTTCTAAAATAACATGGCGAATATTTTTTTGCAACAAATTCATATGCATTCTTTTATTTTCTTTTTCAAAGAAATTATTCTTTGACTGCATGTAAGAGATATGTTTTCTTTAAAATAACTGATCCAGGTGGATATTGGTGGCCACCTACCAAGTCCACCTGTACCCCCACCATTTTTTCTCTCAGCATTTTCAGTTTCCTTAATTGCAGCACAACTTACTATTTTTAGCAGTTTTTCGGGTCCTGAACTTCTGGAGCCATTTTGACGCCCTAAACGACGTTTTTTGTGAAATATGGGGGCAACATGGGTCCATGGACTGATGTTTCCCTTCACAAAGTGGTAGTGCTCGGATAGATCTTTCTAACAAGCTATTGTACGCGTCAAACGGAGATCGTATGCCAAAGTTACGACCCGGGAAGTTGATGTACCAATTTACCCAAACGGGGCCCATAGTTTGGCGTTTCATCTCCTAGGGTTAGGTTTTGGAATGTTAAGGGTTTTTCATTGTTTCTCAACAATAAATAGGCCTTTGAGCCTTATTGCAACACAGTTCAGAGGCATGTAGCCACCACATCTCTTCTGAGAGATAAGCTACCATCGCCCTAGCTGGTTTATTTCCATTTCTGGTTGTAAGCATATTTCAGTATTTTCCATTAATGAAATGAAGTATTATTTCCATTGCATCTTTGTGTATATGGTTATCTCTGTAATTTGTTGTGTTCCTGTTTAAATCCGGATCAGTGGTATTAGAGCGGTCTGCTTTTTCTCTGTTTTTCTTTGCATGTCCCCAACAAGGTCGGGATATAAGGAGTTAGGGCTTGAACTGGTCGAACCTTTGCAAGAACAGCCTCGCAAATCCCGACGGCCTCCCATGGCGGATGAGAAGAAAGACGAGGGGGCAGGAGATCCCATCAAAATCTTGCTCGAAGAAGCCCTCGAGTGACAACGGAACGCGATGATGGACAGCTTTGCCCAGATCCTTCAACGGCTACCCAGAAGTGATGCATCGGCTTCCAGCAGCTACTCTGGAAATGCCACACCCTTTAAGGTACAAGTTAATTTTGAAATCCCCATATTCGAGGGTCAGATAGATGCAGATGCCGTAGATAAATGGTTAAATTTGCTAGAGGGTTATTTTTCTGTTCATGAATTTTCGAGTCGGGAAAAGATTGTTTTCGCTCTTCTTAAAGAGCCCCCCACGTCAAGGACTGGTGGGAAACCTACTGCGAGCAGAAGGATGAAAGTACTGGCTCACTATTTTCAGCCGCACCCACCTGGAATTCATTCCAGGATGCCATCAAGGAGCAGTACTACCCTGTCGAAAGCTATGAGGATGAATAAATAAAGTGGACCACGCTGCGGCAGGGAAGGGACCAAGACGTGCCGGAGTTCACCAATCTTTTCCATACCCTTCGCACAAAGTTGGGTATCAAGGATTCGAAGCAACATTTGATACACAAATACCGTGGCTGCCTGCACAAGTACATCCAGGAAGAAATACAATTCCTGAACATCTCCTCGCTCGGCGCAGCATACTGATATGCCGTCAAGGTCGAGCAGAAGTTTAAACAAAAGAAGCAAGACTTTGGATCTGCGAATCCAAAGCAAGGGAAAGGTGCCCCGAAACCACAGAACAAAGGACAAAGCCAAGGTGGGACAGCCCAAGACAACCCGCCGAAGCTGCAAGCAAATAACAGCGCCGCAAAGTCGAAAAAGGACACTAGAAAATGGTGTGAGTTCCATAAGAGCTCCACTCACAACACAAGTGAGTGTCGGGCCAAGCAGTCACTGGTGGCTGAGCTAAAGGTTTCAGAATCAGATGCATGTTCTGACTCTGAGTCATAACCTGATAAGGGGAATGAAAAAGGGAAGCAGATCATTGATGTGGATCCCAACGCCACTGTTGCTACCGCCAAGATCCAGAAAAATGAACCCAAAGATCCAGAGGAGTAGGAGCGTCTCTTTCACTCCCAGATGTGGGTAAAGGGCTCCCCGATACAGTTCATTGTTGATAGCGGGAGTCAAAAGAACCTCATTTCGGCAGAGGTCGTGAAGCGGTTGGGCTTACCGACCACAACACATCCATAACCATACACCATTGGGTGGCTTCACCAAGGATGAGATCTTCACGTGAGCCAGCAGTTTCGCCTTCCATACAACATCAAGCCCTTCACGGATGAGGGATTGTGTGACATTGCTCCCCTTGAAGTTTGTGATGTATTATTAGGACAGCCATACTTGTGGAAGCGACATGCTGTGTATGAATCAAGGCCCCGTGCTGTTATTATTACATTGGGAGATAAGTTGTACAGGATACCAGAGGTAGCACCACCTACCGCCATCTCTTTGATTACTGCAAAACAATGCAGTAAGATCATTTCCAAAACCAAGAAATTTGTTTTCCTGATGATATGCCCTCAAGGAAAGAAGAAGACGGTGGCCGCGGCCTCCAGACGGGGTCCCTCTGCACGACAACTACATATGGACAAGGTTGTGGAGGAGTACGAGGACATCTTCACCTCCCTTGCAGGGGTTCCTCTGCACTGTCAGGTCAAGCACTCCATCGATCTGACCCCAGGTGCGCCGCTACCCAATGGACCAATTTATCGGCGCTCCGTTCTGGAGAACAATGAAATCAAGAGGCAGATTCAGGAGCTCCTGTAGAAAGGTAACATCCGTCCAAGTTCATCGCCTTGTGGGAGCCCGATCGTGTTGGTACAAAAGAAGGATGGGACGTGGAGACTCTGTATTGACTATTGGGCGCTGAACAAGATCACTGTCCTTAATAGGTACCCGATCCCATGGATTGATGACCTCCTGGACCAACTAAAGGGGGCGAAATATTTCAGCAAGATCGATCTGAAGTCAGGATATCACCAGGTACCAATCGAACCCACTAATGTGTGGAAGACTGCCTTCAAATCCAAGGAGGGCCTTTTCGAATGGTTGGTTATGCCTTTCGGATTGATGAATGCTCCTGCAACCTTCATGAGGCTAATGGATGACATCTTGCGGCCATTCACCAACTCCTTTGTAGTAGTATACTTGGATGACATTCTGATCTTCAGCCAGAGTTGGGAAGAGCACCTCCACCACATCCGACAGGTTCTCCAAACACTGCGGCAACACAAGATATGTGCCAATTTGGAGAAATTCACTTTTGGCATGACCCAGGTTCAATATCTGGGATACATCATTGATGAACAGGGGGTGCATGTCGATCTAGCCAAGATCCAAGTCATTCGGGATTCGCCACCTCCAACCACTCTAACAGAGCTTCGCAGCTTTCTAGGTCTTGCCAACTTCTACCGCAGGTTCGTGTTGGGGTTTTCTCATATTACTTGGCCCTTGAGTAAAGTCACCAAGGGAGGGGCGAAAGCAAAATTCTTTTGGTTTGAATCTCAACAGAAGGCATTCCTGGAGTTGAAGGATCGCCTCTGCACGGCACCAGTTCTCGCGTTACCAGATTTACAACAACCATTTGAGGTCGAGATAGATGCCTCTGACTATGCTATTGGGGCAGTCCTTACTCAACATGGGCATCCAGTGGCATATCACAGTGAAACACTTTCAGAAAAAGTCCGGAAGTACCCCAGTTATGATAAAGAGATGTATTCCTTTGTACAGGCCTACCGACAATGGAAGCATTACATTTTGGGGAAGGAAACAGTCATCCACATAGACCACCGACCCCTGCAGTTCATACAGACCCAAGGGAAATTGCAAAATGATCGCCATCAGAAGTGGTCTACATACCTACAACAGTTCCACTTGAATATCAAGTATAAGAAGGGCAGCACCAATAATGTTGCAGATTGCCTCAGTCGACCACCGATCATGGCGTTAACCACCGTGCTCAACTCTTGTGGGCACGAGACTTCTGATTGGCCACTTCTCTACAAAAGCGACCCAGAATTCAGCCACACATACCAGACACTCTTGGAGGGTCGGCATGTTCCAGATTTTCACCTCCAGGATGCCCTATTATGCCACCTGGGTCACCTTTGTGTTCCTTCAAGCGAGCATGCCAAGATGATTTGGGAAGCACACTACAGTCGGGCTGCCGGGCATTTCGGGGTCGAGAAAACAATGGCAGTACTGCAAAATTATTTCTATTGGCCGAATCTTCAACAAGATGTTGGGAAGTACATCAGATCATGTACTGCCTGTGCCATTGCCAAACCGACCATTAAGAAGCACAACCTCTATACCCCGTTGCCTACCCCTAGTCAACCTTGGGAATCCATCTCCATGGATTACATGTCAGGCCTTCCTTCCACTAAGCATGGAAATGACTGTGTTTTTGTGGTCGTCGATAGGTTCTTGAAGATGGCCATTATGGCGGCCTGCAAGAAGAATATCACAGCAGAAGCCACTACTAAACTCTTCTTTGAATGAGTGTGGGTGCACTTTGGGATCCCACAGTCTATCATCTCAGATCGGGACAGTCGGTTTCTCAGCACATTTTGGTCTAGTCTCTGGTCAATGCTGGACACGAAACTCACGAATCCACAACCTTCCATCCTCAAACTGATGGCCAGACAGAGGTTGTCAATAGGATGATTGTGCACATTCTGCGCATGTATAACTCAAAGCATCCACGCACATGGGACGAGAGCCTCCCCTATGTTCAGCACAGCTACAACCGAGCTCTTCACAGCTCCGCTAGCCATAGCCCTTTTCAGGTGGGTTTGGGATTCCAGCCACTATGCCCCATTGATGTGGCCATGCCACTTGCAGCTACTCACATAAATTCAGCTCATGTCCAGTCCGAAACAGATAAGGCCACCAGCTTCATTGAGCGCATCCAACATATTCGCCAGTAGGTCCATGACATTCTTGAGAAATCAAATGCCAAGTACAAGCAGCGACATGATCAACATCGGGTGCCACACAAGTTTCAAGTGGGTGACAAAGTCTAGTTGCATTTGCAAAAGGAACGCCTTACTGGAGCCTATCGGAAATTGAGACCACTCTGATATGGTCCTTACACCATTACTAAGGCTATGGGAGACAATGCATTTGAGCTCAGCATTCCCCCATTCCTTGGCCTGCACCCAGTGTTCAATGTGGACCACCTTCGGCTATACTTTCCACCATTGCTAGACACATCCGACATTGTAGAACAGCTCAAACCCACAGAATTAAATCCAGATTGCATGGAACAAGCTGCAACTGATCATATCATGGACACACAGATCAAGAACACTCGCCAACAGAATGTCCAACTGTATCGAGTTGTCAAAGCAGGCCAACTCCTTCAGCAGGGCAAGTGGCTCACCAGGGAACAAGTTCAGCAAAAGTTTCCTCATCTCATGGAGGAACTCAACGTAATGGGGACCATTGCTTCCTAAGGGGGGAGGAATGATCCAGGTGGATATTGGTGGCCACCTACCAAGTCCACCTGGACCCCCACCATTGTTTCTCTCAGCATTTTCAGTTTCCTTAATTGTAGCACAACTTACTATTTTTAGCAGTTTTTCGGGTCCTGAACTTCTGGAGCCGTTTTGAGGCCCTAAACGACGTTTTTTGGGAAATCTGGGGGCAACATGTGTCCATGGACTGATGTTGCCCTTCCCAAAGTGGTAGTGCTCGGATAGATCTTTCTAACGAGCTATTGTACACGTCAAACGGAGATCGTATGCCAAAGTTACGACCCTGGGAAGTTGATGTACCAATTTACCCAAACGGGGCCCACAGTTTGGCGTTTCATCTCCTAGGGTTAGGTTTTGGAATGTTAAGGGTTTTCCATTGTTTCTCAACAATAAATAGGCCTTCGAGCCTCATTGTAACACAGTTCAGAGGCATGTAGCCACCACATCTCTTCTGAGAGATAAGCTACCATCGCCCTAGCTGGTTTATTTCCATTTCTGGTTGTAAGCATATTTCAGTATTTTCCATTAATGAAATGAAGTATTATTTCCGCTGCATCTTTGTGTATATGGTTATCTCTGTAATTTGTTGCGTTCCTGTTTAAATCTGGATCAATAACTTATTCTTTTTATTTCATGCAAATGTATATACTTTATTTAGAATATCAAATGTATTTCTATCTCTTATGTGAAAGGTTTCCATGAGTTCTTTTTCGAGGCCTCTTTCAAATGACTAGCAAAATAAACATATATTTATTTCCTTTTCCAAGAGAAGCAATCTAGCTTTCTGCACTTTAATTACTTGTACTTTTGGTTCCTATTAAAATAATATAGTGTCTTTATCTTTTCTATGCAAGGTTCACATGCATTTTAGTTCAAGAAAGTATATCATTGCTTCTTTATCCTTATATGAAATGTTCACATGGTTTCTTTTCAAAAAGTTCTCATGCATTTTTGTTTTCAAATATTACCGTCTTAAAGTCATCTTATTTTTAATTCAGAAGATTATTAATTGTTTTCCTCCAAATAGCAAAGATAGCATAGTTTTTAAAATAGACATAATGAAATATAATTGAGATAACACAACTTATATTTCAAAATTGTTGAGTGGCCTCTTCTAGAGTGGCTCCTCATTCTTTCCTCCAAATAGATATCAAAAACCATGAACAATGGCAAGCTAGCATGGATGGAAGACAACACAAGTTCAAATTGAACACACACAGGAGTAGTGGTTTTATTACTCATATGCTTACAAAACCAGCAATGCACATAACTCCATGACATTGTGATTTCCCAAAACATAGTGGTGTTCCCTTTCTTTTTATTCCTTCATTTGTGAGGTTCCTTAGTGTTACATCTTAGAAAGGTGATATGAAATATATTTGGATAACTCTAAGAGCTTCCGTGCAGGAAACTAAGTGAGAGACACCCTTTCTACACCTAGAATAAATCCTAACAACAAGAGGGAATAGAAATACTCCGAGGGCCTCAACAATTGACTCAATATTATTGGTTGGTTGGTATTGGATTCATTCAATGGTTTCCATCAATTTAACTATGTTCCCCTTACACTTAGATGAGCCCTTAAAAATATGCAGGCCATCACTTCCCCCCCCATAGAAACAAAAATTGTCTCGAAGTCATTCTCCTAGTAATTTTAGTTTCTAGAATGATAAAATTAGTTTGCAACAAATTCTTGAATGATTACACCTACAATAGTATACTAATATTTTTATTAATGAAACGTAGGTTGGTTGGGGAAATTACATACTCCTTTCCTTGAAGTAAACATTGCCCTCAATGTTTATCATTAACTTTTACTCACAATATAATAATCTAAACCATCGAAAAGTGGACCCTTCCCCTTCCAAATCAAGGATTTCATTTCCAATAAATACGATTAAGAAAAAAAAAATTATAAATAGTCATCAACTTTTACAACTGCAAAAATAAGAAATTTCTACTTTTGATCACTTAGCCATTATTTAATCTTGTAGGAATAAAAACAAAGTCTCTATACCAACTTAAAATTACTTACCAATTACTCTAGGAAACCATGGTTACCTTATGTAATAAGTTCAAATGTAGGTGGATTCACAACCTATACAACAAGCATCCTATAATATATGATCAAGAAATTCAATGTAGTCACAATATTTTCAATTCAATGTAATACGAATCACTCATGCAATGTCAAGTGGTATTTTAGCCACAATACTTCTAGAAGTACTCAGAGAGAAACCAACCCTCTAATAATCAAAATGCCAAATCACTGCACCAAGTGCACAATATTAGTACTTCTAAAAGTACTTAGGGAGTACCTTGTTCTCTAATCATTGAAATAATCAATAACTTTACCAAGTGTAAAATGTTGTATCCCCTGCTAAAGACATTCAGAAGATTGGTAATACAATAAAGGAACTTACACTTCCAGTAATTCCTTTCTGAGCACTAGGCTCAATTCCTGTCAAGATGTCCATATAATATTTTAACAACCATATAGAAAATTCATTTTTAACACAATATACAACTTATTAGTTACTTTGTTCTATATGAGAACCAAAGTGGAAAAATAATTCTCCTCCTAACCAATGGGAAGTAGTTTCCACGACCAGCTCGAGCCATTTTCACATCTAGACATTTCTCTGACAAAGACCATAGTAAATCTAGTCTAGAATTCCAAGACTACACAAGGTCCAATACAAGATTCATCTTGGAAGTTTTCTACATATCCCGATAACCTTGCATGAAAATGCATGGATTCAGAAAAATTTAACAAAATTTACCCATGGATAACTATCCATATTACTGTTCCAGGTTCCTCATTAACCACTACATAAAATATTCATCATTACATAGAGTAATTTTAGTAAAGGAATAGTAAGTTACATAACCATTAATAGGCATTGTTGTATCATATAAACTTTCTTATGTAACCTTCCATCATTTTCATGATTATTTAAACTAGATTAGTTAATCACATACTTGATATTATAAACATCAACTCATGAAAGGAATCCACATGATAAAAATAACACAACAAACAACCACATCGTTAGTCACCAATATACCCTAAAAACACCATAGGGTGAAAACCAAAAAACATTTAAATTTATTATTAAAGGTTCATGAGGGTGTTCACCCATCACTCAATGGTTATAAGGGAGTCCATCCCTTGACCATTATCATAAAATCTAACAAATAAATACATTTTAAATGAACATCACTAGCTGTAATGTATTCCAATCATCGTGATATCGTTTACCGACAAGGACTTTAAAATTAAGTATTTATGACATGTTTCCTCCTATCTATGGATCATCCTGTAACTTAAATTTCTTAAATCTACATAAACCACTAGTTTATCACCTATCATAATGTTTAACATGACCCATATTTCGCATGTGTTACATAATTTCTTGTAATAGGTATCGACAACAAACTTGATATCATGATGAGATCAAAAAGTGATCATACAAATCATTATTATTGATTCGTCAACATTTATTCATGTACATCCATGAAACATAAACAAATATCAAGAATTACCTTTTTCACATCCATTAATAAAGGTATACAACATGTTTATAAATAAATATCGGATTAACCATTATTCCCTTACACATGCACACATTCTTTCTCTTTTCCAAATACAAACCACTAAACTACATTCACATTCCTTACTATCATCTTAGCTTTGATATTGAGCATGTAATTATATATCTTAAGAGAAACTACCCTCTCAGTTATAGCATTATGTGTTCTTTTCCATAAGAACTAATACACTAGATATTATTCTTATGCATGCGACTCCATGTTCTTTCCTAGATATTATGCTTGTGCATGTAACTGCATGTTCTTTCCAACAACATTTCGACAATTTTCTTCCAAAGGAGAAATATTTACAGTAACTATAGTACTTGAAAATACATGCCTTATTCCAAAATAGATTTAACACATTAGTAATTATTTCTTGCATGCAAACACTTGTTCATTAATATGATAGCTATTCTTCTTAGATAAACACACATCTCCCTTTCCCGAAAGAGGCTAACTACATCTTGCATGCAAATGCACAATATTTTTCACAAAAGCATTAACACATTCTTTCATGCAATACCAATTATTTTCCAAATCATACTAACATAATAGCCCATATTCCCTCCGTAAAAATTAACATCATGGCTATAGTATTGTGCACCTCTACATATATTCTTTTCCAAAAGAATTCATAATAATTATTTTTCCCATGCATATTTCTTTTCAAAGAATCCAACATCATATTTTTACTTTTCATGAATGTAAAGATCATATTTCCTTTCAAGAGATCAAACAAAATATTTCTACTTTACATGAAAGAAAATAACATATCTCTTTTCAAGAAATATCAAATGTAACAATTCTATTTTTGTACATGCAAAGAACTTTTTTCCTCTCAAGAAACATCAAGCATAGTAGTTCTATTTTTGTGCACATTTCCCATCAAGAAAAACTAATAAAATAACAACATATTCCTCTTTAAGAATCTAGTGTTTCCTTTTAGTAATCTAATGCATAAGAATCTAGTGGTTCCTTTTCTCAAGCAAAGCTCACATGAATTCTTTATGAAAAATTGCATGATTTCTTAGATATTTATGTGCATGAAACCTTTGTTCTTTTATCACAATGTCCATTCCTCCTATGCATATAAACACACAATATTTTGTGAAAACAAGCATCGGTTATTTTCTACATGCAAATGTTTCAAAAGCATGTTTCCAAGAAAATAATCTTGGTTCTTATCATTTAATAAACACGAATTCATATGTTTTTCTTTCCAAAGAATTAGCACAATTGATTTATCTTTTACCATGCCATGTTTCTAAAATAACATGGCTAATAGTTTTGTGCAATAAATTCATATGCACTCTTTAATTTTCATTTTCCAGGACATTATTCTTTGGCTACATGCAAGAGATATATTTTCTTTCAAAGAACTTGTTGTTTTTATTACATGAAAATGTATATATTTTATTTTCGAGATATGAAATATATTTCTATCTCTTATGTGCAAGGTTTCCATGTGTTCTTTTCTGAGAGCTGTTTCAAATTATGAGGAACATAAACATATATCTATTTCTTTTTCCAAGAAAAGTAATCCAACTTTCTACATATTAATTCCCCGCAATTTTCTGTCCTATTAAAATAATATAGTTTCTTTATCATTTTTGTGCAGGGTTCTCATGCATTTTGGTTCAAGAAAATATATGATTTATTCTTTATCCTTTGTTAAAAATGGAAACAAGAAAATCTTGATTTAATTTTTCATTGAATTAAATTAGGAGAAAATTTTAATTCCACATCACACTACAATAAGAATGGGTTAAATAAGTTAATTTAACTTAGTTGGCTCAGTTAATTTGATTTTAAGGCCTAAACTGAGTCATGTAGAGTGGTTTCTAAATCTTAGCAGCCTAGTTTGATTTTAATTTGAGTTGGAATATTTTAATTGAGTTAAACTGTGTTAACGTCAGTTAAACTAGTTCCAACTATTGGAGGAACTAGTAGGAGGTCTAGCAGTGGTGTGCAACTTCATCTGTTCAATAAGTTAACTAATAAATCAGCCATAATTAACTCATGCATGCATGTAATTTTAGTTACCTAGTTGGGATTGGAGTTCAAGGGAAGTATACTATCAATTGTATAATTTTTTGTGTTGTACAGGTGGTGCATGGAGTCAAAGAAGGGTCTATAGGGATTGTGAAATTTACGATGGGGATTTCCCTAATTAATAGTTGGATAATTCCTTGAGAAACAATGCAAAGAAATGAGAGCTTGGAAGGAAGTAAAATTGGCTAAATATTGGACAGAGTCAGTTTTGAGGTAGTGAGATAGATTGTACTTGTGAAGAGATTGTTTAGGTTGAACAAGCATTGTATTTTCTTCTCTATTTTTCTAATACAATGAAATATATAGATAGGAAGGGGTTCTGAGTAGTAATATTTCACCATAGATAAATCTTTGAGCATATGTGACTTAATCTTATCTCTTTTTTTGTGATTTCTCAATCAATTAATTTTCCTTTGATGAGTAAAGTAGATTCAAGTCTTTTGTTTTAGAAAATTATGTAAGCAGTTTGTGTAACAACCCTCAAGAAAAGCTCATGTAATAAAAGTTAATAAAGGAAAAATAAGAGCACAGTTAAGGGACACATATTCCAAGCTAAATGTTGGGCAAAGATATCCTAGTGGGCATCAATGGATGTGTGTTTTTGGCTAAGGAAATTGTCAAAGGCTAAGGCAAAGGAATTAAAAGGAAAAAGGCATTTTTGGCATATTTATTTACGAAAATAAAGAAAATTAGGAGAAAAGGAAGGAAAAAGGTCATAGGTTTCATTTGAGCAGGAAATTGAAGGAAAATAATGGAAAATGAAGAAATTTGAGGCCTCGTGCATAAAAAGTTTTATGAGCACTAGATCATGGCTTTTGCCGATTTTCACTTTTGTAAAGTTCAAGTTTGGAGATATCTCATTATTCTCTCTCTCTCTCACTCTCTCGGTAACTTAGAGTTTTCTTCGAGAACTATAGTTTGGAGCAAAGGAAAGGGAAAGAATACTTGCAAGCAACCTTTTGCATGTGTGATTTCCTCGCTGGTTTGGACATGCATAGCTTTTCATGTTGGTGTATGGTTCTCTTGACGTTGGTGGCATGGTTTTGTCGGGTTATGACAGTGATTTTCAGTCTAACCTAGCCTTTTTCCTGATGGCATGGTATGTTGGGATGTTTATTTCAGTTTTGAAAAATTGGAATTGCTAGTTGGATTTCAGAATCCATGGCAGAGGTGGTCTCAAGGTTCATTCCCAAAGGCCTACAAATCCCTTGAATGGTTTTAGCAGGATACACGGTAAAGCCTGAAGGAGTAGTCTTGGTTTAGGGCCTAGTGATCCAGGTTTGGATTGCTATAAAGCCTGAGAAACAAATAGATGGAAGATTCCTCAAGGATATTGATGGATTCCGGATGGAATACCAAGTTTTGTTTGGTTGTGATCAAAACAATAGTTTTGGTGTGATCACTGTTGGATGAGGGTGGAGGGAGTTTAACTTATAGATTCCCTTGGTTGTTCTATGAGATCCCACATTAATGCTTGGAATATGACACGGGGGTGACTGGCTAAAAGAGAGATTTGGTTCATCCATGTATATGGTCGAGTGGTACATGGAACTCCCGAACCTAGTTGATTTTCCTATGATTAATAAAAGCTAAGTTCTCTTAATTTCGCATTGATTTATATGTGGATTTATCGTTGTCATAACTCTGATATTTACATGGTTTAATGTTGGTTATAAGCATGGTTGGATGATTGGTTCATGTCATGGTTATTTCACATTTTTACTTGTATCTATTAAATGGATGAATGCAAGAGCTAATTGATGATCTACTAGTTCAATGGATAAGGAGGTGATCCTTCTAGTTATTTTTCATAAGTTGTTTCATTCATTTATTCTTTGTATTGTATCCTATACCTGTAGGTTGCATTGATGTCAAGTGTTTGACATATTGTTATTCCTGGTTGGGGATGCTCAAGCCTAGTCCTGAGGGTGATTTTTGATTGATCAACATTGTTATCATGTTTTTAATGATTTTTGAAAGTTACAAAAAGTTCTAGGCAGAGGTCAAGATTTTGGGCTAGAAAATTGGCTCAAACCCCAGAGTTGTTGGCACAAAACTGGCAATTCTAGACCGCAGTCACTAGCAGGGAGGCCTGTGAGAGTGACTTTAAGTTTCTAGTTACTCCCTTACCCATAGCATGAGAGTGACTGAGGGCTAAGAGCTGCAAAATAGCAGTGGGACCCAGGGACAAGTTGTTTGAGTCGCTGACTTGTCTCTTTAGGGGTGTGTTGATGATGTTGGATGACTATATGTGATGTTTCATCGATTCCACTTCCTTAAGGTGACATAGGATGTCGAATTTGATCATAGTAGCATATCTCCTCATGTTTACCCTTGTTGGCATGGTTACTTTGGGTAGACCTGGGAGCAGGTGTTACAGGTTTGTATCAGAGCATTGTTACACTCTCTTCGGTCATATATGGTGCCATAGATATGGGTGGATGTGTTGGTCATGCATGCATGTCAGTTGCATGTGTGGATCTTACACTTGCGTTCCATGTGCTTGTTTCACTTCATCATATTGATCATGGTAGTAGTAAGGTTATCATGAGTAACTTGATGTCGATTTTATGGAATGCATCGTCATGAGTATATGATTAGTATACAATTATATGAAACCTAATTACATCCTTTTACGTTGGGTTGCATTCTTGGTTATTTGATTACATGCATCAGGCTTGTAGGTTGATTACCTGAATTGATATCTTATGCTTGACTACATGTAGTTATGCATATGTGTAGTTGATTAGGAATTTCTTATGTGGGTGGATAGTTGCATGAGGAAATGTGTATACTGGAGTATTGGTTGTTGTCATACATGAGGGAATAAGATGCACTGTTGATATGGCCTTGCATTGATGACTGGATCCTAGATAGTATGATGGTTATACATTGATGCACTTATTGATATATGTCTATATGTTATTATGGTTATGATGTACATGCATCGCGCTCACTTGATGATATTTCCAACAAGGTATCCTCCCCGAGTATGCTAAGGTATGTTGATTTATGGTGATTTGGTTTAGCTAACAGTATGGCTTGTAGGAAAGAGAATGGATGGCTAGAAAGTGGTAGACTACGTAGAATCTCCCTATGCATCAAATACATGGAAGGCACATTGAGAAGCTTGTAAGAAGAAATAAGGAGTTTCAAATTAGACCATGATAAAATCATGCAAGCACAAGACAAACACGCAAAGGTGAATGCGACATTACCTCAGAGTTTCTTAGATTTGCAGTGACAGGGGCCTCTTCAGATCAGCCATGGACATGAGGATAGACTAATGGGGAATATGGCAACAAGTCTCATATTATACACACGTCAAATAGATCTAACATTATCAGAGATGGCAGGTTGTTGGACACTCCCAATAGGAGAGGTAGTGGACACAGGTATTACTGTAGTTCTGGTTCTGATAGACATCATGATCTCATCATTATCATTTGTACAGGAGAAATGATAGGGGCTATCTTCTAGATGAGTTCAAGAAGGCAAACCCACATACCTTTGATGGATATATGAAGAAATCATAGGATCTCAAGGCTTGGTTGCTTGGCATGCAGAAATTATTTAGATTAAGTGATTACTCAGAAAACATGAAAGAAAGGGTAGCCCTTTTTAGTCTCAGAGGTAAAGTGGATATTTGGTGGGAAGATGTGAAGAATTTCAAGAACATACATGAGGATGAGTTGACTTGGCATGCATTTGAAAGGCTCTTCAAGAAGAATTAGTTGTCTAAGAGGTATTATGATGATAGAGCTAAGGAGTTTTATGATTTGTAGATGGGTTCGATGACATATGAGGAGTATACTACTAGATTTTTGGAGCTATTAAGATATGTGCCTTACCTCGGAGAGGAGAAGGACAATATTCAAATATTCATTAGTAGATTTCTAGTTTCATATAGAGACCGGATTGAGTTCGATGAGCCTAGACCGTTGGAGGAGGCCATCCAGAAGTTGGAGCATTTTTATGAGCAGTCGAAGCACAAAGTTGAGCCTAAACATGACTTGAAAAGAAATGAGAAAGCTAAGGGAAAATGGCCAAAAAAGAGAGGAAGACCTGAATATGGAAGTGAGAAAGAAAATGAAGTTCCTTACAAGAGATTCAATACAACTGAGAAGGGACACGGAGAGGAGTAGGCTAGAGGCGGTGGTAAGGAACCATTACAATGTTGGATATGTGGTAAGGATCATCATAAGTATCAGGGTGGTGGTAGACCCAAGATCTACAATGCTGAGGAGGTGCATCTAGTTGGTGAGGTTGGTCATATCATCCCTCGAATTAATTATGTAGTTGTGGACAACAGGCGGGTGGATCATCAGGAATTGATCATTGAGATGGATGGTAAGCTTTGTGATCAAGTTGTTTCTATTTTGATTGATCCTATATATAACTATAGTTATATTAATCTTGACCCGATGGATAAGTGTGGTTTTAGAAAAGAAGTGCATGAAGAATCTTGATTGGTACAATTGGCCATTGGTACAAAAAAGTGAGTTCACCATTGGGTAAGAGCTTGTGCATTTGAGTTAAATGACATGCCTAAAGTAGCACATTTGACTGTATTGCCATTGGGATTGTATAGTATGATCTTGGGTATGGATTGGCTAAACCTTCATAGAACCAAAGCGTATTTCCTTGACAAGGCCATTGAGTGTGTAGATGATAGTGGGGAAAAGAGGACCTTGCAGGGAAAGAATAAGCCTACATCAAAGAGGATGGTTAGTGCTATGAAGGCTAATTGTAGTTGTAGAAAAGGTTGTGTGATGTTTGTAGTACACATTTCCAGTGACAAGGGTAAGGAGTTGGAGGATGCTGATGAGGAAATTTTATAGTTTTGACCTCATAGGGAGGTAGAATTTTCTATTGATTTAGTGCCAAGGGTAGCTCTAGCATTGAAAGCACCTTACATGATGAGCACACCTGACTTGGTAGAGTTGAATTTGTTGCTAAAGGAAATGTTAGAAAATGGTAACTCAGATCTAGTGTATCACCTTGGGGCACACCAGTGTTGTTCATGAAGAAGAAATATGATACTCTTAGATTGTGCATTGATTACAGGAAGTTGAAAAAAGTAACGATCAAGAACTAGTACCCTTTGCCGAGGATTGATGATTTGTTTGATCAGTTAAATGGAGTAGTAGTGTTGTCTAAGATCGACTTGAGATCAGGATACCATCAGGTATGCATCAAGAAAGAGGATATCTTGAAGACTTCATTCAGGACCAGGTATGGGCATTGTGAGTTTTTTGTTCCATTTGGCTTAACTAATGCTCCAGTTACATTCATGTATTTGATGAATAGCATGTTGCATCCTTATTTGGACAAGTTTTTTATTGTATTTATTGATGACATACTAGTATATTCTAAGAACGAGGAGGAACATCCTGAATATTTAGTAGCATTGTTGAGATTACTAAAATAACATCTATTCTATGCTAAAATTAGCAAGTGTAGCTTCTTTCAGAATCACGTACATTACTTGGGAAATGTTGTCTCTAAGGAAGCCATAACAGTAGATCTAGAAAATATAAGGTCCATCATGGAATGGGTGGCTCCTAAGAATGTAGATGAGGTGAGATCATTTATGGGATTGGTAGCTTACTACATCATTGCAGTGGAAAGGTAAGAAGTTTGAATGGATGACAGAACGTGAATATAGTTTTGAGTATCTTAAGCAGTTGTTGACACATGCACCAGTGCTAAAGATTACGGATCCAGACTAGGAGTTTGTTGTGTGTATAGAAGCTTTGAAAAGGGGATTTGGTGGATTTATCATGCAACAAGGACAGGTAATGTGCTACTAGTCATGGAAACTGAATGAGCATGAGCAAAATTATCCAATGCATGATCTTGAGATAGCAGGTTATACATGCATTCAAGATGTTGAGACATTATCTTCTGGGCAGGAGGTTCACATCGATGAGCGATCATAGTGAGCTAAGGTATTTATTTGACCAACCGAATCTAAATGCCAGACAAGCTAGATGGTTGACCACCCTTACTGAGATTGAGTTTGAGACAATATACATCAAAGGGAAGGAGAACCGAGTTGCATATGCTCTTAGTAGGAAGGTATAGATAAATCATATAGCATCTATGAGCTCTTATGGGACAGAGTTACACGATAGGATCTTGCAAGGAGGATAGCAGGATGACAAATACATGGAGATTATGTAGGTTACAGTAGAGAATAGGTATAGGTACATGTGAAGGTACAGGTGTAGGTATAGGCGCAGGTGATCTAGATGCAAAATATCATCTCATAGCAGATGGCTTGGTGAGGTTTCGAGACAAGATCTATGTGACAAATTGTAGTGAGCTCAAGAAGCTTCTCTTGACGAAGTTTCATGTGAAACCATATTCAGGTCATCCAGGATATCATAAGACATTGGAGAGAGTAAAGAAGTTATATTATTGGCCAAATATGAAGAAAAATGTGGCTAAGTTCGTGGCTACATGCTTAGATTGTTAGCGGGTAAAGGTAGAGTGCAAGCATCCAGCTGGTCTATACAACCTATTGCTATTCCAGAATGGAAATGGGAGGTAATTTCCATGGATTTCATCACAGGTCTTTTGAGGACAGTGAAGCAGCATGATTCTATTATGGTCGTGATCGACAGGTTGAGCAAGGTAGCTTGATTCATTCTAGTAAAGACTAAATATTCATCTAGTGAGGTAGCAAAAGTGTTCATCAGAGAGATAGTGAGACTACATGGTGTTCCAAAGAAGATTGTGTCGGAGAGGGAAGAAAAGTTCACTTCCAAGTTTTGGAAGGAGCTATTTGTAGGGTTGGGTATAGAGTTGGCCTTAAGAACAACTTATCATCTGCAGATAGATGGCTAGGCAGAGAGGGTCAACATTATTTTGGAAGATATGCTGAGAATGTACGTGATGTACTAGCAAAGGAAATGGGAAGAGTATATACCATTGGTTGAGTTCACATACAATAATGGTTATCAGGAGTCATTGAGGATGGGTCCTTTTGAGGCATTGTATGGGTGGAGTTGTACCACTTCCATCAGCAGGAGTGATCCAGTGATCAAGGTACTTATTTGACCAGAGACGTTGGCGGACATGGAGCAAGTAATGAAGGTTATAAAGAAGAATCTAAATGTATTTCAAGATAGACAGAAGAGTTATGCATATCAGCACAAGGTGTTCAAAGAGTTTCAGGTTTGGGAGCATGTTTATTTGCGTATCAAGCCCAAGAAATTCTCTTGAAGAGTTGGTTCATGTGCCAAGTTGATAGAATGGTATTGTAGACATTTTGAGATCCTTGAGAGGATTGGACCAATGGCATATTGACTTGCACTTCCTCCAACAATGAAAGTCCGTAATGTTTTCCATATTTCATTACTTAAGAAGTATATAAAGGATGTTGCTACTGTTATTGATTGGTCTGTATTGCAGGTGGAGAAAGAAGGACAATTTCAACGGGAGCCTTAGTGTATCTTGTAGCGGAAACATCTCATGCTCTGGAAAAAAACCACAGATAAATTTAAAGTGTAGTGGAAGCACTTTGGGCCTGAAGGAGCTACATAGGATATTATGGATCAGATGGAGGCCCTATATCCTTCATTTTTTTCAGTTGAGGCAATGTAGTTTTTCTTTGATGTTGGTTTATTTTTGGCATATGTTTTGTTGATGCTTTGATATTTGTTTATGTATGTGTATATGGATTTCAATACCACCATGAGCTAAGTTATAAAGATCTAGTAAGAGGTATCGTTATTATATTGTCATGTTGTCATGATGGTTTTCTTTTGAGTAGGTTCTTCATTGCAAATACTCCAACGAGCTAAGTTATTAAGATCCATAGGCTGTATGTTTTCTTTTCAGTAGTTTTTATGAGGTCTTAGTGTGGTTTAACACCGAGGATGGTGTTCCCCAAGGGGGAGGGTCCTGTAATGGCCCTAGTGAAAAGTCCATGTAATAAAAGTTAATAAGGGAAAAATAAGACCACGGTTAAGGGACACTTATTCCAAGCTGAATGTTGGGTAAATATATCCGAGTGGGCATCATTTGATGTGTGTTTTTGGCTAAGGATATTAGAAAAGGTTAAGGTAAAGGAATTAAAAGGAAAAAAGGCATTTTTGGTACATTTATTTATGAAAGTAAAGGAAATTAGGAGAAAAGGAAGGGGAAAGGTCAAAGGTTTCATGTGAGAACAAAATTGACGGAAAATAATTGAAAATGAAGAAATTAGAGGCGCCGTGCATAAAAAGTCCTTTGAGGATCAGTTCATGAATTTTGTCAATTTTGGCTTTGGTCAAGTTCAAGTTTGGAGCTCTCTCATTATTTTCTCTCTCTCTCTCTCTCTCTCACTCTCTTGGTCACTTAGATTTTTCTTGGACCACTCTAGTTTGGAGCAAAGGAAAGGGAAGGAAATGAAAGGAAAGGAAAAGCAAGTAAGGAATAAGGAAAGGAAAGCAGGATCAAGCAACTTCAGCAAGAACACTTGCATGTAAAATTTTGCATGTGTGATTTCTTGGCTGTTTTGGACATTCATGGCTTTGCATGTTCATGTATGGTTCTCTTGTTTCCAGTGGCATGGTTTTGTTGGGTTATGATAGTCGTTTTCATCCTAGCCTAGCCTTTTTTCTAGACGCCATTGTATGTTGGGGTGTTTATTTGAGTTTGGAACTTTGCAATTGTCAGATGGATTTTGGAATCCAGGCCGAAGTTGGTCTCAAGGCTCATTCCCAAAGGCTTAGGAATCCCTTGACCAATTTTGGTAGGGTACATAGTAAAGCCCGAGGGAGCAGTCATAGTTTAGGGCCCAGTGATATGGGTTTGGATTGTGGTAAATCTTGATAGACAAGGATATGGAAAATTCCTTAAGGATAATGATGGATTTCAAATGGCATTCCAATTTCTATTCCGTTGTGATCAGAGCAATAATTTTGGTCTGATCACGGTTGGATGAGGGTGGAGGTGGTTTAACCTCTAGATTCCCTTGGTTGTTCTTTGATTGGTTGTTCTATGAGATCCCACATTCATGATTGGAATATGGCATGGGGGTGACTGGTTGAAAGAGAGGTTTGGTTCAACCATGTCTATAGTCAAGTGGTAAGTGGAAGTCCCGAACCTGGTCAAATTTTCCTATGATTAATAAAATCTAAGTTCTCTTACTTTTGCACTAATTTATATGTGGCTTTAAGGTTTGTTATATCTCTGATATTTACATGGTTTAATGTTGTTTATAAGTGTGGTTGAATGACTGGTTCATGTCATGGTTATTTCATATTTTTACCTGTAACTATTAAATGGATGGATGTAACACCTAATTGATGATCTCGTAGTTCAATGTAGAAGGATTTGATCCTTATCATTATGTTTCATAAGTTTTTTTAGTCATTTATGCTCTGCCTTGTATCCTAGACTTGTAGGTTGCATTGATGCCAAGTGTTTGACAAAATGCGAGTCCTGGTTGGGGATGATCAGGCCTCATCATAAGGGTAATTTTTTATTAATCAACATTTTAATCACGTTCTTAATGATTTCTAAAAGTTATAGCAAGTTCTAGGCAGAGGCTAGGATTCTAGGCTAGAAAAGTGACTCAAATCCTTGAGTTGCTCACACAGAACTAGAAATTTTAGACCACAGTTGCTGGCAAGCAAGACTGTCAGAGTGACTTTGAGTTGCTAGCCACTCCATTCCCCATAACATGAGAGTGATTGAGGGATAAGAGCTACATAATAATAGTCAGACCAAGGGATAGGTTGTTTGGGTGGCTGACTTGTCTCCTGAGGGGTTGTTGATGATGTTGGTTCACTATATGTGATGTTTTGTCAATTCCACTTCCTTAAGGTGACATAAGAGGTTGAATGTGATCATAGTAGCATCTCTCCTAATGTTTAGCCCAGAAAGAATGGTTACTTTGGGTAGTCCTAGGTGGTGGTGTTATATTTTGAATCTACAAGGAATTTCTACGTGGTATCAGAGTAGGAATCACAATAGAAGAGAAGAAAACGAGTTTTTCTTTGGAGGTGAATCAAATTTGCAAGATCATTATTTAGAGCCAATAGGATGTCATTTTATGGATTGAGTCTTGAGTATGCCCTTGAGGGTAGCTTGAATTATGTTTCTTGGAAGCACATGACGGAGGCAGTGTTGGAAGATAACATGTTGAAGGAATTCATAGAGAATGATATTCCTAAGCCTCCAACAACTGATACTCAAGATCTAGAAGAGTGAAAGAAATGTGTGGAAAAGGCAAGGAGGATCATACTAGAACGAGCTCTAGATCATATTGTCTCAAATATCCATGGGAAGGATACCCCATATGCAATTTGGAAAACCTTGATAGACTTGTTTCAGAACAACAGTGACCATGGGAATTTGGCACTGAAAGACAAGCTTCAGAAGACCAAGATGGAGAAGGGAGACACAATAGCACAATACCTGAGCAAGTTCACTCAAGTCGGGATGAACTTGGGAGTGTTGTTATTATAGTTGTTGAAGATTATCTGGTAAGCCTAGCACTTCTAGGCCTTCCGAAGAGCTGGCACAACTACTAAGGTTCAGTAAACAAGAGGGAGAAGCTACCAAATTAGGAGTGATTGTGGTCTGACTTTGTGGAAGAAGAGATAAGGAAGAACACCAGAGATGGAACCTCATCCAAGCATGATGAGGAGGATAATTTTTCCTTGTATAGAAAGGAAAATAAATTGAAAGGGAAGAAATCCTAATCCAAAGGAGATTCTCGTGAGGCGATAAGAAGAAAGATTTGTCAAGTATTAAATGTCTTCACTATCATGATATGGAACACTATCCCACAAAGTGTCTACACAATAAGCCATCACAAGGAGTGTCATGTGAAGCTCTAGCTTCAAAATTAAAGTTGGATTTCAGACTCATTGCATGCATGGTGACAATGTGATGGGTAGTATGTGGTATTTGGATAGTCAAACCTCATTCCATATGATTGGAAACAAATAATTTCTTAGTGACTAGGAGGAGAAAGAAATCAAAATGCACATCGAGATGGGAGATTATGGAAGGTATAATGAAACTGATATCAATACAATTAATTTTCAAAAGGAATATAGTTCTCCTCTCACATTAAAAGATATCATGTATTTTCTGGGTTTGAAGAAGAATTTAGTCTCAGATTCTATGTTGGAAGACCATGGATACAATGTGATATTTAGAGAAGGTAAGGCTTTCCTTAGACATATCGCCATGGGACAAGCAGAGTGATCAGGGATTGGGTGAAGAACCTCTACAAATTAAATGTAGAAGACTATGTTGCATTGAGCATGAAAACATAGAAGGTGCAGAGTCGGGACATCATTGAATTATGGCATAGGAGACTTGGCCATTTGCACCATGCAACTTTGAAGATCATGCAAAAAATTTCTATAGGACTTCCCAAGGGTGCACTAGAGAAGCAAGATACATGCAAAAGGTATACACTAGGGAGGTACACCAAAGCCAGATTTCATGATGAGGACAATAGAGCATAAGTAGTCCTTGAAAGAGTTCACTCATATGTGTGCAGACCTTTCTCGACAACCTCCATAGCCAAGCATAGGTATTATGTGATATTTGTACATGATTTCTCTAGTAAACATTGAATTTTGTTCATGCAGAAGAAAGACAAAAAATTATCCAAATTTTGTGAATTTAAAGAACTTGTTGAGAAATATACTGACAAGAAAGTGAAGGCTCCCAAGAGCGATAACGATGGTGAATATGTGTCAAATGAATTCAAGAACATTTTTGAATCATAAGGTATTCGATGCGAGTTAATAGCACCCCATAACCCATAACAGAATGGGGTGTTTGATAGGAACAACACAAATATTATGGGAGTTGCAGGGGAAATGTTGCATGATCAGGGGCTACTATTGCACTTATGGTTTGAAGCATGCAACATAATTGTATATGTGTAGAACATGAGTCCTCATCAGATTCTTGGGATAAGTACACCAAAAGAATATTTTTCAAGGAAGAAACCAGATGTGTCACACTTCATGATCTTTGGTTCATCAATTTAATGTCATGTTAGCAAGGATGCAGAAGACAACTTTGTTGGGAATATTTGCGGGGTACATTAATACACCTCACAACTATAGGGTGTACCTTCCATCTCATAAGATGATATTTGTTCATAGATATGTGAAGTTTGATGAAGAGAAGGCCATGAGATGTTCCATTAAGAGGGAGCTTCAGTTACATGCATATGAGGAGATGTTGGTTCCAATGGAAGAACCTTAGGATGATGTGGAGTAGCCATAAGAAGAGGAGCAGAGAGTAGAAGCACCCACTTAGGTGGAGGCATCCATAGATGGAAGGAGGCACACCAGTGAAGATTATATATTATTGTATGACACTAGAAAGAATGTGGGAGCACCCACATCACAGTGCATCTAGAGGAGGTCACCATATCGGTACATTGGTTACATGCCTATGATGAGTGAGATAGTTGAGACAAAACCATCCTCATTCGAGGAAGTAGTGAAGAAGCTAGTGTGGGTTGATGCCATGGTAAAGGAATATGATTCCATAGTCAGAAATAGTGTTTTGGAAGTTGTCCCAAGACCATAAAATAAGTCAGTGGTAGGTCCTAGGCAGATTTACAAGGTGAAGAAAGTAGTATATGGATGCATAAAGAAACACAAGGGAAAATTTATGGCCAAGGGGTTCTCTTAGAAGTAGGGAATTGATTACGAGGAGACCTTTTCTCCAGTAGCAAGGTACTCTTCTATTAGATCAATTATAGCACTTACATCGTAGATGGGATGGAATATACATCAGATGGATGTGAAGAAAACATTCCTCAATGGAGTGATTGAGGAAGAGGTGTACATTGAGTAGCCAGAGGGACTTGAGACCTTCGGTAGAGAGTCACATGTTTGCAGACTCAAGAAAGCACTATATGCATTGAAACAAGACCCCCGTGCTTGGTACACCAGGATCAACATCTATTTCACTAAGTTGGGCTTCACAAAAAGTGATGCAGACACAAACCTTTACTGTATTGTGGTTGAATGTAAATTATTGATTATAGTATTATATGTTGATTATTTCATTCTACCAGGTGATGAGAAGCTGCTCAAATATTGAAAATAGGATCTTGCAAGAGAATTCGAGATGAATGACCTCTGTCCCATGCATTATTTCCTTGGTATGGAAGTATGTAACGTATATGGGGAACTTTTTGTCTCTCAGGGAAAGTATGCCAATGAGATACTGAAGAAGATCCACATGAAGAGAAGAAAACCCGTGGAGGTTCCTCTAGCAAGCAATTGGAGGAAGGAAGATTATACTTGAGGTGAATTATTGGAGGCTACTATTTATAGGTAGCTTGTGAGTTCACTTATGTACTTGGTGAACACATGACCAAACATGTGTTATGTAGTTAACCAACTTAGTCAATCAATGGTTAAGCCAACCAAATTGTATTGGAAGGAAGCCAAACATGTGTTGAGATACCTCAGAGGCACCACTCAGTTTTGTATTTGGTATAGGCATACCGAGGGAGTGAAGTTAGAAGGCATTGTCAAAATGAAAATTTCAGCTCCATAGAGGTAGGATCGGGGTAGAAGATAATCCCTTTCTTGTTAAGAGGGAGTTTTGAAAATGGCACGAAGAAAATCATGATTTAATTTTCCCCTGAATGAAATTAGGATTAAAATGTAAATCCATATCACAAGACAACAAGAATGAGTTAATTAAGATAATTTCACTTAGTCAGTTTAGTTAATTCGAGTTGAGGGCCTTTTGTGGCCAGCAACAAACCCCCTTCTTATTTAGTGATATTAATAACACTAAATAAGTGGGGACCCTTAGTCAAAAATTTAAAAAATCAATTAGTGCTTGTATTTCCTTTTTAACAAAACTTACCATCATAAACATAGGAAAATACCCTTAAAAAAAAATCAAAAACCTAAGTTTTATGATAAAGTAGAATTATTCCTTAGGAAATATCGCATCGCAAAAAGGATAACAGGATACCTCCTTGCAAGCCGAATTCTAATATTGCGAGATTGCGATATGGGACTACAAACATACATCGCATCGCATGCATCAAAGACTGCTTACGTTGAAAAACTTTAAACTGCTGATATGTGATATCTCATATCACAAATCACATTTCGCAAAAAACAGATTAACGAAAATTGTCATATGCCACGCTTCTCCGATATTGCGATATTGTGATATTGTGATTTTGTGATAGAGCGGTAAAGCGATAATGCGATAACGCGATCATGTGATATAGCAAGTAAGTGATAAAGCGATAGAGTGACCTTGCGATGTTGTGATTTTGTGATGTTGTGATCTGCGATATTGCGAAGAAAATCGCAAAATCACTTCATCGCAGATCTTTCAGGCTCGTTGTTCAAAAAAGTATTTTCCATAAAGCAAGACCTGGTTATGCACTTTAATGCTAATTAATGAGTTAGTTGCCAGTCATTAATGGAATATGGTTTCGTGCTTATCGAAAAGCCATTTCACGTAAGGTGGTATATTTTATATGTCTTCGGCATTTAAAACTTTCCTGTCACCTTTGCTTATGATTATTCTCACTTCACTTGTAAATTGCAGGAACGGAGAATTGAGAAATATGCAAAGCAATATGCAAGATATGATGGGAAAGAAAGGCAAAGCCCCGAGCTCTGAAGAAAAAGAAATGGTGCCCTTGTATACAAACACCACCTGTAAAAGAGACCTTGGTATTGCTACATGGGAAGGCATGTATAGTCTACTTGAGGAAGAGAATCCCAGAGTGATGGAGGTTGAGGCTACTGCAGGCTCACATAGTTCTTCTGAGGCATCCATTATATAACTAGCTTGTTCGTTCTTGCACTGAATAGCGGTGAGGCCAAAAATTCTCCCATACACGGACATGATCAAATGGATACTAGAGAACACTGATATCATAAATAAATAGTTTAAGACTCAGGGTCAAGAGGTTATGGAATCATTATTTTTACAAAATTTGAGCTTTATATCCGCTAAAAGAAAACACGCAAAAGGAGAAAATCGCATCAAGAAAGCCCAGATCAAGAAACGGAGATAGATTCTGATGTGTTATTAGTGCCTAGCGCTAATCGTGCATCGCTGAGAAAAACTTCTTGAAAGGGAAAACCTCTAATTGCTCAGTCACCTGTAAGCCCAAAAATTTGTAAGAAAGCAACGATAAATGGTAAAAAAGTAAAACTTGAATCCTAAAACCAGTGGTATTTGTTAGAAATATCTTCAAAATAGTATGTATATATGTACAGAGCCTACAAACAAACTGGAGACAGAAGGCTCAAGAAAAGGCATAATCAATCCAAAGGTTAACCAAGTTGAATTGGGATTATTACTGGGCATACTTGGTAA
Source organism: Pinus tabuliformis (assembly GCA_031772625.1). Lineage (NCBI taxonomy): Eukaryota > Viridiplantae > Streptophyta > Pinopsida > Pinales > Pinaceae > Pinus > Pinus tabuliformis. Next base: position 842,277,281 of record CM062816.1, read on the forward strand.
AACCACACAGCCAGTGCATGACTCTCAGTGTATCATCAGCTCTGTTGAGGAGATGGCGCTAGCTCTTGCTGATTTCGTAAAAGCATGTTAATGTGTCTCATTATATGGCAAAAGCAAAAAAGTACTCAAATGAAAAAAGATAAGAAAAATAATATAAAAATATCAATTAAATGAGTTGAGTTTCATACTTGTTAATTATAAAAAATAAATGCTAAATTTGTAACAAAGCTAACTCACAATAAATTTTGGTAAAAGCTATAGTGAACCTATTTAATGGGTTTAGAAAATATAAATAATGTTATAAAAAGTAAATACTAAATTTTCAAATAAGTCAACTAATAGTAAATATTGGTAAAAACTATGGTTAATCACTCACAAAATATAAATAACTTTATGTAAAGTTAAATGAAATGCTAAAACTCTTTAGAAATATATATATAAACATAGAAGTAGAATTTCTAAACAAATAATTTTATATATTATATTTTGAATAATATAAAATACGTTATTATAATCATAATTAAAAAATTTATTATAAAAAATATAAAATATATTTTAAATTTTTTCAAAAAATAATTTTAACATTTTGTTATATGTTATTTTCAAATTTCTATTAAAAAAAATTGATTTTATAAACTTGAAAGGGTAGTTTCTTGGGTCGCGGTTTTATATATACGGAAATATGATCATTTTTACTAGTATTTTAATAATAATTAAAAAATATGCTTACTTTTTATTTTTAAATTTGTTTAGCAATCTTTAGAATGTTTACAACACATCTCTTAAAGAAATTGGAATTAAAAAACATAAATCAATAGAGAAATGGGGGGTCGCGGTTTTCTCACTACTGAAAAATTTATGTAAAATATTAATGATACCTTTCAAAGAAAATGAATAAATTAGATAAAAATTATATATTAAATTTTAGAAAAAAATATGACATGAAATTGAATTTAAATTGACATCTTTTGTCTTCTTTTACCACCACCTAGTTTTTGATGATTTTGTAAATTTAAGAGTAAACATTCCAACTCCATCTATTTTTATAAAACTTCTTTGCCACAAAAAGAGAAAAAGTGATACACATTAACATGCTTTTACCCCAGTGCAGCTAAAATCAGAAGTCGTCCAGCTGACTCTTCTCAAACAAATGCTGAACGCGTGCGATTTCAAGGAGCAGATACAGAAATAATTAGTTAGTAGTTTTAATTTTAGATTCAGTTTTAGTCTTAATTTTGTTTTATTTTTTCCTAAAATGAGGACGGTCATTCAAACCGCATCCTAAATTTTTGTAATAAGTTATTTTTAGATTTAGTTAGTAGTATTTAAACCCTTCTCATGCATTTAGAGAAGGGTCCTGAAATTTATCAAAAACGTATCCCCAGAACATGCACTTTTGTACCCTCTGAGGAGGTTTTGATGAATGAATGGAACAGGATTTATTGATATCTATTTTTAATATCTGCTACTGATGTTGCACTTCTGTACTCTTAGTGGATGTTGGATTAAGAAGAGATAAATTATTATCGCTTGAGGCTTATGAGTAGGACTAGTTATAAATGGTACTTCTATCTCTTAACTATTTATGCCTTTGTGTTAAAAGTGATATTCATGTTCAGCTATTTATATATTGATGCGTGAATGCCTGAGTTATCATTTGGAACTTTTGTACGGTGATAGCTATTTATTTATGCTTAATGTATGAGTAGCTTATTATGCGATATGTTTTTCACAACTTTTCGTCTAACTTTTTATATGAAGTGGTTCATCTTTATTGAATTCTTTTCTCATAATAGTTGAATGAGCTTTATTACCAATTGTTATCTGAAATGATTTTAGATCACATAACAAAAGGATTACACCCCGGGTTAGCATAGACTTAGATATTTCTGCTTATTAGAATACAATTTGCATGTTATTAGATTAGAGTTAGAATTAGAGCATCTCACTTAGGAACTTTTAGAAAGGAAATATCAATTCTTCACACACACACATAAATTGGGAAACTAGTCCCATATACCCAGTCGGACCCACTATATCAAATGGAAAGGGAGCTGCTAACCAAGGTCTGCACTGGGTGGGTATCCCCCTTGTTGTAGACCCAATTTTCGGGGCTTCAACATATCTGGCACTAGAAGGAGGGCCCCGAACTGTGAATGGCAAGAAAGTATAAATCTAAATACCATTCTGAGAGTAAATCGCCCTCACCATCTCCCCCGACTTCTCCATTGCATTTAGAATCTTTAATTCCAGAGCCAGAAGTCGCAAGAGGAACAACCGCTGCTACCAACCCTGACATTTCAGAACAATCTACTATTGAACCTCGTGAAGTTGAATCTTTGATTCACAAACTTCAGCAATTTTCCATATCTCTTCAAAGATCTGATAAATCTCAAGGCAGCATGACTTTATAATATAACCCTGCTCATCCTCTTACCAGATTAAAGAGCGAAAAATTTGGTGTTCAGCCAACCAAGTTACCTCTACCCACAAGGAAGAGAGCAAGGAAATCTCCTAAAGAGTCCGATAGCGAGACTCTTTCATCATCATCATCCATCTCAACCTCTCCACCGTGAAGTCAACCATCCACTCCTCCACTTCAGATCATTGTCCATCAATCCACCGGTACTCTCACATCTCCTTCTCAATCATGTGGAATCATAATATCCTCATCTTCTCAACCACAGGGATCATCTTCTGCACTTCCCTCTGTTAATATATCAGCGATGGCCCAATCTCCATGGAATAACCCAGGGGCAGTCTTAATGCCTACACCCTTGAGTCAGTTACCAACCCATCCTGAAAAATGGCTGCCTAAGTTTAATCCTGAGGCAGGCATGCTAGCGGAAGAACATATAAATAACTTTATGCTATCCATAAATCTTAATGGAGTTACCAACGAAGACACTGTTGTTTGACTTTTCCCTTATACTCTGCAAGGAACAACCAGATCATGGTATTTTTCATTACCGTCTGGATCTATTACTAGTTGGGAGATTTTCCAAGAACAATTCCTGACTAAGTTTGGTGATGATAGGTCTACGGTGACATTGATCAATGACCTGTCTAACCTTAGGGCTGAGTCAAGAGAACCTATCAAAGATTTCAATTCACGTTTCAATAAACTGTTAAACAAAATTCCTACTGATTCCAAGCCTAGCGAAGAAGCGCGAAGTGAATGGTACATCACTGCTTTACCATCAAACATAGCAATCTTTGTTGACAAGGATAATAAAACAACTTTAGTTGAAAATATGAAAGAAGTAATAGCAGTAGAGAAATGTAGTACAGCCTTAGAAAAGAAAAAGGTGATAGAAGAATGAAAATCCAAGAAGGTTTCTTTCAAGGAAGATCCCAAGAAAAAACAATCGAAAGATCCATTTGATTTAGAAGGATTGCAAAAAGTTTTGAAGACCATGTCTAACGAGATGGTCGAATTTAAGAAAAAAGTGGCATAAAATTCTTCTAAAAATCCATACAAACCTTTTAAAAGAAACCCTTCTACCAATTCCAAACCCCCTAACGCTATTACAAGTGTTGAATCCGAAGAAGAAGAAGAAGAAATCGCAACTGAAGAACATACAAATGAAGAAGAAGTTGTAGAGTTACAAGGTATGTGGGATTTCATCCTCCCAGATGAAGAGGATCAAGAGGCATCCCTGGTTAGTACTCACAGTAGAAATCAACTTGATCCTCCTCAACCTACCCCTAAGCGAAAAAGCTCAAGCTCAATGACTAAGGATAAAGTCACAACCAAGAAAACTACACCTAAATCGACTCAAACCAGCCCAGTACTAACAAACCCATCAACTCCATCTAAAACGCTAATTGTTTCGGATGAAATGGAGTATAATATCGTAGAAGACATGAAAAATACTCGAATTTTATTGCACCAACAATACCGCAGAATACGAGGCTTTAGTCCAAGGGTTATACAAAGTAATTGGATTAGACGTCAAATACCTTCAAGTTTTCAGAGATTCTGAAATTGTAATCAGACAGGTACATAATATTATACATTGTTTATCAGTTCGTTTAAAACATCACCAATCTTTAGTTCAAGATCTGACTGAACACTTTATAGCATTTAATATTTCATCGATTCCCAGACTCCAAAATGCTAGAGCAGACCTCTTAGCTAACGTAGCTTCCAAGCTCATCCCTTCAAAATATTTTAGCCCTGATCGATTTTCAATTGAATTATTTTTTAGACCATCTATTCCTGATAACATTACCAATTGGAGGATTTTCAATGACGATCCTGATATCGTGAGTTTCCTCACATATCAAGGATCGTACACCAATCAAATAATTAACGAAGACCAACATGACCAACAATTATGACAAGATAGCACTAACATTGCCATACCTAAGTCAGTAGTCAAGTTAGAAGGCCTTTATTATTTGAAAGATCGGTTTAAAATATCTACCAATTCAAAGCTCCAAAGTTAAACTTTGAACTATGAATTAGTAAATCTAGGAACTGATTCCAAACCACAGAATATCAATCTAGGCCTTGGTCTAGCTCCTGAAGAAAAATTAGCGTATATTTGTCTCTTGAGACAATACAAAAGTGTCTTTGCTTGGAATTACGAAGAACTCAAAACGTATGACACCTCCATCATCCAACATACTATTCCAATGATAAACGATGAAAAACCTATCCAACAAAAGTTGAGAAAGATCCATCCCAATCTAGAAAACCAAATCAAATCTGAACTTAATAAGTTATTGAAAGCCAAAATAATTTTCCCTGTTCAACATTCCAAATGGGTTTCCAATATGGTCCCTATTAGAAAGAAAAACAGAGAGATTAGAATCTGCATTTACTCTCAAAATATTAACAAAGCATGCCAAAAGGATAATTATCCTTTGCCTCCCATGGAAAAAATACTGCAGGCAGTCGCGGGATTAGAATTAATGTCATTCTTGGATGGATTCTCAGGATACAATCAAGTGTTGGTACATCCCTCTGATCAATTAAAAACCACATTCAGAACTAAATGGGACACATACGCATATCAAAAGATGCCATTTGGTCTGATTAACACTGGTGCCACATTTTAGAGAGCCATGGAAATCACATTCAAGGGTTTAGTTAATAAATCAGTGGCAATCTATTTGGATGATATAACTATATATTCCAAGTAACGAAACAATCATCTTAGAGATTTAAAACAAATCCTCCAGTGTTGTCAAAGGTATGGAATTTCACTTAACCCGAAAAAAACCTTTTTTGCATTAAGTGAAGGAAAACTTCTCGAATTAATAGTGTCAAAATCTGGAATTCACATTGATCCTGACAGAATCAAGGAGATTTCCGCAATACCCCTACCTCGCAACAAGAAGTGCAATCTTTTCTTGGCCATATTAACTTTGTAAAGAGATTTGTTCCAATATTTTCAAGAATCGTGTCTCCTTTACAAGCAATGATTAAAAAGAACTCAAACTTTAAATGTGGTCAAGATGAACATGAGGCCTTCGATCTGGTCAAACAAGCAATTGTTAATGCTCCATCTTTAGCAACTCCGAATTTTTTTGATCCTTTCATTTTATATACATTTTCCTCTGATAGATCATATGCTGCAATACTCACTCAAGCAAATCAAGAAAAGGCAGAAGCCCCAATCGCTTTTTTCAGTTCCAATTTACAAGGGGCTAAGTTGAATTATTCAGATGTGGAGAAACAAGATTATGCTATTTTCAAAGCAATTAAATATTTTAGACCTTTTTTACTCAAAACACATACAAAAATCATAGTACCATTTCCAGCGGTAAGAAATCTTCTAGTAAAGAAAGATGTGGGTGAGAAAAGAGCCAATTGGGTTACTGCCTTACAGGAATATGACGTAGAAATCAAACTAGAAAGTATTGTGAAAGCTCAAGGCTTTTTTAAAATGCTGGCCGGAGCATCACTTATATCCGAAATTCCATCTGTAGAGATACAAATGTACGAGGTAAGCCTAAAGGATGTTGAGTCATTATACGCTGATATCATTTATTATTTAAAGAATAGATACGCTCCTTCAAATCTCGATCATACCAAGAAAAGAGCTCTAAGGTTGAAGGCCAAACAATATCAGCTTGTGAATGATGTTCTTTTTAGAATAAATTATGATTTTGTCCTCCTTAGATGTCTTGAGAAATCTGAAGCTGAAAAAGTCTTGCAGGAACTCCACGATGGGCCAGCAGGCGGACACTATGCTGGAGATGTTACTGCTCATAAAATCTTACGCGCAGGCTATTACTAGCCCACATTATTCAAAGACTCACATAACTACGTGAGGAAATGTCAAGTCTATCAAACCATTGCTGGGAGACAAAAGAAACCATGCTTGCCACTACAACCAGTTAACATTGAGCAACCTTTCAATCAGTAGGGATTGGACATAATAGGTGAGATCGTTCCTCACTCTTCTAAACAGCATAGATATATCCTTACAGCAACAGATTACTTTACTAAATGGGTAGAAGCAGTTCCACTCAAGATGGCTAATGCTGAAAATATCATCGAGTTCATAGATCAGTTCATAATCACCAGGTTTTGGTTGCCTTCTACTTTAATGTTTGATAATGCATCATATTTTTCTAGTAATTCAATGACTAAATTTGCACTCAAAAGGGGTTTCAAGCTTAAATACTCAGCCAATTATTACCCAAAAGGGAATGGGTTAGTTGAATCTACAAATAAGAATTTAATCAGAATCATTAAGCGAACCATTGACCAAAATCATAAAAATTGGCACAAATCTTTAATATATGCTTTATGTGCAAATCGAATAACACAGAAAGCCTCCATCAGCACCTCCCCCTTCAATTTAGTTTATGGGAAAGAAGTGGTTCTTCCAACTCATTTAACAATTCCCTCTTTAGCCTTAGTTCAATATATTGATGAAGCACCAACTTCTTCCTTACAACTAAGGCAACTGGAAATAATTAAGTTAGAAGAACAAAGAGAACAGGCTAAAATAACTCACGCTCATCATCAAGCATTAGTAAAAGTCTCCTTTTATTCCAACATGATATCCAGAAAAATTTTCAAATGGGAGATTTAGTTCTAAAATGGGACAAGGCTCATGAGGAAAAACGGAAACACACGAAATTTCAATGAATGTGGCTTGGCCCTTTTCAAATCGTAGAAGTCATAGGTCCTTCTACTTTTATGTTACAGGATTTAACAGAAAAAGGAGATTCTTTACCTGTTAACAGACAAATCCTCAAAAAATATTTTCCATAGGAGATCATTCTTGTATTTTGTAGAGTAGTTGTTTTAGTTTCATAATAAAACAAGTTGTAAATGGTTACATTAGGAATTCACGGAAAAGACACAAATTCTCTTTTAAATTTTTTTTTTTCCACTTGTATAAATAGAATTCTTTTAGAAAATTGATCGTTATTATTGAAAGACACAATTGAAGGCTCTACGTCTAGAAATGATACTACTTTCGACTTTGTAAATTTTGATGAAAATGACCTTTAGTGGGAAATTTTTTTATATCAGTCCAATGAAAGGTATCAATAACAAAAATGAAGATTCTCTGTAGAAAATCTCTTTCCAAAAAACTCTACTATTGTTGTCTAGAGCCATCTTAAGGAAACAATGACTTCCTCCTCACCTAGGAAACTACAATGTTCAGAGAATGATCCAAAGATACACTTTAACTTAAAGAGTAAGAGGTCTCATCACGAGCCGGCTTATCATGATCATAGATATTATATCCTTCTGACTTTGCCAATACTGCATACCAAAAGAGGGCAATGACTCAAGATTGTTGCAATCAAAAGACAAGGGGTCTCATCACGAGCCAGCTTGTTCAGCAAAGCTATGAATCAGTGAATGACTATGTCATAAATTGGCTACCAAACCAAGACATTGTTCTTTAAGGGTAAAAAAAGAAAATGAAAGCAATAAGTGTGGATATGGATTTCTCTTTGAAAGTTGTAAATTTCTCTAAGTAGGATATAGGATCATTGCTGGGTAACAGGTAACCCTGTCGAGGCTATAAATGCCTGCTGGCAGCAGAGGCTCTACCTACGATAAATGAGCATATTTAAAACTGATTTATAGAGAAGGCTTTGTTTTTATCTTTATAAACCAAGTAATGACTGATGTAGATACAAGGACTAGCTTGAGGGAGTAAATAATCAAAGTTGAAAATAGAAGAAAAAAAATATCATTGATAGGTAAAAGCATGATGTACTTTGTCTTTCTATAATAAAGTTTAATTTTCTAGAAAATTTTCTGTTTTGGAAGTTTAGAAAATTCAAAAGAAAAGTAGAGATAACTGGTTCTTCCAAGTGAATCGCCAATTGTTGTGGCCAGCAACAACTCCCCTTCTTATTTAGTGATATTACTAACACTAAATAAGTGGGGACCCTTAGTCAAAAATTTAAAAAATCAATTAGTGCTTGTATTTCCTTTTTAATAAAACTGACCATCATAAACTTAGGAAAAGACCCTTTAAAAAAAAATCAAAAAACCTAAGTTTTATGATAAAGTATAATTATTCCTTAGGAAATATCGCATCACAAAAAGGATAACAGGCCGAATTCTAACATTGCGAGATCGCGATACAGGACTAAAAACATATATCGCATCGCATGCATCAAAGACCACTTACGTTGAAAAACTTTAAACTGCCGATATGCGATATCTCATATCTCAAATCGAATTTCGCATAAAATAGATTAACGAAAATTTTCATATGCCATGCTCCTGCGATATTGTGATATTGCGATATTGCGATTTTACGATAGAGTGGCAAGGTGATAATGCGATAATGCGATAATGCGATATAGCAAGCAAGCGATAAAGCGATAGAGTGACCTTGCGATGTTGCGATTCTACAATGTTACGATCTGTGATATTGTGAAGCAAATCACAAAATCGCTTCATCGCAGATCTTTCAGGTTCATTGTTCAAAAAAGTATTTTCCATAAACTGAGACCTGGTTATGCGCTTTAATGCTAATTAATGAGTTAGTTGCTAGTCATTAATGGAATATGGTTTCGTGCTTATCGGAAAGCCATTTCACGTAAGGTGGTATATTTTATATGTCTTCAGCATTTAAAACTTTCCCGTCACCTTTCCTTATCATTATTCTCACTTCACTTGTAAATTGCAGGAATGGAGAACAGAGAAATATACAAAGCAGTACGCAGGATATGATGGGAAAGAAAGGTAAAGCCCTGAGCTCTGAAGAAAAAGAAATGGCGCCCTTGTATATAGACACTACTTGTAACAGAGACGCTGGTATTGCTACATGGGAAGGCATGTATAGTCTACTTGAGGAAGAGAATCCCAGAGTGATGGAGGTTGAGGCTATTGCAGGCTCACATAGTTCTTCCGAGGCATCCATTACAGAGCTAGCTTGTTCGTTCTTGCACCGAATAGTGGCGAGGCCCAAAATTCTCCCATACACGGACATGATCAAATGGATACTGGATAGCAGTGATATCAGAAATAAACATTTTAAGACTCGGGATCAAGAGCTTACGGAATCATTATTTTCACAAAATTTGAGCTTTATATCCACTAAAAGAAAATACGAAAAAGGAAAAAATTGCATCAAGGAAGCCTGGATCAAGAAACGAAGGAAGATTCTGATGCGCGATTAGCACATCAGAATCTGCCGTGCTAATCGCAGATCGCTGAGAAAAACTTCTTGAAAGGAAAACCTCTAATTGCTTAGTCACCTGTAAGCCCAAAAATTTGTAAGAAAGAAACGATAGATGGTAAAAAAGTAAAACCTGAATCCTAAAACCAGTGGTATTTGTCAGAAATATCTTCAAAATAGTATGTATATATGTACAACAACTACAAACAAACTGGAGACAGAAGGCTCAAGAAAAGGCAGAATCAATCCAAAGGTTAACCAAGTTGAATTGGGATTATTACTGGGCATACTTGGTAAAACCACACAGCCAGTGCATGACTCTCAAGTGTATCATCAATTCTGCCGAGAAGATGACGCCAGCTCTTGCTAATTCTATTTTCACAGCACAGCTAAAATCAAAAGTCAGCCAGCTGACTCTTCTCAAACAAATGCTAAACGCGTGCGATTTCAAGGAGTAGATACAGAAATAATTAGTTAGTAGTTTTAATTTTAGATTCAGTTTATTTTTAATTTTGCTTTATTTTTTCTTAAAATGAGGACGGTCATTTAAACTGCATCCTACATTTTTGTAATAAGTTATTTTTATATTTAGTTAGTAGTATTTAAACATTTCTCATGCATTTAGAGAAGGGTCCTGAAATTTATCAAAAACGTATCCCCAGAACATGCACTTTTTTACCTTCTGAGGAGGTTTTGATGAATGAATGGAATAGGATTTATTGATATCTGTATTTAATATCTACTATTGATGTTGCACTTTGTACTCGTAGTGGATGTTTGATTAAGAAGAGATAAATCATTATCACTTGAAGCTCATGAGTAGGACTAGTTATAAATGGTACTTCTATCTCTTAACTATAATTTCTTCCTTTGTGTTAAAAGTGATATTCATGTTCAACTGTTTATATATTGATGCGTGAATGCCTGAGTTATCATTTGGCACTTTTGTATGATGATAGCTATTTATTTATGCTTAATGTATGATTAGCTTATTATGCGATATGTTTTTCACAACTGTTTCGTCTAACTTTTTATATGAAGTAGTTCATCTTTATTGAATTCTTTTCTCATAACAGTTGAATGATCTTTATTACCAATTGTTATCTGAAATCATTTTAGATCGCATAACAGAAGGATTACATGCCATGTTAGTGTAGACTTAGATATTTTTGTTTATTAGAATACAATTTGCATGTTATTAGGTTAGAGTTAGAATTAGAGCATCTCACATAGGAAATTTTAGAAAGGAAATATCAATTCTTCACACACACACATAAATTGGAAAACTGGTCCCATATCCCCAGTCAGACCCACTATACCAAACGGAAAAGGAGCTAATAACCAAGGCCCGGACTGGGTGTGTATCCCCCTTGTTGTAGACCTGATTTTCGGGGCTTCAACAGGGCGCAACTTGAGTCATGTAGAGTGGTTCCTAAATTTTATGAGCCTAAGTTGTGCTTAATTTGAGTTCTAATAGTTTAATTCAGTTAAACTGAGTTTATGTCAGTTAAACGAGTTCCAACTGTTGGAGGAACTAGTAGGAGGTCTAGCATTGGGGTGCAACTTCATGTGTTGAACTAGTTAACTGATAAATCAACCATAATTAACTCATGCATACATGAAATGCAAGCTATAAAGTTGATAATTGAGTTCAAGGGTAGTGCACTATCATTTGTAAAAAATTTTGAGTTTTACAGGTGGTGCATGTAGTCAAAGAAGGGCCTATAGGGATTGTGCGATTAAGCATGGGGATTTCCATAATTAATAGGGGCTAATTACTTGAGAAATAACACAAGGAAATAGGAGCTTGGAAGGCAACAAAATTGACTAAGTATTAGCTAGAGTCAGCTCGTGAGGCATTGGGATAGAATGTACTTATGCAGAGATTGTTCAGGTTGAAGAAGCATTATATTTTCTTCTCTATTTTTCTAATCTAATTCAATATACTGATAGGAAGGGGCTTTGATTAGCAATCCTTCCCCTGAGATAAATCTTTGAGCATATGTGATTGAATCTTGTCTCATTTTTTGTGATTTCTCGATCGATTAATTGTTTGTGCTAATGAGTAGAGTAGATTCAAGTCTTTTGTTCTAGAAAATTGCATAAGAAGTTTGAATCTACAAGGAATTTCTACATCCTTGTACGAAATGTTCACATGGATTATTCTCCAAAAGTTCTCATGCATTTTTTTTCAAAGATTACCATCTCAAAGCTAGCTTATTTTTAATTCACAAGATTCAAAAGTGTTTTCCTCCAAATGGCAAAGCTAACTTAATTTTTAATCTACATAATGAAATTTAAGTGAGATAACAAAAATTATCTTTCATATTTGTTGAGCATCATCTTCTAGAGAAACTCCTCATTATTTCCTCCAAATAACAATTGAAAGCCATGAATAATGGAAAACTATCATTGATGGAAGACAACACAAACTCACAAGACTCACATGCAGGAGTATGGGTTTTTCTACTCAGATATTTACAAAATTGTCAATGCACATAACTCCAGAGCATTGTGATTTCCCAAAACATGGTGACGTCCCTTTCTTTTTATTCCTTCATCTGAGAGGTTCCTTAGTGGCACATCGCAGAAAGGTGAAATAAAATGTATTTGGATGGTTGTAGGAACTTCCATGGAGAAAATTGAGTGAGAGAAACCCCTTCTACACCAAGAATACATCACAACAACAACAACGAAGTGAAATAATCCAATGATCTCGAAAATTGAATCAATATTGGTGGTTCGTTGGCACTAGTTTCTTTCATTTGTTTCCCTCCATTTGACTATGTTCCCCTTAAACTTGTAATGGGCCCTTACCAATATGCAAACCATCACTTTCCCCCGTAGAAACAAAAATTATATCTAGGTCGTTATCCTAGTCATTTTAGTTTCAAGAATGATACAATTAATTTGCAATGAATTCTTGAATGGTTACACCTATAATAATTTAGTAATATTTTTATTAATGCAATGTAGGTTGGCTAGGGATATGACATACTCCCCCCTTGAAGTAAACATGATCATCAGTGTTTATCATTAACTTTTACGCAAAATATAATAATCTAAACCACCCAAAAGTGGATCCTCCCCCTTCTAAATCAAGGATTTCATTTCCAAAAAATACTAATAAGACAAAACAATAACATTTTATCAAAAGTCATAACCATTTACAACTACAAAAACTAGAAATTTCTACTTTCGATCACTTAGCCATTATTTAATTTTAAAAAAGTAAAACCAAAGTCTATATACCAACTTATTGTTACTTACTAATTACTCTGGGAAGCAATGGTTACCTAATGTAATAAGTAGAATTGCAGGTTCTTTCACAACCTCCATAACAAGCACCCGGTAATATATGATTAGGAAATCCAACATAGTCACATTAATCAGAATATTCTCAATCAAATAGAATATCAATAACTCATGCAATGTCAAGTGATATTTTAGCTACATTACTTCCACAAGTATTCGGAGAGCACCAACCCTGTATTAATCAAACTAGTAAATCATTGCACCAAGTGCACACATTAGTACTTCTAAAATTTCTCAGAGAGAAGCTAGCTTTCTAATCATCAAAATAATAAATAATTGCACCAAGTGAAAATTGTCATAGCCCCTGCTAAAGACATTCACAAGATTGGTGATACAATAAAGGAACTTACACTTCCACTAATTCCTTTCTAAGAACTAGGCTCACATCTTGTCAAGATATACATATATTAATCTAGCAATCATATAGACATTTAATTTTTAACAAAATATATAACTGCTTAGTTAATATTTTATGTTATGAGAACCACAGTGGAAAAATAATGCTCCTCCCAACTGAAGGGAAATGTTTTGAACAAGCAACTTGAGCCATTTTCACATCCAGATAGTTCTCTAACAAAGACTGTACTAGGGCTAGTCTAGAATTCCACTAGCCAACTAGCTCGAGAATTCCAATGAACACACAAGGTCTAATAAATGTTTCCTCTTGGAAGCATCTTGCCTATCCTAGTAACCTCAAATGGAAATTCATGGAGTTAGAAAATTTTAACACAATTTACCCACATGTAACTATAAAAATTAGTATTCCAGATTCCTCATTAATGAGTGGATAGAATCTTCATCATTTCATAGAGTAGATTTAGTAAAGGAATAATAAGTTAAATAACTATTAACAAGCACTATTATAGCATATAAACTTTCGGATGTAGCCTTGCATCATTTTCATCATTCCTTAACTGATTTAGTTAATCACATACTTGATATTATAAACATAAGCTCATGCAAGGAATCCACATGATAAAATTAGCACGACAAGAAACCACATAATTAGAAAGCAATATACCCTGGAAACCTTGTAGCATGAAAACTAACAAACGTTTAATTTTATCTTTAAACACTCGTGAGAGTATTCAACCATCACTCAATGGTTATTAGGGAGTTTATTCGTTGACCATTTTCATAAAATATTACAAAGAAATGCCTCTTAAATGAACATCACTATCTATAAGCTGGTACAGTCATCATGATATCATTTACCCACAAGGCCTTTAACATTAACTCTTTATGATATGGTTGTTCCTATTTGTGGATCATCTTGTGGCTGCTATTTCTTCAATCTACATAAATCACTATTTTATCACCTGCCATAATGTTTAACACAACCCATCTTTTGCATATGTTGCAGTATTTCCTACAACAGGTACTGATGACAAACTTGATATCATGATGAGATCAAAAGGTGATCAGACAAATAATTACTTGTGATGCTTCAACATTAGTATTCATGTGCATCCATAAAACATAAACAAATATTAGGATATGCCTTCTTCACATGCATTAATAAATTCATACAACATGTTTATAAATAAATACTGCATTAAAAATTATTCCCCTCACACATGCACACATTCTTTCCCTTTTCCAAATGAAAACTAGTACACTATTCACATTCCTTACTGGCATCTTATCTTTGATATTTGTGCATGTAATTATATATCTTAAGAGAAACTAGCCTCTTAGTTATGCCATTATGTTTTTTTCCCAGAAGGACTAATATAATAGATACTATTCTTATGTGTGCATGTTCTTTCCTCGATACTATTGTTGTGCATGCAACTGCATGTTCTTTCCAATAACATGTTGTAGCAGTTATAAAAACCCTCCAAAATTTTGGCTCGCATGCACATTTCGGAGCCTACCTCGGATCCTACAATCGATTATCCTTGGTCGCTTGATTGGTAAGCCGATGACTTCAAGCTTCCCTCTGTGATGTTAAGATGTTTCTGTGTTCTCATCTTCATGCAACATGTGTCATATATGGGCACAAGAGTTGTTGTTTGTAATGCAAAGGGGATGTTGTCTTGCTTCAAGGGAATTGTGTGTGTATGAGTGATTGTCATCACATAGACATGTTTCACACTCACCTCATACACTCACGTCACGAAGGTTGTTGCACCAAGCAATATATGTCTTATGTATTATGAATGATCTACGTTGTGTAACTAATTGTCCATGTGTGATCACAGTCAAGTCCTATCAATGTTTACATATGTTCCACTGATCTTAGACTTAGCTATCTTCCCAAGAAACCTAGCCTCATCCAACTTCCCAGAACTGTCCACATTATTTTGCAATCATAAAGATTCCTCCATTACCTGTTGAAACCTTGCAGTGCGTAGAGACACCAACCTCCCTTTCCTGTTGAAACCCCGCAACCTAATGAGCACCAGTATTGTAGCAAGAATACTGGAGCTCATGGGCTATCAGATTTACTTGATCAACTTGGGGTTCGTACAAACTTGGAGGTGATAATGCTGCAAACATAAGTAACAATGATGGTTCTGCCTTTTGTCATGGTTTAGATCATGAGAGACCATTGGGTTTTTCAAGCCAGACTTCTATGGAGTCAGAAGAAGCTTGGCTTCTTGATGGAAGAAAGGGAAATTTGCTCTAAGGTAGAGCTACTCTACTACAATAATGGAAAAGACCGAAATTCAATTCTAAATCACACCATTTCCTAATTAATTGGCAAGAAACTATGCTTTGTGATAATGCTAAATTATCATGAACCAAATGCTACTATCTAAGCATGGAAGTAAGAAACATCAAACATCACTAATGTGCAAGTAAAGGAACTAAAATAAATATGTTTTTGTATTCTTGTCTTTTCATGCAAAATCAAGTATGCAAACTAATTTCTTTTGGTGATGTGGCAGGTGAATTAAGGGTGTTGGAGGATGGCGGGAAGGGTTAGGAGATGGTTAGATGTTGTGGGAGACCCTTGGGAAGATTTTGGTGACTTGCTAGAGTTTTTCCCTCAATTCGCCCTCAAAACAGGCCATTTTAGGAAATCCTACAGGATCTACTAGAAACCTACAGGATTCCCCGTAAACCTACAAGATACAGCCAAGAGTAAAATGGAAGGTGTTGGAGGTGATAGAAGGCTTACGGGAGGTGTTATATCGGTGGAATGAGGTGAGGAAAGGTCTAGGATCACTCGGAAAACAATAGTAAAGATAGAGGATGGTTGGATTCGCTCAATGTGCTTGGAAGAATTTGTATGAAAAATTATGAAAACTAGTGAAGGTGATCTTGAAAACCAAGAATGACTATGGTAGATGGAGTGAAAGGTGGCTTTTGGCTATGAAGTCTTTGTCTCCTCCTAAAGCACCTACTCTACATAAAACATGTATAATTCCCACAAATATATGCAAACAAGAAGCATTCTCATAAGCTAGAAAAACAGAATTAATGAACTAACTGCCTACATTATGCATGAGGAAAGTTGTTGAAGTGAATCAAAGCATGGATGATATCTACTGCAAGAGTGAATATAGAAGAGATGGAAATGAAATCCTACTTTTTGAAACTAACCAAATGCTAACTTGAATACAGTAACCTCTAAATCTTATGCAAGAAATAGAAATATGTGTTTTTTGGGCTACATAAGAGTCCCTTCCTCAAATCATGATCCCATAGGGAGGAAACGAGGCCAAGGCAACTACTGATAGCCTTGTGGTACTCCTTTTATCCCTGCTAACCTGCTACTGAAGTAACGCACAAATGGAAGCAAACTAATAAACACCCAGTCCAATCTACACTACTTGCAATGAAAACACATCTAAAAGCAAATTAACAATGAAGCTATGACACTAATCTAAACATACAGATATAAGAAAGAGGAGCCTTGGTTGCTAGCATTGGGCCCTAACCCAAGAGATTCAGCCCTCTGAGTTAACTTAGTTTTGGCTCAAAACAAAACTCATTCTTATTACCAAAACATAAAATTACATCAATAAAACTTTCACAAGTTTGGAGGTCGAAAATAGCTTAGAGTTACACAACAAAAGTTTGAATCCTAATGAGGCTCTAGGCCTCTTTACTTATACAACTTATGTCCCCAATGACTTCATGAAAATTACGGAGGCTCGGCTCCCAAATGCAAGATAAACTAACTCTTTGTCTCTCACTTGCTTGGCTACCTTCTAATCCTCATGGCTTGGCTTCTTGCACTTCGAGCTGGTGTGATGGATGGAGGAATATTCAAATGGGGGAGAAGTAAATGAGGAGGATTCACCTCCTACAATCCATCTCGCTTGTCCCATTTCAGGTTTAACCTTAGTATTTTCCAAAATTCCTTCATTTTCTCCTTCAATCCTGCATTCAATGCATATTAGTCCACTAGGCATAATATCCAACTCTAGCTCATCTCATAAATAGAATATAATCAAAAGCATGTAATAAGTTTTGAGAAAAGTTGGTTTGACTAAGCTAGGAGGTGAATTAAAGGCCATATAATTACTCAATGATGAGGCTCATCATCACCCCTACTGAAAGTGTTTCTCATCCTCTGAGCAACTCAATCAATATCCATATCCTTCATAGCTCTAGTGGCCTCCCTGAAATCCCATGCCTTTGTTGTGGCTTCCTCTTCTTATTCGTAGAAGCCTACTTTCCTTTCTACCTCCCCCCACTGCCTCTTTTCTTCTTCTTCCTTCCTTCCTTCTAGCATTCCTAAGAGTAGTGGTGGACTAAGTTTCAAGCCAATCCAATTGACTTTCAACCTTTTCATAGATTGATTGTACATGGGTGTCCTATTTAGTGCTTCTCTCAATCTTTGAGGAGTGGGGTACTCTCTTATCTTTAAGCTGTATGGCATTGTGTTCAGTCTCCTCAAGCAAGCATGTATGCTATCATCTCCTAACAGCTTGAAGATGTCCTCAAAATGTGAAATTTCTTGCTCTTGGGCAACAAGATATCTAGGTGCAAGATAAGGATCATTTGCAATCAAATTATGGGTGCTGATGAGGGCCATGGGCTCTGACTGTTCAGCTCTGATCATAATAGGTTCAATTTTCTCTCTTGCTAATATCTTCTTCATCTCTGCAGCCCTTCATTCCTCATGGTTCATCCATGATGCCAAAGCCATCAACTGTAAATCTCCTAGCTTGGAATTAGGGTCCCATCCATTCATATCTATTAAGGCCATGTTGTGCAAATAAAACTCATACATATTAGCCCTATCTTGTAGTGTTCTATGATCACAAAGATCAATGAATTGCCTCTAGTCCAGAAATTGCATGCTGCCTCTCTGTGCTAAGGTCTTGATCTAGAATTGCAACCACTGTTCCTTGAGGTATAGGGCATAAGATTTACTTGGCATCCTGCACTCGATTTCCTCCAAAGAGAGACTGGCCATACATGCCAACTGATTCTCTCTTTCTTGCAGTTGTCCTCTCAACCATGCATTTATGTTTCTAGTTGATTTTTCATTATGGCCTCTCTGTCTCTGAAGCTACTTAGCTCTTTGCCCATCTCCTTGAGCTTCTCCTCCATCTTCCCAATTCCTTCCACCCCCTTAGAGTTGGTGATCTGCATCCATCGGTGAGCTCTAGCTCTCTCCTTCTCAAGCTCTAAGAACAAAGGAATAACAAAATTTTGAGGTATCACCCTGCCTCCTTCAATAAACCTGTAGTAGGAGTCAAGGTTAGGTTGGGGCTAGGTTATTTTGACTCTGGGTCCTCTTATTTAGTTCCTTGTTGTTGGCCTACCTTCTTTTTGAATTTTTGTGTCTCTTGTAGGTTCAACAAAGTATCTTGTAGGACTTCTTATGCTTTGTGTAGATTTTGTTGTGTATCCTGTAGAAATCCTATGTGAAATCTTATAGGAATTCCTATGAATAAAAATGATGTTTTCTTCCTTGTTGTAGGTTGCCTGGGTATGAGAGTGACTTGTGAGAGTGAGCATTGAGGAAGTGAATACATCAATGCATGGGACGCTGATTATTTCCTCTTATGGTCATTTGGGTTGAGGTGGTGTGCTGGTAGTCGAGGTATGGTTTCCATTTTAGGATCATTGGTCCCCATTACCACCTCTCATTCTCCACTTCCTCGTAATCAACTCCCACTTCATGCTTCCATAGCCTTAACTACTTTTGTCCTTCTCCTTTCTATTTTTGAGTTTACCATTGCCACGTGTGAGAGAAAAAATTGTTTTGTCTTTGTTGACTGATTGAAGATGGCCAAGTTAACTGGACACCTTTCGCTTATAAACCAACTTACTCGTAACCTTTACATCTTTTGACTACATTATGCACATGTGAGAGTGAGAGAGATACTTACCTGTGGTGCTTAATACATTACTGCAGTGGTTCAAGACTGAGGTGCTTACTGTGTGTATTGGCTACATGCTATTCTTTTTCTCTTTTTTGTTGTTCTCTGATGATTTTTTTTTGTGGTGCAGGTACTTGGTGTTGAAGATGATGGTGTTGTTGCTGCTTTAGAGTCTCTTCTGCTCTTGGATCATCATGCTGGAAGCTTGTTGTTCTTATGATTTGTATTTTGTGGGATAGGCTGCTACAAGATTTCCTCCAAGATGTCCTATAGTTGCTTCTCCCTCAGAACTCTTAATCATACCTTCTGTTGGGAGTTTAAGGATGGTGACATGGATGGATAGGGAGACTAGGAGTGTGGAGGATGAGGAATACTTAGGTGATACTCCCTATTGCTCTATTATTCCTTCTTTTTTGAAGAGTGTGTTTTTTTTTGAAACTGATATATTTTTTTAAGGGTGAATGAAGGGGTGCTAAAGGTGGACATATGTATGGTCATGGAATGATGATATAGGGGTGCTATTTTATTGACATAGAAGGTCATTTTTTATTTTAGGGTCACTTCCTATAGTATTTCTTGGTCACTATGATTTCTATAGGATCATCCACTAGGTTTTCAGGGGATCCTGTAGGTTTACAGAGGATCCTGTAGAAAACGCAGTCCCCTTGTAAACTAAAGGAAAGGAGTCAGAAAAATGCGAGAAATGGTAGAGTGATGAATGAAAATGAGTGGAAAAATAAAATGTGAGTGAAATAGATCTCTTGGTGTTCCTCCTTTGCTCTTTGATCATCCTTCTTGTTGACCTGTAAAATAGACATTTTCATGATTTTTCTCTTTTTTTTCTCTTTTTTTAAACAACTAGGTTGCCTCTGAGAGGTTTTTCATCCTAGTTGTTTGCCTTGGGAGCTCCAGGAGAGATTTTCACCCAGGGATATTTATATTCTCATTTTTTCTCTCTTTCTTTTTTATATTGACATCATTGGGCCGCCCGAAGAGGTTTTCAACTTGATAGTGGGACTCAGGCACCTCATGGAGGTTTTCACCTAAGTCCTTATTCTTTTTCCTTTTTCTCTCATTCATTTGATGAAGTAGGAGATAAAACATGCTCCACTACTATCACTATTTTATTGATATCATCAATGAATTCTTGTTTTGACAATGGTCTCTTGTAAATTTGCAGTTGGTGTCCATTAACAAGTAAAAAAATGGCCTCTTCATCTACGGTTTTGATCTGTACTGTACCATTATCATGGCATCTTTCTACAACATAAGGTCCTAGCCATCCTGTCCTTAACTTTCCCTTGAAGTATTTATACCTAGAATCATATAACAAATCCCAATCACCTTCTTGAAATTGCTTTTCCTTGATGTTCTTGTCATGCCAAATATTCCTCTAGAGTTGGATTACCTCTTTATGTAGGAGGGCCCGCATTCTAAACTCATCCCAACCATTCAACTGGAGAAACCTGTCTTTTTGTGCACTGTTGAGATCTAGATCTAGTTGGGTTGCCATCCTTAATGTGTTATACTCAAATTCAGTGGGCAACAATGCCTTTTTCCCATAGACCAATTCATAGGGTGTGAATCCAGTGGTGGTCTTCCCGGTGGTATGATAGGCCCAGGTGGCCTCAACTAGTCTATATACCCAATCCTTCCTATTGCTACTTACCACTTTGGTCAAGATTACCTCCAGCTCTCTATTGTTTGCCTCTACTTTTCCATTAGCTTATGGATGATAGGGAGTGGAGGTTCTATGCTTGATCTTGTGCTCGCTGATCAAGTCTTCAATCATGTTGGAGGTAAAGTGGCTGCCTTGGTCTATGACCAGCTATCTAGGTCACCCAAATTTGTAAAATACATTCTCCCTTAGGAAATGAGCTACCTTCTCTTTTGTTGTTTCCTTAATTTCCTTGGTTTCAACCCACTTAGTTAGAGAGTTAGTGCACACAAATATGCACTACTTTTTTTTGGAGGGAGGGTCCATAGGTCCAATGAAGTCCATGCCCCACTTTTCAAATGGCTCGAAACTCACCAAAGGCTGCAGAGGAATTTCATCTCTTGGAGTAGGCTTTCCCATCCTTTGGCACCAATCACACCGACTATTATATCTTTTCACATCCTGATGAAGATTGGGCCAATAATAGCCTGCTTGTAACACTTTGAATGATGTCCTCTTTGTTGCAAAGTGACCTCCACAAGGGTCATCATGACAGGTTAGAAGGATGTCAAATACTCCCTCCTCCCTGACACACCTTCTCAAGGTTTGATCTGGGCCAAGTTTGAAGAGATTTGCCCCAATCCAAGTGAAGGGGGCACTCTTCCTCACTATCTTGCTCTTCTCTTTAGAGGACAAGTTCAGTGGGAACTGTGCAGATACCAAATAGTTTTCTATATCAGCAAACCATGGAGAGAGAACTGAAATAGAAAATAAGTGCTCACCCAGTAACTACTCACCAACCATTCCTTCTTCACCTGCAGGAAAATTTAATCTGGACAAAAATTCTGCAACAAAATTTTCCTTACCAGACTTATCAACAATAGTTAGATCAAACTATTGTAATAAAAGTAACCATCTTATAATCCGAGCATTCACCTCTAGTTTATCCATTAAATATTTGATTGCAGCATGGTAAGTATGCACAAATATTTGATAGCTTGAATAGAATGCCTAAATTTGTTCAATGAATGCACAACAGCCAAGAGTTCCTTTTCGGTCACTGTGTAATTTAGTTTAGCCTTTGATAGATCATTACTGATAATGTAGATAGCATAAGGCAATTTTTCATCTATCTGACCTAGGGATCCTCCAATGGCTTTGTGTGAGGCATCATCATGAATATGAAAGGGAAGGGCTCAATTTGGGTCTCAAAGAATCGGTGCAGTGGTTAACTTGTTCTTTAGGGTGTCTAAGGCCTCTTGATAGCTTTTTGACCATATAAACTCAGAGTCCTTGGCCAACAAACCAAATAAAGGAGAGACCAACTTGTTCAAGTCCTTTATGAACCTTCGGTAGTATCCAACTAACCCTAGGAAACTTTTGAAATCTCTCTACTTTTGAGGAGTTGGGACCCTTTGGATGATACCTATTTTGTTTGGGTCCACATATAGTCCTTGTTAAGATATTGAATGACCTAGAACAATCCCTGCAGTCATCAAGAATTTACATTTTTTGGGAGTGAGAGATAGGTTCATTCCAATGCATTTGTACAGTACCTTGCATAGTTTGGACAAAACCTCATGGAAATCATAGCCATAAGGTGTAAAATCATCCATATAAATTTCCACCGCA
Source organism: Pinus tabuliformis (assembly GCA_031772625.1). Classification (NCBI taxonomy): domain Eukaryota; kingdom Viridiplantae; phylum Streptophyta; class Pinopsida; order Pinales; family Pinaceae; genus Pinus; species Pinus tabuliformis. The sequence goes on from CM062816.1 coordinate 842,299,792, forward strand.
TCATGGACTGGCTTGACGAAAATGCTCAGGATTTCTCTCTGGAAAGTGGCAGGAGCATTGCATAGGCCAAAAGGAAGGACCCTATAGGCAAAAGTACCCCATGGACAAGTGAAGGTTGTTTTATCCTAGTCTTCTGGGCTGATCTGGATTTGGTTGTACCCATTGAATCCATCTAGGAAAGAGAAAAACAAATTCCCTACCAGACCATCTAGCACTTGGTCAATGAAGGCTAGAGGGAAATGGTCCTTCTTTGTGGCTTTGCTCAACTCCCTGTAATTGACACAAATCCTCCCCTTACCATTTTTCTTTGGAACTAACACCAAAGGAGAGACCCAGTCATTGTCGGAGATAGGGTAAATGAATCCTTCATCTAGAAGCTTTTGCAGTTCTTCTTTCACTATATCTTTAAGAGCTGGATTCATCCTCCTTTGGGGCTGTTGGACTGGCTTACAACCCTCTTTGATGTATATGTGGTGAGTACACACATAGGGGTGTACTCCCTTCATTTCTTTGTAACTCCAAGCGAAGGCATCTAGATCTACCTTTAGCATGTTGCATAACTTCTCTTCTTGGAGAGAAGAAAGATATGCATTGATTTTCAAGGTTCTCTTAGGGTTGAACTCTATGGTTTTGACATGGAGTGGTTTGGAATCAGCCAAGCATAGGTCAATTGGATGATTTTTCTGGGTTTCCTTTACTACATATTCTAAAGGAAATGTACTGGGAGCTAGACTTTGGAGTAGGTCTTCAATCAAATCATCTTCATCATGTTGTCCTCTTGTCATGGTTGTTTCGAAAGTATAAAGTCGGGTGGAATAAACTTCATTTTCTTCCTCCTCCTCCAACCATAAAGGTATATAATGCTCTAGATATGGTTGAGCAGGAGGGTATAGGACTAACTTCTTGGACATATTCCCATTCTTGATGGTCATATTTCCAGCACTGCACTTAATGTAAGCATCGGTAGTGGCTAACGATGGTTTCCCACAGATGAAAGGGTAACCAGTAAGCTTAGCCTTAGGATGGCGAAGTAGGAAATATGTAGGGTACTGCTAGGAGTCCATGGTGACCATCACATCCTCCACAATCCCCTCGGGGGTCACTGTGGAGCGGTCTCCAAGTTGCGAAACTGTTACGGTCTTCCTCAATGAACCTTCGAGGTTGAGTGTGAGCATGTTGTCCTTGGTCATTACATTAATGATAGCCCCAAGATCGATTAAAGTGTGTGGGACAATGGTGCCATTGATGTGCACATCTACTATAGGGCTTCTAGGGTCCAAATACTTTCGACAGATTACCTGCCCTAACATTAAGTCGGACAAATGTCCAATGAAATTAATGGTAGGGGCATCCATTCTTCACCTCCCTGGATGCTTGAATCACTTGTCCTTAATCAACTTATTGTAAATAGAAACATATTTTATTTCTTGGAGAAGTGGAATCTTTACACATAGATTTTTCAATTCTCCCAGAAGTTTAGTCTCTTCTGGGGCAAGCTAGAGTGGTTGGGTTAATATCTCACGAAAGGGTGGATTCACTTTAAGAATTCTTTCCTCTCTTTCTTCCTCAACCTCCCTAGGTGGAGGTGGATGTTGGTTATCCGGTAGAACTCTCCAAGATCTCAGGTTAATATCCTGGATTTCAATAGCATAAGCTGGATATGATGTCTCTCCACTATATACTTGTTGAGCCTGTCTGTTGTTCGGGTTCATATTTGGTTGTGCATGCAACTATGGTTTCTTGGGTGGAGCAGAGTGTAACAACTGTGGTTGGGTAGGTGGTGGAGGCAATAAATCTAGAGCATTGTTGTATTAGGGCCTCCACCCCTAGGGCGGTGCATTCCACTAAGGTTGTGGCAGAGCATATGGTTGAAATGAATGGTTGGCTGGATGGGAGTGATATTGAGATGTAAAGGACCAAGGAGTGGGTGTAGACCAAGAAGGATGAGTAGGGGGTCCCCAAGAAGGTATGGATGTGGTTTGTTTGGGGTTGTAATATGCAAGCAATGACCTTGGCATGCCCTGGTGGTATGGTCAAAGCCCATGAGGTCTCCTTTGGTTTATGTAGCAGAGCTGCTCAATGACCCCTTCAGCTCCTTGATATATAACTTTGAGTCCAAGAAAAGAAGGGCACTTGTCTGTGGAGTGGTCTTCTTCACAGAAGGAGAAAATTTCAATAGAATTAAATGGACATTCATTCCTAGGATGCCTCTTGGTGCATCTAGGACAAAAAATGGTCAAGGCTCTCTCTGCTTCCCCCTGCTTTCTCTTAATGTGCATAGTTTCCACTTGCAAGGCAAGGGTTATCAGCATCTCACTTTTGATATCTTCCAGCATGTTTCAAATTTCACCCTTGATGGATAAGTTGGAAGAGGATGTATTGACCATAGGTTGACTAGCCCTACCCTTTTTTCTAGCTGCCCTAGAATGGTTTCTAAAGACAATCTTGATATCCTCATAGGGTAATTGGTAGATATCTCCTCCTGCTAACAAGTGTAGGGTATCCAAAAGATATTCCCTTACTCCCATAATGTTGGTTTATGAGGGCTTGACCTAGGTCCAGAGTTATTTAGACAAAAAAAATCCCTACAATATTGTCCCTTTCGGCATCAGCCCTCGAAACGCAAACTAAAGTCTCACCCAAAGTAGTATGGGGGGGTGCTAGAACCAAGTTTCTGGACCCTTAAGATGGTTGAGAAGTCGGTTTATTACAACTAGACCTTTCCTTCATGCAGATCACTTCGTGCTCTATCATAACCTTTAGTACCTTCGAGATCTATTACCATTAGCTTTCACGCAGCCCTAACTAGGGGCTGAGATGCTTTCGTGCCACTAGGGCATCGAACTGTGATGTTTCCCAAACTACGCCAAGTATCTTACTTATCTTATTAACAACTCTTAATTATCTTCGTGTAAACCAATATTCTAACTTGCTTTCACTTAACCAATACAGCTATACACATTTGTGCATCATGTAAGCATTAAAAGTGAAATTCATACCCAATATAAGTAATGCACAAATAGGAAATAAATACACATAAATGATAGAAACTTCTCTTTATTAATACTTATAGAAGATTATAGACTCGACTCGCCCTGCACACTTAGCTGCAGGGGTCCATGCACTCAGTTGCAGAGCCTCTACCTATGCTACGATCCAAACATAGACTTCTACTCCTGAGCTATCTCGCATACATCCTTATTCCATCACTTTCTTATTATATGTTGATTGTTTTAACTACTTAGAGCTTCACTCTATTTATACAATCCCATGGTCCACAGATGATGGGTAGATCTTCTACAGCCGACATTACATTATCAAAATAAGGGCAGACAACCCTATGCCTCTTTAACAACTACGTGCTCCATGCCCAAAAAATGCGGAGTCTTTACATTGGAATTACAAAATCGGACCAAAATCTCGGCTCTGAGCCCCAAAACTGCCCTTGGGGGATCTCACGCCCAACACCTAAGAAGGACCAGCTTTAGTGGCTCGGGGTCAAGTGTGCACCTAGCCCTTTTATAACTAAGTTGGAATCTTTCTTCATAATCCTCTAGGGATTCATCATTACGTATGGTCATCCTAGAAATTTCCTCTTTAGTATCCTTTGACTGATAGTAGTCTCGATCCTTTTTGTTAAAGGTTTTTTGCATCTGAGCCCAAGTTGTGATGCTATCCCCAGGTAAACCCATGAACCAGCACGATGCTATATCCTTGAGGATATATGGAAATAGTTCTAACTTCTTCTCATCATTTGCATAGTCATAGGTTCGGCATATAACAACAAACTCAAATAGGAAAGTGTTAGGGTCTTCTATGGTCAAGCCATGGAAATGAGGTAGGGCAGAGGGGCTTATATTTTTCATCTTAGTGTCCCCATTGGTTTCCCTGATGGGGAAGGCACCCTCAACTCTCCCTATATTCCCTCTGTTATTTCTGTTTTCACCCATTGGTTCAGTAGGAATGGGGTCTTCTTCTTCTTCTTCCCCTGTAGGTTCTTCAAATATGTCAGGTTGCTTAACTATGGGTTCCTCCAGTTCACATCCACCAAAGAAGAGGGAAGGTTGGTTTTTTTATGCAATGGGGGTATTTGGCAAAGATTTCCCTAAGTTATCCCTATTCCTACGAGGCATGAAAGAATTCTTTTTTGGGTTGGTTTTGTGTTTTTTTAAACTTGGAAAGGACTTTGCAGAATTGAAATTGATTTTTGGGAAAAAGTTCCCCCAAGAGAAGTTTGGGGACTAAAAGCCCATGTTTTGGGACAATTTGGTAATAAAGTTGTAAAGTCTCCACATTTTGTGGTTGCAAAGTGCAAAGCTATCAAGATTCATAAAGGGTTGTCTGCTCTTATTTTGTAAAGTGTCAAGTTGGTTGTAAAGATCTACCCATGCTCCGTGGACCATGGGATTGTATAAAAGACAACTAACTATGTAAGCTCTATGAAGGAGAACAATTAAACTTTGGAAGTTTTGGCAAAGAAGTCTAAGTGTTTTCGGGTCTTAGTGTAGGTAGAGGCTATGTAGCTGAGTGTGCAGAGGCCTAGGGTGGAAGTCTGCAGCTGAGTGAGCGGACTCCTACAACTGTGTGCATAGGGTGGATAGAGTCTGTATCGAACTGGAAGATATCAATAAAGAGAAGTATTCTGCAATTGCTGTGTATTTAGTCTCTGTTAATGCATCTGATTATATTGCGATCTGGGTTTATTTTACAATGTTAATTTGATGCGCGAATGTATGTGATTATATTTGTTAATTGAACGCAATTAAATATATTAGTTTACGCGATGCTGACTGTAATTGATTGGTATGATAAGTAAAACACTTGAGATAACTTGGGAACCTACATAATACATTGTCATAGATACGTGAAAGTACATAAATTTGTAGTTAGGGCTGCGCGAAGGTCAATCGTACACCTTTGCAGAGGTACTGAAGGGCGGAACAAAGGGTAGATCAATACAACCTTAAGGCTTAGCAACCTGCGTGAAAGCAGTGGAAAGGGGTATAAACTGACATCATGACCATCTCACGGTGCAGAAACTTAGTTCCAGCATCCCCCCATATTGCTTCGGGTGAGACTTCAGTCCGCGCTCCACGGGCTGATGCCGAAAGGGCCAGTAGTGTAGGGATTTGTTTGGTTGACTAACGCTGAACCCGGGTCAGGGCACACAAAGTCAACAAATGGTTCCGTTGTCGAGACCCGAAATCTTTATGAGATATGTGTGATGTTGTATCATTGGAATCCAACTAAGAAAGAGACCAAAGGCTGGTTGGATAGGAAGATCCATGAATTCACAGTGTAGGAGAATAGAAATTTGTGAGTGATAAAGGAATAGTTGCGAGATAGATACCCATATACAGAAATCCATGAGATTTTTTTTTGTTCCTTTCTAGTTGATTTATATGAGTGGATCGTGAAGCTACTGGATAACCAAGGAAGGTGGAGGCTTGATGGTCCTATTGTCTGGACCTTGGAGTTAGTATAGAGACTGGAAGCCTCTGAGGAAATGATCAGCCGCGTCGTTGATCATTGGATTGATTGTAACATAGGAGGGTTTGTGACAGAATTTGCGGTCGATACCTCAGTTAGTTATAGTGAGGTGGAGCAGTGTTTTTTCAAAGGTCCATGAGGTAAGTACTTGAAGTCTTTAAATACTTGGATTAAGATGTTATTGTGCGAAAAATGGTTTATGCAACGACCTTGACTTTCAAAGCTACACGCAGTGGAAACACTTACAGGAACAAATGAAGAAAGGGTCCTAAATATAGTCCTCTGATTTCACCTCCTTTGAGTGATGAAGAGGGAGTAGCACCAGCTTCTCCACTAAGTGCAGTTCAGCTGACAAAAAAAGGGTTCCCACGACTACCACCTCGACCCACACCACCTCCACCTTCACCACCCTCACTTGTGACTTCACGCACACCACCACTACCTTCACCCCAGTTCAACATGGCAAATTTAGTAAAGTATCCATTGTTTAAGGGCTTGGGAAATGAGGACTCAGACCAGTTCTGGTTCGTTGTAAAATCTATATGGGAAGCTCAGGGTGTCACAGATGATCACATGAAGAAGGAAATGTTGGTTAGTGCTTTGCAGGATCGCGCACTAACTTGGTACATCAAGTACTCTAATGATAACTCAAACGTTGTTTTGGCAGAGATCAAAATCGCACTAAATAAAGAGTTCAATAGGCCTAAATCTAAGGTGCAGTCGATTATGGTGTTCAAGGAAATCATGATGAAACCAGGTGAGACACCTTGGGAGTTGGATCATAGATTGAAGTGTAAAATCTACGAAGCTAATATGAACTTAATAGATGGACATCATCATGAGTGGTTCGTGGCTTCACTCCTGCCTCACCTAAGGGTTGCAATGCCACAATAGAATATTATGACTCAGGTAGAGGCCTTGGAGATTGCAATAATACTGCATGAAACACCGATGCAATATCTAGATCTGGGGGTCCAACAAATCCATGCGTAGTTACAAAATCTTTTCCTCCAAATGCAAAGTTTGAAGCAACACATAACAATTCAACCCAAGACACGTGAAGAGATATGGTGCCTGAAATGTAAAAGTTAGAGGCATGAAAAAGACCACTGCTTGGTCTTTGCAAACTATATTGTAGGAGGAGGACAGATGCCTTTGAGACTAGAAGCCTAAGTAGGACTGAGCGTCGGGCCTACATTGTGGTGCGCTATATGTCAGGTAGCAGAGAAACATATGACTGGTAATTATCATTTGCTGCAGAAGTGTGTACAAACACCGCAACAACTATTCTCCAACTTCTCTAGGTCGGTAGGGCATGATGAGTGCAACTGTCGAAGTTATGAATTAATGATGGATAGAACACCCACCTACATAGTTCAGGCAGAAAAGTGGCCTCCTAACCAAAGCACTGGGATGGCATGGACAGGATTTCAGGGGCACAGATGAGGCCAAGGTGTAGGAGGACCTGGAAGAGGACGGGGAGAGCTCATCTGCTAGAATTGTGGAGGACCTAGACACTATTCCCGTGAATGCACTAACCCAACGTGTCCTTCATGAAAATATTGCACTCAGTTTCATCATGAGACTGAGGACTGTCCTACACTGATAGCAAGGATACGTGACAAAGGGGTGCTACCACCATATTTTACTTAGAACCTGCAGATGATGAGGGCTAAGCCTCATGAAGAGGATCCGAATGTGAATATTGTGCTCTGAAGTGGAATTACAATAGGTGGCGATAAGGGGAAACAACCTAAAGATAGTGCATGGGTCCGCAAAGCTCCAGAAAAGGAGGCTGAATTTTATTTGGAGTGCGCATGTGAAACATTCATGGAAGCAAAGAAAAGCTTTGGTGAGGCCTCTACCTCAGGGAGTCAGGATAATCTTGTTTAGGAAATGGACCCTTATATTCTTACGACATTTCTAGAGACCTACATGAATTTGTTGTGTGATAGCAAGGTTGTGAAGGGGTTATAGGAACTTATAAATAGATGCATTGGAAACACTTTGGGTGATAGCACATGGTACGGAAGATCGGTAAGCATAAGGCAAGAACACGATGAGAAATGAGACTCACCACGCAAATAGGCAAGTATGAAATGGATGATGTTATTCTGGATCTGGGGTCAGACGTAAACATTTTTCCAAAGCAGACTTGGGCGCGGATGGGGAGATCCATGCTGCAGTGGTCTCTGATTCAGTTAAGGACGAAAAATTAGTAGAAGGTCATCCCCATGGGATGGTTGCTGGGAGTAACTATAGATATTGAAGGCGCGAGTGCATTAGCTGATTTTGAAGTAATAGAAATTGTGGATGATAGCAACCCCTACCCTGCGCTCTTTAGAATTGATTGGGCTACTCACATGAACAGGGTAATCAACCTAAAGAAGCGAAAGATGATATTTGAAAAGAAATCACTTCGTGTAATTGTACCCATAGATCCTGTTGAAGGATCGCGCTATATTGAACCAGTTTGCGATTACGGAAACGATGACGATTTGGACTGCATATATAAAATAACAACGCGAGACCAAGATTGGGTGAATTTGATAGCGGATGGATGAATTACATTGGATTGCGAGAGTTCCTGCAACTCAGACTTGGACGAAGAATTAGAACACTGGAAGAATCAGCTACATGAAGTAACCATGTTGAGCTATAACATGATGACCTGATCACTGCACTGTTTGTCATTAGAGGTAAGAAATTTTCCCACTTATGATGGCTTGAATGATGTGGATGTTTTCTTGGATGCATTTGAGAGGGAAGTACCAGAGAAGCAGTGCTTCCAAGCTTTGGACTGAGCACTATGCATTACGCTCGCTAGATGGTGGGGTACACACAAGGGTAGATTTGATGATTGGTGTGAGTGTAGGAGGATGATGAGAGCATGCTTTGGGGAGCTGAAGATATGAGTGACACTTGGCCAAATAGGCTAAGGCCTATGGAGCGAAGCCCCAACCTGAGTGGGTGCACTTGTTCTATCACATCGTGGATGTCATCCCAATGAACTGGTACTTAGAGACAGAGCTCCACCATGGCACAGGAGAATGGGATATTCTACGCGAAGGGTTCATAATGGAATTCAGCTTCGAAGATGGGTTTGACTTTATTGACCAAGTGTTTCAAGAGGTTAAAGCAGCAATCTTTAGGATACCGCAGGATCCTTTGGATCTGATTCAACTTGATTGGACTACTCAGTTGAGCCACATGCTAGAATTTAAAACATGATTGCTCAAGAAGAATATGAGGACCCACAAAATATTTATATTCCTGAAAGCGAGGGTCACCGCGAGGTCAAGGGACCGCCGATCAAGAATCCTGATATAACCGCACCACTAAATACTAAACAGATAAATATTTGTACGGAGTTGGAGCTCAAATTCATGAATATTGGAGATTACTGTGATGTCGCGATAGTAGACAAGGTCATCAAATTTCTCTGTGAATACCAGGATTTGTTCCCTACCAAGTTTACAGAGTTAAATGGGATAATAGGAGACCTTGGCATTATGAAGATCACGATAAAACCCGACGGGAAGCCATTGAAGGAAATACCTTACTGTCTTAATCCAACATACAAGGAGAAGGTAAACTTAGAGTTAGATAAGATGCTCGTAGCAGGCATCATTGAGCCCATAGAAGAATCTGATTGGGTGATCCCAATAGTGGTACAAGAAAAGAAGCATAAGGATGACATAAGGATATGGGTAGATTTCAGGAAGTTCAATGATGCTTGTGTGCACGATCCTTTCCCGACTCCATTCACTAATGAGGTATTAGATAATGTAGGTGGCCAGGAAGCATACTCCTTCACTGATGGGTTTTTAGGGTACCGTCAGATTAAAATCACGCCTCAAGATAGAAGCAAGATGACCTTCGCAACTGAGTGGGGATGTTTTCATTACATTGTAATGCCTTTCGGATTAAAGAATGTAGTTGCGATTTTTTCACCCGTAGTCATTGCTACATTCAAAGACTTCATTCATAAGTTTCTAGAGGTGTACTTTGATGACTGGGCTATGTTTGGGTTGGTAAAATGCCATATGGCAAGTTTGCGCTTAATACTAGATACTTGTTGAACGTACCAGGTTGTGCTCAATCTAAAGAAATGTTTATTTTTTGTCCATTTTGGGACTTTGCTGGGTCATTTGGTATGTAGAAATGGATTGATGGTAGATCCCACAAAGATCGCAGTGATAACTAACCTGGAGGTGCCAAGGAGTGTGAAACAATTGTGTGCAACCTTGGGACATACTGGGTACTATAGGAAGTTTATCAAAGGCTATGCCCAGATCACTGTGCCTATGGAGAAGTTGTTGAAAAAGGATGTCACGTTCTGTTGGAATGAGGACTATCAGAAAAGCTTGGATGTGCTGAAGGGAAAAATGGTCACCATGCCGATTTTAGTCTTCCCAAATTGGAAGAAGGAGTTTCATGTACATGTAGATGCATCATGTATAGAACTGGGAGCAGTACTGACACAAGCCGGCGGAGGAGAATTGGATCATCCTATAGCGTTTGCAAGTAGGAGGTTATCCAAGGCTGAGAAGAACTATTCCACCATTGAGCATGAAGGATTAGCCATGGTAAACGCACTCTAGAAGTTTAGACACTATTTACTGGGTGGACATTTTTAGATGTATATGGATCATTCTTTGTTGAAATACCTGGTCAATAAGCCTATATTAGGAGGGAGAATTTGCAGGTGGTTGTTATTGTTCTAGGAGTATGATTTTGATGTTATTGTGAAGCCTAGATGACTAAACATGTGACCAGACCATCTTTCATGCATCGAAATTTGGGAAGAGCCCACTAATTTGGAGGAGGGATTGCCTAACGCACAGCTCTTTGCAGTACACATCACGGTTGGTCACTTTGAAGACATCATACAATTCCTAACGATAAGAAATACCCCAAAAGGCTACATCACCCACCAGAAAAAGGAGTTAGTGGTGCGTGCAGAAGACTTTTTGTCATTGTCGGACAGCTATACAAAATGGTGTCTGATGAAGTATTATGACGACATGTATCAGAGTTTGAAAGGAGAAATATCCTTGCAAACACTCATGGGGGTGCCGTGGGAGGGAATTATGTAGGAATGGTGACCGCACAGAAGATCCTACGCGCGGGGTTGTGGTGGCCAACCCTCCATTAGGATTCAAAATCCTACTACCGGGTGTGCGATGTGTGTTAAAGGACTGGCAGGCCATCGCAAAGAGATGAACTACCTCTGAACCCACAGATGACGTTACAACCTTTTGAGAAATGGGTGATAGATTTTGTGGGACCCATTCAGCCTCAAGGAAAGAAGACAAGAGCGCGGTATATTATCACCATGACTGAGTATTTGACTCGATGGGCGGAGGCACAACCTGTGAAGGACTACATAGGCGCGATCACTAAAAACTTTCTCTTTGAGTATGTAGTGACATAATTTGGGTGTCCAAAGACTTTGATGAGTGATCATGGTACACACTTTCTGAATGAAACGATCAGCGCGCTGACGGAGGAATTTTAGGTATATCACCAGAAAAGCATGCCTTATCATGCATAGGCTAATAGGATGGTGGAAGCATTCAATAAGGTACTAGAGAATGCACTGAACAAGGTTTGCAATGCTCAGCAAAGTGATTGGGACTTGTGCATACCTGCAATACTATGGGCCTATCGAACGACATGCAAAAAGTTGACTGGACAGACACCCTTTATGCTTGTATATGGTGTTGAAGCAGTGATGCCATGGAATACATTGTGCCTAGTCTGTGCATAGAGTTACTCACAGGTATGAAGGATCGCGGGGCCTTGGAAGAGAGGTTCATGTAGCTTACTAAGCTTGAGGAAAAAAGGTTTATGCCTTGATTTCACCAATACGTCCAAAAGTAGTGCAAGAAAGCATGGCATGATCGACGCATTAAACTGCGCACCTTTAAGGTAAATGATCTAGTTTTTTATATCACAGAAAGTTTGATAAATTTCCAAGGAAATTTATGATGCACTAGCTAAGGCCCTATGTCATTAAGGAAATTACGGACAGTGGAGCAGTTTAGTTGGTTAAATTGAATGCAGATCCCTTCCCAGGAAAGGTGAATGGCCACCAATTTAAGCCGTACACCGGTGATCCAGCCAGATGACTATATGAAGGTAGCATAGTCTTAGTGCTCCAGGTAGCTGAAGGGAGGCGCGGGACTATAAACTACACTTCCCAACTTGGGGAACTGCGCGATTAGAGGATTGTGCGGATCGAGGAGATGTCACAAGGTTCACGATAATGAGAAAAGAGCTACACTACCCTAAGAGAAATCACACAGGCCAGTCGGAAAGTGACTATTAAAGTCATTGTTCATGATTTGATGATGAGAATGCAGCCAAATGGAGATGGCGGCCAACATTTAATACGAAATTTGTGGGTAAGTGTTATAGACATTTTTGTGCCTTACAACATTGAGCATGAAATGTCCATAATCTAAGGGATCCAAAGTCCCTAAACATGTTGTTCCTACCCCTAGAGGAACAAGGCTAAAAAACCACAGCAATTCACAGAAGTTCTCCACCAGAAACTACTCAAAAACAAGTCAATTCAGGATCATGTCAATGGCTCCACTAGCTGTCTGCGCTGAATGTCAAAGCCAACACTAGCTACCTGCGCTGAATGTCAAAGCCAACACTGGCTACCTGCGCTGAGCAAGAGTGGACATGTGGCAAGCTCATTTCTCAAGGTGTCAAAACCCAGGAAGCTTCCAAAATGACACTTGCCTCAGGGAATTCGACTATGATGAGTAAGAGGTTCCAAAATCTCCAAGTGGAAGAAAGAACCTCCAAGTGGAATCAAGAACTGACAGAGGGAGAGGACACTAGTCAGATCTCAAGCTGACTCATCCTCTCTCCAAACATCTATATATGGATCTCTCCTCCATGAGATCTAGAGGCTGGAATTTTGTTATTGCAAAGAATTGCTGTTGGTTTGAGATCAAAATCATTGGGTGCTTAATGCTTTGAAGGGAGGTGAAGATAGGAATTCCATTTTGCTGGGAAGGAGATGCTGGATTGGAGCCCTTTGGGTTGTATCTCTTCCTGAACCTTGTTATTCATCAATAAAGCTATCTTGGTTTCTCCTATATACTAGTGTATCTTTGATGTATGATTGCATTAGTATGTTTAGTTTACTTCTAATCCTGAACTAGTTATGAATATGAATCTATGTCTTGCGTAGTGTTCTTCTCTTGTGATCTTGCAGAAACCTGTTGAAGCTGGGCGAGCGAGAAGGCAAGTAGCTGGGAACTCTCCAAGAGAAGAGAAACTGGATCGAGGGACAAACGGAAGACACCGGTTAGTCCATCCATCTCTCTTCATTCTAATTCATAAAGGAAGAATACGAGAATAGCTGTCTCTGTTTGTTGCTAAGGCACTGTCACACCTTAGGTGGATAGGATCGTCCTGCATAGGCATTTTTCCCCACAACAAATTGGCGACTCCACTGGGGAAGATCTGTTTAGTCATTTTATTTGTGTCTCTATCATTGTTTGTTTCATAGACTCAACAGCAACAATCGAACTGCATCTGCTCTTCTCAGATGCAAAGTAGACAGTTGCTGCTTTGATCCAATCACTGGATTTGTCTATGAGCTGAACAATGGACTCACAAATGATTTGATGATCCTTTGTGATAGATCTTAGTACCCCCTCAAAGCATCCCTTTGATTGTACCTTGCTTGTTGCTTTTATTTGGCCTGAAACCGTTGATTAATCAGCAATCTGTGACCCAGAACCCAGTGAGAAACTCTCGTTTCTCCTTCAGCGCGACCCCTGTGAAGAGGTTCTGCATTTCAACGCAGGTCCCGTGAGGGCTACCTGCGCTGAATGTCAAAACCTCTGTGTTGAGGTTGCGCTGAACCAGTTTGGCCTTGTGCAGTTGGGGTTCTCTGCTCTGTTTTGCCCTGTTTTGATCTCTGATTTTTGCAGCCTGTAACCAGCATAGGTACCAGTCTGATAACTCCTTTTCTCTGCTTAAATTCCGCCTCCTTTTGTACAAAAAGACTGTGAGTGTTTTTATGTGTTTGTGGCGTCATTTACAGTTTTCCTTTGCATGAGTGAAATAATCATCCTGTAGCCCTTGATTCAGATCTGTTGATTGTGATCTTAGGAGAGAGTTCATTGGCTGTTTACAGTTGATTATACATTTACTTTTGCTTATTGGTTTGAGTTTGTCTCTTTTAAGTGTCGAAACAAGTGTTCATTTCGAAAGTCGCAAAGTGTTGTATTCTCTTCTACCCTTTCTGATTTCGAAAAAGTAAACTTGTTTGTACTTGTCATTTAAAAGCAAATTCAAAATTGTACAAAAAGCTTTCTTTGTAGGCATCAATACTAAGAAAGAGGAAAACAAACACCTGCATTGTGCATCTGCATTTTTGATAGTTTGCATGCTTGATTTAGGAAAAGTGCATTAGAGTGTGCTGATTGCTCTTTGAGAAAAGATGGTGTCTTTCTTTTCCCTTTGTAGCTAGGATTTTCAAAGTTGAAAAGATATAAAGCTTGCTTATCATCTTTAGACTGCACTTAGGAATTGTACCATACATCTCGTGGTGATCCAGAAAAGCAAACTTCTAAAAAGATCAACCTAAAATAAACTGAATGAACTTAACAACGCTTTGCAACATAACGCACAACATAGAGGTCTAGGCTAGAGACGTGTTCCGGCGTCGTAAAGCCTGGTGACTGTCGATCTCGTTGAAGGTGGGTGATTCCTCCTGAGGGACGATAGCGCCAGTACAGATTGTGCTCCCACGTACCGTCGCGTATATATTGGGAGACCCCTATAGGCATAAAATCTTTATCCTTAGGAAGCCGTGTCGGCCGCCCTACTGATCGCAATGCACTGAACACAGCATTCAGGAAGATCGACCGCCCGTACCTTAAAAAGTATTCTGCGGTTTTGCGAAAAGTTTGGCACACCCTCTGCCTAGAACTCCAGAGCAGTTCCTTTTGGCCTTTTTCAGACTCTATAACGGAAAAAGTCCATCCGAGCATTTGTCACTTCGGGCTCGTTAAAACATCGAAGGAGACTAGAGTCATCTTTAGCTTTTTCTCGACTCTTTAAAAGTGAAAAAGCAAGTTGTGTCTAAAGCGTCGTTAAAAATTTATTTTAAACGGAACAATCACCCTTTATTCCTACGTTGACCTTTAGGTTGAAAAAATGGAGCCCACCAACCAAGGAATTCCCCTTGGTGGAAATCCTAGTCCCTTCTCCTCTTGGGGAGATGTTGGTGTGCCCCATATGGCCACATTGTCGCTTCCAGGACTGACAATTGGCCTGCCAGTCTGGCTCTTTTCAACCAATGTCGTTCAGAACACCACCATTCCTGAACAGTCGAGTCAACAGTTAGACCAGACCAGAGTTGCCCACCAGCCTTCGACTTCATCTAATTCTTCCTCTCCTCCTTCCTCTTCGCTTGACGGAACTGGTGGAACAAAAAACCAAGTTCCTAAGGAGAAGAAGGAAAAGAAGAAGAAAGAGAAGAAGAAGAAGGAGCCAAAAGCGACTGGGGGCAAACAAGTGTCGTCTGACAAAATCCACACACAGCACTGGCAAGGCCTAAATCGCCATGTGTCATATGCAAGGGAGACCACTTCCACAGAGATTGTCCCTGCATCCCTCGGATACTAAGGGACTGGTCTCCCCGTTTGCACAATTCGGTGGCGTCAACCTCTGATAGCCATGTTGACAGCACACCGTCAACTAGTGAAAGTGAAGCCACAGGACAGAGAGGGAAAGCCAGATTTCCCTGCAAGCTGTGTGAAGGCGACCATGCCATCCACCGTTGTCCCTTCTTAGATGAGGCTAAAAGAGTTTTGGAAGATCGCCCGATTTTACGAGCGCAACTTCCTCCTGGATATCAAAAACTCCTGCCAAGTCCTTCACTAGTTGAGAACCCGGCTGGCCCGCTCAGGTGGTCAGCCGAAGCACCTATCATTGAAGATGAACCGTCTGAATCCATACCTGACGAAAGTCAAAAGGTTGAGGTGGCAGTTGACCCGGTTTTGCCTTCAGAGGCTCTATCTTCGAATGATACCATCACAGAGGAGAATAAAGACGACACCGTCCAAGTTCTCTTCATCAACACAGACTCTGACGAACAAGGGAGCAATTTGCCCATTCCTTTATCGCAGGAAGGAACTTCGTCAGGGTCATACCCGGCCATCTATTCGGTCCCACCACCAAGCAACCTAGTTGTCTCGTTCGACTGGAACCAACTAGGCAGACCCCGGTTACCAGCCAGTATACCATTCAGAATTATCGTTCAAATATACAGAATGGTAATGGCCGGCACTATCATTGATGAAGGGGCATCTGTGAGTATCCTTTCCTCTATTGCTTGGAAAGCGCTTGGTTCGCTAGCGCTTTTGCCTGAAATGAGAAATCTATCAGGCTTCGATAAAGGAACCAGTCGACCTTTAGGGATCCTCCCCAATGTGCCCATAACATTGAAAGGGAAGACCGTTCAAATGAACGTGATGGTCGTTCAAGGACCCTTGGATTATAACCTACTCCTTGGACGAGACTATATATATTGCATGGGAGCCATCGTCTCATCACTCTTTAGAGTAATGTGTTTTCCGCATGAAGGAAGAATGGTCAAGCTCGTGGACCAACTTTCATTCCCCGGATCACGCATCGCAAATAGTCATGTACCATCCCTAAATGGTCTATTCACGCAAGAAGTGTCTCAACCCACGGTCCGTCCTCCTGATGAGCGCGAGTAATCCGGGAGGATATGACTGGAACCCAGGGGGCATGCGTCCTGGTCTGCTTCGGCAGGAAAACTTTGGGTATAGAGTAGGTTTCCGCGGGAGAATATGACTAGTCCGTACCCCGTCCGTCTAGGAAGAGGGTTGTTCTAGAATAAGATTCTTTTGTCAAAGTTATGTGAGTGGCAGGCTACGTCGCTCACCTTTGTCTATTTCGGTAGACATCACCGAAGAAGAGTTTTATTCGTGCCCGCGAACGAGACAATCTTTGGGTAACCTGAAAGAGGTAGGCCTCTCTCGGTGAAATGAATGTTTTGACGGAAATGAAGTAGAGGTAACCTTGAAATTGTACTTTATACCTGGGGGCATGCAAACCTTTTGGAGTGCAAGCAAGGGGCGGCTATTTATTTTTTAATTTTTTAGGTCCTCCCTTTAAACCTGTAGGTCTAACCCTTTAAACTCGTAGGATTAGTCGTTTCCGAACTTGCATAACGAAAGGATCTGGGGCAAAGCTTCGTGAGATGAAGCTCCATAAAAAATAGAATCTCAATGAGACACTCTTATCATATGACTGGTATAATCGAGCAGTTTTAGCACACAGTTCATGCTCGTTAAAAAATAAACGCAAGATCCGAGCAATTTTAGCGCATAGTTCATGCTCGTTAAAAAATAAACATAAGATCGAGCAAGTGTTTCAATCCACGTTTAAGCTTGTTAAAAAATGAACTACCCGGTAAATAACCACTGTGAATGTAACATTATCAGCCATTAAAGCCTTGGTCGTGTTTGCACCGTCACCTCCACTTTTCCATTGGCCGATCGTTCACCTCCATATGATTGTTTACCCGTTTTGAGGAACAGCTGCGAAGAGTGATTTCACCTAGCCATCCTTGTGACACTGCCGTGATTGGAAAATTCCAACCTGTACCTGGAATCAGCTGCTAACCCTGTTTATCACTCGTTCCTCAAAAGACGAGTCTTCTTTAAGCTCTTTTCATCTGACTCGTAAAATATGAAAAGATTGCCGAGTTTTGGCCTTCCAGCTCGTTAAAGCAACCGGAAGTGCTATCCCTCCTCTAGATTTTAATCTTTTTGGACCTGAGGGATTATTGCACAAAAAGATCGAGCGCTTGTTTTGTTCGGCTCGTTAAAACTATCGAAAACTCATCCCTTCTGTATTGTTTTATACTTTTTCGGACCTAAGGGATTAGATGACGAAAAAGGAACTTTGGAGTTATCTTTATGTACCTTTTCAGACTCTCTAAAAATGAAAAGGGACCGAGTTGTCTTTGTCGTTAGACTCGTTAAAATCATTAAATAGCGACAAACTTGTCTTTAGACGAGAACGAGTTTCACTATCGCTAGGCTCGTTAAAACATAGCGATGGGCTTGCCCGAAGGGCAGGTTATAGAACAAGCATATGTTATCCTCCTCAAGCTTGATAAAAATAAAGAGGTACTGGTCAGCATGACTGGGGAAAAATTGGGAGAAACTAAAGAAAACTTTGATGGTAGCAAGTCGCTCTTGAACATGACACTTTTCCTCCGTACCACAATCGGGTTGGGTTGTTTCATTCACCGGTCACATCACCATGGTCTCGCCATACCATCCATATTTGGGGTAATGCTACCGATCCATCGCATCAGTGTCGCCATATGTTCAAGAGAAGTCGTTCAGAAAAGTCAACCATGTCCCATCCGCTGCCATACATTATCCTTCATCCCTTCATGACCGCCACCCTGAATCATATGTCACAGATCGTTTTCACCTCCATCAAAATCATTAGCTCCGTTCCGTGTCACTGATGTGGGATTCATTAAGGCCCTCCTTTTACGGATCGCTTCTTGTCGACATCAGCTCATTATCCAAGAAGTTGATCTAGGAACAATCCCTTCAGTACTTTGAAGCTTGCATGCCTCAATGGCAAGTTTCTCACTTCCGGCGACAGGTATACATCAATGACCTTCGACCGAAAGATTTTGCGTGGTGTTCGACGCCAAGTCCTTTATTCACACCACGTGAATTGTACTGCGGTACCTTGAGGGTCATTATCATTATCGGTGATTCCTCTCGCGCTTGTTAACGGTTTACGTTATTGACCGGTAATCAAGCGATGTCTTTCCATGTTTGACTTCAGAACATTTCTCGCATGGATCGACTTGTACTTAGAGTGAAGATCGAACGAGTTTGAAGACCCCGGATCTAGTTTCATCCATCCGGGCTGCGATATATATTCAGGAAAGATAAAGACATTTGACATGTACATCATTGCAGCAGATGATCATCCTACTCAAAGGATGATAATTTCATCAAAATTATCAGTCTACCATCAGACGATTGTCTGTTCTATGTACAGAAAATGAATTTATAAAGCTGAGCATGGGAATGCTCGCCTCAGCTAGATCATGAAAGCAGTATGAAAAATAATGTATTGTATTGTATCTTATTACAGGTCTCCTCCCAGCATTGGATGAACTTCGGACCCTCCTGGATAAAGCATTTCACCCGATAAACGGCCTCATACTTTAGGGGGCAACTGTTATAGACATTTTTGTGCCTTACAAAATTGAGCATGAAATGTCCATAATCTAAGGGATCCAAAGTCCCTAAACATGTTGTTCCTACCCCTAGAGGAACAAGGCTAACAAACCACAGCAATTCACAGAAGTTCTCCACCAGAAACTGCTCAAAAACAAGTCAATTCAGGATCATGTCAATGGCTCCACTAGTTGTCTGCGCTGAATGTCAAAGCCAACACTGGCTACCTGCGCTGAATGTCAAAGCCAACACTGGCTACCTGCGCTGAGCGAGAGTGGACATGTGGCAAGCTCATTTCTCAAGGTGTCAAAACCCAGGAAGCTTCCAAAATGACACTTGCCTCAGGGAATTCGACTATGATGAGTAAGAGGTTCCAAAATCTCCAAGTGGAATCAAGAACTGACAGAGGGAGAGGACACTAGTCAGATCTCAAGCTGACTCATCCTCTCTCCAAACATCTATATATGGATCTCTCCTCCATGAGATCTAGAGGCTGGAATTTTGTTATTGCAAAGAATTGCTGTTGGTTTGAGATCAGAATCATTGGGTGCTTAATGCTTTGAAGGGAGGTGAAGATAGGAATTCCATTTTGCTGGGAAGGAGATGCTGGATTGGAGCCCTCTGGGTTGTATCTCTTCCTGAACCTTGTTATTCATCAATAAAGCTATCTTGGTTTCTCCTATATACTGGTGTATCTTTGATGTATGATTGCATTAGTATGTTTAGTTTACTTCTAATCCTAAACTAGTTATGAATATGAATCTATGTCTTGTGTAGTGTTCTTCTCTTGTGATCTTGCAGAAACCTATTGAAGCTGGGCGAGCGAGAAGGCAAGTAGCTGGGAACTCTCCAAGAGAAGAGAAACTGGATCGAGGGACAAACGGAAGACACCGGTTAGTCCATCCATCTCTCTTCATTCTAATTCATAAAGGAAGAATACTAGAATAGCTGTCTTTGTTTGTTGCTAAGGCACTGTCACACCTTAGGTAGATAGGATCGTCCTGCATAGGCATTTTTCCCCACAACAGTAAGATCTTTGAAAATTTTCCACCAATCTATCATTAATAAACTGAATTTGGGGGAATGGTCAGATTTGAACTCAAAATGGCTTATAAATTACATGTGGCTACCCAATGAAAAACACATGGCATTTTGAGCATTGAGTTAGTGAGCTCTTAGATGTGCATGACCCACACATTTTTTGAAGAATTGCTTGACTGCCCAGCATTTTATCAATTTCCAAAGTCTGACCGCAATTTCATCCGTGACATTATCCCATGATCAGAAACTATGGACACTGAAGCAGTGACAACCGAGGAGGTTGTGTGAAAGGTTGTTATGGAGGCAGAGGGAGCTACTTCGAAGGTTGCAGAATGGACACCTAGACCCATGCCTACCCTGAACAAGGAGAGTGTGAAGGATAAGAAGGGCAAGTAGGCTGTGATACCAGTGTGCACGTCACCTAGAAGAAACCCATAGAAGGACAAGCCCACCACACAGGAAAAGGGAAAAACTATTAACTTGGAGCCGGAGGAGGAAGACATTGAGGACATCCCTATGGATGATGAGGTTTTTGGGGTGGAAATGGAGGACGTTGAAGTCAAGGGTTCTGACCTTATCAGTAAGTTGCCCAAATATGTCCCTCCGCCCAAGGGCAAGACCAAGGTGCCTAAGGACATTGAAAAATGAAAGGTCACCTTACACATACCTCTACTATCGGATAAGATTGTCTTTGAAGGACCTTGCTTGGGGCAAGTTTCGCTGTTGAAACTAGAAGATTGGGAATTAGCTGACATTGAGAAGTTCCCTCACTTGGCGATAGAGAAACTAATGTACCATGTTGTTCGCACAACCACCGGGATGACTGTGTTGGAACCATCGAAGTGGCTTAGGGGTGTAGACAAGGCAGGTTTGCTCAACCTGTTATGGGTGCCACACTACAATAATACACCCATTACAGTATTGGTCATCAAGAAGTTATTATGCTTGGTGCACGATGGGTGTTTGTGCTTTGAGGATCTGATACCCATCACCGACAGGTTGATCCATAGGATCACATTGCTGCCCTATATAGGGGAAAATCCAGCCATGTTGTTTGGTGGAAAAGATGGCAAGCAGGCTCTCGTGGAGGCCATGAAGGAGAAATTCAAGCTTGTAAAGAAGCCATGAGGTTATGCCATATTGAGTATCTCCGATCCTGCAGTGAAGGTGGCGACGCAGATTTTGGCATGAAAATTTATGAGGAAGTGTCAGATAGATGAAGTGCCAATTCCTGATGTCACTCTAGTGGCCCAATGCACTGAAGGAGTTTAGTTTAATTGGGCACAATATCTCTGCGGTGTGTTCCTTGCGAACTACCGTGAGGCATAGGAGCTCAAAAAGACCTTCCACTATGCGTGGCTCTTGATGTCCATTATGCTGGTAGCTTAGGAGCTTTGTGAAGATAGTAAATTCCCCTTGGTTGCACCAGACCTGCCAGAAGTAGCGAAGTACACTTCGCTGCGGGTGACCAAGGATGCTCAGTGCATCAAGGATAGCAATATCTTCTCAATCTTGATGGAAATGAATATACGCATGGCTATCAATCGCAAGCCAAGATTTTCACCTACTATGTTTGCCGAACTGTAGGAGTACGTGGAGTTCAAGGTAGACTTTCAGCACATATCAATCAGGGCATGGAAGGACCCTGAGAAGAATTGGCATGAATTGCCTTACTTGGCAACTGACAACATGATTGATGGAGTTCTGGATTGCTGGTTGGCAGAGTGGTGGACTGCCTTAGACTCGGTGGTGGGATCGAGCAACTCTGCCACACAGCACAAAAAGGAGGAGGCCAAGCTCAAGATGGTGCAGCTGGCCAAGAAGAGAAAGAAGGAGGTCGTTGACAAGGCCCTGGTAGAGCATGATGCCGCACAGTAGGCGGAAAAGCAAATAGGCAGAGCAAAGCGTGGCTCTGACAAAGTTGCAAGGTTTCCCTCACCAAAAATAGAGGAAGAAATAGAAAAGCAGACAAAGCAACATGAAGTGGACCCACAGACGGCGTTGTACCGAATCAAGCATCCAAGAGGACAGGAAAAATTTGGTCCGTGAAAGAAATCAAAGACCAGTAAGACGTTACTGGACCCAATCACCCTAACAAAGGGAGATTTGAATGACATTGGAGATATGGTGAGGGATGTCACTGCGGAGGTGCTGCAAAAGTTTGAGTAATAGTAGCAGTAAGTATTGGGGGCCATCTAGATGGGTCTACATGAGCTACAGATCCATGCATCACAGGCTGGCGCAATGTCCACCATCCTTGCCATCAGTACTTTAGAGGCCATTGGGATGTTTTGTGCGAATGAATCTGAGCGATAGTGCTACAAGATGGAGCACTGACCACAAAAAATGAAGCTTATAGCCCCACTGTCAGCTCCCTCAAGGGAGTGTGGCTGAACTTGGCAACACTTCCTAGTGATGTGCTCCACCTACTGTAGGATGGAGTGATCGTGAAACTAAGGGCCTCTGAACAGCGTTGTTTGCAAGTGATCAGTGGCTAGAAGATCAATAATGTCCAGATGGACCTACAACGAGACACCACCCTCACTTCCATGGTGGAACTTACTAACACAAATTAGTGCATGATTAAGGTTGTGAAGGAAGCCTGTCGAATGGTCCCCAAATTGGCCATTCCTGAGGATGTAGAGGTAGATGAACAAGTCTACAGGCTTGCTACAGGGGTGCGCAATGCTCGTACAGAGTTGGCTAAGGTTTAGCTTGAGCCGAACCTATGGATTGCAGATTTGCAGTTGAAGGCCTAGCCTTCAACTCCGTCAGAAGTAAAAGAGTAGTGAGTAACCGTTGTCACAGAGGCAATATCAGTAGTAGACAGTTTAGTAGAAGACTGCACAGGGCTGTTTGAAGAGTCGTTCGAGGTCTTGACCAGTTTGCAAGAGGATCCTAATGTAGTTTGGCTAGCGATAGAGGCACGAGAACTGCAGTAGTGCTATGACAAGGTAAAAGGAACAACACGCACCGTCACCCTCACACAGAGACTTGTGAAGCTACAAGAGGCCAAAACACTGAAGGAACAGGTAGATGCAGTGCTGCACAAAGAGGAAGTGCTAAAGGTGCGCTTGAAATCTTGGTTGGAAAAAGCTTATTTAGTGATAGCCTCCTTTGAGGGCAAGCTTGCTAGTCTGCAAATGACTCGGCCATAGCTTTAGGCTGACAATTCAGGACCATCGATAGAGAAATTAGTTGACGAAGTGAAGTAGGTAGCTACGCAGTGCACTGTCGAGGTTTCTGTCATACAGGTTGAGCTGGGAGGTCTTTGTGCCCGTAGAGTGACTCAAGAGCGAGTCACCATGTTTGTGTTGGGGGCCTGTTGGGAACAGGTTCCCCCAAGAGTAATTTTAGGACTAAGAGCCCATGTTTTGGGACAATTTGGTAATAAACTTATAAAGTCTCCGCATTTTGTGGTTGCAAAGCGCAAAGGTGTCAAGAGTCATAAAGTGTTGTCCGCCCTTTTTTAGTAAAGTGTCAAGTTGGCTATAAATATCTACCCATGGTCTGTGAACCATGGGATTGTATGAAAGAGAGCTAAATAAGTAAGCTCTATGAAGGAGAACAATTAAGCTTTGGAAGTTTGGTAGAGAAGTCTAAGTATTTTCATGTATTAGCGTAGGTAGAGGCACTATAGCTGAGTGCGCAGAGGCCTAGGGTGGAAGTCCACAACTGAGTGTGTGAACCCTTGTAGCTGTGTGCGCAGGGTGGATAGACTCTATATTAAACTAGAATATATCAATAAAGAAAAGTATTATGCAATTATTGTCTATTTAGTCTCTGTTAATGCATCTCATTATATTGTGATTTGGGTTTATTTTGAAATATTTATTTGATCTGCAAATGTATGTGATTATATCTGTTAATTGAACGCAGGTAAATATATTAGTTTACGTGACACTAACTGTAATTGATTGGTAATATAAGTAAAACACTTGAGATAACTTGGGAACCTATACAATACATTCTCATAGCTGCATGAAAAAACCTGAACCGATGGTTAGGGCTACGCGAAGGTCAATCGTACACCTTCATTGAGGTACTGAAGGGCAGAATGAAGGGTAGATCGATAAAGCCCTAAGGCTTAGTGACGTGTGTGAAATCAGGGGCAAGGGGTATAAACCAACGTCACGAAGATCTCAGGGTGCGAAAACTTGGTTCCAGCATCCCCCCATACTGCTTTAGGTGAGACTTCAGTCTGCGCTCCGCGGGATGATGCCGAAAGATCCAGTAGTGTAGGGATTTGTTTGGCTGACTAACAATGAACCTATGTTAGGGCCCACAAAGCCAACAATGCTGATTAAATGAAAACTACTAACTGAGTGAAAAGCTACTTGCTGAATTGAAATATTTCTTGCAAAAATGGAAAGGAAAACATGAAATGTAGAATGAAAAAGGAAGAAACTAAATTACTTTTGCAGAAATAAATAATGGTAGAATATTAGAGATAAGAAATAGAAGAAAGAAGCAGTATTCACATATTACTCAGACACCTCCCCAATAACGGTCTCAAAAAGTGATGAGCGCGAGTATTGCAGCAAGAATGCTGTAACTCCTGGGTTACCAACTTTACTTTATCAACCCGGGGTTCGTACAAACTTGGAGGTGATAGTGTTGTATACACAAGTAACAGTGATGGTTTTTCCTTTTGTCATGGTTCAGCTGGTGAGAGACCATTGGGTTTTTCATGCCAAACTTCTATGGAGTCAGAATAAACCTGGTTTCTTGATGGAAGAAAGGGAAATCTGCTCTAAGGGAGAGCTACTCTACTGCAATAATGGAAAAGACCGAAATGCAATACTAAATCACACCATTTCCTAATTAACTAGCAAGAAAATATGCTTTTCAATAATGCTAAAATGTCATGAACCAAATACTACTATCTAAGCATGGAAGTAAGAAGCACCAAACATCAATAATGTGCAAGTAAAGGAACTGAAATAAATCTTTTTTTGTCTTTTTGTCTTTTCATGCAAAATCAAAGTATGCAAACTAATTTCTTTTGGTGATGTGGCAGGTGAATTAAGGATGTTGCAGGATGGTTGGAAGGGTTTTGAGATAGTTGAATGGTGTGGGAGACCCTTGGGAGGCTTTTGGTGACTTCCTAGAGGTTTTCCCTCAATTCGGCCTCAAAACAAGCCACGTTAGGAAAACCTATAGGATGTACTAGAAACCTACAGGATATTGCCGAGAGAAAAATGGAAGGTGATGGGGGTGATGGAAGGCTTAGGGAAGGTGGTAGATCGGTGAAATGAAGTGAGGAAAGGTCTAGGATCACTCAGAAATCAACAGGAAAGATAGAGGATGGTTGGGTTCACTGAATGTGCTTGGAGAATTTCTATGAAAAATGATGAAAACTAGTGAAGGTGATGGTGAAAACACAGAATGACTATGTTGGATGTTGTGGATGATGATTGCTGGCTATGAAGTATTTTTCTCTTCCTGAAGCACCCACTCTACATAAAACATGTATAATTCCCACAAAGCAATGCAAACAAGAAGCATTCTCATAAGCTAGAAAATCAGTATTAATGAACGAACTGCCTACATTATGCATGAGGAAAGTTACTGAAAGGAATGAAAGCATGGATGATATCTAATGCAAGACTGAAGCTAGAAGAGATGGAAATCAAATCCTACTTTTCAAAACTAATCAAATGCTAAATTAAATACAATAACCTCTAAAGCTTATGCAAGAAATATAAATCTGTGTTTTTTTGGGCTGCTTAAGGGTCCCTTCCTCAAATCATGACCCCAAAGGGAGGAAATGAGGCCAAGACACCCACTGAAAACCTTGTGGTACTCCTTTTATCCCTGCTAACCTGATACTGAATTAAGGCACAAATGGAAGAAAACTAATAAACAACCAATCCAATCTACACTACTTGCAATGAAAAAACATCTAAAAGCAAATTAACAATGCAGCTATGAGACTCATATAAACATACAAATACAAGAAAGAGGAGCCTTGGCTACTAGGGTTGGGCCCTAACCCAAGAGCTTCAGCTCTTTGAGTTAACTCAGTGTTGGCTCGAAACAAAACTCATTCCCATTACCAAAACAAAAAATTACATCAATAAAACTTTCACAAGTCAGGAGCTCAAAAATAGCTTAGAGTTTTACAACAAAAATTTGAATCCTAATGAGGCTCTAGGAATCTCTACTTATACAACTGAATTCCCCAATGGATTCCTTAAAATTATGGAGGCTCGGCTCCCGAACTCGAGATAAACTATCTCTCTGTCTCTCATTTGCTCAGCTTCCTTCTAATCCTCGTGGCTTGGCTGCTTACACTCTGAGCTAGTGTGATGGATGGAGGAATATTTGAATGGGAGAGAAGTAAATGAGTAGGATTTACCTCCTATAATCCCTCTCCCTTGTCCCATTCTAGTTTTAACCTTAGCATTTTCCAAAATTCCTTGATTTTCTCCTTCAATTCTGCATTCAATGGACGTTAGTCCACTAGGCCTAATATCCAACTCTAACTCATCTCATAAACAAAATATAATAAGAAACATGTAATAAGTTGTGAGAAAAGTTGGTTTGACTAAGCTAGGAGGTGAATTAAGGCCCATATAATTATCCAATGATGAGGCTCATCACAACCCACAAATCCCGCAGCCAACACTTCTCTCCAAAAATGCGCAGAGATTTCCAGCTACACTGCACATAGAAATTGGGCAAGAGGTGTCCTCCCGTAACTTGTGTCCCGTAGCAGTGCCCTGAGCCTCAAAAATTCGCAGAGTTTTCTAAGTTGTGTTGCTTGTCTTGCATGCAGAAAATGTGTAGATGGGCCTCCGGGGCCTCATTCTGGCAATGGTCACTATCCACTCAAATTGCACATATCTATGTCTTAGTGACTAGAGGAAAATATGATATGCTGAAATCACTTCCAAGGAGTTGAGGAGAAAGACCAAGGAACCAAGTGATGGAAAATATCAGGACTACATGCAAACTCCATCAGATGCATGACCATCTTGAGCATAAGTATGGTAAGTAAAGAACATCTTCTGAATTACACCTCTTATTTGCATTTCTAGGACTTCTTGTCATTGTCATATCATCCTGTTCACAATAACATGCATGTGCACAAAAACAAAAAGTCATCATATGTGTTTCTTCTACATGTCTTGCTTCTTTTTCAGTTGTTTGACGAATTGTCATCTTCCACATGTTGATTGTTATGTCATGCTTGTGACCTCATTCTAGTGATGTTGAAGGTTGTGTTTGAGTTGTTTTTGTTATGCTAAACATCTATCTCACTCACACACGATGTTGTATGTGCTATCACGCAAGTGTTTTCGTGGTCATTCAACGATCTATCATAAGTTTCACACTTGTCACTCACACCATTGATCAATCACATTGAGTATATGTTGTCTTGATGGTTTGAGGTTTTGTCGAGTCGTGTTGAGTGTGTGTTTGCAAGGTCATGTATGCATAAGTTTAGTCTCTCACACACTTAGTCATTTTGCTAAAATTCTGACAACTGAATCACCCTCCAATAGTGGGACCCTCACTGAGATACATTGCACAGTGTCAGCACTCAGTGAACATGTATTGTTGCCCAGAATTGCACAGACATTGAGGCTATCTCCAAAGAAGCCTGCACTGCGCAATCCTGAAATCGACAGGACCGACTGTCGTCCAAAACAATGCAAAAGTTCCTTAGCAATCCATCTCATTCTATGCTGCCTGCAATCAAATCAACCAAACCTCCTACTGGTCAATCAGAGAGCTTGACTAGGCAATCACCCCCGAACTCACTCCCCTAAAAAATTATGCAGAAGTTGCAGACCTTGCCCACTCCACTAATTGAGAAAATTGTGCAGACAGAGCAGATAGACACCCCGTGCCCATCCCTATCTCCCTCCAAAAATTGCACAAACTTTATAGCTAGCCACCCAGTCAGCCGACTGACTACTCACCCAGAAAACTACAGATATTTCTAAGAAAGACCCTTAGTAGCCCAACATCCCGCTCAGCTCAGAAACTGTGCAAAGGTTTTCAACAGAACAACCTCCCAGCAATTGCTCAGTTTTTGTCTCCAACAAACCCTGCAGCCTGCTACTAGCTCCCTCCTAGAATTGCGTAGTTTTTGCTGCGAAGGCTTCCCACATCCCACTGTGAGCTACCTCCAAAAATTGCACTATTTTTTCTGCCAAGCCTCCTGAAGCCCGCAGCGAGCTCCCCCAAGAATTATTCGTTTTTTGTTGCCATGGCCCTCAGCTGCCTAAACTACTTCCCTCCAGAAATTATGCAGATATTCCCTCCAGTTGACCAAGATTACATGGACAGCCACTGCTGATCCATATTGTACATCTCAGTCCCCCCATTACCTCTGTGCAATTTTCACCATAAGTGCACGGAGCTCGCATCCCACCTTGAAACATGGCTCGTGAATTTTCACTGCCTTGTCCTCTCTCTTAATCATCTTCATCTAAAAGAAAACAACCATGCATCTTGGTAGACTAGGAGGTTTATGGATTTGATGTCATCTCATCGTGAGTGACTGCAGATACAGGTACATGAACAAACATGATGCGACAACAAATGGGATGAACAAGGAGAGTACATGCAAAAGGATGTGTTCGCAAATGGATGAACAAAAAATGCATGCGAAGAGATTTGTTTGCGAATGGATGACCATGAAAAGATGTGTTCGTGAACGGACGAACAGAGGAAATTCATGGAAGGACAGATGAGCGAATAAGTGAGGATATATTTTCGTGAACGGACGAACATGTTAAGCATGCCAAAGTACAAGCAAAGGAGCAACATGCGCATGCAATATCAAGTGAACCCAAAGACCATCGAGGACTCCGCACACTTTTCCATGTAGAGGAAAAACCGTGATACACCAAGAGGGCATCCATCACTCAACAACACTACAACTCGACATCCACACTAGCGGCAACATGAGCGTACCAGCACTATCATGTCAAATTGTGTCATGAGTTGTATCGGCCACATCACTATTGTGGGCCATACTATTGTCAATCAATGTAACGTAACATATAAGTACAAGAGATCCACTTGTAATCTAAACAGTCATGTAATCTAAAAAGTCATGGAAGTCAAACGATCATGAGGGAAGTCTAACAGTCACAAGGGCCAATTTCAGCCTTGGCTATAAGTACCCCCTCATTTGTAATCTTTTCTTTCAGGAGTGAGCAATGGCTCCAATGCCCCACTTATGGGGTAAGTGATGTATGGTGTATCGACGTGTCTTGGAAATTCACTTAATTCAGAAGGATGTTCACACACCAACATGTTTTCATGCATGTGTTGTAACTTTTTGTAAGGATTAATCTTGAATACTTGTAATACATGTTGCTTTAACCTGTGTTAAAGGATTGAACTCATTCAATGGTTATAATACATATTTTAATGAAAATGTGTCGTATAAGTTGTTAATGGTGTCCTACCCATGTTGGTTACCTCCTTGGACATCAGACATAACCTTTCATGTAAACTTGTTATAACCACTCTCGCACTCATTCGAACTGCCCCACTAGGCATTGTACATGTTATCTCCATTTGTTGTTGTGACTACCGCATCCATGTGGATTTATCTTCTGGAAGCTATGCATGTCCTATTGTGTTGTGTGTTTCTAACATATTTGGGGCTTCCTCCCATCCGACTTGAGACTCACTCCCACCCTCTCTCTCCACAGTGAAAGAACCTTAACACAAGTACCACTAGCACTCACTAGGCATGCGAACCTTGTTGTTCGAAGACAAAGCATACCATGCTCATGTGCCGATAGGCAAGAGCTAAGGTATATCTTTAAGATAATGGAAACTGGTTCATCATATCATATAGGACTCCTACACCAAACAGTGTGAGATTTGGTTAAGACTTCATACCAGGGCGATCCCCTGATGTTGGTGGGTCCAGCATCGTCAACACAACATTTCGACAATTTTTTCCAAGAATGAACTATTTTCAATAACTATAGTACCTGAAAATGCATGCCCTATTCTAAAATAGAGTTAACATATTAGTAGTCATTTCTTTCATGCAACAACTTGTTCATTAATATGATAACTATTCTTCTGGCATAAAAATACATCTCCCTTTTCCAAAAGATTTAACTACATCTTGCATGCAAATGCATAATATTTTCCACAAAAGAATTAAAACATTATTTCATACAATATAAATTATATCCCAAATCATATTAATATAATAACCCATATTCCCTTCATGAAAACTAACATCATGGCTATAGTCTTCTGCACCTCTAGAAATATTCTTTTCCAAAATAATCCATAATAATTATTTTTTCAATGCATATTTCTTTTCAAATAATCCAACATCATGGTTGTAATTTTCATGGATGTAAAGATCATATTTCCTTTCAAGAGATCAAACAAAATATTTCTAATTTTCATGGAAGAAAATAACATATGTCTTCTCAAGAAATATCAAATGTAATAGTTCTATTTTTTTAGAACCAAAGAACTTATTTCGTCTCATGAAACATCAAGCATAACAATTCTATTTTTGTGTACATTTCTCGTCAAGAAAATATAATAAAATAAGAACATATTCCTCTTCAAGAGTCTAGTGGTTCTTTTTAGGAGTATAATCATGTGAATAA
Organism: Pinus tabuliformis; assembly: GCA_031772625.1. Taxonomy (NCBI): domain Eukaryota; kingdom Viridiplantae; phylum Streptophyta; class Pinopsida; order Pinales; family Pinaceae; genus Pinus; species Pinus tabuliformis. The sequence goes on from CM062816.1 coordinate 842,330,216, forward strand.
CTTCAAAGAATTAATAGTCTAACTTCCCACACATAATTCCATGCAATTTTTCTTTAATCAAGTAACTTGGTTTACTTATCTTTTTTCAAGAAAAACTCACATGCAATCTTTATGAAAAATTGCATGACTACTTAAATATTTTTTTCATGAAACTTGTGTTCTTTTAACATAATCTTCATTCCTTCTATGCATACAAACACACAATCTTTTCTAAAAAAAACATTGGTTATTTTCTATATGGACTTTTTTCATAAGCAAGTTTCCAAGAAAATAATCATGGTTCTTATCATTTAATGCACAATAATTCATATGTTTTTCTTTCCAAAGAATTACCACAACTAATTATTTTTTACCACAGAATGTTTCTAAAATAACATGGCCAATGTTTTTGTGCATCAAATTCATACCCACTATTTCATTTTCTTTTTCCAAGAAATTATCATTTGACTACATGCAAGAGATATATTTTCTTTCAAACAACTTATTATTTTTACTGCATGAAACTGTATATAATTTATTTTCAAGGTATGAAATGTATTTCTATCTCTTATGTGCAAGGTTTCCATGAGTTCTTTTCTGAGAGCTCTTTCAAATGACTAGCAAAATATGCATAAATTTATTTCCTTTTCCATGAAAGGTAATCCTTATTTATAGAGAGACTCCTCATTCTTTCCTCCAAATAGAAATCAAAAGCCACAAACAATGGCAAGTTGTCATATGGAAGAAAACACAACTCCACAAGACACACATCTAGGAGTAGGGGTTTTACCCGGCAAATGTTTACAAACTGTCAAATGCACATAACTCCATGAAATTGTGATTTACCAAATCATGGTGGTGTTCCCTTTATTTTTATTCCTTCATCCGTGAGGTTCTGTAGTGGCACATCTCATAGAGGTGAAATAAAATGTATTTGGACGGTTGTAGGATATTCCATGCTTGCAGCTGAGTGAGAGTGTCCCCTTCCACACCTAGAATACATCCCAATAGCAATAGGGAAACAAAATACTCTAACGAAATCAACAATTGGCTCAATATTAGTGGTTGGTTGGCACTAGATTCATTCAACTGTTTCCCTCCATTTCACTATTTTCCCCTTAAACTTATTTTGAACCCTCACAAACATGAAGACCATCACTTCCCCCAGTAGAAATAAAAATTGTGTCTCGGTTGTTCTCTTACTCATTTTAGTTTCAAGAATTATAAAATTAGTTTGAAACGAATTATTGAACGGGTATGCCTATAATACTTTAGTAATATTTTTATTAATGAAACATAGGTTGGCTAGGGATATTACATGAATCAATTTATGCATTCAAAAATGTATTCTAAACAACAAAATATTATAGTCTTGCTTGAAATTGTATTGTTGGGTTCTGATGAAAAAGGCTATTTTGTCTATAAGTTAGACAATGCATATATATATATATATATATATATATATATATCAAAATAATTTTTAAATGATAAATAATACTACATGAATAGATTATATTATTAGAGAATTTTTTTTCATGATATCAATTCAAACTATCACTATTCTTATATATATAAACTTGTAGGTTATAGTGGTAACCAATCTGTTATCACTCAAGTTGTCCTTAAGCTCTGGAAAAGGATACGGCCGAGGTAACCACAGACCAACTTTGGACTGCAGGTTCTAGCCAACCTGCAATCAGAGAGGGCTCTCTCTTTATGATTTAGCTTTGTTGAAAAGGATTTTAGGCTAGGTCTTGGGTTTAGAGGGTTTTGTTTTGTTTTTGGTGGGAAAATTGATGTTTCAGGTAGAGAGGCAGAGCATAGTCTAAGGGTTTCGAACCATTGGGCGTGGAGTCGAGGAGAAAAATTGCTGGCACTTTTCCTTAATAACAGTGAGGGAAAATGGAGCAAGATAGCTGAGCATGAAACAATGTTTCAAGTTTAAGGGATGGAAAGAAGTGCTAAGTAATGAGAGGCAGTTAAGAATCTCTCAATTATGCTTAACAAGTTAAGATAACAGGGCGCTACCTAGGGGCAGTTAAGAATCCCTAGGTAATTGGCTAACACAGGTGAATAGGGGTAAACATGAGCTAGAAGGAATTCATATTCATAACCAATTCAATAAGAGGAAAACATAAAGAAATAGCAGAAATTGAGCATAGAGAGTATTTAAACTAATTCTAGGCTATTCTTTCTTCCTGCTATTTAGATAGTGATAAACAACAAACAGAGATAAGAGGCACTTATTGTTCCAGGCTGCAGCACAAGAATTCCATCTTCAGTCTCCAAAACATTCATTCACAACAGACAATTTTCTCTCCAAGATTTCGGCAATCTTTGATTATGGAAAAACTTAGGTATACACAGCGAGTCTCTAGTGAAATTCTCAATTGACCAACCCTTGTAACAATGTAGAGGGTGGTATATATAGGGCAAAACTATCTACAGAGTTTCTTTATTACAACTTGACCTAATTAGGTCTGAAAGAAAGATGATTAATTAACCTAATCTTATCCAGAAATAAATGCAAAAAATATCTCGGGCTGCGTTGAGGGTGGCCGCATTAAAACTGAATGAATTCTGTTGTCCTTGGTGGCTTACTACAGGTGCTTTTGAAATAAATGTGTATGGGTTTCTGCATCTTTGTTGTCTGTCTGCATTTAAATCTTTAACTCTGATTTGAGGGCAAGGATGGGCTTACGCCTCTTGATTTGACTTTCTGGGGGGGCTCATTAATGTTCAGGTGCTTCGAGCCCCTAAAAAATCTTCGGCTGATACTCTTTGGCAATAAAACGATGTTGTCCTGACATGCTGTGGGTTTAATTCATCATTTAATGGCTGTTGTTCACCCTCTGCTTCCTTCAAAACTGTTTTCTGCTCCTCTCGGCAAGCTTCGCGAAGAAAAATGGGTCTTTTGGCGCCTTTCGGGCTTCCTGGGGCTGCAAAATGAAAAGATTCCCTGAAGATTCCCCATTCTGGCCCAAAAAATCTAGCGATAAGTGATTTGCGCCCACTAGGTGTAAATCGCTCATCAAAAACTGCCTCAGAAACTGATTCCGGGGCTCCGAAGTGCGATTTTTGCTCCTTCACGCCAAAAAGTGATGATGACGTCAGCATGACGTGATGTTGTACGGCAGGTGACGTTAGCGATGATGTTAGCATGATGATGTGGCGGGATGATGTCATCATGTACGGACAGCGACATGGCATGACACATGGCAAGGGGCCACGCAGGCAGATGACTCGACATGTGACTGGGCAGAGGGGAGTGAAGTAAGCGGTGACTGTGCAGGGGGGTGATGTAAGCGGTGACGTCACCGGCTAGGAGGCAGTAAGTGGTTTTGTGGCACACCACCTTTGGGGGGAGCGGTTTTGTCAGACGGGGCTTCGCCATAGCCCAGGAGCTGACACGTGGTGGGAGGTACGGCGGTAATACCGCCCATCTCCCGGACGCTAAAGCTCGGGCGTTTTGGACATGGGACGACCCACTAGCTGTTGATCTACGGGGCGAGCGATCCAACGGTTGGCGGTAAGGACGAGGCAACGGCGAGTTAGGGCGGCAATATGCGCAGAATATTCCCCTTTAATACGGCGCGCGGGTAGTTTAGACTTAGGGAATGGGGGTTTTTGGGTTAAAAATGCACGGGGTTTAATGTATTTATGCAGAAACTTTGGGTTAGGGGCAGAAAAGGGGGGTTTTAAGGGTTTGTAGGGCTAGGGAAGAGGTTATTAATCCAACCAGGTGTCAGATTAATCCCTTTTAAGACACGAATGGGCTAAAAACAGCCTCGGATGGACCGTTTTTCCCCGGACTTATAAAAATATGGCTATATCGCCAGGGAGGGGATATTTACATAGGGGAATTTTATATACAAAGTTTTAGTAGGGGAAAGGGGAAAACTGATAGGGAGTTATATAATACTGTTAGTAGTTAATGTGAAGATGATAAGCAGGTGCCATGGTCAGAGACCTTAGGCCAATTGCGGAAAAGAGCTTGAAAAGAAATAAAATTCCTTGAGTGAAGCAGATCTTCACCAAGGCAACTGATATGGATGATTATGAAACTAAGAGGAATCAAGCAGATCTTGACCTCTTTGGGAAGTTAGCAAGTGACTTGGGGAATTAGAAGAAGGGGGAGTTAGTTATGTCCACCTTTGAGCTCCTTTGCATGAAAACTGCCTGCACTGTGATCTGTAAAGATAAAGCACTTTGTAACACAAAATTGATCATAAATTATCATTCTGCAACCACACAGCTACCTACCCGGCCTACCTTCCTAACATTTTTTCTTCTTTTTGGTTTGGGTGCACTTAGACTTGCAGACCCAGATTTACAATTTTTCTTTTGAATTTTTCCTATCTAAATCTACACTTATCTCTACCAGGGCCCAGATTAAACAGTTGGGTCCCTTTGATTCTCTACCTATCTACAGATCTGCCAAGATTAAACTGTTTGGACAGATATCATTCTCTATATTCTAAAACAGGAAATTGAAACCTAGGGAGACCAAGATTAAACTGTTTGGACCTTCCTTAAATGAAAACTCTTTAAAACTAGAACAACTCATCAAAAATTGGAATTAGTAGTGGCATTTACACTAGCACACTTCATGGCTTTCTTCTTTGGTCTCTCCTGGAAATATGGAACACTGCAGCTTGCAAAGTATGGCATATTTGGCATGTAAAAATGTCAATCATGAAAAATGATACCTGCTGCAGCAGGAGGCTAACAATGGCTCCACTTGGGGATGGCTTTTCCTTGTGAAAAGCCAAGAATAGCAGGTCAGACTGCCTTGATTTTCTATTTGTTGCTGTAGACTGGGAATACTTCTTTGTTCTGGCTCTTAAAAATATAAACTTTGAACTATGACAACCTCCTCCTCAACTGAATTATTGTGAACTGTACAACATCGCCTGCTTTCTTTTGCGTGCTTGATAATTATGTACAATGCTGCTGGAACATGTCTTTGACTACAAATAGTTCTTTTCTACCCTGCATTGCTTGTAATGTGACAGTTTTCCTCATGCTGTTTTGCTGAAATTGGTGTAGAGACAGCGCCTTTAAAACTGGAATACTTGCATCGACTGGATCTTCACATATTTACTGCTGCTTCTTAAACAATCGGCTTGCTTATAAAAATGAAAGCAAAGTGTTGATATATACACATAAGACTGTACAAAGATATATACAAAACTGCATTGTGTCCTTTAAACGGGATCATGGTAGTGTTTCAGCATCCGGCCATTGACAGAGCCTTCATCAACAGTGTTGTCCTCTATAGACCTGAGAAAATAGGTGTTATTTCCCTGAACAGACCTCTCCATAGAAAATCAAACTTGGCCTGTTTACCCTTGTCTTCCCTTCTTGAGTCCCATCTTAGAACTTTGTCACCAACATTGAAATCCTCAGCCTTAGCTCTCTTATCAAACATCTTTTTGAGCTTTTCTTGCACAATTTGAGCTCTGTCATAAACTTATTCTCTGGTTTGCTGCAGATGAATGGTCTGATTGATTCTTCTTTGAATGTCATTCGGTTCAGCCTGAATCTCTTGTAACAGCTTGATAGTAGGAATGCCCAGGGATGAGGGAAATCTGGCCTCCATGCCATATACTAGCTCATAAGGGCTCATCCCAATTGATCTTTTGCTTGAAAGTATGTCTGCCCATAGGGCATTTACCAGCTTTTTGTGCCAGTTCTTCTTGTTTTCTTCCAGCATTTTCTTTATGATGTTGATGAGGCTTTTGTTAGATGATTTAGCCAAGCCATTACCTTGGGGGTAATAGGCTGTGGAGTGGCCCAAGGTAATATGAAATCTGTGGCAAAAATTGATCATCTTTTTGGACTTAAAGGCAACGGCATTGTCAGTGATGATTTTCTCAGGGCAGCCAAATCTGGACAGGATATTGCACTCAAGGAATTGGATAATGATGGTGTCATTGGCTTGTCTACAGGGAATGGCTTCAACCCACTTAGTGAAATAGTCAGTGGCTGTTAGGATCCATTTGTGCTGGCCTGAGGAAGAGGGATGGATTTCTCTGATGAAGTCAAGACCCCATTGTTGAAAAGGTTTTTCTGTAGAGATGGGTTTGAGGGGCAGGGGTAACAACTTTCTTTTGCCCTCAAAAATTTGGCATTTGTGACATGACATGGCAAACTTCTTTACATCTGCAAAAAGAGAGGGACAATAAAAACCAGCCCTTAAAATTTTATCAGCAGTGGACTTCCAATATAGATGTCCTCCACAGTCACCTGCATGGAATTCTTTCATGACATTGTTAGTTTCATTCATGGTTAAACAATTTAGCAATATACCTTCATGATTTCTCCAAAATAGCGCACCATCTATAACACAAAACTTTAAAGCCTTCATTTTCAAAAATATTTTCTTGGTTCTGGACAATCCTGGGGGAGCACACAGGTTTAACAATACAAAGCATATATCAGTGTACCACGGGGATTGTAAAAATATTTCACTGATCTGTGGAGTCGCCAGCTCCGGTTCATTGTCTAGCAGGTTAATGTCTAAGGCTTGAAAATTTGTTTCAGACATCAGTTTAGCTAAACCTTATCCTTTTATCAGCTTGGTTGGTTTTATTTCTATGTCGTATTCAAGGATGTTTGCAATCCACTTGCCTCTTTTGCCTTCTAATCCCTCTTGGGTCAGTATGTCTTTTACAGCAGCATGTGGGACATAGGCAATCATGTGTGAATATAAAATGTACACTCTGAAATCCTTGATGGCCTTAACAAGTGTGTAGGCCTGCTTTTCCATTATCGGGTACTTCAAAGGAGCGTCTCTTAGAGCTCGGCTGAAAAAAGCAATTGGTTTTTCAGCTCCCTGTTCATCCTTTTGCAAAAGGACAGCGGTTATAGTGTGATCAGATGCAAATGAAAATATGATAAAATATTTATCAAACTGTGGGCTAGTCAGGACAGGGGTTTGTGTTAAGGCTGATTTGATATTCTCAAATGCTTGCTTGGTTTCAAGAGACCATTTTACCTTGGCATCCTTCTTTAACATGTTGCTTAACAATCTTATCAGCTCAGCTAGATTTGGAATAAATCTTCTCAAGAAGTTGATTTTTCCAAGGAATGCTTGTAGCTCTTTAATGTTTCTTGGAAATGGGATTTGGAGGATGGCTTGTATTCTTTCAGGATCAATTCTGATCCCATCCTTTGATATGATGTGGCCAAGTAATTTGCCTTCTTCAAGGCCAAACAGAGACTTCTTGGGGTTCAAGGAAATGCCATATTTCCTACATGTCATGAAAATTTGCCTGAGATGCTTGAGGTGTTCTTCATCAGATTTGGAAAATGGGGTTAAGTCATCAAGGTAGACAACTAGGAAGTCATGTATTTCTTTGGCGAAAGCAATATCCATTGCTCGTTGAAAGGTAGCTCCAGCGTTTTTAAGACCGAATGGCATCTTTAAATACTTAAATGTTCCCCACGGTGTAGTAAAAGTTGTTTTGTCTTGGTCATTTGGGTGAACAAGTATTTGGTTAAAACCTGAAAAACCATCTAGCAAAGAGATTCTAGATGACCCCACTACTCTCTGTAAGATGTGGTCCATTTTAGGCAAAGGGTAATGGTCTTTTAGGGAGACTTGATTTAAATTTCTGAGGTCTACACAAAGTCTGATTTCGCCTGTTTTTTTTCTCGTAGGAACAAGATTGGACACCCATTCAGAAAATCTGATGGGTGCTATTATGCCTGCTTCAAACATTCTCTTTACTTCCTTCTCAATCGGGGGAAGAAGCATAGGGTTAATTCTTCTAAGTTTCTGCTTGAAGGGTTTCTGGTTTGGTTTTAAAGGAATGGTGTGTTGGATCACCGAGGTGTCATAGGATTTCAGATCCTCATAGCTCCAAGCAAATACATCTTGGAACTCTTTGAATACGTCAATATACTTGGGCTTTTGATCAGGTGGTAAATTTTTGGACAGTTTGATCATTTTTGGCTTTTCTATAGTCCCAATGTTATGTTCCTCTATCTCAGTGTTTATGGGCTGCAATTTTGGCTTTCTTGGCACGTCATTAGCATCAAACATATCTTCTAATGGGGTTAGGCTAGCAGGCAGAAAGTTATCCTTTAAGTCAATGATGTCTGCCTCTGTTTTGGCTATATCCTTCAAGTGTATTTGTTTCAGCTGTTCTAGGTTTTCTTTGTTAAAAATAGTTGGTTTCAGGATTTGCTTTGCTGTTGCAGCTGTTATATCTTGCTGATTTTCAGTTGTTTGGTGTTCTGTATCTGTCATAGCATCCATGTCAATGTTGATACTTGAAAACTCATGCTCAAGGGCGAGGAAATTATTAATCTGGGCATCATTTTCGAATACTTGCCAATCTTTAACGTTATTTGGGACTGCGGGCCTATGTTTTATTTCAGTTGTGAAGTGATGGTTTGGGTCAAAAGGAAGTTTGCATGTACTAGCAAAGGTGGCTAGGCTGTGTGCATGAATGTTGTGATTTCTGGAAATCTTGTCAAGCTTGAATTCAGTGAATGCCTGGAGTATATTAGTAGCAGCGGTCCTATAGGCTCTCATTCTGTTGTCATTGGTTACAAAATTTCCTTTCATCTGTTGTATGATTAAATCAGAGTCTCCTAAAATAGACACTTTTGTAGCTCCTAGAGCTTTGAGGAGTTTAAGGCCTAAAAGCAGAGCCTCATACTCTGCCATGTTATTCGTGCATTTGAAGTTCAGTCTGTAGGCATGGCCTTCTGCATGATTGTTAAATGTATTGTGAATCCATACACCTGCCCCTGCTCCTAACTTGTTAACAGAGCCATCAAACTCTAAATACCATGTGATTTATTGCTTATGGTCAATATCAAGAGATTGAACTGTTTTAGGATTGGGCAGATTTAAAATTTCTGTTTGGGGAACTTCTTTTGGTAGGCTGGTTGCATCTATTGTTGTGATAGTTTCGTGGGTATTTGCAACCGACTCTTCGTTGATAGGTGCTTGTTGCTCTAGAGTGAAGGGCTCATTATCAATTGAAACATTTGTATCATCATTAAACAAAATAAAGGAATCCATATCAGAGTGGATTGAGTAAATGGGAAAATTTTCAGGCTTGCTCTCACTACTTACCACATATTTCATGAGCGTTCTCTATACAGTCTCTTTGGTTGCCCAAAGACTAAAATGGTGGCATAGGAAAGGTCTAATTGAAGGGATCCTTGGAGCTTTGCTCCCCATGATCTTGACAGGAGCATACCGTACATTGGTGGAATGTCAGCAACCACTACATCCATGAGGATGGTCTTGTTGGGATATTGGACTAAGGAGACACACAAGTCTTTGATGAGACCTAGGCATTTCACTTGACTTGAGTCAAATGAGTACAGATCTTTGTAAGGTCTTGTAACATCAAGATTCAGTTTTTCCATAACTGCTTTGGGCATAAGATTGTGCGATGCCCCTGAGTCAAACATAGCATTGTGCAAAACTTTGTCATGTATATGCAAACTGACATAAAAGGGTGGGACCGGTCCATGTGTTGATTTTCCATTAACTTCTGGGCCAAACAGCAGCTCTGGGGTGTCGTCTAAAACATTTACATCATCCTTAACCTCTGGCATTTGAAGTGATCTTTGAATTTGCTGCCTATATACATCGTGTTTTGCAAGTTCCGAGAGGGAATGGATATTTTTAACTTAGCTATTTCTGTCTCTAAGTTAAATGGATTTTTTCAGTGGAGTCTTGGTGTTGATAATGGTATTTTTTCTGCTTCATTTGAATTGCCTGCGTTTTGCTCTTGTTTATCACTGCTATGGGAAGTTTTTGCTTGTGGTTTTTCAACTTCAGGAAAGTTTTTGGGAACCCTGTTCGAGCTTTCTTTCGAGGAAGAAGGTGGGAAAGCTGATCTTTAGAAGGCTGTATTTCTGTTATGTCTTCTACATTCACTTGATGCGGGTGTGGAACAGGTATATCAGCTGGTTTTGTTATGACAGCCTTACCTTTAGTCTTGTTGGGTTGTTTGCCTTCCTTTGTTTTACTAGGTTCGGAAATGTCAATGGTCCTAGTTCTCAGCTAATATTGTTTGTGTACTTCATACACAGTGGTATCATAACCTTGTTTGAAATCAAAAGACTCGCCAGACCTAGTCTGAAACTGATTGTAATCGGGTTCATTTTGGTCTTCTTGGGACAAGACAGTTTGGTGCTCACCCTTTAGATCCATTAAGTTCATGTGAGTGTCCTCTATGGTTTCACTAGAAGTAGATCCTTCAACATAATTATCTTGGAAAGGAGGTCTTATATCATGGTCTTGGTTAGGCCTACCAACATTTGTGTTATGCGTTTTCCTAAAATTTGGGTTCCTTATGGTATTAGACTGTTGTCCTTCCCATGATGCTTTTCTCTCAACATTTTCTACTCTTTCTCCCAGCCTTTGCAGGCCACTGATGATAGCATCAAGCTTTTGATCAAAAGCCGAGGGTTCTTCCTTAAAGGTGGTTCTTCTTTCCATTCTAGCTCTGTTTCTTTTGGCAATTAAATTGGCTTCTACGCTAACAGCAACATTTTGCATGTCTGCAAGGGTTTGAGGAGCTCTTTCCTTTAACTGGTATTCCATATCCGGGTCGAATCCGTCAGGAAATTTGTACAAGGCTAGATCAGGTGGAGACCTTAAGTTCTGTGGTATTGCGTTATATACATTATTGAATCTTACACAGTACTCCAAAACAGTCTCTTGAGGACCTCTTTTGATCGTATCATATTCAGCTAGTATGTGCAAGGGGTCTTTCTTTTTCTCCCATCTGTTGGTAAAGGATTGGTAAAGCTCGTCTGGGGTAGTTATGGAATTTGCAGCAAGTGATCTGAACCGAGTTCTTACATCACCTGTTAAACTTTGAACAAAAATTCTCATTCTTACACTATCATCATCTATCTCATAGTTTTCAAAATAGTCCTGCATATTTTTGGTGCTGAATGGCTGTGAAAGGACCAGTGGAATCAAAATATGTGATTTTAGATTGGTACTCTTGAGGTAAAGCCCCAGCATTAGCAGTTAATTGCAGGGGTGCATATCTATTAGCCATATTGGCAGGTATAAGTGGAACAACGGGGATAAGTGGAACAACTGGAGTAACGGGGATCACAGGAGTAACTGGAATGCTGGAAACAACAGTAGTGTTAGTATGTGCAGTGAATGAAGGTGTCGACAGAGTACTACGGGATGTAGATGATGAACTAAGGGAAATAGGGGTTGAACGGAACAAAACCTTGACAGGAGTCGAAATACAGCTAGGGTAAGTTGTTTCAGGACTCAAATCAGTAGCATTCTCTTGTCCTTCTTGCTTCCTAAGGATTTTCGAGATTATGTTAGGGTTTTCAAAAATAGCTGGAGGGTTGGGATCTAGATTAGACCTTGTATATCGTGGATTTTTCTTGGGAGCCAACTTCCGAATTGTTTTTTGGGTATTTTTCCTAGGAATGTTTTTTGTAATCGACAAGGGACTAATTAAAATATGGGATAGCTTGTTTGTAACTTAAAACTGGCATGAAGATTGACTAAAGCAGCATTTATTTACTCCTGTTAATGCAAAGCAAAAAACAGTCTCAAAGGATTCTTGGCTGACATTCAGGCTTCATCTGTAGTTTTAAGAGATAAACAGCAATTGGAAAGTTTGATTTATGGTCTCAGCAGAGCTTTCTTACCTTCTTCATGAAACTATCTGAGGAAGGTCCCTAGTGGAGTCGCCATTATGTTATCACTCAGGTTGTCCTTAAGCTCTGGAAAAGGATACGGCCGAGGTAACCACAGACCAACTTTGGACTACAGGTTCTAGCCAACCTGCAATCAGAGAGGGCTCTCTCTTTATGATTTAGCTTTGTTGAAAAGGATTTTAGGCTAGGTCTTGGGTTCAGAGGGTTTTGTTTTGTTTTTGGTGGGAAAATTGATGTTTCAGGTAGAGAGGCAGAGCATAGTCTAAGGGTTTCGAACCATTGGGCGTGGAGTCGAGGAGAAAAACTGCTGGCGCTTTTCCTTAATAACAGTGAGGGAAAATGGAGCAAGATAGCTGAGCATGAAACAATGTTTCAGGTTTAAGGGATGGAAAGAAGTGCTAAGTAATGAGAGGCAGTTAAGAATCTCTCAATTATGCTTAACAAGGGAAGATAACAGGGCGCTACCTAGGGGCAGTTAAGAATCCCTAGGTAATTGGCTAACACAGGTGAATAGGGGTAAACATGAGCCAGAAGGAATTCATATTCATAACCAATTCAATCAGAGGAAAACATAAAGAAATAGCAGAAATTGAGCATAGAGAGTATTTAAACTAATTCTAGGCTATTCTTTCTTCCTGCTATTTAGATAGTGATAAACAAAAAACAGAGATAAGAGGCACTTATTGTTCCAGGCTGCAGCACAAGAATTCCATCTTCAGTCTCCAAAACATTCATTCACAACAGACAGTTTGCTCTCCAAGCTTTCGGCAATCTTTGATTATGGAAAAACTTAGGTATACACAGCGAGTCTCTAGTGAAATTCTCAATTGACCAACCCTTGTAACAATGTAGAGGGCGGTATATATAGGGCAAAACTATCTACAGAGTTTCTTTATTACAACTTGACCTAATTAGGTCTAAAAGAAAGATGATTACTTAACCTAATCTTATCCAGAAATAAATGCAAAAAATATCTCAGGCTACGCTAAGGGCGGCTGCATTAAAACTGAATGAATTATGTTGTCCTTGGTGGCTTAGTGCAGGTGCTTCTGAAATAAATGTGTATGGGTTTCTGCATCTTTGCTGTCTGTCTGCATTTAAAGATTTAACTCTGATTTGAGGGCAAGGATGGGCTTACGCCTCTTGATTTGACTTTTTGGGGGGGCTCATCAATGTTCAGGTGCTTCGAGCCCCTAAAAAATCTTCGGCTGATACTCTTTGGCTTCTCTTGTTCATCTGATACTCTTTGGCAATAAACCGATGCTGTTCTGACATGATGTGGGTTTAAATCATCATTTAATGGCCGTTGTTCGGCCTCTGCTTCCTTCAAAACTGTTTTCTACTCCTCTCGGCAAGCTTCGCGAAGAAAAATGGGTCTTTCGGTGCCTTTTGGGCTTCCTGGGGCTGAAAAATGAAAAGATTCCCTGAAGATTCCCCATTCTGGCCCAAAAAACTGCCTCAGAAACTGATTCCGGGGCTCCGAAGTACGATTTTTTCTCCTTCACGCCAAAAAGTGATGATGACGTCAGCATGACGTGACGTTGTATGGCGAGTGACGTCAGTGATGATGTCAGCATGATGATGTGGCAGGATGACGTCATCATGACATCATCATGTACGGATGGTGACGTGGCATGACACGTGGCAAGGGGCCACGCAGGCAGATGACTCGACATGTGACTAGGCAGAGGGGGGTGAAGTAAGCAGTGACTGTGCAGGGGGGTGATGTAAGCGGTGACGTCACCGGGCAGGAGGCGGTAAGTGGTTTTGTGGCGCACCACCTTTGGGGGAGGAGCGGTTTTGTCAGAGGAGGCTCCGCCACAGCTTAGGAGCTAACGCGTGGCGGGAGGTATGGCAGTAATACCGCCCATCTCCCAGACGCTAAAGCTCAGGCGTTTTGGAGATGGGATGGCCCCCCAGCCGTTGATCTGCGGGGCGGGCGATCCAACAGTTGGCAATAAGGACGAGGCGATGGTGGGTTAAGGCAGGAATATGTGCAGAATATTCCCCTTTAATACGGCGCATGGGTAGTTTAGACTTAGGGAATGGGGGTTTTTGGGTTAAAAATGTGCGGGGTTTAATGTATTTATGCAGAAACTTTGGGTTAGGGGTAGAAAAGGGGGTTTTTGAGGGTTTGTAGGGCTAGGGAATAGGTTATTAATCCGGCCAGGTGTCAGATTAATCCCTTTTAAGACACGGATGGGCTAAAAACAGCCCCGGATGGACCGTTTTTTCCCGGACTTATAAAAATATGGCTATATCGCCAGGGAGGGGATATTTACATAGGGGAATTTTATATACAAAGTTTTAGTAGGGGAAAGGGGAAAACTGATAGGGAGTTATATAATACTGTTAGTAGTTAATGTGAAGATGATAAGCAGGCGCCAAGGTCAGAGACCTTAGGCCAATTGGGGAAAAGAGCTTGAAAAGAAATAAAATTCCTTGAGTGAAGCAGATCTTCACCAAGGCAACTGATATGGATGATGATGAAACTAAGAGGAATCAAGTAGATCTTGACCTCTTTGGGAAGTTAGCAAGTGACTTGGGGAATTAGAAGAAGGGGGAGTTAGTTATGTCCACCTTTGAGCTCCTTTGCATGAAAACTGCCTGCACTGTGATCTGTAAAGATAAAGCACTTTGTAACACAAAATTGATCATAAATTATCATTCTGCAACCACACAGCTACCTACCCAGCCTACCTTCCTAACATTTTTTCTTCTTTTTGGTTTGGGTGCACTTAGACTTGCAGACCCAGATTTATAATCTTTATTTTGAATTTTTCCTATCTAAATCTACACTTATCTCTGCCAGGGCCCAGATTAAACAGTTGGGTCCCTTTGATTCTCTACCTATCTACAGATCTGCCAAGATTAAACTGTTTGGATAGATATCATTCTCTATATTCTAAAATAGGAAATTGAAACCTATGGAGACCAAGATTAAACTGTTTGGACCTCCCTTAAATGAAAACTCTTCAAAACTGGAACAACTCATCAAAAATTGGAATCAGCAGTGGCATTTAGACTAGCACACTTCATGGCTTTCTTCTTTGGTCTCTCCTGGAAATATGGAACACTGCAGCTTGCAAAGTATGACATATTTGGCATGTAAAAATGTCAATCATGAAAAATGATACCTGCTGCAGCAGGAGGCTAACACAATCTAGATATATCTTAACCAAGTGCTTAAAGGGATCAAATCACTTTCCATTCTAAAATATATTTGCATCTAAGATGATTTGATCCCTTAGTATTTTGGTAGATCCAAACATAGGGTGGATCTATAATGGTTTAATTATTAATTATAATTAATAAAAATTGAAACCTAGGGAGACCAAGATTAAACTGTTTGGACCTCCCTTAAATGAAAACTCTTCAAAACTAGAACAACTCATCAAAAATTGGAATCAGCAGTGGCATTTAGACTAGCACACTTCATGGCTTTCTTCTTTGGTCTCTCCTGGAAATATGGAACACTGCAACTTGCAAAGTATGACATATTTGGCATGTAAAAATGTCAATCATGAAAAAAGATACCTGCTGCAGCAGGAGGCTAACACAATCTAGATATATCTTAACCAAGTGCTTAAAGGGATCAAATCACTTTCCATTCTAAAATATATTTGCATCTAAGATTATTTGATCCCTTAGTATTTTGGTAGATCCAAACATAGGGTGGATCTATAATGGTTTAATTATTAATTATAATTAATAATTTATTATTTCATTTTACTTTTATTTTTTATTTTTATTTTATTGGGTGGAGAGTGTCTATCCATGCTCTCAAAAAAATCTATATAAATAGAAACCACTTTCCAATAAATTTATATATGTCTTAAATAAAAATTTATTAAAAAAAATACAAATTTTAACAAACTGTGATTAAAAAATTCACAATATAGCTTGTCCATGACATTAACTTAATATTTATATATTTAATGGGAAAGGAAAACAAAAAATTCATTCAAATTTGACATGATCTTAAACTAGAGGAAGGTTGACGAAGAAAGAACTAATTAACCATTACCATTAATATCTATTTAAACCCCAAGTTACTCATAAATGTTAAAAAGTTTTATGCCCATATCAACTGGAAAGTTCATATAAATTGGCATTTGGGGATGGAATTTGACAAGAAAATTGCTTGTCATGGGGTTATTTTCTCATCAAATATAGTTTAAAAAATTACAAAATCATCAAGATATTTTTTTGAAAGTTTCAAGATTAGTTGGAGAGATGTGAGAACCAGCAAATTTGATGAGTGGAGTTTACTTTGAAATTCCAACCCTGTTGTGTTACACTTCCTTAGTCATGTTCACATGGCATTGTAAAAGTAAATCATAACCATGGTTACTAAATGAATTTTTAATTAGATATATGTCTTTATCAACTTACCACAATTCAAGTTTCTTGAATTCTTCTTGAAACAACTACCACTGAATAGTCCTCATAGAGGGTTAGTTGTAAATGATGCAACCTCACAATTATTTCCCACAATTACACATTTATTCACAAAAGTCCATCTCAGATTCGTCATTCCATTCCCAACAAGACTTAGAATATAGTTTATGCTCCCCCAAAACCTCTTAATGTAAACAGAATTACAATATATTTTATGCTCCCCCAACGCTCTCAATGTATCAACTCTTACAAATATTCACTCTACAATTGGAATGCAATGCATTCATATTTTCCTAGCAGGTATATTGTACATTAATCACTTTTATTAATGTTGTCTTTTTAATGGGATGCTAACATGCATGGGGAGGATTAATATATTTAAAATATCAATATAATTAATAATGAAATATTTATGAAATGGTTTACCATATATCTGTTGGAAATAATACTGAGAGGTGGGGTGAATTAGTATTATCAGTTCAATAATTTAATTTTCGAAAATAGATTTGTATATGCTACTTCGGTTAAGTGAACTAGCATGTATACGTGACTGTACTTAAGGCAATCAACATATATGCATAGATCTTTTGATTTACCCAATTTATCATGCATTGAACTTTAACCAGTATAGCATGAATTCATTAGACGATGCAGTAAAAGTAGAATAAAGCATCACACATAAGCAACACACATGAACACCAAGATATAAGGTGGAAACCCAATGTGGGTGAAAACCACCTGCTGTTGTCGTCTCTATCTTCTTTTAATAATAAGAAAATATGTTTACAATTTTTGTATTGGTGCAGATTTATACCAGTACGTAAGCTTCTAGCTGTAGAAGGTTACAACATTCTCTCATTCTCCAGCTTCTCCTGGAAGGGAGCTACAAGCCCCTAGCTCTTGTACTGCCCGATATGTTTGCTTAGTACATAGGCACTGACCTATAGAAGGTTATGACCTTCTCTTTTCTTCTAGGGACCACGTTTCAGAAATTTTCAAACTGGATCCATCAACAACATCATTCAATCATCAGATATATATGCAACAACCAATCACCTTTTGCACCAACCATAGCCGAATCAATCATTCACTTAGACAACCCATCAATCTGATCATTCAGAATATTGTCACCAGAATACAGTAACCAGAACCCAAACCAGAACCCAGAACTCTGCAACAGTAAACAGAAAAAACTGAAACATATTTTATAAGGTATACGCTACTTCCATGTGTCGAACCTGTGTGTACATGCACTTTTTTCAAAGCCAAACAGCATATACATCTGCAAATATAAATTCAGAGTTCTACAACTATGCCAGACTTTAGTTATAGCTAGATCATATCATTTACAAAATAATATATGCATTAGTATTCAGATCTAGAATATACATGAGGAAAAACACATAATGATAGTTCATTTTACGCCTTAAGATCCCAATCCATCATTAGATCTGATCCCTCATGATCAGCTAAGGTTCATCCTTGGTCCAGATCCAGCAATACACCATAACCCAATAACCTCCATACTATATCTCACACTTCATCAGATATTTGATACTTGTACACTTTGGCCTAATGATCTTCTCCTCCTTTTATAGCTTTAGGCTTTTCTCAACATCAAGGACCAAAAGCACTTAGGACGAATACTTTGGACCAAATACCTAGGGTCAATACCTCAGACCAGATACCTTGGACCAATACCATGGATCAAAATACCATGGACCAAATACTTCGAAGCAAAAACTTAGTTTTCCAAGCTATACACACTTTTCTTTCTGTGAAAGTGTGTGTGTACATATACACAACTTGTATACAGTGAACCTGCATGTATATGTAGCTTGGTCAATGGTGAACTTACGTATACCTTTCTTTCTTCATTATGTGAAGACTGATATCTAATTCTTTGTTGCTTTTCTGCTATACTTTTATCTTTCATCTGAGTGAGTTGCCATCAAGGACAATACCTGAATCATAATGCCAACAATCTCCCCCTTTGGACTTAATGGCAACACCAAGTCATTCTCCCCCTTTGACATCAAGGGCAAAGGGTCATGCTCCCCCTCAATACATGCTGAAATCTTTGATATGCTGAATTTTGTTGACTGAGCTCCCATGATCGAGTCCATGCTCTCTCTGAGCACAAGCAAGTTCTACAAAAAGATGTTCTAAAAGAATAACATGACTCTATACATACATCACCAATGACCTTCCTATCACCAACGACTCATACATACATCCATCTTGAAACCAAGTGGGGATATACCAAAATCTAACTCATCCACCCAACCAAGTGGGGATATACCAATTGTTTATACATGACAAAAATAAGAAACATTACATCATCCATCCCATGCATAGTGGAGTTACAAACTAGGTCTTTTCATGACCTTTACATTAAATGATATACATGATATATTTAACAGAGAGAAATTATCAAGAACATGATAGTCATCAGCAACTACCATATGATCTGTATCATCAACAAGATCTATTAATAGCATCCAGACCAGCAACTTGTATATGTCCATCATTAGTTCCCAAAATATCATTAAGTAAGAACTCATCATCATTGATTAGGTACCAAGGACTTCTAGACATAATGCCAACAATACCATGTTCTCCCCCTGAACCTGTTCTACCTGTTCACTGTCAGATCTGATCATTGCATATGTCAGTAAGAGATATCAAAGCATCATCATCAATCAAATATATATCAAGTTATCAACAACTTTATGAGGACCAATATATGTTATCAATAGATTGTAACCATCATCAAACAGAGCAGATAATTGACAAAACCATAGCAAACCCTTTTTTCTTGAGTCTGGCCCACTGCTTTTCTTCAAACCAAAATATACGCGACTGTGTCCACAAAAACCCGCGTATGTACATGACTACACTTTATGAAACTCACTTATAACCACCTTTCTTTGAAGAAAATAGGATTTAACAACATGATGATGCAGCAACTATTCCCAGCTTTTGTCTGAGATATTCAAATGTCTCTCTGGGCATCGGTTTAGTGAATATATCAACAACCTGTTCTTTGGAGGGAACATACTCCAATTTGACCTTTTGTTCAAGCACTTGTTCACATACAAAATGATATTTGATGGGTATATGCTTGGTCTTGTTGTGCATGACTGAATTCTTTAAAATACTGATGGCACTTGTATTATGACATAGAATGGAGATGGGTGGAGTACATGTATCTGAATGTATTGCAAGGTTTGCGTCATCCAAAGTAGTTGTCTGCAACAAGATGCAGCGGCCATGTATTCTGCTTCAGCCGTAGATATTACAATTGAACTTTGTTTCTTGCTTAACCAAGACACTAACGTGGAACCCATATAAAACGCACTAGAACTAGTGCTTTCTCTGTGATCAACACTTCCTGCCCAATCTACATTTGTATATGCATGAAGTGCAAGATCTGTATCTCTAGGATACCATAAACCAAAGTTCTGTGTTTCTTGAAGATATTTGAAAATCCTTTTAACTGCCTGAATGTGTGATTTCTTTGGATTTGCTTGGAATCTTCCAACTATTCCCACTGCATGCATGATGTCAGGTCAGGTACCTGTTAGATAAAGTAGACTGCCAATCATGGATCTGTAAGTTGGTTGATGTACTACTACTGATTCATCATTTGAGCTAAGACTGCATCATATTACCATTGGGGTACATACTGGTTTAGAATCTTCCATGCCATACTTTTTTAGGATCTATTTGAGATATTTGGTTTGTGAGAGAAAAATACAATCTTCATTTTGTTGAGCTTGTAGACCAAGAAAATAGGTAAGCTCACCAAGCAAGGACATTTCAAATTCTTGTTGCATTAATGAAGAAAAATTTTGAGTCACGGATTCTTAATTTCTACCAAAAATGATATCATCAACATAAACAATAATTATTAGCAATTTATCAATGTCAATCTTTGTATATAGATTGCCATCTAGTGAACCCTTTGAGAAACCCTGTTGGTGGAGATATTTGTCAAGATGGTAATACTAGGCCGTTGGAGCTTCTTTTAGACCATAGAAAGATTTTCTGAGTTTACATACAAGTTTTGCATCATTTCCAAGAATGAATCCTTCTGGTTGTTCAATATAAACTTCTTCTTCTAAGTCTCCATTAAGAAAGGCAGATTTTACTTCCATTTGGTATACTTTGAATTTCTGAAAACTAGAAAGAGCAAGGAACATTCTTATGGCTTCAAGTCTAGCAATAGGTGCAAAAGTTTCTTCAAAATCTATACTTCTTATTGAGAATATCCTTTAGAAACAAGTCCGGCCCTGTTTCTAATAACTTCTCCATTTTCGTTCAGCTTGTTTTTGAATATCCATTTAGTTCTTATCATATTCTTATCATGAGGTCTAGGAACTAATTCCAAAGTATTATTCTTTTCAATTTGCTCAAGTTCTTCATTCATTGCCTTTACCCAACATTCATCTTTGCATACTTCATTTACATTTTGAGGTTTGGTGGAAGATAGTAATGCTAGATAGCTTGAGGTTTCTGTAATAGTTCTTCTTGTCTACACACCTACCCCTTTTTCCCCTAAAATTTGAGTTTTTGGATGATTTTTCTGAACATATCTGGATGGAGTCTTTTCTTCTACCATTATCTCTTCTTCTGGTGCTTCATTAGTTTCTTCTTCAGAATCAGTGTGATTTGATGAGGGAAAATGGTCCTCATCTTCTTCATAATCTTCGGTTTTTTTCTGTTTTGGATTTTTTCATGCTTCATCAACCACAACATCAATACTTTCAATAATTTTCCCAAGTCTTTTATTATAACATTTATATCCTTTACTTCGGGAAGAGTAACCAAGAACAAAAGCATCATCTACTCTGGGTTCAAACTTACCAAGTTTTTCATCAGTCCTTTTGATGTAACATTTGCTTCCAAAAACTTTGAAATTTTTTACAGTAGGAGTCTTACCATACCAAAGTTCATGTGGAGTTTGAGTGTTGTTTACCCAAACATTTTCTTGGTTGAGAATAGTGACAACGAAGAATGCAGCTTCACCCCAGAAGATTGCAGGAGTTCTAGATTCATTTAGCATAGCTCGAGCCATTTGTTAAATAGTTCTGTTCATTTTTTATACCACTCCATTTTGCTGAGGAGTCCTTGTGGTGGAGGACTGCCTTTTTATTCCATGTTGCTCACAGAAGTCAAAGAACTCATCCGAGGTAGATTCCCCTCCCTGATCAGATCTGAGGCATTTGATTTTGTGATCTGATTCATTTTCAACCAAAGCTTTGAAGGCTTTGAATTTTTAAAATGCTTCATATTTATGCTTTAGAATACCTATCCAACACATTCTGGAAAAATCATCAATGAACAATATAAAGTATTCTTCTCCACGAGGTGACCTTTTCCTTGATGGTCCACATAAATGAGTATGAACAAGTTGAATAGGCTTACTAGCTGATCCTTCTTTTTAAATGAAGTGAGATCTGGTTTGCTTACCGAATTGACATGATTTGCATATTGTATTTTTAGGAATGTTTATATCACGAAGATCACAAAAACCTGAAATTTGCATGCTTTTATTATTTGAGAAAAGCTTAGATGCCCCAATCTTCTGTGCCATAGCCAGTTTTCATCATTCTTTTTAGATAGAATTGTTGTTTTCCTCCCTTGAGTATGTATAAGTTGTTTGGAGTTCTTGTTCCTTTGATCACGGTTTCTCCTGCATCAAGCTCACGAACAACACATCCGTTTGATCGAAATACCACTTCATTTCCTTGATCACACATTTGACTGACACTCAACACGTTATGTTTTAGACCATCAACATACATAAAATTCCCAACTTTAGCTTTTTCTTTCAATAAAATGGAGCCTTTACCTTTTATGACAATAGGAGTGTCGTTTCCAAATGAGACATTCTTTTCCTTTTCTAAGGCATTATAAGAGTGAATTTTTTCTTTGTCACCTGTCATGTGTTTTGTTCATCCACTGTCAATGTACCACTAATTTTCTTGTCCTTTTGCATACAAGGTGTCACACAGAATAAGTCGATCTTGCGGACAAGATAGACCTTCCTAGAATCTAAAGAAGACCTAATGACAAGCAAACCAACCAGACACTATCTTTCTCTAAATATGATTTGATAAACAATAGAAAACAAGTGTTTTTAGGGCCTACCTTAGGTCCAACGCAAGCTTGTGGATGCCCTCGCTCCTTCGATCCAAATGAGCTCCTTTGTCGCGAATCTGCAAACACAAACAAGGCAAACAAATTAAATAGCACCTAAAAAGCCAATTTCATAAAACATATTTAACATGAAAGTCAAGGAGTCCATGAAACAAATAACATGGGATACTTGTTGAGAAAAATGAGTTTGATTGTATTAATTCAAAAGAAGAAGAACTTTACAACCTTTGCCTTGACGTTGTACAAGCTCCTCCCAAGGTCCAGCAAGAAGTCTCCTCTACTTTGACAAGTTTCACTCACTCCCCAATGAAGCCAAAAAGGTATGTGATCTCTCCTCTTAAGCTCAACTAGGAAGTCTTGATTTCACCAACATTTACCCTTAAAAATGTTCAGCTTCTAACGTCTCTAGCAACCAGCCCAATGCCTGTATTTATAGTGCAATGGAGGGAGGTTACTAGCTCCTCCTTCAAAGAGATAAAGCCCTCCTTCAAAGGGATAGCTCCTCTCATCAAGGGATTAGCTCCTTCTCTTTTGGGATGCATGAACCACCTCAGAGCGAACAATCTATGTCAAAATTCCTTCTAGAAACCTCTAGAATTAACCAAAAGTGAGTTTTTTAAGATAAAACTTGCGCCTTTTGACTTTCACAAGGGTCCGCACCTACACCGTTAGGGACAGAGTGGGCAGGTCCGCAGTTTTTGTACACAGAAGGTGCGGGACCGCAGGTGACAGTGAGAGAAAGTGCGGAACCAGAGTTACATTGATTTTTTAATGTCTTTCTCTCATTTTCAAAGCTTGATTTGAAGAGCTGAGGTCTGAGACTTGCTTAGGAGGATAGTACAAGTGATGATAGACCCATAATGACTGCAAATAATCATGGTGACGATATTTTTGTGTAACAGATTGCCCCCTAAAGTGCGAAGTCTGTAGTAGATGAGGATTTCATTGATCATTTAGGAAGAGTGAAGTACTTTATCATTTCGAGGATCATCTTGTGGAGAGCCCAGTTGGAACCTGTAAAAACATTCAATGCAAGATATATATATGAGATCATATCATCGCTGAGGTAGGCATTCCCATACTCAGATCAAAACTAACTAGAAAAACTAACTACTGCTCTAATACAAGAATGATCTTGTAAAACATCACAAGTATAGACTCATGTGGACACAGTATGGACGCAGCCATCTGTTTATGAATAGTCCATTATATAATGAATACAAAATTCCTCGCAGCCTGGATTGTGGAAACTAGATCCAGGGTCTTCATTTCTACTTCCCGAAACAGTACGATTCTATCCATGCGAATGGATGTGTTGATGTCGAACATGGTAGAAACCACTTGATTACCAGTCAATGATGTAAACTGTTAACAAGTGTGAGAGAAACCACTAGTGATGTCAATGGCTCTCAAAGTACCCAGTACAATCCATGAGATGCGAATAAATGTGTTGATGTCGAACATGTCACGGAATCCTTTGATCAAAAGTCAATGATGTAAACTATCGTCAAAGGCGAGAAACCTGCCATTGAGGCATGCAGATCTCAAGGTACTGACAATTCCTAGATCGTCTTTCTAGATAATGAGCTGATGTCGATAGAATGCGATCGGTCGTAGGCAAGCCCACAACACGAAATCATAGATCAAGTTGAAGAAATTTAGTTGCAAGGACTGACTCAGGGATGGTCAAGATGGATGATAGATATTTTGTAGATGAATGGCTTATTGGGAGTGACCTCTTGAACACATAATGACACGACAGATGGCTTGGTGACAATTGACCCAACGTTAATACCCAGAAACTGGCTGAAGACTTTCAATGTGGTTTGATCAATTGTTAGGTAAAGGATTTCCCAACCCAGGTGAATAAAAGTGTCATGTTCAAGAGTGATTACAAAGTATGACAAACAAATTCATTTTTCTCTCTTTTCCCCCACCATTTCTGGCAAGTACCTCTTTATTTTTGACAAGCTTGAGGAGGATAACATTTTCTTGATTATAAGCTCATCCTTCGGATGAGTCCAACTTAGTTTAGATTCGAACCCTAAGAAGGAGTGGTTCGTTCCTGTTTGTAGTTGAACAGGTCCTTTACTGTGAAATTTTAACGAGTCTAGTATAGGAGAAACTCAGCGTTTTTCAATTTTAGAGAGTCTGAAAAAACTTAAGAAGACTCCAGGGTTGACCTTTTTCATAAATTTGTCTCTCCCAAGCCCGAAAAAGTATAAAATAATACTTGAGAGAACCGCTTGATCTTTTACGACAAAGGAGTACTTTTCGTCATTAGTGCCCTTGATTCGAAAAGGTAAAAAAGCGATCAACGACACATCGTTTTATAACCGATATCGAATTTGAAACGACAAAAATCCGGCAATCTTTTCATGTTTTTACGGTCGGAAAAGAGCTGTAAGTGGACCGTCTTTTAATTTTGTTTTAACGAGTTTAAAAGAAACACTCGGCAATCTTTTCATGTTTTAGGAGTCAGAAAAGAGCTTAAAGGTGACTCTAGATGTTTTTTCGTCGAAAATGATATATTTCGCCTGAATAATCTTTTATCCTGCACAAAAACACAAACATTACTCGTACCTGTTTGAAATAGATAAAAATGTCGCAAAAATACCTTTTCAAAGTGAAACATAAACAAATTTGCAATTTATTTACTCAAAAAACTTATAAATAGGGCCTTTGTCAATTCATTTTTACCGTTTGAGTTTGGGTGAGAAAATAGTGCTTTTGCTCAGAAAAATTCTCGTGAAGATTGCGGAAAATCCAACCGTCGGAATCGAAAGCCGTCTTCTCCAGGTAATCCACATCATCCCACTCTTCATTTTTAACCATTTCATTTTTTGTTTTAGTCATTTATTTCATTTTTGTGAGGGTTTTAAGGCATAAAACCCGCACGCGAGGGCCCGCAGGTTTACCACTGCTGGCCTGCGGACCCTAACTTTTTCTCCATTAAGAAAAAGCTCGGGGTCCGCACCTTCCATGTAGACAAAGTGCGGTCCCACACACTGTGTCTAACCCGGAGGGTGCGGTCCCCGTTGCAAGGGTTTTTAACCCAAAAATTCTCAAAAATGGAGCACACAAAATAATTTCTAGCAATTTAATTTCTCTTTATACTTGATGGAGAGAGTACATCATGCTAGATTGGCGCGAACGAGAGCATGAGGATGTGAATGCTACCGCATGGAATCATCAGCCTTCACTTGATGCTTTGAGGGCATGCGGCTTGTACAAATTCTAGGCCATTCTTGGCATGAGGGCTCAGGTGGATTTCTTACAGTGAATGGTTGACAGATGGAGCGTACAGGACCAGTGCTTTTTCATTGGCGGCCACCAGCTCAAAATTGAGCTGGCAGACATATATTTCTTGACTGGTTTGCCTAAGAGAGGCGAAGACTTGACTCTGTTTGGGGCTAGGGTAGGTGGCCAGTCTGTCAATAGCCTTAGGCTAGAGTACTGCAACAGCCAGGCTAGAGACGAAGGGATAGACATAAATACCATATCCCATCCTGAGCTCATGGTGATTGCGTTCACTATCACCAGACTTTGCGGAGCTGCCGCATTACATATTGCCACTGGATCCCAGATGCGTATGGCAGTTGATTGCTTTCGAGGCACTATCTTCAACTGGTGTGATGCTGTGTTGGCCAATGTGAAAGGCCAACTGACCAGGGCCAAGAACGGACGACTAAAGACCTTTGGTTATGGGGCTTTGGTCGTGAGTTTTGGCCTGGAGAGGGTTCCTATGCTGATCCCACAGCACCTTACTGTTGGAGCTGGGCTTCCTCGAGAGCCCAAACTGATGCGATGGGTCGCAGTTATGGCCCGTCACCTGGACGAGAGGATAGAGGTTGCTCGATTCAAACCTGAGTATTTCCAATGGCGGGAAAACCAGGTCTTTTCTATTCAGGACTTCCCTTATGCTGGGATAGATTTTTGTGGTGACCCAGACATGGTTCTTCCACCAGGAGAGTAGTGGGATGAGTCAGGTAAAATCCTTTTCAACATTTTTCCTATTTTAATTTTTTTTGTTATTTTTCCATCGTCTCAAAACTGATAGTAAAAAATTTCAAATGCAGATGTGGGTCCACAGCTACCAGCCGCTCTCCGGCCTTATGAGAGGAAGTAACCAGTTGCACCTGCGCCAGCCCCACAGGACGAATCAGCAGAGGTTTTGGCCGAGTTGGAGGGTCATCTTGAGCGCTTGACAGGAGGTATTCCTGAGACCATTATAGATGACATTCCTCGTCGACTTCAGCGCTATGTGATTGGGGTCTCGGGACCTTTTAGGAGGTTCCTTTGCAAGGTGGCCCGTGCAGTGGTTTCTTATAAAGATCATCACCAGTGATACGATGATCGCCTATTGTGGGCACATGTGACACTTTTGTTTTTTGTACTTATCATTTTTGCTGATTATAAGGTGTTTTTCAACTTATGATCGAGGACGATGTATTTTTTGACACACTCCTATATATATATATATATATATATATATCACTATTACCGGTTTATCTTGTAAATGATGTTATGGAATGGTTTTAAATTTACATGTATGATTATTGCAAATGTCTATTTAACATTCGAGAAGCAATTACATCTGCTAATGTATTTAAAGATCTTGGAATATGCTGATATTCAATATAATCAAATTCACCTTCCAAGAGACACACTCTCAAAAATAATCTCAATAACACTGGATTTGTAATGGCATACACTCTATTAAGTTCAGAATCTAACCTCACTATCAAACTCTGAATCCAAAATGAAATAGATTCAGATAATAACTCAATCACTGCACTATACTCAGCAATGTTGTTCGTTGTTTGACCGAGGCTTACCCCATGCATAGATACTAACTCGTTAGAGGGCGAATAGATAACCCAAGCTGCGGAAGAGATGCTTTGTGTATTACGACAAGTACCATCAGCGAAACCAATGTATGTTTGGAGAGGCATCGACATCTGCAATATCAAGAGTAAAACCAAGATAAGCAGGAATAATGACAAAAAACACTCTCTAAGCTAAGCACACTGTTTAAACTAAAACACACCAGCTAGAAAGAAAAACTATCATAACTAAAAAATCTCCATACCCATTCTTTTAAGCATAATACCTCTTCAAGTAAAGGCCATTTCTGGGTTTACCCAAAGAGTCTCCGTCAAAGTCTACTAATTCATAGGCCCCTTTGGCTAGCTTTCACTTGACAACATAGGGACCATGCCACATAGGAACGAATTTTCCAGCACCTAATTTATCATTAGCTTGATCATAAACTAAGACTAGATCTCCTTCCGAAAATTTCAAGGGGTCACATTTCGATCATACTGAGCTTTCATTCGTTTTGCGTGAGTCTCGATCGCCAATGCAACATCACGTCGATTCTCATCTAATTGAGCCAAGTATAACAAACACTTTTCCTCTTTGGAAGTGGCTGAAAGTAACTCGATGGCCATTTGCAGTGACGGGATTTCGCATTCAATGGGTAACACAGCTTCCAAACCATAGACTAGTTGGAAAGGAGTGAACCCTTTTGATGTTTTTACTGAAGTTCGGTACACCCAAAGCGCTGAAAATAACATGTTGTGCCAATTCGACCGATGAATCCCAATGATTCGTTAGATCATGATAACTAAAACTTTGTTGATGGATTCAACCAGACCATTCGCTTGTGGATAATAAAGGGTTGAACTATCGTGACGTAAACCAAGCTGGCCTGTAAGTTCGGTCATCATAACATTTCAAAAATTATGCCCATGATCAGTAATGATTGCTTGCGAGACACCAAACCTAGCAATTATATGATTGAATACAAAAATTGCAGCTGTCTTGCCGTCTACCTCAAATGTAGGCATCGCCTCGGCCCACTTAGTAAAATAATCTACCGCAAGGATGATATACGCATGCCCCCCGGCCGAGTGAGGGTTAAATGTAATAAAATCGATACCCCATTTGGAAAAAGGACCAACGACAATTATAGGGTGGAGAGGAGCAGGTGGAACACACATCTTACAATCAAAAATTTGGCAGTTGTGGCATTTTCGGACCGCCGTAATACAATCTTTAAATAAAGATGGCCAGAAGTGGCCAGCGCGCAATATCTTTTGGGCTATGGAAAACCCAGACATATGATCGCCACACGCTCCAGAGTGACAGTCATTTAGAACCCTTTCATCTTCCTCGTGAGTTAAGCAACGTCGAAAAACAGAATCCACCCCACGGCGATAAAGAGTATCTCCAATAATCTTGAATTGTTGGGACTGGAAACGAATTTTTCAACATTCTGACCTTGAAATTTCTGGCCGAAAGGATTGGGTTTGGAGATAAACAATGATATCCCCATACCACGGATCTAAAGTGCTGATTAGAAACAAGGATTCGTCCGCAATGGGCTCCTCCACCACAGTTTTTGTGTCATCACGCGGGAAGTCACACATTAATTCTGCAAAAACTAAAGATTTCTTAGACTTAGATTTCTCAAATTCCAAGTCGAACTCCTGCAGGATAACAATCCATTTAGAGTACTTCCCCCTAGCAATTGCTTGGTCAAAATCTAGATCATAGGGTTGCAATCCAAAATTATCGTAGTTTTACGTAGTAGAATGTAGACGAAAATGTTGGACAGCTTGAACAACTGCCAATGCCAGTTTCTCCACATGTGAGTATTTTAGCTCAGTTGGATTTAAAGTGCGACTAAGGTAATATATCACATGTTCAGTTCTGAATTCATCTTCCTGAACTAAGACCATTCCAATGGTGGAATGAGAGGCGGCGAGATACAAGAAGTAATCCTGGTTGTAGTTGGGAGGATGCAACAACGGTGCATGGGTCAACATGTGTTTGAGTGCATCAAAAGAGTTTGAGCTATCTCATCCCAATAGAATGGAGTATTTTGCTTCAACAACTGGGTGAAACCCTTTGTAACCTCGGCGTAGTTAGGAATGAATCATCGTAGAAAGTTTGCTTTCCCTTGAAAACTTTGGAGTTGGCGAAGACTCGAAGGAGGAGGTAATTTGATGATAACTTCGACCTTCGAGGGATCGACGCAAATGCCGGCTTTCGAAACTAAAAACCCCAGTAATCGACCCGTTTCTATACAGAAGACACATTTGTGTGGGTTCAACTGAATACGATAATGCCTACACCTCATAAAAATTGCTCGTAAATGGACGAGGTGATCAGCTCGATGTAATGAATGAGCAGGCAAGTCATCGAGATAGGGTTACACAATGTGCTTGATGTCATGAAACACATAAGACATCGCCCTTTGAAAAGTTGCTCCGGCATTCCTAAGGCCAAAAGGTAACTTGCAATAAGCAAATGTCCCCCATGGACAAATGAAAGCTGTTTTTGGTTGATTGGCAGGTAGAATATTGATTTGATTGTATCCGGAAAAACCGTCCATGAAGGAGAATATTTCACTGCCAGCACAATCATCAATGATTTGATCGATATAGGGAGTTGGGTAATTGTCCTTTGGACAGGCTCGATTAATATTCCTATAGTCGATGCATATTCTTATTGTTCCCTACTTTTTGTTAACCGGAACAATATTCGATACCCAATCCATTAACGGGATCGGATAAATGAAACCTGCTTTCAATAATTTTTCAACTTCTGCTTTAATTGCAGCAGCTTTTCGTGGGTGAATCTGACGCAAACGTTGCTGGATGGGTTTAGCGTCTGGGTAAGTCTTGATCTCATGAACAACAATTGTGGGATCAATTCCTGGCATTTCCTCATAGGACCAGGCAAACACATCGCGGAATTCTTGAAATAGGGCCTTATATATTTGAATTTCATCATCTGTACACGAGGCACCTATATGAATGTTCTCAACAATTCCGAGCTTAACCGAAATGTCAATAGGAATAGTTCGAGAGCTGTTTCCCAAATTTAACTCTGAATCGGGATGTTTCATTGGATTCTGAGGTTCCTTGACATATTCAGTTGTAAAAATTGATGAGAAATCTTTTTCAAAATGATCATCCTCAGGTAAAAACAAAGATCTGTGATGGAGATCTTCCCATGGTAAATCATCTACACATAGAATTTCACGAATTTTCTCATCAGAGTGAACAAGTTCAGAAAACGTGGTTAAATCTGAGGTTGATGTGAAAAGTGATTCCTCACGGACCACATTCATTAAGTCATTTTCGGTTGAAGATGGGTCGGCAAATGACTGCACGGCTTCATAGGCGATTTCATATGGACTCAAAGGCATGGCATTACCAAATGAGTCTATCTCAGATTCAGAAGGAACGATCCAAGGATCATCATAAACAATGGTGTCTAATGTAATCATATGAATAGTTGCAAATGAAGACGATGCGTTGATTGGAGGAAAAGGAAAAGTTCCCAGTAAACCGACATCTTTAACTAGTCCTACTCCAACATCCTTATATGGGATAGTCATTTTACCGACATGCTGAATATTCTCCGAAGAGGCTGGGTTAGATGAAAAGTAAGCCAGCTGGTCTATTGTTATGATCTTTCCATTGTGTGGAAACTTTATTACTCGAAAGACCGATGAAACGACTGCTGTCATAGCATAAGACCAACTTCGACCCAAGAGAAGGTTGTAATCTAGAGGGGCATCAACCACCTCCACATCTAGACTAACGTTTTTTTCCTTCAACCCCTATAGGCAAATCCTGTAGAATGCCAAAAGGATGAAACCCACGGCCATCAAAGGCCTTTAGAATCGTCGAGGATTGATTTAGCGAAGGAGAACCAAGCGATCTCTAGCACTGTATCGACATAATACACGTTGAGGCTCCCTCATCAATTATAATCCGATGACTAGGCCTGTTTTTGACTATCACTGGTATCTAGAAAGCCATTTGATGAGGCAAACACAGTGTACTATTTTCTAGATCGAAAATTATTAGGTTCGGGTCCTGAAAGTCAACAGCTCCTATAGCCAACAAAAGTAATTTACGTTGTGCTAGACATGATTGCAGCACTTCCAAAGCCGACATTGTTGAGGGTGAAACAGCTAAATCCTCAACAATGTTATAATTCTGAGCCGCTCTCGAATGTGGATTGAAAGCTCAATTTTGAAGTATACCCTTGGCGAGCGGTTTGATTACCAAGTCTGGATTAGGTTTCTCAATCTGTAGTGGATCGGAACCGGGAGCTGAGGTTGATGGATTAGAATGAGAAGATTATTCTTCTTTACCATCAAGAGGACTTTTACTACCATAATCTTGCGATCGAGTTGCAATCCTAACATGGGACATCATCAGTATGGGTTCTTCATTGGCATTCGAGGATGAACCTATCATCTTACTGTCTTGAGCCGGAAAAGGATCCTTCAAAACAACAGGAGTTTGGGAACCCTTGAAAATCTTCGCAACCTCTGCACGATGAGGGCAGTCTCTTTTAAAATGTTCATCATCACAAATGATACAAGGATAACGAGGTTTGCGCTTTTCGTCATTGGATTCCGCCCTTTTAGGTTTCTCCTTTGAAATTTTCTCAGTTTTATTCTTCTTCTTTCCTTTCTTCTTCCCACCGGATTTTGATTTGGCTGTAGATGACTCTACAACGTGAATATCAGCGGAGATTTCTGCAGAAGAATCTCCTGTTGGGGAATCAGGCAAGATTATGATAGGGGAAGAATTCTTGGAAGACTTCTTCTTACTTTTAGTGTTAAACGTGCCAATCATACCATCGGCAGCATGAGATCCCAAAGGTGCTGCAGTGATTTGATTTTGCTTGGGAAGATCGGGGATTTTTTCGTGTAACGTACCTGACTGAGTATAGACCAAGTCAAGGTACTGTGCTTCAGCAATTACTTGCTCCTCAGTAACAACTCTGGCTTTAGCAACATCTTCAGTGATCTTTGGCAACAAAGATTTTACAAACCACTCAGCCAGGATCTGATCCGGAATAAATACCTTCACTAAACGCCGTCAACATCTCCACTCATGAATATGATCTGAAATGTAAGTGGATGTCGATTGTTTTAGCAAAGTTAACAATTTCGTGCCATTGTCATATCAGACTGGCAACTGAAAATGAGTTAAAAACGAGGTAGCTAACTGACTAAAATTATAAAAAGTGCCTCGCGGTAACTCAATGTACCACTTGGCTGCGAGACCAATTAGAGTGCACTGGAAAAGTCTAAGACGATTGAATCATCTGTAATGGAGTTAGATGCACACCAGAGGTGGTAAGTCATCACATGGTTCGACGGGTCCTCTCCTGATTTACCTTCGAACTTGGGAATGTCACTGGGCAACTTATTCGGCATTGGCGGCCAAAACGGAAGATAATTAATGGGATCGTTTGTTAGGCGCGACAAGTCAGGTAATTCCA
The DNA here is from genome assembly GCA_031772625.1 of Pinus tabuliformis. Taxonomy (NCBI): domain Eukaryota; kingdom Viridiplantae; phylum Streptophyta; class Pinopsida; order Pinales; family Pinaceae; genus Pinus; species Pinus tabuliformis. The sequence continues at coordinate 842,362,754 of CM062816.1, forward strand.
AAGTTACGATAAACAGTAACTTTCGATTAGGATCCCTAAAACTCTGGGTCATGAGACCAGCCCTAGGAGGAGGATATCCAGGATAACTAGGAATAGGAATCGCGTTCGGGATATTGTATCCTGCCAGAAAACCAGGATTAACCAGACCGTACTGGGGTTGTTGAGGTTGTTGATAAGTGTACCCAGGGTACGGTTGATACTGATAGACTGGCTACTGTACAGCAGGACCGAATTTGTACTGTCCCTGGTACGGCTGATAAGTAAATTGTGGTTGACTTGTGACAATCGTACTTGAACCAGGTTGTCCTACAGGTATCTGAACCGAAGTTTGAATCGTAGATCTAGACGGTGGTAAAGATGTCTGAGGAGTAGAAACAGGAACAGTATAAACTGGAGCTGTTGATACTCCAGAAGTAGGTGGGGTAGATTGAACAGATGTTGCGGCAATTGTAGCAGTCACTTGAGGCGGAGTACGAGGTGTACTAGGCCCAGGCCGAGAAACTACCGAAGGTACAGAACTTTGAATGTTAGACTGGCCTGGTTGCTGGGGTGTACCAAAAGCTAAGGGTTGTCCAGTTTGAGATGACAACTGTACACTTGGCTGCAATACCTGTTGAGCTTGCGATGGATCCCACACTATATTCATTTCGGGGTACTGACCCATAACTGGTTGAGAATACTGAGGACCATAACCGGATTGAGGGTAGGATTGATAATTGAAAGGTAAATTTCCCATTCCTTGAACATACGTTTGACCGGAGGGTGGTTGGAAACCTTGGTTCGAGTATTGACCTTGGGGTTGATACCCTTGAGGCACATACTGATACTGGGGTTGACCTTGAGGTATAAATTGATACTGGGGTTGACCTTGGGGTACATATTGAGTCTGGGGTTGACCTTGAGGAACGTACTGTCCCATAGGTATGTACTGTCCTTGAGGTTTCCCCCCAGATGCAAACTGTGTACCTTGAGGTTGCCCCCCAGATGCAAACTGTGTACCTTGAGGTTGCCCCCCAGATGCGAACTGTGTACCTTGAGGTTGCCCCCCAGGCGTTAATTGAGGCTGCCCCCAGGCGGTAACTAGCCACCTTGAGGTTGAGGATTGGGAATAGAACCTGACATCATGAGAATGTCTTCTACGCTCAACAGCTTAGTACCATTGTTTCCAGTTAACAACCCTTGCTCAATGGGTTGAGGAGATGCTCCTGAAAAAGTACTAGAAAGTGACTGATACCCGGAGGGAATAGAAGGACCGCCGTACAAAAAAGATTTGGGAAATTGAGTAAACATGGATGACTGTCCTGACATATTTACGGGAGTATAAAAACCTCTAGGTGTTGGATGATAAGGAGCACAAGGTGGTGAAAAACTTAACCCTGAGTTGTCTAAAAAATTAGTCAAAGAAAGATACCAAGAACTGCTCCTAGGTGGACTGTAAAAAATTGATTCACGCTCCCTTAGTTCAATAACAGGTTGATTTTCATGGATAGGGATGCCTACTTCTTCTTCCGGAGCAAGTTCTTTAATAGCAATAAGTCTAGAAGGAAGATCTTGGGTGATTACTCTTTCTACCCTAGGTGAACCAGGACCACTAGAAGTTGGAGAAACAAACCCCGATGTCGGAGCAGCAGCAAATTCACTTTTAGGCTCGGATATTTCAGGTTCTTCACCTATATCACTAGTAGATGAAAAGCTACCAGCAATTTCGAAAACAGACACTGACTGTGGAATATAATCTGCTACTAACGGTTGAAAATCAGGATGTACTATCAAAGAATATTCTCCTTCCTCAGGTGACCCAACTCTACTGTCTCTAGGAGTTACGAGGACTTTCAAGCCTTCAAGCTGGCTCGGTACATCCTCAGGAGGTTGGCCCCGAAATCTACGGGACTTCCTGAGTAACTCAGCCACGTTTACAAACTCAGGAGACTGGCCCCGAAGTCTACAGGACTGTCTTGGTAATTCAACCACAGTTGAAAACTTTTAACTACTTCACACACAAACAAAGTAAAATCTCAATGAAAAGCACCTAATGTCTCTAAAGAACCAAACAAATTTGAATCACATGCCTAAAGAATCTAAGAGATCAAACACACACAAACAGTAACTTTCCGTACTGAAAATACTAGTTGGTGATGAAATCCAACGTTGCAAAGTTCAATATAGAAATGGCGGTTGGAACAGTTACCCTAGCAACCTGCTTAATGAATAGATTGGCACAAGTTCCTCCACTTAACCGTCTCGAGTGAAGAGAACCCCCCAGAAAATCCAAGTGAGTTTAGCCGACGCCTGCTCTAGGTACAGTGGGATCTTCCCACCACTGTCACCTCAGGAAGAGTCCCAAAGAATATGGCCACTAAGATTACCAACTGAGAAAAAAAGTACCTGGGGGAACAGTCTACGATCCGATACACACGCAAAGGCAGAGTAGCAAGCTCAATCCCCTTAAAGGCTCCTTGACATAATCCAAGGTTTACCAACAAGTGACCCCAGCCTCCTCGACAATGGTTAATCCAAGGTTTACCGTTTTTAATATGTGAATATCTAGTGTCGTTCCTAATGAGGAAGGATTGATTCCCACACTGGTTCGGACACGATCTCGTGCTTCTCCTTTAAGAGGAGCTTTCCCAGAGCATAAATGCAACAATTGGATTTCTTCCCTACCACAAGATACAGCTACTTGTTTGTTTTTACTGTCTTAGAGAGTTAATTACTCTCCTACTCCAAGACATTAGCCTAAGCTAAGTTGGTGTATCAGAGCCCTAGAAATAAAAACGTTACTAGGTGAATTTTACTTTAAGCGTTAATTTTAGTGGTTTTTGTTTAAGTCCAAAGGTGTGGAGATGAAACTTGTGGTATGAAGACTCGACTCAAAATCACTAAAAATGCACCTAAGATGATCTAAACAATCTTTTTCTCTTCGATGAACTTCTAACTAAGAAAGAGTTTGAGAATGCAAATACTTTGTAAACACAAATCTTTCTCAATTCAACAAATTAAAAGAAGAGTTTTTGTCCTTTTCCAATGCACTCAAAACGAGACAACTAGTTATTTCACAAAAATTTCCCTTTTTCGTTTCAAAGAACTCAATCACTACAAAACAAACTTTTTTTCCAAAAGAGATTTTTATATTTTTAAATAAAACACTCAAAACTATGAAAATGACTAACTTTGAGATCTACAAATTATAAAAACCTATTTGAAGTCAAAGCCTACTAAAAGTCTTTTTTAAGGATGTTTTACTTAGCTAGATGTAAGCTAAGGACCAATTTATGCAGAATCACAAATATGTCAAGAACAACCAATTTTGTTTTCTTTTTGAGAATGAAAATCCAAACTCTCAAACACAAGCTTTTCGAAGTTTTGTAAAGAGAAAACTCAAAGTGGATTCCTCAACAAGGGGAGATTTCATAAATGATCAAACTCATAATAAGGCTGGTAGACACTAAGGTGATCTGAAGTCCCTACAGCTTCTAAGCTCAGAGCCACTACACAACCAAAATGAAAAACAAACCCAACAAGCAAAACTCCTAGGAATTTCACTTAAAACCCTAACACTAATGAAATCAATCTAAGGAAAGCTTCTGACAAGTTATATGTAGGTCTGGGCAGTGGATAACAATTTCTAAACAAACACTAAGCTGAATAACAGAGGAAATATTAGGGTTTTTCAAAATTTTTACAGGGTCCGCAGGCCCACAGTTGACACAGGTGTTGTCCCGCTCTGTGCTAAAAGCCAAGCTGCAGGTAGGTACACACTGTGTCAAACGGCTAGGGTGCGGTCCTCTCCCAAAGCTATGAAAAACAAAAAATAACCCTGGATCTACAAACTCTACCCAATTTTACACACAACAAGCCAAAAACAGAAACAAAAACAGTTTCTCAGGTCAAAGTAAAAACAAGGAAAATAATCAAGTCCCCAGCGGAGTCACCATTTTGTCACACGGAATAAGTCGATCTTGCGGACAAGATAGACCTTCCTAGAATCTAAAGAAGACCTAATGACAAGCAAACCAACCAGACACTATCTTTCTCTAAATATGCTTTGATAAACAATAGCAAACAAGTGTTTTTAGGGCCTACCTTAGGTCCAACTCAAGCTTGTGGATGCCCTCGCTCCTTCGATCCAAATGAGCTCCTTTGTCGCAAATCTACAAACACAAACAAGGCAAACAAATTAAATAGCACCTGAAAAGCCAATTGCATAAAACATATTTAACATGAAAGTCAAGGAGTCCATGAAAAAAATAACATGAGATACTTGTTGAGAAAAATGAGTTTGATTGTATTAATTCAAAAGAAGAAGAACTTTACAACCTTTTCCTTGACGCTGTACAAGCTCCTCCCAGGGTCCAGTAAGAAGTCTCCTCTACATTGACAAGTTTCACTCACTCCCCAATGAAGCCAAAAAGGTATGTGATCTCTCCTCTTAAGCTCAACTAGTAAGTCTTGATTTCACCAGCATTTACCCTTAAAAATGTTCAACTTCTAACCTCTCTAGCAACTAGCCCAATGCCTGTATTTATAGTGCAATGGAGGGAGGTTACTAGGTCCTCCCTCAAAGGGATAAAGCCCTCCTTCAAAGGGATAGCTCCTCTCATCAAGGGATTAGCTCCTTCTCTTTTGGGATGCATGAACCACCTCAGAGCGAACAATCCACGTCAAAATTCCTTCTAGAAACCTCTAGAATTAACCCAAAGTGAGTTTTTTAAGATAAAACTTGCGCCTTTTGACTTTCACAGGGGTCCACACCTACACCGTTAGGGACAGAGCGGGCAGGTCCACAGTTTTTGTACACAGAAGGTGTGGGACCGCAGGTGACAGTGAGAGAAAGTGCGGAACCAGAGTTACATTGATTTTTAATGTCTTTCTCTCATTTTCAAAGCTTAATTTGAAGAGCTGAGGTCTGAGACTTGCTTAGGAGGACAATAGAAGTGATGAGAGACCCATACTGACTGCAAATAAACATGGTGACGATATTTTTGTGTAACACAAGGCTATAACACATCTTTCTATTTGCGGTTCTTTCTTTCTCCATATTTTGGGATTTAATGGAGTTTTCTCCTTTTGAGATATTTGCTAAAATTTACTCCTGCATTCAGATTCTTCATGGCCGAAGTTGTTACAGATTGAGCATTCTATTTCATTTTCAGGAAGAGAAAAGTTATTGTAGGAAATATTCTTGATCCCTCTCACATACCTTTGATTTCGTGGTTCTCTAGTCATGATGGTCTTGTAAGAAACACATTGGGTAGCTTTGTGTCCAAAGTTATGACATGAAAAACATTGACCATTAAAGAAGTTCTTGCGATTATCGAATCTATTGACTTGGTGATTGTAGTTTCTATTCAACTTTGAAGAAAATTGAGTATGATTTACCTGAGGTTGGTTGTGGCTTCTATTCATCCTTGAAGTAAACAAAGCCTGATTTACCTGGTGATCTACTTTATGCATTCGCTGACGATTGTCATACTGTTCAATATTCTTTGTTGCATCAAGATAGCTTTTGGTCGAGGTTGATGGCTTCTGTGATTGAGATGCTTCTTCAGTATATCCAAGACCTATCTTTGTCAGAGGAGAACACTGTACTTTGATAATTTCATTTAAGGTTTCTGATCCTTTAGCAAATCTAAGATTGACAACTTTTGTTTTCTCAAGATCCTTTCTTAGACCCACAATTTCACATTCTTGTTTTTCATTGTGTTTTTCTTTTTCAACAAGTTGGTATGTCAAGGTATCTATAATCATATTCCTTTCTTCTAAAAAGATTTTGAGTTTAGATATTTCTTCATAAAGATCATCTTCATCTAAAGTAACCAAAAAATTATCATCTTCATAAGCCATCAGAATTCTATAGTCATTACTATTTGATATACCATCTCTATCTTCATGAGTATAGTAGCTCTTTTTACTTACACTTTGTTTTCTATTCCATTTTGCAAATTCCTTCCCTTTATCATATTTATTTTTATGAGGAAATTTGGTAGCATAATGACCGACTCTACCACAGGCAAAACATTTGAAAGGTAGTTTACCTCTTAATGTTCTGACACCCCGTTGAAGCTTCTTGACAAAGTTTACTTCATCTTCTTCTTCTAAAATATGTCCTGATTCATTGAGTTATTATTTTCCTTTTGTTGAAGCTTTAAATGCAGCTTCTCTCATATCTGATGGGCCTCCTTTTATCATCTCAAAGGCAGTGAAGATTCCATGAAGCTGTGTCATAGTAATAGTCTGTAGATCATGTTATCTTCTATCGTAGATACCTTTGATTCAAATTTAGCAGACAAGGATCTCAAAATTTTCTCAACTAAGGTAGCTTTCTTTATCTCTTCACCTAGATTCTTCATGCAATTAACAACCTTATCTATACATAAGAAGTAACTAGCTATACTTTCATCATTGTGCATCTTAAGAGTTTCATATTGAATTTTGAGAGTTTGCAGTTTAGCACGTTTTACTTGAGAGTCTCCTTCGTAGCTTAGAATGATTTTGTCCCATATTTCTTTGGCTAATTTGAGCTACATAACTTTGACAAACTCTGATTGTGACAGACTTCCCAATAATGTATTAATAGCCACGGCATTGGTTTCATATTACTTTTTACCTGCCGTATCTATAGGAATTGTTGATGGAAATGTATATCCTCCTTCCACGATTTCCCAGACATATGTTCCAAGTGATTGAAGATAGGTTGTGGTTGTTATCTTCCAATAAATGAAGTTGCTCCCATCAAAGATTGGTGGTCTGATGGATCCCCTACTTTCTTGATTACTCATGATGATGGATCTTCCTTCAAGTGATCAAGCTTCTTTTGAAGGACCTGCTCTAATACCAATTGTTGGAAATAATATTGAGAGGGGGGGGTGAATCAATATTATCAGATCAATAATTTAATTTTCAGAAATAGATTTGTATACGCTACTTTAGTTAAGTGAACTAGCATGTATATGCGACTGTACTGAAGGCAATCAACGTATATGAAAAGATCTTTTGATTTACCCAATTTATCATGCATTGAACTTTAACCAGTATAGCAAGAATTCATTAGACAGTGTAGTAAAAGCAGAATAAAGCATCACACATAAGCAGCACACATGAACACCAAGATATAAGGTGGAAACCCAATGTGGGTGAAAACCACCTGCTGTTGTCGTCTTTGTCTTCTTTTAATAATAAGAAAATATGTTTACAATTTTTGTACTAGTGCAGACTTATACCAGTATGCAGGATTCTACCTGCGGAAGGTTACAACCTTCTCTCATTATCTAGCTTCTTCTGGAAGGGAGCTACAAACCCCTAGCTCTTGTACTAGCTGATATGTTTTCTTACTACGTAGGCGCTGACCTACAGAAGGTTATGACCTTATCTTTTCTTCTAGGGACCACGTTTCATAAATTTTCAAACTGGATCCTTCAACAAAATAATTCAATCATCAAATTAATCTGCAACAACCAATCACCTTTTGCACCAACCATAGCCGAATCAATCATTCACTTAGACAACTGATCAATCTGATCATTCAAAATACTATCACCAGAATACAGTAACCATAACCCAAACCAAAACCCAGAACTCTGCAACAGTAAAGAGAAACAACTGAAACATATTTTGTAAGGTATACGCTACTTCCATGTGTTCAACTTGCATGTACACGCACTTTCTCAAAGCTAACCAGCATATACATTTGCAAATATAAATTCAAAGTTCTACAGCTATGCCAGACTTTATTTATACCCAGATCATATCATTTACAGAATAATATATGTGTTAGTATTCAAATCTAGAATATACATGAGCAAAAAGACATAATGATAGTTCATTTTAGACCTTAATATCATGATCCATCATTAGATATGATCCCTCATGATCAACTAAAGTTCATCCTTGGTTCAGATCTAGCAATGCACCATAACCCAATAACTTGCATACCAAATCTCACACTTCATCAAATATTCGATGCTTGCACACTTTGGCCTAATGATCTTCTCCTCCTTTTATAGTTTTAGGCCTTTCTCAATACCATGGACCAAAACCACTTAAGACCAATACCTTGGACCAAATACCTAGTGTCAATACCTCAAACCAGATACCTTGGACCAATACCATGGACCAAATACTTCGGACCAAAAACTTAGTTTTCCAAGGTATACACGCTTTTCCTTCTGTGAAAGTACATGTGTATGTATACGCGACTTGTATACAGTGAACTTGCATGTATACACAACTTGTTCAATGGTGAACCTGCATGTACCTCTCTTTCTTCATTTTGTGAAGATTGATCTGCAATTCTTTGTTGTTTTCCTACTATACTTTGATATTTCATCTGAGTGAGTTGCCATCAGGGACAATACCTGAATCATAATTCCAACAACATCACCATGTTAATCATGGTAGACAAATGTTGATGACATTTAGCATCACTTACCATGTTTGATTAAGTTTGACCATGGTTAACTTTGGCTACTGATAGTTGATTGTGTCTTGCTATGTTTGACTATGATTGAATTTGACAAACCGTGGATTAGTAAGGTTGAAATTGAATGTCCATGGTTGATAGTGGTTGAATATGGTAAACTATTATTGGGCATGGTTGAATTTCGTTGATTGTATTTGACTATGGTAACCTTTGATTTTACATGGTTATCTATGACTAAACATGGTAGACCACAATTGACCATGGTCAACTTTAGTTTACCTTAGCTGATTTTCATTTACTATCCTTGATTATGGTCAACCATGGTTACCTATGGTGGACCTTCACCTTCATTGACTATGGTTTACCATAATTGATCAAGAGCATGTAAAAATGAAATTATCATTAGTTGATTATGGTTGACCATGACCGTGACCATGGTTGATCGTTATCATGACCATGCCTATGGTTGAACATTGTAACACCGCTCCCTTGTGTACTACATTATTGTAAACCTAAACTAAGTTAAAGCTAGGTGTGATATCCTCCCTTGTGTTAAATGTGTGTAAACCTAAGCTAAGGAAAGCTAGGTTTGATACCCTCCTTTATGGGTTAAACTATTCTACACCTAAGTTGAGGAAATCTAGGTGATATGTAATATGAAAAGCAAATGTATTATTAAATAAATTAATAAAATAAATCACTTGGAGGGTGGGGCACCAAGAGAGAGGAGATTCTTGCCAAATCCCATGAAGAATGGGATAGAGATGAATCTTTCATGAAAAAGCTTCTAGATTTGATTCTAGAAAAGCTTGGATGGATTGGATATCCATCGAATGGATGGGAGATAAAGATCCATCAGACATAAAACCTTTGTGGGAGATACAGGCAATATTTTACATGGAAAAGCATCATGGGAGATAAAGATAAGCTTTTCTGGATAAGACCTTGGAAAATGGAAAAATCCATAAAGCGAGACGCCCCTAATGTAACTAAATCATGAAAGAGGGTATTAAATACCCAGTGCATCAATCAATTGAGTATAGTTGATCCTTGTGTTATAGACATATTTGGGCACTGCAACCCCAATCACATATGCCCATAAACCAAGGGCTTCTAAACCCCTAAAAGTGTTCTTTCAAACCCTAAAGGATTAAGGTCAAATGATTACATCATTTCCCAGAAGTTCTCCCTGAAAACTTGCTTAGAACTGGTCAAAACTGGACCATACAGACTGCTTAGTGCTAAGGGTGTGATGCATCTCACCTATTACACACGAGAGGTGTGATGCATACTGAAAAGCCCTTTTGTAGAGTGCGATGAGCGAGAGCATACAAATGGTAGAGGCAGTTTGCTAGGGGGAAACCCAGAGAATCTTCTAGAAACTGCTCATTTGACACTTGCCTCTCTGAATTCACCCAGGGATGACTAAGAGATCATGAAATCTCCAAGTGGATCCCTCATCCTAGAGATCCAAAGGTTGGAATTTTGTATTTTGTAAGGAAGTGTTGTTGGTTTCTCTATGAAACATTGTACTGTTGGGGGATCTAGCTTTTCATGAGGTGAAGAGGGCTTTCATGTTGGGAGGATGGCACTGGATCAGACAGCTTGGTTGTAATCCTCTCTTCTACTACTTCTATCAATAAAGCTATTCGAGTTTCCCTCCATATACTTGTATATCTCTAAATCTTGTATTTGTATATGCATTTGTATGGTTAATATACATCTGATCCTATATTGTTTATGGTTATAGATCTCCATGCTTTGATGGTATTTTGTTGCTTTGACTCTACAAGTGTTCTTTGAAGTGGGACAAGTGAGGAAATAGTGGTGAAATATCTATCAAGGGAGAGAAAAAACAAGCAAGGAGCCAAGCGAAAGACTGAGGTTGGTACTCTCTGCTTCTCTCTCATCTATCTCTCATAAAGGAAAACACAAGTGACATTAAATTGTTTGTTTCTAAGATAGCTACCCGTCTTAGTGGGACTAGCAGCTCTGAATGGACACTAGTTTTCTTGATAACAAAATGGTGACTCCGTTGGGGAATCAATAGTTTGGTTGTTTGTTTCTATTTGTTTGCTTTATAAACTACAGATGGAGCCTGAAGTTAAGCCAACAAGCCTTCGAACTGCTTTTTCTATGCAACTGCAAAGTAGATCAACGCTGCTTCAGTCAATCTCCGGGTTGGTTTATGAACTAAACATCTAACTTGTAAACATCCTAAGTGCCCTGGTCGTAGCTCAAATAACCTCATTAGATCAGCCCCTATACTTTGTGTTTACTGTCTATCATTAGCTCAGCCTAAATCCCTAAACTTAGCTGTAAATGGTGCGTGAAAACCAAGCTCAATCTCATCCCTGGACCATTGCACTATCTCTCATTGGCAACCTGGCTGCATCTCACCTCCAATGTGTTGTAGGTGAGATGCATCCCTATTTCCCTGTATTATAGGTGTGATGATTGAATGAGACTATTTCGGCCTCCAAATTTTGGTTTTTCCTTCATTGTTTTCAGCTCTATTCAGTAGTTTTGCTGTCTATGATCAGTATATCACTGTTGAAACTCTCTTCCTTTTCATTATTCAGCCTCCATTGATAAGGAATTGTGAATGTTTTTTATGTATTTTTCATCATTTACAGTCTTTACAAAAAGTAACTTAATCAAACTATCATCTTTTGATTTGAAAGTGTCGCACGTGTCATTTTCAATCAAAGAAAAGAGTGTCATAAAGTCTTCCTCTTTTAGATAGTTGATTACACTTTTGCTATTGTATTTGATTTGAATCATCAATTCTTTGAAGTGTCAAAAGTATTTTTCAAGTTGAAATTGAGAGTGTCATCATAGTATTCCTTTCATTTTTGAAAAGAAATTGCTAAAGTGTCGCTTTGAGGAAAGATAGTTTAGATCTATACTTAGTTTTCTTTTTGACATTCACACATCAAGGGAACTGAAAAACAAATACATGCATGTGCATTTTCATTTAGACTGCATGCGGAAATTGATTTAGGATAGTGCATCTTAGTGTGTGCTCTCTGCTCTATGTTGAAAGAATTTTACTTCTCTTTCCTTAGTAGCTAGGATTTTCATTGCTAAAAGAAACTAAATGACTGTTTATCATCTTAGATTGCATATTTAGGAATTGTATATGTACATCACATGGTGAACCTTAAAGGCAAACTTCTTGAGAAAGATCAACTATAAAATAAACCTCAATGAACATAAAAACGCTTTGGAACCTAACGCACAAGATCTAGAAGTCTAGGCTAGAGACATATTCCAGTGTTGTAAAGCCTGGTAACTATCATTTTCATCATAGGTTGGGTGATTCCTCCTCTTTGATACGACAAGTGCTAGTATGGACTTGTGCTCCCATGTACCATCGAGTATATATTGGGAGGCCACAATAGGCTATATCCTTTATCCTTAGGGAGCTATGTTTGCTGCCCTATCGATCGCAATGCATTGAACACAGCATTTGGGAAGATTGGCTGCCGTACATAAAAAGTATTATGCAGTTTTGCGATTGGTTTGGTAATCCCTCTGTCTAGATTTCCAGAGTAGTCACTTTCATTCCTTTTTAGACTCCTTAAAAGAAAATTTCTATCTGAGCACTTGTCACTTCAGGCTCAATAAAAATCGAAGACGACTAGAGTCACCTTTAGCTTTTTCTCAACTCTTAAAAATTGAAAAAGCAAGTTGTGTCAAAGCATCATAAAATTTATTTTAATCGGAATAACATCACTGTTCCCACGTTGGTCTTAAGTTGATAAAATGGAGTCCACCAATCAAGGATTTCCCTTTGGGGGGAATCCTAGTCCTTTCTCTTCTTGGGGAGATGTTGGTGCTCCACACATGGCTACATTGTCCCTTCTAAGACTCACAATTGGCCTGCCAGTATGGCTTTTCTTGACCTCTATTGTTCTAAACACCGTAATTCCTCAGCAATTAGATCAGTAACTAGATGATACTGAAGTCGCTCCCCCACCTTCCGCTTCATTTGTTTCTCCATCTCCTTCTTCCTTTTCGCTTGGTGAAGCTAGTAACGCTAAAAACCAAGTAACTGAGAAGAAGAAGAAAGGGAAGGAGAAGAAGAAGAAGAAGAAGCCAACGGTGAAAGGGGGCAACCATGCATTGTCTAGAAAAAATCCACACACTGCACCATCCAAACCTAAATCTCCATGTGTCATTTCCAAAGGAGACCACTATCATCGAGATTAGCCTTGCATCCCGCGAATCTTAAGGGACTAGTCTCCCAGCTTGCACAATCTGGTGTCTTCAACCTCTGACGATCATGTTGAGAGCACACCATCAACTAGTGAAAATGAAGTCAATGGACAGAAAGGAAGATCTAAATTTCCTTGTAGATTATGTGAAGGAGATCATGCCCTCCACCGTTGTCCTTTCCTGGATGAAGCTAAAATAGTCTTAGATAACCATCCTGCTTTACCGCAGCGACTGCCTCCGAGATACAAGAAACTCTTGCCGAGTCCGTCGCTAGTTTAAAATCGGACTGAAACACCTTTGTTGTTGGTTGAAGCATCTATCATTGAAGATGAACCCTCTGAGTCTACACCAGACCAAAGTCAACAAGTCGAGACGGTAGTCGACCCAGTCTTGTCTTCAGAGGGTCCATCTTCAAATGATACGATCTCCAAAGAGAATGAGAACGACACCATTCAAATTCTTTTTGTTAACACAGAATCAGTTGAACATGGGGGAAATCTACCCATTCCTTTATCGAAAGAAGGAATTTCATCAGAGATTTATCCGACCATTTATTTGGTCCCTCCTCCAAGTAATCTAGTCATTTCCTTCGATTGGAATCTACTAGGGAGACCCCGCCTACCATCTAATGTACCATTCTAAATCATAGTACAAGCTTACAAAATGATCATGGTGGGTACTACCATAGATGAAGGGGCTTCCATGAGTATCCTTTCCTCAACTTCTTGGAAAGTGCTTGGTTAGCCATCGCTTTTGCTTGAGATTCGAAATCTATCAGGCTTCAACAAAGGAACTAGTCGACCGTTAGGGATCCTTCCAAATTTGCCTATAACTTTGAGAAGGAAAATCATTTATCTGAACATGATGGTAGTCCAAGGGCCATTAGATTACAATTTACTCCTTCGGCGTGACTACATTTATAGCATGGGAGCTATTGTTTCCTCACTCTTTTGAGTGATGTGTTTCCCGCATGAAGGCAGAGTGGTCTAGCTTGTAGACCAGCTTTCATTCCTCGGTTCAAACACAACTACTAGTCAAGTGCCATCCCTAACTAGCCTTTTTGCACAAGGAATGTCTCATCAATCTCCAGTCCATCCACCTGATGAGTGCAAGTGATTCGGTGAATGTGACTAAACCCGGGGGCATGCGCCCTGGTCTGCATCGGCAGGAAAACCCTAGATATAAGATGTGTTTCCTTATAGGATATATGACCGATCTGACACACTTGTCCATTTAGGAAAATGGGATCAGTCTGGAAATATCATTTCCTCGTCGAAGGTTATGTGATTGGAACTCACACCATTCACCTTCGTCTATTTCGATGGACAGAGCCAAGGAAGTGTTTTGTTTACGAATGCGGATGGAACAACCTTGCTATTGCGAGAACTTCCATATGGTAACCTGGAAAATTTACTCTTCTTTATACCTGGGGGCATGCAAACCTTTTTTTATAAAAGTGAAAATTGACCTTTTATTTTCTTAGTTTGTAGGATCTCAACATTTTAACCTTGTAGATCAGTCATTTCTAGCTTGCATACAAAAGGCTCTGGAGCAAAGTTGTACATGGGGCAAGCTCCCTAAAAAATGAACCTACTAGTGAGAGACATCCTTATTATACAACTGGCACGAGCAGGTTTACGCAAAGTTCAAGATCGTTAAAAAATAAACCTAGCAATGAGCATATGTTCCCCCAGAGTTTAAGCTCATTAAAAAATGAACCCATCTTTCACTAAATAACCTTTGTGATCGCATTACTATCAGCTTTTAAGCCTTGGTCGTGTTCTTACCATCACCTCCACTTTTTAGCTGATCATATGCCTCCACTTGATTGTTTGCCCCTTTTGAGGAATAGCTGCGATGAGTGATTCTGTTAGCCACCTTCTTTACACTGCCGTGATTGAAAAGTTCTGAACCATACCTGGAACCAGCTTCTACCCAAAAATATCACTCGTTCCTCAAATATGAGTCTCTTTTAAGCTCTTTTTAGACTCATAAAATATAAAAATAATGCTGATCAATTGGCATCTCCAGCTCATTAAAGTGACTGGAAGTGCCATCCCTCCTCTAGATTTTAATATTTTTGGACTTGAGGGATCATTACACAAAAATATCGAGCGCTTTCATATTATTTTATAAATTTTCGGACTTAAGGGATTATACTACAAAAAAGGATTACTGGAGTTTCCTTTCCATCTCTTTTCAGACTCTGTAAAACTGAAAAAGACTGAGTTATCTTCATCATTAAACTTGTTAAAACAATAGCAACAAACTTGTCCATTACCAACAAGAGCGAGTTTCACTGTCGCTAGGCTAGCTAAAACATAGCGACAATTTTGCTTGAAGGGAAAATGATAGAACACGCATATGTTATCCTCCTCAAGCTTGACAAAAATAAAGAGGCACTGGTCAACAATGACTGGGGAAAGATTGGGAAGAAAACTTGAAGAACTTCATTGGTAGCAGGTCGCTCTTGAACATGACACTTTCACTCCATCACCATGATTGAGTCGGGTTGGGTTATTCTGTTCACCAGTCATATCACCATTAGTCCTCCATACCATCCATTTTTAGGGTTAATGCTACCAATCCATTTCAGTGTCACTGATATGTTCAAGAGAAGTCACTCAAAGAATTCACCAACCCAATTAACATCTCATCCGCTGCAATACCTTCGCACTTCATTATTTCATGATCACCACCCTAAACCTTGTATCATCAGATTGTTTTCACATCCAAAAAATCATCTGCTCTATTCTGTGTCGTAGATGTGGGATTCATTAAGGCCTTCCTACTATGGGTCACTTCTTGTCGACATCAGCTCATTATCGAAGAAGTCAACTTAGGAACAACCCTTTTAGTACTTTGAAGCTTGCATGCCTCAATGGCAAGTTTCTCACTTCCAGCGACAGGTTTACAAAAATGACCTTTGACTGAAATATTTTGCATGGTGTTCGACATTGACTCATGTATTCACACCATGTGAATTGTACTGCAGTACCTTGAGGGTCATTATCATTATCGGTGATTTCTCTCACACCTGTTAATAGCATACATCATTGGCTAGTAATCAGGAGATGTCCTTCCATGTTCGACACCAGAACATATTTTGACATGGATCGACTTGTACTCCAGGCAAAGATTGAATGAGTTTGAAGACCTCGGATCTAGTTTCATCCATTCGGGCTACGAAATATTTAGGAAAATAAAAACATCAAATGTACATCATAGCTGCACAGATAATCATCCAAGCAAAGGGATGATGGCTCTACCAGAATCATCAATCTACCCCACAGATGGTTGTCTATCCTATGTACATGAAAATGAATTTATAAAGTTGAGCATGGGAATGCCCGCCTCAACTAGATCATGAAAATATTATGAAGATAATGTATTGTATTGTATCTTATTACAGGTCACCTTCCAGTTTGAAAAACCTTGGATCCTCATGATAAACCCTTTCAATCGACATCAGAATATTTACGACCTCATGTTTTAGGGGGCAACTGTTATAGACATATTTGGGCACTGGAACCCCAACAACATATGTCCATAAACCAAGGGCTTCTATACCCCTAAAAGTGTTGTTTCAAACCCTAAAGGATCAAGGTCAATTGATTACATCATTTCCCAGAAGTTTTCCCTGAAAAACTACTCAGAACTGGTCAAAACTGGACCATACAGACTGCTTAGTGCTAAGGGTGCGATGCATCTCACCTATTACACATGGGGGCTGCGATGCATACTGAAAAGACCCTCTGTAGGGTGCAATAAGCGAGAGCAAACAAATGGCAAAGGTAGTTTGCCAGGTGGAAACCCAAAGAATCTTCTAGAGACTGCTCATTTGACACTTGCCTCTCTAAATTCGCCCAGGGATGAGTAAGAGATCATGAAATCTCCAAGTGGAACCAAGAACTATCAGTGAAATGACACTAATCAAAATCCGAGAAGCTGACTCACCCATATGCAAATATCTATATATGGATCCCTCATCCTAGAGATCCAAAGGCTGGAATTTTGTATTTTGTAAGGAAGTGTTGTTGATTTCTCTGTGAAACATTATATTGTTGGGTGATCTAGCATTTCATGAGGTGAAGAGGGCTTTCATGCTAGGGGGATGGTAGTGGATCAAACAGCTTCGTTGTAATCCTCTCTTCTACTTCTTCTATCAATAAAGCTATTTGAGTTTTCCTCCATATACTTGTATATCTTTGAATCTTGTATTTGTGTATGCATTTGTATGGTTAATATACATTTGATCCTATATTGTTTATGGTTATAGATCTCTATGCTTTGATGGTATTTTGCTGCTTTGACTCTGTAGGTGTTCTTTGAAGCGGGACAAGTGAGGAAAGAGTGGTGGAATCTCTATCAAGGGAGAGAGGAAACAAGCAAGGAGCCAAGCGAAAGACTGAGGTTGGTACTCTCTACTTCTCTCTCATCTATCTCTCATAAAGGAAAACACAAGTGACTTTAAATTGTTTGTTTCTAAGATAGCTACCCGTCTTAGTGGGCTTAGTAGCTCTGAATGGACAGTAGTTCTCCCGATAACACCTTGGTAAGATCTTTGGCTCGGGGGGGATCAAAGGTGATTCATGGATGCGTGGTGGTGCTCCTCCCTCCAAGTGATATTTAGTTGGTGTCATTTGCATGGAATGTGTGTATGTTGACTCTTACTCTCTCTCTCTCTCTCTCTGTTACTGTTCCACTTTTCCTATAAGGAGTTTTCTTAGTTCTGAGAATAATTGAATGAATTA
Organism: Pinus tabuliformis; assembly: GCA_031772625.1. Classification (NCBI taxonomy): domain Eukaryota; kingdom Viridiplantae; phylum Streptophyta; class Pinopsida; order Pinales; family Pinaceae; genus Pinus; species Pinus tabuliformis. The sequence goes on from CM062816.1 coordinate 842,380,148, forward strand.
CATATGCTTAAGTATTAATAGATTTAATGGTGTTTTCCTCTATTTTGATGAGATTCACTTGCATGGTATGGTGCTTATATTTATCCATACTTTTTATGAAGACAAATCATTGAGCTTAGATATGTTGATGGTTGATTGCCTATCTTTATATTTATTTCCTATTGTTAGAATGGTTACATCATTGAGCTCGAGAGTATAGAGGTTGTGTGGTTAATGATTGTATGCATGTAACTTTCATTTCACTTCAGATAGCAATGAAGTAGTTGTTGAATCTAATCTTCGAACTCATTAAAGGTTCTCAAGGAAAATAGGGTGTCTCTAACTTACCTAATATTATTTATACCTGAAGACTTTGGTGCATGCGAACAATTATGGAGTAATGTGATTAGTTGTATAATGAGGTAGTATTTTCTATGCCCTGCATGAGCTATATCAATTAGACACAATAGACTCACGAAAATATTATATTCCATGCTAAGGAGGGGCTTGTGAAATAGTTTAACAATTGTATGTTATGATTGTTCTTAAGGGTTAATCTAAATTATAAACTCTGACAACTGGATCTAAATGTTCTACTGGTTGGGGAACAGTGTAGGTAATCTTGCATGTGCATACTAAACAATAGTTATAATCCTTGATTCACTGAACTAGTGACAAATATGAAATCTTAACTGTAAGTGATACAAAAATTTTAAATTTTATGGGGTCTAAAGGCTATTTTCCTAGGTGGGCTAAGGAGGTTCATTACAAATGGTATCAGAGCTTCGAGTTCAAACCTTGTGCTCTCTAGGCCAATATGCCTCCATAGGACATGAAAATGTTCAAGTCCTACTACAAATATAAGTGTCAAATCTAGATTCTTCAAAATTGAATTTAAATATTAAAAGTGTTTTAGATAGTGGTATGGGAAGGACATATGCACATTTCTTGCTGCATGCCAAAGGGATTTGGTTATAAAGATTTATAAGGAAAATAACCCAAATATATATATATATGATAAAAGTTAAAATTTAAAGCATGTGCATATTATCTTGGTTTCTTGCCACCAAAGGAAATTAGGATTTTTTAAGGACGAATCCAATTATTAACACGGTTAATAATAACACTACACTACATATCACATTTTAAAGCATTTAAAAGTAATGGTTTGGGTATATGGCATGGAAAGAGTATGTTAAAGGAAACCCTTAAACGCCACACCAATAGAACATGTCTTCTCGACAGACTGTATGGTGTCAAAAAATTAGAATTTTGTCACCCATCCAAATTAAGGTGTGCCTTCGTTAACAAACTACATACGAGGTTGTATGTGTAGGACGGATTTGTAGCATCAAGGGGAAGTAGAGTTCCTTAAAGGAAATCTAACCATCAAGCCATCTATGTCAAGAAATTTATTGATTGACAGAAAAAGGGTAGTTTCAACTTGTGTCAATATTTAATTGGTTACTGCTAGTAACCAATGCTAAACTTTCCAAGAAGGAAGGGTCTTTAGTAAAGGTGAAGGATTCTAGACTAAGTGGTCAATTAACTAAAGAGCCATTCATTAAGGGATCGACTACGTTTTAGGGCAAGAAATGAATGGTCTCTCCCTCACAAAGCCGACGAAGGCTGTCGGAAATCTGAACTCCTATGATAACAATCTCGGCAACTCTGTCGCAACATCTTGGCCCATGTGATATTTGCATGTTTGGATTATTATTCAGTCTGGGTTGTCCAAGAAAAACAACCAAGATAATTAACAACTGTCACAATGAAATTCGAAGCCGATGGTGTGGCATATTCATAAGAAATATACGGAAATGCTCTTAATACAAATCAAAGTGATCTGATGGCTGTTGTTGTGCTGGGAAGTTGAGGCATTCCAAGTTTTAGGCATTATTCATGCAAGTTTTGAAGGGAAAGCTATAAAATCATCGAAGAAAGTAATGGCAGTAAAAAAGATATCGTTATTCCCTTTGAATCAGGTTGATCAACGTATTGGTTGCAAATAAGATTTACCCCACAAAGCGAAAAGAAGATCATGCGAGGTTCTAGATAAAGGTTATCCACAGTTTACAACCATAAAGCCATGTAGATGATGGGTTTCATTCTAATTTTTTTATTATTCTAATTTTCTTTTAAGAAAGGAATGGAAAAAGGATAAAAAAAAAATAAAAATTGCAGGTTTCCTAATGGTGAAAATGAATTAAGGAAAAGATGTTGAAAGCAACATTGTTGCTATAACAAATGACAAAAAACAAAGTATGCGAGAGGGATCATAGAAAGTGGTATCTCTGTTTCCTAAATTGCTTGGAAGAACCTATCCATTGGGTGAAGAGGATAGGATGAGATGACTATCCATAAAATGCTCTCTTACCCCAGTGATAATCATGAGTAGGACAGGTTAAAATCGGAAAGGAAAAAATAATGATTATCCCGACTGTATCCATAGAAGTTACATCACATTAAATAAACCAACTTGGTCTTGAATGAACCACCTTGCTCTATAGTTGAGAGTGTCGAAAATCGAGTTTTGTAGTGGTTTTAGAGTGCCGAAACCCAGTTCTGCAGTGGTTTAATGGGCTATAAGTATTAAAACACTCAAAAATGACTGAGTAAGTCTGGTCTCGGAAGACCTCGATATGTTGTAGCAAGGGTAAGGTATTGTTCGGTTGATTCTATTCTAGTTGAGCAAGCTTAAATAGGTATATACATAAGGATATCGGTAGAGTTTTGCCGGTAATAGGTATTACAAATGAAAATTAAGGATATAACATTGTTGGCGATGAAGCTATCATCATGTTCTTCTGGTCCTCCGAGTTGGGGGGTGGGGGTGAGGAACTTGTAGCATTTCAAAGGTCGGAAGTAGTCTTGGAAATAATGGATCGGGCAGAGGAGGGTTTGTCATCAGCTATTGAAGGAGGGTCGAACGCAAGATCCATTCTAATTGGCGTACAATATTCAACAAGGATTCAATGTAAATATGGCATGGATACTTAGTTAATTTAAATCTGAATCAAGTTAATACATATATATTATGTTTTGTAGGTTCCCTAAGTGTCTAAAATCGCAGGGACGTGGAATTCAAGCTGCCTATCCACCTTTTTCCAGACGAAATATTGCCTAATTGTGGCTCATAACCTATTAAAACCATCCTCTGGTATGACATCTTAGTTATTTCGTTCAACCTGGTAGCGATGAATGCCTAGGATAATGAACCAATGTGGTTATATCGATGTCACAGGCTTAGTTGTTGACAATGGTTGATGAGGACTTTTACGAGCAATATCATATTGTAAGGTTTATACGTGCGATATTTTCACCGCAATAATCAAATATGTTACGCTGGTGGACAACAATGTCGAATTTTCTTCGAATACGTGGAAAAATATTCTTGTTCGTTGAGATCGTTATTTTTTTCATATATGTCCACCCCATCTCAAGGGGAAGGGTTTTTCAATGACGGTGTCGACGGTTTGAAGTTGGGTCTATGTACAAAAGAGTATAATTTCATCTCTGGTTTCGATGGCAGCTGAGTGAGCAAAGGAAAGACCACTTATAAAAGTTTGGCAAAATATGGATGCTCAGAAGCACTCGACATTTCAAGGTGAAGGAATCCTTACTGAAAACTATTTAAGATGATGAAAATTTTCAAAATAAATCTGCCATACTTAATAAAAAAAATTGAATTTATATGTATGGACTGTAACTGTTAATGAGGCTTCATTTCTGAATATGAACGATGGTTCCTCTAGAATTCAAAAACTTGTTGGGCTGACATAATGCATTCAATGATCTGTCTCCCCTCTAGTGGTTGACAGTAAGTGGTGGACTGACATGAGAAATATTTGCATTAGCACAATGAATGAATTCATTTGTTGCTTGTATATTGGCGTTTCGATGCACAATTATGGATGATCTATGTGTAAAGAGGTTTGATGAGAGAAGGTTAAGGGTATAGTACTATTATTTCTATAGCTACCAACATGCTACTCTTGTCCTCCTGGTGGAGGAAATCATAGCCACCCAAGGGAGAAAGGTAGCCCGCAACCGATGTATTACATGGAAAAAGAAGTCTGCAATGTTTGCTGAGAGGATGGGTTGGTGTAACATGAACGGGCTCTGGAGCTGACCTCTCTAAACACAATTGAAGAGAAAAACAAGACTCTGTCAGAGTCAGACATTAACATTTTGGTGCAAGGTTGTTATGTGTTGACCATGATATATATTTATTTCTATTGATATATTAATATATAGGTTCAACGAGTTTCATTCTAATTAGCGATGAGAAACATAGCGGGTAAATAAATAAGGTAATTGAATTAATAATGGGAATCGACTTGGGAAAATAAGCAGATAAGGACCATTTAAATACCATTGGTATATATATATATATGATTGTAAGGATTCCCATTAATAATAATAATTAGGATTATATATACCATTTTCCTCCTTAAAATGCTAGTAAGATAGTTTCCTCTGGAACTGATTAGAATATAATATTATAACATCCATTGAAGGTTGGATAATATGGAAAATAAAACACAATGTGAACGTAGAGCACTGATAATATGGAAATTAAAAAGAATTGTGAATGTAGAGTACTATTCAATTCCTCGTTAGGAAATGCTGTTGCTTATAATTGTTCAATTTTCATTAAGGGTATGGTTGTGTTTATACCAATGTTTGTATTTACAGATATTCACAATAATGGTTAGGGCTACATGCAAGTTCATTGGATTGAAAATGTTGGACACCTAATCCTCTACGGGTTAATGTGGAAGCCGAATAAACTAAGGAAGTCCAAGAGACCTTGGGATGTGGAACCCAATGGTCACACCATGTACTATAAATGTATATCATTTGTTAATAATAAATGCACTCTCCTGATTGTCTTTCCTATTTGTCTTTTCCACGTGTGTGTTTAACATGGTATCAGAGTAGGTTCCTTCTTAACCTGTTCAAATCTTATGTGAGCCACTAGTCTTGTGGCATTTGTGCGCATTTCAGCTCTACCATTCTCAGCCTATCGCTCTCCCCACTGGTTGCCATACCCGACATTATGGAGTGGTATTGTAATTGCGATATATAACTCTACTGTAATATATCAACCAGCGTCAGTTTCTGGTATAAACTCCACTCCACCGCTGCATTAAAATATTACCAACTCCTTTTATATAGCTACATTTTTGGTAGTCATCAGATAGCTACATTTATATTAACAACTAGCATGAAAAACGCTGAAAGTGGTAGGTGAATTCCTGCGTGTCCATCCCTGATATGCTGCCATACTTTCCATATGCTACCATACCTATCATATGTGTTTAATAGGTTTTTTGTTCCTTTCAGAGCATTTGTCAAAACAGAGGTAACGTCTCTCAGCTCTCTCCTGGCACATCTCTGTGGGAAGTTTCAATCTACTGGCCATTGAAATTTTGTGCATCCTGAAGTCCGAGTGAAATCATAACTTTGGCATATGCATTTGATATCAGTTATGAGCATTTTGATTTTTCAAATGAACATTCTGTCCATAACATAACCTATCTTCCTGCATGTGTTACCAGTCAACACACTACCCATTACCTTTCTCAAGTTTGTGGTGTTGTAGACCCTGAAGAAACTATTACAATATTTCTGCGTTATGAGCCATTGTTTTGTTCTGGCATTCCTCTATGTGTCTCTCGCTGAACTTGGGCATTGATGCATGTGTTGTTTGTTTAAACCTACATTGAATGGTGCATTGAATATTGGTCATGGATTCGAATCCGCAGTGTCATTCTCTGCAAATTCAAGCTAGGCATCGTGGCGATTATCTTCAATGTGGGCAGGGGCAGTTGCCAAGCCAAAGAAGAAGCCTCCATCGTCCTTATTTTTGTCTATGTTAAAAGTGGCTAAAACTTCCTCAGATTCATCTAATGGGTTTTCAAGGGGTTCTAGAAATTTCTTCCGGAACTTAATGAGTGCAATAGTATTTGTAGTTACTGAGATTGTGGCTAACACTACTTCCAACTTTGAGGAATTCAGCAAATTGGGCACAAAGTGGATTCCCATTCCAATCTATTCTACTTCACTCATTCAACTGAATTGTGATCGATTGGATCAGCTTAACAGAAATAGGTGTTTCCTTTAAGCGGCCAAATATCATGCTATCATTGTCTTTCAAATTTTTGATGGGCTCTCTCTAGTTTTCTTGTGGTTCTCTAAAAACTATCCTACTCAACACTTCCGTTGTCCCAACAAATGAAGAGAGCTACGTAAAGGATGAAAGGGCCTATACAAAACAAAAAAAAAAAAGTTTCATGGTTCATTTCAAAGATGGTGTTGCCAATTCTTGGTGAACATGCAACATGTTGAATATTCCAATCACAGGTTTCCACAACCATTGTTGATGCAATTGACCATAATCCTTTTCTTTCAAAATTTCTGGAATGAATGAATTTGGCTACGCAGAGAGAGGAACTAATTGTTGCCAGGTTTGCATCGTGCCAATACTTATTCTAGAGTTTTGATGATGAAAATCCCTCATCGCACCTATTGGAATCCATTTATTTGAAATTTGTGTGTTTCAGTCCTTTGCGTTGCAATTTTTGAAAGGTGACATATGGACAGTGGCATATTTGTGCAGTGGCAAATGCTAGCATTCTCTCATTTTCAAAAAATTATCTTGGACATGATATCTAATGCTCAAATGGAAGAAAGATGTGATTTAACAATGAAGGACATAGCGAAGACCCTGCTGGCGTTGTTCAAGTAAATGAGTTAAATCAAATTTCCTCCATCTATTTTACGTGTATACTCAAATTAGACATCCTTATTTATTAGATCATATTCACTTGATTGAATCCTTCTGAGGATATATATATCCATATACTAGCTCTCGTAATACATGAAAATTTGGGCAAGTGCGTTAACTTGGTTGGCAATCTTATAATTTATGGACTTTGTATTGACTAAAGGTGCCTCAGTAAGTTGTTTGATTCGACAGCTACTCTTTCAGTCAGAGATAGTTTTGATGAGCTAACGATATTGGGTGCCAGAACTTGGTCTATGTAGATGCTATTATTGAAATTATATGACTATATGTGCACTGGTTATACCTTGGAGTTAAATATGTGATTTGGTTTCAATAAATCTTATATGTGCATTGAAGATAAATTTATGTCAGTAGAAGAGTCACAGTTGTAGGAGAAACTTTGAGTTTGAACAAATTTATGCCACTCAAAGAGTGAAGTCAGCAAATAAAAAGATATTCCAGTGGGAACACATATTGGTATTTTGGCATTCTTTTATTTGCAGCAAGTGTTGAGAAATAAAAGTTTTCAATAAGAACCAATCTGCATTGTGTAGTTTGTTGGCTCCTTGCAAATTTTGAGAAAGACGGAATTATAGTGTTGAATGAATACTTAAGTTGCTTCCTGGTATGCTTCAAAACTCTCTTGGACTCCTATAAAAGCAATTCAAGTTGATCCGGTTGCAGCATTTTTGATTTCTACCTATTGCTTCTTGTTGCACACTGGTCAATTGGTGCACATTTATAGAGGATATTGTTGTGTCTTTGTACTATGAGTGGGCGTTACTTTTCCCCATTGGGTCATAGTTCTAATAAGTTTTTAAAAGGTGTAACTTTGACAATGGAGAATATGGCTCAAATTACTGAAGTAATAGAATTATTGAAAACTTTGATGCATTCTACTGATCATGATATAGTGAAAATCAGTAAGAACACTCTCTGTGATATTGAAACCTATCTGCAATATACACAAGAAAAGGTATAATTTTTGGAGCTTGAATCTCAGCTTCAGCAAGAAGAATTAAAGTAGAGGAGTCATCATTCTGAAATTATTTCTATTCAGAACATTGAGACAACAACTCATTAGCTGCAAGTCAATAATTTTACAGTTCATTCAGATTTAGTACCCAATGATACAACAAAGTTACATGTAGATGCAGAAGTTCAGTTTGCACTTCCCAAGCCCACCATCAGACCTTGGGAAGAGCTTGTCCATAACAAGCATAGAACTGGTCTTGGATATGAGAAGGACTTGTCCTTTCATATTCTAGACTACTCAAAGCCCATTCAGTTTTAGAGTGTTCGATTCCTTCATGAAAGTTTACCTCCAGCTGTTCTAGATTCAGCCCCTCTTCCATAGAAACAACAACAAATTGTGAAATGCCAACACTGTGTCTAAGTTGGCCATCTAAAGGATCACTATTTTGATCTTCATCCATGTAAGAACTATCATAAAACCAATCATTCTTCAAATAGATGCTTTATAAACAAACTTCCTGCAAGAACAAAGATTCATCTTGGATGGATCGCTTCTTGGCAATGGGCATCAACAACCAAGAAGATATTCCGGTCACATGTCAGAACTTGTTCTAGAGCATTGAACAGTCTTGCAGTTTAGTTTTCTCCATCATCTCACCTTGTATCTGACAGGGGGGGAAATGATGGTCATGTACAAGCTTCAAAGTCACATCAAGTGAGCCTGAGCCACAACTGGCCACACTAATTTCAGAGTTGTACCTAGAGACAAAGATGCCCCTGAGCATGCCTTCAATTCGTAATTTGGGACACTTCCTCTAGCAGTAGACTTCAGCTTCTTGCTAGTTTCGGAAGAGTTCCAGGATTAGAATTGGGGACACTTCTTCTAGCAAAAGATTTCAGCTTCTTGCCAGTTTCGGAAGAGTTCCAGGAATTGCATTGAGCATTCCAGAGTTGTTGCTCATCCTTAAACCATCATAGGTTGAGACTTCCCTTTCATGGTTGAAGGTTTCCCTTTTCAAAAAAATAGGAGCACTTCCTCTAGCAGAAGAATTCAACTTCTTGCCAGTTTTGGAAGAGTTCTAGGAATTGCATTAAGCATTCCAGTGTTGGTGGTCATCCTTAAACCACCAACCTTTATACCAACATTTCAAAGAGCACATTCACCCTAGTGCTGCCATGCACTTTTGCACATTTTGTATTACAACTCTCTTCTTGGACTCATACATAACCCTTCGGATTAAGGGGGGGATGTTGGACACCTAATCCTCTATGGGTTAGTGTGGAAGCCAAATAGACTAAGGAAGTCCAAGAGACCTTGGGATGTGGGACCCAATGGTCACACCATGTACTATAAATGTATATCATTTATTAATAATAAATGCACTCTCCTGATTATTTTTCCTATTTGTCTTTGCCATGTGTGTGTTTAACAAAAAAAAATTAATCTTACTAAAGTCACCCATAATATTCTTGTGGAAAATTAAATCCGAGAATGAAATAAATTATTTTAAGGGGCCGATAGCATGGATGAAGTTAATGATATAATCATCATCTTATCGCCACTATAATACAAACAAATGGACACCCCTACAAGTTCTATAAATGGAATTGACTAAATAAAAGGATAATTGTATAAATGTTAAACCCTAGTAAGGGTTATGCAATGAAAAAGGTTTTCATGAACAATGATAAGAATATAAAGAGCATGCATCTCTATTGTATCAAATAGTAGAGTTAGTGGTACGTGGCATAGTAGGTAACTGTTATTTCTTGGGCCATAGAGCTATCCCACTCATTAGAGCTATCCCACTCATGATAGCATCTGCATGGACGATGATGTATAAGAAGAAATACTTATATTTTGAACATATATGGATGGGTGAGACCTCTTTTTTGGAACTTGACCATTACTATGTTTAGTATGGAACATAGTATGCTTCTAATAGATAACTAGATAAATATTTATACATTAAATCACTATGTATAATGATTTCTATAAATAAGCAAAGCCAATTCTAGTTTATCTTCGCAGGATGATTTTTCATGTAAATCTCCAAATTAGTCATATTTGAGCATGTGGATTATAGTTTCAGAAGTAAAGGTAAAATACATATATGCATGATAGCAACTAGAGGAAAACTTGGGAAAAATTGGTATTATAAATAATGAAGAGAAATTAGAAAGGTTTTGCTTAAAACCTCTAACACAAACCACAACATCTACCGGTTACGGAACCGTGTGGAAAACTATGTTAAGTAAGAGATTTAAATAAGGATTGGTAAATAAAAAAAATCTCTCCTAATATATGAAAGGAGGATTAGATAATGGAGGAAGTCCATGGTCATATCTGGATTTAATTATTGTATATATACATACCTATGCCTTGTCATGGATAGTTTTACATGTTGTTACCATTAAGTAGTCATTAAGATAAACATGTTGAAGAGGAACATGCTTAATATCCATGCATATTAATGAATTATATGAATTACCATGCAAGCACATGTGTGTGCAGGATTATAGACTTGTAAGAATATTGTAGGATGGTCTTGATGTTAGGCATCCATATAAGAAAGAGTCTTGAAACTAAATCAAGCTATATATGCATATGTTGTTATATGCCAATAGTAAATAGGCAAAGTATGCATGACTATGTTAGAAGTCAGGCTGGATAAGAAAAATTGAAGGTTATAGTAAAAGATTATATAACTATACAAATTGTGGTTCAAATTAATCCTTTGATTAATGCATCTGCTTACAATGTGAATTGTTCTTTAGTTGGAAGAAAGTATGATTAAGGGGAAATTTAACTAAACATATTTCCAGGACATATGCATATTGAATGGATATGCATAATGGAACTTATAAGTATTATTGAGTACAAACCATGGTAATTAATAAGTAACACAAATGGTATGAACCACTAGGTCAATTAAATGATATTTAACAATCTATTAAATGAGATTGATATCATAATTTGTACCAGGCAATTTTGAGAATATCTCTTATTGGATTGCATTGATGAGGTGTCTAGACAACATAAGGAAATGTAGCGTAATTCAAACAAGAATTCACAAAGTAGATAACTCATCTTTTGGTAAAGGGTGATTTAATGTTAAGGATGGCTAACATGTAAATACCCTAATATTATAAACACTTACAACTACAAGGAGTGTAGGATTAAAAGTAGAAAAAAAAAATTATGCATAACTACACTGAATTATACGTCGCCAACAAGTTGTTGAGGCATAAAAAGGGCAAAATTAAAACATACGAGATAAATTAATAGCTATGAGTTAATAGTCTTCTTTAGAACAGTAAGTAGAAGATATGATTAAGATGAAAATATACATGAATCCAATAAAATGTGACTGATATTGTAACCACATGACATCTAGAATTGATTTACACATGACATAAAAACTTTATTAATTACATAGATGAACCATGATAAATGAATGTTGGTATGATACTAACGTGGTGAAGAAATATATGGATATAGTTAATGTCATGCAGGTGATACCATGAGGATGGTATTATAGGCTGTACCATATTTATACTATGGACAACAATACATATGGTACCGTATGACTACATATGCTACAAGGTTGAAAAATGAAATGTGTATTGGTGTGTATAACATACCTTGTGTGCAAGTATGCAGTAGTCATCGGATCGACGGTTGGCCAGGTAAACAGACCTGGAGGTTACCCAGAAGAAGGAAAGTAAGTTTGGTATAAGTAACTCTAGTTAATGACAGTTTGATTATGATGAATATATGTATATGAATATATATTGTGATGTGAAATAATATGTTATAACCTTGCAGGAATATTAATGTGGAAAATATGCTAACTGATGTATTGTATGTAGAGAGACTGCCAGAAGAAGGTGTTTGAAAAGAACACAAAGGCTTGAAATAACGCAAGTAGAGAACATACATTCTTCAGATAAAATAAATAATAAGCAATAGCTACTTTAATACTAGTAAGTAACAAATTATGATATTTATCACTGTTAAACATTGCATTGATAATTTCAAACAAATGGTTTGACAAAAAAATGTGTGATAGGTAGCTATGGAAGGAGAGATGCTGGGAACACTCCTTGAGACTGATGTAGCTATGGAAGGAGATATTCTGGGAGAACTCCTTGTGACTGATGTACATCGGAGAAAAAAAATTGCGTTAGATGGCAGAACCATGAGAGCTATGGATTCATAAACTAGCTACCTATGAACGAGAACATGATGCAATAATATACCGAGGATGGTGTAAAGTTTAAGGGGGGGAGTATGTAACACCCCTCCCTTTTGTACTACATTATTGTAAACCTAAGCTAAGTTAAAGCTAGGTGTGATATCCTCCCTTGTGTGTTAAATGTTTGTAAGCCTAAGCTGAGGAAAGCTAGATTTGATAGCCCCCTTTGTGGGTTAAATTATTCTACACCTAAGCTGAGAGAAGCTAGGTGATATGTAATATGAAAAGCAAATGTATTATTAAATAAATTAATAAAATAAATCACTTGGAGGGTGGAGCACCAAGAGAGAGGAGATTCTTGCCAAATCCCATGAGGAATGGGATAGAGATGAATATTTCATGATAAAGCTTCTAGATTTGATTCTAGATAATCTTGGATGGATTTGATATCCATCAGATCGATGGGAGATAAAGATCCATCAGACATAAAACCTTAGCAGGAGATAAAGGCAAGATTTTATGTGGAAAAGCGTTGTGGTAGATACAATTGATATTTTTTGGATAAGATCTAGGCAAATGGAAAAATCCATAAAGTGGGACACCCCTAATGGTAATTAGATCATGAAAGAGGGTATTAAATACCCAGAGCATCGATCAATTGAGGACATATGATCCTTGGTAAGATCTTCGGCTCGGGGGGAATCAGAGGTGATTCATGGATGGGTGGTGGTGCTCCTCTCTCTAAGTGATATTTAGTTGGTGTCATTTGCATGGAATGTTTGTATGTTGACTCTTACTCTCCCTCTCTCTGTTATTGTTCCAATTTTCCTATAAAAAAAATTTCTTAGTTCTGAGAATAATTGAATGAATTACATATGCTTAAGTATTAATAGATTTAATGGTGTTTTCCTCTATTTTGATGAGATTCACTTGCATGGTATGGTCCTTATATTTATCCATAATTGTTATGAAGACAAATCATTGAGCTCATATATGTTTATGGTTGATTGCCTATCTTTATATTTATTTCCTACTGTTAGAATGGTTACATCATTGAGCTCGAGAGTATAGATGTTGTGTGGTCAATGATTGTATGCATGTAACTTTTATTTCACTTCAGATAGAAATGAAGTAGTTGTTGAATCTAATCTTTGATGTCTTTAAAGGTGCTTAAGGAAAATAGAGTGTCTCTAACTTATCTAATATTATTTATACCTTAAGACTTTGGTGCCTGTGAATGATTATGGAGTAATGTTGTTAGTTGTATAATGAGGTAGTATTGTCTATGCCTTCCATGAGCTATATCAATTAGACACAATAGTCTCACAACAATATTCTATTCCATGTTAATGAGGGGATTTTCAAATATTTTAATGGTTGTATGTTATGATTTTCCTTAAGGGTTAATCTAAACTATAAACCCTCTCAACTGGATCTAAATGTCCGACTAGTTTGGGAACAATGTAGGTAGTCTTGCATGTGCATACTAAACAATAGTTATAATCCTTGATTGATTGAACTAGTGACAACTGTGAAATCTTAACCATAACTAATACAAAAATTTTAAATTTTATGCGGTCTAAAGGCTATTTTCCTAGATGGGTTAAGGAGGTTTGTTACAAACATGGTTCTCCATGGTTGAACATGACCATAACTATGACTATGGTTGACCATAATTATCTTTAATAATGACCATGGCCATTTTAACTATGGCTTTCCATTACTTAGTATGACCATGACCATGACCATAGTTGACCTTGAATGTAGTTAACTATGGTTAACCACGACCTTGACTTTGGTTGACCATTACCATGGCTATGGTTGACCATAATTAACAATGACTATTAACGGTTAATGAAGACCATGACCATTACCATCGCCATTACCATGACTATGGGTGACCACAATTGACCATGCCCATGACTATGGTTAACCATGACCATGTCAATGACTGATTGTGGTTTGTAATGATTGACTGTGAGCATCATCATGACTAGGACCATGGTTGACTATGGTTAAGTGTGTTTAACCACAATTGACCATGATAAACTTTGGTTGACCTAGGTTTATTATGGTTAACTATGGTTAAACATGACCATGATCAATCTTAACTGCCATTGTTTATCGTTTCCCTATTTTGGAAATGGTTACCTATAGTTAATCATGGTTGACTATGACCATGACAATGGCTTACCTTAATTGGCCATGATCTTGTGATACAAGCTTATTTGTCACCCTAAGAGTCCACGTGAAAGACAATTTCACTCATCATCATGAGATACATTCATCTCTCCCTATGAATCTAATTAGCAGGTCAAGTAGTTGGCATACATTTACAAGGACTATTGCATCACTTCTTGCTTTACTTGAAGAAGTGATTATTGTCGATTACCCTTTAGTAGTAAGTGATGACTGTGTCAATATTTTAGGCTTTCTCATTTATTGAACTAATCTCCTTGGAAATGAGCATGTCTATAAGCTTGACCTAGTTATACCCCATACTAAAGGCTAAAATGTGATGATTGTTACTTAAAGGAAAGAAGGGATGCATTGATCCTTGTTAGTGTATAGGGAGAAATGACCTTAATGATTCCTACTTATTAGAGATAAATGAATGTGTATCAGCATGATGAGTGAATTTTTCTATGAAGTGGACTCTCAGAATGACAAATGAGGTTTTAACACAAAGGTGGACTATGGTATTCCATGTTTGACCATGACCATGACCATGACCATGATAAAAATTAGCTATGGTTCGATATGGTTGGCCATGGCCATGACCATGGTTTATTTGCTTCACCTTGAAAATGGCTATAGTCAAATATGGTTGACCATGACCATGTTTAACTAAGGTTGATTATGGTTAACCATTCCCATAATTGACATTAGTGATGCTTAAGTATAAATTACCATGGTTTGTTATTTGTTAACTATATAATACCATCTGTCTTAAATCATGTTCATTATGTTTAATCGTCCTTTACTATGATAACACCACATTCAAGTGTTCATAATGGTCATTGACTTACACCAAATTATTAGATTCTCAATGGTTGTGTGAAAGTGATGTCTAATGATTATGCCACATTATGACACACACTAATTGTTACATCACATTTCTTGGATCATATTCACTATATGTTATATCAAATTAAGTTGCATCCTGATGGTTACGTCACATTGGAAATTTATCTTCATTATGCTATGTCAATTGCTTCATTCCTCAATCATTGCATCATATTGTGACATGCATTAAGGGTTATGTCACCTATCAACATTATTTAGAGGTTATGTTTCAATGTTGTGTTCCTTAATGGTTATGATGCATTGGTATTCAAGTTGGTCAACTTATATAGATTTATTGTCTCCCTAAATGATTATCCTGCATAACAACATTTTATAAGGGTCATGCCACATTTGCGATGTTACTAAATGGTAATGTGACATTGTGGTGTCCATCTTGATAGACTTATGTTGAATTTCGTTATTTTTTAAGGCTTAATCTCAATTATTGATAATGTAGCATTGTGAAATTTATCTTGGTTGACTTATCTCAATAATTCAAATTAGTGTTAAAATTTTTCATTCCACTAATTCAAATTATTATAACCATTTTTTGAACGAATAAAAATTCATATTTTTACACAAATTGAAATCACTATAATAGTCTCCATATTATCATATAATATCAAGAAATATGCATCCAAATTAGAAATATACATCCGAATTAGAGGACAAATTATAAGTGAATATATTTGTTTTTGAATATTTTGTGGAAAATTTAAATCTAAATATGTGGGAGTTTTCAAAACATTCTACTTTATTTTCTCCTTTTTGTTAGTTCCTTATATATTAATTATAAAGTATTCTTGATTGTTTCATTGGTCGTTTGTTTGCAGAGGTTGGAAACACATTTCAAAAATGTTGGCCTTGTATGTGGTGAATGGCTTGGATGGTGAATGGTTGGCATAACTAAATATGCAATTATTAGGATTCAAATACTTTTAATTTTTTTATCAAAGAAGTGGATCTTGAGGGTTCTTGAAATTTATATAGTAGCTTGAAAACAAGTGCAGGTACCCTTGGAATATAAAACTATAATTATTCCAATAAATCATATTTAAATCTATAACTTCATTTAGTTTTTTTTACTTTTTTAGATAAAGTAGTCATGATTTGTAATAGAGTAAAGAAAAGGCATCAAACTTATTTAAATGTTAAATAGAATGAAACATATTTTTTCATATCACATCTTGGTGGTCATGCCCATATTATAGTCTTAAAACTCTAATATTTTCTAGTTGAACATTTAAAGTAAATGATGTGTGTTTCTTGAAACATGTTTTCTATATGTTTTCTATGTATTTTTCTCCATAAAATGACATTCTATTTTAATATTTATTGCATTAGAAAATTCCAAGTTGAAAGTGATTACTCCCTATATAAATATTCTACTTTGAAATGGAAGAAACATGAAGCCACCTTGCAGAAAAGAGATAAGTATTTGTGAACACCACAGCCACACTAATAATTTTGAATGAAAGCATGGAGCAACTTGTAAGTGAAGATATTTTATTTCATTATGATTTCAATTCAATGGAGTGAAGTCAGTAAAGTAAAAAACTATAGGTGTCTTTAATGAAGTTTCATATAGATGTGTTTGGAAACAAGCTTCTTATATAAATTCAAAATGAAATGTTGTCATTGTTAATCATTAGGGGAATTTTTAGGTATAAAATAGGCTCCTACGGAAGTGATCTAGATTGTCAGATGGAGGAGAAAAAATATTGAAAATAATAAAATGTCACAAGTGTATAAAATAAATAATGTAGAGTAAAATCACATGAAGAGTGTTTAATTATTAAATGATAAATATATTGTGAAATGACATGATGAGGAAAAATTTCCTTCTTTTACAATAGTGAAGGCCCACACTTCTATTACTTATGGTTCCTTTCCACCTAAAGTCTTGGAATTTTGGCATATACCAATACCATGGGTTACAAAATGATGGATGAATATCGTAGATGACTATGGTGAAAACTAACGAACAATTGTATATCATAAAAGCTAATCATTATTATTATTAGGTTTTTATTTAGGTTTATTCCACCTCTAAAACATTATGGGTGGATACCATGGTTTATGAAAACCATTGGCTTAGAAACCATCAATAGTAGAAAATAGTTATTGACCATGGTGATTTGAAGGAAAAGGCGGATAGCCATCTGTTAAGGTCAGTAGTCTTCAGTGTCAAATGTATTTTCCATGTCCTTTAATTTTCAGTTTTTGAATAAATTGAGTCTATGAACACAAATTTTATCATAGTCTCAAAGGTCACTATCCACCACTGTCAAGTTCTTTTCATCAAGGGTTCACGAAAAGCATGAAGGAATGTCAAGTTAATGGGAGTCATGGTCGTTGTGCAACCATTGTGCAGGTGGGTATCAACAATTTAGGATGTTTGAAAGAATTGGAGAGAATAATTAAAGTGTTCTACACCATCACATAGACATTTCAATCGTATACATTTGATCCATTTTGTCAGAGGAGGTGTGCAACCATACAAAGCATGGAGGGCTACTTACGCTTTGATGCAAAATTGATTGTTTTTGTTATCATTTTAAAAATATGTTTTCGACCAAATGAGGCTATTGTTTGGAAAAGAGAAAGTTTTTTTTCTCATGCACAAACCAAATAACAATAACCTCTTCCATTTTCTGTAAAAGTTTCATATACTAGGAGTTTCGAATACATCTTTAAGGCCTATGTTTCGGACTATGTATTTTCCTGTTTTAGCCATGATTGTGCAGAATGGTTTATGAGTATCTGAGAAAGAATTTGAATAAAATGAGAGATTTTTTCTTTAAAACAAGATCCTATACAAAACCCTATCTCCAATGTTACACATGTGCTATCGTTTGGGGGTTACAAGTGTTACTTGGAGACCCATGTTTACAATTTCTTTCTGCCAGAATTATGAAACTTTTTGAAATTCGATTTGTGAATTGGAATTTTTGAAGGTGTGAGACATAATATGGGTCCTAATCCAACTCATCATATTTGTAGCTTTCTATTTTTGATGCTAGCGAAAAAGATCAAATGAATGGATAGGCCACTACTTAGGAGATAGGATAAAATACTTTGTGGTTTTTTAAGGATAAGAACTGAAGTGTTTATGTTAGCTTTGTTTAGTTTTTCTTGTTAAAAAAAAAACATGATGTTGCTAAGTTAGTTTGATTCGATCCACTCAGTGGATAAGTGATGCAATGTATCTGGTCATATGGGCCTGTTGTGTTGAAAATGTATTTAAGACCACCAAAAAACTATGAAGAAAGTATTGATCAGCAAATACAAGGGACAAAATTTAGTGTATATTGTGATTTTTCAGTGATTAATGTATTTCTTTCAAGGAGTCTTGTGTCAACATATGTTGGTGATGTGTTTTCCTTTGTTCTTATATCTCCTTTTGCTTTCAATTACTCATACCCCATTTCTTTAATTTATTCATAAATCGACTATCTTTATTATTTGAAAGAGTTTAATGAAGAAAATTTCATCTAAGATAGGTGTTTTGTTTTCCTCTCAAATAATCTTCATGTTTTTCATCTAAAATTGAGTATAAAATTCATCCTTAGTGCTTTATTCTTAGTGGAATATAATATTATTTTCCTCCACCATATAATGCAACCAATTTTAAAAATCCAAGTGTTGCATATCTTTCCCTTAGTAATGAACTTCTCACTATCCCATTCTAATCACTGAGATTTTCTAAACAAGGATTCTTAATGAATGTCTTTGTCACTTTACCATTAAACTTTTATAAACATAAAACAAATTCATTTCTCATGTTCTTAAGAGCTACGCTGAAATCTAAAAAACTCAATTGTTTAATTGACTGAATTACCCTAGAGAGAGAGCCCTCTCTAGACTAAAAGGGCTAGATTCTAGTCCAAAAGAGGTTTGTGGTTACCTCTGGAATTTCTCTCCTCAACCTGGATAAATATATGGAGTGCTAACATAGTGGCATCACTGTCAGGGAATGAAGAGTCACATTTTCCCAATATGTGAATGACAAGGATGAAATCTAATTGTTGGTGGTGGATAACAGTTGGACATTAGAAGGTTGAACCATTCACTTGGTGATTCTAATCAAGAAGAACCTAGATTTTCAACTTCCACTAGTGTCTCCATTTTTTCAACATGAGTTATCAATCTAGAAAGTATGCTCCTACGAATTGAGATCACATTTCAGCTTTTCCAAACTGCACGCCTAATGTAGATTCGAAAACAGTTTTTCCAAAATTCAAAGATCAGGTAGGAGATGATGTTTCTCTTCATTTGGTCAAATTTCACATGCATGTACGAAGATTTAATGTTTAATTTCATGAGCATTGCCTCATGAATATTTTCATGGTATCATTGGAGGGAAATGCACAATCATGGTAAGAAATATTTCCAAATGGTTTCTTGTTCCCTCTTAGAGATTTTCATGTTGAATTTTATGAGAGAGGTAAAGAAAATCATCCTTCCTTGTTGTTGGTTCAAGTTTGTTCCATACATTGTGAAAATTTTATTGATCATTTGGAAAGTTTGTATGAAGATGATTAATTTATGGATGATGATATTATAGAAGCTTTTCACGAGAATCCTTTTCACATCAGGAATAAATCACTACAAGAAAACAAGTCATTAGTGAGGGTCATGCCTGTGACGAACCTTTAAGGTCCATCACCAATGTCGCATATGGTGACAATCTTTAAAAAAACGTTGTTGTAAGTGTATATAGCGATGGTCCTTTAAGGTTTGTCACTAAAGCCATTTTCAATGACACTTTTGGTGAGGGTCGTTAAAGGCCCGTCACTAATTCTCTCTTTGGTGACACTTTTGGTGATGGTCATTAAAGGCCCATCACTAATTCTCTCTTTGGTGACACTTCTAGTGATGATCTTTTATTGACCATCACCAATGATATTTTTGGTTACTTTTGTTGATAGTCAATAAATGTTCATCATCATTGATCATTCCAATAAGTTTTTGATGATGCTTCATGTCTATGATGGACCTTTAAGGTCCATCAACAATGTCGCATATGATGATGGTCTTTAAAAAATCGTTGTTGTAAGTGTATATAGTGATGGTCCTTTAAGGTTTGTCACCAAAGCCATTTTCAATGAAACTTTTCGTGAGGGTCGTTAAAGGCCCGTAACTAATCCTCTCCTTGGTGACACTTTTTTTTAGGGTCATTAAAGGACCATCACTAATTATCTCTTTGATGACACTTCTAGTGACGATATTTTATTGACGCTCACCAATGCTATTTTTGGTTACTTTTGGTGATAGTAAAAAATTGTTTGTCATCATTGATCATTCCAATGAGTTTTTGATGACACTATGTACCTGTTACTATATTTTTTATTAGAAGATAACTATTTAAGATCATTGTTATGAAGTCTTTTTCGTTATGTGTCCAAGGTCATAGTGGTTATAATCAGTCGATTTGTTAAGAGGTAATTAGTGTGTATCATTTCCCTCAAGTCATAAGAATATAGTTTTCATATGAGTCAACACATGATTCATCTCTATTAGGATTATTATCTAGCAAATTTCCTTTAAATAAAGTTCCACTAGTGTGTGTAGGAACTATATTATTTAATATATAATCAAGCTCTATCAATTCTATTAATGAGAGATAGCTAACACTCGTCAACACTCAAGGCACACCTTAACATGCTTTGGAACAATACACTAATATTACTTGGCTCGCATGTCTTGGAACATCTTTGTACCTAGAATATCTTTGTACCTAGAACATCTTGCCATGAGTAGGATGCCCAAGCACATGTTGGCATGCCCTAGCATAGCATAACACTCCCCTAGCATGTGATGGCATGCCCTCTAGTACCTAGCATGCCTTGGAATGCCTTGGCATAATATTGCATTGACAAACACTAGCACTTGGCACACATTGGCAATTGGCATGTATTGGAACATATTACTAGTGTGCCTAGTATTCCCCTTCTGAAAAAGACAAAGTCCCAAATTATTAACCCTCTTATGTGTTCATTTCCTTTCATTTTAGCTTGGTTATTCCTTTTCTTGCCTTGAAACTCTTTGACGCATATTGCAAATATACTTTGGCACCCTGCACATCCTAGCATGTCTTAGCACCTGGCATGCCTTGACACTATTTGGCACATTTTAGCACGCCCTGAAACTACCTAGCACACTCTAGCACTTCTTGACATACCTTGATATTCTTTGGCATGCCTTACCCATGCTTAGCATACCTTGTCACTCCCTCCTTAGCATGACAAATAGCACTCATTGACACTCACTTACACACCCTCATATTCATTCACTTCCATGCATTTTGACCTAGTGCTCCCTTTTATTGTCCTAGTACTCCCTAACACTCCTCAGCATGCATTTGAACTCTCTATCACACCTTAGCACTCTTCAACATGCTCTGCCACTTCATAGCATGCATCACACTCCCTGAAACACATTGACACTTGGCACGTGTTGGCACTTGACAAGCCTTAGCATGTTTGGCATGTGTTGAGATGAATTGGTATGCTTTGGAATGGTTTAATATTAAATTTATTTGAGATCAATTATTGGAAAGTAGATGAGAAGAAACAAAGGAAGATTTGGCACTTAGAATGCATTGACCTTTAGCACTTGGCACCTATTGGCACCTAGTGTTGGTGTGCCTACCACGCCCCTCATGGAAAAGGTAAATTAATGACTTATTAACCCTATTATGTGTCCATTTCCTTGTAGTTTAACTTGTTCCTTCCTTTTCTTGCCTTGACAGTCCTAGGCATGCATTGTCACACCCTTGCACATGTTCGAATGCCTTATCACTTGGCACATCTTAGCTTGTTTGACATGTCTTCATACTATCTGGTGCATGTTAACATGCCCCATTCCCTAACACACCTTGGCAGTCATGACCTCACAACTAGCATTACATTTTTCCACGACTTGGGAACCTTACATTCACTAGAACACCTTGGCACTCCCTAGTTGTCATGCCCTCACAGATAACCTTACTTTTCTTGTGACTTGCAAACCCAGCCAATTCATTAGAAAAACAATATTGTGCCAAACCCAAAGTCTACCTTTCTCATAAATTACTTTGTCCATGCCTTATCACAACCATAGGCTTGAATTCTGTAAGTCCTATTCTAAACTTCTCCTAAAACACTTCATCCTTGGGGCACCTGGAATTCACTCCTTGGCACACACTTATTTGTTCATTTCCAAGAATTTTGACCTAGTTCTCCCTTGTGTTCCCCTGACACTCCAAAACACTCCTCAACATCCATTGACACTATCTAGCATGTGATACCACACCTTTTCATTCCCTGGCATTCCCTCTCACTCCTTAGCTATCATGCCCTCACAACTACCCTTACTTTTTTTAGACTTGGCTAGAACACAACCAAGTCCTACCCTGACTGCATCAACTTAACCAAGTTATAGTTACTACAACTAGACTATGCCTTCTTCACCTAAGAAACTCCTATAACACATCTTAGGCTACTCATGTCTAATCTCAACACATCCCACTTAACAAGTTACCAAGGCAAGGCTCACATCCAACCATGGCCATAAAACAACTAAGAAACACAGTTTACATCTTGACATGCAATAGCACCTAGCACGTCTAACAATCCCTTAGCCCTATGTGGTGTGTGTTAGCATCCCCTACATTTCTTACAGGTATGATTTGCACTCCCTAGCACACCCTTGCACTCCTTGACATGCCCTAACATTCTAGCATGCCTCGGCACTGCCTAGCATCTAACCTTGTCACTCCCTCCTTAGAACACTTGGAACTCGTTGGCACTCTGTATCACACACTCTTATATCTTCCTTTCCATGCATTTTGAACTAGTTCTCCCATGTGTTTCTGTGGCACTCCCTAACATTCGCTGCCACTCATTGACACTCCCTGGAACATGGAACATATTTGTATGTTCTCCTGGCACTCTAGCATTCCTTGGCACTGCCTAACGTATCTTGTCACTCCCTTCTTACCACACCAAGTACTCACTAACACTCCCTGTCAAACACTCTTATTCATTCATTTCCATGTATTTGAAACTAGTGATCCCTTTTGTTTCCTTGGTACTCCATAACACTCCCTGGCATGCATTGGCACACCCTAGCACCTGGCACATCTTGGCATGTTGCCCTGGCCTTTAACGTGCCTTAGCACTGCCCATACCTTGTTACTCCCTTAGCACACATGTATCTCACTTACACTTCCTCTCACAAACTCTTATTTGTACATTTGCATGCATTAATTTGACCTTGTGCCCCCTTGTGTTTCCCTAGCACATGTTGACACATTGTCACACCTAGCACATCTTGGCTGCATGCTGCCCTAGAAATCTACTAGGACTTACTGTAACCTAGCATACCATGTCACTCTCTCCTTAGCACACTTGGAACTCACTGAAACTTTGTGTCACACACTCTTATTCATTCATTTCCATGCATTTTGGCCTAGTGCTCCCTTATGTTTCTCTGGCACTCCCTGACACTCCTTAGCATGCATTGGCACACCCTGGAACTTGGCACATCTTGGTATGCTTCCCTAGCACTCTAGCATGCCTTGGAAGTATTACATAACATGCCTTGTCACTCCCTCCTTAGTACACCTAGAACTCACTGACTGTAATGTTCCAAACTAGGAAAAATAGTGCTATACAAAATGGACAATAAAAATAATGCCATAAAATTAAATCAAACCATCATACCACAAAATTGGCAACCAAGCTGCATTGTCTACTCATTTTATTAAATGGGAAGAGGTCTACAACAAGGTGCTAGAATGTGTGCACCTAAGTTTTTTCTAAATAAGCTCGCAAATCCCAAAATGAACAATGGAACACCCTCCTCAAATTTGTTGGTAATTTGACCCAAGAGCTGCATTGTTACTACCTAGAGAGGTGTTGCTACTTGAAATGATTTGTGATTAGAGCCTTTCCTGTTGCTTAGAAAATTCTGGGAAATTAATCCCAGCCTCTATGGAAGAAACCCATAATAACACACAAAGGAATTGGCCAAATGTTGACCTCAAAAGTTTTGCCCAAATTCCCCTCAGTGCCTCTAGGTGATAGTTGAGTTGGGACCAATGTTTGACCCCTCTGACCTGCCCATAAAATTCTATAAAATTAGGAGAGTGATCATTTCCCAAAACCCAGAAAAACCGAGAAAGGGTTTCCCTTGATTCCAACCTTAAAAAAATGACCCTTCACAGCTTGGCCCTCCTCCAATTTCGAATGATGTTGTTGTGACTGATCTTGTCAATCTCTGCTCTCCCAACTCCAACAATCCTCCTCAAATGGCACTGCAAATGATCTCCTATTTCTCCTGGCTAGTTTCAGCTCTACAAATATTCCTTCCTCCAACTCCAAAATGAGCCCAATGAGGGCTCTCTGTGCAGGCCTAGGTGACTGTAAATTGAGTTGTTCCAATGCTGCAACCTCCTGATCCAAAACTCTCCTGAAAGGTTGATCCTCCACTGTAGCTCCAATGACCAAACTCCGCTAGAAATTGCTTCCTGGATGAACCCACAAGAAACACCTGCATGTTCCCCTTCTGCATCTTACAGAAACACGCACTAGCTTAGACAAATGCTAAATGATGTGACTGTGAAACACCACCAGCTCTCCTACAAGGTAGTATGAATTTCTTTCCTAGGGTTGCACTCGAAGTCCACTGAAGCAAGGGTTGACATCTCCGCTCGAAGATAGTCGTCTGCTAAACAACACAGTAACCTGGCTAAGCAACTCAAGCAACTAAGGTTGAGTTCAATATGTCAAAAAGATACCAAACGAGTCTAGGCCCCTTCTATTTATAATTTGTGGGCCTCTTTTCCCATGTGGCCCCCCTCCAACTCGAAATTCGACTTTCCCTCCTTAGTCATTTGAACTTTCCTCTATGGTGGTGTGTATTTCCTCGCCCCCACTCTGTGACAACAAAACATTTTCGCCCCTTTTTCCTTCCTAAGTCTTTTCCAAAAATCACATGTGTCCCATGGCCTCCAAAATTGTCAAAATTGTAGAATGAATAAATTTGCAACAATTTACTTTTGGAAGGGACATTACACTAAAACTTCATTTCCATGCATTTGAAACTAGTGTTCCCTTGTGTTTCCTTGGCACTTGGCCCTAACACTATCTAGCATGCATTCGGGCCACACCCTAGCACCTGACACATCTTGGCATACCGTAGCAATTGGCTTGTCTTAGCATGCCTAACATGCCTTGGAATTGTCTAGAATGTGTTAGTACTTCCTAGAATTCCCTGGCACACCTTGGCACTACCTGATTGTCATACCCATATAGATAGATTTACTATTTTTTCGACTTGGGAACCCAACCAAGTCATTGGAAAAGCAATGTTGTGCACAACCCAAAGTCTCCCTTTATCTGAAAATGCTTTGACCAACTCATAATTGTAACCATAGGCTTGCCTCCTACAATTCCTATTATGACCTTCTCCTAACACACTTTGTCCTTGAGACACCTGGAATTCATTGACGCTCCTTGGAACACACACTTATTTGTTCATTTCCATGTATTTTGACCTAGTTCTCCCTTGTGATGCCCTAACACTCTCTAACATTCCTCAACATACATTGGCAATGTTCGACATGTGTTCGCATCTCTTCTCATTCCTCGAGATGTCCTGACACTCCTTAGCTATAATTCCCTCACAACTACCCTTAGTTTTTTGGGACTTGGGAACCCAACCAAGTCTTTCCTCGACTACAACAACTTGACCAAGCTATGGTTACTACAACTAAACTATGCTTTGTTCACCTAAGAACTGGCTATAACTCATATTAGGCTACTCATGTATAATTTCAACTTATCCAACTTAACAATTTACAAGTTACCATGTCAAGGCTCACGTCCAACTGTGGCCATAAAAAAACTGAGCACATAGTTTACATATTGACATGTCATAGCACCTGGCACATCTAATAGTCCCTTGGCACTATGTGGCCATGTTACCACCCCCTACATTCCTTGGCATGCTTTGGAACTCCCTAGCACTGCCTAACATGCCCTAGAAATCTAGCATGCCTTGACACTGCCTAACATATAACCTTGTCAATCCCTCATTAACACACTTGAAACTCACTGACACTCCCTATCACACACTCTTATTCGATCATTTGCATGCATTTTGAGCTAGTTCTCCCTTGCTTTTCCATGGCACTCCCTAACACTTGACAAATATTGGCATGTCACCCTGGCACTACCTAGCATACCTTATCACTTACTCCTTAACACACCTAGAACTCACTAAAACTCCCTATCACATACTCTTATTAATTCATTTCCATGCATTTGAAATTTGGCACTCCCTAACACTCCCTAGCATGCATTGGCACACCCTGGCACTTCGCACATCTTGGCATATTATTTCCCTATCCTCTAGCATGCCTTAGCACTACAAAGAATATCTTGTCACTCCCTCAGCACACCTGGAAATCACTAACACTTCCTATCACAAAATCGTATCCATTCATTTCCATGCATTAATATTTTGACCTAGTGGTCCCTTGTGTTTCCATGGCACTCTGTAACACTTCCTAACACACATTGGCACGCCTTGGCACCTGGCACATCTTGCTCGGTGCCACCCTCGCACTCTAGCATGCCTTAGCTCTGCCTAGCATACCATGTCACTCCATCCCTAACACACCTGGAACTAGCTACACTCCCTGTCACACACTCTTATTCATTCATTTCCATGCATTTTGACCTAGTGCTCCCTTATGTTTCTCTAGTACTCACTAACACCCCTTAACACGCATTGGCACACCTTGGAACTTGGTGCATCTTGGAATGCTTCCCTAGCATTGTAGCAGGGCTTGGCACTGCCTAGCATACCTTTTCACTCCCTCCTTAACACATTTGGAACTCGCTAACACTCCCTATCACACACTCTTATTCGTTCATTTCGATGTAATTGAATCTTATAATGCTCCCTTGTGTTTCTTGGCACTCCCTAACACTCACTAGCATGTGTTGGCGCCACACCCTAACACCTGACACATCTTGGCATGCCTTAGCACTTGGCATGACTTGGAATGTGTTGGCACAAAAATGGGAATAGGGAAGATACCCTGGATTTAGGTACAAGGGGCCAACAAGTCTCCGCTGTAGTCTAGAACAATGTTGACATTTTCACCTTACCCAGAGAGGGTAAAGAGTCTCACCCGAGGCATGCCATGATTGAAGTGTGAGGGGGTATAATGAGGCACCAAGGGAACCGCAACTCGCAACCAATCTTAACTCATAACAATCAAGCACCTACTTTAATCCAACCATATTATTCTACTCACATTACATTAGGAAATACAACATATAGAAACATATTTAAATTTTATAGAGAACCAGTATAGAACTCAAGAATACATCATAGGTGAAAACTATCTCTTTCATTACGCTTCATAGAAAGAAATACATAAATAAGTACAGAAGGCTCGAAGCTTGATCATCAACAACAAGAATGACCCAACCCATAGATCAGAGACCAACAGAGAAAGGGTGTACCCACCTTTCGCAACTCAGGAAGGTTGCATTGATTTATGGCTCGCTTGGTTCATCAACAACTAGTAATCACCAACCCTTTCCCATCCTTTCTTCTGCCTTTTATCCTCTGCTCCATACCTAGACTACCAGTTCCACTTATTTCCTACTCGGTTGACTCTGCATTTGCTCTCTACTTTCTCAGCTACTCTTACTCTCCCTCGCCACCTTTCTGCAACTGTCGGGACACTCCTAGTTCCTGTTCCCCCCCCTCAGCTGCCAGCTCCAGCGCAACTCGAATGGTCATCCCTACCACCTATTCTTGTCTTGTCTTCCTGCAAAAACTCAAAAAGGAGGCCCCAATAGCATGCCTTGGAACTTTCTAGCATGTGTTAGCACTTCTTGGCATTTCTTGGCACATGTTGGAACTCCCTAGTTGTCATGCCCTTATAGATAGCCTTATCTTTTTTGCGACTTGGGAAACCAACCAAGTCATTAAAAAAATAATGTTGTGCATAGCCTTGACACTCCCTAACAATCCTTGGCATGCATTCACACTGTCTGACATGTGTTAACATGCCTTCTCATTCCTTAGCATGCTCTGTCACTCCTTAGATATCATGCCCTCACAGCTACCCTTACATTTTTTGCAACATGGGAACCTAACAAAATCTTGCCTCAACTACATTAACAACAACTTGACCAAGTTACAATTACTATAACTGGACTATGCCTTGTTCACCTAAGAACTTCCTACAACTCATCTTAGGCCACTCATGTATAATTTCAACTTATCCAACTTAACCAGTTACGAAGACAAGGCTAACATCCAACTGTGGTCGTAAAATTAAAAAATTAAGCAAAAAAGTTTAAATCTTGACATGCCATAACACCTGGAAAGCCTAATAATCCCTTGGCACTATGTAACACGTGTTAGCATCCCTTGCATTTATTGGCATGCTTTGGTACTCCCTAGCACATCCTAACACTCCCTGACACTTAGCACACCTCGTACTCACTAGCTAACACTCTCTGTCACACTCTCATTCATTCATTTCCATGAATTTGAAACTAATACTCCCTTGTGTTTCCCTAGAACTTGGCCCTAACACTCCATAGCATGTGTTGGCACCACACCTTGGCGTCTGGAACTTCTTGGCATGCATAAAATGTCTTGGAACTATTTAACATGTGCTAGCGCTTCTTGGCATTCCCTAGAACACCTTGGAACTCTCTAGTTGTCATGCCCTCATAGATAGCTTAACACTTTTTGCGACTTGGGAACCCAATCAATTCATTGATAAAATAATGTTGTGCCCAACTTAGTTTCTCCCTTTGTCTGAAACTACTTTGTACACACCTTATCACAACCATAGGCTTGCCTCTTGCAAGTCCTATTCTAAACTTATCCTAACAAACTTCGTCCTTGGGACACCTAGAATTCGCTGACACTCCTTGGCACACTACACTCTTATTTGTTCATTTCCAAGAATTTTGACCCAGTTCTCCCTTGTGATGCCTTCGCACTAGATAATATACCTTTTCACTACCTCCTTAGCACACCTGGAACTCGCTGACAATTCATTTCCATGCATTTGAAAGGAGTGATCCCTTGTGTTTCCTTGGCACTTGTCCCTCACACTCCCTAGCATGAATTCACACCACACCTTGGCATTGACAGTACATCGTGGCATGCCTATCATGCCTTGGAACTATCTAGCATGTCTTAGTACCTCACTTGTAAATAAATAAAAACATCATTTCATTAATAGAGACAACTAATTATTTAAGTGTGAAATGAAACTTAAGATCTGTAATTGATTAGTAATTTTACCTAAGGATATATGAAAGACATCCTTCAAGATGTGACAAGGACTACTTGCATGGCCACTGATGTCATTAAGTGTTACCAATTATGGCCTTGCAACATTCATGATATGATGAACAAAGTTCTACAACCACATCTTTACTCAACTCTAATTGTGTACTTAGACATATTACTTTTCAACGAGACCTAGGATGAATAAACCATTTTTGCAGCACGTGACAAGTTATTTGTGAACATGAAGAAGTGTGCATTTGGGTAGAAGAAGATTGATTATCTTGTATTTTTGTTTGAACCATGATTGACTAAGCATTGATCCGATGAAGCTTTCAACCATTGTTATTTGGCCACCAGCAAAGATCAATCTTGACCCACAATATTTGAAGCAAATGGTGAACTATCATAGGAATTATATTGCATAGTTTCCCCATGACATGCATCCTCTCAATGATTACAAGCTCCTAGGATATGAAATAAAAAAATTACTATTTTTTTTTTCTACAGCTTGGTTTGAGGCATCATAACATGCATCACAATTTTTATTCCTACCTTTGCAACTATCAATTATCACTTCTATCCCTTTGGGGAAGTAGATTTCGTCAATGAATGGCTACACAATAGGGACCCTACGGGCCAATCATTCACGTCGTCGATGTAGTGCCCACATGACATAAAAATTCAATGCTCTATCATAGTCAGACACTCTATCATGGGGTTTCATATATACCCAACCTAGGACAACGAACTACATTATATTATCGATCCCTGTAAGCAGTGGAAGAATTATATTCTGCCAAAGGAAATGGCCATCCACGCTAGTTTTAGGCCTTTGCCTACTCTAGATAATCCTTGGGTGTTAGTGACCATGGATTTTATGTCAAGTTTTCCCTCAACCAAGCATGGTAACAAATGTGTTTTTTGTTTTTGTTGATCGCTTCCTTATGTTGGGTGTGGAGCGTGATTATTTTCTGTATTCAAGGGTATCACCACATTGGACCCCAATTTGAAATGGGGTGGCAACGCCGCCCGTAAAATATTCGTTGTAGGGGGGGTGGCTGTGACCTTTGGGGAGCCCTCCCCTGGTGGGGGGTTACGGGGGCAGTGCCCCCGAAGCTAAGAATAGATGTAAAATTGCCTTGTAAAAGTATAGTAATTTCTAGTTAATCTGGGTCGTTTATTAGGCGGAGATCTGAGGGTAGAAGTTATGTTTAATTTACGGTTTTTTCCCGAGAAGGAAACCCCTCACTATATATGAGGGAATTGTATTGTGTCTATGTAGATTTGTATCCTGAGTGAGAAAGAGAGAGGAGATTGAGAGCGAAGAGGGTGTTATAGCGGTTCTACTGTAGGTGGTATCTCTTTAGTTTGCTGGATAATATAAAAGGAAGGACTGGTTCTTTCTTCGTGGATGTAGCCAAAACTGGTTGAACCACGTATATCTGTGTCTCTCTTGTTTTATGTGTTTTCTATGTTTATATTTCTACAATATTTTATGTGTTCCATTTCTCCGTAATATATAATTTACTAACAACTGGTATCAGAGCCGAAGGTCTATTTGGCTAGTAAAGTTGTAGGAAAGAAGGGTTCCTCGTTCAAGTGGGAGCAATAACAGAAGATGGTAAGTTTAGGGTCGAGAAATTTAATGGCCAAAACTTCTCATTGTGGAAGATGCAGATGGAAGATTATTTGTATCAAAAAGATCTGTACCTACCATTGGGTGGAAAAACAAAGATGTCGATGAGTATGACAGATGAAGAATGGAACCTTCTCGATATAAAGGCACCTGGAATAGTATGATTGTGCCTCGCAATGTCGGTCACCTTCAACATTTCAAAGGGAACAATGACAGAGGGTTTGATTATGGTGTTGGTGAAACTATATGAAAAACCCTCAGCCTCAAACAAGGTATTTCTTACGAAACATTTATTTAATATGAAGCTGTCAAAAGGTGGATCTGTTGCAGACCATTTAAATGATTTTAATACTGTTACAAGTCAATTAAGTTCTATAGGGGTAAAATTTGATGATGAAGTTAGAGCTTTGTTATTCTTATGCTCATTGCCAGAAATTTGGAATGGTTTAGTAATGGCCATTAGTAACTCTATGTCTAGATCTAGTACTTTAAAGTTTGATGATGTTGTCGATGCTATCCTTAGCGAGGAAATGCGAAGGAAAATCTTTGGTGAGACATCGGGTAATGCTTTGAGTGCAGAGTCTAGGGGAAGAAAAATGGAAAGAGGAAAGAGCTTAGGATATCTCAGTAAATCAAGGGAAGGTAGATCCAAGTCTAGATCGGGGATAGTGTGCTGGAAATGCAGAAAGAAAGGACACCCGAAGAAAGACTGTAGATCTTCGAAGGGAAAAGAAGGAGATGCACAACAAGAAAACAATCATGAAGCAAATGTGACAAGTGAGGTGTTACAAGATGCTTTGATTCTTTATTTTGAAAATATGACTGATTCCTGGGTGGTAGATTCAGAGGCCTCATTCCATGCCACACCTGATAAGAGATACTCTCATGACTATGTTCAAGGAGATTTTAGACAAGTCCGTTTGAGTGATGATAAACCCTATAAAATTGTTGGAATGGGTAAGGTTCTTGTAAAACAGCAGAATGGAAACCAATGGCTACTAAAGGAGGTAAGGCATGTTCCAGATCTGAAGAAAAATCTGATTTCAACTGGGCAATTAGGCAATGAAGGTTGTGTGACAAATTTCATGGATAAAGCTTGGAAGGTCACCAAAGGAGCTCTGGTAATAGAAAAAGGTGAAAAGGTTGGTACATTGTATTTATGCAATGGTATTTCTAACTCTGTTAATGCTTTAACTTCCAAAGGAGCAGATGTAGCATTATGGCATCATAGGCTCGGACACATGAGTGAGAAGGGGATGAAGATCCTTCACTCAAAGAATTTGTTGTTGGGTTTGAATAATATTGATTTGGACTTCTGTGAGAATCGCATCTATGGAAAACAGAAGAGAGTCAGATTTCTTAGAGTTGGGAAAGAAAAGAAGAGCGTAAAATTAGAGCTTGTGCATACAGATGTATGGGGACCTGCTCAGGTATCATATCTTGGTGGCTCTCATTATTATGTTACTTTTATTGATGATGCAACTAGAAAAGCTTGGATTTATTGTATTAAGAATAAATCTAATGTATCTGATAATTTTAAGAAATGGAAAGGTTTGGTTGAGATTGAGACAGGAAAGAAATTGAAGTTTCTCAGATCAAACAATGGAGGTAAATATTGCAGCAATGAGTTTGATAGGTAATTTTCAAAGCATGGAATTTGTAGAGAGAATACATTTCCAGGAACACCACAAGAAAATGGTGTGTTAGAAAGGATGAACAGAACAATCATGGAGCATGAAAGGTGCATGAGATTGCATGCAAGATTGCCTTTACAATTTTGGGCAGATGCTGTACATACTATTGTTTATCTAATAAACAGAGGGCCTTCAGTTTCATTGGATGGTGGTGTTCCAGAGGAAGCATGGACAGGTAAAAAGGAAAACTACTCGTTTTTAAAGCCTTTTGGTTGTGAAGCATTTTTCCATATTAATAAAGAAAATAAAACAAAGCCTGAGGCAAAATCAAAGAAATGTACCTTTATTGGATATGGTGTTAATGATTTTGTTTATCGCTTATATGATTATGAAAATTACAAAATCATTAGGAGAAGAGATATAATATTCAATGAAAAGGTCTTGTATAAGAATCAGTTGCAAGAAAAGAAACAGGAAAAAGAAAACAAGGAATACACAATTCTTGATGAGATCACTGAAAAGGTAAAGGTGCCTCAAAACAATAATAATCAACAACAACCACCACAATAGTAACAAGCACCCCAAACACCTGAAAGTGGTGTTAGAAGATCTATCGGGACAAGTAGACCCCGTGAACGATACTCTCCTTCATTATATTATTTATTGTTGACCGATTCTGGTGAACCCGAATGTTATGAAGGAGCAATGCAGGTTGAAAGCAGGAAGAACTGGGAGTTAGCCATGGAAGAAGAGATGGACTCATTAATGCATAACCAGACTTGGGACTTTTTTAGGTTGCCTGTAGGTAAAACTACATTGCAAAATAAATGGGTTTATAGGCTAAATGAAGAAGATGGAGGAAAATAGAGGTACAAAGCTAGACTTGTGGTGAAGGGGTTTGCACAAGAAAAAGGTATTGATTTTGATGAAATATTTTCTCTTATTGTTAAAATGACTTCAATCAGAACTATTTTAAGTCTAGTAGTAGTTGAAGATTTACATGTTGAGCAGTTAGATGTAAAGACAACCTTTCTCCATGGGGATTTGGAGGAAGAGATATATATGCAGCAACCACAAGGATATGAGGTGAAGGGGAAGGAGAAACTAGTGTGCAGGTTGAAGAAGAGCTTGTATGGCTTAAAACAGGCTCCAAGGCAGTGGTATCTAAAATTTGACAAGTTTATGTCTGAACAAGGTTATACTAGGTGTCACTCTGATCATTTTCTTTATCTGAAAAAGCAAAATGATGGCAATTATATTGTATTGTTACTGTATGTAGATGACATGGTTGTTGCAGGGTATAACTTGCAGGAAATAAATGTACTCAAAAGAAAATTGGCAAATTCATTTGAAATGAAGGATTCGTGAGCTGGTCTCTCTAAACAACGAGTGTCGAGTATACAGTTTTCCACTCGATGTATTCTAACTATAAATCTCATACCTATCCCTTGAACTATTTCTCATCTTATTAGGAATTCAGGAAAATTCCACCATGATAAATTTCCATCTATTCTTACATTATTGATTTAAGTCCTCTATAACTCTTTCTACATATGGAACTTATCTGAGCTCAATGCACTTACATGTGTTGTACCACAAGCTTTCCACCCCTTCGGTCCTTTTGGAGGTGGTTGGGAATAATCCTTCTCTCTCCACAATCTCACATCTTCTTCATAATGTGTTATCTCATTCACTAAATCGATGTATTAAGCACATGGGGTGTCGCAAAAGCTTTGAATGCAACTAGATTTCTTAGGATTACCTCTGTGTTGGTGTCCAACATGGCTTTGGGTAAAGCGTGGTAGCTTTCTTATCAAATTGTATTGTGGTGAGGCAAGAATTTGACTTCTACAAAGTATAAATGTAGCACATAAGTAATAACCAATTTGTATATCGTTAGGAGTATGATATTAAATTTGAGAGAAGATTCCTCAACGAAAATCACATTGGGATGCTTTTCTCGATGCGATTCGAACCAATCAGTGTGGTTCATCGTTAGGACAAGTTGAATGAATAGATCTTGCTTTGCATACTAAATAGCGAGAGAAGAATATGTCACGGCTATATTTCTTGACCAGGTAACAGCTATAATCACTAACAGCTAAATTTGACCAGGGAACAGCTAGTTTGATTAGGGGTATAACCTTTATTTAATTAAATAAGTTAATTCAGTTGGTTATATTCTTATTAAAATAAAAGTAAATGGACTATTTGATAAACTTATAATTATAAATATAATTTAAACTAATCAAAAAACTAAATTCTAAAATAAATTAATGAAGAAATTATTAAATAAATTAATTTAAATTAATAGTCAGTTATCAAGGTTATCATAAATTGATTCTAATAACATAAGGAAAATAATCCTGAAACTAATCTTTAACCCTTAAATAAACTATTAATTAATTTTAAATATTAAAATATTCTTTCTAACCCTTAAATCACTCTAACATTTATATATTTAGTAACCTTTATAAATAACTATTAATTTAAAATTAATTTATTTTATAATTAATTTAGTTTAAAATATTAATTTATTATTAAAATTATCAGAACATTCTTGCTAGTTTGGATCATTTATATATTTAATAACCTTTATGAATAACTATCAATTTAAAATTAATTTATTTTATAATTAATTTAGTTTAAAATATATATAAATATAAGTGTATGAAATAGTCCCTTTAACTTATATTTTAATAAAAATATAACTAACTATTTATATATTACTCTAATATTTATATAAAAAAATTTACAACAAACTACTAATTACTCTATTACTTATATATATGATAACCTTGATAACTAACTATTAATTTAAATTAATTAATTTAATAATTTCTTTATTAATTTATTTTATAATTTAGTTTTTTTATTAGTTTAAATTATATTTATAATTATAAGTTTATTAAATGGTCCATTTACTTTTATCTTAATAAGAATATAACCAATTGAATTAACTTATTTAATTAAATAAAGGTTATACCCCTAATCAAACTAACTGTTGCCTAGTCAAATTTAGCCATTAGTCATTATAGCCGTTACCTAGTCTAGAAATATAGCCGTGGGATATTCTGCTCTTAATATTTAATATGCAAAGCGAGATCTATTCATTCAACTTGTCTTGATGATGAACCACACTGGTTGGTTCGAAACACGTCGACAAAACCATCCCGATGTGATTTTCACCGAAAGAATCTTTTCTCAAATTTGATATAGATCACAGAAGCCTAAATTCAATAGTATGATATTAACTGAGGATTCTTATGCTTATCTCCTCTTCATCATTTTGGATAGCATCTTAAATTACAAGAACAATGTAGGGGCTCTTAAACGCGTTCACAATAGTTAGTTTCCCAGGGGTAAGGTGAAATTCATCACAAATTTCAAAGAATGGAGGGCCGACCATTAACAAAGAGAGAATCTTCCCTGTTAAATCAAAGGCTCATGTGTTCGATGGCATGTCAAATGTAACAAATGCATCATGTTCATTTTCAATTGGACTTGATTTTGGGTTATTGGAAATAGGGATGATAGAGTAGTATAACACTTTTTTTTTCAAAATTCAATAAACATTTTAGGAACAATAACTATATTAATTCCCAAAATTCTACAACCCATTTATGTTTAGCTGCAAAACACTCGTAAAGGAAGGAAACATTCATAGCCATAAGCCACATGAAATTGATGAACTTATGATTACAACTCCAGATTCGTCAGTTGTGCTTTTAAATTTCATCAATGATGGTTTTTGAAATGGTCACACATTCCCGAAAGAGAACATGTCAAATGCAGGAACATTGAAGATCATATGAGAGTGATTAAAGGTCTATTCCTAAAGTTATTATATTTTTTGAGTGGTAAGGGGGGGTTTACATCACTAATAACATTCATTTGTTTGTTTAACATGAATGATTAAGATAGGATTTGTGTATGTGATAATACATAGTTGGTAAGTGCATTTTTCTTTTTGAATCCAAGACAATTTTCTTGGACTCCTGTGCTCCTTGTTATCGTGCAAGATTAACTTCTAATGTTAATGTAGTTCTAGATTTGAAGTTCAAATGAAACGAAGGTAAAAACCACTAGTTATAATTTGCATCCAATGATTTCTATGGTTATAAATTTTAACCATCAAACATGTAGCCAAAATATAATGTGCACATCACAAGCCCTGAATCCTCATGAATGTTTCTAATGGAGTTATTCATCATGTTTTTGTTGTTTCACATTTGTGGCAAGGGTCTTGACTCTTAATATTTGAACTTGATATTCCCACATTTATTTTATGCATATGTAAATAGTTGCTTGATGCTTTGTAGGTGGTGCTGAGACTTAAGAGAAAGCACATTGGTGGTACTCTTATAAAGAAGAAAAAGTGTAGCAAACATCTAAGTTCTTATGCAATTTTGTTGTATTTGTTTTTGGAACTTCTCTTTAAAAGTATTAAGCTTGGTGATATGGCATCCTATGTGCATGATGTTTACTAAGATTTACTTGCTTGGCTGGGCATAAATTCATTGACAGTATCAAGAATAGAACAAAGATGTTATTTGGGGCTTGAGACTATAGGTGGAGTAATACAATTAAAATGCATGAACAAGATTGTTCATAGAATATGCACATAACAGGTTGTACAATTTCTTTTCTAAAAGCAAGATATCCAAACTCCTGATCCCCTCATCTTGACATCGACTTCTTTCAAAAATTTTATAAACCTAGTTGACCCCTAATTAATGCAATTTGTTATAGATAAATTGAATGTTATTATTCATTTCCTATTCAAAACCATGTACATAGTCCAACAAGATTCAAATGCACCACCACATCTTAAATTTCATCAAAACTGAGAAACTTGTGTTTGAAGATAATTATTTGACACCAAATTTTTTATAATGTGTACATTGGGGTTGCATTCATCAGGAACATAGTAGAGATGCTATTTTGGGCTTGAGATTGTAGGTGGAGTAATACAATTTGAATGCATGAACAAGATTGTTCATAGAATATATGCACAAAAGGGGTTTCACAATTTTTTTTTTAAACATAAAGCGAGAGATTCAAACTCATGATCCCCTCGTCTTGACATTAGCTACTTTCTAAATTTATTTAAAGCTACATGGCCCCTTATTAGTGCAATGTGTTATGTTATAGATAAACTAAACGTTATTATACATTTCCTACTCAAAACCATGTACACAATCCAACAAGATTCAAATGCACCAACACATCTTAAATTTCATCAAAACTGAAAAACTTTTGTTTGAAGAAACTTGTGTTTGAAGATAATTGTTTGACACCAAGAATTTACAATGTATAGACTGCAGTTGCATTCATCTTTAAGGATATGCATAAATTGAGCCTGCTAATAATTTGAGAGTATAAGTGTGAATGAAAGAGAGGTGATGAGCAGCAAAACAAGTACAATCATAACAATCTAACACAACACACTTCCTTTACTTGAATGTTTAACAAATACAATATTAACAATCTCAACTAGCTTAATTCTAATAAATGAATAAGTGTATTACAATGTGTTATTTTGTATGTGTTTATAAGGGTCTATAACACCTTCACCCTACAATTCCTTTTATAATAAATCCTTTCAAATTCTATAGATAACCATTAAGATTTATCTTAACTTATCAATTTGAGGTCTAAATTGAAATTTGACCCAAGCATTATTGATTTCCCTTGCTGGAAATGCATGTTTTATTTTTGTCATTTATTAAAATTAATGCTAACATAAAACTAATTATACATGCTCATGAACATCTTGTGAGCATCATTATTGATAGACACATATAATAATATAACACACTTTATATGATATGGTGTTATCGTAGTTTCTAATGTTTAACTCAAAATGATTTCTTTTAATCAAGACATAATTTTTTTTTAATTGTAATGTCAAAAGCGTATAATAATAATATGGTTGTTCTATTAGTTCCAAAAAGCATGGTTTCATGTGGTATGTAAAGTGTTTTAAAAATCTTTCTTGTACATTGGTGATTTACTCAACACCAAGAAGTGCTAGGTTTTTTTGGATTTCATAGATTTATAAAATGTATATGGATCATTTCATCGATCCTTCCTAGGTGACAATGTAGTTCTCCTACTTTTAGAAGTAGTTCCATAAGCATGAGGGGAGGAATAAATTGTTTATGATTTGTCCTTGTGTTTTTAAAACTAGTGTTGTGTTTGTAAATTAATATAAGAAACTTTTTTCAATTCAATTCTAGAGATTAATTTAACAATAACATAAGTTGGCATTTGCACTTCCAATTTACCATCATTTAGATATCTAAAATTTTAATTCTTCATTTAAATCTTCACGGAAAGATAGAGATCCCAATTATAAAAGGTTACCCAATGGCAACAATATTAAGATTTCTCTTTTACTAAAATTTGGCTACATTTAGATCACATAACATATCACATCACTCTTCATCTATGTTTTTTCTTCATATACTACCGGCTTACGATGTTTCCTTTGCAACATTTGGTGCAATTTATAGTTATGCTTGTATCCTAAAGATGGATTGTATATTCCAGTTCAAAAATGTCAACATCAGCAAGTCAAAGATAGTTAATATTAAACCATGACAACATAATATATGACTAGATCACCTGTTTTCACTTCATGTGGAAGAATAAGTTCCTATAGAGGATCAAATTTTATATGTTGACCATTTTAAGATAAATTGGTTCTAAAATATTTAGAAGACATTATTCTATTTTTTTACTATAGTAGGCAACTTTTCCTAATTACTCCAACAATTAAGAAACACCTTATGGAAAAGGAATTGTAACAGTCCCTCCCACCCCATTGGGATATTGTTTATTAAAGTGTTTCCACTCATGTCAAAGGTGTTGTCATTGGATGGAAAACATTATTGATGTCAAAGGTGGTTTCAAAAATATTGCTAGACAATGTTGTCATTGATGATAAAGGTGGTTTAATGGAGCATATATTCGAAGAGATTTATGCCTTAAAATACTAGCTTAGATTCTCCTACAAACTATATAAATGGATATATATCGAAATATCTTTCCAATGGTATATGAAAGCTTGAAAATATCCCAAGGAATCAAAAGTTATAGTAGTTTGAAAACTGATAGGTCTCAAGGTTCATTACAAATCTTGTGTTTGTTAACAAATTTCTTTTGGTGAA
This sequence comes from Pinus tabuliformis, assembly GCA_031772625.1. Classification (NCBI taxonomy): domain Eukaryota; kingdom Viridiplantae; phylum Streptophyta; class Pinopsida; order Pinales; family Pinaceae; genus Pinus; species Pinus tabuliformis. The sequence goes on from CM062816.1 coordinate 842,419,927, forward strand.
GTATAAAGATTAAGATGGATAAGTGAAATTCACATCCTCAAATAAATAATTTTTCCCTAACCCTTCTTATATCAAAGGATTATATGCACTTGCCTAAGGTCCCTAGACTAACAGTTCCGAGAGACAAAAAAATTCCCAACAACTAATGTAAGGAAAATATGCCTCACCCCAACCTCATTACTATGAGTGTCATCCTAGTCTGTTCCTGTAGACACATTGTGCCAAGGGTCTCTGGGACCAAATATCAAGATGAAATCAACATGACATGAGCTCGAGATGACATGAACATGATGTTCACCTGAGATGACATTGTAGTTTAGGTGGAGGACGTGTGGCATGTATATTTGATGTTTTTCGGTGACCAAGTGGACCAAAAACATATGAAATGTGTCACCACCCATTGGAGGAAATATAACATCATGATGACATCATATCACCCCTCATAGGTCCAGGCAGAGGCTGAGAGATGGAGGTCTGAGATTGAGAGGCAGATGTTCAGACAAAAACTTCTCCATCATAAGACATCAAATTTCGTGTCTTGCCTCAGAGGTTTAGTGGAATGTTCATATGTGAAAGTGTTGATATTAAAAAACCAAGAGATAGGAATGCCTCCATCGATTTATGAAAACATTCACGTCTTACCTCACTGGTGGAGAGGAAGACGCAATAGGAAATAACACGAGATTGACGAACCAGGGAACATGAAATTTCCAGTCAACCAATGTTCCTTCAGGTTATCGAAAGGAGTGCTAGGATCATGTTAAGTGGTTTTATGAGGAGTGGGCCCAAAACATGAAACTCCACAAGTTCATCGCTTTTGGGCTTATGTAAACCATTCTACAATCTTGATTATGGTTGTAGCCTATAGTACATGGAGCTAAGCTTAGAAGTATTTGGACCTTCGATATTTCACAAGTTGTTCTATAGTATTGATTGCTATTTAGCTTGCACTACAAGGAAAGTAAGGTGAAGGAATATGGGGCTTATGAGGACCTAATCTACAGTCTTGATTCCATCCAAGAGTATAATGATCTATAGTCTTAATTTTGGCATCATACTAAAATGAGGTCGATTTTGATTCTAATTGGTAGCATTATTTCAATTGGCTACAAATTTTTGGCCTTGGAGAGAATTTAAAATTAGTGGGTGGACTATGTGAAGCACAAAAGACAAACTAAACTAGTTAAATCTTGCTATGTGTAAATAAAAATAGATTAAGAAAAATTTTCTAAAATGAAGTTTGAAATTTATGTTAGAATAATTTGTTTAAAGACCCGTTGAATTAATTTCAGAGAGACCATCTCCGATAATTTAAAATTTACTAGTGAGAGAGACACAAAAAGAAAGAAGAATAATTGTTAAACTATTCATATCCTCCACCAACAGCAGTGGTTTAAGTATACCCACCGGCATAAGCATATACCTTAGCAGAACCAGTTGTTTACCTTGTTTAACCAGTTGACCCAGCAGTGGTTTAAGCAGGTGAACCAGCAGCGGCATAGGTAGCGTAGGCATAATAAGCTAGGGCTAAGGCAATAGAGCCAGTTGTTTTTCCGGTAGCAGAGGTGGTTGAAGTCGATCCAGATTCAGGAGTAGCTGCGAGTGTAGGCAGTTCCTGTCCCTAAGATCCAGAGCTAGTTTATTTCATTGCTCAACAAGCAAAAGAAGCATCATCAAAGGAAGGAGCAGATCCAGTAGCATATCCCATTATAAACCCCAAAGCATAGGTGGTTTATATAATATATATAAGCAGCAGTGTACTATTTAGCGATGTGGACGAGCAGCATGTGAATTGCTCTCCTCTGATGAGTAATAAATGACTTGGTGGTTAGTAGCATGCGAGTGAACCAGTGGTGTAATGGGTGAATCCTGGTGATTGCGTAAGCAAGTAGAGAAGTGGTGGGCGACGTGCTTCTTATTCTCAATGGATTGGACCGGATGGGTGGTATCAACATGGGCAGGTCCAGATTGAGAGAAATCCAGTTTCTCGATTTGCTGCTACGTGGATGGATACCACATATTAATAGCACATGGATGAGCAGCCTGTAGGTGACCCAGTAGCGGTAGTAATGGGTAAATCGTGGTGATTGGATCAGTAATTTACGTTGATTGTCTCGATAAATTGGTTCCACGATGAATTCGTTCCAAGACATGCATGGATGAGCCCTCAACATGTAGAGATGAATCGTCGATTGAACCGGCAGTTGTTTAGCATTATTTGCATCAGTAGATGGCTAATATCGGATGGATGAGCAATAGCGTGTGGTTGGAGCAATTGGCAAGTAAGCAATTGGTGAGCAACAGCTTGTGGGTCAACCGGTAATGCGGATGAATCGGTGGGTTTGGACTGGATGGATAGCATCATCTGCATGGGTAGTTGGTTTATATCTTGACACCTTAAAGCGCATCCTTTTGCAACACCTACTAGATGATCTGATACCACCTCACTGTCGTTCGGTAACAATCTATCCTGCTTCCGGCTTTCAGCTTCCAGCCCAACAACCGGCTAGCGAGGGCCTAATGGCAGCACGAGGTCAGGTTCATAGCTTATAAGCCCAACCTAGTGACGATCCAGTCTAATAGCAGCACGAGAGGTCCGATAACTATTTACTCTCCCTCACCATATGAATAGTGAGTCGATGGCGGCCTTATAGTCGAGAGTTTGGCAGGCTCACCCTCACCATATGAATAGTGAGCCCCCTAGCGGGTCCTACCGGGCCTATTGCTTTCACCTTCTTTTGTTGATCGCTAGTGCTTTCTCCATATATAGAGGGAGAGCCTTGGTAGATCATGACTTACCTTATCCTCTCCACTGAGATTTATGCTGCTCGCCTCCCGGAATGACCAATGGTGCTGGTACTGTTCCTACTAGTGGTGCTGCTGGTGGTGCTGCTGCTGGGCATCCTTATTCTCCTTCCCTCCTTCTCCTTCTCCCTTACTTCTTCTACCTTCCACCTTAAGAGCTAGACGCCCTATACCAATCGTTGAATGAATCTTAGTAGGCCGTATGTCTTCTCTTGTAACAACGAAGATTCTCCCTTACCTTGTTTCCAACCCAACACCTTTGGCCCTAGACCATGAATTGAGTGAGTCGGGCTCCCCTTCCCTTATAAGCACTGGATTGGATGGGACGGGTGACGCCCTTACCTTATGCCTAGACCCAACACTTTCATGAAGCCCATATGCCTTCGATGCTTGGGCCTTTTCCCTTGCCCTCAGAAGCGCAAGCCCTCCGGACATTACCCTTTTCTTTTGGGACGGAGTCACTCACTATTCATATGGTGAGGGTGCGTTAGCACACTCGACTGCCTTTAGTTACTTATTTGAGAGGAGGGCCGCCATCGACGGAGTCACTCACTATTCATATGGTGAGGGTGAGCCTGCCGAACTCTCGACCCCCGGGCCGCCATCGACGAAGTCACTCACTATTCATATGGTGAGGGTGCGTTAGCACACTCGACTGTACAGGACCTTTAGGTGCTCGACTGTTAAGGATGCGTAAGCAGGCTCAACCATAGGGAGAGGACCTTTAGGTGCTCGACCCTAAGGGAGAGGAGAGGAGAGGGATTTGATCCAGCTGCAGGTTCCCCTACGGCTACCTTGTTACGACTTCACCCCAGTCGAAGACCCCACCGTGGTATGCGCCAATAAGACCACCCCAACCATAGTGGGCCACACTAGTGGAACATATATAGATAGGGTGATCATTGGTCTGATGCTTCGGGCGAAATCAACTCCCACGGTCTGACGGGTGGTGTGTACAGGGCTCGGGTACATAGTCACTGCGGCATGTTGATCCGCGATTACTAGCGATTCCAGCTTCATGTTCTCGAGTTGCAGAGAACAATCCGAACTGAGGCAATCTTTCCAGATTCGCTCCACCTTACGGCCTTGCTTCCCATTGTCATTGCCATTGTAGCACGTGTGTGGCCCAGCCCATAAGGGCCATGTGAACTTGACGTCATCCCCACCTTCCTCCAGCATATCACTGGCAGTCTCTTGTGAGTGTAGCACGCACCTACCTTCATGGGAGTGTCATCAATCAAAAAGAGGCGCTTGCCTCCGAGAGTTCGCTTACTCACCCTGGCCCTTGAGAAGGGGTGATGACATTGATCCGTTAGCGCATGTCTCAGCAACACAAAATGAGGGTTTCACTCGTTATAGGACTTAACCAAACATCTCACGACACGAGCTGACGACAACCATGCAACACTTATATGAATTTTTGCACCAACCCGTTAAGGACAGGCACACTTGTTCATATGTCAAGGGCTGGTAAGGTTCTGCGCGTTGTATCGAATTAAACCACATGCTCCACTACTTGTGCAGGCCCCAGTCAATTCCTTTGAGTTTCAGTCTTGCGACCGTACTCCCCAGGTGGAGTGTTTCACGCGTTAGTTGGGCCCCTGATCCTAATCCTACCTAGTAGGCAGGCAGACCAAGGACGAACACTCATCGCTTATGGCATGGACTACCAGGGTATCTGATCCTATTTGCTCCCCATGCTTTCACACCCCAGCATCAGTGGGGACCCAGAGAGCTGCCTTCGCAGTTGGCGTTCCTTCGTATATCTTAGGATTTGATCCCTCCACACGAAATTCCACTCTCCCCTATCTCACTCAAGTGAAATGGTCAAGAAAGCACCCCGCCAGTTCTTTGGCGACTTTCACTTTCCACCCTTTTCACCGCCTACGTGCCCTTTACGCACAGTCATTTCGAATAACACTTGCCCCCCCGTATTACCGCGACTGCTGGAACGGAGTTAGCCAGGGCTTCTTCCTCGAGTCCTGTCATGATCGAAACTCGACGAAAGAGCTTGACAAGCGATAATGCCCTTCTTCACCCACACGATATTGCTGGATCGGGCGTGAGCCCATTGTCCAATATTCCCCACTGTTGCCCCTTGAGGGAGTCTGGGCTGTGTCTCAGTCCCAGTGTGGCTGATCATCCGAAAAGACCAGCTAAGCATCATTGGCTTGGTTAGCCTTTACCTAACCAACTACTTGATACTACGTGGGCTCATCAAACAATGCGAATTAGATTGCTTTATGAATTATTCAGGATTTGGAGTGAACTATTCGATAGATTCCCACGCGTTACGCACCCATTCGCCACTTTGCTTGCTGTGCCCGACACCCAGCGCACCACTCGCATATCATTTGAGTGAGTGAGCATGCACTAGGAGGGGTCCATTCATCTTGCCCTTCTGCCCCCACGCGGATGGATGGGGAAGCAAGCCACCCTCAACTTGCATGTGTTAAGCATATAGCTAACGTTCGTTCTGAGCCAGGATCAAACTCTTTTTTTGAGTATGATCTATTTTGAGCATCAAATGCCCCTCACCCATATGAATGAGTGAGCGACCCCTAAATAATATAGGGCCTTTCGAATGCCAGCAGCCTTCATATTCATATATTATATATGTCATTACGGTCATGATCTAATTCATTATGATCTCCCTGCCTGAGTGAGATAGGTAATTACGCTTTAGCAGATCATGCATATATTATATATGTCATTATGCTATTTTGAGAGATTGAATTGTGAACTTCTTCCATTTCTTCCAGTCATTCATTAGATATGTAATTACGCTTTAGCATCGTATGGGATCTTCGCTTATTTGATCAAAGCATAAAAAGGGGAAGTCGGAAGGTGAAAGAAGCAGGACTCGAACGCTGGGCAACACATCTCCCCCCGTGGGCTGGACAAGATCTCCACGTAATTTTATTTCTTCAATTGGCAAAGCATATCTGGTACAGCACAGGTAGTTCGTTCGTTCGCCCGTCCGTCAGTTAAATCCGTGCCAACATCAACAAGAATGGCCAACAAACAATGCCCTACTGGAAAGGCAAAGGAACGCTCTGATCGGATTTACTTATTAGTCTGCCGAGTTGGCTGGCCGGTTAGGAGCGGCCAAAGGCAAATTCTTAGTCTTCTGGGTGGGGGAGCACGCTTGGATAAAGAGTTTGTGATTCCTTCTAAGAACCCGCAGGGCAACACAGGAAGGATATCAGCCTTTCGAACCTTTAGAACAGCAGCTGTTTAAAGAGCGCTCTAGAAATAAAGAGCCCTGGAAAGAGTTTAAAGCGGAGCCCTTGTGAAAGAGTTTAAAGAGGAAGGAGCCTGGTTGTTTTAGATGAAGGGGTGTTCCATCTAGCCTCGGTTGTTATAGGGCCCTTGCTTCATAGAGATGACTGGTTGTTCATATAGCCTTGCTGACAGACAAATGGCGGTTTTTCCATTTAGTCTCCTCCGGTTGTTATAGAGCCCCTTTCCTATAGAGACCCTGGTTCATATTGATTGACGACTCCTTGGTCCATATAGAAAGACTCCACCGCTAGAGATCCCGATTGTGTTTGTTGTAGAGCGGTTTCGATCATTCAAAATAATACCTCCATCCCGCGGTAGCGTTCCTTCCTCCTTATTACCAATCCAGTAGGCAAGAATGCCAAAAATGCCTCATTCGTGTGGGCGGAGATTCTTGATTCCCACTGCCTTACTCGTTTTTATACCCGGTAAGGAATAATCGTTGTTATATATGTAATTATCCATCCATCATTCAATCCAGCATGACATACATTAGTAAACAGCTGGTATTTTTTAGTATTATGAGCCCGTCTTAAGAGCCCCTGTCTTGCCATGGAATGGATCAATAAGCAAGTTTCCCCTCGTTATAGGGGCCTTCCCTTTAGCTAATTCGTTCATTCCTATTCCCTGCAACTTAAGGGTGTCCTGCTACGCCCGGACCAGATAGATTATATATAAACGGTAAGGTCATATATATATCTATAACTGAAGGTAGGGGCCTTTGCCGGTACATAACGTTACGGCTTCTTCTTCTGAGGCGGGTAAAGAGAGAAGAGAGGGGACAAGGCAGTGATTTTCCGGTACATATAATTATAACTGTACATATATCGATAACTGTACGGCTAGGGGCAAGTCAATCTAGAGTAGGGTTGGCTCCTCTCAGTTCTCGTCCATCATCCACAAGTAGTGGATCAAAAGCAGAGCTATCTCCCCCTCTCTTGACCCGTTAAGGTAAGTGAGCCCATGAAGTTCTCCCTTTTCACCCATCCTAACTACTTGCTTTTCTTTTATCGGAACTATAGCCAGAACTGAGAAGTTCGTCCTTGGGCATTTGCACTATGACTACCATCGTATTCCCTTTTCAAGCCTACACGCCGCTTTATGTCAGTTGGACAGCTCAGTTGTGGGATCTCCGAACAGTTCTAGGAACTACATTACTTATTATATTCTATGGGAGGAAGGACCTGCTTGTTGGGTGGGTGGACGCTTAGAACCTTTACTGAGATTGAGGTACGGAGTGGCATTTGAAGACGTTATAACTGCTGCAACGAAGCGAAGCTAGTTAGTTCTTGACTCTCTCTTTCCTACCTATCCACTTTTACAGCTAAGCCTAGCCCACCTAGACAGAAATATTTTTTTCCACCATTTATTGACCTGGCCGGGATTGCGGGAATGAATTTGGAGGGCATAATGAATGGCTGGCCTCGCTAGGATTCTGGGATTGCTACTTTCTGGTTATTGCTGGCTTTTTGTTACTGGCAGGCTGGGAGAAGAACCGGGCTTGCTGGCTTGCTTTGACGCTAGAGGACCGGGACGGACGCTCACGCTAGGCTTACCGGGCCATACGAACCCATTGCCAGACATACCGGGCATTTCATAGCGGCGGAGAGCTAGCACATAGGGAACACGCTTCGATCGATCAGCTTCAGCATTATTATTATGCCCTTCGGGAGATCCAAGTAGATACTGCCCCATCTTTCACATTTAAAGTCGAGACGACGGATGAGGTCTGAAGGAGATCTCGTCGAGACGGATAGAAAGAAACCCGGCAGGGTGGTAGATGTGTGGATCCAAGTGACCAAGAGACAAGGACGCTGGTGCTATTCAATAGTAGGATTATACCTTCTCTTTATTATACGTAAATACTGTGACAAAGCACAAGAATGCTTTAGTTATTAGTTCCACTATAGGTAATTTCATATATAATGAAAAGCAAAAAAACCTATACCTTTAGGTGGGGTTGGAACTGAAACTCCCCTGGCGGGTAGTAAGGCTGATACCCTAGTAGGGTACTTGTACATTGGTTCAATAATCTAAGATATAAATAACTAAACCTATACCCTGCAGGTACCTTAGGATTGGAACTTACACTTCCCTTTCAGATCAGAACCTCACCCTTTCTCTTCGACCCTATCTTTCTAACCTCTTCGTGCCACAGTCAAATGGCCTATCTCGTAGGATGCGTAAGCATGCTCGACTGTTAAGGATGCGTAAGCAGGCTCGACTGTTAAGGAGAGGACCTTTAGGTGCTCGACCAAAAGGACCTTTAGGTGCTCGACCATAAGGGAGAGGAGAGGATGCGTAAGCAGGCTCGACTGTTAAGGAGAGGACCTTTAGGGTGCATAAGCACACTCGACTAATAAGGATGCATAAGCAGGCTCGACTGTTAAGGAGAGGACCTTTAGGTGCTTGACCAAGAGGGAGAGAATGCGCAAGTAGGCTCGACTGTTAAGGAGAGGACCCTTTAGGGGGCTCACTATTCATATGGTGAGGAGAGGTGCTCGACCATAAGGGACGAAGTCACTCACTATTCATATGGTGAGGGTGAGCCTGCCGAACTCTCGACCCCCAGGCCACCATCGATTTCTCGCTCGACCATAAGGTGCAGAGGCGCTCAACCATAAGGGAGAGGAGAGGATGCGTAAGCATGCTCGAATGTTAAGGAGAGGACCTTTAGGTGCTCGACTGTTAAGGATGCGTAAGCAGGCTCGACCATAGGGAGAGGACCTTTAGGAACTCGACCATAGGGAGAGGAGAGGGAGAGGGAGAGGATGTGTAAGCAGGCTCGACTGTTAAGGAGAGGACTGGTAGGGGCTCGACCATAAGGTCTGTCAGGGGCTCGACTGTTAAGGAGAGGGATTTATCGCTCGACCATAAGGGCCTCCATCACCGCCATCGCCACCATCGCCAGCAAGGGCTCGACCATAAGGATGCGTAAGCATGCTCAACTGTTAAGGAGAGGATGTGAAGCATGGCTCGACCAACCTTTAGTTACTTATTTGAGAGGGGCCACCCAATAAGCATCAAGGGACGGAGTCACTCACTATTCCGATGGTGAGGGCCGGCAGCCCCCCCACCCAATAAGTAAAATGAAAGCGAACTCTCGACTAAAAGGCCGCCATCGCTCTCAATATAAGGAGAGCCCCCCCACCCAATAAGTAAATTTGAATTTGCCAAATGTAAAAATGTTGAAAGAAGGTCAATTAATGAAGAGGAGAAAAAAATATAAATAGCCAAAGAGTAAAGAAAAGCAGTGAGATTGAAGAGGAGCAGCGTTGAAGACAAGAAAAGCTACATCATTTAAAAACTAGGAAAGCTAGTGAAACAAATATTTCTTTCTCAGTCTATCAAGGGACTGTTGTCTCATTTAGGTAGAGGCTTGAAAAGGAATAAGAGGTTGGATCCTATGTGAATAGGGAGTTGGTGTTTCTATGAAGTTGTAGCTTATGAACAGAGAGGTTGGAGCCTCTTGTAGGTTGCTTCCTACAAACATCGATGTAAAGAGGAGTGGGTTATTGCATTTACATCAAAACAAAAATTTGTGGTTTTCTCCCTTTACGGGTTTCCACTTACATGTGTTGTTTTTGTGATTTCTTTTAATTTCATGTTTAATTATTAAGCACATATATATATTTTCTCATTGTTAAAGAAGAAATTAGAATATTATTAAAATTGTTAAAATCGTTCATTTCTAAAAGCCACAAATACTAATTCACCCCCCATCTGAGTATTTGGCTAGTTTACAACAATTTTTATTAGAGTGAGGTTCCTTTTGCATCAACCTAACAATTGGAAGGACGATGTAATCCATAGATATGGCTAGTTAGGAAGGGTGTTATACAAAAAGAAGCTCCTTTGTTTAATGAAACTAGTTATACATTTTGGAAATTCAGAATGAGGACATGCTTAATATCCCTTGGAGTAAGATTTTTGGGTGCAATAGAGCTTGGTTATGAAAAACCACATGTCATTGTTGATAAATATGATAAACTTGACTTTTCATTCAATTCCAAAGCTATGAATATCATCCTTAGTGGGGTAATTGAATCAAAATTTATAAAAGTAATGCATTTTAAGACGACAAATGAAATGTGGGATAAATTAAGAAACATTCATGAAGGTGATGGTAATGTGAAATTGGCTAGGTTAGAAGTCTACATAATGCATTTTGAGTCTTTGATAATGAGTGATGATGAATATATATAAAAATTATTTCTTCGAGTTGATGAAATAGTAAATGTTATGAAGGGTCTCTATGAAACCATTGAGGAATCCCATATATTCCAAAAAGTGTTGAGGTCTCTTCCTACCAGGTGTAATTGTAAAGTATCAGCTATTAAGGAAATGCATAATATTGAAACTCTAATAATGGATCAATTTATTGGATCACTAAAAACATATAATATGATAATCACGAAGGGAAATTCTACATCAAGAAAAGAAACATTTAAGGTAGAGAGGAAATCCACAAAATACCGTGAATGTTCAAGTTAAGGCTCAAATGAAGAAGAATCTAAATTTGTAAGAAGACTGAAGAAAGAAATTGGTAAGTACAAAGGAAAATTTCCTTTTAAAAGCTTTAACTATGGAAGTGTAGGTCATTATGCTTCAAAATGTCCATTTAAAAAGGAAGAGAAAAAGTCAAAACATAAAGAAAAGAATAAATACAGCATAGTGAAGAATGATAGAAAATTTAAGATGGAAAGCTTGTATACCCAAGAAAATAGCAGCTCCTCTGAAGACACAAGTGGATCTTTCGATGAAGAATTAATCAGTGAATTTATGCTTATGGCCCTTGAATCTAAAAATTAAGAACATAATAAGTGTGAACTAAGTGAAGAAGAGGAGGATGAAGTTGATCTAGAAGGAAAACTAATTAGCGCTTTAGAAAAAATTGAAAGGATTAAGCAAAAGAACAAGCAAGAAATGAATATTGATTAAGTATGTTAAATAAGAACCTAAATCAGAAGAAATTATCATATTAAAGGTTGAATTGGAAGAGCCTAAAATTTTTTAAGATATCCTATTACAGAAACTAAAAGAGAAAAGAAAATAATGTGAAAATTTGGAAGAAGAGGTAGTTTCTCTTAGAAAGAAGTTAGAAAAGGCACAGGATGAATTGAATATAAATTTAAAGAAAATTAATTGGTTTGATATGTTGGATCATATTCTGAATTCTCAAAGATATCCTCTCATGAAAAATGGCTTGGGTTATGAAGGAGAAACTAGGAAGAAGAGATTTGAAGATAAAAAAAACAATCAATTTCATCAAATCACTTACAGAAGGTAATGAAAATAGAAATCAATGTAATAGATGTAATCAATAGCTAAATGAAAAACAAAGTGACAACAACACTAAAAAACAACAAGGTAAAAATATACCTTATAAAAACATAGCAACAACACTCAACAACAAATAAGAAAGTTTGACAATAAGGCAATAAATTATCAAAAGTCTTATTTTTTCAAAAGATAAAATTGTTAGATGCCCAAGAGATCATACTCACAAGCTCCAACTATTCCCTGGTATGGAAAATGTTTCTATGGATACTGTTATCTTTGTAATAACTTTGGTCACAAGGCTATGAAATTCAAAGTATATGTTAGAAAAAACCAAATAATAAATTGAAGAAGAAATGAAACCAACAACAAACTTGTAAATTACAAGTAGAAATACAAGTAGCAACAACAATCTAATTGCCAAACATTTTGATGTCACTGAATGTTTCTATTGTCATAACTATGGACATAAATACTATGAATGTAAACTCAAAAATTTCAGACCATTAGCTCAAGCCAAGCAAAGGATAGAGGAATCCAAATTGTGGAAGAAAAAGAAGGAAGAGAAGAAGGGCAAATTTGTCCCTATCCTATATGCTCAGAACAAAAGAAACCACAAGTATGTTGAAATCAGTTTCTCTGTACATATGATCGGTGATAAGAGTAAGTTCTTCTCTCTAAATGAAAGAAAATATGGAAATATCACCTTTGTAAATGACACACTGGGGAGTATAAAGGGAAAAGGCATAATGAGATTGAATAATGGTAGAGGAAAATGTAAGACGTTTAGTTTGTAGATGGACTTAAACATAACTTGCTGAGAGTGAGCCAAATGTGCAACAGAGAGTAAGATGTCATTTTTAGGGCTTAAGAGTGTGAAATAAAATTAGTTGTAATAGGAAAGGTAATGGCTAAGGGAGTCTGAAACTCAAACAATGCATATGTTCTTAAGAAACAAAATGAGGAAATCTATTTAGGAAAACAATATGAATGTTGGTTTTGGCATAGAAGGCTAGGGAATCTAAACTTTGGTCATATCATTAAAATCAAAAAAATGGAACTATAACAAATCTTCCCAAAATAAAAAAGTTGCAAACCCCTATTTACAAGTCATGTCAAATGGGGAGGCAGGGTTGAGTTCCTTTCAACACTAAATTGACTATTTATTCACCAATAAGCTGCTCCAACTGGTACATATGGATATGTTGTCGCTGTGACAAACACCCTCCCAAATTTTTCCTACACTTGAATTTTGGAGCCCACTGTGGATCTTATGATCAGTCATTCCATAGTCACTTCTTGGTTGGTTGATGCTCTGTTAAGTCCTTCAGCTCCCTTCTTGAATTATAAGTGTTAAAGCCACCTTCTTACACATGCTCAATTCACATTAACTTCATGAGTGCATTATATTACATAACATTGAACAAGCATAACACAATCCATCAAGGAAGTTCCCATGCAATGATCAACCTATATTAGCATTCAGTGCATCTTTTCGTTGACAGTTTCTCACTTTTGGTTGCGTTTGTACTTCTTCAGTGATTTTTTTTCCAAACTGTCGCTTTTGCACACCTTCGCTTTCATGAGTGTCGCTTTCATGTTTTCTACTGCTGATTTTTCTTAATTTCACTTTAATTAGTTTCATTTTCATGTTATCTTCACTCTGACATGTGTCACTTTCATCGTCATTCATATATCTCAAGTGTCGTTCGCAATTTTTTCTTCATATAAAAAACATCGTCTTTTGGCATGGGAAGTGTCCCTTATCGTGTAAAGTGGAGTTTTTTCTTGTTTAAAAGGGTAACATTGGTGTTTAGGAGTCCCTCTACTCATGTAGACATTTTCTACACCCATTCCCAAAGTTTAATGCAGTGTCACACAAGTGTCGTCACTATCATCACAAAGTGTACCTTTAATGTCAGACTTGGGGAACGTCGTCGCAATGTCGTCACATTGAGGGAGGTATGTTTTTCATGTATTTTGAGTGTTCAATGTTGTGTCTTCAAATATTTTAAGTGTGTTATCATGCTTAGGTTTTTTCCTTGTTCACTTTGGTCTCACTGATTCCACACTTAGCCTCATCTAGAAAATTTCACTCTCGGGCAACTTGACCTCACTCAACCTTCTTGAACCATGCATTACATAGTATTAACCCTAATTCCCTGACCTTACCTCTGGGAACTGTGCATTAGATATCCACAATGCTCATCTCTAACCCTTGAGCTCTAGAACTGCACAAATTTTTCCTCCTAGTCAGCCTTAACTGTGCACTGCACAGTGTCAAGCCTCAAGCTTCCATCTTGACACATTGAGCTACGCAATTGCACAATATATCAGCTTGTTATCCTATGAGAACTGTGAATTTGGAAACATCAAGCCTTAGGCTTTAAGCTTGAGTCCTTGAACCATTCAACTGCACAATCTCCCAATTTGTTGTCTTGCTAGAAATGTGCATTGAGAAACTCTAAACCTCAAGCGTCAACCTTGAGATCTTGAGTCCCTAAAAATATGCAATCACATAGCCCAGCCTCTTAAAATTGTGCATCGGGAAACCTCAAGGCTCAAGCCTCAAGCTTGACCTCTTGAGTCCCTCAAATGTGCAATTCCTTGATTTTGTCCTTCCAGAACTGCGCATTAGGAAACCTCAAGTATAAAGCCCCAGGCTTGAGCTCTTGAGCCCTTCAACTACACAAGCCTTTGACCCTTTCCATCCTAAAACATGCATTGTGCAGTATCAAGCCTTAGTCCCAGACCCTGACCTTTGGAACTACACAATCCCTAAGTTAGTCACTCAACAAGTCACTAGTTCCACCCCTAATAAGTGATTTGATGAAACATGTTAGATTGAGTGGTTTTCAGAATGATGTCGTCTTGTCATGAATGGTTTTCAGTTGCAAGTACTCTGTCTCATCATGATAGGATGATGATAGAGGAAAAGGAGATAGAGGCTATGCTAGAAGACACCTATGGAGCCGAGAAGATCATATATTCATCAAACGATATGACAAAGGAACAATGGATTACAATAGAAGATAGAATATCAAGATCACATTGATGACTCGTTACCTTCAATCCATGAGGAGGATGAATAAGAAGAACATGGAACATATTTCAAGAAGACTCAAAGATAATAGTAGGAAAGGGTGACTTGACATTTCCGTGTCATCATGCGGTCCATGTGATTAGTGTCATTTCATGTCATGTCATGAGTCATCATGTGACACATCATTTGTGGATTATGTAAATTCTATATTGGAAAATGTAATGTAAAGTGGAAGTCCAAGAATCATCCATGTAATTTGAAAATTCACGTGGGAGTCAAAAGGTCATAGAGAAGTCATACAGTCATGAGGGTAGAACAAGAGTCACAAGGGAGGTGAATGATAACCAATTTGTTATATATACACCCTCATTGTTCATGCAAAGGAATTTTCACCTTGGAACCTCCTACTAGACATTAGAGAGGAAGATAATTGTTTTGGGGGAATGAGTGATTTCTCTAATGCTCCACTATTGGGGCTAATGGTGTTCACTGTCATGATGTATCTTCAAATTTTCTTAATTCATAAGCTCGTTGAGCCATCAGCCTTTCATGCATATGTCGTGAATATTGTAAGACTATTTGTTGAATGTTTGCGATGTATGTTTTTTTCATCTATACTAAGGAAATTGAACTATTTTTGGTGCATTTTGTACTTATATTATTAAAGGTGTGTTGTATTTTCTTTAACAATTGTTTCCTCCTTATGAACTATTGTGTTGGTTGATCATCAATCCATTCATATGTATATGCTCATGTTCCTTTACTAGATTAGTACTATTACTTGTCTTTAAATGGCCAACTTTTCTCTTCCCTTTCAATAAAAATACCTTGGTACATTCCAAAGTTGAAAATTTCACAAGGCATACTCAGTTGCTGACATGAAAATACCTGTGTATTACTCTTTACAAGGATACATGGCATCCAATCTGATACTCCGAATGGGGCTTCTACTCCAAATAGTGTGAGGTCTAATTGGGACTTGACATCGGGGAGACCCCCTTGTTTGATGGATTTCCAGTACCATCAACAAAATGGTGCTAGAAGGAGGGCCATATGATAAGGTGTGCCCATTGAGTCTGTTTTGAATCTCTTATCTTAAATGGATCATTTTGAAATCATACTCCTAGGGCATTTTTATAACCTATACCTTGGTAAAAAATTAATCCTCAATGAGCCTGTTTATAATTGTCTCAATTAAAGTTTGATGGTGAGGATGGAAGATCCATAACCGAGTACATCTTTGATTTTCATAAATTTTGTGAATATTATGAAATTGATGATGAAGGTTTTACATCTGTCACTTTTTTAATCACTCTTGAAGGTCATTTTAATCGATGATTTCATACCTTACCATCTACTTCCATCTATTCTTTTCATCATTTCCTCAATGAGATTCATTAAGACTTTTATAGGTAGGATTACCGAGTTGTTTACAAAAGAAACAATCAGCTAATAATGAATCCTAATGAGTTAATTAAGGATTTTTCTAATCGATTCCTCCACCTCTATTATGAGTTTCCTAAAGAAGACATGGATTGGGATTGTGTCAAGAAAATGTTTGAGCATTTCGTTCATATCTTTTTGTACGGCCAATCCAAACCACCTAATGTTTCTACTTCCTCTGCTCTTGTAAATCATGATACACCCCTAATTTTAGAGGAGGAAACTACTATTCCTTTTGTACCTTTTCCTCCTCCTTTTTCAATTCCTATGTGGGTGACTCCTTGTGATGATAATAAAGTTGGGAAATATGTAAATTAAATTCCTAATCCATCTTCTTATCCTCTTCATGATTTAGATCCCATGGAGGAAATCCCAGAGTGGTTCATGAGGCCTATGGCGAAGGCTAATTTCTCCATTCTACAAGATGATATTACTGTTCATAATCTAAATTTTGAATCTGATTTGGATACTTATCATACTCTACCATCTCTTTCTCATGACCCCTCTCCCCTCAATATTCCTAATCAATCTCTTCCAAATCTAAGCAGTGAACTGTTGCAAGGTAGTCACATTTCAGAGGTAGAGGAGTAAGAAGGTGAGCAATCTTTCGATATTTCTTATCTTTTTCATATTCCTCTGTGTGAAGATGGTGTTTCTTCACTCTTTTTTAATAATGAATCTAAGAATATCAGTGATGAATTGAATAAAATCAATTTTCTTGATCAATCTAAAGTCTTGGACGACCATCATCTTAGTGATTATGAATCCATTATTGTATGGGATGATGTATTCCAAAGTGCACCAACTGATCATATGTTTCCTCCAAAATATGTTCATTTGAAAGCATTAGATCTAGAATCTGATCTAGCTGAACAAAATGTTCTTATTGAAACTTACTCTTCATGTCACTATGTTTTGTGCTCTCCTGTTTGGGATGCATCTAAGTGTGAATATATTCCTTACTCTTCAAGTTATTCATCGGATGAGTTCACTTCTCAATTGACATAAGGTAGTGGGGTTGTCCATTATGAAACAAAAAATAATCATATCAATAAGTATCCTTTCCATCTTGTATCATCTCTCGTTTTGCATTAAGACAACTCTTCAAACAAGATTTCTCATGAAATTTGTCTTATTCATAGATCTTTAGATTTACGATCATAAGAATCTTTCAACTTGATTAATTTGATTGTCGTAGTTGTGAAATCTGATCAAATCAGCGACAGAGATGGCTTCCATCCAATTAGTAGTGGTCTCATTGAAATCAATGAAAGAATCCATCCTCACACCATGCATGATCTAATTCAATATTCAAAATGCAATTTTACAATCTGTGAAAGTTATGTGACTTATCAAGAAATCAAGGCACTTCAACTTCCATTGATCATTATATCAAGTTTTAATAACTCTGGTAAGATCCCCAAACTAAGTCAGGTCTAGTTTTCCTCGCAAAACTCTTCTTTATGCATGGTTCACTCGATGTAAATTAAATATGCTTATCATTACGAATATAATTTAAAATTTTCAAGATTTGATTTCTGATTGGATTCAAGATTCTATTTCAGTTGATTCACCTCCATGTAAAGTTGTTGCTCTTAACTCAAGTTTGGAGTGTGTATCGCTTAAGGAAGAATGGAATTGTGAATTTTATTATTTCAAAGGCTATCATTGGTTGAAGGAATCATGTCTATAAAATTCATTTCAGAATACCCAACTCCTATTTCTTCTTATGAATGTTATATTGCTAATATTTTTCTTCATCACACATGCAATCCTCTTGAGTGCTAGTGAATGCATTGGTTATGTGACAAATAAAATTCTTCTTCACTCATTTTACCCTAATTTGTTTCTTTTGTTTTCTGGAATGGAATTCCTTTTCACTTCTTTCAATGATTATGATGCTAACACAATTTGTAAACAGTTACAAGAAAATGGTTTGCTACTCTCATCATGTGAGGAAGATGATTATATTATGCAGAGAATTCACAAAACTGTTCAACATGATTTATTCTTGTTAATTACAAATTGGTAATATGATTGTTTAATCAACCTATCTGATCATGATTCTGTCTTTGATTACTGTCATTCAACTTACTATTTTCCCATCAACACATCCAATCATAATTGTTTTACATCCTTTAATATGTATGCTTTAATATCTCACTATTTGGGTACTTTTCAAGAAATTGAGGCACTTCCACACTTTCTGATGGTTATTTCTAGTCCTCGTTGTCTTAAAATACCATTTGAATATGATCAAATCCATTTTCACTCACAATATTCTCATCCTGGCCTTGTGCTTCTAATTGAAAATTCACCTTCTCAAGGATTTTGGAGTTCTCAAGAGGATTGTTTCGAATTTCACGATCTAATCTATGATTTTCTAGAAGAATATTAATTAACAAGCCTCTTTGCTAATAAAAATTCCTAATATTTTCTCATGCTTGCTAAGAAGGATGGTATAGATCAAGGTGCATTCATAAGGATCTTTTGAGGTCCATCTGCTTGTAATCTTCATAAAAAAGGTAATATCAAAAGTTGGGTAGAAGTAGTGGCTATGAAATATCTTTCTACTATCAGGCAAGACTATTGAGTTACGAAATGGGTATGAATTTACTATTAATTTCATCATACTTTTCCAAGATTCTTATCTTTCCCATATCTTAATGTGCTAATATATTGAGGAATTATGGTGAGAAATGGATGAATTATTTGTAGTTACAATTTAGCTAACTTTTACCCTTCTTTATGAAAGAAAGTGACAAAAAGAACAATTACTTTTCCCTAACGATGGAACAGTAAAAACTGACAAAAAAAAGGAAGCAACGCGTCGATTGCGGACAAGGCTGAGAACAAATCAGGAGGATTAGTGCGAAAGAGGAAAATTGTCTAAAGTTAGCAATCAGTTGTGAATCCCTTAGGATTGAGAGATCCTGAGGGATCACGTTTATCTTTCACCCTTTCAGATTATAAAAGGAGACGATTGTAAGAAGAAAGGGGGGAATCTCTGTTATTTTCGAATTGTAATTTCAGTTATAGACTCTCACTATTAAGAGAACACGATTATATTGTAATGCTACTTACATTCGATGATTAATATATAATTGAAGTTGTTATTCCCTTGCATTATCTGAAGTAGCTCAATAGTGTTCGCTGGCAGCTAAGGGCCTGACCTCTTGTGGATTTAACTACTTTCTTGTGTTATATTTCTGATTCTCATAGAGTTTGGTTGGTTTGATAATTTTCTTGCTTTTGTGAGTTTACTTTATTCACTGTTTATTGCTTCCTTGTATTGAAGTAGTGTATGTTATTCATATATTTTATAGCACTATCAATTGATTCGAGTTATGTTTCTTACAGAGTAAATTATCTGGATAGTGAATCGCATTGATGTAATCAATTGTAAATAGTTTGATTATCACTATTGGACTCTCAGATTGATAGCATTGTTGATTGAGTTTTTTACTAGAGATTGAGTTTGATTTAGATTAAATCAATTAAGAGGAGATGAGTTATTGCTACTGTACTCTCAACTGATGTTGTTGTTACTTGAATTGCTGTAAGATTTTATTTTAGTATAGGATTGAGTCTTGAAGTTTAGATGTTCTATTTCCTTTCATGATTGCAATTTGAGTTTATTAGATGTATCCGTTTACTCTTGTATCGAAAGCTTATACTACAATTTAAGAAGCATTACTCTTTGAATTTATAGCAGTGACATATTGCGTATACTCTTGAAATAAGATGGCTTGCCTGAGTTGATGATTAATGTGGGGTAATTAGGAGTTTTAAAAGGAACCCTTTATCAACCAACATTTTGGTGCCATTGTTGGGGAGAGTGTAGCCATTTACAGAGAGTGATGTATATATGATAATTGTTATTGAGGAAGAATTGGGTATTCAAAACGAACGGTAAGAACCTACGTAACGAGCAAGTAAAGTGCTTTCTCCCCTGCCTGCTTTTCAGCACAATTACAGAAAGGTGAAGTAGATGTTTGATGTTTGTCTGTTGAGGGAGAACTAGGTATTAAAAACGAAATGTAAGAACCTGCGTACAGAGCAAGTAAAATGCCTACTCACCCGCCCTCTTTCCAGCAGAATTGCTAGGAACTTAAGGTAGGAATATACATTTGAATTTTTGCATGAATGACTAAGAATAAAAGACCAAAAAATAATACAATTCCACATTCAAAACCTAAAAAATCTAAGGGACCAGTGACCCTTGGACGATTGACTTTTATCAACGACATCTTAAGAAACGTTGAATCTTAGCCATCAGTAGGTCCCCGAACCGTTGCTTCCAGACAACCTACTGTCTCACTTTGGGCCAAAGGCTCACCATCTATAGCCTACATTGAGGTCCACAGTAAAATAGAAGGAACTGAGCAGAGTTTTGAAGAAATTGAAAATTCGCACCCAATTCCCTCACAAGAAGAGAATTCTTGTAATATTCGTGAAGGAGGAGGAGAAACAGGGGAAACAGAGGAACCAAGATCCCCTCAAGTAGTAATCAAGCAAAGGACACCTAGTATCCCACACCAAGGGAGCACTGTTAAGATCATTCCCACTCCTTCTAGATAGCCTAGGGATAAATCTCTAGCTCCAGAGATCCTGGAAGGGTACTGGTATATATTTAATCAAATGGCAAATAATCCACAAGCACCCTAGACCTCTACATTACAGTATCCCATTGTTGACATAGTTGTCAACGCACCCATGAAAGCTATCCCTCTACAAAATATTCCCACCTTTCATGGACTCACATCAGAGCATCCAAATGCATTTCTGTTTGAATTTGATGTATTATGTCGAGGTTAAGATTACACCACTGACCCCCAGAAACTAAAGCTGTTTCCCTCTACGTTAAAAGGAGTAGCCCTGCATTGGTTTATGGGACTAGGTGGGGGCACCATAAATGATTGGGATCAAATGAAACCCGCTTTCCTTAAAAAATATCAGGACAATTATAGATCTAGGGAGCCAAAAGATGAAATATCCCAAATGGTAGAAAGACCTAGTGAAACGTTGGAAGAGTATGTGGAGCATTTCCAATATAACCTCGAATGGTCTCCCTATGCAAATCCGCCTTTGCCTGATAATGAGCTAAAAACCACACTGATTAAGGGAATGAAAGACCAATGGATAGAGACATTAAATATTATGGGTAAAGGTGATATATATCAAGAAGACTATGCTAAAATTATTAATTTGTGTATCAGGTGCTCAAGAGGTAGTACGAGATTGAAACTAGCAAAACGTGATATGACCACCAGGGACAACAAAATCTCTGGCGAAAGCATTACTTGTGCAGAAATCGGCAACCTGTTGGAAGCTTTTGAAACACATATCTTGGGAACTTTGACGATGCAATTAGACATCATGCAAGCCAAGCAGAAGCAGGATGAAGTAGAATAGAACCTGGTGATCTTTTGCCCTCGATGCAGGAAGAAGCATAGTCATAAACAATGCCTGCTGGATATGGTATAGACCTATGCCATATGAACTAAATATCATGCCACAGAAATCTGCCCATCACTCCTAGGATTAAAAGAGATCTTCAAGGAGGCAAAGGAAGAAACGGAATCCGTATGCCTATTAAATCAGTGTCACCAATGGCAAGCACGAAAAACAGGTATGCCTAGCGACCCATCTTCATTTTTCAACCCATGCAATATAATTCTCAACAATACACAGAAGCTACATGGCAGAATCAACCACCTTTTCCTAATTGGTCACAGCAACTATTCTGTATGCCACCTTGGTCTAATCAATCAAATTAGAACAATAGTTGGCCAAATTCCTCTTACTTCGCACCATTCTGGTAGAACAATGCATATCCATCTGAATGGTCACCCTCCACATCACAGAACCAGAACTGGCAGTCAAGCAGGCAAAGACCTACAAACTAGCCAGCAGGAACAATCCCACTACCTCAACCTACGCTACCAACACCTTACACATTGCAACAGAACCCTCAACCCAATCTATGACCACTGCTCCCAGCCCAGCCCAACCTAAATCCCAACAATAAACCCATCCAATTTGTACAAATTATTGAAGGACCAGAACTAGAAACTGAGTTAATGGAGTGTAATGAACTAAAACTAAGGTCTGGATGAATAATTGAGTCAGAGGGGGATAAGATCATACAAATAGAAGATCCGTTACATATAGAACAAACACCTCAAATGGAAAATACGGTTAAACAGAAAGGCCACGATCAAACTTTTACCTCTTCTCCACCATTCCCAAAGAGATTGATTATCCCTTACCCAATAGAATATCCTGATTTCGATCTTCTGGGAGAATTAAAAAATCTTTGTGTAAAATACCCCTCCTCCAGGCTATTCAAGACATTCTAGTTTATGCAAAAACTATTAAGGAATTTTGTACTAAAAGCCTAAGAGGAAAGTAAAATCAACCCCAACTGTCCATGTAGTCGGAACTTTGTCTAATTTATTATCAAGCAAAGAAACACCAGTGAAATATGAGGACCCAAGAAAACCTATAGTCATAGTACAAATAAATGGATGTTATTTCCCCAATGCATTAGTTGATTTAGTAGCAAGCATTAACATTCTCACAACAATGACCTATCAAAAACTTCGCATTATAGACTTAGATCCAACTATGACCTTGCTAGAACTTGTTGACCGATCGGTTGTCAAACCAAAAGGTACATTACCAGATGTAATGGTGTCTATAGATTCTTGGGAATACCCAGTAGATTTCTTGATTATTAATCCTAGGAACCAGCTAGATGGAGATCCCCTAATTTTAGGAAAACCTTGGCTAGCAATTGCAGATGCTTGCATAAGCTGTCGAACAGATAGTATGACTATAGAAAGAGGAAGTAATGTGAATAATCTAGCTTTATAGCCCCCAACTCTGCCAAGCCTAACAATAATAAAAACTAGAAAACAACCTGTATCATATTTAACTGAAAACATTTGATCACCGCTAACGGTAGAAGATGCTCTCGAATTTAAGAATCAAATAGAAGATGACATCATTAACATTTACATTAACCAACTAGATTTTGTATCCAATCTAAAATGTCACATGATCGAAGCAACCTTGGATAACGAAATTGAAGAAGATCCCTTAAAAGATATTAATGAGCAGACAATACCAACACCAACTGTTTATAACAGCAAATGCATTGAAATTGACCCAGAGAAAGTCCTAAACATTAACAACAACCTCACTGATGACCAGGAGCAGAGGCTTGTTCAACTCCTTAGAAGATATAAAGAGGCTTTCGCTTGGGATTACCCAGCTATGAAAGGCATTGATCCCCAATTATGCATGCACCACATCTATACAGAGAAATATGCAAGGCCCATTCGACAACCTAAATGGAGGTTAAACCCTCACCTTAAAGATGTTGTCAAAGATGAGCTACAAAAAATGTTGGATGTAAATTTCATCTATCCTATATCTGATAGCAAATGGGTTTCTCCATTAGTTGTGGTGCATAAAAGGAATGGGAAGTGGCGTATATGTGTCGATTATAGAGAGCTTAATAAAGAAACCCAAAAAGATCATTTTCCCCTCCCGTTCATCATCCATGTCTTGGACACATTGGTAGGTAAAAAATTCTTCTCTTTCCCAGACGACTTTAGGAGCTACAACCAAATCCAAATTGCCCCTGAAGACCAGGATAAGACTACCTTCAGCTGCCCTTGGGGGACATTTGCTTACAGGGTCTTACCTTTTGGACTACGCCACGCACTTGACACATTCCAAAGGGCCATACTCAGCATTTTTTCAAACTTGATAAATGAGGGACTCGAGGTTTACATGGATGACATTACACCCTATGGAGATGAATTTGAGCCGGCATTACAAATGCTAGAGAAAGTTCTACAAAGATGCATTGCTACTAGGCTCTGCTTAAGCCATGAGAAATAGCACATGATGATGACCGAGGGCCTCATCGTGGGTCACTACATCTCAACAGCTGGAATTCAGGTAGATCTGACAATAATTAAGATAATCCTCTTAATAACTACCCCTTGCATACAAACCGAGGTACATAGTTTTTTGGGATTTTCTGGATATTATAGAAGATTTATAAAGAATTTATGCCAAATTGTTGCACCATTATATGCATTAACACGAAATATCAATTTCATATGGAGTGACAAATGTGACATTGCCTTTCAATATTTAAAACGGCTAGTATCAACATCACCAGTATTAAGGGGGGCCGAACTATGATTTACTATTTCAGATTTCATCCGATGCATCAGATACGGCCATTGGAGCAGTTCTCGGTGAGGAGGAAGATAAGAAACCTTATGTGATATACTACATCAACAAAAATTTATCTCCTGCTGAGTTGAATTACACTGTGATCGAGAAAGAATTTATGTTGTAATCTATGCTATTAACAAATTCAGACACTATATAACATGATACCCTATGGTTTTGTATACTGATCACTCTGCTATAAAATATTTATCTAATAAACCTATTACGGATGGAAGAGTGACACGATGGTTGATCCTTTTGTTGAAATTTGACATAACAATCAAGGATCAACTAGGAAAGGAAAATCTTGTGGCAGACTTCCTCTCACGTGTGCCAAAGATAGACAACTTGGCAATAGTAGAAGATCACTTCCCTGATGAGCACTTATTTGTTGTAACCCTAAAAACACCACGGTACGCATATGTTGTGAACTACCTAGCAGTGGGAAAATTACCCAAACACCTGATGCCAAGTGAAAGAAAGTTAATAGTACAACGCAGCACTCGGTTCTCCTGGATCAGAGGATACCTCTTTCACACAGGAGCCGATATGCATATCTGAAGGTATGTCAGGGAAGATGAAATCTTCGACATCCTAAAAGCTTGCCATGATGGACCTTGTGATGGACATTTCTTAGACTGTAGGATTGGGTATAAAGTCTTACATATGGGCTATTATTGTCCCACCATTTTTAAGGACGCGAAGAGGCTTGTCCAGGCATGTGATAGCTGCCAAAGAATGGACAGTCTGACGAGATGCCCCTACATCCACAGTTAGTCATTCAACCTTTTGAACATTGGGTGTTAGATTTTATTGGTCCAATAAACCCATCATCTAATCAAAAGACATATATACTGGTTGCAACAGAATATGTGACTAAATGGGTGGAGGAAGAAGCATTACCAAGGGCAGTAATCCACTTTCTTTTCCAAATTTTCATACAATATGGCTTGCCTATAGAAATAATCACGGATGGAGGGCCACAATTTGTGGGCCATAAGATGGCTGCTACATCAAGAAATCATCATATCATGCACAAAATCACATCTCCATACCACCCGCAGGCAAACGGTCAGGTAGAAAGTACCAACAAGGTAGTTGAGGCGACACTAACAAAGACAGTCGCCTCACATAGATGTGACTGGGCTACCCAATTGCTAGAATCCCTGTGGGAATATTGCATGACATGGAGAAATACCACAGGATACTCCCCATATCAGTTAATGTTTGGAAAAGAACCTATCTTCCCAATAGAATTTTAAATTCAGACATTGATGATAGCTCAAGAAGTAGGCTTGGATCTGAATGAAGCACAAATTAACAAACTACATCAAATTAATGAATTGGATGAAATCTGACTATCAAATCTTTAGCATACTACATTTATTCAACAACAAAGAGAAAAATAACATGATGCCCTCATCAAGAAAAGGATATTCCATGAAGCTGATTGGGCACTTCTGTACGATTCTAGGTTCCAAGATTTCCTAGGCAAACTCAAGACCAGATGGCTAGGTCCCCACAAGATAATGGTACCCTTACATTAACCACCATTGATGGGTTCGGTTACTATTTTAAAGCAAATGGGCATCGAGTGCACCTCTACCATAAACCGCTTACAAGGGAGTCCTTTTGCCAACACATACGTGAAGATCCCACAATACAAATTCTTGTTAAGGAGGGTAACCCTTCCACAACACCAGTCCAGTGAAGAATTTATTCTTTTGAAACTTATACATAAATTTTCCTTTCTGTTTTCTTTCTATCTGATTGGATTTGCTTAGATAATAGATTGTACATTAGTTTTTTTTTTCTATTTTTTCTTTGTTCTTCCCTATAGGGAATAACTCCTGTTCCCTTTAAGGAACAACAATTCTCGTATGTATTTTCCCTTGATATTCCCTACAGGGAATAGCTATTTTTCCCTCTAAGGAACAACAATTTTTGCTTGCATTTTACTTTGTTTTTCCCTACAGTGAACAACAATTTTCGTGTATATTTCGCTTTGTTGTTCCCTACAGGGAATAACAATTTTCATGTGAATTTTACTTTGTTGTTCCCTATAGGGAATAGTAGTTGTTCCCCCTAAGGAACATCAATTTTGGCATGCATATTCTTCTTGCTATTCCCTATAGGGAACAACTGGTGTTTCCTACATGGAACAACAATTTTTAGCATGTATTTCCCATGTTGTTCCCTCTAGGGAATAACAATTTCCATGAGTATTTTGCCTTGTTGTTCCCTATAGGGAACAACACTTTATGCATGCATTTTTCTTTGTTGTTCCCTACAGGGAACAGTTGTTGTTCCGTATTGGGAACACAAATTTTCATGTCCATTTCCTTTGCTGTTCCTTACAGGGAACAACTACTATTCCCTATAAGGAGAAAAACTTTTGCGTATTTATTTTTTTGTTGTTCCCTATAAGGAACAACTATTGTTCCCTACATGGAACAACACCATCTGCGTGTATTTTTCCGTTGTTGTTCCTTACAGGGAACAACTGCTGTTCCCTCTAAGGAGCAACACTCTTTGCATGTTTTTCTTTGTTGTTCCCTATAGGGAACAATACTTTTTGTGTGAAGTTTTCTTTTGTTGTTCCCTTCAGTAAATAACACTTTGTGAGTATTTTTTTGAGAACACCCTTTCTTTCCTTTACATGATCACCCTAGACCAAACCTCCTCACTCTTTATGATCCTCTCTATGGCACAAGAGTACAAATACATGTTTAAGGATAAAATGTATGGAGTTTACTGGAACAAGCAAATATCTTGAATATTATCATATTTAACAAGATTTCTTTGTATTTATTGAAAAATAAGGACACAACCATCTATATCACTTCACTGTCTTCATTTCCACTATAAATGAAATTGATTGATTATTTGTACCATGCTAGTTCTCCCCTGTCCCCTACAACTCTCTCTATTTATTATCAATAAGATTAAGGGCATATCTTCTTTTCTCTATCGATATGTTTAAACTTATTCTTCCATCGCTACTCTTAAGGAGTGCTGAGCCACCCTCTAGATATAAATATGAAGTGTTGTTCAAAAAAATAAAAATAAATAATTAAATAATTATATATATATATATATATATATATATATATATATATATATATATATAGATATATAGATATAGATATATATTCACTAACAATTGTATGATTTTTTCCACAGATGGAGGATAGGGTGTCCCATCACAAGCTAGCCTACCATGATCATAAGGAAGTAGTGAAGTGGCATTCGCACTATGGCCACCACACCAAGGATATGATCCAATGGATGCATCAAGAAATAAAATCCTTGCAACAAGAGGTCTCATTACGGGCCGACCTGACCACTTTTTGCTATTTCCCAGTGAATGGAAATGTGTTCATCTAGTTACCATGCGAGCACATTGGTCTCTACTCTGGATATCATAATGCACTTCCACAGTTATACATAGATAACCATGGTTCCAAAGGGTTAAAAAAGCAACTCTGTTGAGGCTATAGATGCCTGCAGGCGACAAAAACTTTGCTAATGGTATTGAAGTTATATTTTATACATCAATAATTATTATAATGCCCTCTTCTTATGTTTTATATTTAATACAGAGAGATTATGTTCCTAACTTATCTTGAACCTTTATGCATGCGTTACCTTTTAAAAATCAATCACAACAGTTTTAAGTGGAATAAAGGCGGTAAAGTATTATTCCCTACGTAAGTTGTCCTTTTTCCTTTCCATATGACCTCACGACATCTTATCACTCATTGATAATTCTTGTTATATGCATTGATTTCATCACTCCAATATCCTTTATGATCCTTTCATTAATATGCGTACCTTGCCACTTTCATCACCCTTGTACTTCACCGCCACCACGTTATCCCTTCACTCATTCGATTGTAGGCGACCTATTATTTCAAAGGGGAGTGAGGAGCTCCAGTGTACTTATGCATGCATTGTCATCTTTTTGTTTGATTTTGCAAGGCAATACAACATCCCATGATCACAGAGCATGTGGCATCATCATAGTCCTCGATAACGATTTATGCTTATAAAGTATCACCCGATATAGCCATTACAACCATTTGTTGTTCCATCACTCAGCTCTGTTTGTTATTGTGCTATCTCTTCTACACTAATCATTTGCAAAATTCAAGCACCATGGGAGGAAGAACAGTGTGCCAAGAACCCCTAATTTTGGCTGTTTTCGATGAAGCCAGGGAAATTTTAGCTTGAGCAAGATGGATAGCATACCTTACGAGATTTCAACAACCCAACGAAGAAATTGCCATCAAATTCTTATGGAACATACATAATGGACAATCCATGGTAAGAGGCAGGAAAATCATAGTATCAGACGCTGTGATAACAGAAGTATCCGGGTTGCCGGCTAAAGGACCTGTATGGACTAACAAGTGATTGAAGTTGCATGATGCTATTGAGGGCTTTAAGGCTAAAGGACATGAGCTAGTCACCAAAGGCAAAGGCATTCAGCCACCATCCCTTGGAGAGCCATGGGGAGAATTAGCATGAATTGTCTAGAACTACATCACCTGCGACAGATGTAAAGACATGTTAAGGCCACTTCAACTAAAACTTTTAGTAGTTCTAAAACGAAAGTACTCTGTCAATTTACATACATTGTTGAATTCTTTACTACATGACACTGTTGAGAGGCTAAGACGGTCCCAACACATAGAGACTATAGTAAGTGTTGGGTCCCTATAATACTAGTGATTACCCCATTACTATTGTAGTTATACCCCTTATTTATATTGTTGTGCCCCTATTACCTCTATATTGTTATTTCTGTGCCCCATAGAATCCCTCTATTGTTATTTTCGTGGCTTTATATTATTATTGTTAGGTCGGCTGGATTATATTGTGACTCCTTAGACTCCTATATATAGAAAGGAGGTTTTGTCATTTGTATCATCCAAGAATTGTTCATTTATGTAATGTAAAGGAGGTTTCCCCCTCGAAGAGGCTGAATTCTAAGGCGTTCATCCATCCTTTCTATCTTTTCTTGAGCTGGTTTCATAACATTTGGTATCAGAGCTTTGGATTCTAGGGTTTCGCTGCTCCAAACAGGTCATCGTGGAATTTTCGCTATAACTTTTTTTCTGTGACGTTTCAGAAGTCGCAAAAAAAATCCATTTGAGAAGAATTGGCGCTGAACCTTGGGTCCGAATTTCAGAGCTTTTCGCGTGATATTGTCGGAGATATGATCTGAGGAAGTTGGCCTTTTTGCAGACTCCTGAATTACATTCAAAACAGGTGACCTGGGGAAAATCGTCATAGCTCTCTCTTTGAGGATCAGATTGAAATTTCGTAAAAAGGTACAGAAAGAGGATGGACTGTAGTTTCTTATATGTGTGTTTCAGATTCAAAGGTTGAAACAGTGACTCGTGGCGTGTCGTACAAGTTCAATCTACTAAACCAGTCTAAAAGCAAGTCACTGTGGGAGATTTCACATAACTCTTCATTGGAGAATCCAATTTGGCTCAGACTTGTGGCATTGGAAAGAGGACACAGAAGGCTACTACAGGTAACAATTTCAGAATTGGATGATCCGAAATTATAGAGATACATCAGATTCAATATCAGGCTTCTATAAAGTGAAAAAAGGTGTGTAGTTTTTTTTAAATTTTTGTGTAAGCTTGGTTTAACGGAATTCAAAGGGCATAGTAAAGCATTATTATCGGTAACTGATGCCCCGAGGAAAGAAAATGCAAACACCTAGTAAGGAACCTGAAAAATCTAGCATGACTCATGAAGAAGAAGAAGAAATGCTATATGATATATCAAAATTACAAGAACAAGTGCAACAAATGTCACGCTCACAAAAGCTAACAGAAGCTAAGATAAGTGGCGTGGAATCTAAGATAAAGGGCATGGAAGATAAGATGGATGATTCGAAGACAGATTTGAAGAGAGACATGGCAGATTTGAAGATAGATTTGAAGACAGCTATGGAAGAATTAAAGAAGTTGCTACAAGAAAGGGTCACTAATGGTGAAAAGGTAGTAAAGGAAACTCATGATGAGAACAAAAGAAATGTTAATCATGATACCGTAGACGCTAATGTTGGATCGAAGAATCACCATATTCCAAAAATCGATATGAGGAAGTTTGATGGCAAGGATCCCGCTACATGGATATTACAGATGGAGCAATTCTTCGATCTCAATAATGTGCAAAATGCACAAAAGGTACGTATGGCAACTGTATATTTGGAACCAAATCAGTTTGTATGGTATCAATGGCTTTGCTCTCGTAAACAATTTATCACTTGGGCAATTTTTACGGAAGAATTGATAGCACATTATGAAGATACAAAAAGCAACACTTTTTTTAGCCAATTGATAAGTCTCAAACAAAAGGGTTCAGTAATGGAGCACATTGAGGAGTTCCAAAAATTGAACATAAGGGTAAAAGATATTCCAGAGGAGCATAGGATTGATGTGTTCATAGGGTCTTTAAAGGATAATATCCAACATGATGTTCGCCTTTGGGAACCGGATTCATTAGAGAAGGCATTCAGGTTAGCAAGAAAAATGGAAAGCAAAATTATGGCAACCAGGAAGCATACCACTCACAACTATAAAGACGGAAGTGTTGTGGCCCCTAGTCTTCCACAACCTATAAGGTTGACACCACAACAATTGGAAGAAAAAAGAGCAAAAGGGCTTTGCTACAGTTGTGATAGCAAATACACTAAAGGTCATAAGTGTGCTGAGAAGAAATTATTCTACATAGATTGTGAAGAAGAAGAAGAAAAGGAGCAAGAAAGGTCAAAAGAAGAAGATATACTCCAGGAACAAAGCCTAGATGAAGAACAAATAAATCCGACCATATCTTGTAATGCATTGGCAGGAATTACCACTCCTCAAACCATCAAGATAGAAGGACAAATCAAGAAGAAAAAGGTAATAGTGTTGATTGATTCAGGAAGCACCCACAATTTTATTCATTGTAGGGTAGCAAAAGAATTGAATTGCTTCCTATATCCAGCACCAGAGTGTCAAGTGATGATTGCAAATTGAGGAACAATAAATTGCTCTGGAAAGTGCCATAATATCAAGCTATCCATGGGAGAATATGTATTGACTAGCCCAATGCTTTCCATTCCAATGGGAGGTGCGGATGTTGTACTAGGAGTCCAATGGCTACAATCCTTGGGTACAATAGCTTTTAATTTTCAAGAACTTTTCATCAAATTTTCTTCGGAAGGAAAGGAAGTTGAATTAAGGGGTATTGCAGGGAAACCAGGAAAGATAATCAGCTCTCATGGTATGACAAAGCTTCTAAGAAAGGAGCAAAGAGGTGTAATTGCACAATTATGTTCGCTAGATGTTTCCACATTGGAATCATCTATTTCTCCAGATCCCCAAAAAGTCTTGGACAATCATTCCAAGGTATTTGAGACTCCCAAGGGTCTCCCACCTATGCGTGATCATGATCATGCTATTCATCTGATTCCAGGAAGTGTTCCTCCAAACATTAGGCCGTACAGATATCCCTATGTCCAAAAAAGTGAAATTGAACGTATGGTTGCAGAAATGCTAGAGGCTGGTATAATTCAACCGAGTCAAAGTTCTTTCTCAGCTCCCGTAGTATTGGTGCACAAGAAGGATGGATCATGGCGCATGTGTCCAGATTATACGGAGCTCAACAAGCTCACTATTAAAGATAATTTCCCCATTCCTGTTATTGATGAATTACTGGATGAATTGCATGGATCAATTTACTTCACCAAGTTGGATCTTCGTTCGAGATATCATCAAATCAGAATGAAGATTGAAGACATTCCAAAAACAGCATTTAGAACTCATGAGGGTCATTATGAATTTTTGGTCATGCCTTTTGGCCTTACCAATGCACCTTCAACATTTCAAGGTTTGATGAATTCAATTTTCAAACCATTCCTTAGAAAATTTGTGTTGGTATTTTTTGATGATATACTAATCTACAGCAAGTCTTGGAAGGATCATGTTGAACATGTTGACAGGGTGCTACAACTATTGGAGGAGAAACAATTATATGCAAAAAGATCCAAATGTTTCTTTGGAGTCCAGGAGGTGGAATATTTGGGTCATATTGTATCTCATCAAGGAGTTAAGGTAGACCCTAGCAAAATTAAAGCCATTAAGGAATGGAAAATCCCCACATCCATAAAGCATCTGCGAGGATTTCTTGGGTTGACAGGGTATTATCGCAAGTTTGTTAAGAATTATGGGAGAATAGCAGCACCTCTAACAACATTATTGAAGAAAGATTCATTTTCATGGACTCCGGAAGCAACAAAGGCCTTTGAACATCTTAAAGAGGCAATGTGCCAAGCACCGGTCTTAGCTACACCGAACTTCACAAAAACCTTTATTGTGGAATGTGATGCTTTAGGAAATGGAATTGGTGCTGTTCTAATGCAAGATGGAAGACCCATTGCTTTTGAAAGTCGTCCAATCAAGGGAAAGTTTTTAAGCAAAGCTATTTATGAGAAGGAAATGTTGGCAATACTCCATGCACTTAAGAAATGGCGACCCTACCTAATGGGAAGACACTTCAAGGTAAAAACGGATCATGATAGCCTTAAATACTTTTTAGAACAAAGATTATCCTCTGAAGAGCAACAAAAGTGGGTCACAAAGATGTTGGGTTATGACTTTGAAATCATCTACAAAAAAGGGAAGCAAAATGTGGTGGCAGATGCACTCTCAAGAAAGGATGAGGATGTGGAAGCATTGTTGTGTGCCATTTCTATTATCCAACCAGATTGGATAAATGAAGCAAGGGAGGAATGGAAGAATGACGAAGAAGTGTGGGCACTTATTCGAAAGCTACAACAAGATTCCAATACTTCTGATACATTTAGCTGGCAAAATGATTTGTTATGGTACAAAGATCGCTTATACCTCTGTAAGAATTCCCAGCTAAAACAAAAGATTCTTATGGAATTGCACACTTCTCCCTTAGGAGGGCACTCAGGATTTTTAAAAACTTACCACAGGGTTAAGAAGGAATTTTTTTGGGATGGCCTTAAATCAGATATTCAAAAGTTTGTGGTGGAATGTTTGGTTTGCCAGCAAAATAAAGTTGAAACAATTAAGACACCGGGTCTATTACAACCTTTATCCATTCCAAGCCAACGTTGGGAGGAGGTTTCAATGGATTTTATCACAGGTTTACCCAAGTCTGAGGGAAAGAGTGTCATCATGGTGGTAGTTGACAGACTTACCAAGTATGCACACTTTTGTGCATTATCACATCCATTTAAAGCCAGTACAGTTTCTACTGCATTTATGGAAACAGTTCAAAAGCTACATGGAAACCCAAAGATTATTGTAAGTGACAGAGATCCCATTTTCACTGGAAATTTTTGGACAGAATTATTTTCTTGTCTTGGTACTCAGTTAGCTCATAGCTCATCTTATCATCCTCAATCTGATGGGCAAACTGAGATAGTAAACAAATGTTTGGAAGGATATCTTCGTTGCTTTGTATCTAATAAACAGACACAATGGGTCAAATGGTTGCCTCTGGCTGAATGGTGGTATAACACTTCCTTCCATACAACAACAAAAATGACCCCATTTATGGCACTTTATGGGTATCAACCACCATCCATCACATCATATTTAATAGAAAATTCTAAGGTTCAGGCAGTGGAACATCACATCGAACATCAACAACAAGTCCTCCAACTCTTAAAGGATAACCTCGTGTTGGCACAAAATAGAATGAAACAACAGGCAGATCAACATCGCAGTGAAAGAAGTTTTGATGTAGGTGATTGGGTATTCCTACGGCTACAACCATATAAGCAAATGTCCCTAAAGCAAGCTAAGAAGGATAATAAATTATCACCAAAGTATTATGGTCCGTACAAGGTGTTGCAAAAGATTGGTACTATGGCATACAAATTGGAGCTTCCTGCAGCTTCTCGATTGCACCCAGTCTTCCATGTTTCATGTTTAAAGAAGGTTATAGGTGACAAGCTCCCAATTCAAACAATATTGCCAGAACTTGATGAGGAAGGAAAAATTATATTGGAACCGGAAGCAGTCACAGAAACAAGAACTCGACAGCTATGAAATCGATCAATTTCAGAGTATCTTATCAAGTGGAAGAACTTATCCGCTGAAGATTCCACATGGGAGGATGAGAATTTTATGCAGAAGTATCCAGAACTACTCAAGCGTTGAGGACAACACTTTTTTGAAGGAGAGGGGCATGTTGGGTCCCTATAATACTAGTGATTACCCCATTACTATTGTAGTTATACCCCTTATTTATATTGTTGTGCCCCTATTACCCCTATATTGTTATTTTTGTGCCCCATAGAATCCCTCTATTGTTATTTTTGTGGCTTTATATTATTATTGTTAGGTCGGCTGGATTATATTGTGACTCCTTAGACTCCTATATATAGAAAGGAGGTTTTTTCATTTGTATCATCCAAGAATTGTTCATTTATGTAATGTAAAGGAGGTTGCCCCCTCGAAGAGGCTGAATTCTAAGGCGTTGATCTATCTT
Source organism: Pinus tabuliformis (assembly GCA_031772625.1). Lineage (NCBI taxonomy): Eukaryota > Viridiplantae > Streptophyta > Pinopsida > Pinales > Pinaceae > Pinus > Pinus tabuliformis. The sequence goes on from CM062816.1 coordinate 842,454,569, forward strand.
TTCTATCTTTTCTTGAGCTGGTTTCATAACAGTAAGCCACCATTGTGTGATCAGGCTGATAGTTAGATATAACCTTGCCAAGCAACAATCATGCTTGGAGGATCTAATATTAGCTCTCGAAGGAAGTATAGCCATGTCAACTCCTAACCCTGTGCCAAAAAGGAAGAGGACTGCCCTTTTAAGGAACACACCACACAAGAGCAGACGATCCTCAAGGTTAAGGTTAAAACTGGGAGCGGCTGAAAATCCTCAAGGTAGCATCAGTCAACCCATAGAATTATCTAGCCCAGGAAATGAACAAGACTTGCAGCTAGAAGGGCAGGATAACCTTAAATCAGACCATGAGGAAGAAAGAGAGCATTCCGGAGATGAGTAAAGAAAGGAATCAGGATTTCCATCAACACCAAGAATGAGTCCCCAAGGTGATTTGTTGCATGATTTTGAATTGGCCCAGGTCCTGGCCAACATGAATGATTACATGTAGCCTGAAAGCCCGCTCAATCTTAATTTAGGAGCAACCTAATCTCCTAAGAATTCTAGCGATACCAGAATTCTATCTCCCTTAAAATATGTAAGTCATGAAGCTGAGACAGATGTAGAGGCCACTCGGGAAGCAGAGAACCAATCTGCTGACACGCTTCTGGTGGAAAATAGCCATGTAGGCCTAAGCATAGAGAAGATAGACCAAGAAGAAGAAGTAGGGATAGAGATAATTCAGGAAGCCAATAATCAATCAGGAGACACAATCGTTTTAGAATAGAGCCAGGGTGAGCAACCAGGCTCTTTAGAAGCATAAACGATGAATGAGACTGTCAGTCGAACAGTTGCTCCACTGAAAAAGTACAGAGCCAAATTGAAAAATCTTAGGAAAGAACAACAGAGGCTTTGTAAAATAGTAAAAAGGATTAGAATAAAGATAGAATAAATATCAGCAGGAAAGGTTCTGGACAAAGCCCCAGAGATAGTAAATGTGGTAGTACAGACATAATTGTATGAAGGTAGGGCTACAACAACCCAAACTGAGCCCATACCCAGTCAACTAGTTTTTACTCAAAAGGAACAGCATGCAATTCTAGTAGACATAGCCACTCAGACAGATGGTGTACCCTCTTACAACATAACTACTCAAATGGAGGTTGTACCCTCCTATAGCATGGCTACCTAGATGGAGGTTTGGATGTCCCATAATAAGGAAATACAGACAGAAGGCATCCCTTCTCGTAGCATAAATACTTAGACAAGCATTCAAGCCAAATATGTCATGATACACAATGAACCCATTACATTGAATATTCAGGAAGAATTAGCACAGGCTCGGTTCGCATTAGAATGACTGGAACAAGATACTGTTTCCCAGCAGAGATATCAAGAGCTGCAGAGGCAGCTTCAGGAAATGAATGCAGCAAAGAGTGAGACTTTTGATAGATGCTGAAATGTAGAAGAGAAAATGGAGAAGATCAAGCTTAGGCTAGACAGGGTCATAGGTCAAACAGACACCATCTGCTTATATACAAATGTCCTGGAATGCAGGTCTCTTGCCAATAATTATGCTTTGTTTTTGTTAGAATGATAATTGCTGTTGAAAATTAAAGCCGTAAGAGATGGAAAACCAATCGAATTAAAAATAGTTGAAGATTTTATAAATTGCTGCTAACAGCACGGTGTAAAGGTTCAAATACTTCTGTGCAAATTTTACCTGCACAGTTTTGTATTAGAGAACGAGGTGGAAAATCACCCTAAACGTTTTGTACGAGATGTTCAGTTTCATGCCTTTATCTCATTTGTAGCTAACCAACTTAAATGGTTCAAAGCTCATAAAAAATTCCAATGGCAAGAGCATGGATTGGATCTACGGGTAAGAAGTGAACCCAAACACCCTTTACAAATGCTTGCTAACCATAAGAGTCTAATGACACGAGAAGGGATGATTAAAATTTTAAGGCCTATTCAGAAGGAGATTGTACAGAAGGGAGTAGAATACTTCCTCTCCATTAAAAAAAGCTCTTTGGCTGCATCCAAGCTTAGGTGGACAGTCTCCACTAGTAGTATACAGGATAGAAAGCCATTTAATTACAGAAATTTTAAAGCAACTACAGACTGTTTTGTCACTTATAGCAATCCTATTTTGAGAGAGGACCTTATTGGTTAGGCTGTCGATTTTGTAGCCCCGTCATTTGGTATCCGCTTGAAGGTTATCGGGCAATATACAAATTGCATGAAGGAAAGGAAGGGCCCACCTTTAAGCACTTGGCCCAGAATCATGGTTTTTGACCACTTTTTGATGCTACTTCTCTAGCCTACTCTTTAACTGAACTGCATACAAATTACTTTCTTTTCATGAGGCCATGAAACAGGGTAAGCAGGGGAGTATGTTCAGTTACGAAATGGATATGTATTTACTATTAATTTCATCATATTTTTCCTTGATTCTTACCTTTTCCATATCTTAATGCACTAATATATTGAGGAATTATGGTGAGAAACGAATGAATTATTTGCAGATACGATTTACCTAACTTTTACCCTTCTTTATGTAGGAAAGCGACAAAAGGAACAATTGTTGTTCCCTAACAATGGACCAGTAAAAATCGACAAACAAAGGAAGGCACACATTGGTTGCGGACAAGGCCGAGGACGAATCAGGAGGATCAATGCTAAAAAGGAAAATTCTCATTTATCATTTACCCTTTCTAATTATAGAAGGAGACGATTTTAAGAAGAAAGGGGGGAACCTCTATTATTTTTTGAATTGTAATTTTAATTACAGACTATTGTTGTTAATAGAACACGATTATATTGTAATGCTACTTACATTCGATGATTAATATATAATTGAAGTTGTTTTTCCCTCACATTATCTGAAGTATCTCAACAGTGTTCGCTGGCAGCTAAGGGCATAGCCTCTGTTGGATTTAACTAATTTCTTGTGTTATATTTCTCATTCTCATAGAGGACTTGCATGGGTTGATGATTAATGTGGGGTAATTAGGATTTTTAAAAGGCACACTTTATCAACCAACAAAGACCTGAAAATTTTAGTGTTATTTATTCAAGCTCTTATCCTTTTTGTTGCACATTACTTTATATCAGTTTTAATTGGTCATATCTTTGTCATTGTAGGTCAGGAATGAATAAGGTGAATTTGCTGAAAGTTTCATTACACTTGACCTTGACCTTCTAGCTAGTTAGGTTAGGAGTAGGTTTGGCTGAATTTTAGTTTCCCTCTCTTTCACTCATCCTACACTCACTTTGTGTATTCCTTCATTTGTTTTATAGATTTTTCTTCTCACACTCTGTTGATTGGTTTAGCTTCTGTTTGTTTTTTCGTTTTGATTTTGGTTTCCTTTTTGTCTCTTGTCTCTTCTTTCATGTTTTCTTAATAAGAATTTGCATGAAGGATGTTCCTTGTGGCTCGAAAGGTGACATGGAAAAATAGAAAAGGGATTTGTGACACTGCAACATTTGGCTAACCATTAGTCCTTGTTCCTCGTCTTGGTTATCCTTTGGTTGATTATGTTCTCATGGAAAATACGATCCTTGTATCCCGAAAGCTCTATGTGAAACCATGATAATTGTGTCTACTATAGAAACCTCATGCGTATACTTAATTCTTTATGTTTCGATCTTATCCATGCTTATCTAGTCAATAGAGAAGGCCAAGGGAAAAATCTAAACAAGAAAAATAATATCAAAGATTTTACATATGCTTCTTTGAAGGAGAAGCCTCTTATGCTCTCAATAAGTCACGATCCCTTTTCCACCCATGAAATGAATAAATTCCAACTAGGAAATAAATAAATAAGGGTGAAAGAAGAGAAAGACTTCCTACGCAGGGATGTGAATCAAGCAACTCTGTCAGGGTACTGTCTATGCTCACTAGAAGTAGAGCAATGTTTTTGTTCCTAAAGTGACTCTGTTGGGGTACTGTCCAAGCCTGTTGGTAGTGGAGAAACACCAGAGATGAAAAACTATACTCTAAAAATCTAAAGCTCGTGAACTACGTTACCCTTTCCTATTTTGAAACATTGTGATATTCGTGGTCATATGTTTTTCTTCAACAAAGAAGGAATTAAAGGGATTATGTGTACATACAGACTAAGTGGGAAGCTCGAGAAATCGAAATGATGAATCAATACTCCCTGAAGAACTAGACCCTTCACAAACAATTTACTAAGGTAAAGAAGCTAGAGTTCTACCAGTGTGTTGCCGAGTGTTGTCACTGTAACAAACACCCTCCAAAATTTTTCCTACACTTGGATTTCACAACCTGCTGTGGATCTTATGATCATTCATTTCGTAGTCACTTCTTGGTCGGTTGATTATTCGTTAAGTACTTGAGCTCCCTTGTTCAATTATAAGTGTTGTAACCATTGACTAACACATGCTTAGTTCGTAGCAAGTTCATGAGTGCATTGTGTTATGTAAGCTTGAACAAGAATAGCATAGTCCATCAAGATAGTTCCTGTGTGGTGATCAACCTATGCTGGTAGTCGGCGCGTGTTTCCATTAGCATTTTCTCACTCCTGGATGTATTTGTACTTCCATTTTGGTGAGTTTTTCCTAACTCTTTCTTTTACGCACCTTCACATTCATGAGTGTCACTTTCATGTTTTTGGCTGTCACTTTTGTTTGATTTAAATTTAATCAGTGTCATTTTCATGTTACCTTTTCTCTAGGATGTGTCACTTTCATTTTCATTTGCATATCGCAAGTGTCATTCACACTTTTTTCTTCATATAGAAAGTGCCATCTTTTGGCATGGGAAGTGTCGAAAATCGTGTAAAGTGGAGTTTTGGCTTGTTTGAATGGGTAATTTTGGTGTTGATGAGTCCCTCTATTCATGTAGACATGTTTTACACTCATTCCCAAAGTTTTATGCATTGTCATAGAAGTTTCCTCACTATCATCGTAAAGTGTATCGTTAATTCCGCACTTGGGGAAATTCACCGCAATGTCGTCAAATTGAGGGAAGTGTTGCATCTAAATTTTCAAGGAGTTATTTCTTTATGATCTTGTGTCCAAATTAGATCACCAGATAGAGAAAGAAAGACCAATAAAAATCTAAGAAATCCCCAATCTGAAATGATCGATCATGCATCAAGCAGTCGATTCTTAGCAATAAGATAATAGGAGCACACCCAGCGTCCTCGCAAGTTGGGGAAATATTTTGAGTCTAATGCATATTCGCACACTCTACTCAAGTGATCTACCTCATTGACACCTGATATTGATCCCTACATAGTATCACAACCAAACAAAGATGACAAATGACCTTCCTCCAAAGATCATTAGAACAAAAATTAATAGAATGAACCATATAACATGTTGAATACAAATGCATATAGGGAAGTAACATCTATTTCTATTAATCATGAAAAACATATCACAATGCTTATACCTTTGCCTGAAAGCTTCCTCTCCATGATTTGATAGAGTTTCCCCATTATGACAGGGCAATGAGCATGAAGAGCAACACTTAAGTAGCAAAGACCTCATAGGCTCTCTCACTAGCAGTAAAATGGTAGCATAGAATCAATAGGAAGAAGATAGGTCCCAGGAGGATGTATGTGAATTCTTAGGATGATGAGAATTCATGGATTATTTTTAATTGATAAGACCTGGCCAAATCAAATAGGTGACAAATAAAACTAAATCTCCTAGGGACTAAGGCACTCTAGAAGTCATCCCTAGTCGCTGGCACAAAATGCAGTGAAAAAGACCTTGAACAATCCCATAAAGAAGGGATGGGAGAGATTAGTAGGCTCCAAATTCTCCCATAGGCCTTTATCCATTCATCCAGAGGTCAAAGCCAGAGTCATTGCCATAAAGAGGGGTTGGGAGCGACTAGGAGGCTCTAGATGGTCCCATACGCCTCTATCCAAGTGTATGGGGGTAAAACTAGAGAAAAAGTAGGTCTGAGTCTGGAAAGATTCAAACATCCATGACGAAAAAGGCTTGCTAATCCACGGGGGTGAAGTAGGCTGATAACATATGCCCTGTAATGTATGAGGTCATAAGAGAATTCGATGGTCAAAATACATTACGATAAAGCTTAGAGGTCAAAACATGAATAAGGAAACAAACCCAAGGATGCCGATTAGAAGACTCTGGAGCTGAAGTCTCATATGTGCTAATAACATCATCGAGGTAGACATACACATGCTTGGTCATAAGAAGATACTGAACATGGATGTTAAAACATACACTGCGAATCCATGACATGAAATGCTAGAACATGGCCATAAAAGACATACACAGTGGATCAACTTGTCTCAGTAAATGAAGCATAGCCACTAACAAATACAAGTGTGGATCTATGTCACAATATACATCAATAGGACTATGTGAACATGAAAAACAAGGAAGTGTCTCAAGATAGTTCTGAAAGTATATAAATGATACATAACTCCCATGCAGCTTGGGAAGGAAGCCATATAAGAGTGAGATGTCCCTTACCTAGGGTCTTGGACATAACTCTGATGGTAGAAATCTACATCATGCAAATATATGAGCTGAAGTCAAACATGGTATAAACTGTCTGATTACTAGCCAATGAGTTAAACTAATAACATAAATGAGGGAATCCACCAATGAAGAAAATGGACCCCAAGGTACCTAGTAAAGTCACTAAGTGTGAATAGATGAGCTAATATTGAACATCAGTTAGCCCGACCATTTAGGAGCCAATGATGTAAAACCACTATTAATCATGAATGCTACTAAGGTCTGCAAGCTCCAAGGTACTATTGATTCCTAGATCAAGCTCCTAGATAATGAGCTGAGGTTGACACGATAAAATCCATCGAAGAAAGGCCTTAATGTATCCCCCATCAATCAACATTGAACAAACCAGGATGATGTGATAAATGGATGAAGTCATGGAGCGATGGAGGACAAATAAAACAAGTATGGTTGACTCAAAAAGGTCAATAGGCTACTCCATATGACTGACACAGTCTAAGACGTCCCTTGAACACATAATGGCATGATAATAGAGTGACTTGGAAGCATGACTAATGAGCACCGTGTGATGTCATGCAACGACATAGGAGGCATCGAATCATGCTCCATATGAATGGAAGAGTAACCAGTCGGAGGAGTAAAGAGACTCATATGGATGATACAACTCCTAGGAAAGCTAAAACCCCCCTGTGAGATAATGAAATAGACAGGTGCCATGTTCAAGGGTGCAACTGATGCTTCCATTTTGATGACTAAAGGAAAAATATATTCCCTCCCATGTCTTTGTATAAGTTCCTTTTTCATAAAGGTGTCTCCCAAGCCCAAAAAAGATATAAAAGTATACAAGGGAGAACCTCCTAGCCATAGTAGACTATGGTATTCCTTTTTCATAATTAGCCTATCCCAGTCCAGGAAAGGGTTAAACTTAGATTGGGTAGATGACACTTCAGGTACTTTAACAACCATGTCGTAGACAAGTTCACTCGACAATCTTTTCTAAATGAAGGAGTCTAAAAGGAGCTTAAAAAACTCCTCTTGGAGGAATGAGTGGTATAGAGGGTAGAAACTAGTTCTAGTAGTGTTGGAACTGCTCATGACACAGTGAGGATTAGAGGCAAGCTAATAGGACCAATCGCTGCAGTAGTTACTCTAAGAAAGGGTAAACACAAAGTGAAATTAGATGGTAGGTCAAGAAGATGATGAAAATGGAAGAGAGAAACCAAGGCTCATATGCAAAAATAGGTTGACAAAAAGTGGAAATCATAAGGGATAAAGTGTGGAATCCTCCCAAGGTAAGGCTAGAAAAGAGAAGAATAAGAGGACATGTGGCTAAGATTCTAGGTCATGGGGAGTCAGAAGGAGGAATTTCAAAAAGGAGTAAAAAATGTCTAAATGGAAACCAACTTAGCAAAAAGGTGCAAACTAGGCTATCCATGAGTGGGTAAGCTCTACCACCAAGCCACGCCATGCATAAAGGAAGTGGCAAAAGTCACAACTTGATGGGCTCAGACCTATGGCATAGAAATGGCATTGATGGTCCATGGGTGTCACAATAAAAATACAACCTTGTGTTGTAAAAACCATCCAAAATTATTAGACCCATGGTTAAATCACATAATGAAGGAAATAAACACGAGGAGGTAAAAACAAGACCATATAGCAATAACTAGCATCCTTTTTCAAAAATTGTTCCATCGGTGCCATGATTTGTGCATAGCTCTTAATGACCTTTCGATAGTAACCAGTGTGTCCTAGTGTGGTGCGCAGCTACTTGACACTTCATGGCACTTGTAGATTGAGTATGACAACAATATTTGTCGAGTCCATGTTACACTAAAAAATGTCACCTTGACTACTTACAGTTAGTATGGCTCAAATCAACAGTCATGCTACCCTCTTAGGCAAGTCTCATGCCTCTGTTATCCATCTCAAACTCAAAGAAGAGAGAAAGTCTTGTAAAAATCATGTTTATCTCTGGGGTCGCAGGTTCTCTCTAGCCTTACCTGCGGGGACGCTGGTCATGTTCACAAAATCTGCGTCCATGGATGCTCTGTATATTAAGGGAAAGGTGCGTCCCTCTGTAAAAGGCAAAATGCGCAAGTTTTATCTTAAAAAAGTTACTTGTGGTTACTTCTAGAACATTCTAGAGGTCGGTTTGATGAAATGGATGCGCCTCCAGTTGGTTCATGTATCTCTATTAAGAGGGAGCTTATCCCATCAATAAGGGAGCTATCCCACCCATAGAGGGGGATGATCCCATTGATAGTGGACCTGAATAACCTCTTTACAGCACTATAAATAAAGGCATTGAGCCAGAAGGAGGGGAGGTTGGAGCTATATATTTTCTTTGGGTAAATGCTGCAGGATTTAGGTCTTCCATTAGAGCCTTTGTGAGGAGAGATTGTCTTCACTTGATTCTACTTGGGAGAGGGTGAGCTTTGTCAAAGTAGAGGAAAACCCTTGATGGACCCTGGGAGGAACTTGCACAACACCAAGGCCAGGTTGTAAGAGTTTCTTTGTTTCGTTATTAATACAAACTGGTTTATTTTTCTCAATAGCTTATGTTAATGAGTTATTTCATGTGTTCCTTGGTCTGCATGTTGAATATATGTTTTATTATATGAAATGCAAGTGCTTGGTAATTGTTTGATTGTTTGTGGTTGCAGGAATTGACTTGAAGGAAGAGCTCATCCGGATCGTCAAGAACGGACTTCAACAACAACAGCGTTTTGGAATAAGGTAAGCCTAAACACTTGTAGTTTTCATGTTGTAAAAGGTGTATTTAGAGAAAGATCACTCCATTTTGTCTTGTTTGTCATTAGAATGTCTTAGACTTCTAGGAAGGTCAGTCGTGTCCGCACCCCTGACAGATTCCGTGTGACAAATTGGCGACTCCGCTGGGGAATCCATTAATGAGAGAGTCTTTTCCTTTATATGAACTTTGCTTTGAGAAAATCATTTTTATTTTCTGGTTTTTGACTGTGCGAATTAGTATTTGGGTGGCTTAGCTTTAGATTTAGTTGGCTTTAGTTTTTCTTCCTTTTTCCAGAAGGACGCAGTCTATGTGTGTTGCACAGTGCGTCCTTGGACGCGCTGTTGTCGACTGCACAGTGCGGGGCCGCACCTGTGACAACGGGTGGCCTGCGTCTTCCTGTAAAAGTTAAGAAAATTCCATTTTTGCCTTAAATTACTTTTAGATTTTGTTTTTTCTTAGTGTTTTCTGCCCAGATCCTTTAGTACCCTGTCAAGAATTCTTACCTGAACTGGTTTTGTGAGCTTTGAGTGTTTTAGTGGTTTTCGACGAAGTTTAGACCTAGGGTTTGATTTTTGGAAAGGCTTTGTAGTAACTTTGAGCTTAGAAAGTTGTTCCAGCCTTAGATATCTCTGGTTAGTCAACCTTCTTAGAAGTTGAGCCTGTCATAAAGTCTCCTTGTTTGAGCAACTTGTCATTTGAGTTGTTTTGGGTCAAATTTCGCTTTGCTTGTTTTTAAAGTTTTGATTTCCATTTTCAAAAAGGACAAAAAGATTAGAATTTTGTTTTGACTAGTTTTTGGTTCTGCAATAAGCTAGTCCTTGATTTGATTATAATCAAGTAAAACACCTTAGAAATAATCATTGTTAGTTTTGACCTCGTTTAAGATTGCTTAGAGTAAATTTGCTTTTAGTTTGCTTATGAGTGCATTTTCATAGATTTTAAGAGTTGTTAAGATTGATTTTTGGTTACATTAGATTTACTTGCTTTATTAAAAGGAAAATACAAAAACATCTTCTTAAAAAGTCTTGTTTCAAGTAGCTTTTTGTTTTCAAAAGAAGAAAAGAGTTTTTTCGTGTATGTAAAGAGAAGTTATGTTTTTATGCTTGGAAAAGAAAAACGAATTGTTTCCTTGATTGTCTTCAATTAAGAAGTTGCTTTTATAAAGATTGCATTCTCTCAACTTTTTAGTTAAGCAATTCATCGAAAAAGTAAAGTAGTGGATAAATCATTTTAGGTGCATTTTGTAGTGGTTTCGAGTCGAGTCAACACACCACTAGTTTCACTTCCATCACCTTTTGACTTAAGAAACAACCTTAAAAGTAACGCTTAAATTAAAATCAATCTAGTAATCTTTATTTTTCTAGGGCTCTGAAGCACCAACATAGCTTAGGCTAGGGTCTTGGAGTAGGTGAGTACTTAACTCTCCAAGACTACAAAACCAAACAGATAGTCTATCTTGAGTAGAACAAATCCAATTGTTTCAGTTACATTCTGGGAAAGCTCCTCTTAAAGGAGAAACACGAGCTCGTGTCCGAACCAGTGAGGGGATCATTCCTCCCTCGTTGGGAACGACGCCAGACAGTACGTATTACAAACGGTAAACCTCGGATTAACCATTGTCGAGGAGCCAGGGGTCACTTATCGGTAAACCTTGGATTGTTGTCAAGGAGCCGGTAAGGGGATTGGAGCTTGCTACTTGCCCTTGCGTGCTGTTGGAGTTTAGACTGTTCCCCCAGGTGTAATTGTTGTGATTGGTAACCTTAGTGGCCATAATATCTAGGATTCTACCCAAGGTGACGGTGGAGGGAAGGTCCCACTGTACCTGGAGCAGACGTCGGTTATACTCACTTGGATTTTCTGGGGGGTTCGCTTCACTTCGAGACGGTTAAAGTGGAGGAACTTGGTCCAGTCTATTCATTAAGCAGGTTGCCGGGGTAACTGTTCCACCCACTATTTCTGTACTGAATCCTGCGAGGTTGGGCCTAATCACCAACTAGCGTTTTTGGTCCGGAAGACTACTGTTTGTGTATGGTTTGACGCTCTAGATTATTTAGGCGTGTGCTTCAAATTTGATTGGTTCTTTAGAAGACTTTAGGTGGTTTGATTTGAAATTTTTTACTTTGTTTTCGTGTGTTGTAGTTAAAATCTTTAATTGTGGCGGAATTACCGAGAAGGTCCCGTCGTATTGCGGGCCAGTCTCCTGAAGTTGTATCTGTGGCCGAATTGTTGAGAAGATCCCGTGAACTTAGGGGTTCACCTCCTCGAGACGACCCCAGTTATTTAGAGGGTTTAAAGGTCCTTGTAACTCCTCCTAGTGGCAGTAGAGTAGGTTCACCTGAAGAAGGAGAATCTTCTTTGGTAGTCCATCCAGATTACCAAAGATTAGAAACAGGTTACAATCCCGAAGCTGTTACAGTTTCCGAGCTTGCTGGTAGTTTTTCATCTGCCAGTGAAACAGGCGAAGAACCTGAAATTTCTGAACCTGTTACTCCAACTCCTAGTGTTCCTGATTCACCAAGAATAGAAAGAATTATCACCGAAAATCTTCCTGTTGGGTTAATTGCTATAGAAGAACTTGTTCCAGAGGAAGAAATAGGCGTTTCTGATTCTGAAGATCTAATTACCCTTGATCTAAGGGAGCGTGAATCCATCTTTTACAGTCCTCCTAGAAGTGAATCTTGGTACCTTGCATTAACCAATTTTTTAGACAACTCAGTAGGTTTTTCTACACCTCGTACTCCGGTTCCACCTAGAGGAATTCATTCTCCTGTAAATATGTCTGGTCAGTCATCTGTGTTTTCACAAAGTCCTGAATCATTTTTACATGGCGGTCCTTCTGTTCCTACTGGGTATCAATCACTTTCTGGTACCTTTGCGGGAGCATCTCCTCAACCTGTTGATCATGGGTTATTAGTTGGAAACAGTGGTAATGTACCATTGAGTATAGGTGACGTTTATATGATGTCAGGTTCAACTCCCATTAACCAACCTCAAGGTGGCCAATTACCGCCTGGGGGGCAACCTTCGTTAATGCCTGGGGGGCAACCTCAAGGTACTTCATTTGTGACTGGGGGGCAACCTCAAGGGTATCAACCCCAAGGGTATCAACCCCAGCCTCAATATGTACCCCAAAGTCAACCTCAGTATCAGTATCAACCTCAAGGATGGCAACCTCAAGGATGGCAACCCCAAGGGTATCAACCCCAAGGGTATCAACCTCAAGGATACCAACCTCAAGGTCAAGGTCAACCCCAGTATTCGTATTTACCTCAAGGTTATCAACCTACAGGTCAATACCCTGGTCAAGGTTATCAACCACCTCAAGGGCAATCATATGGGACTGCACCTTACAGTTATCAACCCTATCCTCAATACGGCTATGGATCTCAGTATCCTCAACCTGTTACGAGTCAATACCCTGGAATGTTAACATGGGATCCGTCACAAGGTCAACAGATGTCGCAACCAAGTATACAGTCGGTACCTCAAGCAGGACAACCTGCAGTTCCTGGTCCACCCCAGCAACCGCAACCTGTCCAGTCAAGTGTTCAGACCCCTGTAACTTCCGTAGTTACTCAGCCGCCAATTGCACCTAGTACTCCTCCTCACACGGCTGCAGCAACTACCGCTTCATCTACCATGCTTACTTCTGGAGTATCGGCAGCTCCGGTTTCTACTGTCCCTGTAACCACTCCTCAGACATCTGTACCGTTGTCTGGACCCACGGTTCAAACCACAGTCCAGATGCCTGCAGGCCAACCTGGTACAAGTACGGTTGTTACTACTCAACCTCAATTTGTTCAACCTCCGTACCAGGGACAGTATCAACCTGGGCAAGCTGCCCAACAACCGGTTTACCAGTATCAACCGTATCCTGGGTACAATTATCAACCACCTCAACAACCCCAGTACGGTCCGGTTAATCCTGGTTTTCCAGGAGGATATAATATCCCCAATGCGAATCCTGTTCCTAGTTATCCTGGATATCCTCCTCCTGGGGCTGGTATTGTGACTCAGAGTTTCAGAGATCCTAACCGGCAGTTACCATTTATTGCAACTTTAGATTTACCCGACTTGACGCGCCTAACGAACGATCCAATTCAATATCTTCCGTTCTGGCCGCCAATGCCAAATAAGTTGCCCAGCGATATACCCAAGTTCGAAGGTAAGTCTGGAGAGGATCCGTCTAATCACGTGATGACTTACCACCTCTGGTGTGCATCAAATTCCATCTCAGATGATTCTATCCGCTTACGTCTTTTCCAGCGTACACTCATTGGTCTCGCAGCCAAGTGGTACATTGAGTTACCACGGGCTTCTTTTTACAACTTTAGCCAGTTAGCTACTTCATTCTTAACTCATTTTCAGTTACCAGTCAGATACGATAATGGTACAGAATTATTAACTTCGCTAAAACAATCGACATCCACGTACATTTCTGATCACATCCATGAGTGGAGACGTCGAAGGAGATTAGTGAAAGTTTTTATCCCGGACCAAATCTTAGCTGAATGGTTTGTCAAATCATTATTACCAAGAATTACTGAAGATGTAGCTAAGGCCGGAGTAGTTACTGAGGAGCAAGTCATTGCTCAGGCACAGTACCTTGACTTAGTTTATACTCAGTCGGGTACTTTACACGAGAAAATTCCGGATCTTCCAAAGTCAAACCAAATCGCTGCTGCTCCTTCGGGATCTCATGCCGCTGATGGTATGATCGGTATCGTGACTACGAAGAGTAAGAAGAAGTCTTCCAAGACCTCCAATACTCCAATTATCACTTTGCCTGATTCTCCGACAGGAGAGTCTTCTCCTCCTGAACTTACCGCCGACATTCACGCTGTAGAGTCATCTACGGCCAAATCCAAAAACGGTGGAAAGAAGAAAGGAAAGAAGAAGGCTAAAGCAGACAAGGCTCCAAAGGAGAAAACGGAAAAGTCGGAAACCAATGACGAAAAGCGCAAACCTCGTTATCCTTGTCTTATTTGTGAAGAAGATCATTTTACGAGAGACTGCCCTCATCGGGCCGAGGTAGTGAAAATAGTCAAAGGTTCTCCGACTCCTGCTGTGTTAAAGAATCCATTTCCCGAGCAGGAAAATAAGATGATAGGTTCTTCTTCGAATGCCAGTGAAGAACCCATTTTGATGATGTCTCATGTCAGGATTGCGACTCGATCGCAAGATTATGGTAGTAAGGCTCCTGTTGATGGTAAAGAAGCAGAATCTTCTCACTCTAACCCATCAACCTCAACTCCTGGTTCCGATCCACTACAGATCGAAAAACCTAACCCAGACTTAGTGATTAAGCCGCCCGCCAAGGGTGTACTTCGAAGGTCTGCTTTCAATCCACATGCGAGAGCAGCCCAGAATTACAACATTGTTGAAGACTTAGCTGTTTCACCTTCAGCAATGTCGGCACTCGAAGTGCTGCAATCATGTCCAGCGCAACGAAAATTGCTTTTGTCGGCTATTGGAGCTGTCGATGTTCAGGACCCGAACCTAATGATCTTTGATCTAGAAAGTAGTACACCGCGTCTCCCCCATCAAATGGCTTTCCAAATTCCAGTGATAGTCAAAAACAGGCCTATTCATCGGACTGTGATTGATGAGGGAGCTTCTACGTGTATTATGTCGATTCAATGTTGGAGATCGCTTGGTTCTCCTTCATTGAACCAATCCCCCACCATCCTTAAGGCCTTTGATGGCCGTGGGTTCCGTCCGTTTGGTATTCTACAAGAATTGCCTATAGGGGTCGAAGGTAAAACCGTTAGTCTGGATGTGGAAGTGGTTGATGCCCCTCTAGACTACAACCTTCTTTTGGGTCGAAGTTGGTCATATGCTATGACAGCGATTGTTTCATCGGTCTTCAGAGTCATTAAGTTTCCACATAACGGTAAGATCGTGACTATTGATCAGCTGACATACTTTTCATCCGACCCAACCTCTTCAGAAACTATCCAACATGTTGGCAAAACGACAATCCCTTATAGGGACATTGGTGTAGGTTTAGTTAAGGATTCCGGTTTACTGGGAACTTTTCCTCTCCCTCCACTCAATGCAGACCCTTCAGTTGCAACAATTCATATGATCACGTCAGAAAACATTATCTATGATGATCCTTGGTATGTTCCCTCTGACTCTGAGCTAGACTCACTCGGTGATGTTATGCCGTTGAGTCCGTATGAGATTGCTTATGAAGCTCTTATGTCTTTTACCGATTTTCATTCAACCGACCAAATGAATGTGGTCAGTGAAGAGTCACTTTTCACCTCACCCTTAGAACGGATAACGTTTCCCGAAGAAGTGTCATCTGACGAACAACTTCGCGAAATCCTAAGTGTAGATGATCTACCATGGGAAGATCTCCATCACAGATCTTCGTTTTTACCTAAGGGCGATGCATTTGAAAATGATTTTTCATCTATCTTTACCGCTGAATATGTCAAAGACGCTCAGGATCCAACAAAACATTCTGATTCAGAGCTGAATTTAGGGAATATTTCTCGTACTATTCCCATTGATATTTCAGTGAAGCCCGGAATCGAGGAGAACATTCATATAGGTGCCGCATGTACTGAAGAAGAAATCCAAACTTACAAGGCCCTATTCCAAGAATTCCGCGACGTGTTTGCCTGGTCCTACGAAGAAATGCCAGGAATCGATCCTGCCATTGTTGTTCATGAAATCAAAACCTACCCGGATGCTAAACCCATTCGGCAACGGTTGCGTCAGATTCACCCTCGAAAAGCAGCTGCAATCAAAGCCGAAGTCGAAAAGCTGTTGAAAGCAGGTTTCATTTATCCGATCCCGTTAACGGATTGGGTATCGAATATTGTTCCCGTCAATAAAAAACAAGGAACAATAAGAATCTGTATCGATTATAGGGATATCAATCGAGCTTGTCCAAAAGACAACTATCCTACGCCTTATATCGATCAAATTATTGACGATTGTGCCGGAAGTGAGATGTTTTCCTTCATGGATGGTTTCTCAGGTTATAATCAAATCAATATTCTACCTGCCGATCAACCAAAAACGGCATTCATTTGTCCATGGGGGACATTTGCTTATTGCAAATTACCTTTTGGCCTTAAGAATGCCGGTGCTACTTTTCAACGGGCCATGTCTTATGCATTTCATGACATCAAGCACATTGTGCAACCCTATCTCGATGATTTGCCTGCTCATTCCTTACAACGAGCTGATCACCTTGTCCACCTACGAGCAATCTTTATGAGGTGTAGGCATTATCGAATTCGGTTGAATCCACACAAGTGTGTTTTCTGTATAGAAACAGGTCGATTGTTGGGATTTGTTGTTTCCAAAACCGGCATTCGCGTCGATCCCTCGAAAGTCGAAGCTATCATCCAATTGCCTCCTCCTTCGAGTTTGCGCCAACTCCAAAGTTTGCAAGGGAAAGCGAACTTTTTACGCCGATTCATCCCTAACTACGCCGAGGTCACTAAAGGTTTTACACGGTTGTTGAAACAGAACGTACAATTCTTTTGGGACGAGATTGCTCAACAATCTTTTGATGCACTGAAACACGCGTTGACCCATGCACCGTTATTGCATCCTCCCAACTACAACCAGGACTACTTCTTATACCTCGCAGCTTCGCATTCCACCATTGGAATGGTGTTAGTTCAAGAAGATGAATTCAATGCAGAGCATGTGATATATTACCTTAGCAGAACCTTAAATCCAACTGAGTTAAAATATTCACATGTGGAGAAATTGGCCCTGGCAGCCGTTCAAGCTGTCCAGCGTTTTCGTCACTACATTCTTCTCCGCAAAACTACTGTTATTTCGGATTGCAACCCTATGATTTATATCTTGACAAAACAACTGCTAGGGGGCAAGTACTCTAAATGGATCGTCATCCTGCAAGAGTTCGACTTGGAGTTTGAGAAGTCCAAGTCTAAGAAATCTTTAGTCTTCGCGGAATTGATGTGTGATTTCCCGAGTGCTGACACAGAGACTGTGGCAGAGGAGTCCATTGCGGACGAATCTTTGTTTCTTATTAGCACTGTAGATCCGTGGTATGGGGATATAATCATCTATCTCCAAACCCAAACCTTTCGGCCTGAAGCTTCCAAGGAAAACCGTCGAAAAATTCGGTTTCAATCCCAGCAATACAGAATTATTGGAGATACACTTTATCGCCTGGGGGCAGACTTAGTTTTTCGACGTTGTTTAACTCACGATGAGGCTGAGAGGGTTTTGAATGATTGTCACTCGGCGGTCATATGTCTGGGTATGCCACAGCTCAGAAGGTGTTGCGCGCTGGCTATTTCTGGCCGTCTATGTTTAAAGATTGTATCCTTGCCGTCAGAAAATGCCACAACTGTCAAGTGTTTGATCGCAAGATGCGCGCTCCACCTGCTCCTCTCCACCCTATAATTGCCGCTGGTCCATTCGCCAAATGGGGCATTGACTTTATTACTTGTAACCCTCACTCGGCCGGGGGGCATGCGTATATCATCCTTGCGGTTGATTATTTTACTAAGTGGGCCGAGGCGATGCCTACATTCGACGCAAGCGGCAAGACAGCTGCACTTTTCGTATTCAATCATATCATAACTAGGTTTGGTGTCCCACAAGCAATCATTACGGACCATGGAAGCCATTTTCGAAATGTCATGATGACTGAGCTTACAAGCCAGCTTGGTTTGCGCCACGATAGCTCTACACCTTATTATCCGCAAGCCAACGGTTTGGTTGAGTCAATCAACAAAGTTCTAGTCGTCATGATTCGACGGATCATTGGTATCCATCGAACGAATTGGCATAACATGTTATTTTCGGCGCTATGGGCATATCGAACTTCAGTGAAAAATTCAACAGGTTTCACCCCTTTTCAGCTAGTTTATGGCTTAGAAGCTGTGTTACCTATTGAGTGCGAAATCCCATCACTTCAAATGGCTGTCGAATTACTTCCAGCTACTTCCGAAGAGGAGAAACGGTTGTTATACTTGGCTAAATTAGATGAGACTCGACGTGACGCTACTTTAGCCATCGAGACTCACGCGAAACGAATGAAAGCCCAGTACGATAAAAGTGTAACTCCTCGAAGTTTTTCAGAAGGAGACCTAGTACTATTATATGATCAAGCAAACGATAAGCTAGGTGCTGGAAAATTCGTTCCCATGTGGCATGGGCCTACATTGTAAAGCGAAAGCTAGCAAAAGGGGCTTATGAGTTAGTTGATTTTGATGGGGACTCTTTGGGCAAACCCAGAAATGGACTTTACCTAAAGAGGTATTATGCTTAAAATGATGGATGGAGAATTTTTTAGATAGGTTAGATTTCCTTTCTAGCTAGCAAGTGTGTTAGTTTAGTCAGTATGCTTAGTTTAGCGAGTGTGGTTTTTCGTCATTATTTTGGCTCATCTTGGTTTTACTCTTGATATTGTAGATGTCGACGCCTCTCCAAACATACATTGGATTTGCTGATGGTGCTTGTCGTAGTACACGGAATATCTCTTCCGCAGCTTGGGTTATCTATTCGCCCTCTGACGAGTTAGTTTCTATGCATGGGGTAAGCCTCGGTCAAACAACGAATAACATTGCAGAATACAGTGCAGTGGTTGAATTATTATCCGAATCTATTTCATTTGGAATTCGACGTTTGATTGTGAGGTTAGATTCTGAACTTGTTGTATTACAGCTTAATAGAGTTTATGCCATTAGAAATCCTGTGTTATTAAGGTTGTTTTTGAGAGTGCGTCTCTTGGAACGTGAATTTGATTACATTGAATATCAACATATTCCAAGGTCTTTGAATACATTAGCAGATGCAATTGCTTCTCGAGTGTTGGACAGACATTTATAATAATCATGCAAGTAAATTTAAAAGACATTTCATCATACATGTTAAACAAGATAAGCCGGTAATAGTGATATATAGATATAGATAGAAGTGTGTCCAAAAATATATACATCGTCTTCGATCATAGGTTTAACACACCTTATGATCGGCAAAATGATAGTACAAAAAGTCAAAAATGTCACATGTGACTACAAAAGTGACTAGTCAATCACTGGTGGTGCTCTCTGTACGACACCACTGCGCGCGCTACCTTACGCAAAAATCTCCTAAACGGTCCAGGGACCGCAACTACGAAGCGCTGAAGCCTCATAGGAATATCGTCCATAGTAGTCTCAGGTATATCTGCCGTGAGACGCTCTAGATCATGCTCCAAATCAGCTAGTACTTCCGCAGCCGCGTCCTGTGGGGCCGGTGCCGGTGCAGCTGGATGTCGTCTGTCGTAAGGCCGGAGATTGGCTGGACGCTGTGGTCCAACATCTGCATTTTTAAAATTTTACTGTTACTTTGAGACGATATATATGAAAAATAAAAAATACATAATTAGAAAACTTGTGAAAATGAAAGTACCTCTGTCATCCCATTGTTCTCCCTGTGGAAGAACCATGTCCGGATCACCTCTGAAATCCATTCCGGCATATGGAAAGTCTTGTATCACAAAAAGCTGGCCCTCTAGCCAGTCGAAGTAACTGTCTGAGAATCGAACCACTGCAGCACCCTCGTCAGGATGCCGGGCCATCACCGCTACCCATCGAATAAGCTTTGGCTCCCGAGGACCCAAGTCATCAACAGTGAGTTGCTGAGGGATCAGCATAGGAACTCTCTCCAAGGCAAAGCTCACGACTAGAGGCCCATATCCAAAAGTCTTTAGTCGTCCGTTCTTTGCCTTGGTTAGTTGGCTCTTCATATGAGCCGACACAGCTTCACACCAGTTGAAGATGGTGCCTTGGTAACAGTCAACTGCCATCCGCATTTGGGACCCGGAGGCAATGTGCAAGGCGGCCGCGCCGCAAATCCTGGTGACCGTAAATGCAATAACTCTAAGTTCCGCCAGAGCGATGTGCTTTATCTCTACGCCTTTTTTATGGTGAGTCCCTGGTCTGCACCACTCCTCGCGGAGATCATCAAGGGATTGGCCACCCGGCCTAGTCCCCGCAAGGTTGAGTTGCTCACCTCTATTTGGCAAGCCAGTAAGAAAGTATACATCCGAGGGCTCTATCTCGAGCTGGTGCCCTCCAATGTAAAAACATTGATCCTGAACGTTCCATCGCTCAACCAGCCATTCCAAAAATCTTACCTGGCCCCTCATGCCCGGTATGGTCCAATATTTGTACAATCCACATGTTCTTAAGGCATCCAGAGAGGGTTGGTGGTTAATCGCAGCTTCATCGTCTTCTACGTGCTCTCTCTCTCTCCAGTCTAACATGTTTTGGGCCCTGTGCATCAAAAGAGTCAATTAGAAATTAATTTGAGCAATTTTGGTGGTTTTTTGAGAGAGTTGGGGTTTTAAATGCGCCCTTTGCGGAAGACGCACCCCGGCTTTGTAGCACAGGGCGTCCGGACGCAGCTCGCCTGAAGGCGGCCTGCGTCCCCCGACCTTTTTCCCGTGTGAGAAAAAGTCGGGGGACGCAGGTCACCCGAAGGGCACCTGCGTCCGCCGAGGGGCGCATTTTGAACCCAAAACCCCCCCAAAAAATGAAACAGAGACCAAAAACAAAAATCTAAACGGATAAAAATGAAGAGTGGGATGTGTAAAATACCTCAGTGAAGCGGCGTTCGATTCCGACGGTCAGATTTTCCGCAGCAACCACGGGAAGTTTCTTGTCAAAAGCTCCTTTTTCAACCTCAACAGTGAAACGGTAAAAATGACATGGTAAAAGGTCTTTTTATAGGTTTTTTGGATGAACTATTTCATTTTTTACCATGAAAAGATGTTCTCAAATGTATTTTTGCCTACTTTAAACAGGTATGAGTAATGTGTCACTTTTGTGCAGGACAACGGGATTTCAAGGGAAATTGTAATTTTTCACAAACAAAATTTCAGAGTCATCTTTTAAGCCCTTTTCTGACTCCTAAAACATGAAAAGATTGCCGAGTGTTTCTTTTTCACTCGTTAAAACGGAATTAAAAGACGGTCCCCTTTTAGCTCTTTTTTGACCGCAAAATCAGGAAAAGATTGCCGGGTTTTTGTCGTTTCAAACTCGATAAGGAACTAAAACGACGTGTCCTTGATCGCTTTTTACTTTTCAGATTAACGACACTATTATGAAAGTACTCCTTGGTCGTAAGATCAAGCGGTTCCCCCAGGTATTATTTTATACTTTTTCGGGCTTGAGGGACACAAACATACGAAAAAGTTCAACGTGGAGTTTCCTTAAGTTTTTCAGACTCTCTAAAAATGAAAAACGCCGAGTTTCTCCTATACTGGGCTCGTTAAACTTTTACAGTAAAGGACCTGTTCAATTACAAACAGGAACGAACCACTCCTTCCTAGGGTTCGAATTTAAACTAGGTTGGACTCATCCGAAGGATGAGCTTATAATCAAGCATATGTTATCCTCCTCAAGCTTGTTAAAAATAAAGAGGTACTTGCCAGAAATGGTGGGGGAAAAAAGAGAAGAATGAACCTATTTGTCACCTTTTGCCTCAGAAGAAACTTTATTACCGCTCTTGAACACGACACTTTTCATTCACCTGGGTTGGGAAATCTTTTACCTCACAGTTGACTAAATCACTTTGAAAATCTTTAACCGGGTTCAGGGATCAACTTTGAGTTATTCGTCACCAAACCATCTGCTGTGTCGTTATGTGTTCAAGAGGTCTGCAAGCAAAACTTTCATCTGCAAAATACTTGTCATCCATTTGACCATCCCTGAGTCAGTCCTTACAGCAACATTTCTTCAACTTGAACAATGATTTCGTGTTGCGGGCTTGCCTGCAACGGGTCGCTTTCTATCGACATCGACACATTATCTAGAAAGATGACTTAGGAATCGACAGTACCTTGAAGTCTGCATGCATCAATGGCAGGTTTCTCGCCTTTGACGTCAGTTTACATCATCGACTTTCGATCAAAGGATTCCGTGAAGTGTTCGACATCAAAACATCTATTCACATTTCACGGGTTGTGCTTGGTACTTTGAGGACCATTGACATTACTGGTGGTTTCTCTCACGCTTGTTAACAGTTTACATCATTGACTGGTAATCAAGTGGTTTCTACCATGTTCGACATCGGATCATTTAATCACATGGCTAGAATCGTACCAATTCGGGAAGTAGAAGTGAAGACCCTGGATCTAGTTTCTACCATCCAGGCTGCGAGGAGTTTTGTATTCATTGTCTATGTAGACTAATCATAAACAGATGGTTGCGTCCATACTGTGTCTACAAAAGTCTATAAAATGATGTATTGCAAGATCATTCCTGTATCAGAATAGTTAGTCCATTAGTTAAAGTTTTGAATCTGAGTATGGGAGTGCCTACCTCAGTGATGATATATTCTTATCTATGTATTTTGTGTTGAAAATTGCAGGTTCCAACCGGGCCATCCACAAGGCAATCCTTGAAATGATAAAGCGCTTCACCCTTCCTAGAATTACAAAACCCTATTCTATTCCAGGCTTCGCACTTTAGGGGGCAATCTGTTACACTAAAAAATGTCACCTTGACTACTTACAGTTAGTATGGCTCAAATCAACAGTCATGCTACCCTCTTAGGCAAGTCTCATGCCTCTGTTATCCATCTCAAACTCAAAGAAGAGAGAAAGTCTTGTAAAAATCATGTTTATCTCTGGGGTCGCAGGTTCTCTCTAGCCTTACCTGCGGGGACGCTGGTCATGTTCACAAAATCTGCGTCCATGGACGCTCTGTATATTAAGGGAAAGGTGCGTCCCTCTGTAAAAGGCAAAATGCGCAAGTTTTATCTTAAAAAAGTTACTTGTGGTTACTTCTAGAACATTCTAGAGGTCGGTTTGATGAAATGGATGCGCCTCCAGTTGGTTCATGTATCTCTATTAAGAGGGAGCTTATCCCATCAATAAGGGAGCTATCCCACCCATAGAGGGGGATGATCCCATTGATAGTGGACCTGAATAACCTCTTTACAGCACTATAAATAAAGGCATTGAGCCAGAAGGAGGGGAGGTTGGAGCTATATATTTTCTTTGGGTAAATGCTGCAGGATTTAGGTCTTCCATTAGAGCCTTTGTGAGGAGAGATTGTCTTCACTTGATTCTACTTGGGAGAGGGTGAGCTTTGTCAAAGTAGAGGAAAACCCTTGATGGACCCTGGGAGGAACTTGCACAACACCAAGGCCAGGTTGTAAGAGTTTCTTTGTTTCGTTATTAATACAAACTGGTTTATTTTTCTCAATAGCTTATGTTAATGAGTTATTTCATGTGTTCCTTGGTCTGCATGTTGAATATATGTTTTATTATATGAAATGCAAGTGCTTGGTAATTGTTTGATTGTTTGTGGTTGCAGGAATTGACTTGAAGGAAGAGCTCATCCGGATCGTCAAGAACGGACTTCAACAACAGCATTTTGGAATAAGGTAAGCCTAAACACTTGTAGTTTTCATGTTGTAAAAGGTGTATTTAGAGAAAGATCACTCCATTTTGTCTTGTTTGTCATTAGAATGTCTTAGACTTCTAGGAAGGTCAGTCGTGTCCGCACCCCTGACAGATTCCGTGTGACAGTCCACCATGAGGCCTTTCCTACAGACCACATGGCCAAGAAAGATCCCAAAGGGGATGAGGAAAGTACAGTTCTTTAGGTTTAGCATAATCTAGTGTCATCAGCATGCATCTAGTATTAACCGTAAGCTCGCGGTATGTTTCTTAACTAGCCCAAATACGGTCCAATCATCAAGATATACCTCTAAAAATTTATGTATAAATTCCTTGAATGCAGCTACCACGACACGCGAGAATATCACTGGCATGTTCTTTAGTCCAAAGGGCATCACCGTATACTGAAAACAACCCCATTCGGTTGCGAAAGTCATTTTACTCCTATCCTTTGGTGCAATCTTGATCTGGTGCTACCCCGAGAAACCATCCATGAAGGAGTAAGCTTCATGTCCTCCCACATTTTTGAGTACTTCATCTGTAAATGGCATTGGGAATGGATCATTGACACATGCATCGTTGAGCTTCCCAATATCCACACAGATGTGAATCTCTCCCTTCTGTTTCTTCTCCTGTACAACCATAGGACTTACCCAGTCAGATTCCTCCACTAGTTTAACTATTCTTGTTGCGAGCATTTTTTCCAACTCTTCGTGGACCTTTGCTTTATATTTTGGATTCAACCGATAAGGCCGCTGCTTGACTGGCTTCACGTCTAGCTTCAGAGTTATCTTCATCATTCCTAGGTCACCGAGGATCCCTTTTAGCTCCGTGATTTTGGTCAGGAATAAATCTTGATATTCTTGCAATAACTCAACGACCTTCTCCACCATGGCATCATCCCAATAGTCCTCGAGCATTGCGTACTTCGGTTCCTCCTCTGTACCAATGTTTACTTGTTTTGTTTTCAATGGCGCAGTGATGTTGGGGTCCTCGATCGCTGGTCTACGAACCTCGTGGCTCCCCTCTGTTTCCAGAATATTGATGTTTCTAGGGTCGTCCTCCTCATCTTATATTTGCACATTGTAACATTCTAGGGCTTGGCTCAATTGACGTGACCAGTATGGCATCACTATTTCTTCTGGTTCTAGTGGTACCTTGAAAATGGTGGTCTTCAACACTTGCAATGTGTCATCAACAGTGTCCATCCATTGATCCTCAAACAAGAATGTCTATAAAAACCCTTCGCACAAGATATCCTATTCACCTATGCCATGTCAAACTTCTGTTTTGATGTACTATTTCCTCGGGATGACGTCTAGGGTGTGATAAAATAAGTGTACCCACTATGGTTGAGGCTCTTCTCCATAGGCCTGGGTCCATATGGTAAGATGCCTGTGTGGGTCATCACGCCCATCATACTTTTTAGTTATTCATAGTTTCGGCTTACCAAACCTTATCTGCATCATCCGCGTGCAGTCGTGCCAGTCTTCAAAGGTTCCTTCATTTGTTCCCCACCAATGTGCAGGTGTCATGCAAAATGCCCATTTCAACGTATCGAACCGCTAGTGCGCTAGTACCACGCTTTCAAACTTGGTCAGGAATTCATCTACTGCGGTCAGCCCATCATACATCAGCAGTTCACAATCGTGAGCTATTACACAATATAGCGGTCTAGTCATCATATTGCAATTTAGTGTTGTTATTCCATTCAGCTGATTATGCCACCGCTCATCTTCCTCATCTGAATCTGTAGTGCAGGACTCTACATGCTCCCATGATATTTTTCCTTCTGCAGTTGGATTGACCCAATCTTGATTGCGTGCAGTAATCTTGCAGATACAATCTAGTTCATCATCACTTCCTCCATTGCGCATGGGTTCATTGTAACGCAGTCCCTCAACCGGGTCTAGTGAAATGACTACGCGGAATGACTTATTCTCAAATATCATTTTCTGCTTCTTTAAATTAATGACCCCATTCATATCTGTGGCCCAGTCTATCCCTAACAATGCAAGGTAAGGGCTACTTTCATCAACGATTTCTATTACCTCAAAGTCTATTTGTGTGCTCATGCCTTCTATATCTATGGTAATTCCTTGCAGTCTTCCTATGGGCAGGCTCTTTTGTTGGTTCACCATCCGCAATTAAATAGGAGACCATTGCACTGTGGGCATGCCCATGCATTCCCAAGTCTGTTTAGGTAGCACGTTTGCATCCAAGCCTAAGTCTAGAATGATCTGATCCATCCAATAATCACCAATCTACACAGTTATTTACATTTCCCTCATAGTACGCAAAGCATGTTTCTCCAATTTTTGGACCACACGCGGTTCACCTGATCCTGTGCACTTAGCTACCAATTCTTGTAAGCCTTTAACCGCCCTATTATCATGAAGCAATTTCATGCATGTCTCTAAAAAGGTAGTTAGCATCGAAGTATCCATCTCCGGCTCAGCTTGATCTTTGTTACTCGAAGTAGAAGTCTCCGTGAAGCCCTTCTTAGCTTCCATAAATGTTTCCTTCGCACGCTCCAAATCAAATTCAGGTTGCTTCATAGGGGCCTTGCAAACCCATGCATCCTCCTCAGGTTGCTTCCCCTTATCTTGTCCTGTAGCTACACCACTTCTGAGCATCATGTTCATGTTAGGATCCTCCTCACGCGGTTCTGCCTTCATCATCTAAATGTTCTGAGTGGGATTAGCTTGAAGCACCCCCTTTCCCCACATTTGTGCAATTAGTGTGGGGTAATCTACTGCTTCATGATCGAATTGGTAGCATTACGAGCAGCATGTTCTGGTCTGGTTTGTACAATTCTGTGCGTAGTGCCTAGGTCCTCCACAGTTGTAGCAGATTAATTGTCCACGACCTCGTCCAGGTCCCAATCCTCCTTGTCCCCGTCCACGTCCCTAAAATCCACCCCACGCTATCGCCGCAGCTAGATCCTAACCTCGGGCTTCAATTTGCATCCTATAAGCAGGTGTCTGTTCCATAAGAAACTCATAACTTCGGCAATTGCGTTCGTCATGGCTCATCGATCTACAAAAATTGCAAAATAGCTACTGAGGGGGTTGTATCAGTTTCGGTAATAGATGGCAGTTATATGTGTTGTGCTTCCCTCCCACCTGACAGATTGCACACCAGAGTGAGGGCACAGCGCTTGGTCCTACCTGTGCCTCTGGTCGCAATGGCATTGGTCCCCCTCTTGCCAGATAGTTCGTAAATATTTGATAGTGATCTTTATCATGGCCCTGGCCTTTACATTTTATGCACCATACCTATGCACGCGCTTCTGACCAAGGTGCTTTATCTTGTTTCAAACATTGCATTTCTAAGCATACGTTTTGTAGTTGCACATGGACTTGCTAAACTCCCAACCCTGGATCCTAAATTGGAGTTTTGTGCAACCTCATTTTTGTCTCTAATGCTTCAACTTGGGTTGATATCTTTTGCTGTGATAGCGCCGTCCTCAGATGTGGTGTCAAAGACGCCACAAACCACGTGCAGTGCTGCACATCTGTCAACATCATGTTAGCCTTGTGGATTGTATTCTTTAATCTCTGATCTAAATCCCATGGGGTTTCACCAAGTAGGATCACGATTTCCTTCAACCCGATGATCGATTGCATTTCTGATTTAGGCCAATTGAATTCCTTATTCAATGCATCCTGGATCGCCGCTATTCCCAAATTTGAGTGATTGCTCAAGTACTTTATATACCATGTCAACACATTGTCCTACAACGTGCTAACCAGAGAAGTCTTCTTAATGTTCTCATCTATTACTCCTTGGGATTCCCACACAACCTTTACCACGAACCAGAACTACTCTAGTCCCACATTTCCTACACCTCTAAGTACTGGAAACTTGATCACACCTGCCATCCCCATGCTTGGTAGTGGCAGTGGTGGGGTAAGTGAAGATGGGTTTGATGTAAGTGAAGTAGGTGGTGGCATGGATGGTGGTGGTATCAGTGGAATGTGCTGATTTTTCAGTTGGACTACACTTCTTGGTGAGAACCCTGTGAGCTCCTGCTCACTTTCTCATGAAAGTGAAATCAAAGGACTATTTTCTAATCCTTCGATCCCACGATAGCCTCTTCGGCTCATTATTACCCGAGACATTAATGGATGCGCATAACCCGTTTTTCACATAAGAACATTTTAATCCAAGTATTCAATGATTTGATGTACCTACCCCGCAGTCCTTGGAGAAATCGCCTTTTCACTTCACTGTAACTCACAGTTATGTATATCATGCATTCAGTGATAAACCCTCCTATTATCCAATCCAACTAGTGACCTACTGCCCATGCGATTTTATCTTCAAACGCCTCTAGCCTGCGTACCAACTTAGGAGTCCACACTATTGGTTGATCAAGTCTACACCTTCCCATGCTATTAGCTAGCCTCGTAATCCACTCATACAGTTTTATTGACAAAGAAATGAAGAAGATCTCATGGATTTCTGTATATATGTAGCGATCCAACCACCTTTCCTCAGAGATCCGCGGATTTCTGTTTTCTTGTACCACGAACTTGTGAAACTTCTGATCCAACCAATCTTCAAGCTTTTTCTTTGTAGGGTTCCAGCATTCTGACATCAAACATCCCTTAGGTAGATCCCGGTCCTAGAAACATAACCATTTGTTGGCTTATTGGGCCCTGACCTAGGTTTAGAAGAGTTTTTAGCCAAACAAATCTCGTAGCTACCGAACCTTTTGGCAACAATCTGTAGAGAACGAACTGAGGTCTTACCTGAGGTAGCAAGGGAGGGTATTGGAACCAGGTTTTCGCACCCTAGGAATGTTTTGATGCAGT
Organism: Pinus tabuliformis; assembly: GCA_031772625.1. Lineage (NCBI taxonomy): Eukaryota > Viridiplantae > Streptophyta > Pinopsida > Pinales > Pinaceae > Pinus > Pinus tabuliformis. The sequence continues at coordinate 842,483,004 of CM062816.1, forward strand.
CTAGAGGGGTTGTGCACCATTGTGTGGCCTCGCGCCACTCTGCTTCCACGTAGATCTGGAACAAGGAAATCCTTAATTCTTATTATTACTGAGTTTGTTATAGATCAGATCTACTTCTTATAGTCTTTAAGCAAACATTTAATAGAGATAACCAGAGAACGCACCCAGGAAGGTTATAGATTTACATAAACTTAGAATATAAGCATAAGTGCAGAGATCAAACAAATATATAACCTAGACATTAACCAGATCCACACTATTTCAGAATCAACACAATATTTCATAACCAACTTATCTTTATTCAACTCTTTTGCCAATACAACCAAATCCTCCCTGCGCACTCAGCTGCAGGGTCTACGCACACAGTTGTGGACTCTACCTGGCCTCTGCGCAAACAGCTGTAGAGCCTCTACCTATCTACTAACACCCTTGACTCAGACTTGCAGACACAGAAAATATTGTTTTTACACAACCATAACACAAAGATTCCTCCAAAACATGAACTACCTTCTACCCTTAGAGCCTTTCTCTATTTATACATTCCCATGGTCTACAGACCATGGGCAGGCCAACTTACTTCCTATTATTCTATACTATTTCTTGGGTGGACAACCCTTTGAGTTGACCTATTACATTTTGCGCTCCACATATTTCAGAGATTTACAATATTATTATCCTAACTTATAGGCTTTAAGCACCAACACTATTACATGGGACCTCTGCTACCCAACACCCTCTTAAGAGAAAATAAATTCATATTATTTCCTAAAAATTAAGATGCATTATCAAATGTAAGTGCAGTTGGTAAGACAAACCTAGTAATAATGAACTGAGAAATGAATTCAATGCTGACATCGGAATTGGCTACCTTTAGTGGAATTGCTTCCACTGAATTACTAAAATAGTCTGTAGTTGTAAGTATATAGTTATGTTTCTTAGAATAATGAGGAACAATCTCAGCTATGATATCCAGTCCCCATTGTTCAAATGGTTTTTCAATGTTGACAGGTTGTAGAGGTAAGGCTGGTTTTCATTGACTTCGAGTAGCAGTTTGGCATATTTTCCACTTCCTTACATATTCATGGATATCTTTGATAAAATTTGGCCAATAGTACCTAGCATGCATGATTTTTTGTGCAGTAGTATCTCCTTCGAAATGTCCACCAGCTGGTCTGTCATGGAGTTCCTACAAAACCTTTTGTGCTTCATAATTTTCTAGGCATCTTAATAATATAAAATCATAATTTCTTTTCAATAACACATCATCAATGATCTCATATTGATTGTATTTTAATCTCAAGGACCTTTTCCTTTTGTGATTGAGATCAGGGGGAGAATATCTGTTTTTGAATAGAAGATAAGATCAACATATTGTGATTGAGATTCGTTTAGGCTTACCTTAGATTGGTGTACAATTTACTTGAGTCCTCATCAACTGGTAGATTGGAAGCTCCTGTAAGCAATTTGCAAAAACCTTTCCCTTTTAAAATTTTAGTTGGTTTAATGTTAATATCATATTATTGTAGAGTTGTTACCCAATTTTCTCTCCTTTTTCTTAATTCCCTTTGCATAAGCAATTGTCTCACTGCTGAGAATGGGACTATTATGTTAGTGTGTGCTTCCAGGAGAAAATATCTGAAGTCCTTTAAAGATTTAAAAACAGAAAAATCTTTCTTCTCTACCTCTCAATAATTTAGCTTAGTACCTTAAAAATTGGAACTAAAGAAAGGGATGGGTGCTTCAATTTGTTGATCATTAAGTTGTGTTAAAAGAACAACATAAGATGTTTGAGAAGTGAAAGTGTACAAAATGAAATGATTAGAAAATTTTGGAATAGTTAAAGAGGGAGCATTCGTAATGGCTTGTTTAATTAAATCTAAAGCTTCCCTTTCATTATGTCCCCACTTAACGACAAAATTTTTCTTAACCATGGTTTGTAATGGTAAAACAATTTGGGAAAAGTCAAGGACAAATCTCTTAACAAAATTTATTTGACCTAGAAAGGAATACATAGATTTTTTATTGTGGGGGTCAGAAATTTCATGAATTTATTTTATTCTATCACGATCAATATAGATTCTCTTTTTGGATGCAATAAACCCTAGAATATTTCCTTTATTCAGAGAAAAATAAGATTTCTTTGGATATAATGAAATTCCATACTTCTTGCAGTGTTCAAAGATCTGTTTCAAGTCATTCAAATGGTTGCTTCTCTTCCTGGAGTAAACAATTATTTCATCCAATGAAACAACAACACTTTTGTGTATCAGACCCTTGAAAGCTATGTCTATGGCTCTTTGGAAGGTTTCCCCTGCATTTATTAAATCAAAAGGAAATTTCTGGTAGGCATGCGTTCCCTATTTAGTCCTCAACGTAGTCTTTAAACTATCATCGGGGTGGACCAAGATTTGATTATACCCTAAAAATCTATCAAGAAAAGATATTAATTTGGAACTAGATATTGATTGTTGTATTAGTTCCATGGTTGGTAATGGGAAATTGTCCTTTTGGAAAGCTTTATTGAGATTCCTAAAATTTATTCAAATACGAATATCACCATTTCTATTCCTAACAGATACTAAGTTTGAAACCCATTTTGAATTCCCAACAGGAAAGGTAATCTTGGATTTGAGGAGTTTATTCAGCTTAGACTTGACTTGGCTTTCTAGATTGGGATGGTTTTTCCTTAATTTTTGTTGTACTAGTTTGTCATTGGATATCATGGGAATAGTGTGCTGTATGATGGAGGTATCATATGTTTTAAGATCATCGTAGCTCCAAGAAAAGATACCTTTATACTTTTTTAATAAATTAATGGAGGATAATCTCTCATGAGGTGAGAGACCATGTTCTAAATTAATGTTTTTGGGTTTGAGATCAGTTCCAATGTTTACTAGTTCAAACCTTAATGTTGAACTTTGGAGTTTAGAATTAGTAACCTTCTTGAATCCATATTTTAGATCATAAATATCTTCAAGCTTTACCACATATTTAGGTATGGAATTTTCATTGAAATTATGTTTCAACTGATTGTCATGTTCATTTTCATCAATTATCTGACCGTCATGTGATCCTTTAGATGTTAAAAATCTTAGGATATCTTCATCATCATTAAACACTCGCCAATTGGTGACATTATTGGGAATCGATGGTCAAAAAATTAATTCTATAGAAAACCTATCTAGATCATAGTCTTTAGATGGTATAAGTTTGGATGCTATATTAGCCAGAAGTTCAGCACTTGCATTTTGAAGTCTAGGAATAGGAGAAATGTTGAATGCTAAAAAATATGAAGTAAGGTCTTGAACCGATGATTGATAATTTTTTAAATGTCGAGAGATACAATTAATGGTGTTTCTTATTTGATAAAAATTTCAGAATCGCCAAATACTTGAAGATATTTGATATCAAGAGATATTGCTTTATACAAACCCTAGATCAGTGCCTCATATTGAACAATATTGTTTGTGCATTCAAATTCCAACCTATATGCTACCATTATTTCTTCTCCTTCTAGACTAATTAATATACAACCGGATCATAAGATTTAGATCCATCAAAATATAATGTCCAAAATAAAGATTTAAATAATGGTGTAGCTACAAAATTTATACATTTGGAAGAATTTTCTTGTGAAAAGTTCTCAATATAGTTATTCAAAAAAGGTGACTTCTGTGCATTGAAATTTCCTAAATTGACTTAGTAGAGTAGTTTCCAATGATGTTATCGTTAAAACATATTGGTTCATTTTCATCTTCAAAATCAATTACTTTATAGTTCAAATTTCTCTCGTGATCAATTCTGATTTGATTTGGCTTTCCATTGTAAGGGAGCCATATATGAGACCAATTTGTTGCAAAATAACCAGTTTCTTAGAACAATCACTGCTAAGAAATTAACCATAAAATTTGGGAATATCACCAACTAGTATGTCAATTACTTGACAAAATTTTCGATTAGAATAAAGTCTAATGCTGACTGAATTCATTTCGCCTAAAACCTTGACTTTTGTTCTAACAAGTTGGACAATGTGAACTGTAGACCTTTGGGGTGAGACATTTAATTTTGTGCAGAATGACCTTAGAATTATGTTTGAAGAGGTCGTTGACTCTATTACGGAGTGGTGTACATTTTTATTATAGATTTCATAAGTCAAAAGGAAAGGGGGAGTGTGTGAGTTAGATCTATCGCCAACATCGGTGGAATCAACCTTGATTGATGAGTCATTAGGAGGCTTACCTATTCCTCTAGAGAATAAGGATATAACAGTAGCATGAAGAGAAGTGGCAGGAACTACATTCAATTCTTTGAGTAAAAGCTTCTGTTATTGTTTAAGGTTACTGATCTCATGGAGAGAGATATTTGCTCTAGCTTTCTTCATGTCTTCCACTATGTTATATTCCATAGTATCTACAACTACACAGGTTTTGGATGAGGATGGAGGATTACATGAAGATGGGGTTGGTTGAGGAGATGTGGAAGAAGATTTTTCACTGACCACTTTACCCTTAGCAACAGAGGTTGATGGATTTTTCTTTTGGGTTGATTGTACAGAATCAGTAGGGCCTGTACTCCTACTACTAACTCGTAAAGCTTCCTACTCATCTTCATTATCAAAATTACGTAGGATAAAATCCCACATCCCATGCATTTCAACCAATTCTTCATCTTCAGATTCATCAGAAAATAATGTTATTTTTTCACCTTCTTCATCCAAATTAGACTCAACATTATAAATTGTATTTGGAGGTTGAGGATTAGATGTCTGATTTCTCTTGAAGGATCTAAAATGTTTTTTAGAAGAGGATTGAGCTACGTATTTTTTAATTTCTACCATCTCATTTGACATCGTTTTAAGGAATTTTTGTAAGCCTTCCAGATTGAGGATCCTTAAGGGCTTTCTTCTTTGATTCATCCTTAAATGTAACTTTTTTCGTATTTCTTTCTTCCTCGGTAGTCTTATTTTCTAATGCAATTATTCTCTTTTCTACAAACAAGGATTCTTTCATGTTTTATACCAAAGTAGCCTTATTGGTTCTATCCACAAAAATCACTATACTATAAGGAAGAGAGGAAATATACCATTCGTTCTATACATCAAGACCAGGGATTGATGTAACTGGGATTTTGTTTAGGAATTTATTAAATCTTGAATTAAAATCTTTGATCTTTTCACCTGATTTTTCTTTTAAATTAGAAAGATCATTAATAAGGGATGTAGTTGTGTGATCATCACCAAAATTAGATAAAAATTGTTCTTGAAACATGTCCCAATTATTAATAGACCCTGGTGGTCATGAAAAATACCGTGAACCTGCCGATCCTTGAGGAGTGTAGGGAAATAATCTTTCTACACAATCTTCTTCATGTACTCCATCAAGATTAATGACTAACATATAATTGTGGAGATGCTCTTCAACAGGTAATCCATCATCATGATTAAATTTTGGTAACTATATTTCAGGATGTTTAGGTAGATCATGGAGAGATGTTGGCATTTGCGCAGCTCTAGGACTAGCCCATGGTCTAACTAGTGGTGGGACTGGATTTTTCTGTCTTCCTTCCATTATTGGAGTTTGGGAAGAGGTGGATGTTGAGGGTGACTATGTGGAAGAAGAGGCAGGTTGTGTATTAGTGCTAGATGAACTAGCACCAGTAATTTGAGAAGAAAGGGTATTAACAATATTGATTGGCGGGAATTAAGGGTTTTATGGAGGTGAGTTTGAAAAAATATCACTGGTGGATGTTTGTGACTCAGATTTCTTAATTTTTTCTAGGAATAAGGAAGAGGAAACTAAAATGGAGGAACCCCAAGCTTCTCTCTTTGAGAGCGAGTTAAAATACAAGTGGCTTATAAAGTAGAGGTTACACTGCCTTCAGAAGCTTCAGATGGCACAAGTTTTTCTGCCAAAATAGAAATTTCTCCTAATTTATTTATTAAAGTCTAGACTTTCGGTGATTCTAGATTATAATATGAAGAGGGTACTTTACGAAATGTACTAGGATATTTAGGAGGTTATTTCTTAGCTTCTGGTCTAGAAATAGGATTTTTTGATGAAGGTCTAGAAGATGGGGGTGATCTTGAGGGGGGTGACTCTTGGAATGACGTTTTAATTTTGATTGAGTTGTTTTTTCCATTCATAGTCTGAGGCCATCCTTCTAGCGCCAATATGTTGATGCCTCGAGAATCAATACAACAACATGGGGGAAACCACCTGGTTGGGCACTTGAATACTATCCCTTTTCCATTTGGAATAATGGTTCGATTGCATATAATGGGATCAGTTTCCCAATAAAATGTGATAGAATGGATAGAGTGTTTATAACCAAAACTAAGTGATAGATGGGAGTGATTTATAAACTAAAATACATGTATTAATCTATCTATTACCCGAGGTTACTTACATTTATGCAATCTTATATAATTGTCCTTAGTGCATGATAATACAGATTAATCAAACACCTGCAGAAATGAAAAGCATTTAAGTAATTATTTTGATTACATAGTTAATCAAGATAATTGATGAAACTTGCATCGCAATCAAATAATGTTAAAAAATTTCTTATATATGTATTAAATATGACAATTATAGCATATTTAGAAATGAATTAATGCAAAACTGCATTAGAAAAGATACATATAATAAACAATATAAAGAGGAATGGTTATCAATTCATAAACAAAATAGAAATACAATGATAAAAGTACCCGATGTATATTAATCTACTCATGAAAGAAATAGTTCTGGTCCAGTCTTTCTCATTAAGATGGTTTTAAAAGTTCAAAAGTGCAAGCTTCCAAAGCCTTCTCTACAAAACTTCAGGACCCTGATCCAGTCATTCTACTAAGATAAGCTCAAATGTAAAGAAGTACAAGATTCAAAAGGCTTTCCTTATAAAATTTGGGGACCCTTTCTTTGTAGACATGAAAGGGTCTATATAACAAAAATAAAATATAAAAATAGACAATGCATAAAAAGCGTTGATGAGGTTGAAGCAATTTTCCTTAAAATAAGAGACAATAAGATAGAAATAGAAGCTATTGAAATGACAAGCCCATGAATGTAAATGTGTCTATTCTTCCATTCATTGCGTGAGCTCGTAACTATCTAACATTGGCTTAACTTCATGGGGCTGACCTGTCCTCATGTGTAGTTGTCCAGTGTACACTACATCTGAAAGCACGGTAACCATATGAGTGGATGTGTCAGCAAAGTAGTGGAGCATTAGCCACTGACTCTCTGGCTTGAAAAGATATTTCTAGTACATCTCCCACTCAAGTTTTCTCAAAATTTTAATTGCTTCCTTCTTTGATTTTGAAATTTCCTACCATTTCCTTTCCTAAATTTTGATATCAGGAAGATTACTAGGTGTGCATTCTTGAATCAAGTTCGCAATATTCATGTTATCGTTGATATTTTCAAGGATGTTATTGGCAACATGATTTTCCCCCGAGACAAATCTCTATGCTTGTTTTAACTGAATGTCCTAGTCAGCAAAGAGGATATCCTTGCCAGATTCGTCTATTCTGGGAAGCTCTGCTGCTTTGCCTTCTTGTGTATCCTTCCATGTTATAAATATTGAGATTTTATCATCAATGTCATTGAAAGTCACCCTCAGATTGGATGATTGATTCATTGGTGAATCACTTTTGACACATAGTGGATTCATGACTGATAAATTTTGACAAAATATTGCTTGTTGTTGTGGTAACAGAGTGTTTAGTTCCAATACTTCACTTATAAAGTCTTCTACTTTAGGATTGTCCTTCAGCTGATCAAGTGAAAACTGGAGCTATCCTATTTGAGTTCCTTAGTATTGATGTTTGCCTGATGTTTGAGCTTTAATTAATCAAAGCTATGCTAGAGTTGATACAATTGTGTCTTGGATCAATACTTTGTTTTTCCTCTACCAATTGTTGTTCCAATTGTTGAATTCTTTCTTCTTTTTACCTGATTAGTTTTCAAACTTTTGTTTCTTTATAAATCATAGCAGATGCATAAGCACCTGTGAACTGTGACAACTTTGTTATATTATATGAAGGATCGGTTGTTGTATCCTTCCACACTATGTCCATTTGTATATCATTGGGAATGAATGCTGATGATTTCTCCATTCTTCTCCTTTTCCTATTTCTTTTCAGCACAACCCGATGTTTGGGATTATAAAAGATGCCAAGAGGAGGGATTTATTCCACTTTTAGGACAATTTCGAATGAAGGGAATGTCAGGATGATTTCAATTTCATCTATAATGACAACTTTATCATAATCCCTATCAATAAACGAGATTTGTTGAGTGTTATAGGGTGTGCTAGTGGTTTTCCCCATCTCAATATTCTCAGCTGATTATTGTCCTTTTAACTACTCATCAAATTGTTTCCAGGCTTCATCCAGTTCATTATTGAAGGGTTTCTTACTAGTGTGGATTTTTGTGGATTTATCTTCCACTTCAATATCTTTAAAAACCTACTCTGAGTCCTATTCTAAATTCTATCTTGAATTTTGACCTGAATTCTACATTGAATTCTGCTATGAACTCTGTTATTCTTGGGAAACTGGTTGAGGAATCCTCAACAAATCCAAAGGGATATTCTGCAATATTTTTTCCATGTATTCTTTGAATTGCACTAGCTTTTATGGATTAAGTTTCAATGTAGCCACATGTTGTACTCATGAAAATATCTTGGTAGACTCAAATACATCATCATAGTCATCATCTTCATAACTGAATTGATTGATTTTTACTTGAGCAGTTGTTGGGTGCGGAATCCCCCAAGGAAAGTTTTAGGGCTCAGAGCCTAGATTTTGGTTACAAATTGTAACTTCCATGTAAAGACTCTGCATTTGGTGGGTATGGAGCATGTATGTTGTAAACGAGTCATAGGGTTGTCCGCCCTCAATTTTTTAATGTAATGCCAGCTATAGAGATCTAACCATGGTCCGCAGACCATGGGATTGTATAAATAGAGAAGGCTCTAAGTAGTAAAAATAATCAATAAGAATCTACAGATGGAATAGAAGCATAGTGAAAGATCTAAGGGTAAAGTCAAGTCTTTTGGTGATAGAGTAGGAGAAGGCTCTACAGCTAAGTGCCTAGAGGCCTAGTACTCCGTAGCTGAGTGCGCAGAACCTTGCAGCTGAGTGCGCAGGGTGAATCGAGTCTATAATAGTTGGAAGCATTAATAAAGAGAAGTTTTATATCATTCCTGTGTATTTATTTCCTATTTTTCTGCATTGAATGTATTGGGTATGAATTTCATTTCTATTATTTATATGATGCATGAACATATATGGTTGTGTTAATTAAGTGAATGCGAGATAAGGTATCTGTTTACGCGAATTTAACTAACATCTTTAAGAAGATAAGTAAGATGCGCAGTATAGTTTGGGGAAATAGTGTAGATTGCTACCATAGTAGCACAAAAGCACCTGAGCCCTTGGTTAGGGCCGTGTGAAGGAAATTATAATAGATCACGAAGGTCTCGTAGGTTAGCACAGTGTACGAAGTGACTTGCATGAAGGTAGGCACAATTGGACTAAATCGACACCTCAGACATCTCAAGGGTACGAAAATATGGTTCCAGCATCCCCCCATACTGCTTCGGGTGGGCGGGCTAGCTGGAAAGTGACCATTGTAGTCATTATTCATGATGTGATGCTTGGTTTGAGACCAAATGGAGGGGATGCCAAGCATTTAAGGTGAACTTCATGGACCAGATTCTTGAAAATCTGTAGCCAAGTAAGCATTAATTGACTGAATGTGGGGGGAATGGTCGAATTCAAATTCAAAAGGAACTATAAATTGCAAAGGGCTACCCCAACAAACAACAATTAGAAATTTGAGAATTGTGCTATTGCATGCCCAGAGATTCACGAACCCAAATTTGTTTGATCTTTTGAAGTCGAAGGCATTGTTTGAGCACTTACCTGAGTCGTTGAGATAATTGTGGAATAAAAGTATGGTAGCACCTGAGGAAGCTATGGATACTGAAGCAATGACTGCTGAGGAGGCCGCACAGGCCATGATGGTAGGAGAAGCCCCAGAAAGTTCCAGGATAGTTTCAGAAATCCCTAAATCACTAGGCACATTGAGACCCAAGAAAGACAAGCAGCCTATGGTCCTGGTGCCATGAAGAAGCAGTTCAAGCTGGAGAAGAAGAATAGAGGGTACGTGATTTCCAGCATTAACAACACTGTGGTCAAAGTCGTGACACAGATATTTCCTATGAAGGTTATGTGGAAGTGCCGCGCGAATGAGGTGTCTGTGCTGGTGGTTGCACTTACCGCACAATGTGTTGAAGGGGTCTAGTTTAACTGGGATGACTACTTCCACAAAGAGTTCCTGGAAAACTACCGTGAGGTGCAGGAGCAGGGGAAGACTTTCCATTATGTGTGGCTACTGTTGTCTATTGTGCTAGTGGCATGGGAATTACCTGAGGATAGCCAGTTCCCCATGATTGTGCAAGACCTTCTAGAGGCAGTGAAGTATTCTTTGCTGTGGGAAACCAAAGATGTGTAGAGAATCAGGGACAGTAAGATATTCTGGGTGGCCATGTAGATGAACAACAAAATGGGGATTAACCGCAAGCTGCAGTTATCACCCACTATTTATAACCATCTGCAGAGCTTCATGTAGTTCAAGGTATACTTTCATCATGTATACATTAGGGTGCGCAAGGACCCGTGAAGACATGGAACGAGCTCCCTTATCTCGCAACGGAAGATGTCATCTTTGCCGTCTTTTAGTCATGGCCACTAGAGTGGCATGTTCCAGCCAGCTCTGCAGTGGAAGCAGGAAAGTCGACCTCCAAAAGGAAAACGGATGAGGAAAAACTGTAGATGGCATAGTTAGCAGAGAAGAGAAGGAACAAAGTAGCAGCAGCCAAGATGCAAGAGGCACGCAATGCTACAAAGGTAGCAGAAGAGTAGCAGAAGGTAGCAGAGAAGGAGCGCAAAGGCCAGAAGTTGCCTTCACTCAAACAGGAAATAGATCTAGAGGAAGGTAGTATGGACCCACACACGATGTCCACATAGTTGAAACATCAGCGCCCAAGATAGCGGGTAGTGCCGTGGAAGAAGTTGAAGGCTTAAAAGACTTCTTTCAACTCGATCACCCTCACTGAGGGGGATCTACATGACATTGGGGAGACGGTGAGGGAAGTCACTGCGGAGACCCTCCAGTATTTCATGGAGGAGCACCATATGGTGTTGGGGGCTCTCCGAGTGTAGATACATGACTTATAGGTGCGTACTCCACAGGCTAGTACTATGTCAACTAGCCTCGCGCTAGGCATGGCCGTAGCCAAGGAAATGTTGTGCACCTGAATGACCAACACTATAGTGCTACTAGAGGGAGCAATCATGACATAAAATTAGGATAAAAGGCCTATGGTCATCAGGCTAAAGGGTGTTGGGATAAATATGGCTTCGCTCCCTTGGGAGACGTTCTATGTTTTGCAGGATGGAGTTACTGCATAACTGCATGCCAAGGAAGGTCATGAGCGAGCAGTGCATCAACATCTAACAGTTGAGCCTGCAGCGTGACGAGGTAGTGGTGCAAAACCAATAGCTAGTGTAGGTGGTCGAGGAAGCTTGCCAGATGGTCCTGGAGCTAGCCATCCAAGCAGAGGAACTAGTGGAGGTGCGCATCCAGTAACTAGTAGCAGGGTTGTGCAAGGAAAAGGAAGAGATGGCCAAGTTTCAAATGGATCTGAACCTTCAAATCGCTGAACTGTAGTTGAAGGTGTAGCCTTCAACTCCACCAGACATTAATGAAAAACGTGCCAGGGCCATTACAACAGCCATAGCAGAGGTCAACAACGCTATAAAAGACCACACCAAGCTGTTTGAGGAGTTTTTTGAGGTTCTCACTACTCTGTAGGAGGAAACGAATATATATTGCCTAGAAATAGAGGCGTGCTAGCTACAACAGCAATATGATGAAGTCAAAGGGACCATCTAGATGGTTTCCCTTACATAAAGGCTTGCGTAGATGCAGTAGGCGAAAGTGCTCAAGGAGCAGGTGGATGTTTCTCGACAGAAGGAAACAATTTTGAAGGCACGCTTACAACCATGGATTGATGAGGCGTTCGACATTACAACCTCTATTGAAGAGAAGCCTGCGTAGATGCAGGGAACACAGGAACAGGTTTGGGGAAGCAGTTCAACTACAACGGTTTCTGAATAGTGCATCCATGAAGTACATCAGGCAGCTGCTTAGTGCACTGCCGACCTTGTAGCAATCCAGGCAAAGTTGGGAGGTATTTGCGCAAAGATCTTCACACCAATAGAGTGAGTCAAGGGAAAGTCATGATGTTTTTGTTGCGGGCCTGTTGGGTGGGGGATCCACCAAGGAAAGGTTTTGGACTTAGAGCCTAGATTTTTGTCACAAACTGTAATTTCGATGTAAAGACTCCGCACTTTGTGGGCACGGAACGCGTAGCTTGTAAAAGATTCATAATGTTCTCTACCCTTAATTTTGTAATGTAATGTCAGCTATAAAGATCTACCCATGGTTCATGGACCATGGGATTGTATAAACAGAGCGAGGCTCTAAGTAGTAAAAAATTCAATAAGAATCTAAGGATGGAATAGAAGCATAGCGGAAGATCTAAGGGCAAAGTCGAGTCTTTTGGTTGTAGAGTAGGAGAAGGCTCTACACCTGAGTGTGCAAGTCTGCAGCTGAGTGCGCAGACCATGGAAAATTTTAGGGGCGAATATTCGCCCTTTGGCGAAATTAAGGGGTTTTAAGTTTTTAGTAGGCAAATATTTTGTATCATAGTACATTTTTACAAATCACCTCAAATAGCCCACCTTATTTTAAGGGAGAGGGTAAAAAATGTAAATTTAGCCCTTGAAATTAGGAGTTACAACCTTCCATTCACCCTAATTTTTAAGAATAGGTTTTATTTAAGTGAATCCTATGGGCCAAATATCATATTTATAAAAGAGGTATGGTAAATTAATAAAAGTATAAATAAATGAGAGGTATGGTAAATAAATAAAACATTTTTTATATTTACTCCATAAGTCACCTTATATACATGCAAGAGTGTAAACAAATAAAAATATAAGTAAAGTGGAGGTATGGTAAATGAATAAAACGTCTTTTTATACTTACTCAAAAGGTATGGAAAATAAATAAAAATATAAATAAACTAGACGTATGGTAAATAAATAAAACCTCATTTTATATTTAGTCCATAACCCTGGTTCTATTTATGAAGGCTCAAAAAAGAGGTTTTATTTAAGTGAATCATATGGGCCAAATACCATATTTGTAAAAGAGGTATGGTAAATTAATGAAAATATAAATAAATGAGAAGTATGGTAAACAAATAGAACATTTTTTTATATTTACTCCATAAGTTACCTTATATTTACGAACACCCAAAAAATGTGTTATATTTAGGTGAAACCTATGGGCAAAATACTATGGGACAAATACCATGGGCTAGATTATTATTAATACCATGCAAAAGACTAACATAAGAATAGCATCGAAGGATGAACCCTAGATTTGCCGCCTCCTTGCCCTCGGCCGCCATCGGGTCTTTGAACGCCCCTACTGCGGATGGTTTCGAGAGATTCATGCACAGGTTAAGGGTCTTTTTCCTCTCTGCAGATTCGCAAGATGTCCATACCATGAACGCCGGCGCCGGAGACACGGATGCTCACGCAGATCTCTTTGCTGAGAGCTCTGGGGTAGCATGGCCTCAGCCCCCTGCTTCCACAATGAGCTTATGTGGCCCTCTTCAGAATGCTGGCGCAGCGGCCAAGGATGATCACGCAGAACCCTTCGCTGCTTCTCCTCGGATCTTGGCTTTAGGGAAGGAAGGGTTTACACCGATTGGCTGTACGCCTCTTCTGCCCATGGGGCAAAGCCAGGAAACGAAAATCAATCAACGCGTATGCCTCCTCTCTTCACAGATCTGCAGGGGAAAGAGGCATTCAGACTTTTCTTCCTCATTCCAGATACAAATCGAGCTCATTACAGGCAAAACTATGCTACAATGGGTAAGCCAGATGGATCTAGTGCAGAATCTCAAGCATACACTGAACATCAAACTGGGGATCCCCTTTGTAGCTCAACGGCTTCTCCACGAAGGTAAACAACTAGAGGATCTTCATCCTATTTCTTTTTACGGCATTAAGAAAGATGCATCCATTATTTTAACCCTTCGTTTGAGAGGAGGAGCTGCTGGAGAGTCATCCTCAGCTAAGGCATTTTCATATAAAGATGCAGTCCATGCTAAGAAGCCTGAAAAGACAGTTCCACTGGTTCAGGCTCCACCCAAGCCTTTTTTGGTTGACAAATCGGAGGAGGTTCCCTCTGTTGAGATCTCTTACTCTGACCTGGCAGATGACACCCAAAAATTTGCTGAAAGGGCCATCATCTGCAGATTCAATGGGCTCTGGCCACGCTCAAAGGATCTTTATGACTGGATCAATGACAACTGGACTCACCGTTGCAAGATTTACTTCTGTGCAAAGGGATATTTTATAGTGCTGTTCGATAATCTCGAGTACTACGAAAAGGCCTTAGAAGAAGGCCCTTGGTTCATGGGTTCGGCAGGTCTCTTCTTAACTCCATGGTTCCCAGACTTTGACCCAGCTTCTGCAGTTATCACTAAAGCCCCTATCTGGATCAGACTTCCAAATCTCCCAATATACCTGTGGAGCACAGAAGTATACAGGCAAATAGGCAACACTTTGGGTTGCTTTTTAATGGGAGATTACAAGAGGGAACGGCAAGGTCTCTACACATATGCTAGAATTTGTGTGGAGCTAGATTTAAGCAAGGGATTGCCAGAGCAAATCAATCTCAAGATCAATGACACTGTTTGGACCCAGTTTCTAGATTACGAAAACACTGCCTTCCGATGCCGTCATTGTCACCTAACAGGGCACCTACAGAACTCCTGCCCATCGCTGACAGCAAGATCGAAAAAGGGAATCTTCGCAAAAACCAAACCCAAGCGTTGGGCTCCCTGTCCTCCGCCGCCAGCTGGGAGCTCCAGCTCCCCAAGTTCGGAGGATGGGGAAGGCGATTCAGAACCGGACCAGGCGCCTCAGCCGATGGATCCGCCAATGGATACTATGGGGCACACCCATGACACAACAATCTCCCAGAAACGCGCCCATGAGACCTCCTCTGAATCAGAAAAGGAATTCCCGATGTTAGAGAATTCCAGTCTTCAAGTTGTCTTAGCTCATTCTCCCCATGATGGCTGGAAAAAAGTCAACAAAAAGAAAGGGAAAAAACAATGTGTTGTAGTTTCTGCCCCAATGGGGTAAAAGTCAGTGAGTCAGTCTGTGATCTCTAGTCATCTGTTGTAGCTATGACTTTGAATCTTTCCTCTGGGACCGAGGTTGATGGATCCATCATTTCCGGTCTGTCGGTCTCTTGCTTCTCCTGATTGTACTATATTTTACTTAATAGAATTAGTCTTTATCGAGAAAAAAAAAAAAATACCATGCAAAAAAACATTACTAACCCTAATATTAGTATTAATAAAAATAAAAATGGCACATGGTATTGACAAATGGTATTCACCAAAATGGCACATGGTATTGACCCATGGTATTCACTTGGAATGTAGCCTATTTAAATGGGGGAATTAAACTAGCATAGATCCATCTCTACTCTGGATCTACTAACCCCCGAGAGGTATCAAATATTGTGATATGAAAACTAGCATAGAGTGAAAAAATATTTGATCCCTCTTGGGGCTCGATGGATCAACTATTAATTTTATTAATTTTTAGAAATTACTAATAGAAATTTTTAAGCTCCAGGTTTATGATAACCCATGGTATTGACTCATGGTAATACCATGGTATTCATGTGAGAATAGACTATTTAAAGGGGAAATTCTATCATCTTAGATCCATCTTAATTCTGGGTCTACCAAGTGCTCAGAGGGATAAATAGATTTCATCCCCATAAGAGTGGTAGATGTGGAGTTAAGATGGATATAGGTTTGTTTTTATGATAATGAAGATATTAAATAGACATAGGAAATTATATTGTAAAAACATCTTAAGGTGAACGGTTAAAGCATAGACATTGGACAAGTATATTTGTATACTTCCATTTTAAACTGAAACAAATCCAGGGCTAAAAGGAATGGATTGATTGCACTAGTCAAACATAATTGTGTATTGGAAGGGTGGTTATGAGGTCCCTAGAAGTGATGAATTTGAATTTTTCTTGGTTTTATATATAGTATTAGGTTTTTTCTCATCCTTTCTGTGAATGACACGGGTGAATTTTATCCTACACCCACTAGTTATTCATATGTAATTTCAGTAATTTTGATTTCAAAATATATTTTAAATAAATGCAATTATTTCATTGGTGTATTCAATAAACACAATATTCTAATGGAATTCTGCATTTGTGGTTTACCTATACAGATTCCACGGAGAAGTATTAGTGGTGTGACATCGATTGTCCTCAAGCAGAGGCTTTAGTTTTACTCTTTTCTGGAAGCAAATACTTTCTTCCAACATTTTTGAGTTCCATGAAAAATTTGAAAGTCCTAATAGTATTCTCAAGAGAGACATAGTATTCAATTATGGGTTAAAGAGATCCACACTGAATGATCTATTGGCCTTATCTTCACTTAGTTTAAGAGTATTCACTTGGAGAGGCTGCATGTGCCCCCACTTCAAGAAAATAGTAAAGTCATGTAGAACTTAGAGAAGCTATCTTTAAGCTTTTAGTGAAGATTGGAAAAATGTTTGGGTTCAATAACGCCTAGTTGAGCATTAATCTTCCAATAATGCTAGATTTTAACCTGGAGCACTTTTGTGATTTGGAGGAGATGCCCCCTCGTATTTGTGACACATCTTCAGTTGTGAATTGGACTATTACTAACTGTCATTTCCTTCGAAAGTTACCTGATGACTTGGGGAACCTCAACTCTTTAAGAATGTTAAGGAAGGAAAGAAAGTACATTACGCTAAGTTCTCTTATGCTTTTCAAGTTTTTCTTGGATATCTACAACGTTTCAGGTAGGAAAATACATTCTGTTAATGAAAATTTGTCTTGATAGAAAGGCCCAATTTCAAATTCTAATGCTTTCAAAAAACATTGTATAACTGTAATGTTTCTAAAAGGAAAGCATATTTTTTAAATTTAAGTATCATGATCCCATATTCCAACTTATTTTTCAGTAACCCATTAGGCTTTGTAGCTTTGAATAAATCCATGTCTTTTGATAAGATCCTCCTCCAAATTAGAATGCAGTTTCCTTTTGGCAATAACCACATACAATGTCTTGATTTTTTTATTGAGAAAATAGAGGTTGTGAAACAAGCCCGTGCCACACAAGGACTTGATTCATTGATTATGGATCAATTATGTCTCTTGACGTAACAATGTCTTGATTTTGTTGCTTGAAAATAGAGGTTATGCTTTACTATTTCACAGAATTTCTTACAATCTTTCCATAAGTATTGTTTTGTAATATCAGTCACTGAGGGATGACAGTAATGAAAAAGATAATATTCCATGGTTTGAAGTTCCCCTCTTACTAAATATTTAAATATATCACCACAATTTAACTGTTAGTTAAAGGAATTGTATTTGATTTGTAAAAAATTCATTGCTTGATTTATAGATTTTGATTTTTTCCCTTTATTTCTTTTCTCAGATTTGGTATGAGATATCTTCCAAGATTTTGGTTCCCTAGTTTCCCCACCATAGCTATGAGGTTCAGATGCTATCATTAAATATTCTTGAAATGTTACAAATTTTCCAGTAAATGTGCTTTGAAACATTGTTGTTGCTTTCCATGGTGTTAATGCAAATAAGCACTACAACTAGTGCCATTATTTAGATTAAGTGCCGAAATCTAGGTGGTCTTGTAATGATGGAGTGATTGTTTTCTAGCTACTAAGGCCATACGGATTTTTATCTCTTATGTTGTCCTGAGATATTCAAATTCAGAATAAGAATTGAGGTCTCGTTTCCACTGTAGACTGCAGTCAGTTTCTTGAACATAATATATAGTAGATTATCTTTTACTAATCAGCTGTGGATGTGATCCCTCACAGGAAAGGAAATTCAAAGTGACTTTGATTTCACATTGATTTGTCAAAACATCCACATAGGAAAGGAGATTCAAAGTGACACTGATTTCACACTAATTTTTCAAAATGGAGGCAAGAGAAAAGGAAACTTTGTATTCAACAATGCTCTTAATTTCATATTTACATGCACAGACATATTAGTAGAAAATATTGAAGGGTTGCCTAAGTAATATTTTCCATTCCACTACATTCTTTATAGCTTGTAAATAAGTAACTCGGAACAATTCATTACACTACTTTTTATTCTTTATTAATCAATGGTTGAGATTTTGATATTGAACTAGCTAAGATTTTTCTTCCTTCTGTGAAATTGTGTGTTCTATAATGCATCTTTTCCATTCACTATGTATAGCATATAAAGTGTGTCTAATGGAGTAGGAATATTGGAAAGTCTTGTGATCCTTGAACTATGTTACAAGGCAGAAACCCAACGGGGCAGGGTAGGTGCATCCCCACAAAGGGGTCACAAATACCAAAGTTGTTATTGGCTAGTGCCTTGAGCTAGAAAATTTCCTTTACCCTTGTATTAACAGTGAATCTGGAGAGGATTCTAATATTATCTTTATAAGATTTATATCAGTTAAGATTGATGAATAAAATTCATGAGACATGAGCTAGGATGTCCTTGCAAGGTGGTTGTTGATTATTGGAAGCTATGATGGCCATTATGTCAGGCCAGGTGGTTGCACTCCCTTGATCGTGAGCATGATTGTGATCAATATGGAAGACTTCATAGTCTAGATTGATTGTTTAGCAGTGATAGTTAGTGGGCTCATTCACAAAAGTTTCTATTTCACTAATCCTTTTTATAGAGTTGTCAGATTCAATTTCCAAAGGTTTTAATTACATTATAGAGTTGAGTTTTGAGAGAGTTGTTATTCACAGTGTTAAGTATAGCAGCTATGACACTTGAATGAAGACAAACATAGTAGAGGTATCAGACTCTGTTATAAGCTTACTTGCGTATTATAAGGGAGTTGGTTGGCTTTTTTATAATTTTATAAACAAGTTCCATGTTGTGGAAATGTGAAAAAAATACAGTGATATTGCCACCATGTGGCTCTTGTCATATATGGTTTTACACTTTTTCAAAAAATTCTCTAAGAGTTCACAATGCTAAGATTCACTAGGACTTTACAAAGTTTTATTATTTAGTGAAAGACTCACCAAGATCTTACAAGATTTTATAATTGAGTAAAATATTCGCCATGCTTGGTGAGAGATTCGCCAAAAAATTATATATACATATTATATTATTGATAAAATCGCCTTCCATTTTTCCTATATACCATGGAGATTCGCCCATTTATTATACATATAAATTTGGGGGGGTTCTTAAAATTTTCCTTCGCGCAGACCCCTATAGCTGAGTGCGCAGGGTGAGTCGAGTCTGTAACAGTTGGAAGCAGTAATAAAGAGAAGTTTTATATCATTTTTGTGTATTTATTTCTTGTTTTTCTGCATTGAATGTATTGGGTATGAATTGCATTTCTACTATTTATATGATGTGTGAACATATATGATTGTGTTAATTAGGTGAATGTGAGATAAGGTATCTCTTTACATGAGGTTAAATAACATCTTTAAGAAGATAAGTAAGATTCGTGGTATAGTTTGGGGAAATAGCGCAAATCGTTGCCATAGTAGCGTAAAAGCACCTCAGTGCCTAGTTAGGGTTGCAAGAATGTGATTATAACAGATCGTGAAGGTCTTGTAGGTCAGCATAGTGCAAGAAGTGACCTTCGCAAGGTAGGCACAGTTGGACTAAATTGACACCTCAGACATCTCAAGGGTGTAGAAACATGGTTCCAGAATCACCCCATACTACTTTGGGTGAGACTTTAGTCTGTGCTCCACGCGATTATGCTGAAAGGGACAGTAGTGTAGGGATTTGTTTAGCTAATTAACTCTGAACCTGGGTCAGGAGCCCATCAAGCCAACAACAGTAACATTTTGTGCTACTTTGCTTGGATCAAACTGTCTTCCAGGCACAATAGAAAGTTTTAAACATGTTATGTTATCGATTTCAAGTGAAGCATGCTTGAAATCATGTAGAGCATATACACCATATGGGTAGGGAATGAAGGCCATAGATATTTCTTCGCTTCCTTTAGTGTTTTTTCCAATCCATCCCCTACTATTTGATACACAATCTCCCTAGCTAGTAGTTGATTAGGGACATATAATGGGATAAAATGAGGAGCTGCCAGACTTCCATAAACTCTAACATAGGTAAATAGTTCTTCACCAAATTACCTTCCTATAGGTATGAAATCAATTTTGGCTTCTTCAGGCAATCTTGGGACTTTTTTATTAAAAATATCTTGGTATATTGGTATAATGACTCCTTGGAAAATTTTATAAAAATGGGAGTGTAAATTAGATTCTGATGAGAATTTATGATATACATGGACATGAGTGGGGTCTTGAATGGTCAATTTCCGTCCCATGGTTGGGAAATCTGATGTGAAGTAGACTACATCCATGATATATGCACTTGTAAAGAATGGTGGAACTACTGTGGTAGTAACATACCAATTTTGTTTGTACTCTCAGATTTGGGAGGCAATATTATTTGAAAGGATAGTGCCCCAATCCATTATATAATAATCTGATGTTGCCTCAATAAGTGGAACCCATTCAACTAAGAATTTAGTTGTATTAGGGTACCTGAAGCACCTACATCATCATAGTTGTGATAAAATAATAAGGAGAGGCGAGGGAAGATAAAGAGTACATACCAAACCTTTCATGTTTGTGTTTGTTTAGCTAGGGTCTCCATCTTCTAATTAGATCTAATTCCACCTCATTCTCCCTTGCAAACTTCTCGACGAAATAATTGCAATATACCTTCTATGGGTCGGGTATATGGTACATTTTCTTCAAATCTTGAGATGTAAAAGACCCGATGATTGTTTTTATTGATGTCAAGAATGTCCTATCTATGGTATTGATGTTCTCAATTATCCATTTCACCATATTGGTATAAGGAAGGATCTTGGGTCAAGAAATGATCCTGTGAAGAAAAGAGCTGGCGACTTAATAGTTGGAAGGTTTAGAAGATGAAGTACCATATAATGTTTCCACTCTCTGAATTACCTTCAGTCCTTCACTTTCAAGAAATTCATACATAGATTCCCAGGAGTTTGTTGTAGTGCTTATTGTGAATGTAGTGTCCGAGAAAAGTGGGGCATTTTTGTTACTTCAGAAATAGGAGGTGTCGGTTGCCAAGATTCCATGGCTTTCTTTCCTTTCTTTTCTTTGGTCATTTTGTTACACTGCTACTTTTCGGGATTAGATTGTAATTGGAAACATAGAGGAAAGAAGAACAATTGGTTTGGAATGCAGAACCGTTGATCATACAATGTTTGAAAAGATGGTGAATATAGTTTAAATTGAACAGATATGAAATATCTATATGCAGGTGATCAAATCAGCTTGGGGATTTAAATCGTAAATACTGTTACAATCTTTAATAATTGAAATAATGGCTTTATGTGATAATTTATTATTGCATTAATATATTGTATAAAAAAACCCTTTCAAACGGTAATCTTAAACATGTCTCATTGTGTTTTCTCGATATGCAATTGTGATACTATTATATTGGTGATTTGGATATCACAAGTGCGCAATGCGATGATCATAATATTGCAATCAGGGGTTTGAAGTAGGGAAAAATGTAAATGACCAAAATCTTATTGCGATTTCGAAATCGTGAGGAATGATGTGGCAGTGGAGCAGGCCTTATCAATGACTTATTATTATCTTTTAACATGATTTTCCTTTGCTTTATTCATTTTATGGTTTTACTAAAGATGTGCTTTAATAAAGAGATTTATCAAAGTTGGAAGATCGGAAGTGAATGGAGTGACCTGCCTTTTTCCAATTTGTGATTTATCCAGATGCGACATATTTATAGGGTTTCATTAATTATTATATTAGGTCCATAAGGTTTATCGCATATCACAATTGGATTGGTCCTTGGCCTTCTAAATCACGCTCATTATAATTTTTGCAATGTAGGTAAGCGCCTATGTAGAGCAACTATGTTAACAATACTTAAGGGGCTACCTTATCGCATCACATCATTTCAAAAGGATAAAATGGGGAGTTTCTCATTAGGACTTGCGAAGTGCAGTAACGTCGAGATTTCATTAAAGCCATCTCATTTGAGTTGTTTGGACCAATTAAATTTGGAATTGTTTTACTCGAATAAACTCAAATTTGCCCTTTCTAAAACACTGAAACGTTTTATTTTTCTATTATTTAAAAATTTAAACTGTCCCCATTATTTATATAATAATTCCTAAGATATTTATATATAAGTAAATGTGGGGGTTGTTAAAGTATAAATTCCTTTTATTATAAAATTCTTTTTATGACATTTTTTACCCAAGGTTATAAAGCGAAACTAAGGTGGTTTTCAAGAAATGCAAAACCAATCCAATAGACAAGTTATATGAAGACTGCAATTTCTTTTTCAATTTGATGAAAATTAACTAGAGGAAGGGTATAGAGTTATTTTTTTTCAAAGTGACAAATGAAACTGGACAACATCTTTGAATAATCAGATAACATACTCAATGATCACAAGAAACCAATCCATAAATAAACTCTCAAATCACTTCAATTACTTTAAGATGCAAATGCAAAAGAACCAAAAACATAAGCACTCAAAAGTATCGAACTATGGCTTTAAAATAATAGTATGTGAACAATGGCCCATCAAATGAGACAAACAATAAGTTCATGCATCAAAAGAAAGAAAGTTTGGATCTATAATTCAATGTAGGCAGCCAAAAAACAAATCCCGCAATGTTCTACAAGGGAAAACAAACTAAAACTATAACAAAGGAGTAAGAGCTAAAACAACATAAGACTTGGTTTTCTTTCCAATTCTTCATATTACAAAGAACACAAATATTTTCTATAAATATCGAATCAAGCTCATAACGTTAGGAAAAGAATCAAAATATCAACTAGCAAACAAGACAATCAATAGATGGGAAAAGGTTACACAAATTGAGGAAAGAGCAAGATCAAATAAAATCTCTTAAAGGAGAAGAGATCTAGATTATATTTGAGTAAGATATAATCTTCCACATGTACAAATTTATAGATCTAAGTCTCAAAATCAAAATTCAACTAAGATCTCAACAATAAACCAAATATAGTAGGAAAAAAGTTAAAAAAGAAAAAATAATAGGTCAAATTTTTTTAAAGACATTATGTTACTAAATATTTATCATGAATATATCATATTTTATATTAAAATAATGCTAATAAATTTTTTGACCCAATGGTTTTGGTGTGATGTATATTAGAGGTCCCTACCAAAATATATTACAAAAATAAATATGAGGAGTTGTCACAAACAATGAGAAAAATATTTGATTTCTAATAAACCAGATCTCCATGATTGGGCCAACATTTTTTTTTTTATTATTTCTTTATTTACTTTTTCTAAATTGGGATAAAATTTGGAGGAGAAATCAAATATGTAGTTTCCATTCAAATTATTTACAAAACATTATAGAATCTGATCTCAAAAGTGCGATACAATTTTTCCTCTTTTTCATGTTTCCTTTCTTAATAATTTTAACATAAGATTAGATCTAAGATATCAGGGGTATATCTAAAGGAGATATAAATCAATAGATAATCACTCAATAAAAAATAGAATCAAGGAATATTCAAATGAGGAGGAGAAACATTAGAGATTCCTCAATTGTGTGGTCACTAATTCTATTTTCCTGAAATCGACACAAGAAAAAGGGAATGTTATCTCATAGATCTCGCCTAAGGGTCTTGTATAAAATAGATAGACCAAGAAATCAAGACTCCCTAGACCCAATGAAATTTATTCCTTTCAATCAATGGAAATAGAACTTATAGTGATGTGCCTTATGACCTTCACATGCTAATGCAAGTTGCATATCCACTTTAGTAGCTAGATATCCCACTCTTGAATATCCCACTCCAACTTCTTGATCCAAAAAGCTACATACATGCACAAAAAAACATGGACAATGTATTTTCCTCCAGAAAAGTGAAGTTAGGCTACAAAATGATCTAGTCACAACCAATATATCATGATCTCATACACGCACGTCATGTAGAGGGGGAATCCAAATATATATTTTATATACGTATCAATACAATAATAGAATTATAACTCTTGGTGTAGAGTGCTCTCCTCCAATCCATTTACCCTTGTACTCCCTTGGCTTACTCACAAACTAGGCTCATTCATGAAGCAAGAGAGGACACTTTGGCAATATTTCTCTAGGAATAGAGGGTCTTCTAATTACATTCTCTTCTTCTTCCACCCATGGAAGGTCTAATTATATAGGCTTTCCCTTGATCTAGAAGGATGGATTTAGACACTTAGGGCCAAGAGAATTTACACTAATTTCTATGTGAATTAAGTGAATACACGTCATGGCTAGACTTGATGGCATGTAAACCAAGAAATTACAAGTCATGCACAAGTTTCATGCTCAATTATGAGATTTCACAAATGACTATGAAATTTATTCCCAATTATAAAATAATTATTATATCATACTTATGAAATTGTGACAAAAAATTATGAAAAATTAATCAACTATATAATTTCATCTTTATAGCATCTAGAAAGCTTCCTTTTAATACATGTATGAGAAAAAAAACAAGGTGAAATGAGATGCATTTTAGTCAAGAATTGAGGTAAGTTGAACTAGGGTTTATCTCACTAGATTGGAGGGAAAAATATGGTTATAGAAACCCATCACTAATAATTCCCGCAATATTATACAAATTTCCAATCTAAACTACCCTTAACAATACCATATCTCCTTGAGCCATGTTGAGTTCATCCTTTCAGACATTAGTTTTACATATGCGTCACTCACCTTTATAAAAAACAAATCAATTTCTTGGCCAATCCTCAAATGGAAAAATCACCAAGGAGTGTTATAATCCTACCCACAATGATATTCAACTAGAATTTTCCCCATCCTATAATTTTTTCTATTGTCCTGTCTCTTGAGAAAACATCACTACCATCATATCTTTCATAGTTTCAAAACCACTCCTCATGAGGATTCGTAGGAAAGAATGTGCTTCAGTTGACCAACCATGCTTCATGATTTTCATTTCTACTTGAAGAAGTCAAATACAGATCCTCTCCTTAACATGAATATGTTTTTTCTTTTGTAGAAGTAGGGTCATCTCATTCCTTCAGTTTCTTAGCAATTTTTTATTTATAATATTTTTTTTCCTTGTGGAAAAAGTCGCACTTCGTTTATTAATAAAGAAACTGCATTTTGCAGATGCATTGCATATACAATATTAAAGGCATAGCATGTCCATAATGCTAGTCAAAAACTGTTCCAGCTTCACTGAAACTAAAAATATGTGAAGAAATAAATAAGAATAAAAATGAAAGATCTATTGTTTTCTCCCTTTCTTCTTCTCCACCTTTCACCATCCTCCAGTGTTGGGGGTTGCAGATACAATGGATAGCTGATTTTCTGTTGTAATTATGGGAGAATCCTTATCCAACTCTAATCCTTCCAATCCATGTGCTCTCTTATTGTCGGGTGTTTCCTTTCCAGTTAGCTGGGAATCTTGTTGCTGCATGGGGTTTATGGGGCCTTCCTCTTCTTTATGTGTGTTGTCCTGAACTATCTGTTCATCTTCTGCTACATTGTTTTCTGCATTTTCTGCAGTGTCTTCTTCCTTCACCAATGGCTCTGTATGTTTCCATCCTTTCGGTTTCCATTGGTGCTGCTTATTTTTGTTTGGAGTGTTCCTTGTCTGTGGGCACGCACTAAGTAGGTGGCCTGTTTTGAGGTGTCCCTGGCATCGGAACAGTGTGTTCTCATAATCCAAGGGTTGTGTCCACTGTGTATTGTTGAAGTTCAGTATAATACTTTCTGGCAGTCCTTGGCTGAGATCTGCTTCGATGCATATTTTGGCGAAAGTAAAAGTTCCCTTTATGAGTCTCTCCTTATCTGTCTTTATGAATTTTCCCAAGATATTCCTGATAGCTATTAATACCTGGTGGTACCAGAAATGTATTGGGAGATTATGCAACCTAACCCATATTGGCATCTTTGATACCACCATTACGTTGGCATCAAATTCTGGGAAACAGGGGGTGATGTAGAGTCCAGCACTGCCCCAGAACCATGGTCCCTTGTTGAGGATGACGTCCATTTCCTCTTTTATATTGAATCTTACTATGAAAAACCCCTTGGGGCATAGATAGATTTCACACTATGTTGTCTATAATGTATGTATCCACTGATGCAATACATCAGATCTAGGCAAAAACCCATTAAATTGGCAAATGACCGCATTGGTATGTAGGTCTGAGTATATGGTATTTACCTTAGGTATATCGATGGTAAGAGTTGGATACTCAGGTTTTTGTTCTACTATGTAAGGCCCAGGAAGTTCAATGGCTGCTGTGCGATTGATCTCTGCTTTCCCTTTTCCCTTGACTACATCCTTGAATGTGCCTGTGTTCTTTGTGTTCTGTGATCCAGTTCCAGGACATCCACCCCGCAGACGGAGATTGACGATGATGGTTGAATATGATGTAATGTTGTAGGCCTATAGAGTATGATGGTCCTACAGACTATGTCCCATACAGATCAGGTGTTGCTCATGTGCAGGTATGCCAAGAATACTTTGTATTCTATATCTCAGATCCCAGATCTGCATCCTCTTACTGAGCTACATGCAGTGATTTCTGCCTCGTATTGATTTGATGAATATTTGTACCCGATCTTCCTTTTCTTCTTCATTAGCAGTTGAATGTTGGTAGTCTAGGGTATTGTAGTTGGTGGTCATGCCGGTGGTTTCCATGCTGCCCTTAAAACCTTCAGCAGCCTTCATGGTAGAGGCATTTCTTTCAGATCTCTATTTTCCCAGTACTTGAGTATTCCTTTCCAATGCTCCATTTGTATTAGTGAGACTGTAGGGGGTTCTCTTGGGTAGCTCAGTAGAAGGGGATAGAGGGGAGGGGGTACGAGATACATAGAGGACTCCTGAACCCTTCCATACTCCAGGCATGGAAGATCTGGTGACCTGGGGCCTATTCCCATTCGCTCGCATTGATCTCGTCCTTCTTGTTGAGATCTTGCTTCCCGTGCCTTGATTTTCGTCTTTTCTTTGATGGGACAGGCCCTCTCCTGTTCAAAATAAGCCGAGGACACAGCCAGCCACGCTAATCAGTCTTGTATATCCTGGTCCAGCCATTCGACCTCTCCCATATGATTTTTCTTCTGTACGCCAGGCCAGGCGGATGCAGGGCAAGGTTGGTTTTTGTTTGGCAGATCTAGTCTATGCTAGGGTCTGTCCCTCCTTCCATATCCCGCTATGGTAGATCTGTGCCCCACATTGTAAGAATCGCCCCGATTCAAGGTGAGAGAGCACACCCCTTATCTAAGGAAGAAATTGTCTGCATTAGAGAAGACGCTTCTTGTTCCGAGTCCGAGCCACACGCTATCAGAAGGCCAAGATCAATTCGCCCTTCTTCTTAGATCCTGTGTGGGCTTTGATCTGGTCATGTATGACTCCCATCAATGGGATGCACTGTGACGACGAAGTTGTTTACTGGTCTGAAAGCCCTAGCCATGTCGCCCTTTTTCTTTTTATTTATAATATTACTTGTAATCCCCTTCCTTTTTGCATCTCCAAAATACCCTTACTATTTTTCCTGGATGCTTATATTTTTATCTTGATTTAGATCTACCACCTGAGGACTTATGTTTATTCCTATTTTGGGAAGATCCACTTATACACAACAAATTTGTGTTTAAAATTTCCATACTTTGCCATCTCATCTCCTATGATAACAAGAATGAGACTATATAATTGAAATGTAAATTAGTTGTGTAAATAGAACCAAACCACCCCATGAGTCTGGTAAAGAACACAATAAATAGGTACACTTCTATTCATCTAAAATATTAATATAAGAATATACTATCTAACTTACCATAGTATTTAGAGTGTTATATGCCCTTTGATTGAGTCTCCATCCTCATCCTCAAGCTTTACAATTTTTTTCACAGAAACAATTTTTACATCAAGAACATAGATTGATACAAAGTCCCTACCTTGTTGCATAACGCATTCATTGTAGTTTCTCTTGGAATATTGATTAATAAGAAGTATGAGAGATAGAGTCATATTATTATATTTTCCTATTGATATGACTTGGTCCAGTATTCTATTGAATCCCTCTTGATGCAGTACCAAGATCCACAACAATGTGTTGATCTTTACCCACCAATAGATCTTCCACTTTTAGGTCACATAGCTCGAATATATAGCCATTGAATTTCTTGATCTCTATATTCGAACAATTTTACATTTTCCTTCACCACAATAATCGATTTTGTAGATCTCCCACTATAGTAGGATCTACCATAAGCTGGATAAAAAACCCTTAACCAAAAAAAGCATCCCCTTGAGGCTAAAGTTGCCATAATACCAAATGTATGTTTTAACCTAGAACAATTAATTGTTGTAAACATATTTTTAATGAAATAGAAGAGTTCAAATGGAAAACAAACAAATTAACCTAGACTTTACATGGAAACCCAAATTGGGAAAGCGAAAACATTTATTAGTATCTATTCTTCTTTACATTATTAAAATGATGTATATATATATATATATAAAGAGAGAGAGAGAGAGAGAGATATAATATGACATCCATAAAATTATAATACATTTACTTTGGATTAGAATAAAAACATAGTTCATTAACCAAAACTACAAAACCATGGGCTAAACTGCCATGCACCTCAAAACTTCTAATGGAAACAATTGTGCCCAAAATTGCCAAAGATGGAGACAAAAACTGCCCAATTTCTTTTATTTTAAGGTCATTACCCTCAAAACCCCTGAACATGGAGGAATTCCCCCCTGATACCATGAAGATGATTATTGAATGGGACCAAGTACATTAGTAAATTTATTACATCCTATGGTTTAGGAATGAATTATTGTTATGAATTTAAGGAGCACTAACAAAGATAGATTTCCTTAAGTATTTGAAATAAGACCTACATATTTTTTATTGTTGAATTCCAAAAATTATCAAAGGTTTCTCATATTTAGAAAATATGATGGTAGGGGAAACCTAATGAGGTTTTTTTTGTTCAAATTTAAATGAGTGGTCCATTTCATTTTTCCAATAGTTATGTTACAAAACCAAAGGGGGCATATATGGACTTAAATTCATATGTGATTTTATAAATATATATGAAATAGGGGACACCCTAATAAAGGGGTCACGTGTGTGATGTGTCAATAAGTATATATAGGGATAATGCAATCATATTGAAGGAACATGTGACTTGGATGTATGAATATATTTTGTATTTGGAGGACATTTTCATTTCCTTTGAGCTATTATATAACTAATATCTCTTACCTATCTTGGTGTTATGCTTCACAGTGACATTTGGTGTGATGGTGAGTACTTTGAATTATTCTGCTATCTTAAGTGTTTGGTATGTAACGTGGAATAGGAAATCATAAAAAAAATTATTCAATAAGATGTTATTAGAGATTAGTGATTACAAAAAAAATGTTTTCACAATAATTAAACATGGAATCATAGGAAAGAAAATTATGCAAAAAATATGCATTAGTGATTAATTCCAAAATAATTGAGTTTAGATGGATTGCTAATCATCAATGGAAGAAAGAAGCTAGGAAAATGATTTTATCACTTGTTTTTACCACATGTTACACCACTAATTGCAAAGATTTGAATACAATGGTTTTTGAAGGAGGGTATTATGATATGACCATAATTGGGCCATGTATT
Source organism: Pinus tabuliformis (assembly GCA_031772625.1). Classification (NCBI taxonomy): domain Eukaryota; kingdom Viridiplantae; phylum Streptophyta; class Pinopsida; order Pinales; family Pinaceae; genus Pinus; species Pinus tabuliformis. The sequence goes on from CM062816.1 coordinate 842,512,943, forward strand.
GTGTACAGTGTATATATGAACACAAAGGGGGGAATTTGTAGGAAATGGGGTAAAAGTATATGTAACAAAGGTTCATGTAATAAAGGGGCCACACATACAATGTGTAAATACGTATATAATGTTATCATGTACATTATTAATAGAACATGTGATTTGGATGTATGAGTGTATTAGGGTACTTAGAGGAGTTTCTCATGTTATTTAAGGAGTTATTATATAACTCATCTCTCATTTCTCCTAGATTTTTGCTCACACTCACATTTAGTGTACATGGTGTGTACTCATATTATTATACTATATTAAAATTTTGTGCATAACAAGGTACATGGAAGGTGCATGTAATTTCATTAGTTGTTTAAATAAGCTTCACAATGTTTGAAATCCATCCTAACTCTCTAGAAATACTACAAAACAAAAAGGCTATGAGACAAAGTTAAGAATTGAAGGTTTTGGAGTCTCTCTAAGTCATTAACCCTAATAAAATTGAAGAAAAAATAAAGTATGCAATCTAAGAAAGTTGTCAAAGTAAATGAGTAGCATGCCAGTTTCACTTTAGATTTAGTTCAACTACCCATCTACAACACCTAATCTTCTTAGAGATGCCACCAAGTTAAACCCTAGAAAATTCCCCTTGTAATTCTATGGATAATGAGCTATATATCTATTATACCTAGTTTTAGATCATCCCATCTCATTATTATACATTTTCTTTATTGTAAAAGGAGGCCTCCCCCTTAAAGAGGCTTATATTTCATTCTTATAACTATTTTTGAAGGTGTGAAACTTCATCTCTATTTATTTTAAATATATGTGAGTTTCTGTTGTCTAACATTTGATATTAAACACTATGATTTTCAGGTTTCACTACTTAAATCATGACATCTTCAGTTTTCACTATAATATTTTTTAATGAAGTTTACAATAGTGAAATATTGAGGTACCCGAGGGTGGATATCATGATATAGGTGGTAAAAATTTCAATTTATACTTAATTACACTTTCATAGATATATTATATGGAATATAGGGTTTGTGGCTAATCTTGAAATCAATTTTAAGTGAGTTATCTAGGAATTTTTTCTATAACTTATTTTTTGAGAATTTTAAAACATTTTTTTTTTAGGATATTAAGTAGAGATATTAGTGCATAGATGATAAAAAATTTAGATTTTTTTTAGTACAGTTTTGGAGATAGTGTCTAGACATTATAGTGTTTGTTATTAATCTTGAAATTCATTTAAAAAAATATTGGAAATTTTGTTTTATATATATATATATATATATATATATATATCTATATATATATATATAAATTATCAAAATCCTGAGTAGTAATTTATGTTTGGAAATATTTTCAGATTTTGAATAATTATAATTAATGATATCGTGAAATTCAAGGTTTTAAATTACCCTAAAAAAAAAAATTAAATGAGACATCTAGGAATTTTTTATATAACATTGTTTTGGTGAATTTTCAAATTATGAAATTTCTGTGAATTTATGGAGATATGTCAAACTAATATTGGAGAAAACTTTATACTCAAAAGAGATCTATTTTTGTATATTCATGAAGAAAAGAATCAAACATCCAAAAAGTGTTCATTTTAAGGTTTTGAAAAGTACATCACTTACATTTGGCATAACCTTTTATTGCAAAATCTAAGTTTCATGATTCAAAATTTGTAATGAGAGGTAAATGAAGAGAATTGCTAATTTTCACATGTTAAAGGGTGCTCCAAAGGTTACATCACCAATTAACTCTCATCTCAACCATGACAGAAGAAGAAAGAGAAATAATTTTCATTCGATGGAATAGATGAAAAAAAAATAGACTAGATGCTAAAATAAGAGAAATGGATGAGTATTCCTATTTAATAAAGACTATATAGAATATCAATTGGTGAAGAGTTATGTAACTATGACTTAAGTGACCCATAGGATGATCAACATTGAAAGTTGTTCTAAACTTTTATATACAATAACAAGTGGAAAAAGTTCAAGTAAAGGGTAACTATTTAATCAAATAATCCAAATAGAGATGTAGAATGATATAAAACAAGAGATGTTAGAATAGTAAAATTTTTATGGGTATTAGGTGCAACATGGAAGGAAAGAATATTCTGTGTACCTTATAATAAAACATAATAAAAATGTGATAGGTATATTCTAGGAAAGGGAATTTATACTAACATGTATAAAATCTACTGAAAATAAGGGAATTTGTCCCTAAAAAATTTATTGGGTATTTGCAATTATTAGTCATCGATTATTTTACCCATAAAGTTCTCACTATTTGCTTGCAAAAACATTTAGGAATTATTTTGTGAGAAACAAATAGGGCTAAAAGTATCTAAAGAGTGTGTAGGGATGTGTCTATCATGGAAAACCTTCTGGAAACTGCCAGTTGGAAGAGATTGATATTAGGCAGGGGGATTCACCATTTTTATCTCTCTTCCATTGTGTATATTATCCAATAATTAGACTAACTTGATTTCCCTCACAACCATGGGGATTTGCAAGAAATTGGATTACACCCTTAATAGTTTTATTAGGAGAAAATAAATTCTAGAGATGTCCTGCATGGTTTCATTGATGTAGTTGCAAAACTGGTTGCAATAGATATTAAAGATAAGACTCTCATTAAGAGATGGTGTTCTAGGATATTTGCATGCAATTTTCCTTATGTATTGGGATTCTTAGTTGTTAAAAGTTTCTAAATTGTGTCATAACTAATACACTCATGTTCAGATAATAGAATCTAGTATAATCTCTTAGAGCATCAAAGAATAAATATAGAGAAACAAAAACATTCCTCTTCAAAAGAGATCCAACTAATTTTTCTAAGTTTTATATTATATATACACAATGAGAAGAGGGGTAAGAATGTTGATCAAGGTGGACGTGATGTATGACTTTGGATTCTTGGAAGGTTTTATGAATCCATAAGCAAGAATTTTGTATTCAAGGATTAATGGTGATTGTTACCCCTTAAAATATATGTGTTTTTAGGAATCCTTCTAAGCATGTTATTTTTTCTTTTAGATCTAAGATCAAATTTTTCTACTGAATAGGGCTTTTTATGACTTGTAGATGGGATTGTTAACTTAGAGGAATGTTTCCCTAGGGGATTCTATTTTTTTGTTGTTGTGGATACTATAATTATCAAATAGAAAACATTATATAGACTAATGAACAAGCCATTAATCACCATCTCGCATTATCCATGACCATACAAAAGAGGTGGTAGCAACCTATAGTAACAAATTCTAATTTCTTTTACTATGTATTCTTTAAGAAATGGATAAATGATACAAGAGAGTTACATGATTGATAAGCTCTCATTTTTGAAGCTCAAGGATAACATAAGTGATACAAATATAAGATCAAATTGGGGTTATTATGGACAGTTGGGAAGAATGGTTGTTATCTTTCCCACCCAAGTTGAATTCCCTGCGAGTTACATGAAGATTAAATAGTTTGTAAGCATAGTGGAGATGCCATTATTACATATCATTTATTGTCATAAATCAATGTATTATTTGGACCTTTACTGGTTATTACTAGGAAATCACAATCAACACATAATATATATTATGAACATGAGTAATTAGATGTAAAATATCAACCGTATTAAGTTTAACTATGATTATAATTATGCTTTTAGGATAGTAGAAGCCTTATAGGAAATATAATGCTACCTTGGAGCTCCATAAAATGAGGCAAAGGAAACTTGTTTTCTAATACTATTGGTAGAGCGTTGTTAAAGGAATCACATGGTCGACATCCTAGTTCAAAACCAAAATGCATGGCCATTTTAAACTTAATGCATAACATAGAGGATTCAAGAGACATTAAAGAGATGTCATAAAGGATTTTTCTTCTAATTGTAAGTATATGTAAAAATATTTAACTTCAATAGTCCACCAAGTAATATTTTTCTATGGGGATGACTTATGGAAAAATTATATAAATTATGAGTTAGCTAGTACTGGAAATAATGATTAATTATTTTTTCCTGTTGGAATCATAATATTATGATCCATAACCATCAAGTAAACTAGTATAACACGTAAAGGAATGGTATGCTATGCTTATCCATCTAATGGAAATAGTTCGGTAGTTGCAACCAAAATATAGGACACACTTTTTAAAGTTATCTATTAACAGGCTACCTTACCATTTAAATAATAGACATAACAAACCACTTGAGGGGATACATCACACTTTTACATGGTTTAAAAAAGTACAAAATATTACAATATTGAAATATTAAATTCTACAACATAAAGTCCTCTCCATAATATTGTTCACATTAAATCTATTGTAATTAAAGAATGTAAATTTCAGTAAGGAATCTTTTTCATGTTAGCATGAAAGGATAGAAATAGTATTTACCATGAATTAGTGATAGAAATTACTATTATAAAACCTATCTATGATTAAAAAAAATAATGCCATTGCATGGATTGAGCATGAATATTAGTTTTCCTTGTCTCAAGGATCGTCCTTAATAATCCTTTTGGCAATTAAAAGCACTTTTAGAAAAAGTTTACTGTGTGAGGTCGATTTGAGTGACAATTATGTACGAGGTATTGCATACACATGTAAATGATTCTACCATATGAATCTTCTTTCAATATCATGATATTACCTTGGAAAAAAAGCGCATCACATCAATTAATATTTTGATTTCTTCATGGCTATTTCAAAAATAAAATCCACCAATGATAGGAGTATTCCATCTTGATAGGTATAGAATACATGTATTGGGTATAATAAGTTTGTATAAGTGGCCCCCCTTGAATTCCTAACGCTTACTAAGATAAATGATAAATTAAGCCTGAGTTTTCTTACGATAGTGGGCTTTTATTGTATTCTGTGTGTTAATGAATTTCAATATCCATGATTTAAGGGACCACCCAACATGTGATGAGGATAGTTGGAATCAAGCATATTTTGCAAGGTCGATATATTTAGCATACATCATTTTTAAGGGTCAAGGAAAAATATATACATAAACCAAAGGTGACCATTAATTGTGATTGCAGATTTTTTTTGAACAATATAAAGATGATTTGAGAAACAACTAGTGAGTCACTCAAATAACTTTGAAATGATATATTAGGGTATAATTCAATATTGTTTAGGAGTGGAAGAAATATACATGGATTACATCATATTTATGCCCTAGAAAAAGTATGTATAAATGCTACTAAGAGGATTGAAGTGCTTGATAGTTACAACTTTAATATAACAAAAGCTCAATTAATATATTACTTAGTATGGTATTTTAAAAATATATAATGTAATAATTGAAAGAACAATTTTTAAAATAACATTAAAAATGATAAATTTATTAGTAATATTATACTAGAGAGTAGAAAAAAATAACATATATGTATGGTTTTAGTGTTTTTATATCCTCTATCCTAAGACTTGAACTACTTGAATACATGTTGTTTCCTACTCAATATTTCGATAAGGATGTAATAAGTGAAAAAATAAAAAATTATTGCACAAAATTATTGAGAAGGAAATCCATTAGAATGGTTTTATTCACCTTCGAAGCTATATGGAAATTTTGAGATAAAAATGGTTCTAGAAAAATTTGTACTAAAAAATTCAACTTTGAAAGAACAAAAAATATTTAAGATAATAATATCATCCCAAGGGGTAAATAGTTTTGGAGGGAAAGGAAGAAAAATATTTTTTCTACTTGTATTTTTATTTTATTTTCTTATAGATATATTCAATTGTTGAGTTAAACACCCATTGGATGCAAAAGTAATCCAACATTTACTCATTCTACAAATTTTGGAGTTTAGCCACATTCAAAAATATTGAAAATACATCAAAACATGAGTTTCTTGAAATAAACATGTTTTTTTCATGGATTTTCAATTTCGTTTTGGCGGTTCAACTCAAACGTTTACAGAGTGGGTACTTTCTGTTTTGATTTTTCATCTAATTGTTATCTACAATTGACATATGGGTAAAACTATACAAAGATAAGCCAAAAATACAGTAAAAAAGCTAATTTTATTTCTTTCCTTTAAAAAATTATAACTCTTATTTTATTATTTTCATTATTATGGTAGAAATTTGTGGCTGTCCACCTTTTCCATCAAATCACCATGGTCAATAATTGGTTTTTACTATTGGTGGTATCCAAGCCCATGGTTATGGAAAACCATAGTATCCATCTATGGTATTCGATAGGTGGAAGAAATAAAAATAATAATATAATAATAATAATCATTACATTTTACCATATATAACTATTCGTTAGTTTTTACCATAGTGATTTTTGTTATTTACTCATGTTTTTTTTAATCCATGGAATTGAACGTATGACAAGAGTGCATGACTCTAGGTGAAGAGACATCATAAATAATATAAATACAGGCCTTCACTATTGTAAAAAAAAAGAAATTTTTTATCATGATGTAGTCCTATATTCTAACCATTTAATAATTGCACTCTTTCCATATGACTTTACTCTACAATATTTCTTCTATGCTAAAACATTTTGTTAATTTCAATGTTTTGTCTCATTCCACAAGTAGTCCAATGATATTTTAACCAGTTATAATTAAACTCTTTTCGTACGACTTTACTCTACATTATTTCTTTGATGCTAAAACATTTTGTTAATTTCATTATGTTGTCTCATTCCTCAGATAGTTTGGATTAGTCATATCATAACGCCGTACACTTTACTCATTTTTATGTGCATGTTCCCAATGATATTAGGGTATAAGGATTTAGGGATTGAACTACTTGAGCTTTTGCAAGATCATGCTTTTTGACCTCAATGAACTTCCATGGTGGAAGAAAAAGAATACGAGAGAGTAGGATCTTCTATTAAATTGTTGCTCAATAAATCCCTTACATGAAGTAGGAATGATGATAGATAATTTCTCCTAGATCTCGTGATAGATGACAACAAGTGATGCATCTTTTTTGAGAAGAATTTTCTACGAAAATCACATAGAGATAATTTTGTCGATGCATTTCGAACCAGCCGGTGTGGTTCATCGTCAAGACAAGTTGGATGAGTAGATCTTGCAATGCATTATAAATAGATTGGCCAAAATATCCAGGTAACAGCTCGATTTGACCGGGAAAAGGCTAGTTGACGGCTAGAATCATGACAACTCAATTTGACCGGGAAACGGCTAGTTAGACCAAAATTTAATTAATTAATTAATTTATATATTATTATTATTATAATACTTAATTTTTTTTTTAATTCAATTCAAATCAATTAATTCAATTATTAATTTTCTTATTAGATTAAGCATAAATTGACAATTTTATAAATATATATTAAAATAAGTGAGTTAATATACTATACTCATAAGTAATCGAGTAATTAAAGGTAGTTAACTATATTTAAATAAGCCAATTATGTTTTAAATAAAATATTAGTCAAAGGGAGATTTAAATCTTAAAATAAATTAATTATAAATCAACGAGGTTATATAAATATTAGTTAGTTTTATAAGCTAAAAATAGAATATTCTATAAATAGTTAATACTATTTTAAAATATAAGCTAAAAGGACAAATAAATAAATAACAAAGTTTCATATAGTCAAAGAGTATCCTGATAAAAATATTAGAGAATTACAATATTACTTAATAGTTAAAAAGTAAATAAAAAATAAAATAAAAATACCATAAATAAATTCTTAAATTAAATTTAATATTTTTAGTTATTTATTTATGGTATTTTTATTTTATTTTTTATTTACTTTTTAACTATTAAGTAATATTGTAATTCTCTAATATTTTTATCAGGATACTCTTTGACTATATGAAACTTAGTTATTTATTTATTTTTCCTTTTAGCTTATATTTTAAAATAGTATTAACTATTTATAGAATATTCTATTTTTAACTTATACAACTAACTAATATTTTTATAACCTAGTTGATTTATAATTAAATTATTTTAAGATTTAAATCTCCCTTTGACTAATATTTGATTTAAAATATAATTGGCTTATATTTATTTAAATATAGTTAACTACCTTTAATTACTCGATTACTTATGAGTATAGTATATTAACTCACTTATTTTAATATATATTTATAAAATTGTCAATTTATGTTTAATCTAATAAGAAAATTAATAACCGAATTAACTGATTTGAATTAAAAAAAATAAAAATAAATTAATTAATTAATTAAATTTTGGTCTAACTTGCCGTTTCTCGGTCAAATCGAGTTGTTACCTGGATATTCTACCTGATCTATTTATAATGCATTGCAAGATCTGCTCATTCAACTTGTCTTGATGATGAACCACACTGGTTGGTTTGAAACGCATCGACAAAATTATCTCTATGTGATTTTCGCCGAAGATTATTCTCAAAATTGATATGGATCACAGAAGCCTAAATTCTATAATTAAATTGATGCATCTTTGTCAAATAATATTTCTAGAGATGTGTGCACCTTCAAGGTACAAATTAATTTTTAAATTCATGTATTCAAAGTTCAAATAGATACAAATACTCTAGAAAAATGGTTAAATGTACTGGAATGGCACTTTTTTTCCACAATTGTTTTAATAGATAAAGTATTACCTTTGTGATCGTTAAATATGTCCCTTGTGTCAAGGATTGGTGGGAGCATTACCATGAGAAAAAGGACAGAGGGGAATATGAATTTTTTTTAAATGCAACCACTTGGGGCTCTTTCAAGGATGTCATGAAGGAACAATATTACCCTGTTGGAACCTACAGAGACCAATACATTACATGGACCACACTACTATAGGAGAGGGACCAAACAGTGCAAAAATTGACAAATATCTTCCATACCTTATGCACCAAGATGGGTATCAAAGACTTTGAGTGACATTTGGTGCTCAAATACCCTGGTGGTTTGCATAGATACATCTAGAAAAAAATGCATTTTTAGAAATCTATTCACTAGGATAAACATAAAAATATTCTATCAAAATCAAGTATAAATTTAAATAAAATAAGAAAGGGTTATGATATACCAATTCCTCACAGAAAAAATAGGGAAAAGGTATCCCCAAACTACAAAACAAAGGATGGAGCTAGGATTTGGAACCCTAGGGGAACCCATCTAAGTCACAAACAATGAAGGGTAATGGGAAGATGAAGAAAGACATGGGAAAGTGGTACAAATTCCATACGAGTACATGGCATAAAATTGATGAATGTTACTCAAATAAGTCATTTGTGGCTAAGAAGAAAGCCTCAAAGTGAGATGTAGGTTATGAATATGAATCAGATCAAGAAAAGGGGAAGTGAACCATTAATGTAGAATTCAATGCCACTATTGCTACCACCAAGTGCAACGAAGTGAGCCTGAAGAATTGGGGGAAGGTGATAATATTTTCCACTTATAGGTGTGGGTGAAGGGTGCTATATTACACTTAATTATCAAGAGGAGAAGTCAGAATAACCCTATCTCAGGAAAGGTCATCAAGTGATTAGACCTACCAATAACACCATACCCACAACCATAAACCATCAAGTTTCTTTGCTAAGGGAAATATATTTGCATCAACGAAGAGTGTCGCTTGCCCTATGGAACCAATACCTTCATGAATGAGGTATTATATGATATTTCCCTCTTTATTTTTCATTTTTATTTTAGGCAAGAAATACTTGGCTAAGCATCATTTTGTATATGAGTCTATACCTTTCAATGTCTATTGTTTTGAGCAAACAACTATACAACATGCAAGAGGTACATTTGCCTACTTCCATTTCTTTGATATCTTCTAAAACATGTAGGAAGGTTATCTTTGAGACCAATAAATTTTTCTTCTTCATTGTTCAATCTCAAAGTGAGCAAAAGGTCGTGGCCACATCCATGACCTCCACACAGGGCTTGTCCCTGCAGTAGAAGCAAGTGGACCAGGTTATGAAAAAATACGAATATGTATTCTCCTCACCCACTTTCGTACCTCTAAACAAAAAATTCAAACATGTAGCACTAATCATGGTGCCCTTCCCCTATAGACGTGAGGCGTCTAAGTGGGCCCAACTCTTTGAGAGCGATCCTGACTTTGCTACCACTTATCATATGCTACGAATAGACACGACTAATGCTGAATTTCATTTTTAAGATAAGATATTGTGTCATTTGTTCGATATCTATGTTCCTTCAAGTGATAATACAAATTTTATTTAAGAATATCACAATAGTTGGATGGTAGACCACTTTATCATGGAAACGGCAATGTTCGTGCTACAAAAATATTTGTATTGGCTAAGAGTTTGACAAGATATCAACAATTATAGCAGTTCCTACACTTACTGTACTATTTCCAAACCTATCATTAACGATAAATGCTTGTAAATTCATTTTCCTAGTCCTAATAGGCCCTAGGAATCCATCTCACTGGAATACATGTCTACTCTACCTTCAACTAAGCAGGGAAATGACTATGTTTTTTTTTGTTTGTTGATTGATTTTATAAAATGCCCATTTTAACAAGCTACAAAAATAATAACACATTGGAGACCACTTCCAAGCTCTTCCTCAAATGGGTATGGGTACATTTTTGGATACCATAAACCATCATATTAGATCAAGACAATCAGTTCCTAAGCACATTCTTCTCAAGCCTTTGGTTACTATTGGACATGAATCTCACTAAATCCACTGCCTTCCATCCCAAAAATGATGGTCAATTGAGGTTGTCAATAGGATGATGGGCATATATTGTGCATGTATATATCCAAACATCCACACACATGGGATGAAATTCTCCTCTGTGTTCAACACTGTTATAATAGAGTCCTCCATACCTCAATCAACCACATAAATTTTGAGGTGGGTTTGGATTTCAACCATTTGGTCCAAATAATGTAGCATTTCCCCTTGTATCCACACAACCAAAATATTCTCATGCTCAATTTGAGTTTAACAAATCCACCAAATTCATTGAGTGAACTTAGCACATCTGTTGTCAAGTCCATGATATTTTATAGAAATCCAATACCAAGTATGAGTAGCACCATGATCAAAATTAGGTGCCTCAAACATTTCAGGTGCGAGAAACGGTTTGGTTGCATTTGGAGAAAGATTCCCTTACATGACCCCATTGGAAGCCTATCTCTATTAGAAAATTATCTAATTGAACAATTTAACACATAAAATGTCGTAGAAAAAAACACAAAAACACATCAAACAAGAGTGACATAGATATATGTGGTTCACCCTATTCGGGTTACATTGATGAAGAAATAGCTAGTCCTTCCTTTTATATTATCCAAAAAAATGAAGAGACACAACCTATAATAGATGTATTGTAGTTTCCTCTTCGCTCCCACACAGTCTCATCTCCTGTTCTCGCTCAGAATAATAATACAGAATCAGAAAATAATTTCCTCATATAAACCAAGGGTTTCCTTCTAGGGAAAAAACCCTAAATTAACATAAATTCTACTGTCAGATCATCCGCCTATTGAACAACCTAGATTGACTATGAAATAACAATATTTTACAAGTAAAATTTTCATCTATTTTTAGCTTTAGGGGTGTTTCCCCTGAATCCCTATTGGGGGAACGTTAACCCCCACACCCCACCCCTTGTGTGTAGGGGTGTAAAGATTTCTTGGGCCATACACTAGGCTAAAAAAAATACCTTTAAACCAGGAAGATAATCAAGCTCCATGCCCAACAATATCCCACTTGGAGACCAATTATAGCAACTCCACCCCTATTTCACTTAATGGAAAATTCTTCCACTTTTGACTTGGTTGTTTCTCATCTTCATGATCATACCTAAATACCAATGAAAACTAAGAAAAATCTCAGTTTCTCCCTGGTTATAACTTTTTATAACATTTTTGCAAGATTCTGGCTAGTGTGTATCTTTTCCAGCTTCAAATGTCCATCTTGAAACACTGACCGTATGAAATGCTACTTGAGATGTATATGTTTAGTCTTGGAATGAAATGTTGAGTTCTTAAAAATATGAGTGGCACTTTGGCTGACACTCTATAACCTGCCCATCTCTTGCTTCTTTCCCAATTCATCCATAAACCTTTGTAACCATACCATTTCCTTACTAGCCTCTCTAGAAGCAACATACTATGCTTTCATTGTTGAAAGTGCAATGGTTTTTTTCAATTTTCAAACCAAACTTAAATTTCTTCCACCTATAATAAACACATACCCTGTGGTGCTCCTCTTGTTACCTATATCACCTTCCATTTCTGCATCAACATATTCATGTAGAGAAATTTTTGAGTCACCAAAGCATAATGCTTGATTTGTGGTACCTCTCAAATACCTGGTAATGCACTTCACTAGCAACTAATGCTCTTTTCCTCGATTATTCATATGCTTGCTTACAACTTCCATTGAATGTGCAATATTAGGCCTTGTGTATACCATTTCTGATATTAATCTTTGAACTGTTGATGAATATGGAACTTTACACATATAATCCACCTCTTCTTGAGTCTTGGGACACATCTCCTTCCTTAGTTTGAAATGGCTAGCCAAAGGTGTACTAATTATTTTTGCATTATTCATATTAAATCTTTCCAACACCTTTTCTATGTACTCAGTTTAAGATAATGTTAATTTCTAATGTTTCCTGTCTTTAGTTATTCTCCGACCAAGGATTTATTTGCAACAACCAAATCCTTTATTACAAATCAATTTTTTAGTTTTTCTTTGAGATTATTTCCCACTTGTTAGACCCTACAAAAATCATGTCATTTACATACATTAGCAATATAATATCACTGCCATCATTTTTCTTTTTAAGACAACGAAAATGGTTATAGTGACATCTAATATAACCTTGTTCAGACATAAACATGTCATATTTTAGATACCATTTCCTTGGAGCCTGTTTTAAGCCATACAAGTTCTTTTTCAAATTACACACTAATTTTTCCTTCCCTTTGACCTTATACACTTGTGGTTCTTGCATATATATTTCTTCCTCCAAATCAACATGGAGAAAGGTTGTCCTTACATCTAAGTTCTCAAGATGCAAATCTTGTACTGCCACTAGACTTAAAATAGTGTTGATTGAAAACATTTTAACAAGAAGCAAAAATTTTCATCAAAGTATATACCTTTCTTTTATGCAAACCCCTTCATCGCATGTCTAGACTTATACGTATGTCTACTGCCATCTTCTTCCTTCAAACTATAAACCAATTTATTTTGCAACGATGTTTTACCTACAAGAAACTTGACTAAGTCCCAAGTCTTGTTGTGCATCAAGGATTCCCTCTCTTCTTCCATGGATTACCCCCACTTCTTCCTGGTTTCTACGACCATTACTTATTTGTATCTTTATGGTTCACACAAATCAATCAACAATACATAATATAATGAAGGATAGTATCGTTGAGGGGGTCTACTTATCTAGGTAGATGTTCTAACACCACTTTCAGTTGTTTGTGGAGCTCATTGTTGTTGTTGTTGTGGTTGTTTATTATTATGATTTTCAGGAATATTTACTTTTTATGTGATCTCATCAAGCACTATGTACTCTTTTCGACCTTTTCTTATTTCTTTCCCAACATCTGATCCTTATACAAGGCATTTTCATTGAATATGACATCTTTGCTCCTACTTATTTTTTGATTCTCATAATCATATAAGCGATAACCAAAATCATTAACACCATATCTAATAAAGGTACATTTCTTTACTTTTGCCTCAAGCTTTGTTCTATTTTATTTATTGATGTGGACAAAGGCTTCACAACCAAAAGTATCTAAAAATGAATAATTTACATTTTTACCTGTCCATGCCTCCTATAAAATACCACCATCCAAGGAACTTGAAGGAAAATTGTTTACTACATAAGCAATAGTATGTACAACATCTGCCCAAAATTATAGGGGCAATCCTACATGAAATCTCATGCACCTTGCACGCTCCATTATTTTCCTATCCATACTTTCTGACACACCATTTTCCTATGATGTTCCTGGAACTATCTTCTCTCTACGAATTCCATGCTCTGAACCATAGTCATTGTTATGAAACCATCTCCCAAAATGATAGAAAAGAGAGATCAACATCGTAGAATTCATCCTCTTCGAGGGGGAAACATCCTTTACATTACATAAATGAGAAATTCTTGGATGATACAAATGACAAAACCTCCTTTCTATATAGGAGTCTAAGGAGTCACAATATAACCCAGCCGACCTAACAATAATAATATAAAGCAACAAAAATAACAATAGAGGGATTCTATAGGGCACAATAATAACAATATGGGGATAATAGGGGCACAACAATATTAATAAGGGATACAACTACAATAGTAATGGGGTAATCACTAGTATTATAGGGACCCAACATGCCTCTCTCCTTCAAAAAAGTGTTGTCCTCAACACTTGAGTAGTTCTAGATGCTTATGTATCAAATTCTCATCCTCCCATGTGGGATCTTCAGCGGATAAGTTCTTCCACTTGATAAGATACTCTGAAATTGATCGATTTCATAACTGTCAAGTTCTTCTTTCTGTGACTGCTTCTGGTTCCAATATATTTTTTCCTTCCTCGTCAAGTTCTGGCAATATTGTTTGAACTGGGAGCTTGTCGCCTATAACCATCTTTAAATATGAAACATGGAAAACTGGGTGCAATCGAGAAGCTGAAGGAAGCTCCAATTTGTATGCCATAGTACTAATCTTTTGCAACACCTTGTACAGACCATAATACTTTGGTGATAATTTATTATCCTTCTTAGCTTGCTTGAGGGACATTTTCTTATATGGTTGTAGCCGTAGGAATACCCAATCACCTACATCAAAACTTCTTTCGTTGCGATGTTGATCTGCCTATTGTTTCATTCTATTCTATGCCAACACGAGGTTATCCTTTAAGAGTTGGAGGACTTGTTGTTAATGTTCAATGTGATGTTCCACTACTTGAACTTTAGAATTTTCTCTTAAATATGATGTGATGAATGGTGGTTGATATCCATAAAGTGCCATAAATGGGGTCATTTTTGTTACTGTATGGAAGGAAGTGTTATACCACCATTCAGCCATAGACAACCATTTGACCCATTGTGTCTGTTTATCAGATACAAAGCAACGAAGATATCCTTCCAAACATGTGTTTACTATCTCATTTTGCCCATCAGATTGAGGATGATAAGATGAGATATGATCTAACTGAGTACCAAGAGAAGAAAATAATTCTGTCCAAAAATTTCTAGTGAAAATGGGATCTCTATAACTTACAATAATCTTTGGGTTTCCATGTAGCTTTTGAATTGTTTCCATAAATGCAGTAGAAACTGTACTGGCTTTAAATGGATGTGATAATGCACAAATGTGTGCATACTTGGTAATTCTGTCAACTACCACCATGATGACACTCTTTCCCTTAGACTTGGGTAAACCTGTGATAAAATCCATTGAAACCTCCTCCTGGCATTGGCTTGGAATGGATAAAGGTTTTAATAGACCCGATGTCTTAATTGTTTCAACTTTATTTTGTTGGTAAACCAAACATTCTGCCACAAAATTTTGAATATCTAATTTAAGGCCCTCCCAAAAAACTCCCTCTTAACCCTGTGGTAAGTCTTTAAAAATCCTGAGTGCCCTCCTAAGGGAGAAGTGTGCAATTCAATAAGAATCTTTTGTTTTAGCTGGGAATTCTTACAGAGGTATAAGCGATCTTTGTACCATAACGAATCATTTTTCCAACTAAATGTATCAGATGTACTGGAGTGTTGTTGTAACTTCTGAATAAGTGCCCATACTACTTCGTCATTCTTCCATTCCTCCCTTGCTTCATTTATCCAATCTAGTTGGATAATAGAAATGGCACACAACAATGCTTCCACATCCTCATCCTTTCTTGAGAGTGCAACTGCCACCACATTTTGCTTCCCTTTTTCCTAGATGATTTCAAAGTCATAACCCAACATCTTTGTGACCCACTTGCGTTGCTCTTCAGAGGATAATCTTTGTTCTAAAAGGTATTTAAGGCTATCATAATCCGTTTTCACCTTGAAGTGTCTTCCCATTAGGTGGGGTCACCATTTCTTAAGTGCATGGAGTATTGCCAACATTTCCTTCTCATAAATAGCTTTTTGTAAAAGCTTTCCCTTGATTGGATGACTTTCAAAAGAAATGGGTCTTTCCTCTTGCATTAAAACAACACCAATTCCATTTCCTGAAGCATCACATTTCACAATAAAGGTTTTTGTGAAGTCTGGTGTAGCTAAGACTAGTGCTTGGCACCTTGCCTCTTTAAGATGCTCAAAGGCCTTTGTTGCTTCTGGAGTCCATGAAAATGCATCTTTCTTCAATAATGTTGTTAGAGGTGTTGTTATTCTCCCATAATTCTTAACAAACTTGCGATAGTACCCTGTCAACCCGAGAAATCCTCGTAGATGTTTTATGGATGTGGGAATTTTCCATTCCTTAATGGCTTTAATTTTTCTAGGGTCTACCTTAACTCCTTCATGAGATACAATATGACCCAGATATTCCACCTCTTGTACTACAAAGAAACATTTGGATTTTTTTGCATATAATTATTTCTCCTCCAATAGTTGTAGCACCCTGTCAACATGTTCAACATGATCCTTCCAAGACTTGATGTAGATTAGTATATCATCAAAAAATACTAACACAGATTTTCTAAGGAATGGTTTGAAAATGGAATTCATCAAACTTTGAAATGTTGAAGGTGCATTGGTAAGGCCAAAAGGCATGACCAAAAATTCATAATGACCCTCATGAGTTCGAAATGCTGTTTTCGGAATGTCTTCAGTCTTCATTATAATTTGATGGTATCATGAACGAAGATTCAACTTGGTGAAGTAACTTGATCCATGCAATTCATCTAGTAATTCATCAATGACAGGAATGGGAAATTTATCTTTAATAGTGAGCTTGTTGAGCTCCCTATAATCTGGACACATGCGCCATGATCCATCTTTCTTGTGCACCAATACTACTGGAGCTGAGAAAGAACTTTGACTTGGTTGAATTATACCAGCTTCTAGCATTTCTGCAACCATACGTTCAATTTAACTCTTTTGGGCATAGGGATATTTGTACGGCCTGATGTTTGTAGGAACACTTCCTGGAATCAGATGAATAACATGATCATGATCACGAATAGGTGGGAGACCTTTTGGAGTCTCAAATACCTTGGAATGATTGTCTAAGACTTTTTGGAGATCTGGAGAAATAGATGATTCCAATGTGGAAACATCTAGCAAACATAATTGTGCAATTACACCTATTTGTTCCTTTTTTAGAAGCTTTGTCATACCGTTAGAGCTGATTATATTTCCCGGTTTCCCTGCAATACCCCTTAATTCAAATTCCTTTCCTTCCACAGAAAATTTCATGAAAATTTCTTGAAAATTAAACACTATTGTACCCAAGGATTGTAGCCATTAGACTCCTAGTACAACATCAACACCTCCCATTGGAATGGAAAGCATTGGGCTAGTCAATACATATTCTCCCATGGATAGCTTGATACTATGGCACTTTCCAGAGCAATTTATTTTTCCTCCATTTACAATCATCACTTGACACTATGGTGCTGGATATAAGAAGCAATTCAATTCTTTTGCTACCTTACAATGAATAAAATTGTGGGTACTTCCTGAATCAATCAACACTATTACCTTTTTCTTCTTGATTTGTCCTTCCATCTTGATGGTTTGAGGAGTGGTAATTCCCGCCAATGCATTACAATATATGGTCGGATTCATTTCTTCTTTATCTAGGCTTTGTTCCTAGAGTATATCCTCTTCTTTTGACCTTTCTTGCTCCTTTTCTTCTTCCTCTTCACAATCTATGTAGAATAATTTCTTCTCAGCACACTTATGACCTTTAGTGTATTTTCTATCACAACTGTAAGAAAGCCCTTTTGCTCTTTTTTCTTCGAATTGTTGTGGTGTCATCCTTATAGGTTGTGGAAGACTAGGGGCAACAACACTTCCATCTTTATAGTTGTGAGTGGTATGCTTCCTAGTTGCCATAATTTTGCTTTCCATTTTTCTTGCTAACCTGAATGCCTTCTCTAATGAATCAGGTTCCCAAAGGCGAACATCATGTTGGATATTATCCTTTAAGGTCCCTATGAACACATCAATCCTATGCTCCTCTGGAATATTTTTTACTCCTCAATTTTTGGAACTCCTCAATGTGCTCCATTATTGAACCCTTTTGTTTGAGACTTATCAATTGACTAAAAAAAGTGTTGCTTTTTGTATCCTCATAATGTGCTGTCAATTCTTCTGTAAAAATTGCCCAAGTTATAATTTGTTTACGAGAGAAAAGCCATTGATACCATACAAACTGATTTGGTTCCAAATATAAAGTTGCAATACGTACCTTTTGTGTGTTTTGCACATTATTGAGATCGAAAAATTGCTCCATCTGTAATATCCATGTTGTGGGATCCTTTCCATCAAACTTCCTCATATCAATTTTTGGAATATGGTGGGTCTTCATCCAACATTAGTCTATGGACTCATGATTAACATTTCTTTTGTTCTCATCATGAGTTTCCTTTACTACCCTTTCACCATTAGTGACCATTTCTTGTAGCAAATTATTCATATTTATCTTCAATTCTTCTATCTTATCATCCATGCCATCAATTTTAGCGTCCATGCCATTCATCTTAGCTTCCATGCCATTCATCTTAGCTTCCATGCCATCCATCTTAGCTTCTACGCCTTTCTTTCAAAAATCCATCTTATTTTCTACACCTTTCTTTAAACCATCCATCTTAGCTTCTACATCTTTCCTTAAACCATCCATCTTAGATTTTGTTTCTTTTTGTGCAAGTGACACTTGTTGCACTTGGTCTCATAATTTTGATATATCATGTTGCATTTCTTACTCTTCTTCATGAGTCATGCTAGAGCTTTTAGGTTGCTTGCTAGGTGTTTGCATTTTCTTTCCTTGGGGTATCAATTACCGATTCAAACTAATTTTTCAAACAAAGCTTATGCAAAAATTTAAAAAAAACTACACACCTTTTTTCACTTTGTAGAAGATTGATATTGAATCTGATGTATCTTTGCAATTTTGGATCATCCAGTTCTGAAATTGCGGCCTGTAGTAGCCCTCTATGTCTTCTTTCCAATGCCACCAGTCTGATCCAAATTGGATTCTCCAAAGAAGAGTTATGCACAATCTCCCAAGATGACCTGATTATAGACTAGTTTAGTAGAGCAAACTTGTATGACATGCCACGAGTCACTTTTTCGAGCTTTGGCTCTGAAAAATATATACAAGAAACTACAGTCCGTCCTCTTTCTATACCTTCTTACAAAATTTTAATCCGATGCTCAGAGAGAAAGTTATGACGATTTTCCCCAGGTCACCTATTTGGAATGTAATTCAGGAATCTGTGAAAATACCAACTTCCTCAGATCATATCTCCAAAAATATAGTGCGAAAAGCTCTAGAATTCGGACCCGAGATTCCACGTGATTTCTTCTCAAATCGGTTTTTTTAGCTTCTAAAACATTGCAGAAAAAAAGTTATAGCGAAAATGCCACGATGACCTATATGGAGCAGTGAAACCCTAGAATCCAAAGCTCTGATAGCAAATGTTATGAAAACAGCTCACAAAAAGATAGAAAAGAGAGATCAACGCCTTAGAATTCAGCCTCTTTGAGGGGGAAATCTCCTTTACATTACACAAATGAGCAATTCTTGGATGATACAAATGAAAAAACCTCCTTTCTATATATAGGAGTCTAAGGAGTCACAGTATAACCCAGCCGACCTAACAATAATAATATAAAGCCACAAAAATAACAATAGATGGATTCTATGGGGCATAGTAATAACAATATGGGGACAATAGCAGCACAAGAATATTAATAATGGATACAACTACAATAGTAATGGGGTAATCACTAGTATTATAGGGACCCAACAGTCATCAAACTCTTTTCTACAATATTCACCTCCATTATCTTATCTAAGACACTTTTAACGTCTTTCCTATATCACTATCAAACAAATATTTCCATTTCTAGAAAGTATAAAAAACATCAGATTTATTCTAAATACAATAAATCAAAATTTTCCCAACTGCAACATCAATAAAAGTAACATAATATTGAGATCCAGTGAGAGATGAACCTAAGAAGGTCCCCATACATATGTATGAACAAGCTCTATTTTTTAACTCTTTTTTTCCTTCCCAACACTGTTAAATTTAACTCTCTTCTTCTTTCCATAAACACAATTTTCACATTAATCGAAACCAATATGCTTCAAACCTTGCAACAAATTTCTATAGTGAAGAATATGCATCCACTTCTCACTTGTGTACCAGATTCTATGATTCCACACTATCGTATCTCTCCTATGGAGGTTAAAGCATTAACAAAATTAGATATACCATTGCATAAATAAAATGTACCATCCTTTTCTCCTTTTTCTATTAACAAGGCTCCTTTAGTGGCCTTCCAGGTTTTGTCTGTGAATGTAGTTACACATCCTTCACCACTTAACCTCCCTGTTTAAATTATATGTTTCTTTAGATATGGAAAATGTCTTACTTCCTTCAATAACCATTGGTTTCCATTTTGTTGCTTTCTAAAAACCTTACCCATTCCTGTGACTTTACGAGGTTTATGATCACCCAAATGAACCAATCCAAAATCTCCTTAAATATAGTCATGAAAATGTTTCCTATCAGGTGTGGCATGGAATGATGCCCCTGAATCTACCATCGAGGCATCAATAATTTTCTCTAATGAAATAATGAATGCATCTTGCAACATATCACTTGTCACATTTGCTTCATGATTGTTCTCTTGTTTTCCGTCTCCTGCTTTTCCTTCCCAAGATTTGTAGGCTTTCTTCAAGTGTCCTTTCATCCCGCATTTCCAACACACTGTCCCTAACCTGGATTTGGTTCTTCCTTTTCTTGACTTACTACGATTTCTTGGGCTCCTTCCTCTTTCCATTTTTCTTCCCATAGTCTATATAGTAAAAGCATTGCCTCATGTCTCACCAACACTTTTCCATTGTATTTCCTCACAAAGGATGGAACCAACAACATCATCAAACTTTCAAGTACTAGATCTAAAGACATAGTTACTAATAACTATAACTAAGTCATTTTGATTTTCTTTCAATGACTATAGAAACAACAAAGTCCTAACTTCATCATCAAAATTTACACCTACAGAACTTAACTCACTAGTAACCATGTTAAATGAATTTAAATGATCAACAACAAATCCACCTTATGACATCTTCATATTAAAGAAATGCTTCATAAGAAATGCCTTATTTGACAATGAAGGTTTTCATATAGTTTGACCAATTCCATCATTAAACCTTATGTTGGTGTTTCCTTTAAAATGTTGAATTCCACCGATGCTGCCAGACACATCCGTATTATTCCCAGCCCATTTCTATCAAAAATATCCCATTATACATCTGTCATACTCATCGACTTCGTTTCTTTTCCGCTTAATGGTACGTAAATATATTTTTGATACAAATAATCCTCCATTTTCATCTTTCATAGTTAGTAGTTTTCGTCATTTAATTCTCAACCCTAAACCTACAATATTTTTCCATTTCTTCACCTCAAATGAGGAAACCTTATTTCCTACGAGTTTATCAACCAAATAGACCTTCGACTCTGATACCAATTTCTAGAAAATTAGATAGTAGAGTAATGGAGGACATAAAATGTTTTGGAAACAAAAACACAAGAAATGCATCAAACAAGAGAGACTTAGATATATGTGGTTCACCCAATTTGGGCTACATCCATGGAGAAACATCTAGCAATTCCTTTTATATTATCTAGAAAAATGAGGAGATATAACCTACAACACATCTGTTGTAATTTCCTCTTCCCTCTCACACAGTCTCCTCTCTCTTTCTCACTCAGAAGAATAATACAATGCCACAATACAATTCCCTCATATAAACTGAGGGTTACCTTCTGGGGAAAGAACCCTAAATTAGCATAACTTCTATTGTTAGGTCATCTGCTTAATGAATGACACAGATTGACTACGGAATTATAATACTTTACAAGCAATGTTTTCATATATTTTTAGCCTAATGGGTACTACCCCCGAGCCCCCGCAGGGGACAAGTCACCCATGCATGGAGGGGTGTACAGTCTTCTTAGGGTATACAAAAGGATGAAAACAAGACCTCTCATGTCAAGAAGATAATCAGGCTCCACACCCAACAATTCCACTTTGTTATTGACCCTACACCATCATGGAGTTTATAGGTTGAAAATATTTTTAGCTAAGTATCCCCCCCTTCTTTACTTATACCTAGTGTTCAATGTGGACCTTCTTCAACCATACTTTCCATGATTATTAGACACATCAAAGACACGAAAGTAGTTGAAACCATTAGATATCAACCCATATTACATTTAATAGGAAGCCATTGGTTAGATCGTGGACACACTAGATAAGGGCACTCAACAATCGAGGATCAAGCTTTATCAAGTTGTCAAAGTAGAGCAACTCCTACACCAAGGCAATTGGCTCACCCAAGGCCAAGTTTAGCGAAAATTTCGCCATCGAATGGGAGAACTGAACACAATTGAGACCATTGCTTCATAAGGGGAGAGGGTTGATCCATGAGGAAACTGGTGGTGTTAGCACCCCATAAATTTCTCTAGGTAGAGGAGAGAAATCCTAGAGGTAACCACAAAATGTTTTTGGACCAGAATATAGCCCTTATGGGCTAGAGAGGGCTCTCTCTATAGGGTATTTCAGTCAAACAACTGAGTTTTTCAGATTTTAGGCTATCTCTTATGAACATGAGAAATGAATTTGTTTTAAGTTTTTAAAAGTTTAATAACAAAGTGAGAAATAAATGCATTGGGAATCCTTGTTTAGAAAATATCAGTGATTAAAATGGGATAGTGAGAAGTTCTTACTAAGGGAAAGATAGCCAACACATTGGATCTTTAAAATATGTTGTAGTATATGGTGGAGGAAAAAAATATCATATTCCACTAAGCATAAAGCATCTAGGGATGAATTTTATACTTAGTTTTAGATGAAAATCATGAAGATTATTTGCGAGGAAAAGAAAGCACATATCTTAGATGAAATTTTCTTTCATTAACCTATTTTAAAAAATAAAGGCAGCCGATAATGAATATCTGAAAGAAATGGAGTATGAGTAACTGAAAGAAAAAGGACATATAAGAGCAAAGGAAAAGAGATCACAAACATATGTTGACATAGGAACCCTTGAAATAAATAACTTTGGTCTTCTTCATTAATCACTGTAAAATCACAACATACACTGAATTTTGTCTTTTGTATTCTCCGATCAATCCTTTCTTCATAGTTTTTGGTAGTCTTAAATACATTTTCAACACAAGAGGCCCATATGATGAAATAAATTTCATCACTTATCCACTGAGTGGATCAAATCAATCTAACTTAGAAACATCATGTCTTTTTTAACAAGAAAAACTAAATAGAGCTAACATAAAAACTTCAACTTTTATCATTAAAAAAACACAAAGTACTTTATCCTATCTCCTAGATAATGGCCAATCCATTCATTTTATCTTTATCACTAGCATCAAAATAGAAGGTTATAGATATTATGTGTTGGAGTAAGATCCATATGATCTCTGAAACCTTTAAAAAATTTGAATTCACAAATCAAATTTCAAAAAACTTCATAATTTTGGCAGTAATAAAGTGTAAAAATGGGTCTCCGAGTAACACCTGTAACTCCCAAATGGTGGCACCTATGTAAAATATGAGATATGATTTTGTAGATGATCTTGTTGTGAAGAAAAAATTATCTCAGTTTCTTCAAATTCTTTCCCAAATCCTCCGCAAATATTCTAAAATACCAAAACTAAAACAGGAAAATACATAGTCTGAAAAATAAGCCTTAAATATACATTCGGAAATCCTTATATATGACACTTGTGATGAAACTGGCAGATGTTATTTTTCTTTGGTTCGTGCTTGAGAAAATGCTCTTTCATTTTTCCAAAATGCAACTCCATTTGGTCAGAAATAGTTTTTGAAAATGAAAATAGTCAATTTCGAAGCAAATTCATAGCAAAGTGTAAGTAGCCCTCCATGTTTTGTATGGTTGCACGCCTCCTCTAACAAAATGGATCAAATGGGTAGGTTTGAAAAGGATGTTTGATGGTGTAGAAATTTTTAAGTTGGATCTCCAACTCTTGCAAACTTCCTGAATGGTTGATACTCACCTACGCAGTGGTTGCGCAATGAACATGAATCCCATTAACTTGGGACTCCTTCCTACTTTTACTAAACCCTTGATGACAAAGACTTGACAATGACCTTTGAGAATATGATATATTCAGTGGTCATAGACTCAACTTATTCAAGAACTAAAAATTAAAGGGTGTGAAAAATACATTTGATGATGAAAAATATTGACCCTAACATTGGCTTCAATGAGGATGGTAGCCTCCAAGCAAGGTGCCAAGAAAAAAAATGCATACCAACAGCCTAACCATACCATTGGGAAATGGAGTCAACATAGACACTAAAAATATAATTTCCTGACTAAAATTAACTAACTGACTAAGTGACTAAACATACATATGACAACAGATCACTGGAATCTCAGGGCCTTCTCCTCGAGCTTCAAATTCCAATGATAACATCCCACACCTGTTGAAACTAAAGATACACTCATGTGAAATGATCCCACCAATGTAGCCAATCAATAAAATGGTTACTTGATTTATTTCCACTTCCATTATGTTCAGACGGAAAGAAAAGTCTGAGAGATGACCCAACAACACGAAATCTAAACCCAAATTCAAAATTTCTCCATTTTGAGAAGCTAAATCCACTTACTAATTTCAAGAATACTGTGCATTTATCATTCTCTAATTTTTTTAACATAAATGCAAAAGAATCCCAAAAATCATGAATGTTTCCTTCTTGTTGATGAGCATAAGAAAAAATGGAAGCTCCATCTATAACTGCTGGTTGTCCATGTTCTATGTAGTGAGCTTTAATATCAACCTCAAAAATATTGGTAGACAGTTCATTTTGAATTTTAAAGGAGTGAAGAGAAACAAGTTCTTGCACATGATTCTCTTGCCCATGTAAGAAGCTACCAACAAGGACTAATTCACTGCCCGAATTTTCCATGAAAATAATTTCAGAAATCTGATTTTTGTAGACATTTTCATGAGAGAAAAATTCAAGAGAGGAATCACATGAAGGAAAATTTCATCCTTGTTTTGGTCACGTGAAAATGGAAAATATTGCTACAAATCATCGTCAAAATCATGAGATGTAACATGAATTTCATCATGAAAATCTGACTGGTCTTCAGTCACGAAAGAAAACACTATTTGTTGGAAATATTCTTATGTATCAAGGCTATCAAACTCTACTAGTTCTCCCTCTTGATCACTTAAAAACTGACAAGACTGCTGCAAAATTTCTTCAAAATCAAGATACAAATCATAACTTTCTGCATCAAGATGTTGATCTATTTGATTTTCATCTTTCCAGAAATCCACTTGAATATCATGGCAATAGACCCCATCTATTCACTACAAGAAAAAAGGACATTGGTGAGGGGTGAAAAATGTCACCATAAGCTCATTGGTGATGGTCAAAAGAGTCCTTGTCACCAAAGGTGGAATTTTTAAAAGCATAGGTGTTGTTGTGACATTCAAAGTCCATCACCAATAATTATTTATAATGATGGATAGTGACCATCACCATTTTATATGAGAAATGGTGATGGACCATAGCCTCCGTCACCAAAAACTGAACGTCACCAAAGGTGGCATTGCCAAAATTATAGGGGTTGTAGTGACATTCAAAGTCTGTCACCAATAATGATTTATAATGATGAATAGCAATCATCACCATTTCATATGAGCAATGGTGATAGACCATAGCCTCGGTCACCAAAAATTAAACGTCACCAAAAGTGGTGTCGCAAAAGTATAGGTGTTATCGTGACATTCAAGGTACATCACGAATATTAATTATAATGACGGATAACAACCATCACCATTTCATATGAACAATAACGATTTATTGTGATGGATCTTTCATGGTCGTCACTGTTGGTGCATATATATGGTGACGTTCATTGACCGTCATCAAAATCCGCATTGCCGAAAGTATAGGTGTTATGATGACATTCAATGTCTGTGACGAATAATGACTATAATGATGGACAATGACCGTCACCATTTCATATCAAAAACAATGATTTATGCTTATGAACCTTTGAGGGTCATCCCTATTGATGCGTATATATGGTGGCATTCGTTGACCGTCACCATTTCATATTTTGGTGAGGGTCGAAAAATGTCATCAAAGCTCATTGGTGATGGTCAAACGAGTCTCCATCACCAAACATTGATCGTCACAATTCCATATGAATGTCATGGTATGATAGAATTGAACCACCAGCCTCCTTCCTGTAAAGAAGGTGCTCTTCCATTGAGCTAGCACCATTTAAATAATTAGTATTTTAAAAATTAGACCTTGAAACTTCATAGATTGTAAATTCTACAGCTTTCAATAAATTAAAGTCTCAACAATATTTTACTAAACAAGCAAAGAAGCATCGAAACTGCAGGTCCATACTTAATGGTTATGGAAATTATGAAAGGTGGGTAGAGGGAAAAATAGTTATGTATAAGGGAATCAATATGTTAAGTTGAATACTCAATTAGAAGTGAAACTCTCAAGACATTTATAACCTATAAATGACCTATAACTAGCAAATGCACCAAATATTGCAAGGGAAATTTCATAAGTGGATAGCATATGGAAGAAGAGCATTGATGAAGATAGATGCAATATCTTATAGGTTGAGTGAAAGAAAAATCTCAATGTTGTTGTTTGGTTTTTAGATATCTGAATGATATCTAAACTTTTGAGAAAATGTAACACGGATCTTCGGAAACCATGAACGCCATATGATAAAAAAAATTATCTATCTATCTATCTATATATATATATATATATATATATATATATATATATATATATATATATATACATATAATTCCCCTTCACATAAACCAACATGCAATTTGGAATTTCACAAGTCCGCACTCAAAACATGATAGCAACCAACAAATAAAAAAAATTGACTTGGAAGGAAAGCAATAGCTTCACCTTCATTCTTGAGTTGATTTTGTCTATTTGAATTTGACTTGTGACATTCTTTCTTTGACAAGGAATCAAAATCATCACTAGTATTCAATTCATCTAACACAGAGTTTGGATATCCCACTGACATTGGTGTTTTCATTGCCATGCTTGAAAACCATGGAATTTCTTGTCGATAGTAGAATAATATGTGTGCCTTCTGTTCAAGAACATATTCCTTATTAACCATTGTTACCTGGCAGAAACAAAAGAGACAACAGAATATTAGTGTACACTATATCCCCTACTGAAATATAATCATAACTTAGCTAAGAAGTCTAAAAGATGTTCTTAATTAATAAACTTTGTATTTGGAAATATTGTTTCTTTATATTTAAAAAAGACTATGTTGTACAACACTTCTATCTATTTATCCAGAAATTATATCGTAACATGTCACATAGTATAAATCTACATTACCTAAAGTAGAAAGACAAATTTTCTCAAGAAAATAGATTTAGAAAAGAGCTTTGAAAACTATAAGTTTGTCTTCAAAGCTTTAATTAATTTAACAACAAACTAGTTGGAGTTTGAAAATCAAAATCATTCATAGTTAAGGGTGCCAAAGACTTTAGATTTTAACTATGATCTGGTGCATGCTTGGCTTCAAGACAACACATTCTTTAGGAATTTCATGTTGGGAAACCTCCAAATCTGCTTCCAGGAAAACTCAAGTTAAATGGAAATTTCTTTGTATAATGGTTGTGATTCATATGGATGCACATTAATATATATGTTTTTTCCTAAATTTGAATAATTTATGTATTTTTCGGTCAACCAATTTTTTTGTCTGGTTTTTATCTAGTTGTAATTCGATTTGATAGCAGAAAGAACTCAGGAACTTGAGAGGATAAGTTAATATCCTCCCCAACCAAGTTCAATCATCGCTTGTTGTTCGTGAGACAATTGTTGATTTGTACAACAAATGTATATATTCTTGGAATATTATCTAACTATGAATATGGAAGTGTTCAACTATCTTTTTGAGGACATTGTATTCATGAAAATATGGAAGTCAAATCCTTGAAATAACACAATTTATAGGAGTGACAAGGTATTCTAGGCAGTGGTAAGCTGGAAGTTGAATATGAAATAACAAAATTTTGGACAATTGAGAACTTCATATCTGTGTGTAAGAACTGAAATCCACGAACACAATCACAACTCATCATATAATGCTCTAAGATCTCCAAAACCCTAGATAGAGAAAAGTAATAGAAACCTTAGCTCCACCAAAGATATTTCAAAAAATACTCAAAAGGATTGATTATTGGAGTATCTTTGGTGGAGCTAGGGTTTCTCTTGGTTTTCCCTATCTAGGGTTGTTGAAATCATGGAGAAATATATCTTAGGTTGTTATTGTGTTCATGGGTTTCATTTCTTCTTTATATATATGAAGTTTTCGAGTGAATGATCCAAGAAACATTAGCACCTTAAGGCAAAAAAACATAAAGTACAAAGAAGATTGAATGAGAGAGAGAGAGAGAGAGAGAGAGAGAGAGAGAGAGAGAGAGAGTAGCACTACTCTTACATATCTAACCCAAGTATGAAAAGGAATATGCACAAGTGCATGATCGATTATTATAACAACTCACTCCTTCCTTTATTTATATGAGAGGTAAATGGGCTTTACAATAACAAGTGGACCTAGTCCACTACAAGCAAACTTTCAAGACACAAGTAGGTCCACCCATGTCAAGAAATCTACTCTAAGTGACATGTGTGAGGCTCAAAGGTGACAATGATTAATAAGAAAGGCCTCCATGGCATGAACACTACTCCCCAAGGTATAACAATCCTCCAAAGGTCCAAAGCTTCAATGCATCTCCATGGTCATGTGTTTACTTAAGGACAACTCATCTCCAAGGTCATGTGTCGCCTTAAGGACTCCCACACCTACATATCCACTCCCTCAATCGAAGAGTCCACATGTCAAGTGTAAACCTCCATGCAAACAACCAGGCAACCCCGTGCTATCTAGGGCTCAATAACCTCCTCTGAAATATCCAACTCTAGTCCAAGCACATAAACTCCCTTCATGCATCAACAACATGAAGTCACCAAGCTCCATACTTATCCAACACTTCAAGGAAGAATTTCTTTCAAACATCCAAACAAGGTCTAGCAACAAATAGTAAACCACCTCCAATGTCCAAGTCCATCCTGGAAGAGCATGGTCCAACCATACACCATGCACCCCACATCTTTCATTTCTTCTTTATATATATGAAGTTTTCGAGTGAATGCTCCAAGAAACAGTAACACCTTAAGACAAAACACATATAGTACAAATAATATTGAAGAAGACAGAGAGAGAGAAAGTAGCAATACTCTTACATCTCTAACCCAAGTATTAAAAGGAATATGCATAAGTGCATGATCGACTATAATAACAACTCATTCCTTCCTCTATTTGTATGGGAGGTAAAGGGGCTTTAAAATAACAAGTGGACCTAGTCCACTTCAAGAAAACTTGCAAGACATAAGTAGGTCCACCCATTTGAAGCACTCAACTCTAAGTGACATGTGTAAGGCTCAAAGGTGACAATGATTAACAAGCACGGTATCCATGGCATGAGTGCTACTCCCCAAGGTCCAATAATCCTCAAAATGTCCAAAGCTCCAATGCATCTCCATGGTCATGTGTCTCCATAATGACAATGCATATCCAAGGTCATGTGTCACCTTAAGGACTCCCTCAACCCAAGAATCCACATGTCAAGTGTAAATCTCCATGCAAGAAACCAAGAAACCTCATTCTATCTAGGGCTCAATAACCTCCTTTGAAATACCCAACTCTACTCCAAGCACATAAACTTCCTTCATGCACCAACAACATGAAGTCACCAAGCTCCATACTTATCCAACACTTCGAGGAAGAATGTCTTTCAAACATCCAAACAAGGTCTAGCAGCAAATAGTAAACCACCTCCAATGTCCAAGTCCATCATGGAAGAGCATGGTCCAACCATTCACCATGCACCCCACATCTCACGAAGCACCCCCAACGCCCAAACATGGTGTAAACATTTTCAAAGTAACCCAAAAAGATAAAAATTATTTCCCTCTCATCATAAAATAATTTGTAACTCCATGCATATTCGGTTACAACTTTCACCCATAAATGTCAGTAATCAAAGTTTGCAGCTCCTCTTTTCTACAAAAAGTTGGAAGACTAACTATAAAATGGCCATTAGACATTGGATTAGAGGCCTTTTATGAAGGCGGACTAAAAGAGACAATTTGGGGCAAGTGCAATATCCATACTGCCTTGGTCCTAAGTTGGCATCCATACCTTGAAAAAGTTGTTTGTGAAGTGTGCTATTGAACCAATTTTGGAAGAGACTATTTGGGGTAGGAAGCGTCCATACTGCTGTTGATTTGACCTGAGTTGTCATCCATACCTTCTCAGAAGAATTCTTTTGTGTCATATTTATTTTCTGGGTTACTCAACTACAAACAACTTCCTGCGAGAATTTACATTTGTTCTTCAAAGTCAGTATCCAATTCTGGTTGAAATCACTAATATTTTTTGTCGTTTCTTTTCTTCGTATCTTTGCTGTTATTTTCTAATTATTCAAGTTTTTTCTATATTTAGGACCTTCTTAATTTCCGATTTTTGGTCTGCTTTATTTTTCAGATTTCAGATCTAGTTTTGTAATTTTTGGATTTCCAATTTCAATTATAATCACAAAATTTTGGGTTGGCTCAAATCATTGCTATTAAATCCCTAATTAATAGTAGATTCATATCATATTTTTTGTTACAGTTCAAATTATTTACTTATGTTCACCAATCTGTTTATCTTTCAAGGAATACCTGTAAGCAAGATAGAGCAAATCAGAAGTCAGAGATATATTTTCACCAACATACACATCAACATAGCAACACTCATAGATACATTCATAAATGCTATATAATACATTTGTATAGAGGAGGAATCTACTACCCCTTTCATTCCTTGTCTTCCTCCTTTTCTTGTGCCTTGTGTGAACCTATTCAAATCAAAAAATTTGAAAATCAGATCATTGATATATCCATTCAACCTTCATCCACTTCCCATCATTTATATATGATGGAGGAAACCAAGGAATGGTTCATGAAGACTTAGGTGAAGACCAATCCCTTGATTTTTCAGGATGATATTAATACTCACAACTCTAATCTTGAAACTGATCTTATCAGTAATCTAAGTGTTATCAAGATGTGATCATTTTTACACCTTAAGACCTGTCTCATGCAGTCATTTCCTGCCCCTATTTATAGATTTTACAATATCCTCAATGTAGGTTGTTTTGAAAAAGTATAAAATGATTATCTAAATTCTAACCTTTACCATTTGGCAAGGTCAAAGTTTATTTTCCAATAAATATATATTATCCCTTTGATCAAATTAAAGATGATCATCATTCCTTTCATCCATTGGTAATCAAGGAAGTAATTTTCAACCCTCAACATTAATCTTTTTTACAATGTCAAAGATGACAATCCTCCTCTTGGGCCTTAATCATTAAAAGACAAGTTCCCAAACTGTTAAGTATCCTACCATGCAATATGTCATCTTTGAGTTTGGAAAAGTCAAATTTGATCACTAATCCCATGCTTGGAGGTCTTTGGAATGGGAAATTTTCGAAGTTAGCCTCTATGATGATCTTTTTCCATACCATGTCTAAGGGAGAACCTACTCATATTGTTCACCAACACCATATCTTACCCTAATTTACACTCCCATGGGCCAAAACATTCTTTTTGTAAGATCAACTTTGCTTTCTACCTATTATTTTCGTAGTACCAAAATGTCCACTTGCACAAAAACTACATGCCATGTACATAAATTGAAAACTTGATGGATGATAAGGAAAAGGGGCTAACCTATATTCCATGAAACATCATATTCCATACTTAGAATGCACCCCAAGGTGTCAAAATTGCATGCCAAGTGGCAAAATTGCATTTCTCAGGTTAAAATTTGCATTACAGCTATACCTGATTGCACACAACCTCCTATAGATGTACATATGGAGAGGTCATAAAATATAGTGCTACATTATTTCTCCTTGTGCATCTTCCTACACTTCCATAATTCTAATCTACACCTTCAAGTGAGAGTACTGTGTGAGAAGCAATAGAAAAAAAACAATAGCTAGAACATTGGTAATAACATCAAGGTAAAAAGGTAAAGGGGAGGAATTTGGATAAATAATTCCTTTGGTAGCATTGGCAATTGTTGATGCAATTCTATGCATGTTTTTCATAGATGCAGGGAATCTCTAAACTATGATCTCATTGACATGTGTGATTATGTGTGTGTTATATTCATGAACATGGTAATGGTTAAATGAATGTGTATAAAAATTCCACTGAAAATGACAGGTCCCTATCAGGGATCATTCTCATGGAAGAATGACTAATCATGTTTATGAATTGAATGCATGTATGGATGACATGCTTGAGATTCCTAGTTATGTGAGGAATTCATTGAGGAAAAGGGAATTTTTTCTACTATTATTTTACTATCATGTGATTATGAATTTCATATGCCCATGTTTATATTATGATGATGAAATAATTATCATGAATAGTTATTGGGATAGGTCACCCACCAAATATTGGGGCTTTCGCGAGCCTACAACAAGTGCTGGGTAGAGACTGTGTAGTAACTAGTTTTTCATGATATTGTGTAATGTGTATATGTGTATTTTTTTGTAATGTTTATATTTCGCTACTACATATAGCACTAAATTGCGACTACAAAGTTTGACAGTATGGCCCATACTGTCGCAAAGGTCAAGAAAAATGTCATATTTGTAGTTTTGGTGCCCATGCTTGTCACAATTATAAAGTCCTATTTTACATGAGCCATAATTGTGACGTATTATTTCTAAGGAAAAATAATTGTGACAAATTATTTATATGGTTGCAAGTGCGATGAACCACATCTGTGGTCGCAGTTGAGAAGAACCATGTTTGTTGTCAAAATTGTGACGACCATTATATATATGTTTGTTTATTTGGTATATATATATATATATATATATATATATATATATATATATATATATATATATATATATATATATATATATATATAGATATATATATATATATATATATATATATATATATATATATATATATATATATATATATATATATATATAGATATATATATATATATATATATATATATATATATATATATATATATATATATATATATATATATATATATATATATATATATATATATATATATATATATATATATTCCCCAAGGAAAAATCGTAATCTTTCATTATATGGTGAAAAATTACATATAGTAAACATTATTCAGCATATGTGAGTTTCTTCGTGACTTTTAAAAGTCTATGGTATTTCCTGTACATGTCTATGTCATAATCAAAAAATCATCATGCAGGATGATATTATATCAAAATGTCAAAAAAGAACACCACGCAGGATGTATGTATAGTAGGCAAAAATGTATACTTGCATCTAGCAGGATGCTGCTCATAAGTCGCTATATTTCTATTTAACACCTTATATACATTAACAAAAATCAAAGGTCGCCCACCCGAGGGTAGACTTGATCTATGTAGGGCCTCTGGAAGTATTGATATTGAGCATTGCCCCTCTGTTCGCTGATTATCCACTTTCCTGCTAGAATGTCCGTGGCTTCCTTGGATAATCCGTCGGCACAGTGATTGTGTTCCCTGTAAATATGACGAACAATAATGGAGTTAAAATGTGATTTGAGGTGCATCATTTATCCAATATATTTAAGAGTGTGTGTGCATGGCATCTAGATTTGAGATTGATCCAATTAATGATAATGTTTGACTCCCCAAATATCTGTAACTCTCTGCAGTCATGGTTTAATGCAAAGTGCATAAGGTGTCTGATCGTTATGAGTTCAGCAGAATTGTTTGTTCCCATGCCTAAGCCCATCTTCACTTTGGAATGATGATTCACTATTATATTAAGAATGAACCCCCCACCACATCCATGTTGCTGAGCGGCTCCATCGAAAAGGCCCATGGTATAGATTGATCAATTGGGTCTAGGTCGGCTAGTCTGTGGGTGCGAGGAGGGGTAATGGCCGGTAGTTTATGGTATGCTGCAATAATTTTGGTGGTGACAGTTTGCCAGCCAGATTTCCCAACTAATGATAAGGGGAAGACATGCACGATTTGCTCCGCAGTGTGCCTGATACCAATTCTCCCATGCTATAGGGATGGTTTCATTTTCCCACTTACTCACAATACCAAGCTCCTCTGTTACCGTCTTCCATATCTGTTTGGTAACTTCACACGCAAGGAAGAGATGAAAAGTCGTTTCCATTTGATTTTTACATAGGGTGCACCAAGTGGGGCCGTGTATAGATCTGCGCATGAGCGCTTCCCCAGTGGGGATCTTGTTTTGGAGTAAGCACCAAAAAAAGAGTTTAGTTCTGGGAGGGGATTTTAATTTCTAGATAATCTTCCACCAACTCTGCACTATTTCTGGCTTTTTTTTCCCAATCAAAACCAGGTATCCATCCTTTGGGGAGTAAAAACCGTGTTCTGCCTTATCCCACATGAGTTCGTCTGGTCCTTCTTTGATATGAATATGGGACTCACTTATTGCATTAGTGTAGTCCTCCCAGATTTGATGCCATTTTGGAGGTAGGTTTAGTTGTGTTGCTGTTTTCCATGCTTGCGAAAATACAGAAGTGTTCTCCTGATCCGCTATGTGGGCTATAACTCTAGTATTCTGCCGCTCAAGTATTTGAACGAGCTTCTGTGGGAGATAACACCTCCCACCCCCTATGTCCATGGATCCATACCAATTCGAGCCCTGGATCCGTCAATTATTCTCCAAGTTAGGTGGCTACGAATGAGAGGCAGCGAAGATAATAACACTTTCCATATAGTAGATATACCTGTTTTGTTCCATCCCGGTAATCGGATCCAATCCATGAGGTGTAGTGGCGAGATGTACTTGTGGTGCGAGATTGATGTCCAAAGATTTTTCTTTGTAAGCAAAGTCCATCCCAATTTCTTGGGCAGAGCATGTGCAAAATGTGTGAGGTTCTTTAGGCCCCATCCTCCACACTTTTTTGGCAGAGAGATCTTATCCAAACTGATCCAAGAAAAAACTCTTTTATCCTGTTTTCCGTTCCAGAGATATCTACAGCAAATTTTCCTAAGGCGAGCGAGGATACCTCTGGGTATCCAGGCTAGGGCCATCCAGAAATAGGTGTGGCCTCCAAGACTGATTTAATGAGAACTAACCTCCCTGCTCTTGATAGGAAGCGATGGCTCCAGTGGGATATCCGATTTTCTAATTCTGTGATCAGCCAAGTCCAATTCGTGATCTTGTGACCCGTTGGCTTGATCCAGTAGCCCAGATATTTGAACCCCTGATCCAATGGTTGAGGAGTATACGGGAAATGCTGTAAAGCCAGTTCAGACTCTTGAGCAAATGTAAATATCTAGGAGATAGTTGATTTTGAATGGTTGGCCATCATGCCTGTTGCCTTGGAGAAAGAGGCAAGAATCTTGTCAGAGGTAGTCGTGTCCCGAATGCTTCCATCCAAAAATATGATTACATCGTCTACGAATAGTAGGTGTGTTAAGAAACATTGTTTAGTAATATTCAAACCTAATAATCTGTCGATCTGTTTTTCATAATAGATGAGTCTACTCAGCTCTTCCATTATAAGAAGGAAAAGTAGCGGGCAGAGAGGGCGTCCCTATCTGAGGCCCCTTTCAGCATGAAAAAAAGGGGAGGCGGAACCATTAATGAGCAAACTGAAGGTGGGAGAGGTTATACATGCCATTATCCAGTTTGTGAATGGCAGAGGAAAGCCCAGATGGATAAGCAACATTTTGATATAAGTCCAGTCCACCCGATCAAAAGCCTTCGCTAGGTCAATCTTGAGAATGATGCCTTTTAGACGACGAGATCAGATGGAATGAATGGCTTCCTGTGCAGAACCAATTGCTTCATGAATTTGGCGGTCTTCGAGAAAGGAAAATTGTTTAGGGAGTATGTCCCAGGAAATAATAGGTTTGATACGATTGGAAATGATTTTAGAAATAATCTTGTAGAGGAAATTGCAGAGAGAAATGGGACGGAACTCATCGAATGAGTTAGGGGAGTCATTATTAGGAATAAGGGCTATAAAGGTGGTATTGATAACATTATACATCCATCCTGATGAGCAGCATTCCTCTATGACCTCGAGGAGATCCGCGGCCATAAAGTCATAGAATGCTGAATAGAACTCAATAAGCCACTCGTCTGGTCCCGGGATTTTATCCTTCTTGAGCCACTTTAGTACTCCCTCCAGTTCCTCCAGAGTAACCGGCGTGATTAGCTCATTTGCTTCATCTTCTCCTACAAACCGGGGAAAGAGACCAGCCACATGAATAATATCTGCCAGGTTGACTTCTTGGGGTGCTCTGAATAAGTTCCAAAAATGTGATGTACCCAGTCTAGAGAGCTTTTGGAAATTATCTGTCGATTCACCATTGGGGAGGGGTAGCTTCCAGATTGTATTGGTGACCTTCCTCCCTTTGGTGTAATTATGAAAGAATCTGGTATTTTCATCTCCTGCCTTCAACCAAACAGCCCTGCTCTTCATTCTCCATGGCTCCTCCCTTTCCTTGAGGATATTGTCTTTCTGTATCTCAAGCTCTATCAATATGTTTTTTCCTTCAGTTGAGGAGAATCCAAGATTCCTGTCATCCAGCAGGGTTTCCAGCTCTGATTCTATGTCCAGAATATTTCGATCATCTTTGACCTTCTTCTCTTTGGCCCAAGTCTTGGCTATTTGTTTGAGCTTCAAAAGATTGTGGCAGAACCCTTCTGCTGCCGTCCTATGATTTGATATAGGATGGGACACCCAGTAGTCTTTGATCAGTTTAGTATATTCCTCGTCTTGTAGCCAGATATGATTGAATTTAAAAGGATCCCTTGGCTTACCTTCAGGTCCCATAATTTCCAAATACATAGGGGAATGGTCAGATTTACCCCCTGCCCCTACCCATTGTCTGTATCTGGACAATCTCTGGAGAAGGGGGATCTTGATCAAGAATCTGTCAAGTCTCCTAGCCAGGGCAGCCTCTCTAGTCCTCTGGTTGCTCCAAGTAGGCAGCGCCTTGTTCATGGGAATATCATCCAAATGAAGCTATTCCAGGATGTGTTTAAAAAAATTTGACAGGGGGTGTATCTGAGCGAGCGAACCCCGGGATTCCCCAAATCCTATTGAGAAGTTGAGATCACCCCCGATGATTAGCTGGTTGACCGATGTCAAGTTCGTGCTCAGAAAGGTCTGCCAGAAATCCTCCCTTCGCTGGCATGGACCATATACATTAATGATCCTCAGTGTCTCCCCTAACTCCACCGAGAAGAAGTCCATGCCAATGTATCCCACTCCCCCCAAGGTGGCAGATATGTTTATTGTCTGAGGATTGTAACCTATGGCTAATCCTCAAACCCTACCAATGACATCCAGCGCAAGGTGATGCCATCCAGGTCGAAGGCTGCCAAGGGAGTGTTCAATGTCTTCAGCATTTCCCAAGGTCTCTTGCAGCATAAGGATATCAATAGGTTCGTTCTCAATCAACCTCTGCATGGCTAGTTTCTTTGAGGTACTAGCCAAACCTCTACAGTTAAAGGAGAGACACTTCATGGAGGAACCCCTTCTGGGGCTTTCAGTGCTCTAAGGACCCCTTCCATAGTAGATTGTTTGCCAGTTACAATCTTGACTCCTGTTTTCTGAATAGCTTTGGAAAGATTAGATTTGTGACCCCAGGTTGAAAGGGTGGTGGGACCCGGGTAGACCACCCCCAGCCCAGATTGAGAGTCGGAACCCTAAGAGGGCCTCGATTGCAGGTTGTAAGGGTGAGGCAGAATCTGGCATGGTGAGGCCTCTACCCCAAAAGGAAAAGAGGAGGAAAGGGTCGATGGAGAGGATGGAGCATTGATGGGCGGGGGGGGAGAAATGGAACAAGTTGCCAGAGAAACAAAAACTAACAAAGGAGCAACAATGGAATTAGAGATTGTAGGAGATATCAAAGGGGAAGAAGAAGATGTACCTGAAATCTAAGCTAACTCCACAGCCACAGCAGCCCGAGCTCGGATCATAGGTGGCGAGGGCATCCTGATTGGTTCCCTAGCCTTCTTCGACGCCCCTCCCGCACTGAGATCTTTTGGAGTCATTAGTCTAGATAACGAAGTCGAGACAGGGGCTTGTGAAGCCATCGCTGGAGCATTTCCTTTATGAGCTGAGGGCGGGCCTGTGGAATGCTGTGATTTCAAGAGTAGAGGGCATTCTTTGAATACATGCCCTACCTTATGACACCTTCTACACCAGAACAGAGCCCCCTCATAATCCAATATCTAAACCCTGGTGTAATGTCTCCACTTCAGAGTGATCTTTTCTTCCAAGCCCTCCCTTGTGTCTAAATGGACCAGAATTCTTGCTAGTGCCTAGTTATTTGACTGTACGTAAGTCTTGTCATATTCCAAATATGTTTCGAGGGCATTACCAATCCTGATAAACACAGCTTCAGACCAAAATTGTAGTGGTAGACCAGGTAAGTGTACCCAGATAGGTCCCACTCCAATTTGTTCCCTCTTTGGGTCGAATAATGAAGACCAGCACTTGAGGAGAATTGGGGCCATCTCTATGTGCCAATATTTGGCCAGGATCAGATCTATGCATTCTGCTCTCGAAAAATGCAGGGAAAACCATCCTCGTGCCAAGCTCTGTACCTCCAACAGCTCCTGTAAGATGCCTCCCCATATCTCCTGTACCTAATTCGTGAGTCTGGTTGAAGAGTACGCCCTCCCTCTCACATGCCCAACGAGTACTCTGTTGGCCCTATCCACCACCTCTCCCGTAGGGATGTCTTCGCCGAAGGTGATGGTGAGATCGTTTGAGGACTTCTTCACACACTTGATCTTCCGCTTTCCAGTTCTCGGTGCCGATGGGTGCTCCGCTAGTGGATCAGGTCCCAAGTTCATCTGGTGAGCCACAGCTTTAGGGTTTATAATAGGAGAGTTGAAACATCTCGAGGGGAGGTGTTGTGGGGAAAAATGCCTATGCAGGACGATCCTATCCACCTAAGGTGTGACAGTGCCTTAGCAACAAACAGAGACAGCTATTCTGGTTTCTTCCTTTATGAAATGTGAAAGAACAGAGATCAATAGACTTACCGGTGTCTTCCGTTTTTCCCTCGATCCAGATCCTCTTCTCTTTGGGTGTTCACAGCTACTTGCCTCCTCGCTCGCCCAGCTTCAATAGATTCCTGCAAGATCACAAGAGAACAGCTACTTGCGACAAGAGAAGAACTCTACACAAAGACAGATATTCACATTCATAACTGATTTAGGATTAGAAATAAATCAAATACACTAATGCAATCATACATCAAAGATACACCAATGTATAGGAGAAACCAAGATAGCTTTATTGATGAATAACAAGGTTCAGGAAGAGATACAACCCAGAGAGGCCCAATCCAGCATCTCCTTCCCAACAAATGGAATTTCTATCTTCACCTCCCTTCAAAGCATTAAGCACCCAATGATCTCAGTCTCAAACCAGCAGCAATTCTTTGCAATAACAAAATTCCAGCCTCCAGATCTCATGGAGGAGAGATCCATATATAGATGTTTGGAGAGAGGATGAGTCAGATTGAGATCTGACTAGTGTCCTCTCCCTCTGTCAGTTCTTGATTCCACTTGGAGGTTCTTGCTTCCACTTGGAGATTTGGAACCTCTTACTCATCACCAGTCGAATTCCTTGAGGCAAGTGTCATTTTGGAAGCTTCCTGGGTTTTGACACCTTGAGAAATGAGCTTGCCACATGTCCACTCTCGCTCAGCGCAGGTAGCCAGTGTTGGCTTTGACATTCAGCGCAGGTAGCCAGTGTTGGCTTTGACATTCAGCGCAGATAGCCAGTGCAACCATTGACATGATCCTGAATTGACTTGTTTTTGAGCAGATTCTGGTGGAGAACTTCTGTGAATTGTTGTGGTTTGTTAGCCTTGTTCCTCTAGGGGTAGGAACAACATGTTTAGGGACTTTGGATCCCTTAGATTATGGACATTTCATGCTCAATGCTGTAAGGCACAAAAATGTCTATAACAGTTGCCCCCTAAAGTATGAGGCCGTTTATCGGGTGAAATGCTTTATCCAGGAGGATCCGAAGTTCATCCAATGCTGGGAGGAGACCTGTAATAAGATACAACACAATACATTATTTTTCATACTGCTTTCATGATCTAGCTGAGGCGGGCATTCCCATGCTCAACTTTATAAATTCATTTTTCTGTACATAGAACAGACAATCGTCTGATGGTAGACTGATAATTTTGATGAAATTATCATCCTTTGAGTAGGATGATCATCTGCTGCAATGATGTACATGTCAATGTCTTTATTTTTCCTGAATATATATCGCAGCCCGGATGGATGGAACTAGATACGGGGTCTTCAAACTCGTTCGATCTTCACTCTAAGTACAAGTCGATCCATGTTAGAAATGTTCTGAAGTCGAACATGGAAAGACATCGCTTGATTACCGGTCAATGAGGTAAACCGTTAACAAGCGCGAGAGGAATCACCGATAATGATAATGACCCTCAAGGTACTGCAGTACAATTCACGTGGTGTGAATAAAGGACTTAGCATCGAACACCACGCAAAATCTTTCGGTCGAATGTCATTGATGTATACCTGTCACCGGAAGTGAGAAACTTGCCATTGAGGCATGCAAGATTCAAAGTACTAAAGGGGGTGTTCCTAGATCAACTTCTTGGATAATGAGCCGATGTCGACAAGAAGCGATCCGTCAAAGGAGGGCCTTAATGAATCCCACATTAGTGACACGGAACGGAGCTAATGATTTTGATGGAGGTGAAAACGATCTGTGACATCTGATTCAGGGTGGCGGTCATGAAAGGATGAAGGATAATGTATGGCAGTGGATGGGACACGGTTGACTTTTCTGAACGACTTCTCTTGAACATATGGCGACACTGATGCGATGGATCGGTAGCATTACCCCAAATATGGATGGTATGGCGAGACCATGGTGATGTGGCCGGTGAATGAAACAACCCAACCCGATTGTGGTACGGAGGAAAAGTGTCATGTTCAAGAGCGACTTGCTACCATCAAAGTTTTCTTTAGTTTTCTCCCAATTTTTCCCCAGTCATTGCTGACCAGTACCTCTTTATTTTTGTCAAGCTTGAGGAGGATAACATATGCTTGTTCTATAACCTGCCCTTCGGGCAAGCCCATCGCTATGTTTTAACGAGCCTAGCGATAGTGAAACGCGTTCTCGTCTAAAGACAAGTTTGTCGCTATTTAATGATTTTAACGAGTCTAAAGACAAAGACAACTCGGTCCCTTTTCATTTTTAGAGAGTCTGAAAAGGTACGTAAAGATAACTCCAAAGTTCCTTTTTCGTCATCTAATCGCTTAGGTCTGAAAAAGTATAAAACAATACAGAAGGGATGAGTTTTTGATAGTTTTAACGAGCCGAACAAAACAAGCGCTCGATCTTTTTGTGCAATAATCCCTCAGGTCCAAAAAGATTAAAATCTAGAGGAGGGATAGCACTTCCTGTCGCTTTAACGAGCTGGAAGGCAAAAACTCGGCAATCTTTTCATTTTTTACGAGTCAGTTGAAAAGAGCTTAAATAAGACTCGTCTTTTGAGGAACGAGTGATAAAATGGGTTAGCAGCTAATTCCAGGTACAGGTTGGAATTTTCCAATCACGGCAGTGTCACAAGGATGGCTAGTGTAATCACTCTTCGCAGTTGTTCCTCAAAATGGGTAAACAATCAAATGGAGGTGATGGTGCAAACACGACCAAGGCTTTAATGGCTGATACTGTTATATTCACAGATGGTTATTTACCGGGTAGTGGTTCATTTTTTATTTTAAAATGAGCTTAAACGCTGGTGGAAACACTTGCTCATTGCTTATGTTTATTTTTTAACGAGCATGAAGTCCGCGTTAAAACTGCTCGATCTTGCGTTTATTTTTTAACGAGCATGAACTTTGTGCTAAAACTGCTCGATGATAAGTTTTCATGCCCCCAGCATAACAACGCAAATCGAGGTGCATGCCCCCCAAGCTTTATTGCATTCAACTTGGCGGTTGGAATGAAGGTTTACCTTTGAGATTTGGAAAGGATATTGTTTCATTTTTTAACGAGGTTGACACGAGATTAGAACCGTCCTCAGAGCCCACTGTATTTACAGTATTTCTATTAGGGCGATGATCCACGCTGACAAAATGTTTAGGAATCTTCCGAATCCATTAGATATAGAAGATTTCATATTGTAGGTTTCCACTGTGGCCACTTCCACCAGATTACTTGCAGGCGGTAGGGCAAAAGTACCCATTAAGGCAGGGTCTTTTAGGAGACCTACTCCAATATTTTGAAGCGAATGATTGCTTCCATGGATCATTGGAATGCTTCCCGTAACTTGTGAACTGTCGGGGAGGAAAGTTTGTTGGTCGAAGACTGTAATTCCTCCTTGAAAGGGAAATGCAATCTTCCTGAGGTAGGTCGACACAACTGCGGCCATGGCATATATCCAGGGCCTTCCCAGTAGGATGTTGTAATCGAGGTTTCCATCAATTACTTCAACATCAATTCCTACTGTTTTGCCCCCTAGTTCAACTTGCAAGTTACTTAAAATCCCGTATGGAGTGTATGATCATCCATCAAATGCTTTTAACGTCGTTGACGATATCGACAAGGGTGGTGAGCCTAAATTCTTCCAGCAACTCATCGACATAATAC
Source organism: Pinus tabuliformis (assembly GCA_031772625.1). Taxonomy (NCBI): domain Eukaryota; kingdom Viridiplantae; phylum Streptophyta; class Pinopsida; order Pinales; family Pinaceae; genus Pinus; species Pinus tabuliformis. The sequence continues at coordinate 842,555,929 of CM062816.1, forward strand.
ACGTAGATGCCCCCTCATCAATAATTGTTCGATGAACAGTTTTGTTGAGGGCTTTCACTTGAATAAGGAAAGCTAGTTGAGCTGGTAACTGAGGGTCATATCCTTTATGATCAAAGGCCACAAGATTGGAGTCCATTGGGTCAATTTCACCTATTGCTGATAATAAAGCTTGCTCTTGGGAGAGGCAATTTTGCGGTACCTCAAGCGTCGACATAGCGGACGGCGATTGGGCCAGGTCCTCTATTATATTATAATTCTGTGCTATTTTTGCACGAGGATTAAATGTCGACTTGTACACTACTCCCTTTGGCGACTTTATCATTTGTTCAGGAATGGTGGGTGGCACAACTTTGGTCAAAGTTGTTGTCGAACTACTAGGTTGTTCATTAGCCTTGTTATTCGACACCTGTGGATTCCCGTAATCTTTATTCCTTGCCAAAGCATCATTTTTCTGCTTTGAGATAGACAACATAAGCACTTGGGATCGGGAAGCATTTTGATTAGCAACCAGTTTGGTACCCTGGCTTGGAAATGGATCAGTCAATACTGCTGAGGTTTTTGAACTCTTAAAGAGTTTCTTAACTTCAGCTATATGTGGACAATCTCTCGTCCAATGATCCTCATCGCATATATGACACCCCGCAGGGGGTTTCCTTTTTCTCCCTTTCTTTTTCTTCTCGCCCCCTGGTTGCTTCAGTTGTTTGCCCTTGTCGGTCGACACGGCATTTACTTCCGAGGCAAGAAGTTCCTCATTTGCATTTTGACTGGAAATCTTACGGGCCATTTTAGATGTAGCCTTTGTCGATTTCGTGTATGTCGTGCCAATCATGCCATCGATGGCATGAGAGTCATTGTTTGATTTAGGAGGAGGACGAATTGAGAATTCTGGTCTAGGGGCGTCAGGTATTTTGTCGTAGAGCGTGCCAGACTGAGTATAGACCAAGTCCAGATATTGCGCACGAGCGATGACTTGCTCTTCCGTTACGACTCCCCCCTTTGCCACATCTTCCGTGATTGTAGGAAGTAAGGATTTGATAAACCATTCAACTAATAGCTGATCGGGAACGTACGTTTTTACCATCCTACGACGACGTCGCCACTCATGTATATGATCAGATATGTGAGTGGCCGTTGTCTGTTTGAAGTTGGTTAGGAGTTCCGTTCCCGTTTCATACCTTATCGGTAATTGAAAATGGGTTAAGAAAGTCGTGGCTAAGGTACTGAAGTTGTTGAACGAAGCTCTAGGCAATTCAATATACCATTTTGTCACTGGACCAGTTAACGTCCTCTGAAAAAGGCGAAGCCTAATCGAATCATCGTTTAGGGTGTTCGATGAACACCAGAGATGAAATGTCATCACATGATTCGATGGATCTTCACCTGGATTTCCATTAAATTTAGGAATATCTGACGGAAGTTTATGCGGAATCGCTGGCCACCAAGGGGCATAAGCAATTGGATCATTCGTCAGCCGGTTTAGATCTGGTAATTCTAGAGTTGCTACAAAGGGCAACTGTTGATTCAGGTTAGGCAAAGCATACCCAGGATAAGATGGAATCGCCTGAGTAGTGGGTCTTTGCATACCAGCATAATGTATTTGATGCTGGCAACTTTGACAAGGTTGATTGGCATAACCATTATAATATGGTTGTTGATTACCGCTCTGGAAATGCGATTGCCCATTACTTACAAAGACTTGTTGCTCAGGTCCATGATATGATTGCTGGAATGGGGGTTGTTGAGTTTGAACCAGCTCTGGTTGTTGAACCATTTGCTGTTGACCAATACTGGATGATTGACCAAGATGAGGTGTCACAGTACTTGTTTGATCCTGAGTCGCTCCAGATAAGGAGGCACTAACCTGAGGTTGTGATTGAGTCATTGAGACAAGAGGCTGTTATATTGCAACCTGAGGTTGTTGGGGTTGACATACAACAGGTAGCGCTTGTACTTGCAATGCAGTAACCATAGCAGGTATAGTGGGAATATTCGACACAAGGTGGACTGGTTGCTGAGGCAGTATTGGTACCCAACCGCTGGATGTAATTCCAGTTTGACCTGAACTTTGTTGTAAACTCCCATATGGTTGTTCTCCGGGAGGGAACAATGAAAAGGCATACTGCCCTCCATATGGTGGCAATCCAGTACTTAAAGGGCAGATTGGCATTTGAAGACACATTGGATCAATTTGTTGAGTTTCAACATAAGAAATACCAGATGATAATCCGGATGAAGAAATAGGAACTAACCATGTCGTCGAAGCAGTCCCTGATGGGACTCCGGCTTGTTGTTGATAACTTTCCGGGACAGATGGTATACCATCGAACATCGTTGGGGTAGCAGCAGGAGGCTCTGCCGCTGCTGTGTCGGATGACACAGTCTTGGATGTCGACGGTTGTTCAAACATATCTAGTCTATCCAAAAGATTTTCTAGCAATTCTACAAGAACTTACGATGAAAAGAGACTAACTTCGAAGATCAACGAGGGAATGGTGATGATTATTCCGTTTAAAATAAATTTTAACGACTCTTAGACACAACCTGCTTTTTCAATTTTAAAGAGTCGAGAAAAAGCAAAAGATGACTCTAGTCTCCTTCGATGTTTTAACGAGCCTAAAGTGACAAATGCTCGGATGGACTTTTTCCGTTGTAGAGTCTGAAAAAGGCCAAAAGGAACTGCTCTGGAGTTCTAGGTAGAGGGTGTGCCAAACTTTTCGTAAAACCGCAGAATACTTTTTAGGGTACGCGCGGTCGATCTTCCTGAATGCTGTGTTCAGTGCATTGCGATCAATAGGGCGGCCGACACGGCTTCCTAAGGATAAAGGTTTTATGCCTATAGGGGTCTCCCAATATATACACGACGGTATGTGGGAGCACAATCCGTACTGGCGCTATCGTCCCTCAGGAGGAATCACCCACCTTCAATGAGATCGACAGTCACCAGGCTTTACGACGCCGGAACACGTCTCTAGCCTAGACCTCTATGTTGTGCGTTATGTTGCAAAGCATTGTTAAGTTCATTCAGTTTATTTTAAGTTGATCTTTTTAGAAGTTTGCCTTTCTGGATCACCACGAGATGTATGATACAATTCCTAAATGCAGTCTAAAGATGATAAGCAAGCTTTATATCTTTTCAACTTTGAAAATCCTAGCTACTAAGGGAAAAGAAAGACACCATCTTTTCTCAAAGGGAAATCAGCACACTCTAATGCACTTTTCCTAAATCAAGCATGCAAACTATCAAGATGCAAATGCAAAATGCAGGTTTTTGTTTTACGCTTTCTTAGTATTGATGCCTACAAAGAAAGCTTTTTGTACAACTTTGAATTTTCTTTTAAATGACAAATACAAACAAGTTTACTTTTTCGAAATGAGAAAGGGTAGAAGAGAATACAACACTTTACGACTTTCGAAATGAACACTTGTTTCGACACTTAAAAGAGACAAACTCAAACCAATAAGCAAAAGTAAATGTAGAATCAACTGTAAACAGCCAATGAACTCTCTCCTAAGATCACAATCAACAGATCTGAATCAAGGGCTACAGGATGATTATTTCACTCATGCAAAGGAAAACTGTAAATGATGCCACAAACACATAAAAACATTCACAGTCTTTTTGTACAAAAGGAGGCGGAATTTAAGCAGAGAAAAGGAGTTATCAGACTGGTACCTATGCTGGTTACAGGCTGTAAAAATCAGAGATCAAAACAGGGCAATACAGAGCAGAGAACCCCAGTTGCACAAGGCCAAACTGGATCAGCGCAACCTCAACACTGGGGTTTTGACATTCAGCGCAGGTGGCCTTCATGGGACCTGCGTTGAAATGTAGAATCCCTTCACAGGGGTCACGCTGAAGGAGAAACTCTCGTTTCTCACTGGGTTCTGGGTCACAGATTGCTGATTAATCAACAGTTTCAGGCCAAATCAAAACCACAAGCAAGGTACAATCAAAGGGATGCTTTGAGGGGGTACTAAGATCTATCACAAAGGATCATCAAATCATTTGTGATTCCATTGTTCAGATCATAGACAAATCCAGTGATCGGATCAAAGCAGCAACTGTCTACTTTGCAACTGAGAAGAGCAGATGCAGTTCGATTGTTGCTGTTGAGTCTATGAAACAAACAATGATAGAGACACAAATAAAATGACTAAACAAATCTCCCCAGCGGAGTCACCAATTTTTTGTGGGGAAAAATGCCTATGCAAAACGATCCTATCCACCTAAGGTGTGACAGTGCCTTAGCAACAAACAGAGACAGCTATTCTGGTTTCTTCCTTTATGAAATGTGAAAGAACAGAGATCAATAGACTTACCGGTGTCTTCCGTTTGTCCCTTGATCCAGATCCTCTTCTCTTTGGGTGTTCACAGCTACTTGCTTCCTCGCTCGCCCAACTTCAATAGATTCTTGCAAGATCACAAGAGAACAGCTACTTGCGACAAGAGAACAGCTACTTGCGACAAGAGAAGAACTCTACACAAAGACAGATATTCACATTCATAACTGATTTAGGATTAGAAATAAATCAAATACACTAATGTAATCATACATAAAAGATACACCAATGTATAGGAGAAACCAAGATAGCTTTATTGATGAATAACAAGGTTCAGGAAGAGATACAACCCAGAGAGGCCCAATCCAGCATCTCCTTCCCAGCAAATGGAATTCCTATCTTCACCTCCCTTCAAAGCATTAAGCACCCAATGATCTCAGTCTCAAACCAGTAGCAATTCTTTACAATAACAAAATTCCAGCCTCCAGATCTCATGGAGGAGAGATCCATATATAGATGTTTGGAGAGAGGATGAGTCAGCTTGAGATCTGACTAGTGTCCTCTCCCTCTGTCATTTCTTGATTCCACTTGGAGGTTCTTGCTTCCACTTGGAGATTTGGAACCTCTTACTCATCACCAGTCGAATTCCCTGAGGCAAGTGTCATTTTGGAAGCTTCCTGGGTTTTGACACCTTGAGAAATGAGCTTGCCACATGTCCACTCTCGCTCAGCGCAGGTAGCCAGTGTTGGCTTTGACATTCAGCGCAGGTAGCCAGTGTTGGCTTTGACATTCAGCGCAGATAGCTAGTGGAGCCATTGACATGATCCTGAATTGACTTGTTTTTGAGCAGATTCTGGTGGAGAACTTCTGTGAATTGCTGTGGTTTGTTAGCCTTGTTCCTCTAGGGGTAGGAACAACATGTTTATGGACTTTGGATCCCTTAGATTATGGACATTTCATGCTCAATACTGTAAGGCACAAAAATGTCTATAACAGGAGGGAGTTAGGGTTTGCCAGGTTTGGGTGAGGCACTCTCAGGGGAGGCACTGGGTTGAAAGAGGGGAGCGGATTGAAGTTGGTGGAGGGAGGCATGATGGCAAAGAGAATATTGAGTGCGCCAGGGGATAGAGGGGGATGTCTAGACCCGGGGACTCCAGAGAGAGTGAGCTAAATCGCAACGGCGACGAGGAGGATCTAGGGTGCACAGTAGCTAGAGAGTTAGCCGGCTGAGGAGGTGCTGGTTCAATAGAGCTAGGGTTAACACCGCGGCTGCAGAAAATAGACTGACCTTCATACGGGTCCTGCGAATAGTTGATTGTTTCCTCTTCATACTCCATGTCTTCCATTTACCTAAACCACCTTCGAAACCACCAGACAGGAGTTAGTTGCTTGAGAAAGGTGGGATGATTGTCGTCCGATTGAAAATACAGGGTGATCACGATCACCTTAATCCCTATTTAACTGCATAATGACTGCGAAATTAATTCAGGACTGTGTCTTGGTAGGTGCTGGAAACCTCGCTCGCCACCTGCCCGCCTGTGGCCACATCAGAGCCCAAAATCCCGTCGTCTCTGATCCACAAGCTCAATCGCCATATATATATATATATATATATATATATATTATGTTATGTTATTGAATATTATTTATGTATGTTTTTAGCCTTTTTAAAGTTATGCATGACCACACTAAGCAAAATGATTAAAAAATTTGGTCGGCGCACCTAGTACCAAGTATTCATGATACCTAAACACTGCTCTATCGCACCACTTCACCATTTCACAACCCCTACTTTTTTTCGTTGATTGTGCATTGTGTTAGTCCCAAAATCTATTCTCTAAGTTCCTAACTAAGCACCCCTTTGCTAGAATCTAGATTCCATGCTGACAACAACTAAGGTATAAAATACAAAGGTAACAAATCTAATGGCTTGAGATTGAGTGATAATTCCAGTTTAAGTTTCATCAATTAACCTAATTCCATCATGATTTCTTGGAGATACCATCTAAGATACACATATTGTACCAGATGATTAAAATATTGCAGCTGAATACATGGAGATACAAACCCCATCGCTTGTAAATCCAAACCCGTGGCCACTTAGAGATGCAAACCCTTGGAGTATATTCAGAGCTTGTTTTGATCAATTGTGCCACTTATAGATCCAAACCCCACCACTTGGAGATCCAAACCCTTGCCAACAAAGACTAGATAATGGTATTACTGGGGTTTTTGTTGATGTTATTGTTAAATGAATCTCCATGGCATAGGATTAAAAAATTTCTTTCATTCATGGAATATAAGACCTCATATGTGTGCCAAAATACAGTCCAAAAAATACCATACGTACATGGGCAGCTCTATGAATTCCACCAAGATGAGACAACATTATTTGGTAGCTTACTCAGCAAACAATTTTTCCATCACATGGAGACAAAACCACTAAGGTATTACAACAAATTCAAGGGCCTCAAAAAATAATACCAGCATAGTCTAATTCTTTTTTAAATGAAAACAAAAAAGATATTTGGTTAGCCCACAAATACTTACAACCAAACGTGGTTTCCAAAGTTCTTATACCCAATCCTTAAAATATAATTAGACAGAACTCAACCAAAAAAGTACATAGAGTGTGCATTTCTTGAACTTATCACATACACCAAAATGAACACCAACAAATATGTGCATAGGAGTTTCATCAGAAAGGATTCTATTACCTCAAGGAATCCCATTAATCCAGCATTTCTTGACATTTTTAGAGAAACAATCATTGCAATTTCTACCTCCATGAATAACCAAAGAATTGGTAAACTCAATTGATGCCCAAGGGCACCCACTTTTAGGTTCTATCATGCCTTGTGACAATGTCAACTGCCCAGGGCCATTGCAAAACAACTAGGCTATCAAAGCAAAGAATTAAAGACAAATAATGGGCATTGAATGTTAACAGTACCAAGCATTAAGCCCTAGCAGAACACATATAAAACCCCAATTCGGAGGTATTCATCCCATGTCGTCTCTAAAAATCCAATGCCAAGTGATCCTTCCTTCTATCACATTCATTTAGAGATATTATCCATTCTTCCACAAAAATATATAATTTACAAAGAGATCAACTAGGAAAATATAATTATCAAAATAAACAATGATATATGCTCTATACCTTTGCTTAGACTACCTATGCATTGAATTTAACCTATGCTTTCTTTGATGCTATGGGGTCTCATGATTTTGAAGTTTACATATTACCAACCAACTTTGTATTTTGTTTCACCATGATAGTCTATTGTTATGAAATATTTTTGGTAAAATATTTCACTCAAAACCTGGTAGAATTCTTAGCATCCTTTATTTTTGAATCTTGACATTGAGTCCCATAGCTTAAGATAATCCATGCACATATATTATGAGGTCCCAAATTATGGGATATTTCTTAAATCCAACCTAGCCTTCTTATACATTGTTAAATAGGAGAAGTTATCCTTCTTCCACAATAATTATTTGCAAAATGAACTATTCCATGTAATTGAGAAAACATGGAAAGATACGTCAAAACACTGAATTTAACCCAGAATGCAAAATTAGCCTCCTATGCAAGAATTTGGATGGTTTCCTATATAATAATTTTGAAAAAGCCTAGTTTCAAAAAGCTACTTCCCAAAAAATTCTAAAATTTGAGAATGTCTTTGATATGCATGATCTTCTACAAGTATAGGCACCTACAACGATCTTGTTGAATAACAATAAATATAGAAGAGGTAACGAAGATAAATGCATTGAATCAATAACTAGGAGTCTATATATGTATATATATATATATATATATATATATATATATATATATATATAGATATAGATATATAGATATATATCTTTAATACCTCAGTAAAAATATCAGATTGCAAAAAAAAGGTGGCTTCATCCAATGTGGAAAAAAAGAGTGAAATAACAGATTGCAAACCATATTCTCTAAAAGTATTCCAACTATCTTATGTTGTAATTGATTTTTATTCCAAAATATATGTTGTAGACACAGTGCTTGATTTCATAGTTTCTATATCTAGAGAATGTAAATTTTAATATTTTCTTCATGCCAAAGAGAGATTGTAGTTCAAAGAGTCATCACTATCCTAGAATATTTGTCTAATAGTTAATGTGCGAAAGAAGAGCCATATTTTAGAAGGGTCTATACACAATAATTTCCAACAATTTCTAACAGAGTTGTTGGTAAAATGGTCAAAGCATTTTGTAGTTTGCAACCATTTCTGGTATTACTGTAGAGTTTCTAAAAAAGTTAAGTGGGTTCTCAAAAAGGTTGTTGGATTCCTCCTTTATGTTTCATGTAGATGCAAGTTGAATCCATTAGTATAAAAGTTTGTTAGACACCTAATATGTTAGGGTTGGTGGGGAGGAATTCCAATATTCATTGAAGTCCAAGTGACCTCTTGGAAGATGAAAACCAAGGGTCATAAAACTATGTATTAATATGTACATCTTGTGAATATAATAAATCCACAGGAGTTATTCAAATATTTCCTATCAATTTTGTGTGTGTTTGACCTGGTATCATTGTAGGTTCCTCTCTAGCCTACTTAAATGTGTGAAATCCATTAGTTTCGTGGCCTTAATGTGGGAACCCTCACCAAAATTGTGCCCTCTCTATGCATGTCAATTTTTCCAGTTGAAACTGCAACTAAGAATTTTACCATTTATGTTTTCCTTATTGCAAACTTAATGCACTTAACTACCCCTCTACCTAGTTTTGTCACAACTGTAGCCAATGTTCACCCACAATTTTGTTAGTTCTATTTAATGCATGTGAAGAAAACATTGGCATATGATGCTTACGCTAATACTACACCCATTTCTCTCCTGCATCATTTGAAACCCAAGAGATGCACACTACTCTTATCTAGTGGACTCTCTTATGCCCGTTGTAATCCTATTTACCCACAATTAACCTTCAAATATAGTCAGCCCTATATTCAAAGACAATATCATTTCTTTATGTGTAATAAGCTCTTACTACCATTAGATGGCATGGTATCCTTACCAACTGAATATTGTGCATCAAAAGAATTGATATAACAAAAAAAATTGCCATGTGTTGGAGATACCAAACCTTGAAAGAAATGTTGCATCACACTTTGCAAATTGCAGCCTCATGAGTAGCTCCAGTCTTCAGACTTTCCAATAATTCTTCAAACTTCAAAAAAAATATGTATTGTACATGGAATTTTTGGGTATGTAAGAATTTACGTTATGACTGTTGTCATCACTTTTTCTCATGAGAAATTTCAAGGGTGGGGAAGCAATGAGAATTCTAGTATCAGTTGCAAAAAATGTTGCAATTGACACGGTTTTTTCATATATAAATGGTGTTGAAGATGCAACATTGAAGGAAATGCAGGAGAAAATGAATGGAGCATCTCTCAACAAGAGGTTGGAAATTTATGAGAAGCTAAAATATTTAAAGGAATGGAAGATTTCCAAATGGAAGGTGAGACTCAAAGATGAACAAGTGGTTGGTGTCACCTGTTATTTGACAAACACTTCAATTTTGAAGGGAAATAAGTTCTAGATATACATTCTTGACAAGAACATGTTTGTGTTGGTGGTTTAATTTTTGAAGCAAGGCAACCAACAAAGCGTGTTATATAATGATCTTATTCAATTAAAACTTAGAGAATAAGCAACCTTTTAAAACAGTGGGTGTAAATTTAGCAGTGATATACCTATCCTTTTTGAATTGTTTGATTTGAATATTTTGATCAACAGAGTTTAATTAGCATATAAAACCTCAAATTATAGCATGGTACCCTGTTTTCATATGTCTATATGACTCAAGTATGATGAAGATATGGGTAGATAGGTTTGGAAGTATTTTCACCACCAAATAACAGTGAAACGGTGACCTTTTAACACTTTATGGAGTGCAAAGATGAGATTATACATTGTGATAGATAGTAAGTGATCTAAAGGCTACACGCAACAGTGATTGATGAGGCTATCTATTGCATCAATAAGTATATTTTTATCAAACTTCTCAGGTTAGATACCAGATTCCCAATGCCTTTTGGATCCAAAATTACTCATGCATCAACAAACCATGTGTAAGTTAAAGGAGAAGTCAACTTGCTTTGGACATTTCCAGGCAGGAAGGCAGTACACTAATCAATCATTATGCTCTGCGTTGATGAAGCTAGGGTCATTAGAATTGGTTGGAGTCAATACAAACAATTAATTTTGATTGTTGCATACCTCTCCAAGAAAAAGTTGTGAACTGACTAATATAACTAATGATCTTCTAGAATAGATGCATATGGAAACAAGAAAAGAAACCAAACATAAGTTTGGAGAGGTGAAAACTGGGAAACATCTTCAAGTGGAAAAAACATGTTTTGTTTCTCTAGATTCTATAAATAACAATATCATTAACTTGCAATTTGAACAAACTAATCATAAATTTTATGTCTTGGGTTTTAAGGTTCCTCCTATTTGTGATGATTATGATCATTTATGCATGCCATGGTTTATGCACTCAATGGAGTTGACTTATGTTACTCCTTTTTGAATATTTCGTGGTTCATTTGTTTTGTTTTGATCTTCAAAAATTGAAAGAATGTGAAACGAATGGGTGGACCACAAGGAGAAAAATTTGGAATACAAAAAGACAGTGTTTCAATTTCAAATACCTGCATTGGAACATAAAGAGACAGTGAGTTATATAAAAATATATTTTGGAATGTTGAGCTGCTAGTGAATCAAATTTTGTGAGACCTAGTTCATGAATTGCATCAAACTCAACCAAGGAGAATAAATTAGGATTACACACGTGCATTAAAGTGGAAACGTGTGTTAAGGGACACTATAGAACTTTGCTACCTAAGAGTTATATTGTGATACATAACAAGAAACCCAAAACATAGAGAAAAACAGGCGGACAACAAGACTAAAAGGGATGATGAATTTTAAGACAGAGATACGCTTGTATGTACCTTTATTTTGGATATGAAAGAATGAGGTACAAGAATATAAAGGATTGAAGAAATATCAGAAATCAAAGTAACTTTTAATTGTCAAAACAACCGCGACATAGTTCAATCCTATGACCTAATCAATACAAAACTATGTAGCTACAATGTAACATTATATGATGAACACTACGATTGCATAATGATTTACAAATGGAGTGTAAATATTCTTGGATGTCAAACCTCCATGAAAAGCTATGTATATGTTTAGTTCTTGGAAAAATCTGTTGGACATGCAATAATATCAGACCTAAGAATGAATGTTGTTGTAATCATTTGGATATAGGTGGCTAAGTGAATAGATCCATGTGAAATTCATGCCAATGTCCTTTCAAATTGCTAACAAAGAACACACCATTTAGCCTAACAACATCTTTATTATAAGAAATTCCAATTTGATTTAAAAGCTAGTGCATGAGTAGCTTGGTCATATTTTACTATTTTAGCCTTTTCTATATTTTCCACTCACAATGATGAGCTCGAAGCTTCCAGACTATGTCTATTTGTGGTCCTATTACTGCTGCCAATAATCTCAGCATGTGTGCAAGTGTTAAGTCATCTTTCCATTGGGACTGTGGACAAGTTTCAAATATAGACAGACTTTGAGAGCACATCATCCTCATAACATGACACATATTGATTCATGTGTCCAGGAAAATGTTATTATGATCCATAAAACCATGAGTGGAAAGAAAATATGCATCAAGACAAACTATCTACATCAACATGAAAGGTCCATGCATCACCAAGATCAGACCAGAATAAGAAGCGTGAGATCAGCAAGAAACAAACCATCAATGAGAATATGGAGACGATGTAGTAGAGGGAAATTACCATATTCATTAGATTGATGTACATCCACATGAACAGTATCATCTCAATGTTGGGCATCACTACATTCTCGAAGGAGAAGAATTTCTAGGTTGTACACCTCAAGATGAAGTGCCAACAATGATGACCTCATCTAGTAAGAGAAGGATGGAAGAAACATCCACAAGAGAGGATGGACTAGATGATGAATTAATCCCTTTAGTCGTGACTCCCCATAGACTATTCAATAACTACAAAGGATGAACTTGGAGGAGTTTGTAAACGTGGACCAACACAAGATGGAGATGAGGAAAGGTTCACTACAACCAGCTGGAAGTCATCAACAAGCGACCCAACAGGAGAAGAAAAGGTATGTTCCATGGATACATGCTGAGATTCATCACTGGAAAGGAGCTATAGAAGAGATCCTAGTAGTCATCATGAAAATACTCATCAAAGATAGCATCATGATGCTTAGTCACTTCGTGAGAGGGAGGGACATAGAGATGGTACCCCTAAAATGTTTCATAGTAGCCAACCAAAGTCCTATGAGTAATCTAATAGAGAGGTGATATATCATGTCTTTCATGATACAAGTGGGTTCATGCACTCTATCCAAAGAACCTAAAATGTGAGATAGAGGACTTCGACCCATGCAACCAATAAGTTTCTGACCTTAATTTTTCATCAAGGAAGAATTTGGTCTGTTCATGGAGACAATATTATCTACAAAATATTTAACATTGTAGATCATCCGACCATTTTAATTACCATGGGGAGAGCACTGTTATTTCCGATTAGTGAGCCTTGAATGTAGTGAGCTATGAATTTACCATTTAGAGATTTGATGTCTCAAATGATTATAGGAACTGGTGATTTTATTTTTTGTTTAATATGAATGTTGGTAATCTAAATACTTTAATGATATATTGAACTTAGGTGTCAGTCAAAAATCCTATTTCATTGATCTCAAATACTAGGTTGACAATTGGGTCTACTATGGAGGAGGTCAAGGAAGTTGAAACTATTCATCATCAATAATGGGATGTGGAAACTCTGGTTGTAGATCAGATACCTAAGGGAATTTTGGAAACAGTTGAAGCTAGTGGTTATGATAGATTGTTATCATTAAGTAGTGATAAGGTTTTTTACAGGTGTTACCTAGTGGCTTTATAATGGACCATAAATGCCCATTATAATGGACCATGAACATCCTAACCAATATTCATACATTACTATCAGGCAGGGGTGAAGCTCTACTCATCCGGGAAGCATGGACCTTCCTTCTGAACAATGCAACTGGGGCTTCATGATAGGATACTAAAGGAGAGCACTGCCTAACTCTGTTTAGCCAACTAAATTATCTTAAATTGATGCTCAGATTGGAGGAAAGAAATAAGACTAAAGGCTTGGACAACTAGATTGATGTTTAAGTCATTCTCACTTGGACCATGGCCAGAGGGTGTAAATGGATAGCACCCCCAATTATCTTTCTCTTTTGCTTTGTCCATTGGAAAGAAAAGTAGTTCATTCCTTCGCTCAGTCCATTAAGCCCGCTGGCCCTTATCTCCCTGGATTTGTTTTCTTTGAGGTTTCCCACTTATTATTTCAGGACTTGGCCACTTCATCTTGAACATTCATCCAGGGAGTTGGCTGCATGGGATTTACTCAGGTGAAGTTGGTTGGAGATTAATTAATTTATTGTTGTTGACTCTTTCCTTGCAGAAGTCTTGAGAAATTGTAACTACCTAAAATATTATTTATTTATTTATTGAGGCAGTTGCACATTTGAGAAAGAGTCCATGATGAATCTTTCTACTTTAAAAAATTTGAAGTTTTTACCAAGCCTTTCTTTGAGGATTCATCAAATTTGGCTTTCGCTTTAATGATTGATTGGAAAGTCTGCAATCTCACAACATTGTCTACTTAATCCAAAGAAATGAAAATTAATGGGACCAACAAAATTCTTCCACGAAAAAGGCTAGCGGATGTGTTCACTGAGAGACACATAAATTTCACCGCCATTTCAACCAAATGTTGTATATTTGCAAAATTGTGGCCTTTTCAGTAGGAATTCATTCTTTTACCTCCACTGTAGAAACTCAAAATACCTAGGGTTCTGAGTCCTCGCAACGTATAACTACTAATTTCAGGTTCTTGGAAGCCAACAAAATGCCTTTGATAGCTCCAAAAATATTCGTGTGCCAGAAAGACAAATTCAAAATATCCAGACATTTGGATATAGACAGATGCCAAAAGACTATTACACCACACACATGAAGCTTTTTTATGTAGACAGATGCCAATAATACTACTACACAAAACATTGAAAACCTTTATGGCATAAAATACCCATGTTTGACAACTACAAAATTGTTCTGAAGGTCATGGTACTTACTCCTTTTGATGAACATTTTCTTCCTGCTTAGCTCTCCTCTGTTTCCATAATGCCTCTCTCTGTTCTATGTTTTCTCTTAACATTTTGACCTCTTCAGGTGTTTTTTTAACTGCATCCAAGAAAAAAAAGCAGCTTATTCACTATATTGACAATATGAAGCAGATGTACAGAAATGTTATTGAACTGCTCTTCACTGTGTTTATAATAAAACAAGATCCCTATTCGTGATGTTTTCCAACATATAAAAGCTAATTATTAAACATGTACATAATTATTTTCAATCACCATTCAACAAAATTCTTGCAAATTAAATAAAAAATGGTTTGGTCATCTCACATCATCTAACATTACACAGAAACTAGAAGGGAGTCCTAGCACCTAGATTCTTATCCTGCAATCAATTTTCTTTGCAACAATATTGCGTTAGAAATTTCTCAAATTTACAGAGGATCAATAACAGAAAATGTGGAATTTGGTCACTGACTGCACCCAAGCAAACACTAAATAGGATAAATATTGATAAAGGTTGAGAGAAAGAACTTGATCCTAGAGATAAATTCAAAAATCTATTTTCTCCATCGAATGAAACAAGTTCTTAAAAATAACCAGAATTTTTCATGGCTATGGATTGAACCATTTCCAGTTTATGGCCTAACTTTGTTTTACAGATAAAGTCATTTCTTCTAGAAAACGAGAACAAGCATACCTATTATTCATTCTTGTCTTTATTCATTCAACATCATATCGAATCACTACATAAGAAAAAATGAAAGGGAAGCAAGCAACAAACCAAATTCATGGAAGATGATAGCTCCAGAACTTAGGCCTTCTTCAACTTTAACAAGTTGCAAAGTCATTTGTGGTCTTATTTCATAAATTTTCGCAACACTTTGAGTAAATGCTCTACTTACTTGACCACAATCTGTTGGGTCCCTATAATACTAGTGATTACCCCATTACTATTGTAGTTATACCCCTTATTTATATTGTTGTGCCCCCATTGCCCCCATATTGTTATTAATGTGCCCATAGAATCCCTTTATTGTTATTTTTGTGGCTTTATATTATTATTGTTAGGTCGGCTAGATTATATTGTGACTCCTTAGACTCCTATATATAGAAAGGAGGTTTTGTCATTTGAATCATCCAAGAATTGTTCATTTATGTAATGTAAAGGAGGTTTCCCCCTCGAAGAGGCTAAATTCTATGGCGTTGATCTACGGAAGGAAAGGAAGTTGAATTAAGGGGTATTGCAGGGAAACCAGGAAAGATAATCAGCTCTAATGGTATGACAAAGCTTCTAAAGAAGGAGCAAAGGGGTGTAATTGCACAATTATATTCGCTAGATGTTTCCACATTAGAATCATCTATTTCTCTAGATCTCCAAAAAGTCCTGGACAATCATTCCAAGGTATTTGAGACTCCCAAAGGTCTCCCACCTATGCATGATCATGATCATGATATTCATATGATTCCAGGAAGTGTTCCTCCAAACATCAGGCCGTACAGATATCCCTATGTCCAAAAAAGTGAAATTGAACATATGGTTGCAGAAATGCTAGAGGCTGGTATAATTCAACCGAGTCAAAGTTCTTTCTCTGCTCCAGTAGTATTGGTGCACAAGAAGGATGGATCATGGCGCATGTGTCCGGATTATAGGGAGCTCAACAAGCTCACTATTAAAGATAAGTTCCCATTCCTGTCATTGATGAATTACTGGATGAATTGCATGGATCAATTTACTTCACCAAGTTGGATCTTCGTTCAGGATATCATCAAATCAGAATGAAGATTGAAGACATTCCAAAAATGGCATTTAGAACTCATGAGGGTCATTATGAATTTTTGGTCATGCCTTTTGGCCTTACCAATGCACCTTCAACATTTCAAGGTTTGATGAATTCAATTTTCAAACCATTCCTTAGAAAATTTGTGTTAGTATTTTTTGATGATATACTTATCTACAACAAGTCTTGGAAGGATCATGTTGAACATGTTGACAGGGTGCTACAACTATTGGAGGAGAAACAATTATATGCCAAAAGATCCAAATGTTTTTTTGGAGTCTAGGAGGTGGAATATTTGGGTCATATTGTATCTCATGAAGGAGTTAAGGTAGACCCTAGCAAAATTAAAGCCATTAAGGAATGGAAAATCCCCACATCCATAAAGCATTTGCGCGGATTTTTTGGGTTGACAGGGTATTATCGCAAGTTTGTTAAGAATTATGGGAGAATAGCAGCACCTCTAATGACATTATTGAAGAAAGATGCATTTTCATGGACTGCGGAAGCAACAAAGGCCTTTGAACATCTTAAAGAGGCAATGTGCCAAGCACCGGTCTTAGCTACACCAGACTTCACAAAAACCTTTATTGTGGAATGTGATGCTTCAGGAAATGGAATTGGTGTTGTTATAATGCAAGATGAAAGACCCATTTCTTTTGAAAGTCGTCCAATCAAGGGAAACTTTCTAAGAAAAGCTATTTATGAGAAGGAAATGTTGGCAATACTCCATGCACTTAAGAAATGGCGACCCTACCTAATGGGAAGACACTTCAAGGTAAAAACGGATCATGATAGCCTTAAATACTTTTTAGAACAAAGATTATCCTCTGAAGAGCAACAAAAGTGGGTCACAAAGATGTTGGGTTATGACTTTGAAATCATCTACAAAAAAGGGAAGAAAAATGTGGTGGCAGATGCACTCTCAAGAAAGGATGAGGATGTGGAAGCATTGTTGTGCGCTATTTCTATCATCCAACCAGATTGGATAAATGAAGCAAGGGAGGAATGGAAGAATGACGAAGAAGTGTGGGAACTTATTCGAAAGCTACAACAAGATTCCAGTACGTCTGATACATTTAGCTGGAAAAATGATTCGTTATGGTACAAAGATCGCTTATACCTGTGTAAGAATTCCCAGCTAAAACAAAAGATTCTTATGGAATTGCACACTTCTCCCTTAGGAGGGCACTCAGGATTTTTAAAAACTTACCACAGGGTTAAGAAGGAATTTTTTTGGGATGGCCTTAAATCAGATATTCAAAAGTTTGTGGCAGAATGTTTGGTTTGCCAACAAAATAAAGTTGAAACAATTAAGACATAGGGTCTATTACAACCTTTATCCATTCCAAGCCAATGTTGGGAGGAGGTATCAATGGATTTTATCACAGGTTTACCCAAGTCGGAGGGAAAGAGTGTCATCATGGTGGTAGTTGATAGACTTACCAAGTATGCACACTTTTGTGCATTATCACATCCATTTAGAGCCAGTACAGTTTCTACTGCATTTATGGAAACAATTCAAAAGCTACATGGAAACCCAAAGATTATTGTAAGTGACAGAGATCCCATTTTCACTGGAAATTTTTGGACAGAATTATTTTCTCGTCTTGGTACTCAGTTAGCTCATAGCTCATCTTATCATCCTCAATCTGATGGGCAAACTGAGATAGTAAACAAATGTTTGGAAGGATATCTTCGTTGCTTTGTATCTGATAAACAGACACAATGGGTCAAATGGTTGCCTCTGGCTGAATGGTGGTATAACACTTCCTTTCATACAGCAACAAAAATGACCCCATTTATGGCACTTTATGGGTATCAACCACCATCCATCACATCATATTTAAGGGAAAATTCTAAGGTTCAGGCAGTGGAACATCACATCGAACATCAACAACAAGTCCTCCAACTCTTAAAGGATAACCTCGTGTTGGCACAGAATAGAATGAAACAACAGGCAGATCAACATCGCAGTGAAAGAAGTTTTGATGTAGGTGATTGGGTATTCCTACGGCTACAACCATATAAGCAAATGTCCCTCAAGCAAGCTAAGAAGGATAATAAATTATCACCAAAGTATTATGGTCCGTACAAGGTGTTGCAAAAGATTGGTACTATGGCATACAAATTGGAGCTTCCTACAACTTCTCGATTGCACCCAGTTTTCCATGTTTCATGCTTAAAGAAGGTTATAGGCGACAAGCTCCCAGTTCAAACAATATTGCCAGAACTTAACGAGGAAGGAAAAATTATATTGAAACCGGAAGCAGTTATAGAAACAAGAACTCGACAGCTATGAAATCGATCAATTTCAGAGTACCTTGTCAAGTGGAAGAACTTATCCGCTGAAGATTCCACATGGGAGGATGAGAATTTTATGCAGAAATATCCAGAACTACTCAAGCGTTGAGGAAAACACTTTTTTGAAGGAGAGGGGCATGTTGGGTCCCTATAATACTAGTGATTACCCCATTACTATTGTAGTTATACCCCTTATTTATATTGTTGTGCCCCCATTGCCCCCATATTGTTATTAATGTGCCCATAGAATCCCTCTATTGTTATTTTTGTGGCTTTATATTATTATTGTTAGGTCGGCTGGATTATATTGTGACTCCTTAGACTCCTATATATAGAAAGGAGGTTTTGTCATTTGAATCATCCAAGAATTGTTCATTTATGTAATGTAAAGGAGGTTGACCCATCGAAGAGGCTGAATTCTAAGGCGTTGATCTATCTTTTCTATCTTTTGTTGAACTGGTTTCATAACACAATCATTCACAAGTTTCATTATTGCTGCTTCATCTTCCATCTCGCTTACTGATCCGTAATTTGGCTTGTCAACAATAGATAATCAGTCATAAAATAATTTCACAAATGGAAGCATTGACCATACTAAAAATTGTAACTCCTACTTTCTACATATTTTAATTTTTATTGATCATCCCTATTAAAAAAAAACTTCAAACAACTGTATAAAGGCACTTGATAGCTAAAAACTAACAAGAGGGGCTTTGCAGCTAAAAGTTAACAAGAGTAAAAATGAGTGATTTTTTCATTTCAGATTGGAATAGACACAATACGCTATGCAAGAGAAAAAAAATTTGTCCATACTCTCAAATAAAATGATTTTTCTCACACAAGGTAGCTAACTGCACTTCTCCAAGTGAGAAGATTGTTCCAGCATGCACTGTTAGAGGGAAAACTTATTGTGGGTTTAAGTTTTAATTCAATTGAAAAAATGAAATCTTATACATATTTGTAATGTTAGCCAAGTCTTTGTCAAGTCTGTCCACATTTTTCCCTCGTTCTTCCCCAAATCCAAAATTTTGATTGTCCAAGTTACTCCCACTTCTCAGTTTTGAAGCATCATTTCACATCACCCTTCTGCCATAGAAAGGCATTGTCCCCATGTATATGATACTTTGTTACTAGATTTTCCTTGGAGGTAACCTAGATTTGCAGATTGAATCCAAATCTAGCAGAATATACCTTGGAAGCAACTTGGATCCACCAATCATAACCAGATCTGGCAGGATCCACCCAAAAATGCATCCCAAATTCGGAAACAGGCAGGATCCTCCTGGGAAACATATCCTGCAAGACTTTAAGTGCATAGAGCATGTGTATCCCACAAAATTACAAATACTTGTTCAAAAAAATATTATGAACATTTGTGTTTGCTTGACGAAATAATAAAAATGTTAATAGCTAATACACATTTGTGCTTCCTTTTGGCAACAATAAAAATTTGATGCACTAAACCCCTCTTTAGAGTTTCATTACAGTGATGTCATTGTTATGTCCATAAACATAACAAATATTTTTCTCCTCTCAACTAGTTTGTGGAATCTCATAGATGTTATTGCGTGTGCAACTGATGTTTATGAAGCTAGAAATCTGTAAAGAAATTACAATTTACAGAGGGAAACAAGTTGGGTTGATGTTCTGATGAAGTATGCGAGTTGTAGTGGCTGGGATATGCAATGTTTTCCATAGAAGGATGGTGGATTTTTTTAAGAAGCTTGATTTTGACAGTGACTTGGAAAGATGGATGACCTGGGGATCTTATGGAGGAATGTGTATTTGTCTTAGTCTTGATATCTCATTTTGATATGACTCTGGAAGAAGAGGATTGCTTGGATTTTACCTAGTTGTTGGATTTTTCATTGGGGTGGAAGCCTATATCTTGTGTATTGTCTCTGGTGATCATCATGTTTTTATTTTGGTAATTTCTTGATGAAGAAAAGAAACAAAAATAATTGAATAAGAAGCCAGCTAAGTTCACAAGTAATTATCATGAGAACTCACCTTTACAACCAAATTATTCTATATATTTTGAAAACAATATCATCAAGGTATAATAGATTGTAGCAGTTAAAATTGAAGTAGTAGGTGTTCAAATCTTTGATAAAAACTACAAGGAAAAAATACAAGTTCCCATAGCATAAATTCTTAAAATATCATCTTTTGTTCTCGGTTCCGTTGATGCTCAAATAATTAATCCCTTATGGAGTAGGTTGGAAGTAAAGAACTCTTAGAGGTACTACACAGATTACGATAAGAAGAAAATCAAGGTCCTAATGGGTTCCATGTAAATTTTTTGGGGGATGCTTAGAATTCACGGGAAAAGATATGAGAAGGCTTGTAAATGAATTGAGATCTATTGACAAGATGCTAACAGCTTTTAGTGCCAACTTATAATAATTATTCCCAAATCTGGCAACCCTCTCTCTATTGACCAATTCAAACCGATCTCTCTTTGCAATTGTATAATATCTATCACAAAATTAATTGCCTGAAGGAATAAGACCAATTTATCTAACACTATTTTTGAATAACAATTCAGTTTTCTGGAGGGCTGAAAGATACATGAATAATTTGGCATTGCTAAAGGAGGTATACACTCCATTAAGATTAAAAAGTTGAGGGATATGGTAATGAAGGTTGATCTCTCAAAGGATTATGACCGAGCGACACTCCTTTTTCTGACTTGGATATTAAACTGTATTTCCTTAGTTTCTTATATTGTACTTATAAATTGATCTGCAACCCCTTTCTTTATACCTGAGACAGGTCTTAGGAAAATTTGTCCACTTTTTCCTCATTTAATCCTCTTAGTGGCAAAACAATTAATTAGGGCCTTGAAAGAGTGCACTCAAATGGAGTGACTGGAAGGTAAAAAAAGGAAATTCCTGTATACTGTCATACATCCTCTTTATTGATTATATTTGATTTTCTTGGGAGGAAAAATAAGCGATGCAACAAAATTAAAGGAGATTTCATAACTTTTTTTTTTCTTGAGGAATGCAGATCAATATGGAGAAATATCACATCTCTTTTGCAGGTTTATGTAGTCAAGTTCAGGAGTACATCAACACCATATTTCCTCGATAATTTCTAAAGTTGGATAATAGTCTAAAGAAATTTGGCTTTACCCTTAAACCAAACAATTAACAAAAGAAGAATTGGCAGTGTTTAGATATAAAGGTCAAGAAAAACTTTATTGTTTGGTACAATCGAAGGATTTCCAACCGGAGAAGGCTGTTATTAGCCAAATCAATTATTTAGGTCATTCGACATTATTAGTCCTCCCTTTCTTGGATTCCCAAAGAAGTAATAGAGTCAATTAGGAGACTCGGTTATATATTCACTATGAGTTAGCAATCCCAAAGGCCTTGGGGGGCTACAACCTTAAAAAATTATTTCATTTCTACAAGGTGTTGGCAACAAAGAGTGCCTAGAGGCTTCTACAGGGGAAAGGGTTCTGGTGTTCTATTGTAAAGGAAAAATACATATATCCAACCTTAGTGGAAGCTTGGATTAGAAGCCCCATTAAAAATTCTCATAACATCTTTGTAACTTGGAGGCAATATTACATGTTTTTACTTTGATAGGGAACTGGCTTGCTTTGGTGTGTTGGAAGAGGCTCAAATTTTCAGGTGGGCTTGGATTCTTGGATTGGTAATGAAAATAATTCCAGGATTCCTCCTCACATCATTCAGCATCTGAGAAACACATGGATATATACCTTAAATCAAGTTGCAGACCAGGAGATGACTATAATCTAGAAACAAGAGTTGCGATCTACTAGAGATCTTGGGCTAAATGAGGAGGATGCTTAAACACAGAGGCCACTTCCAGCCATACCAATATCTATTTAGAAGGTCGAGTATCTTCTAAAGGAAGGTCGCAGTCTATTATGTTTGATCAACAAGTTGTATGGTCTATTTTTGAATCTTAGGAGGTTAAGGGCCATATAATTGTTGCAAGATTTGTTTGAAGTAAGGTCACAGTTCATGGAAGGTCTATCAAGTATGAAAAGTGTGTTGCAGCTGATTGTGTTTGTGCCCTAACTAGTATTCAAAACTGCAGAGTAGAAGACTCCAACCATTGGTGCTAAAGTTTCCATTTGATTGAGTCATCTTTGTGTTTAAGGGCTTTGATATAGGATCTTCATCTTGGCAAGTCATTATTGACTTTAAACCATTGTACCCTTTCACTCTCTCTATTGAACATTTGATGGTTAATAAAATGAATATTTGACCAAGGGTGTTTCCCTGGCTTTTTCCATATTCTTGTTTCCTTCTATCTTCGCTTGTCTTCAGCATTTATCATGTATGTTCTTTCATCAGTTACTATATGTGATTGTTAATAGATTAATGGGCAAATGGATGGATGAAGTAACTAACTGAAGAAAAGAACATGTTAACTCAAAATTAACACTTTTGTATTCCTTGAAAACATCCCAAAAATGGGTCGGGACACTGTCTAGGACCCGAGCACTTTTAGGGGACCATCCCCACATTCATGGTGAAATTTAAGGGACTTTTTGGTACCCAATTAGCCCATCCAAGAACTTTAGGATCTGACCTTAGTCATGTCTAACCAAAGATAATAACTATTTTGCTATGTTGCATAAGTATGTGGCCCTACATTTAAACCTTGGGTCCCAACTAAGCCAACATTGCACAAAATTTGGTGCCGATTGCAAACATCTTGAAATAGGCGGGGATGCTATCATGGAGTCAAAGAATTTCTGGGGACTATCCCAACATCCCTTAATTTTTCAACTCATAGATATCCCTCCTGTTGTAGCTTTCTAATTGGGTTAAAAACTAGCAAAAAAATTAAATAATACCACTTGTATAACATGGATCCCATTCACTAATAAAGAAGACTCATATAATAAATCCTAACCTAAGTTAATTCTCTCATTTCATGCTTCATTTCACTCTGATTGAGAATCTCAAGTATACCTATGCACAAATTCATAGACATCCCTCATGTTGTAGCTTTCTAATTGGGTTAAAAAATGGAAAAATAAATCAATAATGCCACTTGTATAACATGGATCCCATTCATCTAAGAAGAAAGACCTAAGTAATAAATCCTAGCCTAAATTAATTGTCTCATTTCAAGCTTCATTTCATTCTCATTGAGAATCTCAAGTATACCTATGCACAAATTCCTTTGGTGATGCCATTCTTCCCTAATTATCAAAGTCTCACATCTTACATCACTTGGCACATTATTATTCCTAAAAGTTCATATCTATTCAGTAACCTAGTTCTATTTCATCATTCATGTGTATGTCTAAGCCCAAGGCATATGCTCAACTAGTTGTTGCCATAATTGATCATTTGGTTACTTCCCTGCCAACAAGTGTTAGCATAGAATTCCCTTCAGTAAAGTGGACTAGTCTATGACAATGACTTTACTAAGGATACCATGTGTAAAGGTGGGGAGGAATCCCTTGAATTTCCCCATGAGATTTTCCTCAGGAATAAATATACATAGATATATGACATACCACTTGCCCATGGGCTTGAGTGTGGGGTGCTTTGTTACATGGTAAAAAAGTATACATACACATATATTTCCTACAAAATTAGTTACAAAACAAAATCATGTACCCTAGGGCCTAGATCAACAAGTGTTATTTTTAATATTATTCTTGTAAGATGATTTTTTACTAAGTTTTAGGGCTCAAATTCCAAATGCAAGCCCTATATTAATATGGTTTTTTTGGGGGCTAATCACAAGGTATAGAAGTAAATCCATGCTTGTTAGGCACCCACATCTAACTGCAGCTAGGGGGGTCAACATCAGATGCTTACATTTTTTTGAAATCAATAATACATCCTTCTTAAACTCAAATCTATTTGAACTGCAAGGGATAAAAATAAAAACATGTGATATCCTCTCAACACTTATAGATCTGAGATTAGTATGGATCTACACTAGTTTATCTTTACACTAGCATTTATTTTACATTAGAGATAGGGTATCCTCTTTTTTTTGTTTTAATTTATTCAACCCACAGTTCCTCACAAAAAAAAGTTTAAAAAAGGAGTGATTGACCCTTCCTAAACCTTAACCCTAGCCTATTTATGAATGACCATGACTTTTAGTTTGCATCATAACCTTTTGGATTATCATAGAACATTTGTGAGCTTATGAAAAATTTGTAGTTATGGAAAATACTTGAGAGTTTTTAACAGTAGCTCTTCTAATCGCAATTGGGAGCTCTGATTTGAAGGGTTGCTTGGGCTGATTTGGGGTGTTTCTTGACTTATTGGGATCCAAAATGCTTCTTGAATTGATTTTTTAAGATGATCTTGGGATTAGTTTAAAGTGATTCTTAAAGCCGATTTGAATGTGTTCCTCAGTATATTAGAGTGTTCATTCAAAGTTGTTATAAGGTTGAATTGGAGTGCTAATATACAGATTCAAAATTTCTTTTGGACTTCCAACGCCAAAGTGTTAGTTTAGCTGTATGTAGCTTACAAAACCTTTCTTGTTCCAGCATAGTATTGTACAGTAGTATAGCAACCATCATTTTGGCAGTCCATAGAGCATTTATGAAGGCACACTCGCAATTAAAGAGGAGATAGAGAGATGGAGGGTGCATGCATTGTTTTCGCATGAACACACCATACTTTTTTAATTTCCAGATTATATGTTTTCCCAAATTATCAATTCAGTCCTAATTCTAAGCTTTTTCTTTAATTAGTTTTGCATGCACTGTTAAAAGGGATAGTTATCTAGACACTCATGCATGAGGATTTCAATCTAAGTTAAGCCAGGCAGATATCTGGAAGGATTCATGCTTAGGAATAATTGCAAGTGTTGATAATTAGCCAAGGTTAATTGCAAGGATAATTTTTCAGAGAACTTCTGGCAATAGCTACTTAGTACATGTTTTCTTTTCTCACGGTCGCCCTGCAAATTAAGCAAATGATCTCACTGCAAAAGGAGATCGGCCTGGAAATGATTCTTTACACATCAAACTTCCATAAAATTCTCAACCCATCGAAAAAGGGAGACAAACAAGCTCAGAGAAATCCTAAATTTAATTTTTAAAACTCGCAAAACCCTAAATTTAATTTAAAGAACTCAGGAAAACCCTATTATTTTTCTAAATGGAATAAATGGACCCATATAGAGGAGGGAAAAACCTTGTATCGAATGAGGAATGAGATCAAAATGGTACCTTTTCCTAACTATCATTGTGGCTCTGGGATTCGAACCTACATCTGGCGTAACCTTGAAATCCTCTATAACTTTCGAGGATATATCATCTATCATACTGTGAATCTTGCGGACCTGAAAGTAGCGATGGAGAAGAAAAATGAGAAGGGTGCCACTACTTTGTTGGAGAATGGAAAAACTCGTCTATGAATTACTCTATAACTTTCGAAGATGTATCATCTACCATACTGTGTAACTTGCATACCTGAATGTAGCCATGGAGACGAAAAACAAGAAGGGTACCATCGCTTTGTTTGAAAATGGAAAATTTCAAGTACATTCATGTATGACATCTTTAAAATTTAAAATTTTATGGATACGAGTTTTTTATCAACCTTGTGTGAATGGTTGCATATGCTTATCGAGTTTGTGTGCATGGTTGCATATGCTTGATGAAGCCCCACATTACTATCGAGGAGACAACTTTGGAGTGTGGCCATCACACAGTTTAAGAGAAAAGATTTTTCGGGAAGCCTATAATAGAAGAATATAGTGTATTTAGTTTGTAGTAGAATTATATTAGTTGTACTCAAAATTAAGGATAGGATTTTGAGAGATTGGTGAATATAAATTTTATATGGATAAAAATGTTGTGGGTGAAGGAAAAGTTGTTTCTTACTAACTCACTTAGTATGGTGGTGTAAAACCTTGTATTAAGGAATGGCTTATAATGGGGTTTGTAAATATGAGAGTTCAAAGGACTAAATAATTTTGGAGGACACAAAAGCTAAAGAGCATGTTGAACAAGCTTTGAGGAAGTAGAGATAACTAATTTGTAGTGATTGAACTAGATGTGAGCAAATGAAGAAGGAAATAAGGAGTTGAAAAAGGAGATTAGAGAGGAGGGAAGTAGTGAAGTAAGGGTGAGAGAGTTGGAGAATTTGACTGAGAAAGGTGAGTTGGCCAGCGAATGGTTGTGAAACAAAGGGTTGATGATAAAATATATCTCAATAAGGAGTAGTAGTAAAGGCACCTCAATGAGGTTTAATGAACACTATGGAGATATGTAATTACAAAGTGACATATTGGATGCAATGTAGAATTAGATTATAGCTGATAAAGAATCAAATGAAGTAATGGGTAACCATACCATAAGGCCAACGATGTGTCCCAACTATTAAGGGAGGATGAGAACCTAGTAGTGGGCATGGCACTAGACAATAGCAAAGTTGGCCTCGTACCAATCCCACCCCTTATGGTTCTTAAATACAATTAGGTAACACTACACTAGCTTGTTAATAATGGTTCAAGTTCACCTAGTAGACAACTTACTTATGGAGGAACAATAAGAATTAGAGGAAGTAGTCTTGACAATAGTGCAAGTTTGAATATTAGGAGTAGCACAACTAGGAGTTTTAGTTATTTAGAGCAAAAAAAACAAGATTTTTGTGAGTTTTAGTACCTATGATGATTTGAATTATAACCTAGGAGCATGTAAGAGAAATAATATTAGAGTGATGTACTATTTAAAAAATTTAGTCATATGTAAGTGCTTTGGGAAAAAACATATTGATCCACATACCTTGATATAAAACAAATCCTAAAAATATCATTCTTAAAATCTCTTATGTAGTTACCTAATGTCATTCATGTAGCCTATCGCAATTACTTACATTAGTAATAGTGCGATCATCCTTTTCATTCTCTTAAAGGAACTTTTTCTAGACATGCACCCCATCAAGCATAAATCATCCTAAGATATTCCTTTGAAGTAATATAAATCATCCTATGACTATCCTCAAAAGAATTATCACCCATAGCATTGGTGATGGTGTAAGGCTTGTATCAAAGTGATATGAGCTTTTTATGGGAGTTTGTCAATTTCTCTTTACATCAGTCCAACCATAACTTGTCACCAACCTAAAATGTGGAACCCAATGGATTGTGTATTTACTTGTACTTGGAGTTGAAAACTTTCTACAAAGTATCATGAACTCATTGTTGAATTTCT
Source organism: Pinus tabuliformis (assembly GCA_031772625.1). Taxonomy (NCBI): domain Eukaryota; kingdom Viridiplantae; phylum Streptophyta; class Pinopsida; order Pinales; family Pinaceae; genus Pinus; species Pinus tabuliformis. Next base: position 842,583,724 of record CM062816.1, read on the forward strand.
TGGATATGTTCCCCAAAATTGGTTTCTTTGGTTACCTCGTTCCAAGTATGGGAGGTATCTTCATGTGTTATTCCGTGAACATAGCTCACGAGTGGATTTTGCTGGGACAATCTTCTTAAAGGATACCAAAATTCCCATCCTAATGTGTTAGAAAATTATATATTACGGAGAAATGGAACATATAAAATATTGCTGAAATATAAACACAGAAAACACATAAAATAAGAGAGACACAGATATACATCGTTCACCTAGTTTGGGCTACGTCCACGGAGAAACAACCAGTCCTTCCTTTTATATTATCCAACAAACTGAAGAGATACAACCTACAACAGATCCGCTGTAACACCCTCTTTGCTCTCAATCTCCTCTCTCTTTCTCACTCAGGATACAGATCTACATAGACGCAATACAATTCCCTCATATATAGTGAGGGGTTGCCTTCTAGGGAAAAAAACCCTAAATTAAACATAACTTCTACCGTCAGATCTCTACCTAATGAACAGCCCAGATTGACTATAAATTACTATACTTTTACAAGCAATTTTACATCTATTCTTAGCTTCGGGGGCACTGCCCCCGAAACCCCTGCTAGGGGAGGGCTCCCCAAAGGTCGCAACTGCACCCCCCTGGAACCCCCTGTAGTGAATATTTTATGGGCGGCATTGCTGCCCCATTTCGAATTGGGGTCCAATGTGGCGATACCTTTGAATATAGAAGATAATCAGCCTCCACACCCAACAATCTCCCACTTGGAGACTGATTATATAAACTCCACCGCTGGTTCATTTGCTAGACAGTGACTCCTCTTTGGACCTGGCTATTTCTCATCTTCTTCATCATACTTGAAGACCAATTGAAGCTGAGCATATTCTTAGTTTCTCTCCGGTTACAACTTTTGTCAGCATATCTGCAGGATTCTGGCTAGTGTGTATCTTTTCCAGCTTCAACTCTCCATCTTCCAACACTGACCATATGAAATGGTACTTGAGCTGTATGTGTTTAGTCCTAGAATGAAATGCTGAGTTCTTTGCAAGATGAATGGCACTTTGGCTATCATTGTATAACATGCCCATATCATGCTTCTTACCCAATTCACCCATAAACCTTTGCAACAAAATCATTTCTTTACTAGCCTCTGTAGCAGCAACATACTCTGCTTTTGTTGTTGAAAGTGTTGGAAATAATACTGAGAGGGGGGGTGAATCAGTATTATCAAGTTCTTTTAATAAATCTTCTTTATTTATTCTTTGAATTATTTTTGCATGTCAGTACCATAAAATAATGAGCATGAACAAAGAAAAAAGATAGTCACACCAAAGAACACAAGATGTAAGGTGGAAATCCAATGTGGGTGAAAACCACCTGCTGCAATATGTATCTATCTTCTTTCAAATTAGAAACTCCTTTTACAATGGTTTTGTACTGGTGCAGTCCTTTACCAGTACGCAGGCTACAACCTGCAGAGAGCTACAACTCTCTCTCGTTTTCCAGTCTCTCCTGGAAGGGAGCTACAACTCCCTACTTCTTTTCTTTCAAGGACCACTTTTCATAAATTTTCAAACTGGATCCAAGAACATCAAAAACCCATCAACTACCCTTGCATCATCAATCTCTGATTTCACCAAAGCCAACCCGCATACAGATCTGCAAATATTTCCTTATAACTTTGCAGTTGTTACATCAGACATACCCATATCATAACATGTGTAAAATAAAATATGCATCAATAATTCAGACCCGGATTATTAGATTTATAGATCAAGCGTATGCCACATATCACAGATCAAAATCATATAGAGATACCACTATTCCAGCCTTAAGATTTTGACCCATCAATAGAACTTATCCTTCTCCTTACGCTCAGGTTCCTTCTTCATTCAGATCCAGATCTGCACCAAAACCCAATCACAATATTCCAGATCTAGCTCTTTATCAGATATTCGATAATTTAGAAGATGCTTTGCCAAATGATCTCCTTCCTCTTTTATAGTCTTAGGCCTTTCACAATACCACGGGCCAAAACCATAGGATCAAAAAACTGTTGGACTAATACCACGAACGAATCATGAAAGTACGTGAGATCAACACTTTTGGATGCAATACCATGGGCCAAAACCATAGGATCAAAAATTGTCGGACTAATGCCATGAACCAACCATGAAATTGCGTGAGATCAACACTTTTGATGAGGTACCATGGTCCAAAACCATAGGTTCAAATACCAAGGACTAACTACCATGGACCAAAGGTAAGTTCTCCAACATATACGCGCTTTTCCTTGCATGAAAGTGCGTACCATGGTCCAAAACCATAGGTTCAAATACCAAGGACTAACTACCATGGACCAAAGGTAAGTTCTCCAACATATACGCGCTTTTCCTCATAGGTTCAAATACCAAGGACTAACTACCATGGACCAAAGGTAAGTTCTCTAATATATACGCGCTTTTCCTCATAGGTTCAAATACCAAGGACTAACTACCATGGACCAAAGGTAAGTTCTCCAACATATACGCGCTTTTCCTTGCATGAAAGTGCGTGAACTTTTTCTCTACATGAAATAAACTTTTCTCTGCATAAAAGTGCGTGAACTTTTCTCTACATGAAATAAACTTTTCTCTGCATATAAGTGCGTGAACTTTTCTCTACACTATAATTTATTATCTGAGATGAGTGGGTTGCCATCAAGTACAACATATGTATCATAATGCCAATAGAAAGTGCAACAACACTTTGGATTTTTGAAACCCAACTGACAGCTATTCCACCTACAGTAGATACATATCCTGTAGTGCTCCTCCTATTATCTCTGTCACCTGCCATATCGACATCAACATATCCCTGTAGAGAAATGCTTGAACCACCAAAGCATAATGCTTGATTTGTGGTACCTTTCAAATATCTGAGAATCCATTTCACTGCCATCCAATGTTCCTTTCCTAGATTGTTCATGTACCTGCTTACAAATCCCACTGCATGTGCAATGTCAGGGCTTATGCAAACCATTGCATACATTAAGCTTCCAACTACTGATCGATATGGAACTTTAGACATATAATCCATGTCTTCTTGGGTCTTCGGGCACATTTCTTTACTAAGTTTGAAATGACTAGCAAAAGGTGTACTAATTGGTGTTGCATTCTACATATTAAATGTTTTCAACACCTTTGTATGTATTAGTTCTGAGACAATGTTAATTTGCGATTTTTCCTGTCTCTAGTTATTCTCATATTGAGGATTTGTTTTGTAGCTCACGAATCCTTCATTTCAAATGAATTTGCCAATTTTCTTTTGAGCACATTTATTTCTTGCAAGTTAGACCTTGCAACAACCATGTCATCTACATACAGTAACAATACAATATAATTGCCATCATTTTGCTTTTTCAGATAAAGAAAATGATCAGAGTGACACATAGTATAACCTTGTTCAGACATAAACTTGTCAAATTTTAGATACCACTGCCTTGGAGCCTGTTTTAAGCCATACAAGCTCTTCTTCAACCTGCACACTAGTTTCTCCTTCCCCTTCACCTCATATCCTTGTGGTTGCTGCATATATATCTCTTCCTCCAAATCCCCATGGAGAAAGGTTGTCTTTACATCTAACTGCTCAACATGTAAATCTTCAACTACTACTAGACTTAAAATAGTTCTGATTGAAGTCATTTTAACAATAAGAGAAAATATTTCATCAAAATCAATACCTTTTTCCTGTGCAAACCCCTTCACCACAAGTCTAGCTTTGTACCTCTATTTTCCTCCATCTTCTTCATTTAGCCTATAAACCCATTTATTCTGCAATGTAGTTTTACCTACAGGCAGCCTAAAAAAGTCCCAAGTCTGGTTATGCATTAATGAGTCCATCTCTTCTTCCATGGCTAACTCCCAGTTCTTCCTGCTTTCAACCTGCATTGCTCCTTCATAACATTCGGGCTCACCAGAATCGGTCAACAATAAATAATATAATGAAGGAGAGTATCGTTCACGGGGTCTACTTGTCCCGATAGATCTTCTAACACCACTTTCAGGTGTTTGGGGTGCTTGTTACTATTGTGGTGGTTGTTGTTGTGGTTTTTGTTGATTATTATTGTTTTCAGCACCTTTACCTTTTCAGTGATCTCATCAAGAATTGTGTATTCCTTGTTTTCTTTTTCCTGTTTCTTTTCTTGCAACTGATTCTTATACAAGACCTTTTCATTGAATATTATATCTCTTCTCCTAATGATTTTGTAATTTTCATAATCATATAAGCGATAAAAAAAATCATTAACACCATATCCAATAAAGGTACATTTCTTTGATTTTGCCTCAGGCTTTGTTTTATTTTCTTTATTAATATGGAAAAATGCTTCACAACCAAAAGGCTTTAAAAACGAGTAGTTTTCCTTTTTACCTATCCATGCTTCCTCTGGAACACCACCATCCAAGGAAATTGAAGGCCCTCTGTTTATTAGATAAACAATAGTATGTACAGCATCTGCCCAAAATTGTAAAGGCAATCTTGCATGCAATCTCATGCACCTTTCATGCTCCATGATTGTTCTATTCATCCTTTCTGACACACCATTTTCTTGTGGTGTTCCTGGAAATGTATTCTCTCTACAAATTCCATGCTTTGAAAATTATCTATCAAACTCATTGCTGCAATATTTACCTCCATTGTTTGATCTGAGAAACTTCAATTTCTTTCCTGTCTCAATCTCAACCAAACCTTTCCATTTCTTAAAATTATCAGATACATTAGATTTATTCTTAATACAATAAATCCAAGCTTTTCTAGTTGCATCATCAATAAAAGTAACATAATAATGAGAGCCACCAAGATATGATACCTGAGTAGGTCCCCATACATCTGTATGCACAAGCTCTAATTTTACGCTCTTCTTTTCTTTCCCAACTCTAAGAAATCTGACTCTCTTCTGTTTTCCATAGATGCGATTCTCACAGAAGTCCAAATCAATATTCTTCAAACCCAGCAACAAATTCTTTGAGTGAAGGATCTTCATCCCCTTCTCACTCATGTGCCCGAGCCTATGATGCCATAATGCTACATCTGCTCCTTTGGAAGTTAAAGCATTAACAGAGTTAGAAATACCATTGCATAAATACAATGTACCAACCTTTTCACCTTTTTCTATTACCAGGGCTCCTTTGGTGACCTTCCAAGCTTTATCCGTGAAATTTGTCACACAACCTTCATTGCCTAATTGCCCTGTTGAAATCAGATTTTTCTTCAGATCTGGAACATGCCTTACCTCCTTTAGTAGCCATTGGTTTCCATTCTGCTGTTTTACAAGAACCTTACCCATTCCAACAATTTTATAGGGTTTATCATCACTCAAACAGACTTGTCTAAAATCTCCTTGAACATAGTCATGAGAGTATCTCTTATCAGGTGTGGCATGGAATGAGGCCTCTGAATCTACCACCCAGGAATCAGTCATATTTTCAAAATAAAGAATCAAAGCATCTTGTAACACCTCACCTATCACATTTGCTTCATGATTGTTTTCTTGCTGTGCATCTCCTTCTTTTCCCTTCGAAGATCTACAGTCTTTCTTCAGGTGTCCTTTCTTTCTGCATTTCCAGCACACTATCCCCGATCTAGACTTGGATCTACCTTCCCTTGATTTACTGAGATATCCTGAGCTCTTTCCTCTTTCCATTTTTCTTCCCCTAGACTCTGCACTCAAAGCATTACCCGATGTCTCACCAAAGATTTTCCTTCGCATTTCCTCGCTAAGGATAGCATCGACAACATCATCAAACTTTAAAGTACTAGATCTAGACATAGAGTTACTAATGGCCATTACTAAACCATTCCAACTTTCTGGCAATGAGCATAAGAATAACAAAGCTCTAACTTCATCATCAAATTTTACCCCTACAGAACTTAATTGACTTGTAACAGTATTAAAATCATTTAAATGGTCTGCAATAGATCCACCTTTTGACATCTTCATATTAAATAAATGTTTCATAAGAAATACCTTGTTTGAGGCTGAGGGTTTTTCATATAGTTTCACCAACGCCATAATCAAACCCTCTGTCATTGTTCCCTTTGAAATGTTGAAGGTGACCGACATTGCGAGGGACAATCGTACTATTCCAGGTGCCTTTATATCGAGAAGGTTCCATTCTTCATCTGTCATACTCATCGACATCTTTGTTTTTCCACCCAATGGTAGGTACAGATCTTTTTGATACAAATAATCTTCCATCTGCATCTTCCACAATGAGAAGTTTTGGCCATTAAATTTCTCGACCCTAAACTTACCATCTTCTGTTATTGCTCCCACTTGAATGAGGAACCCTTCTTTCCTACGACTTTACTAGCCAAATAGACCTTCGGCTCTGATACCAGTTGTTAGTAAATTATATATTACGGAGAAATGGAACACATAAAATATTGTAGAAATATAAACATAGAAAACACATAAAACAAGAGAGACACAGATATACGTGGTTCAACCAGTTTTGGCTACATCCACGAAGAAAGAACCAGTCCTTCCTTTTATATTATCCAGCAAACTAAAGAGATACCACCTACAGTAGAACCGCTGTAACACCCTCTTCGCTCTCAATCTCCTCTCTCTTTCTCACTCAGGATACAAATCTACATAGACACAATACAATTCCCTCATATATAGTGAGGGGTTGCCTTCTCGGGAAAAAACCGTAAATTAAACATAACTTCTACCCTCAGATCTCCGCCTAATAAACGACCCAGATTAACTAGAAATTACTATACTTTTACAAGGCAATTTTACATCTATTCTTAGCTTCGGGGGCACTACCCCCGTAACCCCCCACCAGGGGAGGGCTCCCCAAAGGTCACAGCCACCCCCCCTACAATGAATATTTTACGGGCGGCGTTGCCACCCCATTTCAAATTGGGGTCCAATGTGGTGATACCCTTGAATACAGAAAATAATCACGCTCCACACCCAACATAAGGAAGCGATCAACAAAAACAAAAAACACATTTGTTACCATGCTTGGTTGAGGGAAAACTTGACATAAAATCCATGGTCACTAACACCCAAGGATTATCTAGAGTAGGCAAAGGCCTAAAACTAGCGTGGATGGCCATTTCCTTTGGTAGAATATAATTCTTCCACTGCTTACAGCGATCGATAATATAATGTAGTTCGTTGTCCTAGGTTGGGTATATATGAAACCCCATGATAGAGTGTCTGACTATGATAGAGCATTGAATTTTTATGTCATGTGGGCACTACATCGACGACGTGAATGATTGGCCCGTAGGGTCCCTATTGTGTAGCCATTCATTGACGAAATCTACTTCCCCAAAGGGATAGAAGTGATAATTGATAGTTGCAAAGGTAGGAATAAAAATTGTGATGCATGTTATGATGCCTCAAACCAAGCTGTAGAAAAAAAAATAGTAATTTTTTTATTTCATATCCTAGGAGCTTGTAATCATTGAGAGGATGCATGTCATGGGGAAACTATGCAATATAATTCCTATGATAGTTCACCATTTGCTTCAAATATTGTGGGTCAAGATTGATCTTTGCTGGTGGCCAAATAACAATGGTTGAAAGCTTCATCGGATCAATGCTTAGTCAATCATGGTTCAAACAAAAATACAAGATAATCAATCTTCTTCTACCCAAATGCACACTTCTTCATGTTCACAAATAACTTGTCACGTGCTGCAAACACGGTTTATTCATCCTAGGTCTAGTTGAAAAGTAATATGTCTAAGTACACAATTAGAGTTGAGTAAAGATGTGGTTGTAGAACTTTGTTCATCATCTCATGAATGTTGCAAGGCCATAATTGGTAACACTTAATGACATCAGTGGCCATGCAAGTAGTCCTTGTCACATCTTGAAGGATGTCTTCCACATATCCTTAGGTAAAATTACTAATCAATTACAGATCTTAAGTTTCATTTCACACTTAAATAATTAGTTGTCTCTATTAATGAAATGATGTTTTTATTTATTTACAAGTGAAGTACTAACACATGCTAGATAGTTCCAAGGCATGATAGGCATGCCAGGATGTACTGTCAATGCCAAGGTGTGGTGTGAATGCATGCTAGGGAGTGTGAGGGCCAAGTGCCAAGGAAACACAAGGGAGCACTCATTTCAAATGCATGGAAATGAATTGTCAGCGAGTTCCAGGTGTGCTAAGGAGGTAGTGAAAAGGTATATTATCTAGTGCGAAGGCATCACAAGGGAGAACTGGGTCAAAATTCTTGGAAATGAACAAATAAGAGTGTAGTGTGCCAAGGAGTGTCAGCGAATTCTAGGTGTCCCAAGGACGAAGTGTGTTAGGATAAGTTTAGAATAGGACTTGCAAGAGGCAAGCCTATGGTTGTGATAAGGTGTGTACAAAGTAGTTTCAGACAAAGGGAGAAACTGAGTTGGGCACAACATTATTTTATCAATAAATTGATTGGGTTCCCAAGTCGCAAAAAGTGTGAAGCTATCTATGAGGGCATGACAACTAGGGAGTTCCAAGGTGTTCTAGGGAATGCCAAGAAGCGCTAACACATGTTAAATAGTTCCAAGACATTTTATGCATGCCAAGACATGCCAAATGATAAGGCATGCCAAGAAGTTCCAGACGCCAAGGTGTGGTGCCAACACATGCTATGGAGTGTTAGGGCCAAGTTCTAGGGAAACACAAGGGAGTATTAGTTTCAAATTCATGGAAATGAATGAATGAGAGTGTGACAGAGAGTGTTAGCTAGTGAGTACGAGGTGTGCTAAGTGTCAGGGAGTGTTAGGATGTGCTAGGGAGTACCAAAGCATGCCAATAAATGCAAGGGATGCTAACACGTGTTACATAGTGCCAAGGGATTATTAGGCTTTCCAGGTGTTATGGCATGTCAAGATTTAAACTTTTTTGCTTAATTTCTTAATTTTACGACCACAGTTGGATGTTAGCCTTGTCTTCGTAACTGGTTAAGTTGGATAAGTTGAAATTATACATGAGTGGCCTAAGATGAGTTGTAGGAAGTTCTTAGGTGAACAAGGCATAGTCCAGTTATAGTAATTGTAACTTGGTCAAGTTGTTGTTAATGTAGTTGAGGCAAGATTTTGTTAGGTTCCCATGTTGCAAAAAATGTAAGGGTAGTTGTGAGGGCATGATATCTAAGGAGTGACAGAGCATGCTAAGGAATGAAAAGGCATGTTAACACATGTCAGACAGTGTGAATGCATGCCAAGGATTGTTAGGGAGTGTCAAGGCTATGCACAACATTATTTTTTTAATGACTTGGTTGGTTTCCCAAGTCGCAAAAAAGATAAGGCCATCTATAAGGGCATGACAACTAGGAAGTTCCAACATGTGCCAAGAAATGCCAAGAAGTGCTAACACATGCTAGAAAGTTCCAAGGCATGCTATTGGGGCCTCCTTTTTGAGTTTTTGCAGGAAGACAAGACAAGAATAGGTGGTAGGGATGACCATTCGAGTTGCGCTGGAGCTGGCAGCTGAGGGGGGGGAACAGGAACTAGGAGTGTCCCGACAGTTGCAGAAAGGTGGCGAGGGAGAGTAAGAGTAGCTGAGAAAGTAGAGAGCAAATGCATAGTCAACCTAGTAGGAAATAAGTGGAACTGGTAGTCTAGGTATGGAGCAGAGGATAAAAGGAAGAAGAAAGGATGGGAAAAGGTTGGTGATTACTAGTTGTTGATGAACCAAGCGAGCCATAAATCAATGCAACCTTCCTGAGTTGCGAAAGGTGGGTACACCTTTTCTCTGTTGGTCTCTGATCTATGGGTTGGGACATTCTTATTGTTGATGATCAAGCTTCGAGCCTTCTGTACTTATTTATGTATTTCTTTCTATGAAGCATAATGAAAGAGATAGTTTTCACCTATGATGTATTCTTGAGTTCTATACTGGTTCTCTATAAAATTTAAATATGTTTCTATATGTTGTATTTCCTAATGTAATGTGAGTAGAATAATATGGTTGGATTAAAGTAGGTGCTTGATTGTTATGAGTTAAGATTGGTTGTGAGTTGCGGTTCCCTTGGTGCCTCATTCTACCCCCTCATAGTTCAATCATGGCACACCTTGGGTGAGACTCTTTACCCTCTCCGAGTAAGGTGAAAATGTCAACATTGTTCTAGACTATAGTGGAGCCTTGTTGGCCCCTTGTGCCTAAACCCAAGGTCTCTTCCTTGTTCCCATTTTTGTGCCAACACATTCCAAGTCACGCCAAAGTGCTAAGGAATGTGAAGATGTGCTATTCATTAGGGTGTGGCGCCAACACATGCTAGTGAGTGTTAGGTAGTGCCAAGAAACACAAGGGAGCATTAGATTCAATTACATGGAAATGAACGAATAAGAGTGTGTGATAGGGAGTGTTAGCGAGTTCCAAGTGTGTTAAGGAGGGAGTGAAAAGGTATGCTAGGCAGTGCCAAGCCCTGCTACAATGCTAGGGAAGCATTCCAAGATGCACCAAGTTCCAAGGTGTGCCAATGCGTGTTAAGGGGTGTTAGTGAGTACTAGAGAAACATAAGGGAGCACTAGGTCAAAATGCATGGAAATGAATGAATAAGAGTGTGTGATAGGGAGTGTAGCTAGTTCCAGGTGTGTTAGGGATGGAGTGACATGGTATGCTAGGCAGAGCTAAGGCATGCTAGAGTGCGAGGGTGGCACCGAGCAAGATGTGCCAGGTGCCAAGGCGTGCCAATGTGTGTTAGGAAGTGTTACAGAGTGCCATGGAAACACAAGGGACCACTAGGTCAAAATATTAATGCATGGAAATGAATGAATACGATTTTGTGATAGGAAGTGTTAGTGATTTCCAGGTGTGCTGAGGGAGTGACAAGATATTCTTTGTAGTGCTAAGGCATTCTAGAGGATAGGGAAATAATATGCCAAGATGTGCGAAGTGCCAGGGTGTGCCAATGCATGCTAGGGAGTGTTAGGGAGTGCCAAATTTCAAATGCATGGAAATGAATTAATAAGAGTATGTGATAGGGAGTTTTAGTGAGTTCTAGGTGTGTTAAGGAGTAAGTGATAAGGTATGCTAGGTAGTGCCAGGGTGACATGCCAATATTTGTCAAGTGTCAGGGAGTGCCATGGAAAAGCAAGGGAGAACTAGCTCAAAATGCATGCAAATGATCGAATAAGAGTGTGTGATAGGGAGTGTCAGTGAGTTTCAAGTGTGTTAATGAGGGAGTGACAAGGTTATATGTTAGGCAATGTCAAGGCATGCTAGATTTCTAGGGCATGTTAGGCAGTGCTAGGGAGTTCCAAAGCATGCCAAGGAATGTAGGGGGTGGTAACATGGCCACATAGTGCCAAGGGACTATTAGATGTGCCAGGTGCTATGACATGTCAATATGTAAACTATGTGCTCAGTTGTTTTATGGCCACAGTTGGACGTGAGCCTTGACATGGTAACTTGTGAATTGTTAAGTTGGATAAGTTGAAATTATACATGAGTAGCCTAATATGAGTTATAGCCAGTTCTTAGGTGAAGAAAGCATAGTTTAGTTGTAGTAACCATAGCTTGGTCAAGTTGTTGTAGTCGAGGAAAGACTTGGTTGGGTTCCCAAGTCCCAAAAAACTAAGGGTAGTTGTGAGGGAATTATAGCTAAGGAGTGTCAGGACATCTCGAGGAATGAGAAGAGATGCGAACACATGTCGAACATTGCCAATGTATGTTGAGGAATGTTAGAGAGTGTTAGGGCATCACAAGGGAGAACTAGGTCAAAATACATGGAAATGAATAAATAAGTGTCTGTTCCAAGGAGCGTCAATGAATTCCAGGTGTCTCAAGGACAAAGTGTGTTAGGAGAAGGTCATAATAGGAATTGTAGGAGGCAAGCCTATGGTTACAATTATGAGTTGGTCAAAGCATTTTCAGATAAAGGGAGACTTTGGGTTGTGCACAACATTGCTTTTCCAATGACTTGGTTGGGTTCCCAAGTCGAAAAAATAGTAAATCTATCTATATGGGTATGACAATCAGGTAGTGCCAAGGTGTGCCAGGGAATTCTAGGAAGTACTAACACATTCTAGACAATTCCAAGGCATGTTAGGCATGCTAAGACAAGCCAATTGCTACGGTATGCCAAGATGTGTCAGGTGCTAGGGTGTGGCCCGAATGCATGCTAGGTAGTGTTAGGGCCAAGTGCCAAGGAAACACAAGGGAACACTAGTTTCAAATGCATGGAAATGAAGTTTTAGTGTAATGTCCCTTCCAAAATTAAATTGTTGCAAATTTATTCATTCTACAATTTTGACAATTTTGGAGGCCATGGGACACATGTGATTTTTGGAAAAAACTTAGGAAGGAAAAAGGGGCGAAAATGTTTTGTTGTCACAGAGTGGGGGCGAGGAAATACACACCACCATAGAGGAAAGTTCAAATGACTAAGGAGGGAAAGTCGAATTTCGAGTTGGAGGGGGGCCACATGGAAAAGAGGCCCACAAATTATAAATAGAAGGGGCCTAGACTCGTTTGGTATCTTTTTGACATATTGAACTCAACCTTAGTTGCTTGAGTTGCTTAGCCAGGTTACTGTGTTGTTTAGCAGACGACTATCTTCGAGCGGAGATGTCAACCCTTGCTTCGGTGGACTTCGAGTGCAACCCTAGGAAAGAAATTCATACTACCTTGTAGGAGAGCTGGTGGTGTTTCACAGTCACATCATTTAGCATTTGTCTAAGCTAGTGCGTGTTTCTATAAGACGCAGAAGGGGAACATGCAGGTGTTTCTTGTGGGTTCATCCAGGAAGCAATTTCTAGCGGAGTTTGGTCATTGGAGCTACAGTGGAGGATCAACCTTTCAGGAGAGTTTTGGATCAGGAGGTTGCAGCATTGGAACAACTCAATTTACAGTCACCTAGGCCTGCACAGAGAGCCCTCATTGGGCTCATTTTGGAGTTGGAGGAAGGAATATTTGTAGAGCTGAAACTAGCCAGGAGAAATAGGAGATCATTTGCAGTGCCATTTGAGGAGGATTGTTAGAGTTGGGAGAGCAGAGATTGACAAGATCAGTCACAACAACATCATTCGAAATTGGAGGAGGGCCAAGCTATGAAGGGTCAATTTTTTAAGGTTGGAATCAAGGGAAACCCTTTCTCGGTTTTTCTGGGTTTTGGGAAATGATCACTCTCCTAATTTTATAGAATTTTATGGGCAGGTCAGAGGGGCCAAACATTGGTCCCAACTCAACTATCACCTAGAGGCACTGACGGGAATTTGGGCAAAACTTTTGAGGTCAACATTTGGCCAATTCCTTTGTGTGTTATTATGGGTTTCTTCCATAGAGGCTGGGATTAATTTCCCAGAATTTTCTAAGCAACAGGAAAGGCTCTAATCACAAATCATTTCAAGCAGCAACACCTCTCTAGGTAGTAACAATGCAGCTCTTGGGTCAAATTACCAACAAATTTGAGGAGGGTGTTCCATTGTTCATTTTGGGATTTGCGAGCTTATTTAGAAAAAGCTTAGGTGCACACATTCTAGCACCTTGTTGTAGACCTCTTCCCATTTAATAAAATGAGTAGACAATGCAGCTTGGTTGCCAATTTTGTGGTATGATGGTTTGATTTAATTTTATGGCATTATTTTTATTGTCCATTTTGTATAGCACTATTTTTCCTAGTTTGGAACATTACAGTCAGTGAGTTCTAGGTGTACTAAGGAGGGAGTGACAAGGCATGTTATGTAATACTTCCAAGGCATGCTAGAGTGCTAGGGAAGCATACCAAGATGTGCCAAGTTCCAAGGTGTGCCAATGCATGCTAAGGAGTGTCAGGGAGTGCCAGAGAAACATAAGGGAGCACTAGGCCAAAATGCATGGAAATGAATGAATAAGAGTGTGTGACACGAAGTTTCAGTGAGTTCCAAGTGTGCTAAGGAGAGAGTGACATGGTATGCTAGGTTACAGTAAGTCCTAGTAGATTTCTAGGGCAGCATGCAGCCAAGATGTGCTAGGTGTGACAATGTGTCAACATGTGCTAGGGAAACACAAGGGGGCACAAGGTCAAATTAATGCATGCAAATGTACAAATAAGAGTTTGTGAGAGGAAGTGTAAGTGAGATACATGTGTGCTAAGGGAGTAACATGGTATGGGCAGTGCTAAGGCATGTTAAAGGCCAGGGCAACATGCCAAGATGTGCCAGGTGCTAGGGTGTGCCAATGCATGCCGGGGAGTGTTATGGAGTACCAAGGAAACAAAAGGGATCACTAGTTTCAAATACATGGAAATGAATGAATAAGAGTGTTTGACAGGGAGTGTTAGTGAGTACTTGGTGTGGTAAGAAGGGAGTGACAAGATACGTTAGGCAGTGCCAAGGAATGCTAGAGTGCCAGGAGAACATACAAATATGTTCCATGTTCCAGGGAGTGTCAATGAGTGGCAGCGAATGTTAGGGAGTGCCACAGAAACACATGGGAGAACTAGTTCAAAATGCATGGAAAGGAAGATATAAGAGTGTGTGATACAGAGTGTCAACGAGTTCCAAGTGTTCTAAGGAGGGAGTGACAAGGTTATATGCTAGGCAGTGCCGAGGCATGCTAGAATGTTAGGGCATGTCAAGGAGTGCAAGGGTGTGCTAGGGAGTGCAAATCATACCTGTAAGAAATGTAGGGGATGCTAACACACACCACATAGGGCTAAGGGATTGTTAGACGTGCTAGGTGCTATTGCATGTCAAGATGTAAATTGTGTTTCTTAGTTGTTTTATGGCCATGGTTGGATGTGAGCCTTGCCTTGGTAACTTGTTAAGTGGGATGTGTTGAGATTAGACATGAGTAGCCTAAGATGTGTTATAGGAGTTTCTTAGGTGAAGAAGGCATAGTCTAGTTGTAGTAACTATAACTTGGTTAAGTTGATGCAGTCAGGGTAGGACTTGGTTGTGTTCTAGCCAAGTCTAAAAAAAGTAAGGGTAGTTGTGAGGGCATGATAGCTAAGGAGTGACAGGGAATGCCAGGGAATGAAAAGGTGTGGTATCACATGCTAGATAGTGTCAATGGATGTTGAGGAGTGTTATGGAGTGTCAGGGGAACACAAGGGAGAACTAGGTCAAAATTCTTGGAAATGAACAAATAAGTGTGTGCCAAGGAGTGAATTCCAGGTGCCCCAAGGATGAAGTGTTTTAGGAGAAGTTTAGAATAGGACTTACAGAAGTCAAGCCTATGGTTGTGATAAGGCATGGACAAAGTAATTTATGAGAAAGGTAGACTTTGGGTTTGGCACAATATTGTTTTTCTAATGAATTGGTTGGGTTTGCAAGTCACAAGAAAAGTAAGGTTATCTGTGAGGGCATGACAACTAGGGAGTGCCAAGGTGTTCTAGTGAATGTAAGGTTCCCAAGTCGTGGAAAAATGTAATGCTAGTTGTGAGGTCATGACTGCCAAGGTGTGTTAGGGAATGGGGCATGTTAACATGCACCAGATAGTATGAAGACATGTCAAACAAGCTAAGATGTGCCAAGTGATAAGGCATTCGAACATGTGCAAGGGTGTGACAATGCATGCCTAGGACTGTCAAGGCAAGAAAAGGAAGGAACAAGTTAAACTACAAGGAAATGGACACATAATAGGGTTAATAAGTCATTAATTTACCTTTTCCATGAGGGGCGTGGTAGGCACACCAACACTAGGTGCCAATAGGTGCCAAGTGCTAAAGGTCAATGCATTCTAAGCGCCAAATCTTCCTTTGTTTCTTCTCATCTACTTTCCAATAATTGATCTTAAATAAATTTAATATTAAACCATTCCAAAGCATACCAATTCATCTCAACACATGCCAAACATGCTAAGGCTTGTCAAGTGCCAACACGTGCCAAGTGTCAATGTGTTTCAGGGAGTGTGATGCATGCTATGAAGTGGCAGAGCATGTTGAAGAGTGCTAAGGTGTGATAGAGAGTTCAAATGCATGCTGAGGAGTGTTAGGGAGTACTAGGACAATAAAAGGGAGCACTAGGTCAAAATGCATGGAAGTGAATGAATATGAGGGTGTGTAAGTGAGTGTCAATGAGTGCTATTTGTCATGCTAAGGAGGGAGTGACAAGGTATGCTAAGCATGGGTAAGGCATGCCAAGGAATATCAAGGTATGTCAAGAAGTGCTAGAGTGTGCTAGGTAGTTTCAGGGCGTGCTAAAATGTGCCAAATAGTGTCAAGGCATGCCAGGTGCTAAGACATGCTAGGATGTGCAGGGTGCCAAAGTATATTTGCAATATGCGTCAAGGAGTTTCAAGGCAAGAAAAGGAATAACCAAGCTAAAATGAAAGGAAATGAACACATAAGAGGGTTAATAATTTGGGACTTTGTCTTTTTCAGAAGGGGAATGCTAGGCACACTAGTAATATGTTCCAATACATGCCAATTGCCAATGTGTGCCAAGTGCTAGTGTTTGTCAATGCAATATTATGCCAAGGCGTTCCAAGGCATGCTAGGTACTAGAGGGCATGCCATCACATGCTAGGGGAGTGTTATGCTATGCTAGGGCATGCCAACATGTGCTTGGGCATCCTACTCATGGCAAGATGTTCTAGGTACAAAGATATTCTAGGTACAAAGATGTTCCAAGACATGCGAGCCAAGTAATATTAGTGTATTGTTCCAAAGCATGTTAAGGTGTGCCTTGAGTGTTGACGAGTGTTAGCTATCTCTCATTAATAGAATTGATAGAGCTTGATTATATATTAAATATATAGTTCCTACACACACTAGTGGAACTTTATTTAAAGGAAAATTTAAAGATAATAATCCTAATAGAGATGAATATCATGTTGACTCATAAAAACAAATTCTATATTGACTTGACTTGAGGAAATGATTACACTAATAACTCTTAACAAATACTATTAACCACTGACCATAACCACACATCATAACGAAAAAAGACTTCATAACAATGAATCTTAAATATAAACTTCTAACTAATTAAAATATAGTATCATGTCACAAAGTGTCATAAAACAACAATGATGACATCATTTTTTTTACTAACAATATTTTTACTCCAAAAGCAAAGTAAGCATCAATAAAATGTCGTGTCAAGAATGTCCCTTAAAAGATATAATTATATGTCCTTTATGACCCTAAAAAAATGTGTTACCAAGGAGTTTAAATTAGTTACGGGCCTTTAACGACCCCACGAAAAGTTTCATTGAATGGCTGGCTTTGGTGACAAACCTTAATACACCACCACAACAACATTTTTAAAAACCATCATCACATATCGACATTGTTGATGGACCTTAAGGTCCATCATAGACATGAAGCATCATCAAAAACTTATTGGAATGATCAATGATGATGAACATTTATTGACCATCACCAAAAGTAACCAAAAATCATTGGTGATGGTCAATAAAATATCATCACTAGAAGTGTCACCAAAGAGAGAATTAGTGATGGGCCTTTAATGACCATCACCAAAAGTGTCACCAAAGAGAGAATTAGTGACGGGCCTTTAACGACCCTCACCAAAAGTGTCATTGAAAATGGCTTTAGTGACAAACCTTAAAGGACCATCGCTATATACACTTACAACAACGTTTTTTTAAAGATTGTCACCATATGCGACATTGGTGATGGACCTTAAAGGTTCGTCACAGGCATGACCCTCACTAATGACTTGTTTTCTTGTAGTGATTTATTCCTGATGTGAAAAGGATTCTCGTGAAAAGCTTCTATAATATCATCATCCATAAATTAATCATCTTCATACAAACTTTCCAAATGATCAATAAAATTTTCACAATGTATGGAACAAACTTGAACCAACAACAAGGAAGGATGATTTTCTTTACCTCTCTCATAGAATTCAACATGAAAATCTCTAAGAGGGAACAAGAAACCATTTGGAAATATTTCTTACCATGATTGTGCATTTCCCTCCAATGATACCATGAAAATCTTCATGAGGCAATGCTCATGAAATTAAACATTAAATCTTCGTACATGCATGTGAAATTTGACCAAATGAAGAGAAACATCATCTCCTACCTGATCTTTGAATTTTGGAAAAACTGTTTTCGAATCTACATTAGGCGTGCAGTTTGGAAAAGCTGAAATGTGATCTCAATTCGTAGGAGCATACTTTCTAGATTGATAACTCATGTTGAAAAAATGGAGACACTAATGGAAGTTGAAAATCTAGGTTCTTCTTGATTAGAATCACCAAGTGAATGGTTCAACCTTCTAATGTCCAACTGTTATCCACCACCAACAATTAGATTTCATCCTTGTCATTCACATATTGGGAAAATGTGACTCTTCATTCCCTGACAGTGATGCCACTATGTTAGCACTCCATATATTTATCCAGGTTGAGGAGAGAAATTCCAGAGGTAACCACAAACCTCTTTTGGACTAGAATCTAGCCCTTTTAGTCTAGAGAGGGCTCTCTCTCTAGGGTAATTCAGTCAATTAAACAATTGAGTTTTTTAGATTTCAGCGTAGCTCTTAAGAACATGAGAAATGAATTTGTTTTATGTTTATAAAAGTTTAATGGTAAAGTGACAAAGACATTCATTAAGAATCCTTGTTTAGAAAATCTCAATGATTAGAATGGGATAGTGAGAAGTTCATTACTAAGGGAAAGATATGCAACACTTGGATTTTTAAAATTGGTTGCATTATATGGTGGAGGAAAATAATATTATATTCCACTAAGAATAAAGCACTAAGGATGAATTTTATACTCAATTTTAGATGAAAAACATGAAGATTATTTGAGAGGAAAACAAAACACCTATCTTAGATGAAATTTTCTTCATTAAACTCTTTCAAACAATAAAGATAGTCGATTTATGAATAAATTAAAGAAATGGGGTATGAGTAATTGAAAGCAAAAGGAGATATAAGAACAAAGGAAAACACATCACCAACATATGTTGACACAAGACTCCTTGAAAGAAATACATTAATCACTGAAAAATCACAATATACACTAAATTTTGTCCCTTGTATTTGCTGATCAATACTTTCTTCATAGTTTTTTGGTGGTCTTAAATACATTTTCAACACAACAGGCCCATAAGACCAGATACATTACATCACTTATCCACTGAGTGGCTCGAACCAAACTAACTTAGCAACATCATGTTTTTTTTTTAACAAGAAAAACTAAACAAAGCTAACATAAACACTTCAGTTCTTATCCTTAAAAAACCACAAAGTATTTTATTCTATCTCCTAGGTAGTGGCCTATCCATTCATTTGATCTTTTTCGCTAGCATCAAAAATAGAAAGCTACAAATATGATGAGTTGGATTAGGACCCATATTATGTCTCACACCTTCAAAAATTCCAATTCACAAATTGAATTTCAAAAAGTTTCTTAATTCTGGCAGAAAGAAATTGTAAACATGGGTCTCCAAGTAACACTTGTAACCCCCAAACGATAGCACATGTGTAACATTGGAGATAGGGTTTTGTATAGGATCTTGTTTTAAAGAAAAAATCTCTCATTTTATTCAAATTCTTTCTCAGATACTCATAAACCATTCTGCACAATCATGGCTAAAACAGGAAAATACATAGTCCGAAACATAGGCCTTAAAGATGTATTCGAAACTCCTAGTATATGAAACTTTTACAGAAAATGGAAGAGGTTATTTTTATTTGGTTTGTGCATGAGAAAAAAAACTTTCTCTTTTCCAAACAATAGCCTCATTTGGTCGAAAACATATTTTTAAAATGATAACAAAAACAATCAATTTTGCATCAAAGCGTAAGTAGCCCTCCATGCTTTGTATGGTTGCACACACCTCCTCTGACAAAATGGATCAAATGTATACGATTGAAATGTCTGTGTGATGGTGTAGAACACTTTAATTATTCTCTCCAATTCTTTCAAACATCCTAAATTGTTGATACCCACCTCACAATGGTTGCACAACGACCATGACTCCCATTAACTTGACATTCCTTCATGCTTTTCGTGAACCCTTGATGAAAAAACTTGACAGTGGTGGATAGTGACCTTTGAGACTATGATAAAAAGTTTGTGTTCATAGATATTCAATTTATTCAAAAACTGAAAATAAAGGACATGGAAAATACATTTGACACGAATGAAGACTACTGACCTTAACAGATGGCTATCCGCCTTTTCCTTCAAATCACCATGGTCAATAACTATTTTTACTATTGATGGTTTCTAAGCCAATGGTTTTCATAAACCATGGTATCCACCCATAATGTTTTAGAGGTGGAATAAACCTAAATAAAAAAACCTAATAATAATAATGATTAGCTTTTATGATATACAATTGTTCGTTAGTTTTCACCATAGTCATCTACGATATTCATCCATCATTTTGTAACCCATGGTATTGGTATATGCAAAATTCCAAGACTTTAGGGGAAAGGCCATAAGTAATAGAAGTGGGCCTTCACTATTGTAAAAGAAGGAAATTTTTCCTCATCATGTCATTTCACAATATATTTATCATTTAATAATTAAACACTCTTCATGTGATTTTACTCTACATTATTTATTTTATACACTTGTGACTTTATATTTTATATTTTATTTTTTACAATTCTCATCCATCTATTCCGTGTAAGCCTTTTTTATACCTAAAAATTCCCCTAATGATTAACAATGACAACATTTCATTTTGAATTTATATAAGAAGCTTGTTTCCAAACACATCTATATGAAACTTCATTAAAGACACCTATAGTTTTTTACTTTACTGACTTCACTCCATTGAATTGAAATCATAATGAAATAAAATATCTTCACTTACAAGTTGCTCCATGCTTTCATTCAAAATTATTAGTGTGGCTGTGGTGTTCACAAATACTTATCTCTTTTCTACAAGGTGGCTTCATGTTTCTTCCATTTCAAAGTAGAATATTTATATAGGGAGTAATCACTTTCAACTTGGAATTTTCTAATGCAATAAATATTAAAATAGAATGTCATTTTATGGAGAAAAATACATAGAAAACATATAGAAAACATGTTTCAAGAAACACACATCATTTACTTTAAATGTTCAACTAGAAAATATTAGAGTTTTAAGACTATAATATGGGCATGACCACCAAGATGTGATATGAAAAAATATGTTTCATTCTATTTAACATTTAAATAAGTTTGATGCCTTTTCTTTACTCTATTACAAATCATGACTACTTTATCTAAAAAAGTAAAAAAAACTAAATGAAGTTATAGATTTAAATATGATTTATTGGAATAATTATAGTTTTATATTCCAAGGGTACCTGCACTTGTTTTCAAGCTACTATATAAATTTCAAGAACCCTCAAGATCCACTTCTTTGATAAAAAAATTAAAAGTATTTGAATCCTAATAATTGCATATTTAGTTATGCCAACCATTCACCATCCAAGCCATTCACCACATACAAGGCCAAAATTTTTGAAATGTGTTTCCAACCTCTGCAAACAAACGACCAATGAAACAATCAAGAATACTTTATAATTAATATATAAGGAACTAACAAAAAGGAGAAAATAAAGTAGAATGTTTTGAAAACTCCCACATATTTAGATTTAATTTTTTCACAAAATATTCAAAAACAAATATATTCACTTATAATTTGTCCTCTAATTCGGATGTATATTTCTAATTTGGATGCATATTTCTTGATATTATATGATAATATGGAGACTATTATAGTGATTTCAATTTGTGTAAAAATATTTCTAATTTGGATGCATATTTCTTGATATTATATGATAATATGGAGACTATTATAGTGATTTCAATTTGTGTAAAAATATGAATTTTTATTCGTTCAAAAAATGGTTATAATAATTTGAATTAGTGGAATGAAAAATTTTAACACTAATTTGAATTATTGAGATAAGTCAACCAAGATAAATTTCACAATGCTACATTATCAATAATTGAGATTAAGCCTTAAAAAATAACGAAATTCAACATAAGTCTATCAAGATGGACACCACAATGTCACATTACCATTTAGTAACATCGCAAATGTGGCATGACCCTTATAAAATGTTGTTATGCAGGATAATCATTTAGGGAGACAATAAATCTATATAAGTTGACCAACTTGAATACCAATGCATCATAACCATTAAGGAACACAACATTGAAACATAACCTCTAAATAATGTTGATAGGTGACATAACCCTTAATGCATGTCACAATATGATGCAATGATTGAGGAATGAAGCAATTGACATAGCATAATGAAGATAAATTTCCAATGTGACGTAACCATCAGGATGCAACTTAATTTGATATAACATCTAGTGAAGATGATCCAAGAAATGTGATGTAACAATTAGTGTGTGTCATAATGTGGCATAATCATTAGACATCACTTTCACACAACCATTGAGAATCTAATAATTTGGTGTAAGTCAATGACCATTATGAACACTTGAATGTGGTGTTATCATAGTAAAGGACGATTAAACATAATGAACATGATTTAAGACAGATGGTATTATATAGTTAACAAATAACAAACCATGGTAATTTATACTTAAGCATCACTAATGTCAATTATGGGAATGGTTAACCATAATCAACCTTAGTTAAACATGGTCATGGTCAACCATATTTGACTATAGCCATTTTCAAGGTGAAGCAAATAAACCATGGTCATGGCCATGGCCAACCATATCGAACCATAGCTAATTTTTATCATGGTCATGGTCATGGTCAAACATGGAATACCATAGTCCACCTTTGTGTTAAAACCTCATTTGTCATTCTGAGAGTCCACTTCATAGACAAATTCACTCATCATGCTGATACACATTCATTTATCTCTAATAAGTAGGAATCATTAAGGTCATTTCTCCCTATACACTAACAAGGATCAATGCATCCCTTCTTTCCTTTAAGTAACAATCATCACATTTTAGCCTTTAGTATGGGGTATAACTAGGTCAAGCTTATAGACATGCTCATTTCCAAGGAGATTAGTTCAATAAATGAGAAAGCCTAAAATATTGACACGGTCATCACTTACTACTAAAGGGTAATCGACAATAATCACTTCTTCAAGTAAAGCAAGAAGTGATGCAATAGTCCTTGTAAATGTATGCCAACTACTTGACCTGCTAATTAGATTCATAGGGAGAGATGAATGTATCTCATGATGATGAGTGAAATTGTCTTTCACGTGGACTCTTAGGGTGACAAATAAGCTTGTATCACAAGATCATGGTCAATTAAGGTAAGCCATTGTCATGGTCATAGTCAACCATGATTAACTATAGGTAACCATTTCCAAAATAGGGAAACGATAAACAATGGCAGTAAAGATTGATCATGGTCATGTTTAACCATAGTTAACCATAATAAACCTAGGTCAACCAAAGTTTATCATGGTCAATTGTGGTTAAACACACTTAACCATAGTCAACCATGGTCCTAGTCATGATGATGCTCACGGTCAATCATTACAAACCACAATCAGTCATTGACATGGTCATGGTTAACCATAGTCATGGGCATGGTCAATTGTGGTCACCCATAGTCATGGTAATGGCAATGGTAATGGTCATGGTCTTCATTAACCGTTAATAGTCATTGTTAATTATGGTCAACCATAGCCATGGTAATGGTCAACCAAAGTCAAGGTCGTGGTTAACCATAGTTAACTACATTCAAGGTCAACTATGGTCATGGTCATGGTCATACTAAGTAATGGAAAGCCATAGTTAAAAATGGCCATGGTCATTATTAAAGATAATTATGGTCAACCATAGTCATAGTTATGGTCATGTTCAACCATGGAGAACCATGTTTGTAACAAACCTCCTTAACCCATCTAGGAAAATAGCCTTTAGACTGCATATAATTTAAAATTTTTGTATTAGTTATGGTTAAGATTTCACAGTTGTCACTAGTTCAATCAATCAAGGATTATAACTATTGTTTAGTATGCACATGCAAGACTACCTACATTGTTCCCAAACTAGTCGGACATTTAGATCCAATTGAGAGGGTTTATAGTTTAGATTAACCCTTAAGGAAAATCATAACATACAACCATTAAAATCTTTGAAAATCCCCTCATTAACATGGAATAGAATATTGTTGTGAGACTATTGTGTCTAATTGATATAGCTCATGGAAGGCATAGACAATACTACCTCATTATACAACTAACAACATTACTCCATAATCATTCACAGGCACCAAAGTCTTAAGGTATAAATAATATCAGATAAGTTAGAGACACTCTATTTTCCTTAAGCACCTTTAAAGACATCAAAGATTAGATTCAACAACTACTTCATTTCTATCTGAAGTGAAATAAAAGTTACATGCATACAATCATTGACCACACAACATCTATACTCTCGAGCTCAATGATGTAACCATTCTAACAGTAGGAAATAAATATAAAGATAGGCAATCAACCATAAACATATATGAGCTCAATGATTTGTCTTCATAACAATTATGGATCAATATAAGGACCATACCATGCAAGTGAATCTCATCAAAATAGAGGAAAACACCATTAAATCTATTAATACTTAAGCATATGTAATTCATTCAATTATTCTCAGAACTAAGAAAAAATCTTTATAGGAAAATTGGAACAATAACAGAGAGAGGGAGAGTAAGAGTCAACATACAAACATTCCATGCAAATGACACCAACTAAATATCACTTAGAGAGAGGAGCACCACCACCCATCCATGAATCACCTCTGATTCCCCCCGAGCCAAAGATCTTACCAAGGATCATATGTCCTCAATTGATCGATGCTCTGGGTATTTAATACCCTCTTTCATGATCTAATTACCATTAGGGGTGTCCCACTTTATGGATTTTTCCATTTGCCTAGATCTTATCTAAAAAATATCAATTGTATCTACCACAACGCTTTTCCACATAAAATCTTGCCTTTATCTCCTGCTAAGGTTTTATGTCTGATGGATCTTTATCTCCCATCGATCTGATGGATATCAAATCCATCCAAGATTATCTAGAATCAAATCTAGAAGCTTTATCATGAAATATTCATCTCTATCCCATTCCTCATGGGATTTGGCAAGAATCTCCTCTCTCTTGGTGCTCCACCCTCCAAGTGATTTATTTTATTAATTTATTTAATAATACATTTGCTTTTCATATTACATATCACCTAGCTTCTCTCAGCTTAGGTGTAGAATAATTTAACCCACAAAGGGGGCTATCAAATCTAGCTTTCCTCAGCTTAGGCTTACAAACATTTAACACACAAGGGAGGATATCACACCTAGCTTTAACTTAGCTTAGGTTTACAATAATGTAGTACACAAGGGAGGGGTGTTACATACTCCCCCCCTTAAATTTTACACCATCCTCGGTGTATCATTGCATCATGTTCTCGTTCATAGGTAGCTAGTTTCTGAATCCATAGCTCTCATGGCTCTGCCATCTAATGCAATTTTTTTCTCCGATGTACATCAGTCACAAGGAGTTCTCCCAGAATCTCTCCTTCCATAGCTACATCAGTCTCAAGGAGTGCTCCCAGCATCTCTCCTTCCATAGCTACCTGTCACACATTTTTTTTCAAACCATTTGTGAGAATTTATCGATGCAAAGTTTAACTATGATAAATATCATAATTTGTTACTTAATAGTATTAAAGCAGCTATTGCTTATTATTTATTTTATCTGAAGAATGCATGTTCTCTACTTGCATTCTTTCAAGCCTTTGTGTTCTTTTCAAACACCTTCTTCTTGCAGTCTCTCTACATACAATACATCAGTTAGCATATTTTCCACATTAATATGCCTGCAAGGTCATAACAGATTATTTCACATCACAATATATATTCATATACATATATTCATCATAATCAAACTGTGATTAACCATAGTTACTTATACCAAACTTACTTTCCTTCTTCTGGGTAACCTCCAGGTTTGTTTACCTGGCCAAACATCCATCCGATGACTACTGCATACTTGCACACAAGGTATGTTATACACACCAATACACATTTCATTTTTCAACCTTGTAGCATATGTAGTCATACGGTACCATATGTACTGTTGTCCATAGTCCAAATATGGTACAGCCTATAATACCATCCTCATGGTATCACCTGCATGACATTAACTATATCCATATATTTCTTCACCACGTTAGTATCATACCAACATTCATTTATGATGGTTAATCTATGTAATTAATAAAGTTTTTATGTCATGTGTAAATCAATTATAGATGTCATGTGGTTACAATATCAGTCACATTTTATTGGATTCATGTATATTTTCATCTTAATCATACCTTCTGCTTACTGTTCTAAAGAAGACTATTAACTCATAGCTATTAATTTACCTCGTATGTTTTACTTTTTCCCTTTTTATGCCTCAACAACTTGTTGGCGACGTATAATTCAGTGTAGTTATGCATAATTTTTTTTTTCTACTTTTAATCCTACACTCCTTGTAGTTGTAAGTGTTTATGATATTAGGGTATTTACATGTTAGCTCATCCTTAACATTAAATCACCCTTTACCAAAAGATGAGTTATCTACTTTATGAATTCTTGTTTGAATTACGCAACATTTCCTTATGTTGTCGAGACACCTCATCAATGCAATCCAATAAGAGATATTCTCAAAATTGCTTGGTACAAATTATGATATCAATCTAATTTAATAGATTGTTAAATATCATTTAATTGACCTAGTGGTTCATACCATTTGTGTTACTTATTAATTACCATGGTTTGTACTCAAGAATACTTATAAGTTCCATTATGCATATCCATTCAATATGCATATGTCCTGGTAATATGTTTAGTTAAATTTACCCTTAATCATACTTTCTTCCAACCAAAGAACAACTCACATTGTAAGCAAATGCATTAATCAAAGGATTAATTTGAACCACAATTTGTATAGTTATATAATCTTTTACTATAACCTTCCATTTTTCTTATCGAGCCTAACTTCTAACATAGTCATGCATAGTTTTCTTACTTACTATTGGAATATAACAACATATGCATATATAGCTTGATTTAGTTTCAAGACTCTTTCTTATATGGATGCCTAACATCAAGACCATCCTACAATATTCTTACATGTCTATAATCATGCACACACATGTGCTTGCATGGTAATTCATATAATTCATTAATATGCATGGATATTAAGCATGTTCCTCTTCAACATGTTTATCTTAATGACTACTTAATGGTAACAACATGTAAAACTATCCATGACAAGGCATAGGTATGTATATATACAATAATTAAATCCAGATATGACCATGGACTTCCTCCATTATCTAATCCTCCTTTCATGTATTAGGTGAGATTTGTTTTTATTTACCAATCCTTATTTAAATCTCTTACTTAATATAGTTTTCCACATGGTTCCTTAACCGGTACATGTTATGGTTTGTGTTAGAGGTTTTAAGCAAAAACTTTCTAATTTCTCTTCATTATTCATAATACCAATTTTTCCCAAGTTTTCCTCTAGTTGCTATCATGCATATATGTATTTTACCTTTACTTCTGAAACTATAATCCACATGCTCAAATATGACTAATTTGGAGATTTACATGAAATCATCATCCTAAACTAGAAACTAGAATTTTTGCTTATTTATAGAAATCATTTAATATGATTTAATGTATAAAATTTATCTAGTTATCTATTAGAAGTAAACTATGTTCCATACTAAACATAGTAATGGTCAAGTTCCAAAAAAGAGGTCTCACCCATCCATATATGTTCAAAATATAAGTATTTCTTCTTATACATCATCGTCCATGCAGATGCTATCATGAGTGGGATAGCTCTAATGAGTGGGATATCTCTACGGCCCAAGAAATAACAATTACCTACTATGCCACATACCACTAACTCTACTATTTGATACAATAGAGATGAATGCTCTTTATATTCTTATCATTGTTCATGAAAACCTTTTTCATTGCATAACCCTTACGAGGGTTTAACATTTATACAATTATCCTTTTATTTAGTCAATTCCATTTATAGAACTTGTAGGGGTGTCCATTTGTTTGTATTATAGTGGCGATAAGATGATGATTATATCATTAACTTCATCCATGCTATCGGCCCCTTAAAATAATTTATTTCATTCTCGGATTTAATTTTCCACAAGAATATTATGGGTGACTTAAGTAAGATAATTTTTTTTTGTTAAACACACACATGGCAAAGACAAATAGGAAAAATAATCAGGAGAGTGCATTTATTATTAATAAATGATATACATTTATAGTACATGGTGCGACCATTGGGTCCCACATCCCAAGGTCTCTTGGACTTCCTTAGTCTATTTGGCTTCCACACTAACCCATAGAGGATTAGGTGTCCAACATCCCCCCCCTTAATCCGAAGGGTTATGTATGAGTCCAAGAAGAGAGTTGTAATACAAAATGTGCAAAAGTGCATGGAGCACTAGGGTGAATGTGCTCTTTGAAATGTTGGTATAAAGGTTGGTGGTTTAAGGATGACCACCAACACTGGAATGCTTAATGCAATTCCTAGAACTCTTCCAAAACTGGCAAGAAGTTGAATTCTTCTGCTAGAGGAAGTGCTCCTATTTTTTTGAAAAGGGAAACCTTCAACCATGAAAGGGAAGTCTCAACCTGTGATGGTTTAAGGATGAGCAACAACTCTGGAATGCTCAATGCAATTCCTGGAACTCTTCCGAAACTGGCAAGAAGCTGAAATCTTTTGCTAGAAGAAGTGTCCCCAATTCTAATCCTGGAACTCTTCCGAAACTAGCAAGAAGCTGAAGTCTACTGCTAGAGGAAGTGTCCCAAATTATGAATTGAAGGCATGCTCAGGGGCATCTTTGTCTCTAGGTACAACTCTGAAATTGGTGTGGCCGGTTGTGGCTCAGGCTCACTTGATGTGACTTTGAAGCTTGTACATGACCATCATTTCCCCCCCTATCAGATACAAGGTGAGATGATGGAGAAAACTAAACTGCAAGACTGTTCAATGCTCTAGAACAAGTTCTGACATGTGACCGGAATATCTTCTTGGTTGTTGATGCCCATTGCCAAGAAGCGATCCATCCAAGATGAATCTTTGTTCTTGCAGGAAGTTTGTTTCTAAAGCATCTATTTGAAGAATGATTGGTTTTATGATAGTTCTTACATGGATGAAGATCAAAATAGTGATCCTTCAGATGGCCAACTCAGTCACAGTGTTGGCATTTCACAATTTGTTGTTGTTTCTATGGAAGAGGGGTTGAATCTAGAACAGCTGGAGGTAAACTTTCATGAAGGAATCGAACACTCTAAAACTGAATGGGCTTTGAGTAGTCTAGAATATGAAAGGACAAGTCCTTCTCATATCCAAGACCAGTTCTATGCTTGTTATGGACAAGCTCTTCCCAAGGTCTGATGGTGGGCTTGGGAAGTGCAAACTGAACTTCTGCATCTACATGTAACTTTGTTGTATCATTGGGTACTAAATCTGAATGAACTGTAAAATTATTGACTTGCAGCTAATGAGTTGTTGTCTCAATGTTCTGAATAGAAATAATTTCAGAATGATGACTCCTCTACTTTAATTCTTCTTGCTGAAGCTGAGATTCAAGCTCCAAAAATTATACCTTTTTCTTGTGTATATTGCAGATAGGTTTCAATATCACAGAGAGTGTTCTTACTGATTTTCACTATATCATGATCAGTAGAATGCATCAAAGTTTTCAATAATTCTATTACTTCAGTAATTTGAGCCATATTCTCCATTGTCAAAGTTACACCTTTTAAAAACTGATTAGAACTATGACCCAATGGGGAAAAGTAACGCCCACTCATAGTACAAAGACACAACAATATCCTCTATAAATGTGCACCAATTGACCAGTGTGCAACAAGAAGCAATAGGTAGAAATCAAAAATGCTGCAACCGGATCAACTTGAATTGCTTTTATAGGAGTCCAAGAGAGTTTTGAAGCATACCAGGAAGCAACTTAAGTATTCATTCAACACTATAATTCTGTCTTTCTCAAAATTTGCAAGGAGCCAACAAACTACACAATGCAGATTGGTTCTTATTGAAAACTTTTATTTTCAACACTTGCTGCAAATAAAAGAATGCCAAAATACCAA